>OZ026629.1:27945009-29250009 GCA_964020975.1 Hermodice carunculata
CTACCCGACAGGCTCGGTTGCAGTTGGTATATTTAAGGTCTTACATCTAATTTTGATACTTTCAATTCATATTTGCAGCCACCTACCATGAGAACAGCACAGGCTTCCTCAGACTATTCCCGGTGACTAGTCACACCAGAAATTACGAGTTTCCATGCAGTTTTTTCTCTGAACACATGACGGAATACTTACCGGAAACATAAAATCCTAAGTTCCCATGAAATCAAGCACGGAAAGCCCGGCGAGGTTTAACAGGCAAACGGGAAAGTCACTTTGCTAGACAGTGAATGATGACAAATGAATCGTACAATTTTCTCACTATCAAGATGAATGTAGCCGTGTGCATTGAAAATTAGATGTCTACCCGTGACTTGTTGGTTAACAGAGAAACAGGAACTCACGAGTTCTTGGCCACAAACGGTAAGCCAAGCACACACTATCAAACACAAATAGCCTGAGAAAGCCAAACGAAAGCACTTAGTTCTGACCAGACGTGACGCACATCACAAAAAGACGGGGAGCGCCTTTTAGAAAACGTGTCATTGAAGGCCAATGAAACTATTTTTTAACTTTGATCAGAAAATTACAAGTCTCTACTTGTACATCCTTGCTTCGATTGAATTATTCTTATATTTGTCAACAAATGTGAACACGGCTACAAATAATTTTCGTGTTTGGCCCAAGAACACTCGTCACACTTAAAAAAATACCCCCCCCCAAAAAAAAACACACACAAAAAACCGAAAACAAAAACAAAAAACCAAACCAAATAAAAAACTCACAACCCCCCCCCCCCCAAAAAAAGAAAAGAAAAAGAAGGGGGGGGGTAGTTGGTTTTATTCTGAAAGTAAGGAGCAGAGCTGTGCCCAGATATGGACGTATAAATTTGTTATAGGTGCCCGAAAAAATTCCATAAGGACGCAAAAGTCCACATCTTGTTCAATTTGAATTTATTTCAGTCACGTTCTTCAGGTTGTAGGCAGGACTGTAACGTCCAAGGTAAGACACATTATAGACAACACATCTTTCTAACAAAGCAAACATAAAAATGACATTTCTTGCTTTGGATTTCATATTTAATAAGCGACGGGGCCAGGGATGGGACATAAGGTAGACCAAGAGATAGCAAGACGTAACCACGAAACGTTAACTCGTGGCCATGAGACTAACGCCAGGGCTCGAGATTGCAAGTCGTGGCCAAGAGATCTGAACTCATGGCTGCGGCTTGCAAAGCAATCGTGTGACGCGCTGTTTGACCGCTGAAAAGTAAGTTGTTTTCTTCGTGTTGAAACACCACATGGTTTCGCTACCTCGACCTACTGTTTCATGGCTACGAGTTGCTTTTTCAGAAATTTCTACCCTGTGTCTCTTTCAGGGCTCCATATTAAATGCATGTTAACGAATTTCAATAAAGAGAACAATAGACTCTTTTAATAGATACATGTTCTATGTGTAATGATCTGCACCCCCACTTTTCAAATTCTTATCGATGGAGGCAACATTGCAAGGCATCCACACAAAAGTGCGTTTCTCAAAGAAAAAGAAGTCTTAATCGTTAACTATAAACGGTCCCTTGCGGAACTGGTTTCGGACAACGAGCGCTCAGTGCGTTTGTATCATCCTGGTTTCCGTCCCTAGAAGGCAATCTTTCAACTGTGGGCCATGGCTCTCGACCAAAATTGTCCCTTATGAAACATGTGGAGGTCCGCAATGTTGTCAATTTGGCTGCCGAACGGAGTCTTGAAAATGTATTTTGTTCATGCATGACAGGGTCGCGGTTAATAGGCTTCAACATTCCACATCTATTCTGCCTCTTGTTCTAACACAAATAGGTATTAAACCAGTACATTTAGGCTGCGATACTAACCAACCAGGTCTTGTGATTAGCCAGGGGTATTTGGATCTCCCTGGTACCAAAACCCCTGGAGGTCCCTCGAGTACTTAACCTTAACACAATGAGCAGGAACATCTGACTGTTCTTTATATAAAACCCCTTCCACTCGTTGCGTGCAGCAGAACTGACTCAACGCTCTGAACGACCAGGATCGATGGGAGTTTTCATCGTATGTAAGTAACCAGGATACACCTTATTTACCATGTTTATCCAAGATATATTTATTAGTGTGCATAATTGAAGCCAAATTGACCAATGCAGACTCCGGCGTGCAGACCGTGCCGTAGTTTATAAGTGAAGCTGCGGGCTAGTGGATGGAAATACGTTTATTACGAGTTTTGGTATAAACTGTGGTCTCATTAGCTGTGTATATTGAACGTGAACCTTGCTCATATGGACCATTATGTAACGCTTTGGGGTAAACGTATGACAGATGCAGTTATTTCGCACGCAGGACAGTGACTTTTGCAATGTTAGTGCCCAAAGGATGTCGTCATATATTATCACGCATTCATATTCTTAGAAGCAAAGGAAATGTACCGAACAACCTGCATATTTGCCGTTCGAGGCACGCAAGGCAAAACCACTTCTCGTATACCATACCGATAAGTACCCAACTCAATCTTGTACCTAAGCACTTGAATTTCTGATGATGGCCAAATTACTGCCACGGAGGGAATTATGAATATTATTATCCAGCGTTGAAAATTAAATTAGAAATAAAATAATTATTTTCAGCAGACATGTCATAGCCAAGGGTGGCTTAAGCGTTTTGAGTGATTTTATTGATTATGTGCGTTACCAAAAGTAGACTTAGTTTGGCATGACACACGCTATTTTAACGAATGCTGCATGCAGTTCAAGGCTGTATAATCTATAATTTTCATTATCTTCAGAATGCGGAAAAGAGTGTCTTAACGTACAAACCATATAAAATATATGCAAATGTATGTATGTATGTATGTATGTACGTATGTATGTGTGTACATGCATGCATGCATGCATGCATGTATGTATGTATGCATGTATATATGTATGTATGCATGTATGTATGTATGTATGTATGTATGCATGTACGCGTTTTCTTGAGTTAGGCATTTGCTTGCAGTTAGTAGCCGTTCCGGGTTAAAGTATGCGAAGATCCGTCCGCGTGTGCTCCTCCACGTATCTGCCGTTAAACGGTTAACTCATGTCTTTAGAAATTAGATCTCTCAAATTTGTCCATGCAGCACAGGTAGTCCAGACGAAACTATATAATTGACCAGATGGAAAATCGGGTTTTCAAAAACGTTAATTGACCCATGAATTTGTTTTTGTTTTTGTTTTTGTTGCTGGAAAACCTTTTACCAAATTATTGTACACTGGCGTCGTCAGACCCCCCCCCCTCCCCCCACTGCCCTCCCTCATCCGACACCCAAATACATAACCGAGTTCTCATTGATTCTTTTTGGTTGGCGTTTGTCCTTCCTCAAAATAATACAGATACCTATAATGCAAATGCACTTTTTTCTTACCTCGTGTGCATACTTTTCGTTGTGAGAAAATACAAAATTTTGAATCATCCAATGCATTTATACAAAGCTTATTTTTTTCTTGGAAGATGGCCTCATTATTCATTTCAGCAAAGTTAGCTGTTTGTAATGAACTCATCTTGTAAATTTATGTTGGGTCAGGTATTTCTATTTTCTGGTATTTAGTGATAGATTGAGCCATCCTATTTGTCGTAGATTTAAATGTTTTCAATTTATACCTTATGACTTCTCAGTAAAATTGTTTATAAGGAAAATAATAGTTTAATCGCTTCAGTGATTTTCCCTTTATGATCCATATTATACGTTACAGGGAACCGACACAGTGTGCAAAATTATTGAAACATGCCAGCCTTGTCAATCAACACTGCCTAACATTTCTGTATGAACTGTAGCTGGGATTTCTGGCACGGGACACCACATTGAAGCTATCTTGCTACATCAGAAGTTATTAATTTTATATCATTCAAAGAGTAGTCAAAACAAGCAAATGAATAGCAAATAAAGTTCAGTCCGTGTGCCCTAAAGTATTTATGATAACATACCGTGCACATGGGTGCTTTTCGTGCGAATCTGTATATTAAATAGAAGTGATAATTCACAGTGAACACCTACCTTTTATATTTTGATGACAACTGAATGCCTGTCGACTGTATGACAATGTCGCTCAATATTTGACACCAGTATATGTATAATTATATCTATGTATACTTTGGGTTGAAATATATATGGTATTACATTCAAAATTGTTGTTGACGAAAGCATTTTAACACCTATTGTTGTCAGTCAGCTGAATCTCACACCCAAATTGTGCGTTTGACTTTCCAGGAATTCCCATGAAATAAGCCGACCATGGAAGTGGAACGTTTTGGTCAAAAAGGATACCTGGTGAGATGTTAGTTGGTCACACGTCCATCGAAGCATAAACTCCTGTATATGTACACTCTTGTGGCGGCCCACTGACATACATTCGCCTTTGACTCTTTGTATATGGTTCTGAGGGCAACCAAACCGGTTTTGAGTAAAGTGTAAGTGCTTTATTTGTGACGGGGTGCACTTGTCAAAAAGAAAAAGTTTAAGAAGAGGGGTGCACTGTTACAGGAGTACCATAGTGCGTGACCAACATTTGGGACCCGCTCCCGTGTCGCTAGTATCGCACACGCATCAGAACGAGATTTGCTTTAGTGGTGACATACCCCATTTATGCACCCAAGAACCGTCTTGGAACCGACATAGATGCGTCGGTAGCGAGCAGGCCGTTCAAGGCTTCAAGTCAGTACCACGCTGGGTCCTTTGGGCATCCACCTCGACTCGGAACTGATGCCAGGGGCACATGGTGAGCAGCCCAGGACGACAAGTCAACTTTGACCAAGACCTCGCAAGTGTTTCAACTACACACACAGCTTAATCCACCATTGAGGGTTGGTCTCACATTTGCTTGCACATTGATTCAACTCGATGAACATGAAAGGCAAAATGACCATGTTGACTTTAACGGGTCTGCTTGTGTGGATATGCTTGCATGGGAGTGCTGTTGCAGTGGGTGATGACTGTCCAGCCAAGAACACTGCCGACTGTCTCTGCCAAGACAAATTTTTCTTTTATAAGTATATATACTGCGACAGTTTAGGAACTCGGAGTAGTGTACCCAGCTTCACACGTTCTAACACTGTGTATTATGAACTGCACATACGGGGTAAAACGCATTTACTAAACATACAAACGGATGCCTTCGCTGGTGTTCGAATGGAGCGGCTCCGATTACAAAACTTAGGCATCCAGACCATTAGCGTGGGAGCATTTAACGGCATTGGAAGCGATCTGATAGAACTACATCTGGATGATAACAATATCAAGAATTTAGCCGGATCAGTATTTTCCTCATTAACGAAAGTGACATATCTAGGATTACAGAACAATCAGATTGACGTTATTGGACAAGATACATTTGCCGGAATGACAAGCCTACAGTACCTGTATTTGTTTCATAACAAACTCACCACTCTTCCCCACGACAGTTTTAAGAGCCCTGTTAGACTGAGTGGACTCTACATACATAACAACTATATTGACAATTTACCTGTTAACATTTTCGACTCTCTCGAAGATCTGAACGAACTTGAACTACATGGCAACAAAATAACATCTCTGCACAAAGATTTATTCAGTAAACTACGTAATCTTGAGAGATGTGATTTGTCGAATAACCTTATAGAATCTTTGCCTGCTACTCTTCTTAACTCTACAACTAAACTTCTGCATCTGGATTTATCGAAGAATAAAATTGTAAACGTGCCCGGGGGATTGCTCAGACTCCTGACTAAACTTGAACGAATGGATTTGTCTGCCAACAGAATCCGCGCTCTTCCGAGTGGAGTATTTAATTCTTTGACTAGCTTGAAAACATTAAAACTTTTCAACAATCGAATCAATTTCATACCTGATCGATTGTTCAAAAATCTAGGGAATTTGCAGTCGCTTCATTTGTACCATAATGAAATTGCGAAAATTGACAGTTCAACATTTACTGGATTAACATCTTTGCAGAATTTGAATTTGCAAGACAATATGATTGAAGGTTTTTCAAAGGCAGCACTGTCAATCTTGACAACTCTCCAAACCCTAGAGTTGTCAATGAATGATATTAAGAGCTTGGAAGTCGGCATGTTCAGTAGCCTAAAAAGTCTGAGGGATGTCAAGCTACGTAAAAACAAGATCACAGAGATAAAGCCAGGTGTATTCAAAGATCACTCAGGGATAGAGGTGCTGTATCTAGAAGGAAATCTGATCAGCCGTATCAGTGACAAGACTTTCGAAAACTTGCCAAGCCTCTCCTACTTGGATTTTAAAGGCAATAAGATATCGTCTATCAGTGACAAATCATTCGTTAATATGCCAAAGTTAAGATCATTGATCTTGACTGAAAATACTCTGTCGACAATACCAGTTAATGCTGTGCGAAGTGTGCAAAATGTTAGAACACTCAAACTGGATGACAATAAAATTACTGGAGTGCCAGCGAAAGCTTTCAAAGACATGAAACTTGAGAGACTCCACTTGACTGGAAACATTATTGCCTCTTTCGACAAAACAAGCTTTAAAGGTTTGAATAATCTCCAAAGGCTGCTGATGAACAAGAATAAGATTAAAGCCATCCCGGAAAATGCTTTCAATTCGGAACTGGATAAGCTGACTGATATTAACTTTAGCGACAACGAGATCAAAACTATTACATCGGGTATGTTCGAAGGATTAACAGGTCTCTCTTCACTTGACCTGTCCAGAAATAATATTTCTTCCATTCCGAGTTACTGCTTCACATATTTGCGGAATCTTGAAACAGTAGTTTTGGATGGAAACGCAATCCCAAATCTCGGGACTGAGAGTCTCAGGGGTTTGAACAAATTGAAAACATTGTCATTGAAAAACAACAAACTCAAGAAAGATGCACTAAGTAATCTGAGGGACCACACTTATCTGACAAATCTCCACTTGGATGGCAATGGTTTTGGTGAACTGCCAGACACTGCCTTCGGTAACATGGGTAATCTCACCACGTTAACTCTTCGTAGAAATAAATTGACGAGCTTGAGTCGAAATGTAATGCAGAGCGTGAAACTTTTGGAAACGCTCGACATTGGTGATAACCGTATAGAAAACCAAGCGCTAAAAAATCTGATGATGCTGTCCTTTCTGAAAAAATTATATGTTGACAAGAATGAATTGACCGAGCTGGATAGTAGCACGTTCGCTGGGCAACTAAAAACTCTGCAAGTGCTAAATCTCGCTGGCAATTTGCTTGACGACAAAGTCTTCAAGTCACTTAAAGATTTGACAAAGCTGGTCAAACTTTATCTTGACGACAATAGGATCTCCAAAATACCAGACAAGTCATTTGATCTTTTAAGGATTACACTAGACACTCTTGGGCTGGGTTCTAATAAACTTACAACCAGCAACATAGCCCTGCTGAGAAATCTGACAAATTTGAAAGTGTTAAAGCTGGAGAACAACAGCTTAACTGATTTACCTGATGACACTTTCTCACTCATGCTAACCCTCAGATATTTAAACCTTGGTCATAACAAACTAGCCTCTATATCTGCAAAGGTGTTAAACAGTCTTGGTCGTGCTCTGGAACATTTAAATTTGACAAACAATGCTATCAAAACCGTTCACGTTGATGCATTCTCCAAACTCGGCAATTTGAGACAGTTGGATTTGTCGAAAAATCAAGTGTCATCAATAAATTTCCCGGCTAATATGCCACAGTTGCGACAGCTTAATCTTCGAAACAATAAACTGGCACGTTTTCCTGATGGTTTGCGTAGATTTTTCCTCATTGATATATTAGACCTGTCCAACAATGGACTGAAGGACTTACCCAATATTACAATCTCCAGTCCATCTTTTATTGAAAAGGTAGACTTCTCCAACAACCGCTTACAGAAGATCAGTACCTTGTCATATGTTGGTCGTATTGGTAACATCAAGCTGAATGGAAACCAGTTGAAACAGATTACAGATGATATATTTGATCGTGTAACATCGATTAATGTCCTGGATGTATCGGATAATTCACTGTCAGCCATACCTCCTGCGATCCAAAGGGCATCTGCAAGTCTTGTCCGTGTGCATTTAAACAATAATAAGATAAAGTCTTTATCTAACTGGATTGATCCTACAAATAGGAGATCTAACATTCAGTGGTTGGAACTAAGGGACAACGAACTGAGTGATATTTCAGATTCCACTTTCAATGGAATTAAAGGCTCTCTGCAACATCTGGATATTCGTCGAAACAAGTTTACAACTCTTAGACAGTCATCTGTATCAAGTCTCACAAAATTATCATCTTTGTATATTGAAGGGAACCCATTTTTGTGTGACTGCGGAGTGGCTTGGGTGAGAACACTAAAAGCAGAGATCAAAACAGATTGGGCTACATGTGTGAATCCGTCACAGTATTATAACAGGCTGGTTGTATGTTACCCAGTTATGAGTTGCAACATAGATACCTCCTGGAAATCTAAAACGCACCCAAAATGCTCATTGCCCCGTCCAACTACCACAACGACCACTCAAGCAACAACTACGACAAAACTTACGACCACAACGAGACCAACAACTACTACAAAACCCACAACTACAATCAAGCCTACAACAACGACCATGTCCACAACTACAACCAAGCCTACAACTACTACCAGGCAAACAACTTCAACTATACCAACAACTACCACGAAACGAACTACTACGACGAAACCAACAACTACAACCAAGCCAACAACTACGACCAAGCCAACAACTACAACCAAGCCAACAACTACAACCAAGCCAACAACTACAACGAAATCAACTACTACTGCTGCCGTCGTGAAGCCCGAGCAAAGTACAAGTGTGACTTCTCCGAAGATACCTCGATCGTCGACGCAAGCCCCCAGCACCGGTGCGAGATCCCCCAAACCGAACATTGTACCAATCGTGGCAGGAGTGGTTGCTGCTCTTGTGGTCGTCATCATAGTGGCTATTGCAGTGGCCGTGGCGTGTGGCAGGCAGAGGAAGGCACAGACAACCAGTGCTGGGTATACGGTACATGTGTCTGACGAAGCCATTTTAACCCGAAATGGTACCGATGAAGTTAAATTTGGTATCCTTGGACCACAGGGGCAAACCAAGGTATAACCAATGTGGTTGTACTTCGTAAGAATGATTCAGTTTCATAATCTAGTTTATTTTATTTTATTGTATTATTTTGTAAACATTCATCGTGAAAGATTTTGAATGTTTTTGTGCATGAAGCGAAAGCTGACGTGCAGAAAAAGGCCAAGCAAGGTATTGCTGAATAGTAGCAAATGTTTTTCAAAGTTGTGATGACATAGAAATCAAAATCTGCGTGAGCAACGCAGATATGCATTTAGAAGCACTGTTATCACTACTACCTAGCCATCATTATTGTAACATTTCTCATCAGAAAGAACTTTGTTTATTCACAACTTATAGTGTGTATAGGCAGTTATATCTCATGCTATCTCATCAAAAAACATAGTTTGTTGTCCTTACGTACAATCCCTTCCCCAAGGCTTTGGTTGTATCCTGAAACAACGATATTTGTAATGAGACAGCAAGTGAATACGAATCTTCCAAATTTCCACAAATCTTCTTTTTTTCCCCAAGATCGCGACGCAGAGGATAATCGGGGAAGTTCTGGGCATATAAACTAGGCAACAAAAGTAACTGTCCACCTTTTCCGAAATCTGTATTCTACATGTTTTTCTATAAGTCACCACACGTCTTGCTGGTATGTGGCATAAAATCTTGTCTAATATACCTGTGATTTTCATAAGAGTTGGTGACCGTGCTTGGCTGCATTTGCACTGGATGTGTATCACAGTTGAAATGGAGAGATTGCAAAACAGATGAGCATTGGGCAGTAGGTAGTGTGCGGCTTTTCTGGCCTTGCAAATATCCATCTCAAAACAATCATTTGTTTTCATTTCATGGCATTAATGTGTGCAAAGCAATGATGGTTATACTGCTTGTTAATGCTGGTAATTGAAACGTCAATCAATATGGTCAAGTGATTATGTGACAAAGACAATTGTCATCATATTGCCAATAATTTTCAAGACACTGTGAAACGCCCAGATTGTGATAATAGCCCTGATTATGTAAGCTTATGTCAAGTGTGACCTTGCTGAGTGAAGCGTGTCTTCCTTTTTTAAAAATTAAAATCCAAATCAAATGATAAGTTAATAAGAACATCTTTAAATCTGCTTGATTATTCTTCGTTCACAGAGAAGCAGATTGAGAGTTACTGGTGCCATCCAATGGCATTTTTGCGAACTCTCCATTTCAACTCTGACTTGTATCCAGTGTAAATGCAGCCAGACATGGGTGCCAATGTTTTTGAAAATCACAGATAATGTGGGCAAGATGTTATGTCCCACATGTCAACAGAAATTTTGGAGATTTATCTAAAAACATACAAAATATAGATTCTAAAAAGGCGGAGAGTTAATTTTGTTGCCTAGTTTAGTTTAAATAAGGTCCATCTTTGCTTCTTTTCGGGTGAGGAGCGATGAATTTGTATGTAAACATATATTGCGCCCCGGATTGTCATTTTTCATGTAGTTAAGGTTATTGGCACATACATCCAAGCGTGCACAAAGTGTTAAAATTATGTGACAAGTGCATGTCAGTAAGTGTTTTGAATGGGATGTAATAACTTGTATTTTGTTGAAGCGTGCTTTCGACGGTACAGACCTTCATTGCAGTGCTCCACCTGGTGGAAATTATGCGAGGTGATGTGTTTGAATTGTCCACCAGCATATGAAGCAACATATTAGTACTCATAATCTGATATTCTGATCCAAATATTTTGCTTACATACATGGTTTGTTTTCTATGAAAGGTCAGAAAAGTCTTGATGCAGGTTCCGTGGAAAGTAGACAAACTTACGTATGTATCAGGGCCATATGATATTTCTCCCGCTCACGTTTTGCAATTTATCAGGAATTCATATTTTAAATGCATTCATCGTATAGACACATCATCGTCAACACACATTATTAAAGTGATTGGCTAACTTTAACTTTATTTTACTGAATCCTTATAATTTATGGTGTCGAAAATATAATGATATTTCTTAAAAACATTTTTCACTTACATAAATGAAAATTGTTTACGAAGATTAAGATTGTTTGTACGTGTGTATAGACTGTAATTTATTATTGGATTGTGACAGTTGATTGTCAGCGTGTTCCTTCAACGAACGTTGTGAGTAGCTCTCTTTCTATCATGCAAAATTGTTTGTAATTTACTTATATGAGTGTTTTAGCCACCAGTGGCTAAAAAACAGAAAGAGCCAACCACTCCAACCAAATAGATGAAACTGGTGGCTGAACTGGGATGTCCCTGGTTTCGCGTCAATGTGAACATTGAACCATGAAAGAAATATACGAAAAAGAATTGAAAGTATAGAAAGAACAGATACCAACAGTTGAATGACATTTGAGGCAAAGCCAAACATATCATCAAACACCATAAACTGTCATTTGTTCAAGAGGCAAGGGCACCAGTTGGTATCGGTGGTGAAATATTCTTCACGTACTCATGCAGTTGCCTGTAATAGCAAGTTGCTTCATTTAATTGTTCGATACCTGTAAATTCAATCCATACATTTGTTTGTATATCTAACTCGATTGGCAAAACGAAATTTTTATATTATCTGCCTTGTAGCCTGTCAAAATACTGCTCTGCTTGCATGGCATATGGACAAACCTCCCCCCCCCCCCCCAAAAAAGAAAGAAAAAAAAAAAAAAGAAAAACCCTGGCGGCAGGACTGCCAGCGGACGTTGTCCCAATGTAGGATGGGAGAGGGAAAGAGAGGTTCAGTGTGAGGATTGTCCTTAATGTGTGTTCAGCGCTGGTCGTTGTGTGTACGAAGGTGTAATTTCATTGAATTATAGCAATCAGACCATTGTGTCCCTTCACACTGTAACATATCGCTGTCAATGAATAGGACAGCGAACAAACTGGAATATTTGCTGAAAGTAAGTCTCAATCACTAAAATACGATAGAGTATCGTATTTTCAAAAGATTACTTTTAAAAGTACCGTGCTCTTTAGTCAAGTATTTACTGCAAGTGCATCACAGCAAAATGCGATCAATATATACAAACAGATAATTAGTACTTTTTCAACAGCGATCTTTTACAGCCTAGGGATGAATAGATGGAAATTCGTCGCTCATTTACACAGATTCACTGAGGACTAACAACTGGGTACTTACAAATACATTTCTCATATGTACATTTAAACACCCAATGCGCAAAAGTGTAAAAAGAAATGGAATTTAAATATTGAAATAAATGAATGATAGTGATATCATTATTTTATGTACAGTATTACATGTATGTATCTTGTACCGTCACTATATGTACATATGATTTACATGTGCCACTGTGAAAACACCGAATTAATTGCTTGCGTTACTCATCTGTTTTATGTCACTTTAACTTGGAACTAACGCATATGATTCTTAGCTTTAATGGAAAGCATGCATTGCTATCTTAAGTTATGACTGAGTCAATTACAGTTTTAACAAGCAAACCTCATTAAGTTTAAGAACGATTTTCATTGTGCAAACTATGATATATGCAACACAGAAAAAAATGACGGTAAAGGAAAGTTTTATAAATTGTATAAGATATTATTTAGCTCAGCACAAGTGGTCAACGGCGGGAGCCTCTGCGCCTTATTATTTGCAAAGAACTGATCTAGATATTTGAACTTTTTTTTTTTTTTGCTTTTAATGTTTTAATCCTCCGTTATGTGATTGTCAAATAATCACTCGTGCGGAGCGTCTTTAGTAACGAATCTCATTGTACATGTATGTCTCAAATTATGTCCATGTAGTTTTGGGTTGCCTTGAGACCGCCAGAGGACCTATAGTATTATAGATTTATAATCTGCTCCAAATGCTAGGCTGTAGGCTCAATCCACTGACTTAATCAGTTTTATTTTTCAAGTAGTGTAAATTGTCCTTAACTTACGAAGAAGTATTTCAGTGTTTGAAAAACATTCGTGTTGATCGAGTGCGAAGCCGGAAAAATTATGAAATGAACGAAATCGGTCGGTTGAGAGAAGGAGCTCTACGTAATTGATAATAAGCTGTACAAATTTTGTAATTCCAGCTGAGCTGTGTTCATACACAATTGACTGATTATTTCATTATTATGTATAGTGTGTTTTCCCCTTCATGAAGATGTAAATGATGATTTTTCTTTTTAGGGGATTATAGAACGTTGTTTTCATCATTTATATTGTTGTACAAAATAAATACAAAACCCTGATTGAAAATGCGTGATTTGTTTTGTCTTTCTCTGGAGAAACATACAAGTATTGGTGTAATATTTTTGATATAAAACCAATTCGGGACAAAGATTATTTTGTGACTCTTTCAATTTTGTCAACAACTTTCCTTGGCAAGGAATGAACGCTTTGAAGAGATCAGTAGACATAGGGTAGACTACTGTGAAAGGTCACGGCTAAAGGAGTTCTCATGGCAAATGATTTCCGAGATACATCAGCCAAATATTGGTGCTGACAACATTTGACGTCAGGCCCGCTTCTTGGTTTACAGACAAGTGACGGTGAAGTGGAGTTTTTTTTGTGAGGTGTTTGAAAGTATCTGTTACTGTTGCTTCAGATTAACGAATAACCAAAAAATCATCACACTCAAGTTTTCTGGTGGTCAAGAACCGGGTCATTCATATATATATATATATATATATATATATATATATATATATATATATATATATATATATATATATATATATATATATATATATATATATATACATGTATATCACAATGATGAAAACAATCTACAACGCTACATTTCTTATCCGTACACCTGCATTTTAAACCCTGATTTCATCATCTACTGAATTTCCGAACGGAACTATTCTGATTTTAGTATATTACTGACAAAGGAAATCTCACTGATGCGATCAGATATGAACACAGGCGTAGAGAAAGACAAGGACGTAGACTATATCTTTAACAAAAGAAACGTGCACGTGGATACTTAAAATGGCAATCTTCCCCGACCTTTTTTGCGATAATTTAAAGTTTTGACGGGAATCTGTATTTGAGGTTGAATAAAAAGCTATAATCTTTTACAGGAGATTATCCATGGATCTTCTACCGCTGGGGAATATTTTCCCACTAGATGTCGCTAGCTTACAGTCATGCTCCTCTGTGTTTTTGGTGTTTGTCGCACTTCTGAACTCCTTACAATCCCGCCGCATCGCTGTTGCTTCCGATGTGCTCTCGTCGGGTGTAAAATTACTAAAAAATAAAAGTATAATCTAGTAGAGTTAAAAGAATGTTGAAGAAGCCATGCCAACTTTTCAGTTCAATCCCACAATATATATATATATATATATATATATATATATATATATATATATATATATATATATATATATATATATATATATATATATATATATATATATATATATATATATATATATGTATATGCTTTATTTATTTTACAACCGCATGAACTCAAGGCTCCAGCCTACTTTACATTGGCATTATGTTGACTGAGCTACTTTGGGTGACAAAGAAACTGGAGTGATATGCAAACGCATGTTGTCAAAATTTAACCATTATCCAGGTTGACGTGCATTTTTGATGCTGACTGAGTTGCTTTCCGTGAAAAAGAAACTAAAGTAATAAATACATGCATGTTGTCAAAATGTAACCATTGTCCACGTTGACATATGCGTTTTTCACTCCATGTTTATACGAAGGACTAGCTGTACGTGGGTTCTTCATCTACATGTGCATGCTTACTAGACCCCCCTCATTGCTTTTGAAGCCTGATACCGACAATAAGTGTCAGGACGTAGATTTTGCAAATATTATTGTCACTGGTATACGTTTTGTGACCACAGAACTGATGGGCAACCCTTGGCACCAATCTATGTGTGCACATGTACATATGTGTGTGCGTGTATGTATGAATGAATGTATGCTTATAGAAATATATATGTGTATACGTGTATATAAACGTGTATTTTATAGGTTGAATTGTGTTGCTGTTTCAAATTCGACCTGCAAGCGTTTTCATACGTTTTGATGGTAGAGACTACAGCCATAGTTTCCTGTGTCACAGTCATGTTGTGGTCGAGTTGCTTGTTGTGATATGTTCACGTGCTGTCAACATAGCCTTTGACGTTGTGTCTTATCCTGTATGGGCTTCTTAGCTACATGTGTCATGCCATGATGCAGTTATCCGCAATAACACAGATCTTTAGATTTAAAGAACTTCTCATATATCAAAGACTCATCTCATGTTGGCTTTTCAGCTTCATGTGTCATGCTATGATGTAGTTACCATGTGATAACATAGATTTTTTGCTTTGACTAATTTTTGATATGTAAAAGACTGTTCCTATATAAACTTATCGGCTTCATGTGTAAACCCATGATGTACGTATATTCGATAGCACACATCTCTTACTTTTGCTAACTTTTGAAGCCTGACTCACCTGCGGACACAGATTGTGAACACCATTATGACAACTTTAGCTCTGAAGTCACTGATTTAAAAATCGGTCCTCATATATAGTTCAGGCCTTCAAATTGTATGTCGCAGTTATGTTGTTAGCTGATGAATTTGCTTGCAGTGACACAAAACTTGGCCACCTGTTAAAAGTCAATCATTGTTGATAGTCAGAGATCTTGTTACCATCCAAATTGACCTGCATGCGCGCCATCATGCAAGTCGGTGATCATGAATCTCTGTCAATCATTGTAACAATTTTCATTTGAGATCACATATGAAACTATGAAAAATATGATATTTTTGCAGGATCCTTGATTAATTCATGTGTTGGTACTTTCGTACGGACTTTATCAATATTTTGTTCGCATGTTCACTTATATGTTGATGTGCAGCATCCGGCTCGACCTCGTGGTTCGCAATATCAAGCTTTGGGTTATGATAAAACGATTCATGCATGAGTGTGTATGTGGTGTCACACAGAATGTTGATGTCATGTTACGTCAAAGTACTTCTATACAAAACTGTCTGAAGTACATTTCCTATCTTTGTATTAAATTGTTCCTAATGTATTGCATACAACTAAAAACCACTTTACGGATATTTTGGGACGTTATGTTTACTCTGAAATCGAAAATGCCCACCTTTTTAATTGTCCCTCCAGTTCTACTGACTGATACCGCTAATGTACTGTCCTGTTGTTTGTACCATTATGCCATTACCTTTTACACCATACTCTGTATTTTACTCCTTTTTTTCGCAAGAGGAATTTTTAAAGACTATGCCAGCCCTGTTTTCCAATTGCATTAATAAAATATGTTTAAACTTACTGACTGATACAAGTTGAATTCAAGCAATGTGTTATACGATGTTTACCTTAACTGGCATGTATGCAACAATCGCCTGGCGAGTGTCAATCACAAGGTCCATGTTTATTTACTGGAATCAGCTGTTCTCTCCAAGTTTTGGAAATAGGGTAATGGAGGATGTGTATTGCAGATGGCGCCACCGGTAACTTAGCCTTGATATCTAGCTTCATACAAGTAGAGCCACTCGGTGGACAAACAAATACAGCCGAACTGATTTCTTTCTTCTTCCAAAAGTAACACCTGCCATTATGATCTATCCGGTTTCAACAGACCATCAGACGTGATTGCGTGACAGACCTGGGGGTGGAGTTGCTCCTTATCTGTTTCGTGTTCTCAACGTAAAGCTTTGTTGTGAATTTGAACACCAGACATTGCCATTTTGTGGACAGAAATTCGTCATACAAACAATTAATTTCCTCTTGCAATAGCGTACAGAGCGCCGAATGCAACTGTTTCTTTCTGGGCCAAACTCCATGAGTCTTAAGAACTTGCACGTTGGACAGCTATCAGTAATGTTATAATTGTTGGGGGATCTAAATGCAAACTCACCAAGGCAAAAAGCTATTAGATTTCTGTGCGAACAACTGCCTTAGCTCTCATATTGTCGATTCTACCGGTATCACGGAAACGACGTCATCTTGCCTCGACCAATTGATAACAAATATCCTGAATTATGTCAACAATATATCGGTATCCGCCCCATTGCAAATTGTGACCACTGCCCTGTTACTGCCAGCCCTTCTTTTTGCATGAAGAAAGATCCACCTTTTGATAGATTAGTTTTGGATTATACTAAAACTAACTTTGATGATTCCAGAATAGAATTGAATAAAATTAGCTGGAATGACTGTTTTGCGACCGATGATACAGCTTGCCATATCTGGACCAGTACATTTTTAGTTGTTGAGATGAAAACTATTCCCAATTAAACAGTACCTATAAGGCAGCACGATGCCCTATACCTCTAAATGACGTCAGCAAAAAAAGGAAAATTTTCGGCCTGCGAGAGCCAAAAAGTCCAACAATTCGAATACATGGCGTTTTTATAGACAGTTACGAAATGATTATATTAATGAATTAAGAGCAGCAGAGAATAGCTACTATGACCGCTGATGTAATGAATTCAACAGGAGAAAGGCCTCGAACAAAGGTCTGTGGAAAAATGTTAAGTTCTTTGTGAAAGGAAACCATGTACCATTCATCTCCGCGATAGAGCAAAATGGTACTTCTTTTTAGGACAATTTATCAAAGGCTGAGACACTCAACTGTAATTTTTGGCAAATGCACTTGTCGATTCTGCAAATTATTCATCTCCAAATCTTACAATCCTCGACGCTATGCTGAGTAGCTTATAAATTGATGAAAGTCTTGTATCAGGCATTCTCCAAAGTCTAGATACAAGCAAAGCAACTAGGCCAGATGATTTGAGCGCAAAAATGCTTGAAGAAGCTGCGCCAATTACTACTCCATCTCCATGAAGGCTTATAGATTTATCCCTTTCAAAACAAAATTTTCCATCTGAATGGAAAAAAGCGAATGGGACTCCTATTTACAAGCTTGGGAATGCTAATGATTGTAACAATTAAAGACCCATATCACTCCTAAGTTGTGCAGGGAAAATAATGGACAGGGCAATCTTTGAGCACTTATTCAATTTTTGCACGAATAATGTAGTAATCACAGATAATCGATCTGGCTTCACTCCAAATGATGGAACAGTAAACCACTGGATCTACCCTTACCACCAGTTTTGTAGCCATGGACGAGCAGAAAATAATTAAGAGTCGTCTTCTGTGATATAACAAAGGCATTCGATCGAGTTTACCATACAGCATTATTATATAAACTGTCCAATTCTGGAGTAACTAGGGAGCTCCTGGGGTGCTTTTAAAATTATCTTACAAATCGAAAGCAAAGGATGGACTGTACATGGGGAATCGTCTGGCTGGGGCTACATTGAGGCTGGTTTGCCTCAAGGCTCAATCCTAGGTCAGCTTGTTTTTATAATCTGTATAAATGATATAGTTGATGTTAGTCACACCAATGTTCGTTTGTTTGGTGACGACATTGTACTCTACGTCTCAGTTGAGGATCTTGTATCAGCTTCCAGTGGAATCAACGGAGATTTGCAATTTGCTTTTAGAGGGTCCCGTGGACTGGCTTATGACATTCAATCCGAGCAAAACAAAGGGAATGGCAATAAACAGAAAACGCCATAGAGTAGATATATGCGTTTCCCATTTCAGCTAGGCGACTGGTGCCAAAGGCTGCAAGTTCAAGTCTCGCTCGTTCCAAACACAAAATAGTGTGACCCATCCTGCTCTCAAGTATGAGGGAACAACTATTGAAAATGTCCAAGAACATGAACATCTCGGCCTCTTACCACAAGCAAACTTGTCTTGGTCTTCACATATCAATTCTATTCGTACTAAAGCTATGAAAATGGTTGGAATTTACGAAGTCTGCAGGACAAACTAAACAGACGTTCCCTTGAGATTTTGTATTTTTCGTTCATACACCCAGTCTTGGAGTACGGAAACGTAGCATAAATTCGCTAACTGTTCTCGAGCCAATGAAACTGAACTGGAGCATGTACAACTGGCAGCGGCCCGTGCATTAACAGGGACAAGGCGTATTACTAGTGATACTCAAATTATAAGGGGGCAGGATGGGGAACACTGGCTGTGCGAAGGGACAAACAGAAATTAGTATTAATGTAACATTATCACTAAGAGCCGGGAATCAAGATTGCTCCAATGTATCTGTATAATTTGTGTCCGGAAACAGTACAGAGTAGAATAAGATACAACATCCGCATGTATTCTAAATTCACACCATTGAGAAACCAGATTTGTTTAGTAACTCTTTCTTTCCGTCAACCATAAAGCTGTGGAACAATTTACCGATTTAAGTTAAAAGAAGTGAGCCTGAACAAGAATTTAAATTTAAACTGAATAAGGACAAACCAAAAGGCAATGATTTATAAATGTTGGAAAAAGGAAAGTAAAGACAATACTTGCGCAGTTACACATGGGATCAATTCCCTCAATGCATTTTTGTTTAAAATAGGTGTAGCTTCAACACCACAATATTACTGTGATACAGGAAACAAATATATGTTTCATTATTTTTTGGAGTGTCCACAGTATACTGTACATTGAAATTCTTTACATAATACAGCAATACGTCATGCCTGTTTCACAGTTAAAACCTTGTTACACGGACCAGAAAACTGCAACATGTCTATTAAAGACGAAATTTACCTTGCTGTTATTAGGTAGATACAAGGAACAAAACGGTTTCCATGACAAATGCTATATTTATTTTTCCATGACAGGGAACCACGAAACCCTAATGTGACTTTACTATCTATGTTGTAAAATGTGATTTGAATCGTTTAGATGTATATTTTTGCTCATGTATTGTCCTGTAACGTGTCTAGTATTTTCTTTTTCTCTTCACGAGAGGGTTTCATATGAGCATTGCTTACTGCACAATCGTTTATTCATTCTTTTTTTTTTTTGTTTTTTTTTTTTTTGTTTTTTTTTTTTTTGCTTTTTTGTTTTTTTTTTTTTTTTTTTTTTTGTTTTTTTTGTTTCTTTTTTTTTTTTTTTTTTTTTGTTTTTGTTTTGTTTTGTTTTTTTATTAATTGTGGGCGGGTGGATGGTGGGTTGTACATTAATTAAGCAAATTTGTGTCCTGAACCAAGCTATTCGAAAACCTTCACATCTCCAAATTAGTGGAGACTTTTTCAAGCTTTTCGGGAAAGCTCTTCATTAAAGCACCTAAAAATGTAGTTTGAGTACACTTATCCAACAAATGTTGCATAAAATTGTTACAGGACCTGGTGGACTATGGTCACTTGGGAACATCACCGAGCACTTAGCCAACTCTGAAATTATGCGCCCACATAGTTTGAAACAGAAAATCTTTAACACAGGAAGCGACTATGATATTCGCCTCGGAAGAAGCGCCCAAGCGGTCATTTGGCAAAGGTTGCTTCCTAACCTGTAGTAAGTCATCAGTATGTATCTTGTAACAGCAGTTGGTGAGTTTTCGACATATTGTAAAACGAAGAAATTAAAAAAGAAATTTAGCACTACATGTACCAAGAACAGTTAATTTCTCAAAGCCCCGCCCTCATTGAGAGGAAGTGACTTGGTTATTAAATGGCTGTGTTTGTCTGTCAAGACTCGCTTGTGACATTTAGTGCAGGTGAAAATAAAAGTAAATCAAACGACGTTTTGTTGTTTCAGTTACCTAAAACAAGTTCAGTGGTACCAATGAAAGTCGATTCAGGCATCAAATGTCGAAAATAAACCACAGAACGTATTTGTGCTTTGTAATATGCGGGACTTTGCTATCTGTTTTCTGCGTATATGTTTCAACTCATCTAACTTATTTGCAACAGGGTTTTTTTGTATTTTGTCATGAATGCGATGTCAGCTGAATTGGACCTTTAAGCTCGTCCTTCACTTTGACAATAACTTTTGAATTGACCCAACCTGGTCATTCGATTGCTGACATTGAACACGAGAGGGCGCTGGCTTCAGTGTCATAGAAGTATATTTGTTTGTTCTCTTTGAGCCTCATACCCCCATAAGATAGCTCACATGATCTTTCTGGGGTTTTCAAGACTTTTATTTAACTTTAAATTGCTGAAGGCGTGTGAAAACCTCTCGCTATCATGTACCATCATTTTCTCGTCAGTCACGCCAAACGTGAATCAGGGTGGGATTTAAATGACTGCACTATCACGGTGGACTTTGTGGTTACAATTGACTTTTAAGTTACATATAACCTCATAAGCAGTCATTTATAATACACCATTACTTTTGAAGATGACAAAAGTGCTGAGAGCCTTTGTTTACATCTTCACGTTGTGTGTGCTGAAACAGCCAGTGGTGGTATTGACCCTTCGTTCAGTCAGGCACATATGCGTGTTTCTGGGTCAATCTAGTCTTAGGGGCTCTTACCAGGGCCTGGGTTTGGCATCGGGAGTGCCCATGTGACCATACACAATCATGTGGGCCAGACTAATAGTATGGTATGCCAATTAATTAACATACTAGTGGGGTAATGTCTCAAGCGAGAGGAGATAAGTGTTGTGTGGGCAAACGGATGAACTGCAACCACTAAAGTATTTGTTTAGTTTAACACTGAAATGAGATATACAGGAAGCCACTGAATATCATATTTCGCGTGCCGCTATTGAAACGAAACACATTTGAAACCTCTCTTGTAAGACCACCCCTAGGGATGACCAATTGTGGTGTCTCAAGACAGGTGGTCTCTCATAGGAGGTGAAAATTACAAGGAAAGTACTGAGCAAAGTATATTGAAAATGTGGTCTTTCAAAGAAGGTGGTCTCTCAAGGCAGGGAACCAATATATTTGTATGGGGTGGGGTATAGCTTGGTTTTATTGAGTTATAGTGTAATCAAGGGAAGCTTGGACACCTACAGATGTACAGACATGCAAGGATTTTTTTTTTCGCTTGTGTCAGGTGATTTACCTGACAACACCTTTTTGGTGGCTTTTCTCTGTTGGTATGTGGTGAATTATGTCATGATGCTTTGTACCCAGCAAAACAATGTTTTCTCAATTAAATTATAAAAACACTCACATAAATTCCATGAAGAACCATCAGCACAATGGCATCTGTTTACCAGTATCCATGGCACTTAGAACCAGATGCCCATGTAAGCCAATCAGATTGCCCGATTTGGGTCATGTGACCGTCCCCCCTTCAACTTTTATATTACATATTTTATTGCTCTTTTCTGCTGCAAACTAATTATTTCTTTGCTTGTATTGCTCTCATCTCAGGGTCAGAGTTGATGATATATAATTTTGAGGATTACAGACATTAACAGGTAAAGATTACAGCAAAAAAGTTGGGCCCTAACACAGGGTAAGGCTAAATCTGACCCATGGAAGCCTGTCTGCAGTGTGATTTTCATTCAGGATGGAAATATGACAGTGACTGGGGAGTCAGTTACACATCTGGCTGTAATTACTGACCACAAATATGCAGCATTGGGCCATGGGACCCAGGGGGATAGGCCTGGAAGACGATGAATGAGGGAGAGTTCAATTTCCAGATTTTTTGTTGGGGAGGTGGGTAGGTTAAATTCGAGTTTCTTTAATTGGAGTTAGCACACACAAGTGACTCTTATGTATATGTTAGATGTGTTTGTGGTCCATGTTTAAAAATATTTCTGAGCCATTTATTTTCAGTCTTCCAATGATTTCAGCTAATTTTCGCTGATGGGGGCCTGTCCCCTGTTGAAATGGGGGTTGGGTCGGAAATCTTGTTGCCTCCGATTAGGGGTGGGCCAAAATGGCCTTCAACCCCAATTTTATGAAAGTAGACTTGTCCTCCAGTACAGAAATACCATACTTGGTGATTCCATATCAAGATCTATAAGGGTTGTATGTCCCCAGAAAGTGACCACCCCTCTTTAGAAATACGGGAAAATGAGGTCATCTGAGACTCCCTTGCTCATCAAGCTAACAAGTGGGCTGAGTGCAAAGGGGATGTTATTTATGGGCACAGTAGATATCTAGGCCTCTAAATCTTTAAGGGATTAGGGTTTCAAAGAAAGACTCCAGCAAGTTTAGCTAATTTGAAAGTAGGACACAGTGTAATTTTTAGGGGGTACCCCATAAAAGTGAATGTTTGAGCTGCCTCTCATTGGGCCTTTAGGCTGACTCTATGGACATTTTGTGAATGAAATGAACATGTCAACTCTCAAAAAGCATCACACATTCACAATTTGTGCTTTCATTTGGTAAATTAAGGATTATTTAGAAACATAAAAGACAGGGGAATGAAAGATGCATAGGTTGCCTTTGTGTCTGCCATATTGGATTTTTCTGGATGCTGATTGGCTGGCTCAGTATGGATACACTTTGATACCGAGGATGTTCACAGTAAGTGTAGACTCATTATGGGAATGTGTGTGTGACTGGTTGTTAGGCAGAAAATCAACTCCATCAAATTGTCAGGTCAAGTACCTCGCGTCATTCTGTAGTACAGAACTAGTTCATGGTATTTTCTGCTAGTTTCCAGGTTAGGCCAGCCAAGACACGATATATTTCGGACAGGCTCGATATAGACATTGCATTCGAGACACGTAATGATGCTTTCCCTTGAACAGATTGTGGCCTTCAGCTGTGTCCAGCAGAATTGTCACACTTTAATATGGTAAGCCGTTTTAACGTTTAATCATTATTTTCGGTCTCCAAATATATCTTTTGATATAAAAATTATCAATTTTGGATATCAAACATTCATTATCAGATATCAAGAAGTCAGTTTTGAATATTGAAAAATCAATTCTGGATATGCAGAGTTCACTGTTTGATATCAAGAATTCATTTATTGATATTCCAAATTTAGACATGACTTAGTGAATTCTTGGTATGAAAAATTCAATTTCTGTATAAATTTTTGACTGGGATATCAAAGCTGTATGATTTTTTTGCATATCAAAACTTGTATTTTTGATATCAAGAAATCAGTTTTGTTTTGGAGATGTATGGTATGCCGTTTTGCAATTAACCCGGTGTTACTTGATAGCAAGAAGCCAAATTCTTGATATCAAGAATTTATCTCTTGATATCGATGAGGCACCGTTTTGTTATTTATTCAGTATTTCTTGATATCAAAAGTGTCCTCGTGATTTTTATGGGTCATCCTTTTACTATTTATCAGTTATTTCTTGATATTAAGAAATCATTTCTTGATATCAATAAATCGATTTATTGAGATCAATAATCCGTTTTATTGATATCAAATATTCTTAGTATTTCATGATATAAGCAGTTCAATTTATTGATACGAAGAATTCATTTACTAATATCAATAATTCGATTTCTTGATATCAGTAAATGAGTTATTGATATCAAGAAATTAAACTACAGATATCAATGATTCCCAACCATTTCTAGTTATCCAGACTTCGAATTCTTGATATCAAGAAATCATTTTTAAATATCAAGAAATCCATTTATTGATGCCAAGAAATGAGTGCTTGATGTCAATTATGATTCATGAATTCTTGATATTAAAAATTAACTTTATTGATATCGATAAGTACAAAAGAGTAGTCCAGATCGAATGCTTACTTGTACACTGAGAAGCAGGACTTCTGATTGGTCGGCAGAATTTGGTACTTAACTCTTGTAGAATGGCCGCGCATTTCACGATCATGGCGGATTCCATAGACAGTATCGTGGGTGAAGCCGTTTCAGATGTCAAAAATTAAATCTTGGATATCTAAAAAAAAAAAAAAAAAAAAAAAAAAAGAAAACAACAAAAAAACAATTAATGATATCGCAAAGTCAATTTATCAATCAAAAAATCATTTTTGGACATATATAATTAATTTTTTGATATCAAGAATTCGTTTATAAATTTGGGCATGATTTAGCTAATTTTTGGAATCAAAGATTCAATTTATGTTTCAATTTTTGACTTGGATATTAAAGCTGTATGCTTTTTTGGATATCAATTCTTGTATTTTTGATATCAAGAATCAATTTTAGAGATCTATGGGGTGCTGTTTTGTGATTTTTCTGGTATTTCATGATATCATGAATTTAATTCTTGATTTGTATGGGGCGCCCTTTCACTATTAGGTGTTTCTTGATACAAAGAAATCGATTTATTGATATCAAAAACTTATTTATTTATATTGCGAATTCTTATTGATTTCAGTTATTCGATTTTTGGATATCAAAAAATCATTTTTGATACCACGATGTTTGAACGCATGTACACGTGGGGTACGTTTGTTCATAAATGAGAACAAATCATGTGTTGGATTTTCCCGTTGTGTTAAAATAAACATTTCATCAGTCTTGTCAGGATTATTCATTATATCCATTTTCTTTCTTCCTCCACAGTCTGTAAGTTTGCATTAAAATTTATAACTCTATACTCAGGCGTTTCTACAATTTCCACCAAAGTTGTCTTATCCGTGAACAAATTATTTATTGTAAATTTTATTAGCAATGTCATCAACTAAATCGTTTATAAACATAAAAAAAACAACAGGGGGCCTAAAACACTACTCTGGATGAAAACCATATTCTATATTTAGCCAGCCCGAGAAAAAACCTTCTATACCTACCCCTGCTTTCTAAAACTTATGTATAATCTAATCCACGAAAGCGGTGGGCCATGTAAACCTACACCTTGAAATTTAAAAACAGGCCACTATGTAGAACACGATCAAAAGCCTTAGTAATGTCTAAAAATACACGTATTTATTTTCCCTTGTCAACTGCTTGGCTTCATGCACAATGTTAATCAACAGGCGAAAACATTGCATGTTTAAAACCCAGAGTTGTAATATGTCAGTAAATTATGGTTTGTCAGAAAATCGCTTAAAAAAAAAAATTATCTTTGTTAAAGAGAGCTGGTACATTGGCTTTCTTCCAAACATCTGGGGAGATAGAAGTGTGGAGCCAAAGGTTAAAGAATTAATTCAATAGAATATGAATGCAGTCAGCAATAATTGTAAGACATTTAGAATTCCGTCGGGAGCACCTGTCTTATCTGTAGTTTTTCCTGTTGTGTCACAACTTTGTTTTCGGTGATGACAATGCTGCCCATACTTTCGTTAGTTTTATATGAAATAGCAAGCAATTCAGAAGTGAAGAAGTAAGGTAGAGGGTCTTTATGGCGACGGTTTTGCATAGGTACAGGGGGAATAAGGACGACACGTGACTGCATTTGATGTGCACCTGGTTTGAAGACTTCTGCAAACTTGTCCAAATTTAGGAGGAACGAGGATATGTAGTGGAGTTTCCTGGATGACTCTAGTTATAACTTAGTCTCTCACCCAAGTTATCAAAAGTACCAGAATCTTTGCCTTGCATCTGAAGATACAGATCCATCTCAAGGCTTTCCTGATCACGCATTATTACACTTTTGATATCGTGGGCCTTGAAGCAGCCGCAGCACGTGCAAACAAAGCAACAATATCAACACCCGAAGTCCGGTACAATGTGCCCGGCGGACTTTATATCCGCTTCCGACATTCAAAAACAAAAACATGCATTGATCAGGACTCTTGATGAGCTAGCGGACGCTGATAATAAAGTAGACGACCTGTATAAAGGTTTTTGTGAAGCTATTCCTAGTGAAATGGATGCCAAACTATCTAAGAAAACAGTGTTTTTGAAAACTGGCCTCAGCAATACAAGTAGCAGATATAAAAAGAACTGGTGGTCAGTGGAACTAACTTTATCCTGAAATAAATTATGTGATGCAGAAAATCGATGGCAAAATACGGCACCCAGTGAAAAGGAACGTGCAAAGACAAATATTACTAAAAAGAAGATTTGCTTCACAGCAAATCTGTCTGGGTGCCTTCAAAATGAGAATAGTTTTAAATGATACACTTTGCCATTGTTCAACATAATCTAAATTTTGTGTATTAGCCTAATATTTATAAATTAAAATGCTCAGCTTTCGTCCTTGCTTCAAGGGATGTAGCCATGTCCCAAACTTATAAAATGATGTTTGAATGAAACTACTATCTACAATAGTTTTGAAGCTATTCAACATTTAAATTTTGTGTATTTGCCTAATTTGCATGAATTATAAGCCTAGAGGAACTTTGGTTTATTGTTCATTGGATGGGTCTATGCCACAAGCCCATAAATTGAAGTAGGAATGGCACCTTTATAATAGTTTTGAAGCTATTGAAGATTTACATTTTGCATATTCACCTAATTTGCATAAATTAAAATCCTACAACTTTGGTTCATGGTTCATTGGATGCAGATTTGCCACAAACCTACAAATTGATGTTGGAATGGCATCTCTATGTACAATAGTTCTGGAGATATTAAACTTTTAGATTTTTCAATGCCCCTAATTAATTAGCATAATTTGCAATTCTACAACTATACTGTCCATTATAGTGGCAAGTGTTACAAAGGTATATATGCACATTGAAATTTTGAGTCCACCTGCAATAGTTTGGAAGATATGGCACTTTTAAAATTTTGTTGCCTCTAAAAATTTGCATAATTTTAAACATAATGACTGTTCCAAATGAGATGCACAGTTTCACTGGTTATGTCAGTCACCAAGTTTGGTGGTTTTTGGGAAAATAGTGTCTGAAAAAAACTCTGGACCAACTTGGTCATAAAGAAAGAACAAGAGGGCTGTGTGAACAGCTCAAGCCTCAGCTGATCTTGACATTCATCACACTTGCAGCTCTATGAACTTGGGAAACGATCAAGTACACCATGTTCTGAGTAAGTCTGACCTTATAGAAGAACACTTACATGTGCAACATCAAAGTTCAAGTAGTTCTCAAGTTATATTGAAGAGTAAAATTCATGTATGTTGCACTGTGACCCCACAAACGAGGTCAAGGTCATTCATGTACAGTCTAAGCATGACCTTCATACAGAATAACATGTGCAGCTTACTCAAAACAGAACTCAAGTTATCAAGTTAACAGTAAATTTCGTGTCAGATGTCCTGTGAATTAGCATTAGTATGCCCATTGACTTACATAGTAATCAATAGGAAAGCTGCATTGAACGTTAAGTACCCAAATTGAAAATCCTTGAAAATCCGGAATCCAAAGCAGTGCCACCTAGTAAACAACTATTTGACCCTTCCACAACAACATATCCATCACATTTCAGCTTAATTTGAGGTAAGGTTCTGAGAACAAGTGAAAATTAGCAAAACCATACAAAAATTGCAGCGCCACCTGGTGAACAAATTGGGAACTAGGTGTCCCCAGGAGTGTCTATGTACGATATCAAAGCAATTGGGTGAGCGGTTTCAGTGGAAAAGAATTTTTAAGGTTTGCCCCAAAAAAGAACAAAAAAAATCATAAAAAATCCCAAAATCAATAGAGCGTGACCATTTGAAGAAACTTGGTAGAGATCTACCTAAGGCACATCCCCACCAAGTTTGAAGTAAATCTGGCCAATATTATTTAAGTTATGACCATTACAAGAAATTCCCATGTTAAACTTTCCTATTAAAACTTTTGTAAAGATTTTTGAAAAAAAAATCATAACAAGATCCAAAATTCATTGGAACATGACCATTGGAACAAACCTGGTAGACACCCACCCAAGGTACATCCCCACCAAGTTTGAAGTAAATCTGGATGATGGTTTTGGAGAAGAAGTCGAAAATGTAAATTAGCATTAGAATGCCCATTGACTTACATGAAAACAATAGGAAAGGTGTATTTACCGCAAAGGAGCCGAATTGAAAAAATCATTAAAAATCAGGAGTCGGCAGCATTCCCACATAGTGAACAACTTTGTTTGGCCCTTCCATAAGGAACATATTCACACGTGTAAGCTTAATCTGAGTGACGGTTCTGGAGAAGAAGTCGAAAATAGCTATACCACACAAAAATTCAGAAAAAAATTAGAAAAAAACTGTAGCGCCACCTCGTGAACAAATTAACAACAAGGAGTCCCTAGGTGTCTTCCTGTGTGATATCAAAGCATTTGGGTAAGCAGTTTCGGAGAAGAAGATTTTTTAAGATTTGTCAAAAAAAACCCCAAAAATTCATTAAAAATCCAAAAATCACTGGAGCATGAACATTTGAAAAAAACTGGTAGAAACCCACCCAAGGTACATTGACACCAAGTTTGAAGTTAATCTGGATGACGGTTTTGGAGAAGAAGTCGAAAATGTGAATTAGCATTAGAATGCCCATTGACTTCCATAGTAATCAATAGGAAAGCTGCATTGACCGATCAGTACCCGAATTGAAAAAGTAGTTAAAAATCAGGAATCTGCAGCATTCCCACATACTGAACAACTTTGTTTCACCCTTCTACAAGGAACATATCCACCATGTTTCAGCTTAATCTGAGTGACGATTCTGGAGAAGAATATAGCTATAACAAACAAAAAATCATAAAAAAAAATAGAAAAAAGCAGTGCCAACTGGTGAACAAATTAAGAACTTGAAGTCCCAGGGAGTGTTCCTGTGTGATATCAAAGTAATTGAGTAAGCAGTTTCGGAGGGGAAGATTTTTTAAGATTTGCTCACAAAAGAACAAAAAAATTTATTAAAAATCCAAAAATCACTGGACTCTGACCATTTGAACAAACTTGGTAGAGACCCACACAAGGCACATCTCCACCAAGTTTGAAGTGGATCTGGCCGACAGTTTTTGAGAAGAAGTTGAAAATGTGAATTGTGGACAGACGGACGACGGACGACAGAAGACGGACGGACGACGGATGACACACCCTCACAAAACCTCAGTTGACCGACAAGTCAGCTGAGGTAAAAAAAAAAAAAAGAAAGAAAGAAAGACAGAGAGAAATTGGCCTTTTATTTCTTTGTTAATTTATCTGAGATGAAAGACCACCTGTCCTATGTGACCACTTTTGTCTGCCATTCATTGATTAGGGGTGGTCTTAAGTTGCAAGTACCACTGTACAGTGAAACCTCTCTACAGTGAGCACCCTCGCGACCAGAGAAAAGTGCTCACTCCTGAGAGGGTCAGCCCTTCTGGGCAGTATTGATGAGCATATGTGCATGTACAGTGTACACATGTAATTTAGAGGGATGTGCATACATACAACACAAAACTTTTTTTTTCTTTATTACATAAACAAATTTTAACAGAAGCTGTCAAGAAACTACATAAACATATACCTGTGCACCAAGACAAAACTATACTGTCTCAGTTTTGGCTGTGGAGAACAGGCTTCATCTCACTGGTTACAAGAAACAAAGACAGGAAAGTGTCCACTGAGATGACACAAATAGTTGCACTTCCCTGCTCTGGCTGACTCAGCTGTGTATGTCTATTTTTAACAGATGGCACACTCAGGCTTGTCTTTTTTAACAGAGGGTACGCTCAGGATTGTTCTGCCTAGAAGTTCAGAGCTGTGAGTACCCTTGGGACAGATAAGGTCAGCAGACTGACATTGCCTCAGACAAAAACAGGCCAGCTAGGACACCATTGGAAGTAAAAGTCTTCGTGGAACATATGGCAGCATGGAGTCAATCTGTTCCTGCATGAAGTGAATGAGATACTCTCTCTTTTCATTGAGAGCCTCATTACACAGTTGTTGGGAGTTCCCCCCACCCACCCACCACAATTTGCTACAAGACCCAAACCTTAGACACCCACTTAAGCTGGGACAGTCATATTCAAAAAATAGCTTCAAAAATTTCTCAGACCATCGGCATCATGAATAAATTAAAAAATTTTCTACCCTCAAATATTCTCCAAATCATCTATAATTCTTTAATCCTGCCACATTTTAACTACGGTCTTCTTGTATGGGGTCACAAATTAGAAAGATTAGTTAAAATTCAAAAGAAAGCTGTTCGGATTGTCAATCATAGTAATTACAATGCACACACTGAACCTATTTTTAAATCCAGAAACTTACTCAAATTAGTCGATATACATACAGTTCAAATCCTAGTTTTTTTTTCAAATATAAAAATAACCGGCTTCCTGTCTATTTTTATCAATTTCCAATTACACCAACCCCCCAAGTTCATGAACATGACACCCGAAGAAAGGAATTATTTGTAGCACGTACTCAACATGCGTTCGCTCGAAAGTGTATAGGACATGAAATTGTTAATGTTTTAAATGCGACATCTGAGGTTGTTAAAGAGAAGGTACATACTCATAGTTATTTTGGTTTTTCTCAATACATAAAGAAATATTTTATTGATACGTATGAAATGTCTTGCAACATTCAAAATTGCTAAATTTGTAATGCAAATTGATTATATTTTTGGATTCTGAATTTCCCCTGCCTTTTTGATAAAAGTCTTACCAGTTACATGGTCACTTTTCTTTTTGATAAATAGTTTATGGTCATTTGCATGCAGGGTGGTACACATGATAGCGGTCTGTCAAAGATCTTAATGTGTATCTCCCTGACCAAATTATGGATTACTCTCTTCTATTTTATTCTTCAAATGCTACTTTGCTTATTTCTATACTTTGTATGTACCAAACTACTATTCTTTTGTACACATAATTTGGTTAAAATAAAAATCCTGAATCCTGAAATCCTGAATCCTGAATCCTGAATCCTGAATCCTGAATCCTGAATCCTTCCAAAGCGTACACTCAGCATACATGGACAGAAAGCTGTGAGACAGGTTCAAGCTAATGAATTAAGAATGCAAAATGGTTGTCTGGCACCATGGAGGTCAAGCAATACCGTAGAACGGGGATACTTTGGCCCACTTTTTGAGTATCTCACTATGTACTGCTTTTTATATACAAGATTTTTACTTTTTCTCATTCTTCATGGATTCTTTATTGTTAGAGCTCCATGATGAGATAAAATAAAATTTGAAGGCCATTCTCTTTGCCTGTGTTTTTTTTAATCAAATGTTGGGCCAAAGTTACCTACCAGTGGGTGGATACTTTGGCCCAAAGTTTTTTTTCGACTATAATTCAAGTATGGCTGCTTTTGGGGTGTCATTGTCCATTCATCTGCAGTTTTAAAAAACAGTTGAAACAATCTAGGTGCCTAAAATGACATTTTTGGTACCTGAAATTATATTTTTTTTACTTGAAATTATATTTTTGGTACAATAAGTTTTATATTCTTATAAAACCTTTTTCAATCATGCATTATAATCTAGTATATGACTAGTGGTCATGACAAAGCACATGAATTACAAACATTATGAAAATTGCCTTTAATTATCTATATTAATCCTCCTGTCAGTCTGTATGCGTCCATTAAAAGATACATAAGATTCTCTTAACTAGTGGTAATGACATGGAATATGACTGACAAATATACTATTACTAGTTCTGATTTACAATCAATACAGCTCAATTATATGTCAGTGTTGGTACTTAAGTCATGTTTTAAGTACTCATACAACTTTTCAAAATATGCTTATTACCGGTACCCTTAACAATCAAACACAAGGAATACTAGTGGTCATGGCAAGGAATATGACTGACAAACTAGTACCGGTACCTGTACTGGTACTGGTTTACAATCAATACTGCTTAATTAAATGTCTGTTTTGGTACTTTATAATTGTCATGCTTTAAGTGACCATACAACTTTTCAAAAGAGGCTTAAAACCCTTAACTAACTACAGCAAGGAATATTCATAACAGTCTTAACTAGTGGTCATGGTTAAAAGTATGACTGAGAAACACACTAGCGATCAAAACTGCTTTAAGTGTCTCTATTGGTAATTTGGTCTACCATGATTAGCATCTTTTTTTGAAAATACTGTTATTTAGGAACCCCATCTGTCTTTCAATTCTGGAACAGAGAATACTCCTCTTTTATTCACTTTACGTGGCTCGGCAATCTTCTGTTTTATGTCACTTTTCCAGTAGAACATCTGATCTACCTTGGTTGGCCATTTCCAATTGAGGCCGCTTCTCTGCATAGAACTTATTTCTGCTCCATTTGATTTTTTCAACATAATCTTCCCAGGAAAGAGTTCTCCCTCATAATCAAAAACACAGTGATCCCCAACTTTCAAGTCCTGGAATGTAGATACACAAGTACGTCTGACAGGCTTCTTTACTTTAGCCCTAGCATCATTCTGTTCATCCTCATCATCAATTTCTATACTATCACTATCACTATCATCTCCTGAGCCAGTAATATTGCTGTCATCTTCTGACTCATTACTGCTACCACCATCATGCATCTCATTTTCATCATCCTGACCATCATCCTCTGTTTCCATATCGTCGGTAGCTGCACTTGTACCTGCTGTGGGTTCTTTTCTTCTCCACGCGGGTGCTTTCCTTTTCCGTGCAGATGTTGCCGGCAAATTTTCTGATGCACTGGTACCAGTAAGATCTCTCGATGTCACACTTTTACCTGGTGCTACATCAACCTTTCTTCTCCTCTTTCTTCCAGGTGCATCATCACCTCCTCTCAGCTCTTCCAAGTGAGCAATGAAAGATGCACTCATATTTTCCTGATCTTCTGGAGGGGATGGTAATCTGGAGAGTAGTTCCTCTTTGTTTCATGGGCATATGCCTGCTTTCCTGAATCCCGACACCAGGTTGTTTTTTCCATTCTCCTCAAGTGAATCCATTAACTTCCCCAGTAACCCCGGAAATTGATCTTTTGGTAAGGATGCAGCATTTCTACCTTTTCCTTTCTCTTTCCACTCAGTCAGAATTCTTCTCCATGCTATCTTCATTGGCCGAAAGTAAGCAATGTCCAGGGGTTGAGTTAGATGTGTGGAGTTAGGAGGCAAGCAAATGAATTTTATGTCATTTTCCTCGCAAAGGCGTACAACTTCTAAGTTAGCATGGGAGGACAGGTCTCCTATGAGAACTTTTGTTCCATCTTGCCGTTTCAATTTGGGCAACACAAGGGTTGTGAACCAATCCTCTAAGTATAAAGAGTCAAACCAACCACTCTTTGTCCGGTTTGTATCGGCAGCCATCAACTCCACCCTCTGTCCATGTTGACCACATGGATTCAGCCTTATACACGACGTATGGTGGCAAGACATCACCCACAGCGTTTCCACAGAACATAAGGTATATGGCAGCTTTAGTGGCATTTATTATCCTCTCTGGGTATTTACTACCCCTTTTGACGATGACTCGCTTGTTCCCAGGCTCATCAGTCAAGTTAGTTTCGTCATAGTTCCAGAAATTCTCTGGAGGGACGTCTGCCAATTCTATTTCCAGATTTTGAATGTATTCCTCTATGGTTGTGGTGCTGACTTCAGCTCGCTTCCTTTTGATGTTATTTGACATCCTTACACTCAGTTCTTTATTTCTGGCCAGAAATGATTTAGCCCATACCAGACCAGGTACATTGTCTTTGAAGGCCTGAACAGAACGCCCTTGACGACTTAGATAGTCTTTTGCTATGCATCTTAAGTCCAGCATATCAACGGGGAACCCGTAATCTGACATGGTCATGCAGTGCTTGGCCAGCATTTTCTCTTCAGCTTCAGAAAACACTGCTGGCTGTCCTGGTTTATTTGGGTGTAGACCCTTCAGCTTGTTCTTCAATGTACTGCGAGGAATATTGAAAGCTGTTGCAGCTTGTCGCTGGGTCATTGCTTTTGACTTAATAGCCATCAATGCCTTATTCAGTTTAGTTTGTGAGTAGTCTATGTATTTTCTACTTCCAAGGGTACGTTTGTGTTTTCTTGCCATATTGACTACTAGGAGTGGGGGTTATTCTATACTGCAGTGCGGGTGTCATGCAGGAATACTGGTATGTTAAAAAGCAGGCCTACAGATAGCTACACAGGTAAGTATGTTAGGCCTACACCTCCATCACTTCATTGGAACAGAACCTCTTTCCTGAAACATACAATACAGTGAGTCATGAGCGTATCATGCTTATACTGGCACTACACAGACTACAATTGCCAAGTTGTTAAACCCACCACTTGAAGCAGGGCGTGCATGCAAAATACACCGATGAAAGCTGTTGACTCGATCAGTCTTACACTTAGCAGTGAAGGTGTTAAAATTTAGCTCCAGTCATACAGACCTACCCAGGGACCATAGGTCTATATGTGACATTAGAACTTTTAGACCCCCCTGCCCCAGGGGATAAAGTAAAATAATTCTCTATTAATACATGTAGGCAATGTAATAATAATAACTGATGCAATATTGAAAAACATATCTATATATTGGGGCTTCTATATACATGTATATAAGTGTTAAATAATGGGCCAAAGTTCCCTACCTACACAGAGGCCTAAACCACGTGGGCCAAAGTTTCCCTGATTTTTGGGCCAAAGAAAGACTTTTTTATATGTTGGACTGCCGTGAAAATATGGTGCCACTGGGAAGTGTATCAGTCATTGCACCCAGATCCTTGGAGGATTACCCCATTATAACCAGGATTCAGACGATCTCATTGTATATATGTAGCGCTGCACAGAGTAAAGTTGCAGCTATTCACAAAATAGACTGTTTGACAAGCAATTACATATGCTCTACTTACTCGAAACACAAGCATCCCACTCTCCTCTACCAACCCATGTTGAGAGACCAGGGCCTGACGCTTGTACTGTGTGCAAACAAATTGCCTTTATACGGAATCTAAATTCACAATCATTTGACTAAACTTTTTCCTGAAGTTGAGCCAAAGTAAACCCTCGGGGCCAAAGTATCCCCGTTCTACGGTAGGTCATACAGCTGGCAGTTGAAAGCCTGGATGTGGATTGGGGAGAAATTTGGTGAATTTAGCATGCATTAAAATTCCCCAAGTTTTGTTTGTGTGCTATTGGATTTGCCAGTTGTCTCAAACCTATATGTGTCAGTTAGAACTTTGTGTCTATCTGCAATAGTTTGGAAGATATGGAGCTTTTAAAATTTTAACACGTATATCGGACATGGGCATTGTCGACCATCAATTGAGTTTTAGAATGAATCCACAAGTATATGCTCAAGACTCGATCTCTCTCAATGATCCCATACAAAAAGATAAGGTGCTGAAATCTATAAATAAAGCCAAACAAGGCAAAGCGCCTGGTATAGACGGCATTTCAATTGCAGTTATCAGAAATATGCTGGCCATTGACTTTTTACACAGATTACTGGATTTTTGCTTCAAAATAGCAAGGCACCAGGTGTGTGGCAGCGTGGGATTATCAAACCAATCCCCAACAATAATGCTGCTGATCCAGGAATACCTTTAAATACCGACTGAATTACTCTAGCTTTAATGTTGGCTAAGCTGCACACATCTGTATTAAATGCCAGATTTCAAAGTTGGATGGGACACAATGACATCATGGTTGATGAACAAATCGGACTTAAAAAAGATAGAAACTGCCCTGGTCACATCTTGGCTTTACATAATATCATTAAAACAAGGAAGAACCAGAGGAAAGAAACATTTTACATCGGAGATTGAAAATGAGTATCATGTAGTCTTTCTGTGCAATGCTTACGTGGAAGAGAGATCTATGCTTCCACACATGATTAATCTCAGCATTCCAAATTATGATACTGTAACTACTTTGAAACAAGAGCCAAGACAAGAGCAAACATCTCTTGTGAGAAATTGTATGAACAACTTGTGAACAACTAACCGGACTTTGGGCATGCATTAACATGCTCACACCCAACTTTCGCTGATTGTATCGCTAACTTGCTCTGATCGTTGTAGAACTGTCTATCATGCCTCGGAGATTGAAGAAGAGTATCAAGTAGTCTTTCGGTGCAATGCTTACGTGGAAGAGAGATCTATGCTTCCACGCATAATTTATCTCAGCATTTCAAATTTTGATACTCTAAGTACAGGACAGAAGTTAAGCTCAGTATCGGGGAGCCAGGATATGGACTTGTTGACGACTCGAGCCCAAACCCTATACTGAATTCTACGAAAGGGATGCCAATTCTTACTGAGTATGTTTTAGGTTCTTTAAAAAAAAGTGTGCAGGACTGCAGTGACAAAACAGATCAGATCATAAGTGAATTCTTCCCTGAAATGAATGAAAAAATAAATGGAGCCTCCAGTACACTGCTTTTAGGTGTGCTTGACAAAGATATTCATGCCCTAAAAATGGTCGCTAATAGTCAACTGGCTGGAAGAAGCTGCTGGCTAGAACCAGAGCGACAAAAGGCGTGCCTGCATTGAGATGGCAAAATATCCCACTTGAAATCCCCGACGCAGGAACAGCAAGCATGGCAGCATGTCACCGATTGAGTCAGCAAAAAGATGCCAGCATCATCATTGCATTTGTTGACCTTGACGAACGAAACAGGCCGCTAGCTGGAGCAAAGAAACCTCAGAAATCACCAGAACAAAATCTCCTTTACGCCTGATCTCCCTCCTGTGACCAGAAAGGACAAAAAAAAAGAGAGAAAAAAACAAAAACAAAAAACAAAACAGAAAACAAAACAAAAACAAAAACAAACAAAAAAAAACCGCAAAACGAACAAAAAACAAACAAAAAACCCACAAAAAATAACAAAAAGACAAAAAACGAACCCCTAAAAAACAAAACGAAACAAAAAAGAATAAAAAAAAAACCCTGTAAGACTACCGAAAGAACTTATCCGAAGAACAGAGATAAAAGTCCAGAATCCAGTACTTGAAGTATCGGCCATATGTGCAACTTACAATACAAGGAAAAACCCTTACTACCCATGGAAGACCAAGGAAGCAATTGCCAAGAACTTCTTGCAATGTGACCCAAGTATGTCTTTCCGTATAAAGTAATATTTTGTCATCTGACTTTGGAAACGATCACTAAATGTTTAACCTTTTTCCCCTCTACTGCACGTTTTCGCGGATAAAGAGTTACCAAAGTGACAATGACGTTTACGTTCAATCTACACTTATTTTTATGTGTGTGTGCCAACCCAGACATTTTGTTTTTCCAAAAATTCTTTTTTTCTTTCTTTCTTTCTTTCTTTCTTTCTTTCTTTCTTTCTTTCTTTCTTTCTTTCTTTCTTTCTTTCTTTCTTTCTTTACGACCAGATTTGTCCGGAGTTATTCTCGGACCCTACTATTCCGAAAACCACCAAACTTGCCATGGTCGCTGACCTACCAGTGAAATTAGGCACCTGACTTGGAATAGTCATGATGTTTAAAATTATGCAAATTAGAGGCACTTAAAATTTTAAAAGCTCCATATCTTCCAACCTATTGCATACATCCACAAAGTTCTAACTTACACATAGAGGTTTGAGACAACTGGCAAATCCAATAGCACACAAACAAAACTTGGGGAATTTTAATGCATGCTCTTACCAAATTTCTCCCCAATCCATATGCAGGCTTTCAACTGCCTCCTGTATGACATATTGCTTGACCTCTATGGTGCCAGGCAACTATTTTGCATTTATTATTAATTAGCTTGAACCTGTCTCACAGCTTTCTGTCCATGCATGCTGAGTGTAGGGATTGGAAGGTTTGGGTCTTGTAGCAAATTGTGGTGTGGTGTGGGGTGACGGGGACTCCCAACAACTGTGTAATAGGGCTCTCAATATAATACAGAGTATCTCTTTCTGTTCATGCAGGAAAAGATTGACTCCATGCTGCCATATTTACCAGGCAGTCTTTTGCTTCCACTGGTGTCCTAGCTGGCCTGTTTTTGCCTGAGCTCGGTCCCAAGGGGACTCACAGCTCTGGACGTCTAGGCAGAACAAGCCTGAGTGTGCCATCTGTTACAAATAGACATACAGAGCTGAGTCAGTCAGAGCAGGAGGTGCAAATATTTGTGTCATCTCAGTGGACACTTTCCTGTCTTTGTTTACTTGTAACCAGTGAGATGAAGCCTGTTCTTCATAGCCAATACTGAGACTGTAGAGTTTTGTCTTGGTTCACAGGTACATGTTAATGTACTAGTTTCTTGACAACTTCTGTTAAAATTTGTTCATGTAAGAAAGGAAAAAAGACAGTTTTGTATTGCAAGTATACACATCCCTCTAAATTATAATATGTGTACACTGTACATGCACATATGCTCATCAATACTGCCCAGAAGGGCTGACCCTCTCAGGAGTGAGCACTTTTCTCTGGTCGCGAGGGTGCTCAGGATAGAGAGATTTCACTGTGCAGTGGTACTTGCAATTTAAAACCAACCCTAATCAATCAATGCCAGACAAAAGTGGTCACATAGGACAGGTGGTCTTTCATCTCAGATAAATCAACAAAGAAATAAAAGGCCAATTTCTTTCTTTTCTTTCTGTCTTTCTTTCTTTCTCTTTTTCTTTCTTTATGACCAAGTTGATCCAGAGTTTTTTTTTCAGACACTATTTTTCCAAAAACCCCAAACTTGCCATGCTGACTGATATAACCAGTGAAACTGTGCATCTCATTTGGAGCAGTCATGATGTTTAAAATTATGCAAATGTTTAGAGGCAACAAAAATTGTAAAAGCATCATATCGTCCAAACTATTGCAGATGGACTCAAAATTTCAATGTGCATATATACCTTTGTGACACTTGCCACTATAATGGACAGTATAGTTGTATAATTCCAAATTATGCTAATAAGGGGCATTGAAAACTCAACAAAACTTTGATATCTCCAAAACTATTGTACATAGAGATGCCATTCCAACATCAATTTGTAGGTTTGTGGCCAAGCTGCATCCAATAAACCATGAACCAAAGTTGTATGATTTTAATTTATGCAATTTAGGTAAATATGCAAAATGTAAATCTTTAATAGCTCCAAAACTATTATAGAGGTGCCATTCCTACTTCAATTATTGGGTTTGTGGCATAGCCCCATCCAATGAACAATAAACCAAAGTTCCTCTAGGCTTATAATTCATGTAAATTAAGCAAATACACAAAGTTAAAATGTTGAATGGCTTCAAAACTATTGTAGATAGTAGTTTCTTTCAAACATCACTTTATAAGTTTAGGACATGGCCACATCCCTTGAACCAAGGACCAAAGCTGAGCATTTTAATCTATAAATATTAGGCTAGTACACAAAATTTAGATTATGTTGAACAAATGGCAAAGTGTATCATTTAAAACTGTTCTCATTTTGAAGGCACCCAGACAGATTTGCTGTGAAGCAAATCTTCTTTTCTAGTAATATTTGTCTTTGCACGTTCCTTTTCACTGGGTGCCACATTTTGCCACCGATCTTCTGCATCACATAATTTATTTCAGGATAAAGTTAGTTCCACTGACCACCAGTTCTTTTTATATCTCCTACTTGTATTGCTGAGGCCAGTTTTCAAAAACACAGTTTTCTTAGATAGTTTGGCATCCATTTCACGAGGAATAGCCTCACAAAAACCTTTATACAGGTCGTCTACTTTATTATCAGCGTCCGCTAGCTCATCAAGAGTCCTGATCAATGCATGTATCTGTTTTTGAATGTCGGAAGCGGATATAATGTCCGCCGGGCACATTGTACCGGACTTCGGGTGTTGATATTGTTGCTTTGCTTGCACATGCTGCTGCTGCTTCAAGGCCTAGGATATCAAAAGTCCAGTGTAATAATGCGTGATCAGGAAAGCCTTGAGATGGATCTGTATCTTCAGATGCAGTTTGCAGGAGTCTTCAAACCAGGAGCACATCAAATGCAGTCACGTGTCGTCCTTATTCCCCCTGTACCCATGCAAAATCGTCTCCATTACGACCCTCTACCTTACTCCTTCCTCCCTGCCCAACAGGTCATTTGCCCCAACTTGATCAATGATCTTCAGGCACATCCCACTAGTTTGGACCATTCCCCCTTAGTCACTCCTCAACACCCCTAATCTTCGCCTCTCGTAGACACACCCTTGTTCTGTGTGCTCTACACCTCCCACAAAAGGCCTCTTCATGTCCTATAGGTATTCCCTGGGATAATAAAGCATGCAGCACTACTTTTGAACCGGAATTTATTGATACCTGCTCTGGATCTCTTTCAATAAATTCACTTTTCAAAAGAAACAGGTTAAATAAGCATTTCATAGCCCAATGGATAAAGGATGACTTCACTTCTGAATTACTTGCTATTCCATATAAAACTAACGAAAGTATGGGCAGCATTGTCATCACCGAAAACGAAGTTGTGACACAACAGGAAAAACTAGAGATAAGACAGGTGCCCCAGACGGAATTCTAAATGTCTTACAATTATTGCTGACTACATTCATATTCTATTGACTTAATTCTTTAACCTTTGGTTCCACCCTTCTATCTCCCCAGATTGCTGGGAGAAAGCCAATGTACCAGCTCTCTTTAACAAAAAAAAAAATTTTAAAGCGATTTTCTGACAAACCATAATTTACTGACATATTTCAACTCTTGGTTTTAAACATGCAATGTACGCCTGTTGATTAACATTGTGCATGAAGCCAAGCAGTTGACAAGGGAAAAGAAATACGTGTATTTTTAGACATTTCTAAGGCTTATGATCGTGTTCTACATAATGGCATGTTATTAAAATTTCAAGGTGTAAGATTACATGGCCCACCGCTTTCATGGATTAGATCATACGTAAGTTTTAGAAAGCAGGGGTAGGTATAGAAGGTATTTTCTCGGGCTGGATGTTTATAAACGATTTAGTTGATGATATTGCTAATAGAATTTACAATAAAAAATTTCTTCGCGGATAAGACAACTTTGATGCAAATTGTAGAAACGCCTGAGGATATAGTTATAAATTTTGATGCAAACTTACAGGCTGAGGAGGAAGAAGAAAAATGGATATAATGAATAATCATGACAAGACTGATGAAATGTTTATTTAAACACAACGGGAAAATCCAACACATGATTGGTTCTCATTCATGAGCAAACGTACCCCACGTGTACTTGAGTTAAAACATCGTGGTATCAAAAATGATTTTTTGATATCCAAAAATCGAAATACTAAAATCAAAAAGAATTCGCAATACAAATAAATCATTGATATGAATAAATCGATTTTTTTTGTATCATGAAACACCTAATAGTGAAAGGGCGCCCAATAGAAATCAAGAAATAAATTCATGATGTCATCAAATGCCAGATATATCACAAAACGGCACCCCATGGATCTCCAAAATTGATTCTTGATATCAAAAATACAAGTTGTGATATCCAAAAAAGCATACAGATTTAATATCCAAGTGGAAAATTGATGCATAAATTGAATCTTTGATACGAAGAATTAGCTAAATCTTGCCCAAATTTATTAACGAATTCTTGATATCAAAAAATTAATTAAATATGTCCAAAAATGATTTTTCGATTTATAAATTGACTTTGCAATATCATTAATTGGGTTGGGTTTTTTTTTTGGTTTTTTTTGTTTTGTTTTGTTTTGTTTTGTTTTTGGGTTTTTTTTTTTTTTTGTTTTTTGTTTTGTTTTGTTTTTTTTGTTTGTATTGTTTTTTGTTTTGTTTTTTTTGTTTTTGTTTTTTGTTTTTATTTTTTTGTTTTTGTTTTTTTTTTTTTTTTTGTTTTGTTTTTGTTTTTTTTGTTTTTTTTTTTGTTTTTTGTTTTTTGTTTTTTGTTTTTGATATCCAAAATTGAATTTTTGACATCTGAAACGGCTTCACCCACGATGCTGTCTATGGAATCCGCCATGATTGTGGAATGCGCGGCCATTCTACAAGAGTTAAGTACCAAATTCTGCCGACCAATCAGAAGTCCTGCTTCTCAGTGTACAAGGAAGCATTCGATCTGGACTACTCTTTTGTACTTATTGATGTCAATAAATTGAATTCTTAATATCAAGAATTCATGAACAAAATTGACATCAAGCACTCATTTCTTGGCATCAATAAATGGATTTCTTGAAATTTAAAAATGAATCCTTGATATCAAGAATTCGAAGTCTGGATAACTAGAAATGGTTGGGAATCATTGATATCAGTAACATAATTTCTTGATATCAATAACTTATTTACTGATATCAAGACATCGAATTATAGATATCAGTAAATGGATTCTTCATATCAATAAATTGAATTGCTGATATCATGAAATAATAAGAATATTTGATATCAATAAAACGAATTATTGATCTCAATAAATCGATATATTGATATCAAGAAATGATTTCTTAATATCAAGAAATAAGTGATGAATAGTAAAAAGGGTGCCCCATAAAAATCACGAAGACACTTTTTGATATCAAGAAATACTGAATAAAAGCACAAAACGGTGCCTCATCGATATCAAGAGATAAATACTTGATATCAAGAATTTGGCTTCTTGCTATCAAGTAACACCGGGTTAATCGCAAACCGGCATACCATACATCTCCAAAACTGATTTCTTGATATCAAAAATACAAGTTTGGATCTGCAAAAAAATCATACAGCTTTGATATCCCAGTCAAAAATTGATATAGAAATTGAATTTTTAATACCAAGAATTCACTGACTCATGCCTAAATTTGGAATATCAATAAATGAATTCTTGATATCAAACAGTGAATTCTGTATATCCATAATTGATTTTTCGATATTCAAAACTGACTTCTTGATATCTGATAATGAATTTTGGATATCCAAAATTGATATTTTATATCAATACATATATTTGGAGATCGAAAATAATGATTAAATGTTAAAACGGCTTACCGTATTGAAGTGTGACAGTTATGCTGGACACAGCTGAAGGCCACAATCTGTTCAAAGAAAAGCATCATTACGTGTCTCGGATGCAATGACTACATCAAGATTGTCCGAAATATATCATGTCTTGGCTGGCCTAACCTGGAAACTAGCAGAAAATACCATGAACTAGTTCTGTACTACAGAATGACGCGAGGTACTTGACCTGACAATTGGATGGAGTTGATTCCTCTGCCTAACAACGAAGGGTCAATACCACCACTGGCTGTTTCAGCACACACAACGTGAAGATGTAAACAAAGGCTCTCAGCACTTTTGTCATCTTCAAAAGTAATGGTGTATTATAAATGACTGCTTGTGAGGTTACATGTAACTTAAAAGTTCATTGTAACCACAAAGTCCACCGTGATATTGCAGTCATTTTAAATCCCACCCTGATTCACGTTTGGCGTGACTGACGAGAAAACGATGGTACATGATAGCGAGAGGTTTTCACACGCCTTCAGAAATTTAAAGTTAAACAAAAGTCTTGAAAACCCCAGAAAGATCGTGTAAGCTATTTAATGGGGGTATGAGGCTCCAAGAGAGCAAACAAAAATACTTCTATGACACTAAAGCCAGCGCCCTCTCGTGTTCAATGTCAGCAATCGAATGACCAGGTTGGGTCAATTCAAAAGTTATTGTCAAAGTGAAGGACGAGCTTAAAGGTTCAATTCAGCTGACATCGCATTCATGACAAAATTAAAAAAAAAAAACTCTGTTGCAAATAAGTTAGATGAGTTGAGAGACATACGCAGAAAACAGATAGCAAAGTCCCGCATATCACAAAGCACAAATAAGTTCTGTGGTTTATTTTCGACATTTGATGGCTCAATAGACTTTCATTGGTACCACTGAACTTGTTGAAGGTAACCGAAACAACAAAACGCCGTTTGATTTACTTTTATTTTCACCTGCACTAAATGTCACAAGCGAGTCTTGACAGACAAACACGGCCATTTAATAACCAAGTCACTCCCTCTCAATGAGGGCGGGGCTTTGAGAAATTAACTGTTCTTGGTACATGTAGTGCTAAATTTCTTTAGACAGCCACACACACACGCCGCGAACAATAGCTTACAACTGACTGGGCCTTTCACAGGGAAGTTTTGTCACATTACGGGAAATTAAACCCATTCAACTTCCAAAACTGTAACCTTGAACAAACTTTCATTGTTTCAATTAAGTTATACCTCTTTTTATAATTTCTCGTTTTACAATATGCCGAAAACTCACCAACTGCTGTTACGAGATACATACTGATGACTTACTACAGGTTAGGAAGCAACCTTTGCCAAATCACCGTTTGAGCGCATCCGAGGTGAATGTCAGAGTCGCTTCCTGTGTTAAAGATTTTCTGTTTCAAAATATGTGGGCGCATAATTTCAGAGTTGGCTGAGTGCTCCGAGATGTTCCCAGGTGACCATAGTCCACCTGTAACAATTTTATGCAACATTTGTTGGATAAGCGTACTCAAACTACATTTTTAGGTGCTTTAAGAAAGAGCTTTCCCGAAAAGCTTGAAAAAGTCTCCACTAATTTGGAGATGTGAAGGTTTTGGAATAGCTTGGTTCAGGACACAAATTGGCCTAATTAATTTACAAGCCACCATCCACCCGCCCCCAACTCCAAAAAACAAAAAACAAAAAAAAGAAAAAAAAATAAGTTCAAGTTGATTGAATAAACGATTGTGGAGCAAGCAATGCTTATATGAAACCCTGTCGTGAAGAGAAAAAGAAAAACATAAAAATACTAGACAAGTTACAGGACAATACATGAGCACAAATATACATCTAAACGATTCAAATCACATTTTACAACATAGATAGTAAAGTCACATTAGGGTTTCGTGGTTCCCTGTCATGGAAAAATAAATATAGCATTTCTCATAGAAACCGGTTTTCCTTGTATCTACCTAATAACAGCAAGGTAAATTTCGTCTTTAATAGACATGTTGCAGTTTTCTGGTCCATGTTACAAGGTTTTAACTGTGAAACAGGCATGAGGTATTGCTGTATTATGTAAAGACTTTCAATGTACAGTATACTGTGGACACTCCACAAAATAACGAAACATATCTTCGTTTCCTGTACCACAGTACTATTGTGGTGTTGAAGCTACACCTATTTTAAACAAATCAGCATTGAGGGAGCTGATCCCATACGTAACTGCTCAAGTATTGTCTTTACTTTCCTTTTTCCAACATAATATAAATCATTGCCTTTTGGTTTGTCCTTATTCAGGTTACATTTAAATTCTTGTTCAGGCTCACTTCTTTTAACTTAAATCGGTAAATTGTTCCACATCTTTATGGTTGACAGAAAGAAAGAGTTACTAAACCAATCTGGTTTCTCAATGGTGTGAATTTAGAATACATGCGGATGTTGTATCTTATTCTACTCTGTACTGTTTCCGGACACAAATTATACAGATACATTGGAGCAATCTTATTGCCCGGCTCTTAGTGATAATGTTACATTGATACTAATTTATGTTTGTCCCTTCGTACAGCCAGTGTTCCCCATCCTGCCCCCTTATAAATTTGACTATCACTGGTAAAACGCCTTGTCCCTGTTAATGCACGGGCCGCTGCCAGTTGTACATGCTCCAGGTCAGTTTCATTGGCGTGAGAACAGTTAGCGAATGCTACGTTTCCGTACTCCAAGACTGGGCGTATGAACGAAAAATATAAAATCTCAATGGAACGTCTGTTTAGTTTATCCTATCCTGCAGACTGCGTAAATTCCAACCATTTTCATAGCTTTAGTACAAATATAATTGATATGTGAAGACCAAGACAAGTTTGCTTGTAGTAAGAGACTGAGATGTTTCTGTTCTTGGACATTTTCAATAGTTGTTCCCTCATACTTGAGAGCAGGATGGGTCACACCATTTTATGTTTGAAACGAGCGAGACTCGAACTTGCAGCCTTTGGCACCAGTCGCTTAGCTGAAATGGGAAACGCATCTATCTACTCTATGGCGTTTTCTGTTTATTGCCATTCCCTTTGTTTTGCTCGGATTCAATGTCATAAACCAGTCCACGGGACCCTCTAAAAGCAAATTGCAAATCTCCGTTGATTCCACTGGAAGCTGCTACAAGATCTGCAACAGAGACGTAGGGTACAATGTCGTCACCAAACAAACGAACATTAGTGTGACTAACATCAACTATATCATTTATACAGATTATAAAAACAAGCAGACCTAGGACTGAGCCTTGAGGCAAACCAGCCTCAATGTAGCCCCAGCTAGACGATTCCCCATGTACAGTCCATCCTTTGCTTTCGATTTGTAATATAATTTTGAAACCACCCCAGGAGCCCCCTAGTAACTCCAGAAATGGCCAGTTTACATAAGAATGCTGTGTGGTAAACTTGATCGAATGCCTTTGTTATATCGCAGAAGACGACTCTTATTTTTTTTTTCTATTCGTCCATAGCTACAAAACTGGTGGCAAAGGTAGATCCAGTGATTTACTGTTCCGTCATTTGAAGTGAAGCCAGATCATTTATCTGTGATTACTAGATTATCCTTGCAAAAATTAAATAAGTGCTCAAAGATTGCCCTGTCCATTATTTTCCCTGCATAACTTAGGAGTGATATGGGTCTTTAATTGTTACAATCATTAGCATTCCCACGCTTGTAAATAGGAGTCACATTCGCTTTTTTCCATTCAGATGGAAAATTTGTTTTGAAAGGGATAAATCTATAAGCCTGCATAGAGATGGAGTAATAAATGGAGCAGCTTCTTCAAGCAGTTTTGCGCTCAAATCATCTGGACTACTTGCTTTGCTTGTATCTAGACTTTGGAGAATGCCTGATACAAGACTTTCATCAATTTGTAAGCTACTCAGCATAGCGTCGAGGATTGTAAGATTTGGAGATGAATAATTTGAAGAATCGACAAGTGCATTTGCCAAAAATTACAGTTGAGTGTCTCAGCCTTTCGTAAATTGTCCTAAAAAGAAGTACCATTTTGCTCTATAGCGGAGATGAATGGAACATGGTTTCCTTTCACAAAGAACTTAACATTTTCCACCAACCTTTGTTCGAGGCCTTTCTACTGTTGATTTCATTGCATTGGCGGTCATAGTAGCTATTCTCTGCTGCTCTTAATTCTTTGATATAATCATTTTGTAACTGTCTGTAAAAACGCCATGTATTCGCATTGTTGGACCTTTTGGCTCTCTTATGCACGCTAAAAATTTTCCTCTTTTTTTTGCTGACGTCATTTGGAGGTATAGGGCATCGTGCTGCCTTATAGTTACTGTTTTATTAGGGATAGTTTTCATTTCAACAACTAAAAATGTACTGGTCCAGATATGGCAAGCTGTATCATCGGTCGCAAAACAGTCGTTCCAGCTAATTTTATTCAATTCTGTTCTGAAATCATCAAAGTTAGTTTTAGTATAATCCAAAACTAATCTGTCAAAAGGCGGATCTTTCTTCATGCGAAAAGAAGGGCTGGCAGTAACAGGGCAGTGATCCCAATTTGCAATGAGGCGGATACCGATATATTGTTGACATAATTAAGGGTATTTGTTATCAATTGGTCGAGGCAAGATGACGTCGTTCCCGTGATAACGGTAGAATCGACAATATGAGAGCTAAGGCAGTTGTCCAAACAGAAATCTAATAGCTTTTTGCCTTGGTAAGTTTTTCGATATGCATTTAGATCCCCCAACAATTATAACATTACTGATAGCTGTCCAACGTGCAAGTTCTTAAGACTTATGGAGTTTGGCCCAGAAAGAAACAGTTGCATTCGCCGCTCTGTACGCTATAGCAAGAGGAAATTTATTGTTTGTGTGACGAATTTCTGTCCACAAAATGTCAATGTCTGGTGTTCAAACTCACAACAAAGCTTTACGTTGAGAACACGAAACAGATAAGGAACAACTCCACCCCCAGGTCTGCCACGCGATCACGTCTTATGGTCTGTTGAAAACCGGATAGATCATAATTACAGGTGTTACTTTTGGAAGAAGAAAGAAATCAGTTCGGCTGAATTTGTATATCCACCGAGTTGCTCTACTAGTATGAAGCTAGATATCAAGGCTAAGTTACCAGTGGCGCCATCTGCAATACACATCCTCCATTACCCTATTTCCAAAACTTGGAGAGAAGAGCTGATTCCAGTAAATAAACATGGACCCAGTGATTGACACACGCGAGGCGCTTGTTGCATACATGCCAGTTAAGGCATACATCGTGTAACATATTGTTTGAATTCAACTTGTATCAGTCAGTAGGTTTATACATATTTTAATAATGCAAATGGAAAACAGGCATAGCCTATACAAACTCCTCTTGCGCAAAAAAGGAGTAAAATACAGAGTATGGTGTAAAAGGTAATGGCACAAACCACAGGATAGTACATTAACGGTATCAGTCAGTAGAACTGTAAGGACAATAATTTTCGACTTCACGGTAAACATAACGTCCCAAAATATCCGTAATGTGGTTTTTAGTTGTAAGCAATACATAAGGAACAATTTAATACAAAGATAGGAAATGTACTTCAGACAGTTTTGTATAGAAGTACTTTGACGTAACATGACATCAACATTCTGTATGACACCACATACACTCTCATCCATGAATCGTTTTATCATAACTCAAAGCTTGATATTGCGAACCACGAGGTCGAGCAGGGTGCTGCACATCAACATATAAGTGAACATGCGAACAAAATATTGATAAAGTCTGTGCGAAAGTACCAATATGTGGATTAATGAAGGATCCTGCAAAAAAAATCCTATTTTTCATAGTTTCATATGTGATCTCAAAAGAAAACTGTTACTATGATTGACAGAGATTCGTGATCACCGACTTGCATGATGGCATGCAGGTCAGTTTGCATGGTAACAAGATCTCTGACTATCAACAATGATTGACTTTTAACAGGTGGCCAAATTTTTTGTCACTGCAAGCAAATTCATCAGCTAACAACATGACTGCGACATACGATTTGAAGGCCTGAACTATATATGCGGACCGATTTTTAAATCAATGACTTCAGAGCCAAAGTTGTCATAATGGTGTTCACAATCTGTGTCCGCAGATGAGTCAGGCTCTAATATATATATATATATATATATATATATATATATATATATATATATATATATATATATATATATATATATATATATATATATATATATATGTATGTATGTATATTCATATAGGCATACATTCATTCATACATACACGCACACACATATGTACATGTACACACATAGATTGGTTGCCCATCCGTTCCGCGGTCACAAAACGTACACCAGTGGCAACAATTTTTGCACAATCTGCAGCCTCATACTTATTGACGGTATCAAGCTTCAAAAGCAATGAGGGGGTCTAGTAAGCATGCACATGTAGATGAATAACCTACGTAAAGCTATTCCTTCATATAAACATGGAGTGAAAAAGGCATATGTCAACGTGGACAATGGTTACATTTTGACAACATGCATGTATTTATTACTTTAGTTTCTTTTTCACTGAAAGCAACTCAGTCAGTATCAAAAATGCACGTCAACCTGGGCAATGGTTAAATTTTGACAACATGCGTTTGCATATCACTCCAGTTTCTTTGTCACCAAAAGTAACTCAGTCAACATAACGCCAACGTAAAGTAGGCTGGAGGCTTGAGTTCATGTGGTTGTAAAATAAATAGATAAAGCATATATATATATATATATATATATATATATATATATATATATATATATATATATATATATATATATATATATATATATATATATATATATATATATATGTATATATATATATATATATATATATATATATATATATATATATATATATATATATATATATATATATATATTTATATATATATATATATATATTGTGGGATTGAAGTGAACAGTTGGCATGGCTTCTTGAACATTTTTTTAACACTACTAGATTATACTTTCATTTTCTCATCTTACACCCGACGAGAGCACATCGGAAGCAACAGCAATGCTGCGGGATTGTAAGGAGGCAAGAAGTGCGACACACACCAAATACACAGAGCAGCATGACTGTACGCAAGCGGCATCTGGTGGGAAAATATTCCTCAGCGCTAGAAGATCCATGGATAATCTCCTGCAAAAAATGATAGCTTTTTACTCAACCTCAAATATAGATTCCCGTCAAAATTTTAAATATCGCAAAAAAGGTCGGGGAAGGTTGACATTTTAAGTATCCACGTGCACGTTTCTATTGTTAAAAATATAGTCTACGTCTATGTCTCTGTCTACGTCTGTGTTCATATCTGATAGCATCAGTGAGATTTCTATTGTCAGTAATATACTAAAATCAAAGAGTTCCGTTCGGAAATTCAGTAGATGATGAAATCAGCGTTTAAAATGCAGGTGTACGGATAAGAAATGTAGCGTTTTAGATTGTTTTCATTATTGTGATATATATATATATATACATATATATATATATATATATATATATATATATATATATATATATATATATATATATATATATATATATATATATATCACTTTATGAATGACCCGGTTTGTGACCACCAGAAAACTTGAGTGTGATGATTTTTGGGTTATTCGTTAATCTGAAGCAACAGTAACAGATACTTTCAAACACCTCACAAAAAAACCTCCACTTCACCGTCACTTGTCTGTAAACCAAGAAGCGGGCCTGACGTCAAATGTTGTCAGCACCAATATTTGGCTGATATATCTCGGAAATCATTTGCCATAAGAACTCCTTTAGCCGTGACCTTTCACAGTAGTCTATCCTATGTCTACTGATCTCTTCAAAGCGTTCATTCTTTGCCAAGGAAAGTTGTTGACAAAATTGAAAGAGTCACAAAATAATCTTTGTCCTGAATCGGTTTTTTTTTATCATAAATATTACACCAATACTTGTATATTTCTCCAGAGAAAGACAAAACAAATCACACATTTTCAATCAGGGTTTTGTATTTATTTTGTACAACAATATAAATGATGAAAACAACGTTCTATAATCCCCTAAAAAGAAAAATCATCATTTACATCTTCATGAAGGGGAAAACACACTATACATAATAATGAAATAATCAGTCAATTGTGTATAAACACAGCTCAGCTGGAATTACAAAATTTGTACAGCTTATTATCAATTACGTAGAGCTCCTTCTCTCAACCGACCGATTTCGTTCATTTCATAATTTTTCCGGCTTCGCACTCGACCAACACGAATGTATTTCAAACACTGAAATACTTCTTTGTAAGTTAAGGACAATTTACACTACTTGAAAAATAAAACTGATTAAGTCAGTGGATTGAGCCTACAGCCTAGCATTTGGAGCAGATTATAAATCTATAATACTATAGGTCCTCTAGCGGTCTCAAGGCAACTTTTACACTTTTGCGCATTGGGTGTTTAAATATACATTGAGAAATATATTTGTAAGTACCCAGTTGTTAGTCCTCAGTGAATCTGTGTAAATGAGCGACGAATTTCCATCTATTGATTCCTAGGCTGTAAAACAATCGCTGTTGAAAAAGTACTTAATTATCTGTTTGTTTATATTGATCGCATTTTGCGGTGATGCACCCGCAGTAAATACTTGACTAAACAGCACGATACTTTTAAAAGTAAGCTTTTGAAAATACGATACTCTATCGTATTTTAGTGATTGAGACTTACTTTCAGCAAATATTCCAGTTTGTTCGCTGTCCTATTCATTGACAGCGACATGTTACGGTGTGAAGGGACACAATGGTCTGATTGCTATAATTCAATGAAATTACACCTTCGTACACACAACGACCAGCGCTGAACACACATGAAGGACAATCCTCACACTGAACCTCTCTTTCCCTCTCCCATCCTACATTGGGACAACGTCCGCTGGCAGTCATGCCGCCAGGGTTTTTCTTTTTCTTTTCTTTTTTTTTTTTCTTTTCTTTTTTTAAAACTGTCTTTTGGAGAGGGGGGGGGGTTGTCCATATGCCATGCAAGGAGAGCAGTATTTTGACAGGCTACAAGGCAGATAATACAAAAATTTTCGTTTTGCCAATCGAGTCAGATATACAAACAAATGTATGGATTGAATTTACAGGTATCGAACCATTAAATTAAGCAACTTGCTATTACAGGCAACTGCATGAGTACGTGAAGAGTATTTCACCACCGATACCACCTGGTGGCCTTGCCTCTTGTACAAATGACAGTTTATGGTGTTTGATGATGTGTTTGGCTTTGCCTTAGTATAAACATATTTATTTTCTCTGGATTGCCTAATAGTACACAAAGACTAATCTGGAGGCTCTCCAGCACATAAAAGGACGCACAGGAATATATACAATACACACTGGACGAGAACAGAAGACTAAATTCACGGCTTGTACACGAATAATACAATTGATGCCAGATAGTGGAGACTTATAATTAGATCATATACTAAATTAGTAGATGAAACGTCTAGATTCTGATAAGAATGTCTGAACAGCCTCAAAGACGAATACATTATCAGTGTCTGGCAAGTCCTCACTACCTTTCAAGAGAATATTTAGTAAAATGTCACTAGAGCACTGAACTATTAAAGTCGGATTTACACCTGGAGCGAGTAAGTGACACACAGTGTTCAGTAGGCGGACCCTTTGCACAGTGAACTTGGGGCAGAACAAAAGGTAATGTTTCGTATCTTCAGTGGTATGAGAGCATGCACACGTTGAGGCTGGAAGGATATTGACATGATGTAGATGGGCATTTAAAACAGAGAAGTTAAGACGTAGCTGCGTGTGGTATATGTTCAGAAAACGACTTCCATGTTTAAAGTATGTGGGCTTTTTGTCAACACTTAAGAGTAATATATTTAATTTAGATTTAAACTGCGGCAGGGAATTGGTGAGACGAGCATCAACCGGGAGGTTATTCCATAATTTGATAGCAGACGGGAGAAATGAATCGCCGAAGCGATTGGTGGTGAACCTAATTTGGCGTAATTCAGTATGATTTCTCAAAAGGCGCCCAGTAGTGAATGCAACGTCACGAGGAACGAGATCATGTAGGTATTGTGGAGTTAACATATTGTACATTTTAAAGAAAAGAATAAGTTTAAAGTATTTCCTCCGATTTGCCAGAGTTTGCCATTCAAGCTCTTCGAGAAGTAAGACACGTGGAGTGTATCTAGTTGCACCAAGGCAGATCCTGGCTGCCTCATACTGAACAGCTTCTATAGATTGTGACAGGTTTTCAGTGCAATTGTCAAACAGGACACACCCATATTCGAGGATAGGACGAACCATGGTACTGTACAGCCGTATGAGTGTTTGGCGGGAGAGTTTATATTTGAGTCTGCGTAAAAGAACAAGCCGTTGGCTGGCTTTATTAACAATACGTGTTATATGCTGGTGCCATGACAAGTTACTTGAGAGTGCAACTCTAAGGTGAGTATGTAGAGTGGCCTCAGGTATCGGTGTGTTTCCAAGAAGTAGGGGAGGATGATCTGGCTTATGTCGTTTAGCTGAGAAGGTCATTGAGATGGATTTTATGGCATTAAATGTCATACGCCAGAGCTTGCCCCAACGATGAATTTGTGTAAGATTGTAATTAAGGTTTTCAGCTGTGGCCATTGGTTCGTGGACAATTTCAAGAATACTGGTATCATCTGCGAATAAACGGATGTCACAGGTGATGTTGACAGTGATGTCGTTAATGTAAACGAGGAAAAGTAGGGGACAAAGGATCGAACCTTGGGGCACTCCAGCCTCTATAGGGAGCCAAGGTGAGGTCTGTCCTCCAATAGTAACACGTTGAAGTCGGTTTGAGAGATAGCTTTCTATAAATAGTAACACAGGATCTTCAAACCCCAATTGTTTCAGTTTAAAAAGTAGACCAGCGTGCCGGACTCTGTCAAAGGCCTTGGATATGTCCAGGAAAACCATACGGGCCTCATGGCCCAACTCAAGGCCACTGTATATAGTATGAAGTATGCTAACAAGTTGATTTATGGTGGAATCGTTTTTCTTAAAGCCAGAGTTTTTAGCAGAAAGTAAATTGTTAGAGGTTAGATACCCATAGAAAACGTTATAAACTAGACGCTCAAATACTTTAGAGACATTACAGAGGAGTGAAATAGGCCTATAATTTTCCTTTGACTGTTTGTTACTTTTCTTAAAAACGGGGCACACGTTGGACCTCTTCCAGGGATCTGGAAAATATGAGTTGGATAAGCAGAGATTGAACAGATCAGTGAGAGAACGTGAGATTGAGGGGGCACAGTATTTAAGAAGGGTGTTGCCTATATATAAGAGGATATAGGAGGAAGTATGCCGGAGTTAAGGATATGACCAGGGGAGTCAGTTTTCATGAGGTCTAGTAGGTTTGCAGAGTACTCCGACACACGAGTAGGTTCGGATATGAGCTGATGCAGGTTGTTTTGAGCCAACAGATCAAAGAGGCGCTGTCCGAGTTCACTGTCGGTGTGGGGAGAATCCCAGCTTACACAGCGATCGTTAAAATCACCTGTTCTTAGGAGTATTTTAGGGTAAAGTTCGATAGCACACGAAATGGAGTGAGATAAATTGTCCAGAAATAGGTCTCTCTCTGCGGCAGATTGGCCTGGTGGACGATAATAAACACCTAGAATCAGTTTACCAGAAGGGACAGTAATTTCAGCCCAGATACATTCACTACTGGGAGTTTCCAGCTCCGCACATCGTCTGACAGGTAGATTGTCTTTTACATACAGGGCAACCCCTCCCCCCAAACCAGTTTCACGATCCTTACGTAGCGGGGTTTGATAGCCTACAATTGCCAATAATGCATCAGGGTAGGAAGTATCGAGCCATGTTTCAGATAAAGAAATGACTTCCAATTTTTCAGACTCCGCCAAAATACTTATTTCTTCGAGTTTACCATCAGATTTTAAGCTACGTACGTTAGCATGGCACACAGAAAACTTATTAAGAACAATATTATGAACTGGACCAGGGTTTGGATGAATACTCGTGGAGAGCACCCTAAATATATGAACCGTCACATGTCTCAGATGGCATAGACATTCGGTAAGTAATACTGCGGCAAATACTATGAGGAAGGTAAAAGAGAGGATGAAACTACGATCGTGATATGAAAATGTAGACACGTTGGCAGACATGGACAGGAACATAAACCCATCTTTGTTGTGAAATAACCCTACCACAGCTCTATATTGATTTAAACAAATGCCCATTAGGGGGTATCATACTGGTTAATGTCCGTCGCTGAACACTGTGAGACACAACAGAAAATAAATGCATTCATGTTTACAAAAAACCCAATAAGTATATGACAATGTATGCTGGAGAATATAGTCTTCAAAACAACAAATAAAGTAACAAACAAGAGCACGAGAGAGTGCAGAAAACAAAAAGTGTACAGACATGGCAATAAAAGAGAGCCTTAAATGTCATTCAACTGTTGGTATCTGTTCTTTCTATACTTTCAATTCTTTTTCATATATTTCTTTCATGGTTCAATGTTCACATTGACGCGAAACAAGGAACATCCCAGTTAAGCCACCGGTTTCATGTATTTTGTTGGAGTAGTTGGCTCTTTTTTTTTAGCCACTGGTGGCTAAAAACACTCATACAAGTAAATTATAAACAATTTTGCGTGATAGAAAGAGAGCTACTCACAACGTTCGTTGAAGGAACACGCTGACAATCAACTATCACACTCCAATAATAAATTACAGTCTATACACACGTACAAACAATCTTAATGGGTCATTACTAAGGTAATGGAAGTTAGATCTGGTTCAAGACGTTGCTCACTTGTTTATTGAGAGGCTCGGGTTTAATTATTCGTTTGGGGAGTATGCACGAGACTAGCTTTGTTATGCAAAATTTCTTCGCCAGGAAATTTGGTGCTCTGCTCAGGTGCGCCAGTCTCGTCTTGTGTGTCGCCTGGTGCAGTTCTATCTTCGTCGCCCCCTTACCCACCCAATTGCCTATTTAGTATTTCCTTTCATTTTATGTTATTAAAAAATGTGTATTATTGGTGCCATATACGCCCATTTAAGCTGCAAGCTGGCAAAACACATTCACGCCATGCAGTACATTAGGTTTAGTGTTAAATATTATTGTGCGATTATGCATAACTGCGACCAATTTGATGTATGGTATGATATCAATATGATGTATGTGTATTATACTATCTATGTTTATATGTCATTAAAATATGAAAAGGAATTTTTTATTTTTAAAAAATGCTAATTGATTCTACGGTGATTGGACTATACCTTTGACAGGACCTGTTGGTCACATGACTGTCTCTGCACTCCCGTGACTTTTCTTTGTTCTTGTCTACTTCCCGCGAAATTTAAACATTCTTTGTCTTTTCACTCTGGAGTCAAGCCGTGCTGATCGTCTCTTAGACTTATGTAGTTTTTCTTTTGGATCATGTGGCATATACTTTGTACATGGCTTATTCCACGCTTGTAGTTACTTTGATTTGGGCCTTGGGCCTTGTGAATTTGGTGAAGATGGATTTGAGAAACAAATCGAGGGTGATTATCATAAATTGCACCATGGGTTACTTGACACGGAGGCGGAGGAAATTTTATACGGAGACTCTTTGCTGAGTGAAGCTAATGGCATTGAAGACTGTCTTGACAGATTGCAGATCGGTACCACAGATGATATGAACAGCCTTGTTACCAATCAAAATGCTACGGACGATGTCAATGACAGTTTTAGTGAGCCAAATCTCCCAGTTGAGAAACCGGATGCGTCCAAAGTTATTGAGCATGAGGATAAGTTGGACTCCGAATTGAGAGATATTGAGGCACGGATTGTGATTCAGCAGAAAGGTCTTCTGTTGGCACAAAAAAGAGAGCAACTAAGAGTATTGGAGCAGGCTCTGCAGAAACCTGATCAACTCCTGCAGTCCCAACATGTCGATGTTTCCAGGCAACGCAATACAAAACCACGCGTGGATGGTGCCAGAAAGCAGTCGGGGACGGTTCCGAGTGACATGCATAATCTCATGCAACTTCACTCTTTAAAGAAGAGGGCGGACCAAGTTGTGAGAAAATTACCAGGAGGCAACTTATTTGGAGTGTCGCAGGCTGACGACAAACCTGAGGATAAAACCGAGGTTGGGGAGTGCCGAGGTCGCGGTCCCAGATCTCGTACTGATTCACGCGGTAGGCGAGACCGAGATTCCTCAATCCAACATGGGCGACGCATCTCAAGCAGGCATAGCAGACGAACAACTGGTGGATGTGGTTCTGATACCAAGCGGGACAGAAGTACAGGGCAGTCATTTGGAAGACGGATTGTTGTGGATTCTGATGAGGACAGTCAGTCGGACAGTTTGTCTGATGATTATGTTTCTGACAATTATGATTCAGACTCTGTTGACAGTTCGGACGACCATGATGACAGCAGAAAACGTAATAGAAAAGGTAAGCATGGCAGGAGACAACATGGTCGAAAATTAAAATCTGGTCGTAAACAGAAAGCCGCTGAGACTGTTAAAAGGAGAGAGAGGTGGCCACAATCTATGTTGTCTTTGCAACATGCCAGCAAAGACTTGTCGTATGAAGACCTCACTATGCCATTATTTGTTGCTGGCTTTCTCGAGTCAGTTTTATTGAATACACGTAGGAAAGAGTTGTCACTTGTCAAGAACAAAATTAGACATTTGATTACTTTGATGTACAACGCGTCTCAGCTTGACTGGGAAACTGTGCTTGACATGAATGCTGCTATTATTATTGAGATAGAAAGGGGGAACCGAGAATGGGGAGATTCATTCTGGGACATCGAGTCCAGGGTATGGAACACTCGTTCTCTCAAGGGTAAACCTGGTAGTAAATTTTCTGGTGCTGCTTCTTGGATCAGGAATAATTCTACGAATAGCGTCATGTTTTGCAATGCCTTTCAGTCGGGTAAATGCACAAAATTAGCACCTCACACTTGCAATATCAGAGGTAAAAAGTATTCTGTCTCACACATTTGTGCAACCTGTTGGTTAGTTGAAAAGGTTAAGAGGGAACATCCAGAGTCTTCTGAAAATTGCAAGTGGCATGGTAAATCAGTTGAGGATGCAAAAACTCTGCATAAAAATGATGAATGACTATCCATTGGTAATCAAGGTGATTTTCATTCATGTGGTGGCAACAGTGTACCATACCCTGGAATGGATGTACCTGATAACACTAAGTCTAAGAGTAAGGTAGATACGTGTATTGTCTCAGCAGATTTGTCTCATGTTAGTATTGTCCTCAATACTTTAGATGATTTGTCTTTGAGCGACAATGATTATTGTGTTACTGAATCTGAATTCTGTAGTTTTCACAGTACCTGTAGTCCAGATAATGCATTAGTTAGTCCTGAGCAGCAGTCATGTCGGGCACAGTTTACTGCACTCAAATCACACGCTGATTTGTCTTCGATTACTGGGTTTGATTTCAGTCATCGGGAGTGTAACATTAGTGGCAACACAGATGTGTCGGAAGTTGGATGTATTAACTCTACATTTAAACTTTCTTTAGCGCCGATTTATAGTATTATTAGTCAAGATTATTCTTACACTCTTGATGATTGTGGTCACGCTCACGTGCCTAACAGTGTTATGGAAACTGTGGTCGAATGGCCAGAGGGGAATTCATTGTCTGGGGAGTATTTACATTTGCACAGATCTGTGGTTACATCAGGTACACATAATTTTTGTGGTTGTAGATTGCCAGTAACTTCCAAATTAAATATTTCTGTTTGGAGAGAATCTTTGGCTCGTGAAAGCTACCATGATCAAGAGATTAGTGAATTTTTACAGTATGGATTTCCGATTGGTTATCACGCTGATTTTTTGCCAAAGAGAAATATTCGCAATCATCACAAAGCTCATCTATTTCCAACACATGTTGACAATTTCATAAAGAAAGAAATTGAGCTTGGGAGCTGTATTGGTCCATTTGATAAAAACCCTTTACTTACCAATTTATAGGTGTCACCTATAAATACTGCACCTAAAAAGGGTGGAGGTTTGGATGATAAACGTGTCATCATTGACCTGTCTTGGCCCATTGGAAGTGCTGTGAATGACGGCATAAATAAAAATTTTTATTTAGGCGAATTTTTACAGTTAACTTATCCATCCATAGACGAGTTTTCAAATATAGTAGCTTCCTTGGGGCCTGGGTGTTTGATGTTCAAGCGAGATCTGAGCAGAGCTTACCGGCAATGGCCTGTGTGTCCAGGTGATATAGGTTTTTTGGGGTATTCATGGAAAAACAAATTTTTCATTGACATTGTCTTTCCGTTCGGCCTGCGTTCTGCCGCATACGTCTGCCAAAGAGTAACTAATGCGATAGCCTTCCTCTATACTCGGCGGGGTTACCTTATAGTTAATTATATGGATGATTTTGGAGGGGCAGACAAGCCTGGCAGAGCTATGCAAGCCTTCACTTCTCTTGGCCAATTATTATTTGATTTAGGTGTGGATGAGTCGGTACAAAAGGCAGTTCCACCTACTACATATATGGACTTTTTAGGTATACATTTTGATTCTGTCAATATGACCATGTCTATTCCATCCGAAAAAATGGCTGAGATTAAAGACATATTAATTTGGTGGTCTGAGAAAGTGATGGCTTCAAAGCAAGAAGTTCAGCAAATTATTGGCAAGCTCCAGTTTGCGGCAAAATGTGTTCGCCAGGGTCGAGTGTTTATTTCCAGAATGCTTCTGCATTTACGTTCAATTCATAAGTTGCCATACAGACAATTAGCTCCATTACCAAAAATTTTCATCAAAGACGTTTTTTTGGTGGAGGAAATTTGTGGATAGGTATAATGGTACATCTATTATTCCTTGTCTGCATTGGTCACAGCCTGATGCCATGTTGTCCACCGATTCGTGTTTGACTGGGTGTGGAGGATTGCTTCACACTCATCACATGTATTTTCACTCAGAGTTTCCCCCTAGTGTTGGGGCGATGTGTTCTGACATTAATGGGTTGGAACTGCTCACTATTGTTGTCGCCATTAAATTGTGGGGTCATTTACTTAAAGGCTTTAGATGTCGAGTTTATTGTGACAACGCGGCATCAGTGGCTGTGATCAATTCAGGCAGATCAAGAAATCCATTCTTGAATGCCTGTTTGAGAGAAGTTGCTTTTCTGTGTGCAAGTTACGAGTTAGAAATTTCATGTTTGCATATAGAAGGAACACAGAATAGACTCTCTGATAATTTAAGCAGATGGCATTTAGATGTCAAATACGTTCGAGATTTTCAAAATAGTGTTGACAAGGATTTTGTTGAATCACCAGTTACAGAAGATTTATTTCAATTTGTAGCAGATTGGTAAAGTGATTACACATCACTTTGGACAATTTACCGGACATTCATATATAATGTTTTTTGTGACTGAACTTATTTTTCACTTGATATATTGGTATTTTATTTATTACAGGAGCTGAATGTGATATTCTGAGGTCACAGTATAGAGGCACTCAGAGGGCTGCATTTGCGGCCGGCACCTGGCAAAACTTAGGTACACATTGAAGGTCCTTCATTACATTTTGTCTATATTTCAATTTGTCTTTTTTGCCTGCTTCATTAGATACTGTATGTTTATATTCACAGTTTCTAAGCAGATCTTTTCAATCTATGACTTCAGTTCGAAATTATTTACATGGGGTGAAATTGTTGCATTATTTTGCTGGATATGATTTCCCATTTTCTGATTCTTTTGAATTGAAGTTATTATTGAGAGGTTTAGATCGGTTACATCCGCATTGTCCACAGCAGGCGGTGGCTATATCTCCGGATATTTTGATACGAATTCACAGATTTGTAAATATGCAAAATCCTCTTCATGTTGCCTGTTGGTCAGCCTTTCTATTTGCCTTTTTCTTAATGTTGAGAAAGTCTAACTTGGTTCCCTCAAGTTGGACTAAATTTGACTTCAAGAAGCAGTTGTCTAGAGGTGATATCCTGTTGTGTGATGCCGGATTTTTGGTCAATATTACCTGGTCAAAAACCAATCAGTTTGGGCATAGATTTCTTCAGATTCCATTAGTTAGGATACCGAATTCTGTTTTATGCCCTGTCACAGCATATACGGAACTATTAAGTTTAGTGCCTGCAGGTGGCAAAATGCCAGCGTTTACTTATGGTTCTCGACTTTGTGTTACTTCTCATAAATTTATTCGTGTATTGCGAGAATTGTTAACCAAAGCTGGTTATGATGGTAAATCATTCACTGGTCATAGCTTTAGGAGGGGTGGGGCAACTTACGCCTTCAGGGCTGGTGTTTCTGGTGAATTGATTAAATTAGTTGGTGATTGGAGATCAGATGCCTACTTGCAGTATTTAGATTTCTCATTAGATTCAAAGTTTCAAGTGGGTATTAGAATGAGAGACAAGATTATCAGAGATCAATTTCTATAATTCACGGTATTTATGTGAGATACCATTTATGTAGTCCAGGCTTGAATGATATTTAGATTTCAAGTATCAAAATGATGTATTTTTACCGGTTATACTGGGTATTCACATGGTTATGCTCACTATCATGTAATGTCGAATATGTGTATGATTATCATGGAATGTTGAATATTTACATGCTTATAATTATTACGTTGGTCTGTCATTTATATAATGTAATCCTGTCTTGTTTGTATTTTCAAGCAGTTCAAGTATTTGATGACATTTCAAGATTCTTGTGGATGGCATAAGGTATTCTCAATGAAAGATAGTTGTTCAATGCTTACTAAATCTTATGTTTATTCGACATTGACTTGCATTACCACATGGTGAAGTTGTGTTATTTATATAACCAATTTCAGGAGATGAATGTTGCTTTATTCTGTTGTTTTTCTTTTTCTAAGGACATAAATATATAATACGTCATTGACAATGTCACTTATACTACATATGTTAGCTGTCAATTCATAACTTGTATCATATTGAACATGATGTATTTGTTAAATGTTTATAATATATAGATTCGGTGATCCTTTTTTGTACCGCAGGATCATATGTTTAGTAATCTGGAATATGGTGATGTAATATGGATTCAATAGTCATATGTATGAAATTTGGTTATTGTCATATTTTTGTTTATTCTGGAGTTTTGTTTTTGGCCGCCTTATGTTTTTGGCGGGGTGTGCTTGACAGTTTGTTTGTTGTTGTTGTTTTTTTTTTCTTTCTTTTTTCTTTCTTTTTAATTTTCTTTATTTTGTTTGGTTTTATTTCTGTCTTCACACGTATGGCGGCCAAATAAAGTGCATTTAAATTGATCTTATTTTGTTGTGTTGTATGTCCATGAGTAGAAGGAATTGGAATTTTTTATTTTTAAAAAATGCTAATTGATTCTACGGTGATTGGACTATACTTTTGACAGGACCTGTTGGTCACATGACTCTCTGCACTCCCGTGACTTTTCTTTGTTCTTGTCTACTTCCCGCGAAATTTAAACATTCTTTGTCTTTTCACTCTGGAGTCAAGACGTGCTGATCGTCTCTTAGACTTATGTAGTTTTTCTTTTCCCACCCACCCTCCCAATTTTTAATATTTAAATTACTGAATCTCACGGGGTGTGCTTGACAGTTTGTTTGTTGTTTTGGTTTTTTTTTTTTTCTTTCTTTTTTCTTTCTTTTTAATTTTCTTTATTTTGTTTGGTTTTATTTCTGTCTTCACACGTATGGCGGCCAAATAAAGTGCATTTAAATTGATCTTATTTTGTTGTGTTGTATGTCAATGAGTAGAAGGAATTCGACCTTTCCTATTATTGTCTTTTATCAGATTTAATCTTCGTACACAATTTTCATTTACGTAAGTAAAAAAGTGTCAGCGTGTTCCTTTAACGAACGTTTTGTGAGCATTTTGGGTGCGTTTTAGATTTCCAGGAAGTATCTATGTTGCAACTCATAACTGGGTAACATACAACCAGCCTGTTATAATACTGTGACGGATTCACACATGTAGCCCAATCTGTTTTGATCTCTGCTTTAAGTGTTCTCACCCAAGCCAGTCCGCAGTCACATAAAAATGGGTTCCCTTCAAGATACAAAGATGATAACTTTGTGAGACTTGATACAGATGACTGTCTAAGAGTTGTAAACTTGTTTCGACGAATATCCAGATGTTGCAGAGAGCCTTTAATTCCATTGAAAGTGGTATCTGAAATATCACTCAGTTCGTTGTCCCTTAGTTCCAACCACTGAATGTTAGATCTCCTTTTTGTAGGATCAATCAAGTTAGATAAAGACTTTATCTTATTATTGTTTAAATGCACACGGACAAGACTTGCAGAGGCCCTTTGGATCGTAGGAGGTATGGCTGACAGTGAATTATCCGATACATCCAGGACATTAATCGATGTTACACGGTCAAATATATCTTCTGTAATCTGTTTCAACTGGTTTCCATTCAGCTTGATGTTACCAATACGACCAACATATGACAAGGTACTGATCTTCTCTAAGCGGTTGTTGGAGAAGTCTACCTTTTCAATAAAAGATGGACTGGAGATTGTAATATTGGGTAAGTCCTTCAGTCCATTGTTGGACAGGTCTAATTTATCAATGAGGAAAAATCTACGCAAACCATCAGGAAAACGTGCCAGTTTATTGTTTCGAAGATTAAGCTGTCGCAACTGTGGCATATTAGCCGGGAAATGTATCGATGACACTTGATTTTTCGACAAATCCAACTGTCTCAAATTGCCGAGTTTGGAGAATGCATCAACGTGAACGGTTTTGATAGCGTTGTTTGTCAAATTTAAATGTTCCAGAGTACGACCAAGACTGTTTAACACCTTTGCAGATATAGAGGCTAGTTTGTTATGACCAAGGTTTAAATATCTGAGGGTTAGCATGAGTGAGAAAGTGTCATCAGGTAAATCAGTTAAGCTGTTGTTCTCCAGCTTTAACACTTTCAAATTTGTCAGCTTTCTCAGCAGGGCTATGTTGCTGGTAGTAAGTTTATTAGAACCCAGCCCAAGAGTGTCTAGTGTAATCCTTAAAAGATCAAATGACTTGTCTGGTATTTTGGAGATCCTATTGTCGTCAAGATAAAGTTTAACCAGCTTTGTCAAATATTTAAGTGACTTGAAGACTCTGTCGTCAAGCAAATTGCCTGCGAGATTTAGCACTTGCAGAGATTTTAGTTGCCTAGCGAACGTGCTACTACCCAGCTTTGTCAATCCATTCTTGTCAACATATAATTTTTTCAGAAAGGACAGCATCATCAGATTTTTTAGCGCTTGGTTTGCTATACGGTTATCACCAATGTCGAGCGTTTCCAAAAGTTTCACGCTCTGCATTACATTTCGACTCAAGCTCGTCAATTTATTTCCACGAAGAGTTAACGTGGTGAGTTTACCCATGTTACCGAAGGCAGTGTCTGGCAGTTCACCAAAACCATTGCCATCCAAGTGGAGATTTGTTAGATAAGTGTGGTCCCTCAGATTACTTAGTGCATCTTTCTTGAGTTTGTTGTCTTTCAATGACAATGTTTTCAATTTGTTCAAACCCCTAAGACTCTCAGTCCCGAGATCTGGGATTGTGTTTCCATCCAAAACTACTGTTTCAAGATTCCGCAAATATGTGAAGCAGTAACTCGGAATGGAAGAAATATTATTTCTGGACAGGTCAAGTGAAGAGAGACCTGTTAACCCTTCAAACATACCCGATGTAATAGTTTTGATCTCGTTATCGCTAAAGTTAATATCAGTCAGCTTATCCAGTTCCAAATTGAAAGCATTTTCCGGGATGGCTCTAATCTTATTCTTGTTTATCAGCAGCCTTTGGAGATTATTCAAACCTTTAAAGCTTGTTTTGTCGAAAGAGGCAATAATGTTCCCAGTCAAGTGGAGCCTCTCAAGTTTCATGTCTTTGAAAGCTTGGGCTGGCACTCCAGTAATTTTATTGTCATCGAGTTTGAGAGTTCTAACATTTTGCACACTTCGCACAGCATTAACTGGTATTGTCGACATATTATTTTCAGTCAAGATCAATGATCTTAACTTTGGCATATTAATGAATGATTTGTCACTGATAGACGATATCTTATTGCCTTTTAAATCCAAGTGGGAGAGGCTTGGCAAGTTTTCGAAAGTCTTGTCACTGATACGGCTGATCAGATTTCCTTCCAGATACAGCATCTCTATCCCTGAGTGATCTTTGAATACACCTGGCTTTATCTCTGTGATCTTGTTTTTACGTAGTTTGACATCCCTCAGACTTTTTAGGCTACTGAACATGCCGACTTCCAAGCTCTTAATATCATTCATTGACAACTCTAGGGTTTGGAGAGTTGTCAAGATTGACAGTGCTGCCTTTGAAAAACCTTCAATCATATTGTCTTGCAAATTCAAATTCTGCAAAGATGTTAATCCAGTAAATGTTGAACTGTCAATTTTCGCAATTTCATTATGGTACAAATGGAGCGACTGCAAATTCCCTAGATTTTTAAACAATCGATCAGGTATGAAATTGATTCGATTGTTGAAAAGTTTTAATGTTTTCAAGCTGGTCAAAGAATTAAATACTCCACTCGGAAGAGCGCGGATTCTGTTGGCAGACAGATCCATTCGTTCAAGTTTAGTCAGGAGTGTGAGCAATCCCCCAGGCACGTTTACAATTTTATTCTTCGATAAATCCAGATGCAGAAGTTTAGTTGTAGAGGTCAGAAGAGTAGCAGGCACAGATTCTATAAGGTTATTCGACAAATCACATCTCTTAAGATTATGTAGTTTACTAAATAAATCTTTGTGCAGAGATGTTATTTTGTTGCCATGTAGTTCAAGTTCGTTCAGATCTTCGAGAGAATCGAAAATGTTAACAGGTAAATTGTCAATATAGTTGTTGTGTATGTACAGTCCACTCAGTCTAACAGGGCTCTTAAAACTGTCTTGGGGAAGAGTGGTGAGTTTGTTATAAAACAAATCCAGGAACTGTAGGCTTGTCAGTCCGGCAAATGTATCTTGTCCAATAACGTCAATCTGATTGTTCTGTAATCCTAGATATATCACTTTCCTTAATGAGGAAAATACTGATCCGGGTAAATTCTTGATATTGTTATCATCCAGATGTAGTGCTCGTAGATCCTTTCCAATGCCGTTAAATGCTCCCACGCTAATGGTCTGGATGCCTAAGTTTTGTAATCGGAGCTGTGTCATTCGAACACCAGCGAAGGCATCCGTTTGTACGTTTAGTAAATGCGTTTTACCCCGTATGTGCAGTGCAGAATACACAGTCTTACAACTTGTGAAGCTGGGTACACAAGTTCGAGTTCCTAAACTGTCGCAGTATATATACTTATAAAAGAAAAATTTGTCTTTACAGTAACAGTCGGCAGAGTTCATGGCTGGACAGTCACTACCCACTGCAACAGCACTACCATGCAAGCATATCCACACAAGCAGACCCGTTAAAGTCAACATGGTCACTTTGCCTTTCATGTTCACCGAGTTGAATCAATGTGCAAGCAAATGTGCGACCAACACTCAATGGTGAATTATGCTGTGTGTGTAGTGGAAACACTTGCAAGGTCTTGGTCAAAGTTGACTTGTCGTCCTGCGCTGCTCACCATGTGCCCCTGGCATCAGTTCCGAGTCGAAGTGGATGCACAAAGGACCCAGTGTGGTACTGACTTGAAGCCTTGCACGGCCTGCTCGCCACTGACGCACCTATGTCAGTTCCAAGACGGTTCTTGGGTGCATAAATAAGAGTCACGTGCCAAGTGCGTGATGAATTTTATGCACCGCCACTCACTTTGTCCCTGATTGGCGAACCAGATCGCCCCCAGGCCTATCCGGGACTAGTGGTTATGTAATACGAATACCAAATTAGTGTCACTTTCAGAAAGTTTCCTAGAACTAGCTGCCAGTGGCGTCGAAAGCTTACAAATTGTGCAAAGTTTTTGTAGTTTTGACAATTTTCCCTCCTCCACCTTCAGCGCCACCTGCTGGGCTAATGTTGCCACAATTCAGTTGTTGGTGTGAGGTAGAGGGTATGCTATAATAGATCGTATGCACGGTTGTCATTTTGAATAAATTAGCGCCATGTTGGGGAATTGCATTCTAGGATTAATTGTGGTACGCTGCTGAGATCAGTCTGCGGGCTGCATTGGTATTAGATAGCTCGCCGTGATAAGTTTCACTCGTTGCTTAGCGAGTTTTTTTTTTCACTAATATGGTGGGACAAATGTAACATATATTTAGTTTCTGAAGGTGTAGTGTAGAAACTATCTGGTCTCCAAAAACAATGTGGAAAATTTAAGTCTTTAAGGGGGAAAAATAAGTTATAGTTAAGGATGTCCTTGAGGCTTGAACAAATATCATCAATTCACTGTGGTGTTTTTTGTTTGCATGCATCCCTACTTTCTCATCTTTTTCTTTCGCTTGTGGATAGTTTTTTATTTTTCCTTTCCTTTTCTCCTTTTTTCCGAGTTAACTGGTGCGTTTCGATCGTACTTTAAGAAGACTTCTTGGGCATGAATGTCTCGCCAGTGTAATTCAAGCCACTCCGAAGTTTTTTGTCACTTAGAAGTGTGATTTTCTTCGACGCGGAGGTCTACCTTTCAGTGAGAAATAATCCATGGACAAAATGAACATAAGAATGCAATAGAGAGACCGCATCCATCTGGTTGGGCGGGGGTTTCAATGATATTTTACTGAGGGGAAACCGCAAACTCGTGGACATATTGAACATAGCAAAAATGTCATTTTTAGTGCGTTTATTGTCAAATAAAAGGCATATTAATACTAACGACTATTTGCACATACTTCAACAGTTCCTCTTCAAATCAGGAACGTACACTTCCGTTAAGATATCCCTTTGGTAATCAAGAGGTTAGACAGACATATACAAACAAACAAGCGTACGTGCAGGACATATTTTGCTCCTGCAAACACTCCAGATTTGTGTGTGTGTGTGTGTGTGTGTGTGTGTGTGTGTGTGTGTGTGTGTGTGTGTGTGTGTGTGTGTGTGTGTGTGTGTTTCTCTTGTTTAAACGTATTTTATTTCCCAAAATACATGATACGATTGAGGAGCGGGCAACGCCTATACGAGCCCATCTCTTGGGCGGATATCGATGCAACTTTGTACATTTAAACGTGTTGGGCATCTTTGCAATGTACATGTATATTATTTCAGTAATTCTCTTTATTTCACACAATTACCCTAAAAATACCGAATTAAAATAGGAAAACAACGTGTTAGCGATATGGAATTTGGTTCCTAAGTCTTCAAAGTGTGCTTTCTGAAACCATTAGTACCTGTTAAGTTTGCCTTTCTTTGTGTTATCGATGTTTGCATAAAATTAATCACCCGGTGCTTAAGCTATGAAAGAGTTTATGAGATTAGCACAAGTACTGGTTGCTTAAAAAAAACTACTTGTGAAAACAACACGCCAAGAAACAACACCCGGGTTAAATGGTTTAAACGTATTTTATTTCTGAAGATGTACAAATAGGAAGCAGGGCGTGGCCCTATATTAATCCTTCTTGCAGGGAAATGACAGAAACAGGACGAACGGCACAATACAACTCCTGAGTATCATCGCTAATCGAGTCAGAAAATGGAAGGAATCGATGAGCGGTGTAGCGGAGGATACATAGAAGAGATAGACACCACTAAAACGAGCACAGACAGAGGAGCATATAGATTACCACCGCCGGGATTGAATAAAATATCAATAGATTTGCAAGTAAAAAAGTAGGTTACTGTTCCACCTTGAAAACGTTTGCTTTTTTCAATAAATTCTTGTAATGCTACAAAAATGCTGATATTGTCTTCAAGATTACAAAGATCGCTGCCAAACAAAATTGTATTTATACAGAATGGTGCCAGAGCGGTAACTGATGTATGAAGGATATCTCGAGCAGCAGCATAACGAAGACGCGTAAGAAAGTAATGCCAGATGCTTTCTGACGCTGCTCCGCATGAGCAAATAGCAGATTCTTTTATACCTATTTTAAACAGATGTACGTTTAATTAGCTGCGGCCCATACGTAAGTGGGAGTGTATAATAGATAAATGTATCTTACCAACATTAAGTAATTCTGGATATCTGACGGGATATGATCTGGGAGTGGAAATTTTCCTTTTAAACTGAGCTAGAGTCGATAAGTTTCTAGTTTCCGACGGAAGTAGATTCCATAATTTGATATCGAAAGGAAAAATGATTTTTCAAAGAAAACTGTTCTGGAATCAAAGGAAGGTAACTCAGAGCGCGCTCTTAAATTAGAATTTGACCTGGTAGGGCGGGGGTTGTCCACCGGAGTTGGGACATTTGGGAGATCAGTATAAAGATACCTGGGGGTTAATTTATGAACAATTTTGTACATCATGATCCGCTTGGACCTTTCCCTTCGATCAGATAATTTTCCCCATCCCGTTTCTTCATACAACTTCTCACTAGGCGTAGTTTTCATTGCTCCCGTCACAATACGGGCCGCAGCCAATTGTAAATCTTCAAAGAGTTTTTTTATCGGTTTGTGCACAACCATCCCAGACTTCACTGCCATATTCCATGATAGGTCTGATAAAGGACATATAAATCACTTCTAGTGTTTCACGATCTAAACGATACTGCAAGCTTTTCATGATATTTAACTGTTTAGATGCTTTAGTCACAATTTCCTTAATATGGGAATTCCGTTTTAGATTTGATTTTAAAGTAAGCCCCAAGTGTTTGTGTTCGGGTACAGTCTCAAGTTGGTGACCCTGGAAGATGAGAGGAGGGTGATCGCGTGCGTGCCTAAAGGAAACAAGCATTGCATCGGCTTTCTGTGCGTTAAAGGAAACAAGCCAGTCTTTGGACCATTCGTCCAAAGAAAGAAAGATCATTATTCATGATTGCTGCACCATGGGCTGGATCGTCAATGGTAAGAAAGAGCGAAGTGTCATCAGCAAAAAGTTTGATATTTGAATTCATAACATTCACAATATCATTAATATAGATTAAGAATAATAAGGGTCCTAAAACGGAACCCTGGGGCACACCGGCAGTAATGGTACCCCAACCAGAGGATTGTCCGTTAAGGACGACTCTTTGTTTACGATTGTGAAGATAGTCTTGGAACCAGTTCAAAAGATTATCAGTTACACCATTATTCTCCAATTTATATAAAAGACCTTCATGCCAAACTTTGTCGAAAGCTTTGCTTATATCAAGGAATACAATTCGCACTTCTTTTTCTTCACCAATGGCTACACATAATTCGTGGTAAAATGAAAGTAATTGGTTGACTGTCGAGTCACCAGGCATAAAACCAGATTGATTGACCGAAATGATCATGTTATCGCGAAAAATGTTGAAAACATGTTTAAAAACTACCCTTTCAAATATTTTACTTGTGCAACTTAATGAGGACACTGGACGATAATTATTACATAAGTTATCATCTCCTTTTTTGTGGAGTGGTGTGACATGTGCTTTTTTCCAAATGGATGGGAACTGCTTCAGATTTAGGGACATGTTAAATAATTTCGTAAGTGGTTTGTAAATTATCGGGGTGGCCTCTTTCAGGAGTCTGGGACTTGTTCCATCAGGACCAGTAGCTTTTGCTGTATCAAGGCATTTAAGTATATCAAGTACTTCATTTTCACAAATTTCCGATAGTATTAGTGGGGTGATCGGGAGAAATAAGGTTACGGGCTGCTGATGTATCAATGTTGTTTTGTCTTAAGAAAAAGGCATTAAATTCTTCAGCTTTGGAAGCATTATCGGTTATATGTTTACTATCGCAAAGCAAGGATGGTATAGTTTGGCGATGATTTTTATTTAAAAAGTATTTAACAGTCCTCCACCAAGTTTTATTTTTCTTTTGGGGACTTTTAAGGGAATTACTTAATTTGCTATCATGTTGCTCTTCAGCAGTATGGAGATGCTCCTGATATTGGTTGCGAAGCCGATTATATGAAGCTCATAGTTCCTGGCTATGAGGTCCGTGATTACTATCTTTTGCTTTCGAAAAAGCTCGCATAACTTTGCGCTTTTCGCAGCGCAAGGCTGAAGTGTACCATGGTAAATCGTCAGGCCGGATGATAACTTCTTTGTTGGGTATACAAGCTTTAGCGGCTTGTAGAAAGCCTTCCGTCCAAGATAGACAGCACTCATTTATATCATTGGATAAAAAGTAATTATCCTAAGATATCTGACTTAAGTGGTCACGAAAATCATTAAAATTTGCCTTTTCATATTCCAAATTAATCTTTTATAAGCAGTTTCAATTTTCCGTCGGAATGAAATATTGGCAGACACCACGCAGTGATCGCAATTAGCAATCGGTGGCAAAACGTGTGGTTCTAAAATATAGTTTGGAATATTAGAAATTATTTGATCGAGACAGCTTGATGTATTATGAGTTATACGCGTAGGTCTATGTATATGGGGGACAAGAAAATTTGTTGTACAAAAATGATCAAGTTTCCTACCTGGTGCTGTAGTAAAATCAGCAGGGTTGTTAATTGAGGAGCGAATGGTAAAAATATCTGTAGTTTTAAATGTTAAAATGAATATTTTAGTGACATGTCAAAAAAGGAATCTTTTCCCGTTTTTTCGGCTAGGATTAAGAAAACTCACCGCATAGGTTTAAACGTATGTATTTATACAGGATTGTCCAACAGTACTTCTAGATGACTAATAACATGGGTAGTAGTAGTAATATACTTTATTTGTTTATAGAGGATTAGACAGATAGGTAGGCTAATAAACGTCTTCTCCTCGTGTGCAAACAATTACACTACATCATATATACATTCAACAGTTACAAGATAAAGTTACCATATATTCCAAGATAAACAGGCTATTAAATATCATTTCAGTCAGTATCTTCACCACTGTCATCATCGTTCGGTAGGAACCCAGAAAAGCGCTTCGTCTCAAGAATAAAGGCTGAAGTAGCTTCGATAATTTTACAGTTACAAGCATAGGATAAATTAAGGCGACCGAATAAGCACAATTTAACTTTATCATTATTGCTATAATCTACAAATGTGACAGGAACGTTGTTTGTTTCAAGAATTCCATTGACCCGTGCCAAAAGAGTTTCTCTTTGTGTTGCATAGTGTGGACACTGCAAGAGGTAGTGTATTGTTGTTTCAGATTTATGACATGGGTTGTCGAGCTGAATATGACTAAGGTGGAAGAGCAAAATTTCAGCTTATCAATCTGATTAATTTCTGCTGCAGATGAACACGTCCCTGTTTTCATGTATGACATTGCGTAATGAAAGTTGAACATTTCCTATTTTCATGTCTGACTCGCATAATTCCCAAATCAAAGTTTGTAGAAGAATACCTTAGTTTTTAAACAACTTTGCTCAAAACTACATAGATTAATCTTTAAAAAATCAGTAATAAAGGAAGGAAAATTTGTTATTTTAGGGAGCGTAATCTTTCTTTCTTCCTTTTTTCTTTCTTTTTTCTTTCTCTCTTTCTTTCTTTCGCTCGTTCATTTACTAACCTGTATGTCTGTCTGTCTGTCTATCTATCTATCTATCTATCTATCTATCTATCTATCTATCTATCTATCGATCGATCGATCGATTTATCCGTCTATCTATCTTTCATGTTCTTTTATCATTGGCCATAGTGTTTACACGTTGGTAATAATAATAATAATAATTTATTGCGGAAAAACTACCCCTTTACATCGGGGGCACCAGTGGTCCGGGGCAAACCCACGGTGCGTCCATATATACATATATACATAGTGTGCAAGAAGAATTTAAATCTTGTATACATATACAGAACAGTCAGGAATTGGAGGATTCCCTCCTAAAGCGCCATGCCTCCACTAAAAATCTTTTACATATATAATCAAATAAAAACCCAACTTCGTCGCCAAAACTAAAACCTTCGTCTCCAAGAAGGAAGTTCAACTTTCTGTACAGGGATGACGCCATAAAACTTTGCCACACATAACTAAAATCAATATCATTCAGTGACTGTTCCAATTGCTTGAACGACTTCAATCTAAAAGAGTTTAAACCAGGACATAAAAACATGTTGGTTGCAAAACACACAATACGATTTGGTTTCTAAAGGAAAATGATTCAGATGACAGGGTTACCCAGTTGTAATGGATATATTTAAACAGGTGTCATAAGTGCAATGCATACCCAGGGTATAAACGAAGTTACCTTGCCAAGACAAGCTTAAGTTGACCACGTTGCCTTACGCTTTTCCCCCGAGGGGTTTTTTAGTGCGGAGCAACTTGTAGATTGGTGGGCGTTGTCGTCCCCACCAAACGATGGAAAAATTGTATGTCAAAACTAAATGGTTGCCGTCCATCCAGGGCGGGCGGCTCTTGTGTCTCAGCCCTACATACTTTAAAGGACATGGGCAAAATAAGGGTGGTGTGTATTATTTGGTTATGGATATAAAATTTGAGTCACACAATGGTGTAAAGTATACAACTTTAAATCGTATCACTTTGTATTTGGTGTGAGTGTGGCGAGGGGCATAAATGGGGTATGTCACCACTAAGGCAAATCTCGTTCTGATGCGTGTGCGATACTAGCGACACGGGAGTGGGTCCCAAATGTTGGTCACGCACTATGGTACTCCTGTAAGAGTGCACCCCTCTTCTTAAACTTTTTCTTTGTGACAAGTGCATCCTGCCACAGATAAAGCACTTCCATTTGACTCAAAACCGGTTTGGTTGCCCTTTGGACCATCTGCAAAGACCCAAAGGCGAATGTATTTCAGTGGGCCGCCACAAGAGTGTACATATACAGTTTATGCTCCGATGGACGTGTGACCAACTAACATCTCACCAGGTGTCCTTTTTGACCAAAACGTTCCACTTCCCTGGTCGGCTTATTTCATGGGAATTCCTGAAAAGTCAAACGCACAATTTTCGTGTGAGATTCAGCTGACTGACAACAATAGGTGTTAAAATGCTTTCGTCAACAACAATTTTGAATGTAATACCACATATATTTCAACCCAAAGTATATAGATATAATTATACATATACTGATGTCAAATATTCAGCGACATTGTCATACAGTCGACAGGCATTCAGTTGTCACCAAAATCTAAAAGGTAGCTGTTCACTGTGAATTATCACTTCTATTTAATATACAGATTCGCACGATATGTTATCATAAATTCTTTAGGGCACACGGTCTGAACTTTATTTGCTATATATTTTCTTGTTTTGACTACTCTTTGAATGATATAAAATCAATAACTTCTGATGTAGCAAGATAGCTTCAATGAGGTGTCCCGTGCCAGAATGTCCCGCTACATTTCATACAGAAATGCTAGGCAGTGTTGATTGACAAGGCTGGCATGTTTCAATTATTTTGCACACTGTGTCGGTTCCCTGTTACGTGTAATATGGGTCATAAAGGGAAAATCACTGAAGCGATTAAACTATTATTTTCCTTATAAACAATTTTACTGAGAAGTCATAAGGTATATTTTGAAAACATTTAAATCTACGACAAATAGGATGGCTCAATCTATCACTAAAAACCAGAAAATAGAGATACCTGACTCAACATAAATTTACAAGATGAGTTCATTACAAACAGCTAACATTGTTGAAATGAATACTGAGGCCATCTTCCAAGAAAAAATAAGCTTTGTGTAAATGCATTGGACGATTCATAATTTTTTATTTTCTCACAACGAAAAGTATGCACACGAGGTAAAAAAAAGTGCATTTGCATTATAGGTATCTGAATTATTTTGAGAAAGGACAAACGCCAACCACAAAGAATCAATGAGAACTCGGGTACGTATTTGGGTGTCGGATGAGGGAGGGCAGTGGGGTAGGGGGGGTGTGACGACGCCAGTGTACAATAATTTGGTAAAAGGTTTTCCAGAAACAAAAACAAAAACGAATTCATGGGTCAATTAACGTTAAACTTTTGAAAACCCGATTTTCCATCTGGTCAATTATACAGTTTCGTCTGGTCTACCTGTGCTGCATGGACAAATTTGAGAGATCTAATTTCTAAAGACATGAGTTAACCGTTTAACGGCAGATATGTTGCGGAGCACACGCGGACGGATCTTCACATACTTTAACCCGGAACGGCTACTAAATGCAAGTAAATGCCTAACTCAAGAAAACAATGGATGCATGCATACATACATACATACATACATACATACATACATACACGCACGTACGTACGCACGCACGCACGCACATACATACATACATACATTTGCATATATTTTATATGGTTTGTACGTTAAGACACTCTTTTCCGCATTCTGAACATAATGAAAATTATAGATTATACAGCCTTGAACTGCATGCAGCATTCGTTAAAATAGCGTGTAGCATGCCAAACTAAGTCTACTTTTGGTAATCAAAGATTCAATTTATGCATCAATTTTCGTCTTGGATATTAAATCTGTATGCTTTTTTGAGTATCAAAACTTGTATTTTTGATATCAAGAATCAATTTAGGAGATCTATGGGTTGCCGTTTTGTGATCTATCTGGCATTTGATGACATCATGAAATTATTTCTTGATTTCTATTGGGCGCCCTTTCACTATTAGGTGTTTCTTGATACAAAAAAATCTATTTATTCATATCAATGATTTATTTGTATTGCGAATTCTTATCGATTTCTGTATTTCGATTTTTGGATATCAAAAAATCATTTTTGATACCACGATGTTTGAACGCATGTACACGTGGGGTACGTTTGTTCATAAATGAGAACAAATCATGTGTTGGATTTTCCCGTTGTGTTTAAATAAACATTTCATCAGTCTTGTCATGATTATTTAATATATCCATTTTTTTCTTCTTCCTCCTCAGTCTGTAAGTTTGCATCAAAATTTATAACTATATCCTCAGGCGTTTCTACAATTTCCACCAAAGTTGTATTATCCGTGAAAAAATTATTTATTGTAAACTCTATTAGCAATATCATCAACTAAATCGTTTATAAACATAAAAAAAAACCAACAGCATCAAGGGGCCTAAAACACTACCCGGGATGAAAACAATATTCTATATTTAGCCAGCCCGAGAAAATACTTTTTATACCTACCCCTGCTTTCTAAACTTACGCATGATCTAATCCATGAAAGCAGTGGGCCATGTAAACCTACACCTTGAAATTTTAATAACAGGCCGCTATGTAGAACACGATCAAAAGCCCTAGAAATGTCTAAAAATACACGTATTTCTTTTCCCTTGTCAACTGCTTGGCTTCATGCACAATGTTAATCAACAGGCGTACATTGCATGTTTAAAACCCAGAGTTGAAATATGTCAGTAAATTATGGTTTGTCAGAAAATCGCTTAAATTTGTTTTTGGTTAAAGAGAGCTGGTACATTGGCTTTCTCCCAGAAATCTGGGGAGATAGAAGTGTGGAACCAAAGGTTAAAGAATTAAGTCAATAGAATATGAATTTAGTCAGCAATAATTGTAAGACATTTAGAATTCCGTCTGGGGCACCTGTCTTATCTGTAGTTTTTCCTGTTGTGTCACAACTTCGTTTTTGGTGATGACAATGCTGCCCATACTTTAGTTAGTTTTATATGGAATAGCAAGTAATTCAAAAGTGAAGTCATCCTTTATCCATTGGGTTATGAAATGCTTATTTAACCTGTTTCTTTTGAAAAGTGAATTTATTGAAAGAGATCCAGAGCAGGTATCAATAAATTCCGGTTCAAAAGTAGTGCTGCATGCTTTATTATCCCAGGGAATACCTATTGGACATGATGAGGCCTTTTGTGGGAGGTGTAGAGCACACAGAGCAAGGGTGTGTCTACGAGAGGCGAAGATTAGGGGTGTTGAGGAGTGACTAAGGGGGAATGGTCCAAACTAGTGGGATGTGCCTGAGGATCATTGACCAAGTTGGGGCAAATGACCTGTTGGGCAGGGAGGAAGGAGTAAGGTAGAGGGTCGCAGACGGAGACGGTTTTGCATAGGTACAGGGGGAATAAGGACGACACGTGACTGCATTCGATGTGCACCTGGTTTGAAGACTCCTGCAAACTTGTCCAAATTCAGGAGGAACGAGGATATGTAGTGGAGTTTCCTGGATGACTCTAGTTATAACTTAGTCTCTCACCCAAGTTATCAAAAGTACCAGAAACTTTGCCTTGAATCTGAAGATACAGATCCATCTCAAGGCTTTCCTGATCACGCATTATTACACTGGACTTTTGATATCGTGGGCCTTGAAGCAGCCGCAGCACGTGCAAGCAAAGCAACAATATCTACACCCGAAGTCCGGTACAATGTGCCCGGCGGACATTATATCCGCTTCCGACATTAAAAAAACAGATACATGCATTGATCAGGACTCTTGATGAGCAAGCGGACGCAGATAATAAAGTAGACGACCTGTATAAAGGTTTTTGTGAGGCTATTCCTCGTGAAATGGATGCCAAACTATCTAAGAAAACAGTGTTTTTGAAAACTGGCCTCAGCAATACAAGTAGGAGATATAAAAAGAACTGGTGGTCAGTGGAACTAACTTTATCCTGGAATAAATTATGTGATGCAGATGATCGGTGGCAAAATGCGGCACCCAGTGAAAAGGAACGTGCAAAGACAAATAGTACTAGAAAAGAAGATTTGCTTCACAACAAATCTGGGTGCCTCCAATATGAGAACAGTTTTAAATGATACACTTTGCCATTGTTCAACATAATCTAGATTTTGTATATTAGCCTAATATTTATAAATTAAAACGCTCAGCTTTGGTCCTTGGTTCAAGGGATGTGGCCATGTCCCAAACTTATAAAGTGGTGTTTGAAAGAAACTACTATCTAGAATAGTTTTGAAGCCATTCAACATTTTAATTTTGTGTATTTGCCTAATTTGCATGAATTATAAGCCTAGAGGAACTTTGGTTTATTGTTCATTGGATAGGGCTATGCCACAAACCCATGAATTGAAGTAGGAATGGCACCTCTACAATAGTTTTGAAGCTATTAAAGATTTACATTTTGCATATTCACCTCAATTACATATATTAAAATCCAACAACTTTGGTTCATGGTTCATTGGATGCAGCTTTGCCACAAACCTACAAAGTGATGTTGGAATGGCATCTCTATGTACAATAGTTTTGGAGATATTACAGTTTTTTAGAGTTTTCAATGCCCCTTATTAGCATAATTTGGAATTATACAACTATACTGTCCATTATAGTGGCAAGTGTCACAAAGGTATATATGCACATTGAAATTTTGAGTCCATCTGCAATAGTTTGGAAGATATGGTGCTTTTAAAATTTTTCTTGCCTCTAAACATTTGCATAATTTTAAACATCATGACTGTTCCAAATGAGATGCACAATTTCACTAATTATGTCAGTCACCATGGCAAGTGTGATGGTTTTTGGAAAAATAGTGTCTGAAAAAAAAAAACTTTGGACCAACTTGGTCATAAAGAAAGGATAAAAGAAAGACAGAAAGAAAAGAAAGATATTGGCCTTTTATTTCTTTGTTAATTTATCTGAGATGAAAGACCACCTGTCCCATGTGACCACTTTTGTCTGGCATTCATTGATTAGGGCTGGTCTTAAATTGCAAGTACCCCTGCACAGTGAAACCTCTCTACAGTGAACACCCTCGCAACCAGAGAAAAGTGCTCACTCCTGAGAGGGTTAGCCCTTCTGGGCAGTATAGATGAGCATATGTGCATGTACAGTGTACACATATTAAAATTTAGAGGGATGTGTATACTTGCAATACAAAACTGTCTTTTTTCCTTTATTACATAAACAAATTTTAACAGAAGCTGTCAAGAAACTACATAAACATGTACCTGTGAACCAAGACAAAACTGTACTGTCTCAATTTTGGCTTTGGAGAACAGGCTTCATCTCACTGGTTACAAGAAAACAAAGACAGGAAAGTTTCTACTGAGATGACACAAAGATTTGGACTTCCCTGGTCTGACTGAATCAGCTGTGTATGTTGTCTATTTTTAACAGAGGGTACGCTCATGCTCATTCTGCCTAGAAGTCCAGAGCTGTGAGTACCCTTGGGACAGATAAGGTCAGCAGACTGACATCGCCTCAAACAAAAACAGGCCAGCTAGGACACCAGTGGATGCAAAAGTCTGTCTGGAACGTATGTCAGCATGGAGTCAATCTGTTCCTGCATTACCAGATTGAGATACTCTGTCTTTTATTGAGAGTCTCATTACACAGTTGTTGGGAGTCCCCCCCCCCCACCCTACCCCCCACCCCAGCCTGAAGAAAATTTAAATGGGCAGGCTAAACATTATTTGAAACAAAATCCAACAAAATTTGCCAAAAAGGAAAAAAACAAACAAATAAAAACAAAATACCCCCCCAAAAAAAGGAAAGAAAAAAGAAAAGAAAGCTACAAAATTAAGTGAAACAGGATAGAATAAATAAATAAATGATTGATTTTAAATTACATAATTATAATAAATGCACATTATTTTACTTTCAGTCATCAAGATGGTCCCAATCACCATGTTCCTTATGTTCCTCATGAGTCCTGTGTGTGCTACACAAGAAGATAGAGACTATGAAGATAAGTTTCCTCCAATTATAGTCAGGAACAATTATGGCATTGTGTTTGAAAAGTACAAAGTGATAGAAAATTCAGCCACAATATGGAAACATACGTTTGCCATACCAATTCCAAAGAAAGTTCATTTTAGCAATTCAATGGTTTTTGTGTGAATCACCTTCAAACAATGCAAACTCACTCAGTTTACCTGACTCGTATTCTTAGATATGTGATACCTATAAGCAGGCCTTTAAAGTTTACAATATATATCGCAGACAAATGCTTCAGGAATTAACTGAGAATCAAAAGAAAATTCAAGTACTCTTGCCATTGCTCACTACCTCTAGCTACAGACACAGATCTAAGAGGGGTTTGTTTAATTTGGTGGGTTCAATTGAAAAACAGTTATTTGGATTTAGCACTATGAAAGATATCCATGCATTACAAAGGCAAATTGATGACATAGAAACATGTTCCAAACAAGAAGCAGAATATCTCAAAGTTACCATTGAAAAATACAATCTTATGAACAAACCTTGAATAAAAGGGTGGTGAATATGAACCGTGCCATTGAAATTAACAAAATGATGTTAAATTCCACTCTTAAAGATCTTGAAGTATGGAAAACTGTTGTTGAGACTCTTGCTGTTAAAATCAGGAACTAGGCAATGGAATTGTATAAGACCAGAGCTGCTGTGAATCTTTTACATATAGATATAATACTCAGCAAATGCATATGTTAGCTGGGCTCTTAAGAGACTCTGACATGCGTGTTCAGGCAACTCAAACACTCCTTGAAGGTTATTTGCCAGTGTACTATGTTCCGCCTCATAAGGTAAAAGAATTGTTGAATAAGTTGCACAATTTGTTGCTGAATAATTATCCCACATTTCCCATAGCACAAAGGGAAGTAAGCTATTATCATACTGTTCCCAAAGTCATTTATGCATGGACTAGAAGTCAGCTGTATATAACAATTAAAATACCTGTTACTACTACTGATACATTGATTAACTTCTACTATGTGTCTGCAGTACCTGTACCTGCTGTTGCAAACAAAACTACGCAAGTAACCAAACTCACTGGGTTTTCTCAATATATTGGCATAGGTAACGGTAAACTGTTTTATGCTGAGGTCGATAAACATTCAGTAGAGCTTTGCAAAGGAAAAAATTCAGCATGTCCATGTGTTTTTGCAATGAATGATAGGACTAAAGGTTCATGTGCTTTTGGTCTATTCCATGATGAACAGGCAACTATAAAGGAAAGGTGTCACCCCCATATAATGCTTGCTGAAGAAATACAGACATACTCTTTCTCCGATTTGAGAGAGGGCAATGTACTTGTTAACACCAGGGATCGATTTCTAATCAAAACATGCGCACTCAAGCCTCCTGTCAAATTGTCTTCATGTCAGTTTTGTATATTGAAATTACCATGTGCATGTAATGTTCCGTCAGCCACTTCATTTTACCCTGCAACTTTACATGCATCCAGAAGCACGGACGTCTGACATTCTTGCACCCAGTAAAGTTAATGTATGCTCAACATGTCATTGATTACAAGAATGTTCTAAATATTACCAGTAGTATGGTTTTACCCAAGCCATTTAAGTTGCCCCTGGTACAGTTTTCTGCCTATAAAAAGCCTGGGACCAAGTCGCCACAACAGACACTAAACTGGATATAGATCTTGACAAAACAGCTTATCTGGCTAAACAAAATCTCAAAGCGTGGCAGCAGACGAACTTTCTGACAGATTGCATGTTGCCAGACACTCTCGTCTGAGTCCCACATTTATCAGCCTGTCTACCATTAATTTCCTCTTCACAATTGCGGCTTTGGCTTTGGCTGGGTACAATTTTTACAAGCTGAAGACCAGCCGGTCTCCACAGACAAAGCATAAGAAGCATGAAACACCAAGTGACACCCCATGCATGCATAAATATAAGCATGTCAGCTGACCCCGCTGAACCTGCAGCTACGATAAATACCAGTAATCAAGATGCTGAAACAACGTCCAATGTGCCTGTGTCCAGCACATCAGGACATAACGATAATAATGGTGAATCACGATCTGACCTCGTGTATTGAGGGTTGGTGTGTTTTTATGGAAATGAAGTGCAATTTTTTTTAACTCGATCTGGTCGATCTACCACATTGAGGTATTGTGTTTGAAAGGTGTTCTTTTGATGATCACATATTTCAATATATCATATTAACTTATTGACAACGACTTCAACATACAGTTTTACATTTTGCGAACATGCGAAATTATTGGTTGACATGTTTACCATAATTTATCCTGAACGCTGATAATTATATGTTTATAGTTTGGGACGTGCCAATTGAGTTATACAGTTGTGTTGTTGTGTGATCTTGATTAAACTTCTCCTGATAATTGTATGCAATCAGTTATGCATGTATATACCTTCACCTCTTTCAGTTGCAACATAACATTGTGTTGATCTCGTTTTATAATGGGTAATTGCAACAATGTGAGAAGGTGACTTGTTGAATGAATGATACGTTAATGGTAATTATGATGATAATTGTGATGTTATATAACGTTGTTTATGTCACCCATTAGGCGTGCAACCCAGCTACCAGCAAACCAGAGATTTTCACCCTCATTTGCCCACTCACCCCCCAGCTCCCATGTTCAGCCATGCACGCTAGCTGGTCCCATGTGTATACACCTCCAGCAGCTGTGCAGCTGCTTACAAAGCACTTTCTCTTGGGCACTACTTTCAGTCAGGGCCATAGTCTGTATGCTAAAAATAACTATAGGGGTGTTCTCCCATGCAAACAATAGGTAGTCACTAAGTCATGGGTAGACAAACTTAGTATATCTCAGACTTTGGAAAACACATTGAATGCCATATATCCATTCTATTTCATTGTCATATATCCAGTCAATTTCACAATCATACCTCCTTTCTCTTAAACACAACTGTTGCTTTTCATCACATAATTCACATTGAGTACACAAGGATTAAACAATTCCTTGCATAAAAAGCATTATGCAGTTAAGGGATTGGACCAATGGGCATATGAAGTTAGGGCCCATTTTTACACATTAAATACTCAAACACTTACATTCACACACAAAAAAGTTACAACATATTTGTCCTGTACAATCCTGAAATTTATTAGTTTACATCACTTTCACAAGTACAGTGGTATTCCAACATATCATATTGCTCATTGCACAGAGTACCTGTGCTAGCCACCTGTTTTGAGACCACATTAATAATACCAATTTTCACTATAATAATCATCAGGTTATATTCATACAAAGAGCACCAACATTAGTGGCAGTCAATAAAATGGCACCATGTTTTACAATAATTGTTTTTAAATATTTTATTACATGGAACGTTTTAAAAGTGCAAGAAACAGCACCTGGAGTGATCCAACTAAGACACAAAACAGCACTACTTGCTAATATAATTGTCTTATTTTTTCCATAATTTAAGACAAGGAGTTTGCTCTGATATGTACAAAGATAATACAGCAAACCTGATTAATTCAAGTCACAAGATGACAACGAATGAAAATTGAGATTGATGCAAATTTTACAGGACGAATTTTTATATGGACCTGTCTTGGCACAATAAATAATTTTAGCAACATCACATTCAGACATAACAAATATTTTCAATGTTAGTCAAGATTTCATTGGAGAATAAAGACATTGCAGATCTACTCTTTACATTTTGAGCAGAAAATCAATTATCACATATTCAATACTGCAAATAAAAACATGCATACTTGCATGCGCACATGTATTACTAAAACTAAGTGCACATATATCATTCTGACCCACAAGTGGCCCGAACAAAAATTAAACATAAAAAGTTTTCAATACTGGATTTCATTCAAGATAAAACACCCCAGATCTACTCTTCCCATATTGAGCACAGAAAATCAGTATCAATACTATCACATGTTCTACACTACAAATAATAAAACCCTGCACATGTAGATCTATATTAAACTGAAGATTTCAAACATCCAATAAATTTTAAAAGGCATGTAATATAATATCAAAATATATCTGAATCTCATATTATATGGTCAGAAAATCAATCATTGTACATCTGCAAGACTACATAATATGCATGGCTGCAAAATATGCCTTTCATTAAGAAAAAAAATCTCAACATTAAAATTGATCAGTGCATGATACTGATACTCTTAGTAATAATCGTCATTATAGGACGGAATGACAGTTCATTTATGATTTGACACGTCACAATAAAAGTATTTGAGCACCAAATATTGTGTATATACATTTACAATTCATCATCACCATTTTCAATACTTCGTGGAAATAATAACTACATCACAATAAATGAAACTTATGTAAAAGTTCATGGTATCACAAGATATTTACCCTGATGTAAAAATATAAAATAGAATTTGTGCTGCCATAGAGGCATACAATCTGATTATTTCATGACATACTATTTGTGAGACTACTAGAGTTCTGAGCTTCTGACTGCACAATAGCATTAATTTGATATGGAAATTTAGTACACAATTTTATCATATTAGTTTCAAAGATTTCCAGATACGATTGCACTGGCCCACTCTTTAAAGTAGTCTTGACAAATAAACAGGGCTTTGTACAACATTGTAACACTTGAGCATAGCTAACTTGTCAACACTGGACTTCTGCTCCATTTTTTTTACCACATATCAATAAATTGCTCTTTTATTTCAACGGGTTCTTGTTTCCATTTTTTGGCAAAATCAGCCACAATTTTGTTGTACCCTTTCAAGGTTACCTGTATATTTGAATGTTTTCGCATCCAGTTGGCATAAAATATAACAACATTCTTTTCAACCCTTGTCAAAAACTTGGCCGGAACAAACCCAAGACCTTTTGATTTCTTGCGAGTCTTTATGAATGACAGCATGGATTTCTCTCGGTTGAAGTTTTTTTTTTATGGAGAGTGGGTTGTATCGTCATGGAGGATTTAAGACGGGAGGTATCAACTTCATAAGATTTTGCATCTAAGCATTTTTCCTGTTGTATGGATTGTAGTACAAAACTAAAATCCAAAACCTGATAACCGAGTCTAATTGTTTTTTTTACATTATTATTCACAGTTTTATCCAGTACCTTATGTGTAATAAATAATATTTCTTTGTGAATCGGCCTTTAAGCTCACCAGGTAAATTTTTCTTCAGTCGACCACCATTTTCACGAATAAGTTTTTCTAAGTCAACCTGGGTATATTTCGTCTTATCATATTTGGGTATAGCCCCACACAAAACAAAGTTCAAGCCACCCAAAATTTTAATCTCCTTTGTATTGGCCTGATCCCCATGGACATGTGAACCAGTGACTTGTTCAATGAATTGCTCTCTGTCGTGACCACTTTTTGATAATTTTTTTCTGGTCATATAACCTCTAAACCATCTCTGAATAGTGGCTGCACCACGGTGTCACTTGACTTAGATTTGGAAATGTTCTTTTGTCTCTTTTCCAGACTGGAGTACCTCATAAGCTATCCGCTTATACATACTGCAGAATGTTGACTTGATTGGATCCGTTCTCTTGCCTCCACCATGCCTGGTAGTGTGTTGATAATAAAAATTGTTGTGTTCATAATTTAGATGCTCTCCCCCCTCTGCCTGAAATCGTGACAATGGTATTTTTTTATTTGCCAGAAAATGTGGTGCATAGTCAATAAATTTCATCATATAGGGGGTCAAATTTTGTCAGCCATACCGAAATGTAAACAACTGATAAAACATCTCTGCGTTCATTGTGTATTTTTGAATTTCTGATTCTGTAAAGTCCCAATCATAATCTTCAGCATGAGATGAACCTATCATCTTTCCATCTTTTAATCTGTATGGGTGTTTCTGCAATGTTAGAATTATTTGAAAGGAGGAATCCCAGATTTTTTTTCACCAGATCAATTTCTGAAATGTTTTCTGAAATATTCAAATGATCAAGCACATTTCCACCCAATTCTTTCAAACTCACCTCTCTACTGGAAACAACATTTTCCAGTAAATGGGGATACTATGCTTCCCTTCCAGCAGGTGGGGGACAAATAATAGTGAATGCATGGGTTCTATTAAGGGAGACTGGTTCTGGCTTTCCCTGCTTGTCAAATAAAACATGAAAGCTTCCCTGTCTCACACCTCTCATATTTATGTTGTTCTCCAAATTTCTCACCATGTCTTCCTTGTTGATACTACTCCAGTTGGACTGAGTAGCTATGTTTGCCTCAGACTGAATTCTTTCAATCTCAAGATTCAATAGTTTCTCAACCACCCTTGCTTCCCCATGCATAATACAAAAAAATAGTATTTTCCAAGGGAACTTTCACAAGGGAGTCAGGATACTCCCTGTCAAATCTACATGATATTTCTGACCTCAGCCCACGTGGCCCCACTTCTTTTTTCTGCAACTTATTTGTGGCAGAATACAAGTTCCAGCCACTCTCTGTCAATGGACCAAGAACACATGAGCCATCAAGTATCTTATCAACAAATATTTCATCACCAGAAAGATTATAAGATTGTTCAGGATGTGAAGACATAAAATCAGACAAATAATCAGGTTTCGTCAAGTTTTCTTCCAAATTATCCCTAGAATCACTTTCATAAAAAATTGACACTGGGAATATCTCTTTGGGTGAATGATACGAAATATCATTGATAAGCAATTCATGATCGAGGTGGGACATGGTAACAAATGTACTCTGTCTGCCCCCAACCACTCGTCCATCCCCATAAAAGCACACAGACTTATCCCTTGGTGTAAATGGGTGCCTGAACTCTATGATCTCCACAAGTCTCTCTGGAGTCACATACCAACCTGTTGAAGTTCTACGTGGCAACAATACTGATTCAAAGTCCTTCAGATAACTCTTTTTGGTTGCCCTCTCTTCTCTTTGTGATGGCATCAAGCCAGGAAACATTTTTCTTAGTTTATCAAATAGTCTTATCCCACTTTTGTTTTCCTGAAGGTAAATAATGTCCTCTGGAGTGACATGATGAGAATTAGAGTAAAATTCAGTGACCACTTTGTCAGCAACATCTTTGGGAGCCCTGCTCAACAACTCCGTTAGATAATGTGCATTCAAGGATTCAGCTTCACAATTTAGATTCCCTTCTTTCTCTTTGATCAGAAAAGCTCCAATGCCCGTATTAGTTCATTTTGTAATTGTTCTTTTTTTAGTTTCAAACCTACCTTCTAAGACAACAATTTCTCCAAAGCACCCATTTGTATGTACTTTTTACCATTAAGCTTAAGAAAGCTGGTTTCCACATTCAAACCTTGCTTTTCCATAAATGGGCCCAAATAACGATTTCCATTTTTTGCCAAACTTGAACTCCACTCTAATTCATCAAATAACAGTTTAGTTTCAAGAAACAATTTTGATGATTGCCAATTATAGGGTATATCTAAACCCAACAGCTTGATGCATTGTGAATGCTTTAAACTATCGGATGATGATTTCTGGGGTGGGCTCTTTTTTTATTTAGATGGTTGCTGTGGAGACTGTTCTTTCAAGTTCTCAAAATCATTCACACTATCCTTTAGAAGAGGTTCTAAAGCCTTTGGAACATCTAGTAATTCCTCACTCAAGCTCTGAACACCACTTACAGCATCTTTTACAACTTCAGGCTGTGAAGACTGTTCAACATCCAACACATTACTCAAATTCTCAACGCTACCCATTACAACTTTATTCTGTGAAGACTGTTGAATGCTGAACGTATCCTTCAAGTTCTCAACAGCATCCTTCACAACTTTAGAAATGTCAGAGTGTATCTCCTGTTCACATGTTGGTCTGACTCCAGAAGCACCTGACTCCCCACTTGTTCCTGTACCATGACCACCTGGAACTAAAATGTCTGCACTTATAGTTCTGGACTGGGAACCCAAAATACTTTTCTTCAGATTCTTCAGCATATGAAGCAGCCCATCTCTCTTCATTTTGCTGTACAATGTATAGTCTTGCAAAATAAAGAGGAACGCATCCAACTCTACCCACTGCCTCCTATTTCCATTGAACAAAAATACCTCACCAGGTGTAACATTTTTCCCTTCCAATGACCTGTCAATGCCTTTATACCCACGTTTTTTAATCTGTTTACCCTGACCCGCCAGTGTAAAGGCCTCTGCACATGAAAGATAAATAGATTCTTGAACAACCTGGTAGGGTAATCTGAACTCATAAATGTTATAATAAAAGACATGGCTCTTATCTTTTCCCTTGTTTTTTTATTTTTGGTTTGTTTTCTTTGCAATTGGGTGTCTTAAAGTCATTATCCAATTTCCGTTTTAAACTTTTATTCAAACCAGCTGTTTTTGGCGTTTTTGCTGCTGGTGTAGAATTTTTGCCTAAAACTGCAAACTGATTGGTGGATTTGACTATCTCTGGATCCTGCAAATTTCTCACCTTTGGAGCTGGCCTTGATTTAGCCCCAGACTTCCTTTTCACATTGACCCAGCCATTATCATCTTTACCGGGACCAACTGCATTGGAACAACCACCTGTCAACTCACCTGAATCCACTGTCTTACTGCAATCACTCTGCAACTGGTCAGGATGACCAACTGTGCTATTCTCATGACCAGGTTCAAGGTCAACCTGGCCAACATCAACTGACATATACACACCTGAATCAACAGCCGTGCTATAATCATTTTGCAACTGGCTTGGACCAGGGACGTGCTATAGATGGACTGCCAACGGGAGCGCTAATTCCTTTACTGGTCAACTGGGCGCGACGACTACAAAGCGTGTTCAGTAGTGCCGCTCAAGTTAATCCCCCCTGCTCAGTCCGATTGTTGTTCCACCTATGTTTCCGCGTTTGGTTGTATCGGGTTACTTACATCGGGTGTGCTATTGTACCAAGTTCAAAAACGGAGAGTTTTCTGTGTGCACAACCAGTCTCATCGTTTGAATGAGAACCGTGCGAGGCCATCGATGTGTTTTTCGTTGAAATCGGCCGATAAAAGGGCTAGTTTGTGCATTTTTTCTGTCCAAAATGATGCAAAGTTAGACAACTTGCGTGCGTAATAACTCCTTACGCCGTAATCAGCAATAAAAATGTAGTTTCAGATGGATAGTGTATGCCGGTAGGGTCATGATGGTGGTTTCATTTCTTGTAGCTGGGTCCGGCGTAACGCTAAATTTTGACTTTAAAATGTGGAACACGGTGAAAAATTTTGCACATTTTAGTCGGTGACGCGATTATTCTCGTCTTTCATCGCGTGACCTGGCCCACGAGACTGCCAGCGGCCAGCGCGGACCGTGGAGTTGTGTTTCTTCAGCACTGAAGGTGCTCGCTCAAACACCCGATCACGTGAGCAGCGGCAACATAGATGGTACAAAGGGGGCCCCGCCGCTGGTAGTCCATCTATAGCACGTCCCTGCTTGGACAAACAAATCCATTATGCTCACGACCGGATTCAAAATAACAATGCTTTGCAAATACAAGGATGTGAACGCCATCATGTTTGTCATCTAGACTGACGGTAGTTTTTGACACGTCTGGTGGTTCTCGTCTCACAGACCCAGCAAATGTATTAAAACTCTGTGTGCCACTCTTCAGCCCATCTAGAGCTACAAATTCATCCCCATTGTAAATGACGGAGTAAAAATGACCTGGTTTCATCAAAACTGCACCACTCAGTCTATACTCAACATCAAAAACTGACATCGCTTCAGAAACTACAGGTGAAGGTGCCTGAATATTCTTAGCTCCTTTCAAAGGAATGTGAATTATCAGAAAATCTGACATGTGAAATTGAAATTGACAATCAGTTCCACTGAAAGTAGTTCCACATGTCAGGCATTTCACTGACGAGAGATTGTCTTCAGCTATCTCCACCAGAGTACTCTCTACTCCCTTTGCAAGAGAACCACCCACCTTTTCATTTGTACTCTGTGAATAACTAATAGCATCTGTTGTCTCCATTGTTACAACTCTTGTTGATTTACAGTTGTCACACTGTATAGTAGACTGGCACTTTGGTACAAATTTTGGCCCTGAGTTTTCACCAATGGCACGAAAACCTTCAAATATTTCAGCACTAAGTGTACCTTTAGGTGCATAAGCATGAGGAATATTACCTACGCACCAATCCCACACAGCCTCTCTCATTGCACATTCTGGTGTTTCTGTCACTAATCTTTTGCTGCACATGTCATTAAGCTTTACCAACAGCTCATTTTTGTCATTGTACAGCCGTGAATCTAATCTGTTCACACCATGATAAAAATATCACAAAGTGAATCAACAGCACAAGTAGCACCATGTTGATGCTGTTGGCACATCACACCATTGCGGAAAAAACCTGAGTTTGAATTCATCATATATCATATTTTAGGCAGCAAAAATTATAATGGGAAAGAAAGCCCATGCTATTGGTTAACTTTAAGCTCACCCTGCTGGTACATTGTGCTTTATCAGCTATTAACTCTAGTTCCAGCTATAATGATATTGGTCAGCTCCATGTGTATTTAACTCCAATCCACCCAAAAAATGTGGTCTCAAAACAGGTGGCCTTGTACTTTAAGCAGCTTGTTTTCTGAGTGAACCTGTGTCGAACATCACTGGAGTTGAAGACATTACATTTGAATTTCATGTCCACAGGCATGAGACTGGCCAAAAAAGAAAAACCACAGAAACCACCACCCACACCCTTCTCTGAAAATGTCAATTTTCATAAATTCAGGCAATAAAGCACATTGTATTTCAAACATGTTTCATATGAACCACTGAATTCAGTGAAAAAGCTGATTCATGTGTCTAGCTGTCATATGTGAGCTAAAAGTTAACCAAAGCCGGACCTTCATACCCATTCTTAACCACCAAGTTTATTATTTATATTATCTGCACCCATTTCAAAGTAAATACCGGTAATCTTATATGGTGCACAACTGCATGATAACACAATCATTTGCAGACATTTTTACCATTTTTGAATTTGAACACTTCAGTACTGAAGTTAACCACGCACTGATACAAAGAATAAAAATATTAGATCATGTGTATCTGTCTAATTAGATTTTATCTTTTAATCCGTTTACCAACTTCGGCTATAAACATGCTGGTAACCATGCAGATCAATTCACTGCTCCATACCTTGCTCTTCGTTTTCATCAGCATCCACTACTGTACCATGCTGTTGCATATGAGCATCAAGTTGTTGGCGATGGTCCCCACTGGCAAGGTGAAGCATAGATGTGGCTGCAGATACTGACAACTGGATCATGTTGTCAGGGGTTACTCGGAGACGCAATGATGTAACAAAATTTGTCCCAGTTTCTGTCTGAGCAACATCCCATGCTGTTCCCAAAAGTCTATTCAGTTGGTACAAATTTGCCTGCTTGTAACTGTAGACAACAACACGATGGATTGGCAACTGAATGCCCAGCAAATTGGCATCAAACTCAAAGTTAAGAGGTCCAAGGGTGGAGAGCCTCTTATAAGTTCTGGACTTGAGTACCAGAGTCACCTCTTTCTTGATAAATGCAGCTACCTGACACTTTCTTGTCTCTTGTCGGAACCAGCGCTCATGCATGTTGTCCCTGGCTGCTGCTGCTCGTAAAGAATCACGATCACCTCTACTGACTTTCGAGCCTGACAGAGGTTCCAGACGATCTGTTGGCACAGTCAGCATGATTTTTTTGTCAAGAGCATCACCATTGTACAACCAACTGCTGGCCATCTGTGTCTGCAAGTTGATTTCATGGACCCCAACTTGAATGCCACAACCAGTTACCTACAAATCAACAAAGTAAGATTAGAAATCAAAGCAGAGAAAACAATTCCCTTCCTTCAAAATTCTTGATTTTAACTTATGAATATGTCCAATTCTATCTATAGATGTCTGCGTTAATAGCTGTTTTCATCCCGTGGCTTTAGGACTGTTTCAATGGCTCATGTCCCAGTGGTGAATGATGTTTAGCTTTCAAATACAGATTAAATGATAAGGACACAAGTTTGTTCAAAGTACCCACGCAGGCTTTGTGAAATTTTTCCATTACTGGCCACTTTGACTAGCACAAACAGATTGTATGTTGGAACAAGCAATTTTTGTAGGACACTGCAATTAGTAACAATTGAAAATTTCACTTTTCTTGTTGGTCTTTTGGACCACCAAATGAGTAATATTTGGTGGCCATGAGAACCCTTAACCCTAAACCAGACCCACTATGTCTCATGCCTATTTAACAATGTAAATGTGGCTACAAAAACATAAACTGTGTCATATACAGCATTTGCAGAAATACTCGCATACAGGTAATTTAATTTGCTTGTTTCAAAACCTGGATTTGCTACATGCCTTTACTCCATTAGAGGGGGCATAAGAGGAAGTTTCAAGGTAGCACCAAATGTACTCTACTCAAGGAAATAAATTTACCTGATGGACTTGACCGCATTCTGCCCTGTGTAGGGAATAATACAGTTTGGAACGGTGAGCAGAGACCTCAGACTCGATATGAACTGCCGATGCAGAATCTGGACTCACTTGGACAGAGTCAGCCTGCTCTGCTTGTGGCCTGTCCTCCACCCCGTGCTGGTGCTGTAAAATTAAGACCAAAAAAATTTTAACTTCTACGCTTAGAATTATTTGGCTGAAGTAGGTAGGACAATTATATACAAAGTGGGGTAGAGGTGAGGTTAATTTTTCTCACAGTATATGTATAAACTGAATGCGATTTAACTGTTTGTCAGAGTACATACACCTTTATAAAATTAATGCTACATTAATCAGAAGTCCATACAAGTCAAATTTCTTGATTTATTACGCTCCGTAGTATAATCACTGACATTGAACTTTTCCTCATGGACCAGTACCAGAAATCTTTAAATGCCCTGGTTGCTTTTTACCTGCACAGGACAATGTGGAAGTGTTATGCACAAGTACAGAATGCATAATACACAGGGGTGACAGTGTTTTGAGCTTGAAATCTGTATTAACGCATGTTCACTTTAGGGTGATTTTTGTTTCTTACATTGATTTTGTGCAATTGGAACTTTCAAAGCAGAAGAAACACACCTTTTTTCAAAAAGTTAAAAAACAAAATTCACTAAATTCAGTGAATTCTCTGAAAAAGCTAATGTCTGTTATTTTTAACGATTCTAGATTCTAATAAAGTGTAACAACTGGATTCCTGTGGGCTACTGCCCTTAGTGATGGTACCTGCAGAAACCTAAATCTAAGAAGAAAATTATCAAGTCATACCTCCTCTACAACACCATTGGGTTCCCGTTCATTTTCATTGTTGACACCTTGTGCGGCAACTTGGCTTCTCCTCCGCCTCTTCTTTGGCATTTCTTCATTTGTTTGGTGTTCTGAAATAATATAAACATGGCAACTTAAAGCAATTCTGAATATAATTATAACACAAAACAAAAAGACAAACAAATCAAGGTAAACTAGATGTCGTGTATGCTCTTGAGTGCAGCTAACGACATGCATACAAATACAGAAAGAACCCCCCCCCCCTGAATATCCATAATGAATCTAGATCAGGTACAATCAGATCCCGCCTGTTCAAATCACATAACATCAGATCACAGTTCAGTCTCTGTGTCATCTAGTCAGTACATTATCATAGTACACAGCAGTAACCATATCAGTGAACACTTCCCATGCTGTCCATGAAAAGAGCATTTTTAAGACTGCCCCTGCTACCCCCCCCCCCTTCACCAGACTAGAAAATAATAATTTGCTTAAACATATTCCCCCAAGCTTTACATGTATATGCAGATACATATCACTTATAACAGGAAAGTGACCAAATTTGCTCATAAAGTTTCCTAACACCTATGACCCCGGTTTCAAAGAAGTCGAAAAAAAAACAACAAAAAATAAATAATCCAAAAAATCACTGGAGCATGACCAATTAAACAAACTTGGTAGAGACCCACCAAGGTACATTGCTACCAGGTTTGAATTGAATCTGGCTGACGGACGATGGACCCTCACTGACAAGTCAGCTGAGGTTAAAAGTACATAAATCACTGGCGTGTGACCATTTGAAGTACACAAATCACTGGCGCGTGACCATTCGAACAATTTAGTAGAGACCGGCTAGGGGAACATTGTCACAAAGTTTGAAGGGAATCCGGCTGATGCTTTTGGAGAAGTCGAAAATGTGAAATGTTAAACCTGCACAGAAGGATGACCATTATAGCAAAGACTTTGTTCAGTTGGGAGCTATTTCTTTTTTTTTCAAATACTTCAGATGACGTTTTGGTCTACTTTTCCTTGTAAATTATAAAATTTATCTTTTTGCTTAAGAATTTCCCTCTCTGTGTATGCTTGAAGATCACACCAATGCATTATGTCAAGGACAGGTCTACTTTTCCTTGTAAATTATGAAAATTATCTTTTTGCTTAAAATTTTCCCTCTCTGTGTATGCTTGAAGATCAGACCAAATTGATGCATTATGTCGAGGACAGATTCATTTTGGCTTCACAAGAAAGCTTCATTATTACTGCTCCACCTCATAAAAATGTGGAATATTTCAACGGGAGCCGTGATACACTCCATGTTATATCATAAACCGCATTGTAATGAGGATTGTTTAATATACAGACGCCTCAGCCACAATCAGGGTACAATATGGGTTGCGGTTACACCAAAAAATAAAGTTTGTACAAATAACTTGATAGCTGCATTTTTGAAAAGCTACAGTCATATGGGATGTTGGGCTAAAAGATCTCCGGGCATTTGATTAGGGATTTTTTGTAGCAGACCTTTTAATTTTACATCTATCCCCCCCCCCCAGCACCAAAAAAATCATAAAAAATCCAAAAATCAATGGAGCATGACATTAATGATTTTTGGTGACCATATGCACTGATTGTTGCTTATGTACACGTATATACCTTCAACAGTTATAATTGTGTGAATGAATTTGATGACAAGATACATCATTAATCTCTATGATTAATGAGTGCAACTATGTTGAAAAGTGTTTTCAGCTGATGGATGATAATGATATTGAGGATAGTTATGGCCATAAGAATGATAATTCAAATGATGATGATGATGATGATGATGATGATGATGATGATGATGATGATGATGATGATGATGATGATGATGATGATGATGATGATGATGATGATGATATGGGTCGCTCCCATAATTGACAACATCAATGATAACGGAGCTATAATTAAACCAATGGTTTCGTTTAATTCAGCATCCAAATATTTCTTACAATTGTGAATGTCTGTGTTTCAATTTGAACCGGATTAAAAGGTTTTGTTTTGAAATGACATTTAATAATAACGTGCTGTCGGTTCATTGGCCTGGTCTTTGAATGATACGATGATGATATGCAAATTTTAATTATCTTATTTCGTATTTACTCGTATATCATAACATTTTATATGTATTTGAGGCACTATTATTGTATTTATTGAATTGATAATTATGTCAAACCAGGTGCATCGTGCAACATCGAGGTTGAACACTGATTTTTTCGTACATCCATTTCAGTTCAATCGCAAGCCGAACTTTTCAAACAATCAACGTGCATAGTTCAGGTACTCCGTTTTGAACACACATCATCAGACAATGAGAGATAATCCGTTATTGGTTTGCTACAGAAGAAACTTTATCTTTGAATGAACCCCTTTCCGATAAAATACTAGACAGATCGACCCAGATACGCGCTTATCCCGACACAACTTTCTTGGAACTGACCTGAACTTGCGGGGTCAAACAGTTGGATGCCGTTCCATTCTTTTAATGACTTTTACACATGGAGAACATTTCACCCTTTCCATACATTCGTGTGTTAACCCTTCAGCTACCAGTGCCATTTGTGAAATGTGGAAATTTCACTCTTAAAGTGTGGGCATATGTCATGATTAGTTTATATGGATATTTATATTATGGCTTAATTCTTAGTTTTGAATAGTATTCATTATTTTTGTAATGCAAAATATAAAGACCTCTCAAGGAAAAGGCACTCAAAAATACATTGTTTTAATTTTATAATATTGGAAGTCATATTAAGATTGTAAGGAAACAAAAAAATACCAAGGCCATGACTTTGCTGTGTTTTGGGATGAGTAAGCTTATTTTGTAATTAATTATTCTGGTTCCGGATTGGCCATGCTGTCGTCAGAAGCTAAGCGCGCTTCCATATTTGGGCAGCTCAGCAAAAGAATGCTGCGTTATTCCAACAAAACCTCCATGCTGGCTGAAATTCTTCAGACAGCACAGGGTCTGAGGGCCGGATAACTTCTACATTGGTACCTATCAATAGAGTTATTATCCAAAGCATCAGAGGCTGTGTTGTTTCATTATTTATCCTTCTGTGGTTTTGCAAGGTGAGTAAAAATTGATTTACAGAATGACCGAGTGAGTTTTCTAATTTTTTTTTCTGTTCTATCTGTTTGTTTGTAAAGAATGTGTGTTCTGTATGCAGGCCTTGAGTGAATGGCTATCAGTAAGTCAGTAAAGGCATAGAATTGTCCCCATACACGTGTTGCATTGGTATCCCCAAAAGGTAAATGATATCTCTCATACTCAGAAATCATGTCGCCACTTTCCCGGCCTCCACTGTCAGACCAAGTGAGTAAGAGAGCTTCCCCGCAGTAAAAGAAAGGGGCGACAACAGAATAATGTGGGCGATTTGTCTATTTTAACCTGAACTTTGCACCGTTTGTATACACTGGAGGGCAAACAAATTTACCTTAAGATCAATGTCCTGTCACAGGTGCAAACATACCTCGGCAAGTTAAGATCAAATAAAACCATTCACAGAAGTACATTGTGTTAAAAATTTAGTGTATATACGGTAATCTTGTTCCCTTTATGTATTATTCATGTGAAAGAGAGTACATAGTTTTCAACAACAAAAAACTACTGCAATAGATCGTATGCACGGTCGCCATTTTGAATAAATTAGCGCCATGTTGGGAAATTGCATTGTGGGATTAATTGTAGTACGCTGCTGAGATCAGTCTGCGGGCTGCATTGATATTAGATAGCTCACCGTGATAAGTTTCACTCATTGCTTAGCGAGTCTTTTCCTTAATATGGTCGGACAAATGTAACATGTATTTGGTTTCTGAAGGTGTAGTATAGAAACTATCTGGTATCCAAAAAATGTGTGGAAATTTTAAGTCTTTGAGGGGGAAAATAAGTTAAAGTCAAGGATTTCTTTGAGGCTAGGGCAAATATCATCAATTCACTGTGGTGTTTTTTGTTTGCATGCATCCCTACTTTCTCATCTTTTTCTTTCGCTTGTGGGTAGTTTTTTATTTTTCCTTTCTTTTTCTCCTTTTTTCCCGAGTTAACTGGTGCGTTTCGATCGTACTTTAAGAAGCGTGATTTTCTTTGACGTGGAGGTCTGCCTTTCAGTGAGAAATATTCCCTGGACAAAATGAACATAAGAGAGACCGCATTCATCTGGTTGGGCGCGGGTTTTAACGATCTTTCAATGAGGGGAAACCGCAAACTCGTGGGCATAGCGAAAATGTCATTTTTAGTGCATTTACTGTCAAATAAAAGGAATAATAATACTAACGACTACTTGCACATACTTCAACAGTTTCTCTTCAAATCAGGAACGTACACTTGGGTTGAGACATCCGTTTGGTAATCAAGAGGTTAGACAGACATATACAAACGAACAAGCATACGTGCAAGACACATTTTGCTCCTGCAAACACTCTGGATGTGTGTGTGTGTGTGTGTGTGTGTTTCTATTGGTTTAAAATATTTTATTTCTCAAAATACATGTACGATTGGGGAGCAGGCAACGCCTATACGAGCCCATCTCTCGGGCGGATATCGATGCAACGTTGTGCATTTAAGTGTGTTGCACATTTTTACAATGTACATGTATAATATTTCAGTATTTTTTTATATTACACAATAACCCTAAAACTACCGAATTAAAATGGGAAAACAACGTGTTAGCGATATGGAATTTGGTTCCTTGGTCTTCAAAGTGTGCTTTCTGAAACCATTAGTATGTGTTAAGTACTTGGCCTTTCTTTGTGTTAACGATGTTTGCATAAAATTATTCACCCGGTGCTTAAGCTATGAAAGAGTTTATAAGATTAGCACAAATACTGCTTGCTTTAAAAAAAAAACTACTTGTGAAAACAACACGCCAAGAAACAACACACGGGTTGTTAGTTGAGGAGCGCATGGTAAAAATATATAGTTTTAAATGTTAAAATTAATATTTTAGTGACATGTCAAAAATGGAATCCTTTGCCCGTTTTTTCGGCTATAACTAAGAAAACTCACCGCATAGGTTTAAACATATGTATTTATACAGGATTGTCCAACAGTACTTCTAGATGACTAATAAAATGGGTTGTCGAGCTGAATATGACAGGTGGAAGAGCAAAAATCTCAGCTTATCAATCTGATTAATTTCTGCTACAGATGAAGACGTCCCTGTTTTCATGTATGACATTGCGTAATGAAAGTTGAACATTTCCTATTTTCATGTCTGGCTCGGATTATTCCCAAATAAAAGTTTTTAGAAGAATACCTTAGTTTTGAAACAACTTTGCTCAAAACTGCATGGTCTTATCTTTGAAAAATCAGTAATAAAGGAAGGAAAATTTGTTATTTGAGGGAGCGTAATCTTTCTTTCTTTATTTATATCTTTCGCTCGTTCATCTATTAACCTGCATGTCTGTCTGTCTATCTATCTATCTATCTATCTATCTATCTATCTATCTATCTATCTATCTATCTATCTATCTATCTATTTATCTATCTATCTATCTATCTATCTATCTATCGGGATTAATATGCATGCCTCGTATTCCTTGGCTACTTATTTTTCATTTTTAAAATAATAAGCCTATCGTTTTCATCAACACTGCATCTGCAAACTCGATTGTCACTCGGTTTTAACACACACACACACACACACACACACACACACGCACGCACGCACGCACGCACGCACACACACACACACACACACACACACACAGTCCTCAGGGCCGGCCTCTTTTTCAGCTGTAATTCAACATCCAAACGTGACAAATTTCTCCTCTGAACTTTTGACAAAAAAGGTGTCCGCATTACCAATCCATGGCCAAGCTTTTTTCCCCAAAAATATTGCATGGATTATCAGATCATATTTCCTTTGCCATAGTAAATATTGTTTATGGTGGGGAGTGCATCAGTTTCCTCGACAGTTGTTTTCCTGCCGGCAGAGAGAAAATTATGGACACGTTTACTCTCTGAGTCGCAAATGGGGGGCCTTTAATAATGACCTGTTCTCCATTATAAACTGAGGGTCAAATTAGCAAATTTAATTTTATACAAAGCCACATCCGTTTTGATCTGAAGAGAGCAAAACAATTTATGAATGCCATATACTCCTCACCAAACTATAAAATGAATGATAAACAAACTAGTTCAAATGAATATCCATTTACGTATGGATTGCCGTTGGATTAAAAACGAAGTGAAAAGCCATTATTATGATAATTATCGTATACATCGTAAAGTCACTAGGTGTGACTCATGGGCTTGAAATGAAAATTTGGTTACAGCGGGTTTATTTTCTTGATTAAAATCGTGAGAGTAGGATAACAGTAAGAGTATGTTAGGATAAGTGGTGCCTCACATGACCCACAAGTTGAAAAGTATTAATGCAAATACTTAATAAGTATATATTCTCTATTCAAAAACAAACAAAAAGGAATTAATATAGGGCAGAGCCCTGTTCCCCAATTGTCCTAATAAAATTTGTTCGAACCGAACAAAGGGATGATCCACAAATTTTAAATTTGACATAGATGTCAGCTTTTTCAGCTAGTGTTTAAATAAACAGATTTGTGACAAACTGTGCAACGTCATACGTCGGTACAAATGTGAAAAAACTGTTCACATGAGTAATCAAACTTCTTGCACAGAAACAAATTTGTACGTGACTGAAAAATTGCTCCAAAGATTTTTTGTATCCAGTTTAGCTTTCCAAATAAGACCTTTCAAACGTGAGGACCTTTTACCCCTAATAAAGGAAAGAAAAAGGGGCGGTGGAGTGGAGAGGAGAGGAAAGGAAACAGTATGAAATAACATGATATAAACTAAAAGGAAAGAATTGTGTAAGCACGAGTTTCTAGTTTTTTATATTCCCGAAACTGGCAATGATAAATGCTTAAGAGTCTGTTAGACACAAACATGAATTCTATACAAATAGGAAAATTTTATATAATGTGAAAGAGAAGTTATCTATCTCTAGTTTTATCTAGGCACGTGAATTTCAATGGCATATCACAAATCTATGCCTATTTAACAATTAGCATACACAATTCTCAGAATTGTAATCATTAGATCATGCAATATTCAGAAATTCGTTCATTTAAAAGGTGTGCACCAATACTTATCAATGTATAACATTTCTCAGATAGCAGTACGCAAAGTGCTTTGTTAAAATACTTTATTTCTTTAAAGAGGATTAGAAAACTAGACAAAGGCTAATGCAAATTCGCAAAGTGCCTTTGGTGTATCTGCTATTTTTGACACATGGCCTTGAAAAGTTGCCTTACAATTTATGTCGGTGTTAGCAGCTAAAAAAGAAAGCTACATTGGGCTCTTCTTTAAAGATTGACCAAAATTCTTAGAACTAGGATGGTATTTTTTCTGAGGACCTTCTCTTCGCCTATACACCATGGAACGGACACGGAAAAGAAAAAATCTGTTCTTTTCATTGGTGAAAAGGTGTTTTCGAACTGGGAGTAGTTCTGATACGAACAAGTTGACCTGAATGGGACGACAGGTAATTGTTCCCGACAAGAAAAAACTCCATGCTACACACACTGAATAAGACGCACTGTCAAAATGCTCTGCCCTATCACCAGCCGATTCTAACATGGCACAAATGCAGACGGACCAAGGTGTGTCAAGTACCTTGCCCCACAGCCATACGATGGTCGTGTTCACTAAAATCAAAATCCTGGTCCTGCCCAACCGCATTCAGTACACACTTGAGTCTACCCTGTACGACCTCCTCTTCGAAACACTACAGATACCTTGAATGGTGATCTCCTTAGCTTTTACTTTAAACTTCGTGTAGATGGGAAATCGTTCGGATTTTAAAAGAAAAGTTCTTTGACACATATTTGCTTTCCGATATGTTTTGCATGCGAAGTTAATGGCTGCTTTATTGAGAGTGAAAATTATTTAAATGGCATTGTATATGGTGGATTTTATATTCAAAATGTCACATTACAGACCAAAAAACTTTTGAAATTTGATGATGGCGTTAAAAGTTATCAGGTTTTTATGTATATTTGTTGCTCGTCTGTGTTTTCTGATTCTGTGATAGAAAATGGGCCACAAGATTCATGTGAAAATTTGTAAGTAAGCTCTTTATGTTCATGCAGATGTTTCTATTTTATGCGAAAAATAAAATAAATACGTACTAGTATTAAAAACAAAATGTTGATAACACAAACGCACGTTGATTAGAGTATACTCCATCGATCACCAGTTCTGCCCGAGAGACTTATGGTACAATGTTTACCTATAGGGGAGTGTTAAATTTGATACTTTTTCAGACATTCAGCAAAATCAGCCAAAACAAAAATCAGACAAAAGGTGCGTACAAAAATTCGTTGTGCACACCAAATTGCAACCTGGAATATCCGAGGCCTACTCAGGATGGCATCATGTTGTTGCAGCGCCGCTGATTCATGCACCTTTTCAGACACGACCAGAAAAGATATATCAACATAAATGTCGTCTGCTTCAGATTACTGGTTCTTTTTCGAAAATTTGTTACTGTGTGCAAGTAGGTCACAGTGCATCAAAGGGAGGTGAGGACGGCTTCAAGAATGTTCAGTTAATTGGTTTAACTTCCTTTGACAAGACTGAAATGTTAGTGACTCAAAAGATTTCGCTTCCTGCTGACCTTACAGGGTTTGCTAACTTACCCAAATTATCAGGGATGATATGGTTCCTCTGTCACACGGTTTTCTTTCTTTTGAGACAGTACTGGCAGTATGTTCACGGTAAAAATATAGTGATCTAAATCAGTAGGTCTACTTGACAAACATGATAAGCCAAACGTGCAAATATTCATAATTACACTGCAGAGAGTTTTTTATTTCCTTGCAGACAGATGTTTTATTCACTCCAGTGTGCGTGAATACGCTGCAGTATATTTTACTACATTTACAGAGAGTTTTAGATATACTGCAAACTATTTAAAATACTCAACAATACATTTAAAGCTCTCTGAAGGGAATTTCAAACTCTCTGCACAGAATGGAAAACCCAGCACAATATCTTTCATTCGTGGATACAATGCAGTCGTAGGAGAGTTTTAATCAGACTACAGTGTGTTGATGGATGAAATGGACTGCAGATAGGTTAAAACACGGCAGAGAGTTTCCAATTCTGTGCAGAGAGTCTTTATTTTTCTGCAATTGTAAATAATGTGTAGAGAGTCTATAATCCACTGCAGAGACTTCAGAGAGTTTTAATTAGACTGCAGTGTATTTATGAATGAAAATAGACTGCAGAGACTTTTTATATATTCTCCAGAGAACTTAAAACTGTCTGCACAAAATTAGAAACTCCTTGCAGAGAATTAACACCTCTCTGTGGTATAAGTGTAACACTCTGTGGTATATTTAAAACTCCCTGCAGTAAACTAAAAACTCCCTGTGGTCTAATTATGAACACTTGCACGTTTGGCTTCACCATAGACAAAAGGGACCGCAACTTGGAAAAATCTGCAAGCATCAGGTTAATCCAATCAGCCAACAATGTACTTTGATCCCGTTATTGTTCTTTGGGGGGGTCTGGTTTTTTGTTTTTTTGTTTTTTGTTTTTTTTTTTTTGTTTTTGTTTTTGTTTTTTTTTTTGTTTTGTTTTGTTTGTTTTTTTTGAGGGGGGGCTGAAATTTTCTCAGTACAACAGCTGTTATATGTGCAGCACAAAACACTTACCCTGCCTACAGAATTATGAGAGCCAGCAAGCTCTAGAGGTAATAAAAACTCTTTCGGGACCAATACAACAGTTAATGACAGAGAGAAACAACATGCTCAGAGTATACAGGCTGGATTCAGAAGCTATGAAGTGACGCTTTGTCACATACGTTAGGCGTTCTCTGTTATTACTGCGGGTATAAGGGAGCAGAAGATATTTTGGACAACTTAATTGTTCTTTGCTCGTCAACGAAGAGATCACCAGCCGCCCAACATTCACTTTGATCACTCAATGCGCAGTTTTGACTGGGTTCTCGCACAAGACTTTATATTGTGTCAAATGGGAAACGCGACAAAAGCTGATATTTTTAACACACTGCAATAAAGCATAATTCCAGTATAAGAAAATGGCCGTTGACCACTCACTGCATGTGAGGAAGGTTATGTGCGTATGGTTAGCCCATAAATTCATTTTGCATTTGCATTCATATCTGATTACGGTAAATGAAGAACTTGCATAAGCGGTAACCGCTCTTGCAAGTTTTTCATTTACTTTTGAACGTCTGAAGCGAACGGTGTTCTAAAATAACTAGCGTTCTATGACAAGCCCACTCGCTAAAGTGTTCTACATTTTTGTATGAGCGTTCTGAAGCTGAGATGCGGTCTTCAACAGGCCTCCTCCTTGATACAGATTACTCGACGCACGCGCGCACACTCACAGCTATATATATATATATATATATATATGTATTTATAGGCCTAGGTTATCACATGGTTGCAGCTGTATCAGCCCCCAAGAACCCCTACCATCACGAGACCGATGGTCGAGTGACGATACGGATTCGAGGGGCTGATACAGAGGTGATACAGCTACATTCATGTGATAACCTTTATATTTACATTCGGCGAAAATAATAGGCCTATAGAACGCAGATCCTCAGGGTAGCCAGCCTCACCAAGATATCGTCCAATACTTTTACACATTTTGGACAACAGAGAGTTACGTTCATAATCGTATCACCCTCAAAATGGTTAGGCCTACTAGGCATTCAGTTCCTGTACGGCTAATCAGAGAAAAAGATTCTCACAGACCCCCCCCCCCCCACCCTAATAGTAAATTCATAAATATTAAGCTTGTGGCATCCATCTTCAGGTTGATATATATGAATTTATAATAAGGAGGTATGTGAGAATCCTGTTCTCTGATTGGCCGTGCAGGAACTGAATGCCCATTAGCCATTTTGGGGGTGATATTTACGAATTTATTGTTAGGAACTTGTGGCTGCTCACATCTGATTGGTTACAAAAGGAAAAAGTCTCCATGACCATGTTCTGATTTAGCCTCATTTTGAGCCCCCTTGCTCAGAATTACCAAAGCGCAAGCTGCCATACCAACACAATAAACACGAATGATAACCAGGGACGTTGTATATACACCGAGTGGTAATACACATATATATATATATATATATAGAGAGAGAGAGAGAGAGAGAGAGAGAGAGAGAGAGAGAGAGACAGACAGACAGACAGACAGACAGACAGACAGACAGACAGACATAAAAAAAACATACATTCAACACAAAGCGTTGACTGAAGGATCCGCCATGTAATTAGGCTGGCATTTGTTCAAATTAGGTCATGGTGACACCAAAATATAATCAGTTCACCTTGCCAGGTAAGATCAGCATATTGCCAAATTTGAGCAAAATACATTCAGGCATTCTGTAGATATCGTAGTAACGAGACTCGGCACATCCGGACGGACGGACAACCTGAAAACATAAAGGGTCCCCCCCCCCCTCCATGGACCGGACCCTTAAAAATGACTCCAAATAAGAAGAAATGTGCATGAGGCGCGACAAGACTGCAATAAATTTTTACATCACTGGCATTGTGATTGATATCATGATCATACATGCTTATTATGGAGCTGATGTTATCAGATCTGACAACAAACTTCACTATGTATGGCTCCAAATTAGGTCCACGACATCATTCTGCCCACTGATTGGAAAACATTAAACACTAATATAGATCGTAAATCTACATGTCAATGTTCCTTTTGTTGTATGCATGTATGTATGTATGTATGTATGTATGTATGTATGTATGTATGTATGTATGTATGTATGTATGTATGTATGTATGCATGTATGTGTGTATGTATGAATGTAGGTATGTATGTTTGTGTGTATGAATCATGAATGTATATATATGTATGTATGTGTATGTATGTATGTATGTATGTGTGCACTTTGCTTTGCCCTTTTGGACCTTGTGCAATCCATTTTGACATAGTCTGCAACACCGTCCAAATCCCACTAAAACATCGACTATTTGATGCATATTCATCAAAACGTTGAAAATTGATTTTACTCATTCTCCTGATTTAAAACAATGCACTACACAAGTATAAGTTAAAAATCATTCCCATTAATGGCATTTGTCACTCCTACAAAGTGCTGGCGTAAAAGAACTACAGGCAACCTGATACAACCTTACTTCTGTATTTTCACACGCATTAGACCTCTATGGAGAGTGTAATACGACTATGATATATTTCTAAGTTGTCACAAATAAAAACTAAATGAAATACGAAACAAAAAAGCAGACGCCGCAAATATTTCTTTACAACTGTCGTTCACATTTCGTTTTTATTGATATCGATTTCCCTCAAGGCAATAAATAGATTTACTAACCAACAAAGTGGCAAAATTTAATCGATTTAGATGATCAGCCAACAAAAACTATCCGAAATGATCAAATATATCTTAATGTCACTGGTAATGTGCATACCATAATTTCTCCTTACCGCGGCTTCTTCTCACAGATCAAGACATTCGTCTGCAAGTCTCTCCCCTCATATCTTAACAACATTGAGAAAGCACATTTAACCATACAAAAATCGTATGCAGTATGAGAACAGTATAATTGGTTAAGCATGAGGAGATGGGCCTATCATGAGCATAAATAATCGATACGACACGGTATCTAAAAGAAAACCAGTAATTTCCCGGGGGGGGGGGCAATTATAATTATGTGGAGAACAATGGGCTTTATGTGAATCAGCTTTCTCTGCAGGTAAATCCTTTGTTGCAGAGTGGTTCCGTCGTCAGGCCCTCTCTGCAGTACCACTATTTCCCATCTCTTTTACTTTACGTTATTTATATTTTATCTTTTAGTTTCATTTTTTATTTCCTTAAATTCTATTTTTTTTTTTAATTAGTAGTCCTTACCCAGTATTGGTTGCAACAATCCTCCCGCATTGAAATGGAAGATCTAAGAAATGTGCTGGGATGTTCCAAATTCTTGAGAAATCCAGTCATATCCGAATCTGAATTTCAACAACAAATTTTTCACCTGTGTTGCACAGGCCACCCTACCGTGCTCGTCCAAATTCTTCAACATTAAATGGCTGGCCCTGGGATACCGTTCTTCGGACATGCGTATTGACTTTAACAAGAACTTGATGCATTTCTTCATATATACAATGCACAGAGGCAGCCTGCCGCTGATCCATTACAACTACGGCATTATGTGTGAAAACTAACACACCCAGCAAATATTTGCAGTATTTGATTTGTACACCCTCTGCATCTTTACTGCATTCATACACCCCTATCTCAGCTCCTTGTGTCGTGCGTGGCACCACCATTTGATGAAACATCTTAAGACCAGGTTTCAAAGGGATACTATCCTACTTATTTTACACATTTCTAAATATTATAATTGCTTTCCCTGCTTGTAATGGACGTTTTCTTCGATTTAGACCAGCTCAACTCAGATGTAAATACAAGCCCTAAATATTTATAATAAGAGGTGGTGTACACATTGGGAAAAACAATTTTCACTTCTTTTTGAGGTATCCCACAATTCTAAATACCATTATTTTGGTTTTATCCAGGTTGATCATAAGCCCCCATTTTGAACAAAACTCGCTTCAAACATAAACCATATTTTTTTTAATTTTACCAACTGTGTCACCACATATTGCGATGTCGTCAGCATTTAATAGCGTAAAAAATACCAGGAGCTACCTCAATGACATGTATACCTCGAATACCCTTATCTGATTGCATTTTATCAACTGATTTAAGTCAACACAAAATAGAAGGGGACTTGACAAGCAGCTTTGTCTGGTTCCAATACTACACTTAAAAAACTCTGAAAGCCCCTGTGGTGTCTGTACACATGAAGAAACCTGAGAGTACATGGATTGCAGAACCTTTACGACCCTACCATGCAGTCCTTCTTTTATTAACCTATGCCAGACAAGAAAATGTGACATGGTGTCAAACGCTTTCAAAAATAGGAAATATGATGGCTTCACGCCTTGTTTTTTTGGATCAATGCCAACCTCTAATATCTTATTACATACATGAACTAGGATAGGAATCAGTGTGTGTTTTGATTTCCTACTTAGTTGGAATACCATTCGTTCTTGGTGATTTACCTTTCATCAATTCAGTCGTCGCCACTTCGACTTATTTTGCAGTGAAATTCTCATATAATGCCCAAGATTGATTGCTATGGCAAAGTTCACAAAATAAATCATGCGAAGCAAGCTTCCTGTACTTCCTCTACATGAATTACGTCACTGTTGTCCCGGGGTGAAAAACTCCTTAAAGTATTTCATTCATCTGTTACCAGATACATGTACATTAACAGTATCTTGCGATCCTTTCCTCGTGATTTATTTGACTAGATTCCAACTCGTTTTTGATCTCTGACCTCATTAAACATTTTTACGTGCATAATCTCCTTAAAGCATTTTTCCTTCCAAACACAAAAATATTTAAATGGCTTCTTTGCTGTTACGTGCCCAATCAGATCATCATGAGCCGCTGTTCTTCCAAATTTATTTAAATACCAATTTCTTTCTGCTTTGGCAGAGTCACACTCTTTATTCCACCATGGAGGATCACTGCGCTCTTTTACACCTGGCCAATGCCGACACTCATCCTTTCGCCCGGTATTGTAAGATCTTAGTTAAATACCACGCTGACTTATATTATGGATCAATCCTTTGGCTATATTCTAGCTGACTTTCGCTATGGGCTTTTTGGAAGGACTATCCTGCAGCTTCTGATGAAAATCCACATTATTTTATTATTCCACTTAAATCTTTTATGCTGTTGACTACGATAACTTCCTTCAAGACCCCATAAATATAAATATACCTGCATTCGAAGCATGTACATAGAATTCATAAGACTTGTGCTTGAATATGCATCTCCTGTATTTGGTAAATGCTCACTGAAACTCAGTAAAATACTCGAGTCAGTTCGGTGCACACCTGCGATATACTTATGTGGAGTCATGAAAAATCTCGCCCAATAAAAGTATTAAATTGGTTGGGATGGGATAGTCTAGATGATATAATATCAATTTGATTATAATTTCTATCAAGTCAAGGAATGCATAACTGTAAAGTTTAGAAGACTTGATTTTTAAAAACTGGTTCATTTCATCAACGACCCGTCTGGAATACACTACCGTTAAGTGTGCATAATGTTCCTACAATTAATAACTTCAAAAAGTCCGCAAAACTTATTTCTTGAACCCGTTTAAGGCACAGAACCTTCAAAGTAGTTTACTTGCTGATCAACTTTAACGCGCTGAATGCCTGTCTTTTTCTCGTCATTTTGTGATTCGCCAGAATGCATTTGCGGTTTTAGATCTGAGAATTCAATCCATTTTGTCCTGAGGTGTCTAATAGACACGTATGGGTGATTGCCAAAAATTGTGAACTTTAACACCTCGGAGACAAGCTGTTAGACTTGCGAATTCATATATCCGAATACATTTAACACACAAGTTCCAGGCCCGGATCCATGTGGGGGGGGGGGAGGGGTGGAGGGTTGCTTCGGGTGCTCGAGAAATATGCCCCTCCCCCTTATTCAACATCTATTTGTAATTACAGTTTTTCTTCTCTGACTGTAAGTTTTGGGTTAAAATGCACCAATTTGCATGCCCAAATTCAATTGGGGGGGGGGGAGGCGCATGCCCACGGACCTCTTTAGTCCTGCTTTGCGCCCAGCGGGTGCTTGCTAGGGCACTAAATACTTCTCAAAAGCAGGACTCGGCACCACCACCACCACCACCATCACCACCCAAACAAATTTTGGATCCGCCCCGGCGTCCACTCTAAATGAATGTGCCTTCACATACATTATGCCTGCAGGGTCGATCTGTTGATTACACAAAGAACTTGTGATTCGACGAATTGATTTAAAGCACAGGCTGAACTTTTGCTGGATATCCAGCAACTACTGGCTATAACCAGAAAAACGTTCGACTCAATAACATCAAAGGCCTAGAAGCAAAACAAACAAGGCATTAGTGCCAAACGGGGGAAGGGTTTCACAATCTGTCCAAGCTGCCCCATAAACAAAATTACCAGGAAGCCTTTTATGTTTTGTATTTCAGCTTCCTTTTAAGTTTCACTGGAATAGTGAATTAAATGTCTGGAGATTGTATTAACAGTGGTCTCCACATTTGCCACAACATTGATAACATTGCCATTTATTTTCCAGTGCCCTCCACATTTTGCTGCTCTGGACTGCATGAATGGTATGCGGCTTGCAACAAGTCTCTCTTCCAGTTCTGTCATTCCTGTTAATACAGGGGGCAACTTCGGAAACGACATTCCATTCACAACTGCAAATGTGGGCACCTCCTTTGAGAGACCACAGTTGTCAGGTCTTTCTGTAGTACTTTTCGTGTTATTTACACCTCCTTTGAGGGACCACCTGCTTTATGTGACCACCTTTTGGGTGGCACTAGGGGCGGTCTCTCAAAGCAGGGACTACTGCATTTGCATAATGAGAATGCTTGTTTTAGTGGAATATCCAATCGCACGATAATTGCTGCTTATTAAGCATGTGGAGCCCTGAGCAAGCATCCAGTCACATTATCTGGACAAAGCAATGTGAAAACACTGTTATCAAATTGCAGTTAACGTGGAACTTCAGACGGAAACAAAAATGTACATTGGGTTTCCTTGGAATGTACGAATGCAACAGATCTCCAGCAAGCAATACCTGGTCCATGTGGGTTTGCTGCCATGATGTAAATGGTGTTGTTTCTGCCATTAATATTGCAACACTGCAAATAGGAACATACTGTTTACCAGCATTTGTCATTTTGTTATCTCCTTGGTGAAAAGTCCCTGGAAGACATGTGGTAGGACAAGTTTCTGGACCTGGATTTTCTTCTACATCATTTGCCATTTTAAGCAAAAGGACACAATAACTCATTCATACAATGTACACTGTATTTCTTTTTTGTACCAAGAATCTGGTAATAACTTGTTACTAATCAGTTACAACCAACGTTACTTATTACAAAGTTTTGGTGCTGGAATATTTAATATGTGGAAACCTGATCAAGGTACTGCCCATGGCAAATTATCACACTTTTCTTGGATATATGTAGTAACAGAGTTATTGAATAACATGGCTCATTGATCATGGCTAGATGCTGGCATTGTTTTGGAAAACTGTGGCAATGCAAAGTCTAACATTTGGAATGAATAAGATATCTGGCACATTGAATGATTGATCAAGGCATAGACTGTGGCACTTTTCTTGGCAATATGTGGCAAAACATACATATTGTAATACTATGATAATATACTCAAAAATATAACCCACAAAACATGGATAGGCAGTGGTACAATTTTGGCAATGTATTGCAATAAATACAGATGCTACATAGAGTTGATATTTGGCAAAAGTACAATTTTTGCTGCCAAACGTGGTCAGCGGTCAGTAAAAATTAAAATGAAGTTTTTGCGGTCAGCCGTCAGTCAAAATCAAGCTTTTTGCAGTCAGCGGTCAGTCAAAATCAAGCTTTTGACAGTCAGCAGTCATTATACAAAACGAAAAAAATCTGTGGTAACAGTGGTTAACGGCCCTTCTAAAAATTTGCGGTCACTTCAAATGGAATCAATGCAAGAATTGACGATACCAGCATGCAGACGTCCGATCAATTTTCTATGCTGGAAGCGTAAATTTACCTTACTAATTAACTTGGAAACGGCTATAAAATCAAATGTAAACCCCGGCAATATCACTCACCGTCGGGCATATGTTTTTAAAAGGTCTTTAGGCTAATATTAGGAGGAAATTTGTGTGTTATCATGCTTCAAAGTGTTAATATTATTGCTTCAACTTGAGGATGCGTCCATGTTGACCTAGTTGCATGATGCATCATGGGAGTTCTCTCCTGTTTTTTTCCCTTCCGACCGCGTACGGAAATTACCGATGTTCGATGTTCATAAACACGACAACGTGGTTTTGTGAAGCGATCACAATGAAGCATGAGCGTATTTTCAGGTACAAATAATGATGGAATCTGTTAATCTGTATCGCCAAAGCAGCCAGTTGTCACCCTTTTTATAGTGGTTTAAATTTAAATCGCTAGCAACCAAATGGACCCATCATCGTATTTTTTTTTGTAATGACAATGCTGCAGGGCCATTTCACTGTGTGGCAGTGGTCGACTCAAGTGTTGACAAATGAACCACTCCCAAAAGTCTCATCCCAATAAAATTTTACCATTTCCCGTTGCCTCATCTCTATAGAGTTACCACAACATTTGTCCCCAGAAGTGTTTGCGTCAGACCTGTTTACTTCTACGATTTCTCTGTAGTTTCTACGGAATTTGAATGCAAAAAACGCTCCTTGGATCAGCCATCAATTTCTACACCTACGCTTGCGAGCAAAATATTCGATATAATTTTCAAAACATTGAGGAGCCAGTGATGATGCTTTAGAAGTTATTGCAACTCATTGACAGCTTAGCGGATGAGCGTTTCCTTTGAAGTCCAGTCAAACGCAGGTCCCGGTTGGCCATATTTGCATACCTGTTGTGACCGGTCACCTGCTGTATGCGGTCACTTTTACTCGGCAGAAGGGGGGCCACATACAGCGGGTACTACTGTACATTTATCAGTGATTAGGTGCCTATGACCGTTGTTTACCTCAGTGTTGGTGGCACTGCAGCACGGCTATTTTCATCGTAAGAGGAACGTTATGAAAAAAGCTTACGCTGAGAAAACAAGCTTCAAACACAAAACGCCCTGCTGAACACGAGTTAAAAATTTAAAGAATTACAAATACAGGTAACTTTGAAAATATTCGACACTCAGACAGGAGAACAGTTTGAGGCAGACAAGGAAGTGAAATTAAGATTGAACTTAAAATAGAGGCTTGAACTGTCAGGGTACAATAACTTTGCAAGCTCACCAAACAGAAGCAAATAATCATGCAAAATATGCTCTCTTTGAGCCACAAGTTGAGAATTTTTTTTTTTTTTTTTTTTGCTTCCCAAATTGATAAAGTCGGCAATACTTTCTGATGGCCTAGAAAAGTATCGTCGTCCCTCCCCCTCATGAGAGTCTTGAAAAGCATGGTTTCTCAACTTGAAAAGCGTGTTTGTGGGTAAAGCAAAAGAATCATATTATGATAATATTATTATATTTCCATTTGTGCTAGGTTTTCAGTCAAGTGCACTGAAAAAAAAGTAGTTTTGAAGCAAACGTCCTCTCAAGCATGTGTGAAAATCATTAGATGTAAAGCTTTGATTGAAAAGTAATGTACCCTCAACAAAGTTGAGCATGCTTTTGGTAGGTTAAGAAAGCTTTAATTGGTGGAGGATTTTAGGGCTTACGGGACAACGGAACGCACGTGAGAATTAGGTCAATTAAATACAAAAGGCACCTACTTTGGAATGTGATTGTGAGTTGACACTCAACCCTCATTTGGACAACTTCACGGTCAGTATATGTTTAGACTTTCACAAAAATAAGATAAGGCTGGAAATCTGTGTCCCAGTGATGTGATGAGTCAGCTGACAAGGTTGACCAATCAGGAACTATGGTGTTACGCTACTAATTCAACCGGCCAAAAATGTTAACAAACCAGGTTGCAGTCTGTACCTTCCAAAATAACTTATAAACCCAAACATATCTCATGCCAAATTGCTCCTTATAATATTCTGAATCATCTGAGAACAAGAAAACTCTCTCATCATTGGGAAAGTTTTAAGATATTACCGTTTGCTACGGTCAAAGTACTGACAGCAGTCATGCCGCCTTGTGTGGTGACTCCGAGTAATCGCATTTCTGCCATGTGTATTCAGTCACTACACTGAGTATATTGAAAGCTGACATGTCAATAAATAATTGCACACTGTTCCTGTCAGTTTTGAGCGGAAAATATGTTCCTGTGGTCAGAATTATGTGAGAGAGAGCCCCCTGTACTTCTAAGAGTCATTTCTAACATGCACTCATCCTACAAGGAAGCCAGACGAATTGCTCACGTGATACCAAATCATGTTGTGTGTTCTGTGTTGGACTCAAACAGAATCCCGAGTCGGGTATGCAGACTTCATATCAAAAACTGATGTCCCAGGTAGCATGGACGTATAATATAGTATACCTCCATGCTGGTAGCAATGCTGATGACTGGAAGGCTGTGGTGAGATTTCAGGACAGCAGAAATACCCAGTCCCGAATGTAATGGGATTCATTTCCCAGTCAGGTGGTCAGGTGAGATTTCTCTCGAGCCAGCGACTTGATTCATGGAGTTGAAAGGAACCATGCAACAGTCCTTCTCCAAGAAGAATACCACAAGACATTATTTAAGAATGGACCTTGGCCACTGACTTTACATGGCAAAGGGTCAGCGTTTTGCTCCCTAATGAGCCTATGCTGACAAAATTGAGATGTACGACTTGGGTAGTTATCACCGGTACCCCGCTCATCAAGGTCACTTGCACAGCTTGTCCCCTAACCCGAGTTACTCTCACAATGTACAGGGTCCTCCAGGTCATTGGTAAATGCTTCTGTCAGCCCTGGGCCTTCATCACTGTCATTGTTATCCGCTGTATTTCTTCACACGTTTGTGCCATTGACGTTGGCAAAGGAAAATAACATATTGCTGCTCAAATTGCTCCCTCTCCGCTGCTGAATTCTTCATTTAGCATGCACACAGCAATATTCAAAGTATTGCACATTCTAACATAAACCTTAGTACCATACCTGCATTTGTACAATCATTCACAAGGTTCATGTGGAGTATATGATTATTTGTAGAACAAAGTAGGAAAGGAGTATCTTGCAAACATCACGGACTTCCCTATCACATCATTCTAATGCAGTGCTAATTCAAAAACATCAAAAAAAAAAGAGAAGAAGAAGAAGAAGAAGAAGAAGAAGAAGAAGAAGAAGAAGAAGAAGAAGAAGAAGAAGAAGAAGAAGAAGAAGAAGAAGAAGAAGAAGAAGAAGAAGAAGAAGAAGAAGAAGAAGAAGAAGAAGAAGAAGAAGAAGAAGAAGAAGAAGAAGAAGAAGAAGAAGAAGAAGAAGAAGAAGAAGAAGAAGAAGAAGAAGAAGAAGAATTTCCCTCTTGGATTTTTGTACCGCACCTAGAATGTTTCAATGGTGAGTGGGAGTGAAGCCCAGTCTTCTTTACTGGTCTCAACCTCTGCCTCCAGTGAAGAAAAACAAATAATGTACATTACCTAATTTTTCACATGGAAAATTAGAACTTTGCTCAGAGCTTATGTCAGTTGGATCTGGGAAAGTTTGCTTGAGCAGGACTCGTTGTCTCTCCAGGTTCTCTAGTAGTGTAGTAAATACGGGCTGATCCCTGTATTTTGAAGTGGGCTGACATCACCGGAAGTGCTTCCAGGAGATCGACCCCAAAAGAGCTTGCTTTTGCCGGGAACCTTTGAAGTGGTCGGATGTGGTTACAGGTGTGTGGGTGATGTGCGATCCCGTCTTCATTACCCCGGCAGAAGACAGTGACATTATTTCACACTGGGACTTGGTGTGACAGGTGAGATTCACTATAAAATGGTACCAGAAGAGATCATTTATTGAATTCATGCAGGACGAAGTTGCATACAGTGTAGTTGCATGAATTAGTGTGAAAAAAAAAAGAGAGAGAGAGGAAAATTTTTGGGAATCACGTGACTGATTTGGCACCAAGAAGAAATTTTTCTTGGTCGAAAATTTTGGTAGATCAAATACAAATATTTAAGTGATTGTAGGTGGGTGATTATATGAACACTCTGTAAAGATATAGTTTTGTGGAGTTCACTGGTTCAGGTCGGATTTTGAGATTCTGGCTTGAATTTGGGAATTGATCTGCATTGCACAGAGTGGTTTAACAGTGAGCATGTATTGTTGTCACACAGTCACTGATCATAAATTATTTCAGACCTTTCATTGTTTGGCAAAGAATTTTGAAAGGTGAATTTATTTTCCAGAAGCGATTTTTGTACTGATTATGGTCGGTTCTACTGGCTAATTAGTATAAAGATTGTTGTGCTCAGCTGAAAGATCCACATTATGACAGGGTAAAAAAAAAAAAAAAGAAGTTGATTTTTGGTCGGTTTATCTGGCTAATCAACGAATATTTTTTTCTTGATAGAATCAAGAGAAGTAGGGATTCAAATGTCATTCTGAAACTGGAAAGTGGATTATATTGCTATTGTAAATTGATGAAGTCATAGTGACACAGGGTTGAGCCAATATAGGGTGTTGTCAGTATTTTTTTGTTTCTTTCAGATTTACATGTCACATTGATTGAGCATTGAACTTGCAGTTGTGTGTAGGTTTAGCGATAGGGGAATTTAGTTGAACATTCTATATTACTTGTAATATTGCAAGAATTTTTTTTCTTCTAACTCCACAATATAATTCCACAGTTATACTGGATTTTGTTGTCAATTTCCAAAATATTAGGAAACAAGGGGTTTTCATTAAGAATACAAAATATTTTGGAATGTCTTATGTGCATTTTGGCTTGCCTGTGACAGAATTTCATAACATATTGTCAATATTTTTTTAAAACTTTTGTTTAGCTGAATTTTGTTGGAAAAAAAGGATGGGATTAGAGTAGGGAACTAGTTGTGTTTATCCCGTGTTTATTTATTCCCTGTTCCATTATATGTCACACACACATGAGATTATATCCTTTCCTAGTCTCATGACACATAGTTAAGGTATTTGATCATAGAAGTTTGAATTTCATGTGTGTTGTCACACAGAGCAAAACGGTAACTAGGTTCACTAGTTATACAGTGATCGTACATATAAATATGTTATAATTAAATCAGTGCAACATACGTGATTTCACAGTGTAATCACATTGTACAGACACCGTTATTTCTTTTTGTTTGGGTGTGAACATTGAGTAGCATTTATATCACTCATTACTGGGGTGTATTACTAGAGTGAGTCAGCATGGCAACAATATATATCAACATGGCTCTCAAAGAAGAGTTAATGTCAGTGGCCTACATAGGTGAGAAAAGGGCAGAGAGAATTGTGTCTTTGAGACAAGATAAGGGTACTCCTTTGACTTTAGCTGATTTACAAGAAATTGGAGGAATAGATTGGAGAGAAATGGAGAAAAGTGGGATTATATCCTTGGAAATACCAACTGTTCCACAAAGAGAGGAAGCTAGAGCTTCACCAACACTGAAAGATTTGATGCAGATGCTATTAAGCATAAAAGCAGAAAATGAACAAAAGTTCAATACTTTGTCTGGTAATTTGAAAAAATTGTCAGATGAGCAAGTACAATTAAAGGATACAGTAGAGACTTGGAAAAGTCCATCAGTTAGAATAGGAAAAGTAGTCCTAGTCATAGTGAATTTGGGGCTGAGGAACCTTACGCAGTACCTGCAACAGGGGTAACAGAAGTACCTTTGATTGTAAATGCCAGGGTTGACGACATAGAGCCATTGTTTAATAAGGTTAGGGAAAAAGCACCCAATGGTGTTTACTGTGGACCGGCAGATAATTCTGATGAATTGTCTTTGCCTCCTGTACCTTTTAGGATGCAATTACCAGCACAGGGTCAATTGAATCCTCAAGTTTCAGTTTCTCAAAATACAATCGTTAGTGGCTTAGCATCACAATATGGGGTAAGTGATTCCACATACATGCAATACAGTGCTACTGGACATGCAGTCTCAGTGAAGTCAGAGGTGGGTGTTGCTGAAAATCCCATTCATAGTACCTCTGTTTTCACAAGGTCTAAATCTTACATTCCGGATTGGGGTCCTAGTACTTCCCGGTATAATGATAGTGTGCAATTTCCAGTGACAAGATATGGTATTAGTACTATGGCACCTTCAGTTCAGATGGTGTCTGGAAGTATGCCAGGACAAACGTCAGTGTCGCATTTGCATACGATGGCTGGACAATATATAATGGGTGTACCTTCTGGTTTTACTCAACATATGGATCCTAGTTTAGTTCCTGATTATTTGAGGCAATCATATCCACAAATGCCACAAACTATTCCAGTTTATACAAGACTGGGATATCAAATGCCAACACAAATTCCTATGGGGTATACTGGATGTACGTCAAGGGGACAAGTGGTAGGTCCTTATCGGGAATCTGCAGGGGCGAATACTGTTAGCCATATGGGTGCATCCACAGTATCGACTGCATATTCATAGCCACATTGTGTATCATCCACGGGAATGGATATAGCAACCTCATCCACTGGTACAAAGGGTGGACATAAACAGGTTAAGTCTAACAACAGGGACATGCCAATGTCCAAATTAGCTTGTTTTAATGGATCAAGAGATTGGAGGCCATTTTTTCTTCATTTTGATAGAATGGCAAAATGCTATGACTGGAGTGATAGTGAGAAATTAGATAGGCTTGTAGATGCGTTGAGGGAGAAGGCATTAGATTTTTATGGAAGTTTGGATGATTTTGATTTGAGATGATTATAACAGGTTAACATCAAGACTCGATCAGAGGTTTGGTAGGAAAGACCCACCTACTAGTGTCAGGAGACAACTGGCAGATCTCAAACAAAAGGAAGATGAAACTTTGGACGAATTTGGGGAGAGGTCACAGAGGTTAGCAACAGACAGTTATCCAGATTCAACAGTCGACGCAAGGACAATAATTGAATCCATGGCTTTGGATGCATTTTGAGAGGGTGTACACACCAGAAAGCAGCATACCAGGTACTGAACAAGGAGCCTAAGACCTTGGCAGATGCTGTGCACCTCATGAAGATCAATGTCCAAAAGCATGAAATGGTTTTCAGACATGCCAAGAAAGCTGTTAAATCAGTTACATTTTGTGAGGATGATTCAGATTCTGACTTGGAGAGTTACGGTGTGAGGTCAACTGTAATGTCCAAGAAGATGGAGAAAAAACCATTTGAAGAAAGGGTAGTGAGTGCGGTGTCAAAAGGAGTGAAGGAAGGTGTGCAGAATGCCACCGCATCCATGGAAAAAGCAGTAAGAGAAACCCAACAGGCCGTAAAAGAATTATGTGAACAACTGCAAGATTCAAGTAACTCTAAAGAGGCTATTGTGGCTAACAAGATAAGTACTCCACCCTGACCTAGTCAGATACCTTGCTTTAGGTGCACAGGTTTTGGACATTTTGCTAAAGATTGTCCCACTAAGTCACCAAAATCCTCGCCAGGTAAGGGTGAAAAGCCGAGTTCCCCAAAGTCAGATGCGTTAAAAGAGTAGGGGTTGATGAAGCTGGCTATAGTTCAACCCAAGGTACATATGACAGCCAGTGGAGTAGTTGTAAATATGTAAAGGGAAATTTTGTACATAGTAGACAAGTAAGAGAAATAGTTTATGGTGGTAATGCTATGGGATGTAACTTAGTGATTGATGCCATAGTAGGAGGAAAAAAAGGGGAAGCAATTGTAGATATGGCTGCCCAAGTAACGGTGGTAAGTACGGAATTTACAGAAATAATAGGCCTTGACCTGAAATCAGAAGAAGAAGTGAAGTTGAAAGGAGTTGCTAAAGGAAGCAACATTGGAGTGGTAAGAATCCAGAAAGTCAAGTTGCAACTAGGCAAAAAGAGGTTCCAATGGGAAGTATTTGTTGCTCCTGTTACTGATAAGGTAATCATTGGTATTGATTTTTTGGCGCAGAATCATTGCATGGTGGACCTCAAAAACATTGTGGTAGTAGTAAACAACCAAGTGTTAACTGCAAAGTTATGTCAACATGGGTCAGATGTCCATATGGTTTCAAAGGTAATCATGGACAAGAGAGTGGTTGTTCCACCAAATAGTAGAGTCATGGCAAAGGCAAAAATGTTTCCTCAAGGAGTTGGTGAGTATGTTATTATACCAGTAACAGGTTCAAAGAACTTGTTGGTACCAGGAATGGTAGTACCAGGAAAGGAAGAAATTCCAGTTCAACTGGTAAACATTACGGATCAGTTCATAACTGTTAAGCCAGGGTATTTAATTGGTCTTGGGTTAGAACTGCAAGAAGTGATTCTTGGAAATCAGGAATCTGAAAACGAAGATGATGACCAACAGAAGGTAAGAGCTACTTCTGTCAATCCAGAAGAGTTGGAAGAACAGGTTGTCATACCTGATCACGTAAAAACCTTGTTTGAAGGGTCTAGCACACGTTTAGATGAAGATGAGAAAGAAAGACTAGCCAAATTGCTGGCAAAATTTTCAGACATCTTTTCAAAAGATGACTGGGACTTAGGTTGTTTCTCAGAGATTCAGCACTCAATTAAAACCAAAGATGCGGATCCAATCAAACAAAGGATCAGGAGGGTGCCAGTAGGATTTGTTAATGAGGAAAAACAGCATTTGAAACAACTGCTAGATAAAGGAATTATCCGACCATCATCTTCGGAATGGGCGTCTCCCCCCAGTTTTGGTAAGGAAAAAAGATGGCAGTGTTAGGTGGTGTGTAGATTACCGTAAACTGAATTCGGTTTCCATGAAAGATGCCTATCCATTACCAATTATAAATGAATGTATTGACACTTTAGGGGGCACTCTATTTTATTCTTTGGTTGATTTGGTTAGCGGGTATCACCAAACTGATGTAGCTAAAGAGGACCAGACAAAAACTGCATTTCTGACAAAGAATGGACTATTTGAATATCTTCGTATACCTTTTGGGTTATGCGGGGCTTCGGCTTCATTCATGAGGGCTATGAATTTAGTCCTAAGAGGCCTAATATACAAGGAATGTCTAGCTTTTCTTGATGACGTGGTAATCATAGGAAAAACATTCCAAGAACACCTAGAAAACCTCAGAAAAGTGTTTCAAAGGTTCCGTGATCACAAGCTTAAATTAAAGCCACGGAAGGGTCGTCTCTGTCAGAAGGAAATTGAATTTCTTGGGAAGCTTATTTCAAAACAGGGTGTGGCCATGGATCCAGACAAGGTGAAAGCTGTGGTAGATTGGCCAGTCCCTACATCAGTCAGGGAAGTGGAGTCCTTTTTAGGATTTGCTAACTACCACAGGGATCACATTCAAGATTTTGCAGAAATAGCTGGGTGTTTGTATAAGTTGACAGGGTCGAAGGCAGTTTTTTCTTGGGATTCTGAACACCAGGAAGCATTCGAGAGATTAAAAGTTCTCCTTACCTCAGCACCAGTCTTAGCCTTTCCTCAAGAGGAGGGTACCTTCATTCTGGATTGTGATGCTTCAGATGAGTCCCTTGGAGCAGAGCTATCACAAGTTCAAGGTGGGGTGGAAAAAGTCATTTCCTATGGTAGCTTTATTCTTAGTCCAGCGCAGAGATGTTACTGCACAACTTGCAGGAAACTCTTAGCTGTAGTATGTTTTACACGTCAGTTTCGACATTACTTATTAGGTCGTAAGTTTTATGTAAGAACTGACCATAGTAGTTTGTCATGGCTGAAGCGATTTAAGAACATTGAAGGACAATTGGCACGTTGGCTGGAAGAACTGAGTCAATACCATATGGATATTTTGCATAGGCCAGGAAAAAAACATGTGAATGCTGATAAATTGTCTCGGATTCCTTTTCCTGAGAAAATCTGTGACTGTTATACTGCAGGTGTAAACCTTGAAAGTCTTCCATGTGGTGGTTGTAAGTTCTGCTTGAAAATCATCATCTATGGAATAGGTTTGAACAGGAAGTGGATGATATTGTTCCCTTAGCTGTTCGGTCGATATCTCAGAATATGCATGAAGGGGAAAGTGATAGTGAGGTTGAAAATTCATACGAAGAACAACAGGTTGAAAATGAGGATTTGTCCGCAAAGTATTCTCCTACGGAGTTACGACACAAACAGCTGCAGGATAAGAACATCTGTTCTATGATTACTTGGTTGGAATCCTCTAGCAATCCGGCTAAGGATGAATTGTGGCTAAGTAGTCCAACCGTTAAACATCTGTGGTCGTGCAAGTCACAATTAGAATTGCATGGTGGGGTGTTGTATTATCGGTGGGAAGGAATGGTTTTTCGCAAGTGTCTAGTTGTACCAGAAAATTTGAAACAGGACGTGCTTTATCTGTGCCATGATGTTCAGCTTGCTGGACATCTTGGTGAAAGTAAAACATTGGTTCTGTTAAAGAGAAGTTTTTTCTGGCATGGCATGCGGCAGGATTGTAGTTTGTATGTGAAGACATGTGCCAAATGTAGTCAGTTTAAAAAACCAAAACAGTGGCCAAAAGCTGGTACAGTCAGGCCGCCTTTAACCGTCACATGATAATTCGGCACCCTTGAAATTCGGCAGCAATGAGCTGTGAACGGATTTCCCCCATTGATTTACTACATGGTAATCCTGCACCCTTGAATTTTGTCACCGGCATGTTAATTGCAGAACAAAAGGGCTTTTTTGAATGTAATTTGCCTCTTTAATCCGTCACTTGATATTCAATGGAGGATATACCTTGCAATAAGATACCTGGTTGCGCTATACCGCAAAATCAATAATCACCTGACGTGTTCCAAACAAGTTCTGAGTTGATTAGATGTTTAATTGTTCCCGCCTTAAATGGCTAAATTTCATTGCAATGGCGACCCCCCCCAAGAATGATGTTTTTTTTTCTATAATTTGCACGTTTCTTTATTAAAATTTCATATGATTGGTAATACGTGTATGTGATTATGTTTTTATTTACTCATTGTATGGTGCAAATTCGGTCTCTTCTTCTCCATATATCCTGGTGAATTATACAGTGATTTGTTAATCTGGCAGCTTTGTTAATCCGGCAAAATGACCGAAAACAGATGGTGCCGGATAAACGCGGCCTGACTGTATGACCAAGTATCATGTCAGTGCTCCTATAGAAAGAGTCCATTTTGACATTCTTGGACCGTTTACTCCCAGTGCTAAAGGTAACATTTATGTGCTCTGTATTGTGGATCAGTTGAGTAAGTGGTTCGAAGCATTTGCTTTACCTGATCAAACGGCTGAGTCAGTTGCTGGTAAGTTAGTTGATGAGTTTATTGCTAGATTTGGCTGCCCATTGCTGGTGCATACCAATCAGGGCAAAAATGTTGACGGTAAGCTAATTAGTGCCATCTGTGAGCTATTACAGATCTCCAAGACTCGTACAACTCCTTATAGGCCTAGAAGTAATGGTCAAGTGGAACGATACAACCGGTTGTTGTTAGGTATGATCCGATGTTGTTTGGAAAAAGACAACAAAGACTGTTATAAGTATTTACCACATTTGTCAGCAGCAGTAAGATCGATGGTAAACAGGAGTACTGGTTTCCCTGCAAATATGATTATGTTGGGCAGGGAGGTGCTCAGACCTGCAGATTTATTGTATGGTACTTGGGAGTTAGATGAGTCAAGCACAGTTCCCAATTATGTAAAGAATTTGCGGGACAGGATGGTTAAGGTGCATGAAGTCGCCAGACAACATCTTAGGACGGCACAGAAATGGTTGCAGAGAGACTATGAACTCCGGTTGTCTGAAAAGTCATATGAGTTTGGTGACATTGTATACAAATTGGAGTCTGCTGTAAAAGTGGGTCAAAGTCGGAAACTGAATAGAATATGGAGCGGGCCATATTTGGTTGTTAAAGTGTTGTCTCCCGTGCTGTTCAGAATTAAAGGGAGAAAGAGAGAATTGGTCGTGCATCATGACCGTCTCAAGATGTGCAGGGGATAGACAAGTACCAATGTGGTTGAGAAGAATGCGCCATAACATGTTGGATTTAGACACCACAAGCGCATATGACCAGGAGGAGTTTGATGAGTTGGAGGAGCCGCATCTCCAGCATCATTTTACACAAGATGAAGAAGACCTGATCACGAGCACTCCAGTGCCAGCGAGGGAGTCGGAGCAGGATACCGGTTATGGAAAACTGGATCGGATGCAGAAAATGAGTGGCTGAATGACCAGGATCAGGTGGTGGATGGCAATAGTACAGAAGTTGACAATAGTAGAGGTTGGCAATAGTACAGAAGTTGACAATAGTACAGAGGTTGGCAATAGTACAGAAGTTGACATTAGTACAGAGGTTGACAGTAGTACAGAGGTTGAACCAATTAGAGAAATAACAGACAGACCTGCAGTGCAAACTAGAAGGGGTTGCACTGTCCGTCAGCCTTCACACTTAAGGGACTACAATGTAGATTAGTATGGGATACTTGAAGAGTATGGATGTATATAAACAGGGTTGTAAAAATAATTAACTTGGGTGTCATGAGTTGGTCAGCTTGGTACTGGCTTACATGAATGACACCAGGGTGAAAATTAGTTCATGTGAATTTTATGCATATTTAATTGATTGGTTGGTCAGTCTAAGTGCTGGCTTACCTTTGTCACATTGGTATGGCTTACATGTATATATTGTGATATTACTTTACTTCTGTTTTCCCTCAATATGTGGTTGTAGATATTACAATGGATCGAATGGATGACAAGGAATTCCAACTGTGGCTCAGATGGGATGGATGGAGTTCTGATGAAGAATTAATAAATGAGAAGACATGTTCATCTGAGGTAGTGGCTGATTTGCACAGTAACAATGACAAAGAAAATGCATCTGTGAAGGTTACGATTGATGGTGGGTTCCAACCAGATGGTAAAGTGGAGGACAGATGTAATGTTATGGTGTTGTCCGCTGGACAGAGAGAAAATAGGAGAGTAGATATAGAAGATCAGCAATTGTCAATAGCGCTGGAAAAGAAGAACAGAAAGAAGCATCGCACTCATCCTTGTCCCATTTGTCCAGTCCATGACAGTCATGCAAAGAGACATGCTGAAATTTCATTTGCCATGGTATATTTCTCCACATACGGCTTGTTGGAAGTGTGGCTATCAAAGCAGTCAGCTGGGAAGTATACATCAGCATATACAGTGACATAAAGAGGATGACTTGTATCATTTTGCAGACGATTATTTGTCTTGGTAGGTGATGCTGATGTGAGGGTTATTGTACACCTTAGCGGAGATGTTAGGATGTGTAGGTCTGAAAGCTTTGCTTCAGTTTGTTAGGCAGCATCATCTGTATGATGTAGGGTCCGTAGGGACAGAAGCAGAAGTTCAGTTGGTATGTGCCTATGAAAAGTATACTGGACAGGGAAGTAGGAAGCCGTCAGAAGTAGTATCCAGAGTTCCTAGTGCAGTGGCAGATTTGCTACACTGGAGGATAATCGCTTTTTTAGTGGCAAAGCTGTCTGATGCAGAACAGGCAAAAATAAAGGTGTTGGAAAGAATGCTAGTGTTGTTGGGTGACTGCTGTCGCACCATAGGGTTTAGGTGTTTGTCCGAAGTTCCATGGGTGATATATGCACATTGTCATTTGGGAGAATTATTGAAGAAAACTGGGTGTCATGATCTGTTCAAAGTTCTGCAGGAACAGCCGACATCTGGTGTATTCAGATTGGAATGTTATTTCAAATCAATGTTTCAGAAATGAATGTTTTGATGGAAAGGGCATGGATAGGTTAAAGGAAGGTCAAGGTGGCAGAGTAAAGTTTACAGTTGGCGCACATCCTCGGTTTGTGCAGGAAAAAGATAGAGCAGAGCTAATTGCTAAGGTAGAAAAATTGCTGCAGGAAGATGATGTTGTAGGAATAGGAGAAGTTGGATTGGATTATAGTGCAGGAAATTTGTCAGACAGAGAGAAGGTGGAACTGCGGAAAAGTTTGGAGGCAATTTTACCTTTGGCAGTCAGATATGATTTGCCGGTGGTAATCCATTGTAGAAATGGAGACAACAAGGACGCATTTCATCACTGCTTGGATATTATGGAGAGGACATTAAACGGCAAACATAAGGTTCATGTTCATTGTTTTGATGGCGACGAGGATGTGGGTTTGTGGTTGGAAAAATTTCCAAAAGCAGTTTTTGGTTTTGCAGGTTTGTGTCTTAAGGAGAACAAGAAAGTGAAAATGTTGGAAACAATACGACACATTCCATTACAGAAGATTGTACTTGAGACGGATGCACCATATTTGGTGCCACCTCAATATGAGCAGTTTGTAGGTGTGTCCAATCCAGGAATGATTTTAGAGGTGGCCAAGTTTGTAGCAAAAGTGAAAAATCTGCCTGTGAAAGTAGTTTGTGCAGTAACCCGTGGAGTAACCAAATGCTTCTATGATTTGGAAGAGTGTATGTACAGTTTGGATGAGCCAGAAGTACTTGTACATAGAGTTTTGTATTTATAGGCTTTACATACATCTATGGAAGTGTGTAGGGGGAATCTGGAAATGACTGGTTCTGTTTGTTGATGTTTTAAATATACTGAAATATGAATACATTTAGTGAATATTGATGGTCGGCGGAGTCTGGCTTTCTTGTTATTTGAAATGTTTATTTGGTGGTCGGCACAGACTGGCTACTGTGTACTTTTACTGATCAAGAATAATTTGCACATGAATACCAAATTGATCAGTACGAATATGGGGGGTTTTGAGTCACAACATGAGAATGGTCGGTCAAGCTGGCTTTTCTCATTGTTGAGATATTGGAATGTAATTTTTGTTTGCTATGTGTGACAATTTCTAGGAAAAAATATAACCTTAGAATTTAAGTGGTAAAAGAAACAGTAATGTACATATATGATGGTGATGGTAAATGGCAGCTTTTTCTAGATGTGCTGGATATGGTTTCATACTTTCCATGTGGTGGTGTAGAGTTATTTTTGACTATATGGTGGAAGAAACTAACTTTTAACCTTTTCCTGTTTTGCATTCAGGTTGCTAACTTAATAAAAGAAGGGGGAAAGCAGCATCAGCATGCATGAGCACTGCACCTGTCCTTTATTTTTGTGAAATTTACTTCTCCATATGTTGCCATTCTGATGTCATAACTCTGTCACTATAAATTTGGTTGATGTGTATTCAGCATATATTTTCCTCCGAAAAATTCAAAATTAATTCTATTCTTTCAAAACGGGGAGGAATGTAGTAAATACGGGCTGATCCCCGTATTCTGAAGTGGGCTGACGTCACCGGAAGTGCTTCCAGAAGATCGACCCCAAAACAGCTTGCTTTTGCCGGGAACCTTTGAAGTGGTCGGACGTTGTTACAGGTGTGTGGGTGACGTGCGATCCCGTCTTCGTTACCCCGGCAGAAGACAATGACATTATTTCACACTGGGACTTGGTGTGACAGGTGAGATTCGCTATAGTAGGCTACTTTGTTAATTCTCTGTAATCTTCTACATGCAGGTGTTGCACATTTGATGAGACATACTGTCCAACCAATTGCAATCTCTGAGGTCATCTTTTTGGACATCTAGATAAAAAGACACCAAGGGTAAGCAACTCCTCCATCAAAGAAAACAGAATAGGATTGTAATTGTGATGAAGGACCACCCAACAGGACATGAGCAGTAGAATGTTACTGTGATTGTGACAAAGAACCACTCGATAGGAGGTGAGTTGTACAATGTTACCGTAATTGTGACAAAGGACCACTCAACACAAGGGGAGTTCTGGAATGTGACCATGATTGTGATGAGAACCGCCAAACATGAGGCAAGTTGTAGAACGTGACTGTGATCGTGAATTTGTGACAAAGGACCACTCAAAAGGAGGCGAGTTGGGGTAACCATATTGGGGATCTGTTCAAATATAAAACCTCCAACACAAATAAGTGTGCTTCTTGCAGAGGAAAATAAAGCATAAAAAATATTTTTTACATATAAACATAAAACTTTATTACCCATTTAGGTGGACATTTTTTCCAGTAAGAGTACTCAATTTAAATTTCTATTGCACTTGAAAGACTTTACAAATTTTACAAGATTATGAGTTTTCACATGAAAAAATGGAGCATAAATGTTATTAACCCCCACTGAATTGGGAACAAAACCTACCCAATGCTGGGTACATTTTCCACCGTTCACATGCTTAATCTACACTTGTATCTTGAAAAATGTTAAGATGTCACTTGACATGTAGAATTGCCTTTGCAAATATTTGAAGTGAAAGGTATACCCACCAAAATGAGAAGCTTCATGCCCAATTGCATGCTCAGTCAGTATATTTTTTGCATTTGTGCATACAGTATGGAGGCTTTTTAATCCACCTAATGTAACTCCTCTAACATTACAAGGTAAGTCATACATGGCCAGTTGTACCTCTCACTTTTTTTCCAGACATGCAATATTGAATTTGAGTGCTCGACTTACTGCATGACCAAGAGACATGCTTTTTATCATGTTTTGCACACAGAATATGAAAACATGTTTTTTGGGGGAATGTTTTTGTTGACGACACAATTGCTTCCCTCCTTGGTATGCAGGTTCAGAGTCCCCTCAATCCAGCTGTGACAACAGACTTCATATGATGAATTAGCAGGCAATCACATACCAATAACAGGGTGAACCTGTTTTCTACATATTTTCCTTTCACACCTACCTTATACGGACGTCACACAATTTTTTTTTTTTTTTTTGCATTATTTTTCTTTTTTTTAAGTGAAATGGCTCACTGCTCATCTTGAATGTCCAACAAGTTTTTTTTCATGTGTAATGCAACTGTTAATATTTACCCTTTAATAATGTTCATTAAAACACAGAAACAACTCTCTCCATTTGCTATACTTAATTTAAATCATACAAAGCTTTCAATGTCAATGCAGTCCATTAGATCAACCAATGTTTTCACACACAGCTAAAATTTAAATTACATTTTGTGTACAAACATAACACAACCTAAAACAGTTATATATATGATCCTGAGAGTAGGTAATGGACTCAGGGTCCCCATCGTTAATATTATCAATAATGCAATGATAAATTCCCTACTCTATTTTACATTCAAGAATGAAAAAAGTGCTCCTTTTCCTATTGTTTTTACCACTTCTTTGTACATATGTGAGAAAAAGACAGCCAGTTACATCATTAACTGATTGTTTTGGGTACTTCCTTTCTGTCATTATCATATGTACAAAACAAAAAGCACTGACACATGTTTAATACTGTTTCACTTCATGCAATTTCAATATATGTACAGGTTCCGGGAACTGGTTTTCATAATACAAGCTTCGGCTCCACACATACAAAAAGAGCACAACGCCAGTAGTTATGTTATGTTTATATAATATATATATATATATATTATATATATATATATATATATATATATATATATATATACATACATATATATACATATGTTTATATATACATATACATACATACATACATATACATATACATATATCATTCAAACATATGAATACTATACAGTGGTACCTGCTGTATGCCACCACTGCTGTGAGCAGCCACATTGCTTTTTGTGGCCACCAGGCTCAGACATAAGATTCAATTTCTTTGTAAAATTGACCTGTGATGACAGGCCACCTGCTGTATGTGGTCACTTTTTCTCAGCAGAAGGGGTGGCTACATACAGCAGGTACCACTATATATATATATATTATTTATACATACATATATCATACAAATGCATACATGTTATTCAAAAATCACTGTATGGTAGTGACCTATATTACATATGTACATGTCCAGTTTAATTTTGCATGTCGCTAGTAGCAGGTCCAATGTAACACACATTATGTCACAGGTGTTCTCTCTCAACAGTCATTTTAAATTTAACATTTTAATGTACAAACCGAGCCATGATAATCCACCTTGTTAGTTGTACTGTAGGGAATGTCATAAAATTCACTGGCTACATGCAGAACTGGCGACAACACTGCACACATTTAGTTTAACATTGACCTAATCCTACCTGGATGAAAAGTCCTTACAACTGCCCGCCGCGCAATGCTGCTAAGAGCCATTCAAGTTGTGGCAGAGACATTAAACCAGATAGTAAAAGCAAAATCATACTCTCTTCACAGTCATCCTGCTTCTACCTTCACACATTCATATGGAAGATATGTAAAATAACCTGTGTTTTACAGCTCAAAAGCATCTGCATGAAGCAAAAATGAGATTACAGTCCCATGCTATATGTGAGCTGAGCTGAATGTATTTGGCCTTATTCACGTTTGTCCTATAATATACTCTGCATTTTTTTTCTTGTTGTAAAACTTGACACAAATAAATTATGTAGTTTAATATGTATATTACCTGGATGGCTATCTTTGGTGTATTGTGTATCTCCTCCACAGTTTTCACTTATGGCACATTTTGCCTCCTGAAGAAATGAAGTGAAACTTTCTTGCCTGATTTTTTTTTTCTCAGCTAACCTACCCTCTAACCTAACCTGCCTTGCAAGCTGTCACACCCCCACACACCAAATGCCATATTCCCAATAAGTGGTTCAACTCCTATTAGTGGCCCCTCTACATTATCTGATTTCAGTATCTTAGGTTTAGCCAATGTTCCCAATTTGTCACCATTTTGATGGAATGTGGCTAGGATGTTCACAATTTAGAGTTCCCAATTCCAATTCAATTTGACCTTAATTTGTCTGTGTGCCACCAGTGTCAACTTGAGTACTATGGAAAACTACACACGTAACATGGAAAGGTACGGCATAATATATTTTAAGTCATATCACTGGGCATGAGTGCTATAGTACAATCCCGTCTGAGAAAATGGCATAACATGTCCAAGGTCTCCGCAATACCATGTGATAAGCTTCAGTATTGCAAGCATAAATCTTTTTTTTTTTTGACACTACAAAATTAAACAGATCAGACAAACTCATAAAATGCACCACCAATGGGATACTTGGCCAAAACTGAACGGCTGCAGAAGTCACTATTTCCTCAACAAATTTATTATCAAAGTAACACTGGTATTTAGGTGTGTGGGCAGAGGGGACATTTAGTTGGTGAAGTTTGATATCAACTTTTGCCTGTTCTGTCTCCTTGCCTTTCCACACATAAAGCCATGAAATTTATCCCCTAAAATTTGAACATAAAGTTATGAAGATTGCTGTTGGTACAAAAAAAAAAAAAAAAAAGTTCTAACAGCTCAGGCCATACACATGTAAAAAAAATGGCAAAACCAAACATACAAAGTGATGGACGGCTGATTACCCATAAAGATTCCTGGTCAGTGCTTAAAGCTCCCGTGTCAAATACAGGACCATAAGTAGTTCCTTTTATCCTGTTGCCTTACATCTAAATGTCATGAAAGAATTTTGATTCACAGTGTTTGTCAAGATTCACTCATGACCTTCACCTTCATTGCCAGCCTTCTCATTCAATCTACTTGCACTGACAGTCTTGAAAGTTCAAGTGCAGCAATAAAAGCAAGACAGGGGCAAGTGATCTGGTCACAACAACAAGGAAAACAGATGCGGCTTGCACTGACTTGCTATTGAAATGACAAAACATAATAAATTGATATAAAATATGAATAAAAAGCATTTTATAAAACCCATTATATGTCAAACAAAAGACAAACATCTGAGGGTAATCCAGCTTCAGCTCCTTGACCTAAACTTAAAGAGTTTGACTATGCACCATTCACTAGGAACCAATCGCTGTATCATTTTATGCTGAAGGACAAAAATGTCAGTTTTGGGTAAGAAGGCATTGTCATCTCTCCAACTTCTTCAGCATCTTTATCTCAAGCATTTAAACCAGGAGCCTTATATTTTTAGTTCACATTTCAGTCTAAATCCAAGGACAAAGGGTAGGGACAATTTTGATAGGGTTTGACAGGCTAACTGACACTTTTAAAATTACCCATATCCTTAAAGCAGATGTAAATTTGAATTTTCCTTTCCTATTACATATAGTAAGTCAATATTTTTCATCATCCCAGTGACAAATTACCCCTCAGCATGCACATTAGGACAGGCTAATGATCAATTTTGAACATGGATGCTCTCAGAATTGACGGAAAACTTGGATTCATAGTATTTTTTGTACCCTCACTTAAACCAGGATAAAAAAAAAACACAGCCTGCTCTCACTGAAATATTCCACATGCAGTGTGAACTGTCCATACTTTTGTATCTATTTTATCTATGGCATGACAGCATTTTATGTCTTATAATTCCAAGTGAATATGCATTAAATAGACACATAAAAAAAACAACAACAAAAGCTCCTTTTTTGTCACTGATAGTTTACCAGATCCAAAGAAAATTTTTCAGTGTTTCATATAACTACCAGTGGCAAAAACATATATACAGAAAACGAAACAAGAAAATGCAAGCGTTATTTGGGTTACAGTGGTTTGATTTCACTGAAAAGTACATGAGCCTTTGAAATACAAATATGGTATACTGATTATTACAGGTAAATATCATCAGCTGAGCATGTGATAAAACAAAAATCTATTTACCATCCAAATAAAAGCCTACAATATATACACATACAAATTGTACAAGTTGTAATTTAAACTGAAAAACAAAGAAGAACCATTTTATTCTAAGACGATACAGCTACTGACCAGATAAATGTATGTGTCATCTGGTTCATCACTCAAGCGAGATGCTAATTATCACTGTGAAATCACTCAGAACCCTGAATATTTCTCTACACATTTTTCAAATGAATATGCATGCATGCAGGCTACATTATAAGTGTCCAACTTGGAAGAAGTGAAGTTCAGTATGCATACGGGTAACAAAATCTTAAAAGGACCCAGATTTCATTGTGTTGTTGGCCCTAAATACACAAAAGTTTTCCCCATTACTGTATCCTCCTGACCCAACACACCAAACAAAAATGGATAGCCAGTAAGGATGTGACATGTTTCAGTACAACAATCAGGGCTCCTCAGCCTCCCTGAATTTCCTCTGATTTGGCATACCTAGGGTCACTTGTGTTCCATTTCAGTGAGGCAGCAGTTGCAGTCAGACTTGGCAAGTTTTGTGACAAGGTATTCATTCGTCTCTTTCAAGAAAAAAAAAATGAACTGAAAGTTCTGACATCTTAAAAAGCGAGTCTTGTTTAAAGTCCAAATGCTCAGATGCTTTTCAACTCAACCATGCAATGGTTTTCATGTATTACAAAACTGCAAGAGAATGGACTTGTTTTGATGCACACGTGTACAAAACCGATTTGTAGTGTGATAGCAGGTCCTCACTTTGCAACTTTAATGGCATTTCAAAGAAACGTTTTTGTTTTTTCTTTTTCTTTTTACATCTAACTTAAACAATATACTCTATGTGAAATAATGGATTTCCCTCTGCAAAAAAAGACGCCGGATGAGCACAGCAGCCCACAAAATGTCTGGTGACGTGTGGCATTTCAGCTTTCCTGGTTTACGAAGCAAGTGCTCCCCTGATGGCACCCTGACTATTGGTCTTGTCTTGGTTTTACGACTATTTTTCTCACCAACATTTTGTCACTGCAGGTGCTGTATTCCATCATTTTATCTCCTCGCCAGGTATCAAGTCTGTGTTGTTATTATCAGCGGACTATGCAGTCGAGAAAACACCAGCCCCTGTCTTAAGGCTCTCCATAACAGGACCTGCAAAACCTCCTTCTGGTCATAGCCTGGACCCTTGTGTATGGATCCCCAGCAGCTTGCGAGTAACAGACTGGTTTCCCCTGCCTGACAGGCCATCTGACAGCTGACTGACAGGCACATCCCTAGTGCCAGTCTATGACAATTCCTCAGCTAAGCTTAAAAAGAAATCACGTATAACTGTCCCCAAACTTCATGGATTCAAGTGTACATTTGTCCATCCCTTAAGCATCAGTCAACCCAGTACTCCACACATTCAAGAATTTTAAAAGTATGAAGATTAATTTATCAATGATCTGTACAGATGCCTGTCCAAGATATGGAACTGATGTATCACAGGTAGACAGAGAGTGGCACAGTCTGGGTTTCCGCCGCTCAGCTCTCCCTCGCTGGCTCTCCCACCAAACACTGTCACAGGTTTTGCTGCAGAAAGCTCAATACCATGGTTTCATAGTGTTCACTGGCTTCTGCATTGCGGATCCCATGCCGCTCATTTGGGTAAACCTGGAAACACACAGGAAACATTTCTACAGAAAACATGTCTAGTTCTCGGTCATAAAAAAAAACAAACAAACAAGTTGCCGCTGACACTATGTCCTCTGCCTCACTCACAGTAAATCATTCTGGTCAATACATACACATGCAGTATATTAGTATGGCACATAAAAAAGCACAACTGGTTTTGGAGAAATACCAGACAGAAATGACCTGGATAATAATTTGAAATGTCACAGTGACCCACATATGACATAGTGACCTACTTTTGTCAAAAAAAAATATCTACCAGGTAAGACCTTGTCTGCAAAGCAGACCCAAGTTCCATGTTACTACACTTGCTCTGCCCTTCTCCAACAGGATTTTATTTATAGTACAGGAAACAAAACTACACTGTGACCCTTCCCCTAGACTGAGACACCAATCAGGAATTTCATCATTATCACCTAGACCAGTGGTAGCCTCTGTTCCCTAGTGTACTGAAGCATGTTACCCTAGTAACCATACTCAGCCAATTACAAACTGAGTGACTTTTCCAACACTAATACACTGACCTTGTCAAAGAAGGGCAGACCCCAGTGGAGTAGAAAAAATATGCTGCTTGGATCTGCTTTGGAGGCAAGATAAGACCTAACAACCCTGATAATTTCAAAGGGTTGGCTCTAATGGCTCCTTAGATATGACCCTGACAAAAATATTTCAGAAGGATGGATGGGCATGTGAACAGAGCCCATTATTATACCCTTTGCTTCGAGGGTAGGGAATAAAATGATGAATTGCACCCCATCAAAATGGAATGATCCAATTTTGAGCAGTCTTGGATTTCGGATAAATTTCAGCCAGTGCGTCCCTGGTCAAGTTTCTGATCTTTTATTACTTTGACATAAACACAAAATCTTTTATTTGCATACACAGCACAGAGGAATTCAATCAGGAATGCATGTGCATGTCACAACAACATAATTTGCAGACGATAATTTAGCATGAAGCGTTTGCGGTGATCTGACTTTACTGTCTTCCTTTCCTGTAGTTCTTGTGGGTTGAATGGCCAGTCTATTTACAAAGGTCACAGTATTACATGGACAATCCCTTTCTCATATTCATTGGTTCTTAAGTATGGTACACAAGCCCCTCGTATAAGAATACAATTCGACTTTACATCATATCAATAGTATTACATAAGCCTTCTCCATTATGGGCTATTTGCCGCTTTGCTGAAGTTGAGTCACTTTCAAAAGGATAATTGAAAGGGCTTTGCTCTGCAAGGGACCACTGGACCATGTTAAACATATATAATAGATCTAAATAAACTCCAAAGCGTATGAGTGTTTAATCTATTTTTGATTTCTGGGAAACTAGTTCCACCAGTATGGCCTTCCATTCTTACCCCTCGTAAAACCGAGTCAACAGCTTGCCTCGATGAACTGTGGGCACAATGCTCCCCTAGTACGCCAGGGAATGCTACCGACCCATCACCTACATCAGTCTTGATGAAAAAAGCAAATAATATTGACAACCCTGGAACACTTGAGGTAAAATTTTAATGGGAACTCAAGAATAGTGTCCATATGACACGGAGGCCTGTGTCACTGTATTTATGGGCCATTCAGGATCTGTAAGTGTTGTAGATTCAAAACTTTTGGATAAACATGCAACGCAATGCAAGTTTGACATCAGACTAATTTTTCAGTATGTCGATAGTTTCAGACTGATATACAGACAAACAAAACCTCAGATGCACATCTTCATATGCTGATTATGATCAATATTCATGTTAAGTTTTGTGACTGTTGGTCCAATACTTTGCAAGACACTCACACCTCAAGTTTAACAAAGGGCCATGGTGATTTCACCAAGTCATCCAGTGTTGGACAGATGCACAGATGGACACAATGGCAAACAAACCCCAAGAGTGCATCTACATGTGCTGGTTAATATTCATATTAAACTGTCACAAATATAGGTCAAATACTTTTAGAGATATATATGCAAAACGAGTTTCTCAAACTGATGTACACACGCAAGGACAAGAGCAAAATTAATCTAAATGGCAACCTCATCAAACATGTCATGCCGACACATCAGAGCTCACCCTCCAGGGTTAACTTCAAAGCTCTGTCTTACTCATAACCAGAGTCATGCCGGGGGGCATGAATGTCTCGCCAGCATAATTCAAGCCACTCCGAAGTTTTTTGTTGATGGACGGATGGACCGACGGACGGAAAGTGACTGCTTAGTCTCGCCAACAGTTTTTGCTGGCGAGACAAAAAATGCATGCTATCGAGTCACGTCTTCGCTTGATTCATTACAAGGCACTTTACTTTTGCTCACATTTCATTTATTTCCAATAGAACTAAGTGCCAAGTTGTCTACAATAAGTGGGCTGTCCACCTGACAACATGCATCCCCAAAATCTGTTAAGCCAACCATATACCCAACGGACAATGATGTCGAAGGCTTTTAACTCTTTCAGTGCAAATCATGTCTAAAGTCGATCTACGAAAGTCAAACTAATCTGAATTATCAGAAGGATCTCAGATTCATATTTCTCGTAAATGTACCTTTCATTCAAGAACCAGCATGCCTCTGATTCCAGAGAAAACATCCCAGGTCAACGGTTTTTCTCAGTGCGCATTAGGCGCATTGCACCACTGCACCCAATGCGCGCCACAAAAAGCTGTTGACTAAAATTTGGGACTTAAAGAGTTAAACTGCAGTCTTGTGCCTCCAGGTTATACAATCCTCATATTCTGACATTCAGCGTTATCGTCTCATCTTCTTCCATGCACGCCTAGTTTTCTTACATAAATACGAACATTCACACTGCTGTAGACCTTGTTAAAATAAAATACTTGTTGAAGGATGTGACATAAGGTTGGCCCAAGGTATGGGGCCTCCCGGGTTCCACCAACCTGCGGGCTAACACCGCAACTGTGCAAAGAGCCCCCCCCCCCCAACCTCTTCCATTTTCAGAGCCTAAAAACTAGTCACTCATCCTGCAGTTACAAGCTTGCACCACCCTTCTACTCAGCCCTGCCCTCCACTTATCAATCTGACAGATTTTGCATGCAGCAAGATGATCATGAGAAGAAAGACGTAATCGCAGTACCCTAAGTATACTTGTACATGTACATGTCTATAATCTCTCACAGCATTTCTTATGTAATACACCTCACTCATTCACAGGCCCCTTACAACAAGAACAATGCCTGTACTTGGATGCTGCTTTCATTTTGCAGATATCAGTGGGTCATCATTTGCCCAGCACAAACTAGAGCCTTTTGCAGGCAAAGTGCACGTACACAGTTATACTTTGCACAAAACCAGAAACACGTCAAAAATCTTCACATGGTGAATTTTATCGTGTGAAACCACATATGCAGCACAATGATCAAAATGCCTGTATTTGGTCCAGAGACAGGAGTCTCGTGAGCATGATCTCTAAAACAAAGAGTATTTCCAGCCAAGTTTAAAACCATTCTGAACATTAGCAAACATTGCCCTATGTACCAATTGACACACTGATAATCAAATTTGTGCTTCTTTGACTGTAATAAAATTCAAAACCTAGCAAGACCAGTGACGGGGAACCAAAACTGGGAAAGCAAGCCAGACCGGTTTCGTATCGAGTGAGTGTAATAAGCATGACATAAAAGTACCTAACCATGACCTTCTGAGTATATTACACAAAAATTTGCCTCCAGTAAAGGGTTCTCAATTCAAATACCCTGTGAAATTGAAATCTTGACTATTTCCTTTATATCATAGTGATTTCACACTATCACAATGCCTGCAAACATAAAATGACAAATTCTCAGAATAAAGCAGTCACAAAATTAGTAATTTTTACACAATCTGAATCCGAGGACTCTAAAACATAACATGAAATATGCTACCTAGACAACCTAGTTGTAAGTGTTTTGAAATGATAGGTCAGTGTGAACAGCTCATGCTCAGCTGATCCTAAAATAATCACCCAAATTTGTGTCTCAACCTGAGCTGCCCTGAACAATGCTGAGCTGCCCAGACCAATGCTGAGCTACCTTGACCAATGTGGACCTGCCCTGAACAATGTTGAGCAGGTCTGAACTGAACTTGGAGCTCATAGTATATGGATATCACTAAATCACACACTTGACTTTGTGACCTAGTTGTACTGAGACATGTATTGTAGACCAAACGTGTGTGTGTGTAAGGTTTCATAAACAGTCTAATGACAAAAAACTGTTACAGGCCAAACTTCATAAATTGTTGTCACTGTGGCCCAAATACTTCACATATTGACATATATTTACACATATTAACACTTACGTTAGTCCCCATTCATGTGTGTGTGCATGGTTTCACAAAACAAAACCAAAGTACAGAGAAATGATGCAACTTCCAAAATTCAGTGGAAATCAGAGAACAACAGAAACATAACCTGGCTGGCCTCTTTGGTGGGAACTGAACAAACTTACATTTCCACCAAGTTAAGATAAAATCTAGCCAGCAGCATGGAAGAATGCCAAAATTACAAGAAAAAACATACAAACACACAAACAAGCACAAAACAGTCTTTGAAAAAAAATGCCATATGCTTTGTTGAACAAATCCAAAACTAGGATCCTGCCAAAGTGTCCCTTTGCAAACTCAAAGCAATTGGCCAACAAGTATCATAAGATTTTTTATAACTTTCCAATAATGTGGAACTAAGAATGCATGAAAAGTTCCAAAACTCACTGGAGCATGACTTTTGAACAGGCTTGATTCACTTCAAACTTTGTGGGGCTCCACAAAGTTTGAAGTGAATCTGGTTGACAGTTTTGGGAGAAACTACATAAATGTGCATGTACATTGGTATTCGTATATTAACCATGCTAACATGTAGTTTTACCAATCATTACAATACAATCTGGAAAATTTCTAAACAAAGTCAGGAACTCACAGTGCTGCCTGCTGAATAGTACCCAGGGGTGTTATCACATATTTAAATATAGGACCCAGTGTAAAAGTTGTACTTTTCTGGTAGAAATGATGTTGAGTTTGCCAATTGATTGAATCATACAAGCTTATGTAAAATGTCGGTTTTGCATTGAAAAGAAGTTTCAGTTTAATGTTGCATCAGAAATATGAAAGGTTTCACTTTAGACTTTTTCTTCTCATTCTGAAATATTCTGTACTTTGCTTTATTTGCCTCATGTAAATTAAGTCATTCTTGTCTTCAAAAATTACAAAAAGGCACTTAACCTGCCAGATCAAGCTTTCATTGTTAAGTCAGAGGTGTCAAAAACTCAAGGGTCCAGTCTGTCTGACCATGGAGTAATACCTCCATGGTCTGACCAAACAACAGGCTGTGCCATCAGACCATGGAAATACTGGTCTTTTCCTCTGCCTCATCTGCTTTGATTTCCCCACCCCACCCCACCCCCACCCCCCGGCCACCTGTGTCACACAGGACTGCACCACAAAAGTGGAAGGCCACAGGACTACCATTATTATTACTGGATTAAATACAATGAACTGGGCCATGTTGATTATGGCATTCACACATACCTGCCTCCATTGAACCATCCTTTTTTTTTTTTAGGAATGGAGATTTGGTGCAGTTGGTATGTGCGTTTCCCATGTTTGGTCAGGTGATTGGTGCTGAAAGTTGCTGGTTTGAGACCTGGTCATTCCGCAGTCGCAAAACATCTAACACACCACAGCCGAAGACACTAAGCATTGTTTCAAGATGTGTTCACTCAATACAACACTTACAAATTTTACTTGTGGGTAAAGTTTAAAGTCTTTCATTACATCACAATAAAAAATTTATTATAAGGGATAATGCTTGTACCATGACAAAGACTGGTAAAGGTGCCATTTTCTGTCTCCATTAAAGCATTTGTACACCTGGCAAGCCATCCATTTGTTATTCCGAGATTTTATAAGTTCGGGACACTCTAACATGCGAAAATGGGGTTGACATATTAGTCCAGCTCTGGGATATTATGTCCTATACAAAGTACTAAGAAATCTGTGGTGAGCAAAAGAGCAAAAAACCACGATGGTAAAGTTCACAACAAGGTCGCCAATGACAGTTTAGGTCACGTAGACATGCTCAACAGCACCATGAGACGATCAATTCATATTCCTGCTCAGTGCTTGTCATGACATCACAGGTCCTGGGAACTGGGATCATAATTCAATGTCAGCTCTTTCTCGCACCTCAAAGACACTGATGTACTACACAGTAAGCCATGACAATATATCATAACCTCTCCCCAGGACACACAGCTTAAAGGCTCCATTCTAGGAATTCATAGACAAAGTGGACCACTGTACACACATGTATGTGAAGTGACCTGACTTGTACTTGTAACAAGGCCTGCAGACCTCTATGACAATATCCACACACAAAGAATCTGTGGGTAACTAATTTTTATCTGCAGTTAATATGAAGCAAGTGTATTTCATATATTCACCTTCCTCTTATACCTTGTGCTTGTCTCAGGCCATGCTTACTATTTATACCCACAACTGGTTGTGGATAATTTTCCTCACCACTGTCACAACTCATATGCTATTAGTCAGCTTCTTGAATGGCACACAAAATGGCAAATGTGCGACAGGAAAGTTTGCTCAAATTCAGAAACTCTTTTGTAATATGCAGTTTGCATATTAATTTCCCGCCACAAAGCACGGGTTTGACACCTGGCAATCACGTGGGATGTGCGGGTCGCATCACTGTCACAGACAGGCCTTTTGCTCATTTCTCGCAAAATTAGCATTTTTTTTAGAAATTTAAGTTCACAAATGCCAAACAGGTATTCTTCTAGTACTTCCTGGGCTATATATAAGAAAAATTTCCATATGCCTTTAATAAGTAGTTTGTATTTCCAAAATATTAGTAATATCCCACTTGTCTCCACAGGTACTGACCCGTACCTCACCATATCTCGCCAAGCGAGACTAGTCAATCAGGTATGCAGTTGGGGCGGGAACTTACTATGTTTATCTCCTATTCCTGTCACATATACATGTAGGTGTGTGAGAAACCAAATCCACCAGTAGGTAGGTAGGTAGGTCGGTAGGTAGGTAGGTAGGTAGGTAGGTAGGTAGGTAGGTAGGTAGGTACATGTTGGTAGGTAGTCATGTAGGTAGGTAGGTAAGTTTATTTCAAGTCAACATTACAAACATTACAATACAAATGATGAAGCTTATATAACCAAAATAATTAACACAGTAAAATAACATATAACATACAAGTCGTTGAAAGTGCTATTTAAAATGCTTCTGTAAAGATCTGTTAGAATATTTACTTATGTTCATATCCTGGTCATGGCATGGTAGACGCTAGTGAATTCAGAACTTTCCCCCACAGGCAAACCACTGTGCCCAATGATTTTCTCACCTCCAATGCCAAGAGAAAGCCCCTTTGCTGGTTAAGACTACTTGATTGTATAGTTTTAACATAGGCACTTGCCACAGAGAAAGGTTTACATGGTAAAACAACATGAATATCTAAGCTGAACAAGTTTAAGCATGGAAGGAAAATGGCCTCTTAACTACTTATGAAACCTTTCATAAAATGTTGAACCTAAAACAATAGGTTAAGACAAAGTTTGCCTAATCAGTGAAGTGTCTGCCATAACTGAAACAATGGCGTTTTGCCCTTGAAACACCACACTTATATGAATGGTTATATCCCGCAGAGCCATGTGCTGTGGCATCATGAGCACATGCTGCCAAAATGTTCTCAGTTTAAAGTTTTCACAAACTACTCTGGTGATTAACCCCACAGGTGTCAGAAACCAATTGACCCAATGCATATGTGGTGGTCAGTACACCGATACTGTATGAGGGTCTCATTAATTTTGCCTGTAAATAGTTTCTAAGATCTTCAAATTAAAAATGCCTGCCATATTACCGATATAAATAGGCCTAATCAAAAAGTTTTATACTTTATGTTAATTTTGCTATAACTGACCTCAAGTTCACTTTGAAGATTGGTACTTTTAACATGCATCACCCTTTGCCCACAAGTGTCCATCCCGTGATGCCCTCTCCAGTCAGCTGGAGGCAAAAAATTCTATGCTTTGCTGGTTCTGTGAAAGGAGTCAGTTGATTTAAAGGGATACATGTAGTATTTTATTTTATTTTTAAACTCTACAAGGGTCTTTCTTCCTTTTCATTCTGAGGGGCAGCTGGTCCCAGTAACATCACCCTCATGTTGGAGTTTCTTCTATATAGTTTTACGATTGGTATAAACTTATCTGGAGCTTGTGAAGGTCTCTTAAATTGATGGAATTCATGATAAACAGATGTTTTAATATATATATATATATATATATATATATATATATATATATATATATACACACACACACACACACATACATACATACGTATATACATACATACATATAGTATTTTTTACATACATATATAGATTGTATAATATATATATATATATATATATATATATATATATATATATATATCTCTGGAGCTTGTGAAGGTCTTAAGTTGATGGAATTTATGACAAACAGATTTTGATATATATATATATATATATATATTGTATTTGTGTCTTTTTGTCCAAAACCACTTCCTAGTAGTCATTACCCTATTCCGCCGTCCGAACTCTTTACTCTCCATAAGCTAACCTGTCCCTGTCTAACTTATACACATAGAAGTACTATTGTCCATATTGCACACATTCCTCTGTAAAATTTTGACATAGGCTGTATTAGCCCAAATAAATTAAAGGGTCTTCAGCAGGTAACTACTCAACATGTTTTGGAGCCTTTTACCCGTACATGTCTCTCTGAGTAGCGGCTTCTTGTCTAAGCTAAATACTCAGCAAAGACAACCCACATAATAATGAATAAATATGAATGTGGCCATTGATGAATTAGCTAAATATGTGAAGTTTTGCTTATAAATGCAGAGCTTCATATCAAAGAAGAATACCTGTCAAACAAACCATAATTACCAAATTTGCATAATACAGGTTCAGATAAGAACAATTTGGCTTGCCCCTGAACCAATATGAACCCTTTCCAGCTGGACAGCTGATCCTAGTTAAACCATCCGCCAATGTTTAACTGAAGTGGAAACAAGCTGGGGCATTTTATTCAGTACCAGTGATTGTAAAATAAACAGTTGCAGCTAGACCACCTGTATAAACCAAGGGAAATCCTAACAAGGACTGCAACAATGTACATCCTGGATCAGAGATGTAAAACAAACTCCATGATGACACCTACTCCTCAAACAATTAAGCTCTATTTAACTGCCAACCCTGAGTGAATGTGTCAACTTAATGTGTCAGGTTTGTGACATTTGAGAAAATACTGTCAATTTTGAGTAATTTTTTAATATTGAGTAAATGTGCATTTAGGCATATCAGAAAAGAATGAAAGTCATTAGCATTTATGCCAAAAACATGCTATCAAAACAATTTTTCTTAACAGGATTTTAAGTATGATTAGGCAATATATATATATATATATATATATATATATATATATATATATATATATATATATATATATATATATATATATATATATATATATATATATATATATATATATATATATATATATATATATATATATATATATATATATATATATATATATATATATATATATATATATATATATATATATATATATATATATATATATATATACACACACACACACATATACATACACATATATATACACATATACATATACATACACATATATATATATATATATATATATATATATATATATATATATATATACACACACACACATATACATACACATATATATACACATATACATATACATACACATATATATATATATATATATATATATATATATATATATATATATATATATATATATATATATATATATATATACACATATATCAAGGACCCAGGAAAGCTGTTGACCTACAGTGTGCATTTATGATAGGTCTTGCAACAATGTTTTCTATTAACATGAAATTTAATTGAAAAAGGTTAAAGCAGACAGCAATTTAGATCTGGGCACTTTTTGGGTGATTTGGGAGGGGAAAGTGTCAAAAGTAAATGTGAGTACTCTTTCTTGAAGCCCTTTAATATGGTTGTTCAATTTTCAACATTTATACCAAAGGCGAGGGCAATAAAGGAAAATGTTATGTGTAAAGTTTTTGAAAATATTCATTTCAGAGCATTCTTATGGCATCTGAGATAGACATCTAAGAGTACTTGAATGTCTTCCTGCTTTTCAGCACAAGTCAGCAATCTGGCGGGAGAAGTTTACCTCACTGTCAATATGCACCCGTAACAATTTGACAGACGTCTGCAATTCTATTTCAGTGCTGTCGTTTTAGAGCAACAGCAGTGGTATTTTTTGATCCTTCAAAACACAGACTCTGAATTAAGTTACAGTAATAACACAATAATGGAGGAACTGTAGATGATAAAGGAGGTGACAACAACATCTATTACGTGTTGTTGACTGAGATGTATACACGGTATTCTAACCTATAGTTGATAATATACAGATGTATACAATAAGCTTACCTGTAGTTGATACTAAACATGTGTACTTGATACTCACCTGTGGTTCATACATGTAATGAAGAGGTGAATACAGCAATCTTACCTGCACTTTACAATAAACCAGTAAGTACAATTCTAATTTCCTGTAATTGATGATACGTTTAGCTTAAGTGTATACAGCATTCTTACCTTTAAAGTTGATAAAACATAGTTGTATACATCATTCCTACCTGAAGTTGATAGAGAAGTGTATACAGCATTCTTACCTGTAGTTGATAAATAGAGAAGTGTATACAGCATTCTTACCTGTAGTTGATAAATAGAGAAGTGTAAACAGCATTCTTACCTGCAGTTGGTACAAGAGAAGTGTATACAGCATTCTTACCTGTAGTTGATAAATAGAGAAGTGTATACAGCATTCTTACCTGTAGTTGATAAATAGAGAAGTGTATACAGCATTCTTACCTGCAGTTGGTAAAAGAGAAGTGTATACAGCATCCCTACCTGAAGTCGACAATTGCGAGGTTTATACAGCTTTCTTACCTGTAGTTGATAAGGCTTGCAGGCTTTGATCAGGGCATTGACCAGCAGACTTGTGTGGAAGAAGTGTACATTCTCATCTATCAACCCGTGAACTATCAGCAACCGGTTCTCCCTGAAATATCAAGGGCACTTCTTGAATGCAATTCTTCTATTTCAAGTCCATGTACAAGTAACCAGCTTTTCATCCCCCATACATAAGACAAAACAACAGCAAAAACAGGTTACATTTTTGTTCATACATGTACTTAAATCTGTTAAGAAAAAAATAGACAGTGTTTACGTTTCCCTCATAGAGAACTAGGAGCACTCCAATGCAAAGCATTGACTGAAGGATGCACATACACAAGTCCAGTGGCCTTGAAAAATGAGGTCAAAGTCACGTCAAGTTAAGAAATTATGTCAAGGTACATATCAGGTAAACTTGGGTTTCAAGCGGCCATTATGTCTCCAGATATCATGCACCAACAAACAGCAGACAGACGGAACCACAAATGCACAGATATCCATAGACATAATGGCCACACCCTTGGGTGGACCCATAAAAAGAACCATTACACAATGGCAGTGCAACTTACTCAGAAGGAAACCTGTCTGTGTAGTCCAGCACAGAGCCATTCTTGTAGCCCTCCTGGTTCACCTGAGGCAGGTCCATGTACCTCTCCGTGTAGCCCGTGTCATAGAGAGTCCAGGTGGTCACTGGGGCCCCCGCTACAGCCACCTGAAAACACCAATGTAGTGTGTACTCCCTGGCATGACCCATAGCCTTTCTTATGCAGGTCATGTGGTCCACAGCAAAATGAAAAAAATGTTCACCTTTGCGTCTGAATCCCCACCTTTTTCATAAACTTGAATGTCATGAAAATTATATAAAAAGTACTACTGTGAAAAACTGCTCCCTCATGAAAATTTCACTATCCAAAGGAATAAACTCTGGGCAACTTTTCCTTTGTGGTCTTGACAAATTGATACGCTAGTATGACAAAGACAGATTAACACTGACTGACACAAGATAACTCCAGTGATGGTACTTGTACCCAAAGACTCTTACATTTGAGGTAACTCATTCCACCCCAGTCCCTGATCCAGTCCCTGATTTTTCTATATATTTACCTAGATTTAAGATGACAATTGCATATTTAAACTAGAACAGGCTGATTTTCCAACAGAAAATCAAATGTCTGCCCGTGCGCCCTTACTATTGTCACCTGTCTTTTATAAATAGGCATACCGATTCCAATGATCTAAAGATATGGTGAAGGTACACTCTTTATTGACATTTCAAAATTTGTTTTTTGACGAAATGCCCATGTGACCTTGAAAAATAGGTCAACGTCATATATTTGCAGTTACAAGCAAGGTCTTACAAAAGTCTTACAAAGAAACATAGTCACACAAAATTTCAACCTCTTTAAGACAAATCTTTCTCGAGTGCATCTGCAATGATTTTTACAAAGTGGCCATGTGAACTTGAAAATAAGTCAAGGTCACCCATCTACAATCCCAACCTAGTTGGTATTATGGTACATAAACATGCAAAATTCCAACCTCCTAAGTCAAATCTTTGCAGAGTTGTTGCATGCGTGTCAATTTTAGATGATATACCCACGTGATCTTGAAAATATGTCAAGGTCACCCATCTGCAATCCCAAGCAAGATCATATATAGGAACATCTTCACATAAAATTTCAACTTCCCAAGTCAAATCTTCCTTGAGTTATCATGTCCACATTGATTTAAGATGAAATGCCCATGTGACCTTGAAAAATAGGTCAAGGTCATACATCTACAGTTACAAGCAAGGTCTTACAAAAGTCTTACATAGAAACATAAGCACACAAAATTTTAACCTCTTTAAGTCAAATATTTCATGAATGCATCTGCAATGATTCTTAAAAAGTGGCCATGTGACCTGGAAAATAGGTCAAAGTCACCCATCTACAATCCCAACCTAGTTCATATCATGGTTCATAATCATGCAAAATTTCAACCTCTTAAGTCAAATCCTTGCTGAGTTATTGTGTCCGTGTCAATTTTACATGACATGCCCATGTGACCTTGAAAAACAGGTCAAGGTCACCCATCTGCAATCCCAACCTAGATCATATTATGGTACATAATCATGCGAAATTTCAACCTCTTGAGTCAATTCCTTGCAGAGTTATTGCATCTGCGTCAATTTTACATGACATGCCCACGTGACCTTGAAAAATAGGTTAAGGTCATACATCTGCAGTTACAAGCAAAGTCTTACAAAAATCTTACATAGAACCATAATCACACAAAATATCAACCTCTTTAAGTCAAATCTTTCTTGAGTGCATCTGCAATGATTTTCAAAAGTGGCTGAGTGACCTTGAAAATCGGTCAAGGTAACCCATCTACAATCCCAACCTAGTTCATGTTATGGTACATAATCATGCAAAATTTCAACCTCTTAAATCAAATCCTTGTGGAGTGATTGCTTCCGCGTCAATTTTACATGACATGCCCATGTGACCTTGAAAATAGGTCAAGGTCACCTATCTGCAATCCCAAGCAACCTTTTCTACAGGAACATTTTCACAAAAAATTTCAACTTCCCAAGTCAAATCTTTCTCGAGTTATCGCGTCCGCAACGCACACAACAATGTGTTGAAGAAGAACAATAAGAACAAGACGAAGAAGCGGAAGAAATGGACGCAAAAACAATATGTCCCCCCGTTGCACGAGGAGACAGAATTCTTCATGAAAAGACCTTTCGATCAAGTACCAACATGCCTATGGTCTTAAGTCAGTGGTTCTGGCACTGCCTGGCAAATCATGCCGCAGCTGTTGCAAGGGCAGTTGCAGCATGACTTGCCAAGCAGTGCCAGAACGACTGACCACGGCCAGTGAGCATAGTACTAAATGGGTTAAATATACAATTATAGTTTTTAATTTTTTACCATGGAACTTTTTTTACTAAGGTGCTGAATCAGCTGACTAAGTTCCATGTTAGATGTCTGCCCTAGCTGTAATCATGAGATCAACTCACCTTGAAAGCATCTGGTCTCTGTGCCAAACCCATTAAGGATAAATAACCACCTGAAATGTCAGTGATTCTTAAATTAAGTTGTTATAATTGATAGTGAATTTTAATAAATGAAGACTTGTTTATCACGTTAAAGCATGGAAAAATAAAATCACTTTTTGTTTGATTGCTTAATGAACCCTTTCCCCCTTGAATTACGATTTAACAGCTTTCCATGGCATGGAATCTTAATAGGTATCATCATACAATTCTCAAATTGTTATGCATTTTACCTTTTTTTTGTTTTTTTTATTTTTAAATAATGCACACATGGACAAGAGACTCACCCATGTCTCCAACGTGAGATGAAACCCATTAAGAAAACAATTAAAAAATAATAGAGACAAACTAGAAAAGAAAAATTTGCTTAAAGCAAATCTGTCTGTGTGTGTGAAAAATTTGCACAATTACAAAAGTATGCAGTGTTGCAACACTTAATATCAGCAACATCCCGCCTGCCCACATAGACAAGTGCCCATATGTAGCTACAATTTGTGTCCAACATGATCAAAATTGGATGATAATTGGCCGAGTTATGGCTAAATGAAAATTTCAAACGACAAAATGACCTTGACCTTTGACCTCTGAAGGTCACATATACATTACAAAAATGTGCAGTGTTACAATATATACAATTTGAGCTCAACATGATTAAAATTGGATTCAAATTGACCGAGTTATGGCTGGATGAATATATCAAAGCTCTGAATGACCTTCACCTTTGACCTTTGGAGGTGACATGTGAATTACAAAAATGTGCAATGTTACAATATCTATAATTTGAGCCCAACATGATCAAAATTGGATTAAAAGTGACCAAGGTATGACTAGATGAATATTTCAAAGGTCCAAATGACCTTGATCTTTGACCTCTAGAGGTCACATGCAAATTATAAAAATGTGCAGTGTTACAGTAGCTACAATTTGTGTCCAACATGATCAAAATTGGATCATAATTGACAGAGTTATAGCTACATAAATATTTCAAATGGCACTATGACCTTGACCTTTGACCTCTAGAGGTCACATGTAAATTACAAAAATGTGCAGTGTTACAGTAGCAACAATTTGTGTCCAACATGATCAAAATTGGATGGAAATTGACTGAGTTATGGCTGGATGAAAATTTCAAACGTACAAATGACCTTGACCTTTGACCTTCAGAGGTCACATGTAAATTACAAAAAATGTGCAGTGTTACAATATCTACAATTTGGGTCGAACATCATCAAAATCGGATGAATACTTTGAAGCCAGAAGCAATTGAATTTTTTCAAATTGCCCTAATTTGCTTAATTTTCAAAATCTTGACTATTCAGAATGATATGCAAAACTTCACGGCAGGTGCTATAGCCATGCAAAGTTTGACGTTTCTAGCTTGCACAGTGTCTGAGTTTAAGACGACACAAAAATCTGGCAGAAAGAAAGATAGGAAAGAAAGAAAGAAAGAATATTGGGTAAAACAATATGTCTGTGTTCACACACAGACATAATTAAAAAGTGGTATCTCAACAGCATACAGAGGTATCTAATCCTAATTACTGTTCTACATCTCACGCTACATAGTGGAACGCATTATCAGGGGTTTAACTGACATCGTGGCTGAAGAGTTCCACAAGGAATGAAACCAGTCACACTAGTTCCTAAGGACCATACTCTTGCCGTGTTTTAACTATACTGTTAAAGTTAGCTGAAAACACTGAAGCAGAGGACCACCAGCCAGTTCTGGCTGGTTTAAGGGGGAAAGGGTTAAAGATGTACAACATGCACCTACATTTGTTTGTTTGTTTTGTTTTGTTTTTGCAAATAGAGTACACAGTCAGTGTACCTTCTTGGACTCCTATACTGTCAGAGTAACCTTCTGCTGATAAAAGTGATTCTGTGTGCACAGTGCCATGAACCAACCAAATGTATCATTACTCTCGTAAACAGCATGCCATAGTTTACAAGTACCATGCCAATGCAAGTCCTGTACACTGCAAGAATAGCAAGAAAACCCAAATCACCTTGAAAAACAGAGCTTCTATGGCTGTGAACTGCATGCTACATGTATATGAAGTCTACTTACCATATGACCAGCCATGGATAGCCACTCGGTTCAGGTCAATAAAATCGGTCACTGAAGCCAGCCAGTACAGTCCTTCTATCTGGTCCTCTATTTCCACAGTGCCCTGCAAAATGCACGAAAGTACATCATAAATACTAGCTGACAGGGAACCAGTGTATCCATCTTCCATCCACAAAAGTTTTATGCAATTGCTGATTTAACACTTAGTTAAAATCTGCAAAATGGACCTAATTCCATTGCTAAGGGGACTGTCTGCTGGTTGCCAGCAATATGGTAAGGACCGATTCATCATACACAAAGTTGGCTGACTTGGAAATATTATTGCAAAAAAATTTACAACATAAAATTCACTTTCAGATCTGCTGACATGCATTGCAAATGTTTCTGACTCGGGTTTACCTTGACAGAACAGTGTGTGATTATATTGTCATGTAGCACAATTTAGATATCAAATGAAAAACAATAGCAATTCTTGTAGTTCTGAGACAAAATGTAATATATATACTTTAAATCCCTGCTCACGTTGAACAAAATTGACATTATCTCCTGACTGGTTCAGACTGGGTAACAAAGGTCTGCCCTGATATACATGCTTGAATCCCCACATCGCAACATAAGATATATTTACAAGCACATACATTCCTGTTCAAACTCGGTATGACAAATCTATATGTACACAAAGAAACTGAGACCACAGAAAGGCTGCAAAAACTTTATTTACAAACTGATCCATGTTGTAAAATACAGAATGAGTCACACAAGTAGTACCCATTTGAAAATGTGTAGAATCAGAACAAAATACTATCACGCTGCCGATGGTGGACACATTCTATTACGTCATCAACCCTTCAGGGCTCACATGAAAGAAAGCACTGCCCATATGATTGTGAGCCTAGGTGGTCAGTGCACTGTGTGTTACCATCGTGGACGGGCATACTTTTCGTGAGCTGACTTGTTTGTGGGCTTCAAACTGTCGCGTACACTTTCACTTGAGGTTAGTATGGCAGAGGCTACTCTGGCGGCTATCGAGGGTTCTGTCTCGAAAGCTCTGCCCAAAAAATAAAAAAAGAGACTTAAAAGCCCACCTCATACTTCTGTGTGTGACACGGAAAACACTTTCCAATGTGTTGACAGCGAAAGAAAATGTTACTGACACAGGTTCTGTGGCCAGTAAGACCTGTCCATGTGTAAATCCAGGTCTGGATACACCCTTGTTGGAAAAAATTCAACAAATGTTGGATTATACTGGTCGTATGGAGGATAAATTGAATAAAGTTGCTGATAAGGTTTCTGCAATGGAAAAAGACTGGAATGAGGATACCAGTGATGATTATCTAGCAAATGATGGTTTTTATGAAAATGTTCAACCTGCCATAAGAAACAAAAAGTAGATGGTAGTGTGGATACCTACGACACGGAATCTGGTCAGGTGGCAGACAAAACGTGTTCGTCCCGCTTTGCAGATTTTGTTAAAATTTTTCGAATTGAGGAAAAATGTGATAAAAATGTTGATTCTCAGCTGGCAAACTTAGTTAATACAGTATTCCAGGGCCGAATGACTGAAGAACAATAAAAAGACCAGAAGGATAAAGTTTGTCGGCCTGAAAATTGTGAGAGTTTAATGAATGTTAGACTGAATCAGCTTATTCGGGACATTGTTCAACCTCAGACAGCCAGTTTGGATAGCAGGTTACAGGTTACGCAAACTTGTTTAGCCAAAGCGGCCATTCTAGTTATGCAATTGTTGGACCGGCTTCCGTCTACAATTGACAAAGAGCAGTTAGGCTTGGGCACCCAAGCTTTGGCTTTCTTAGGACATGGATTTCACAATTTGTGTCTCCGGAGACGAGAGCTTGTAAGCCTGAGCTCAAATATGAATATCTACATTTATGTTCACCTACATTTCCACACACTTCATGGCTTTTTGGTGACGATGTGGAAAAAAAGAGTAAAAGACATTGCCGATGTTAATAAGGTGTGAGTTCGCATTGGGACCAGAGCTAGAGGTAGAGGCTTTGGTCAGTCTCGCGGCCTGCGAGGTGCTACGGGTTACCGGGGAAGAGGCCGCAGTTCATGGCACTTCAGTAGACAAGGTAACTATTTAAACTACCTGAGCCAAAAAACCTTCAGTCAGAAACTTTCGCAAGCACAAAAGTTTCACAAGGCCAACAAAGCAGTGAACAAGTCAAGGTAAATGATTTTGAAGGCAGTAGATTCAGCAGATATATTTCCACATGGCACAAACTTACGAGTGATAGCGAAATTTTGAATGTTGTACAACACTGTGGTATTGAATTTATTGACAGTGCCGTACCCCAACAAACTACAGTTCCAAAAGTGCTGAAATTCAGTGACACAGAAAAACATGCAATCGATCAAGAAATTGTTAAGTTGTTACATTTGCATGTTACTGAATTGGCAGAGCATTGTGCCGACGAATATATTTCGTCCATCTTTGTCAGACCCAAAAAAGATGGCACGCTTCGAATGATTTTGAATTTGAAAGAATTGAATAGGTTCGTTGTGTATCCTCACTTCAAGATGGATACATTGGAGTCTGCTATTAAATCATTGAAGCCCAATCGTTGGATGGCGTCTGTGGACTTAAAGCATGCTTATTTTTCTGTGCCAATAGATCCAGCATTCCGAAAATATCTCTGCTTTAAGTGGAATGATAAATTGTTTCAATTTACCTGCCTTCCTCAAGGTTTGCAATCCGCTCCAAGATTATTTACCAAAATCACAAAAGCTGTTTATGCAACCCTGCGTAGCATGGGTTACATAATTTTTGGTTATATTGATGATTCCTACATTCAAGCTGATTCTAGGGAATCTTCTCTGAAAATAGTTGCAGAAACTATTCAACTGTTCGAATCATTAGGATTTGTGGTAAATATTCCTAAGTCAGTTATAGTTCCGTCTTGTGAACTGGTTTTTCTTGGGTTTATTTTAAATTCGAGCGAGATGACGGTCAGGCTTACAGCTGACCAAATACAAAAGATTACTTTAGTTTGTTGACAGCTGAAGAAAAAGACTGCAGACATGATACGTAATGTTGCACAAGTTATCGGTTGATGGTATCTAGTTTCCCTGGGGTGGAATTTGGTCTTTTGTTTATCGCTCATTGGAAAGGGCAAAAAAATTTTATTTGGAATTTTATATCTTAAAGCACATTTTGGCTTGCAATTTCCATCAAATTATGGGTGATGCCACTAGAATCATTAGTGACTTAGATTTTGACTTCCTCACAATCCCACTCAATTTGGTGAAGATCTGCCAAAAAATGAAAATGCTAGAGTGTTCACATGCTTTTCTCATTTGACCCCTATATTGCATAATAATGTAGGTGGTTCCACCAATATCAAAAGGGACCTAGATTTTCATACACCCTATAAGTCCTAAAAGTTATATTGGGCTGACTTGAAATCTAAGGAAGGTATTATGGTCTAAAGATTTTCACATTTTGACCTTTATGTTACATCATGCTATAGGTGACGCCACCAACATTGATGTCGACAAAGATTTTTATACACTTTATAACTTTTCAACATTATATGGGCCTAACTAAAAAATTGTGGGGTGCAGAGCATTCATGAGATGACCCATATACTCAAACTGGCCATTTGACCTGGACTTTCAGCTCAGATTAAAAATCTGTGGGTTAAAAAATGTGTACCCCACATTCAGCTTTCCACACATGGTCTGTTTGCTCAAATCGGGTGATAACTTTTTGAGTTATTGAAGAAAAACAATAAATTTGGACAAGCACCAAACTCCACAATAACTGGGTCACCATCAAAAAGTAGGTCACCAAGTAGAGTTTTATGTACAATGTAACCAAGTGCAATTTTGATCTGGAAGCCCAATTCTCTTTGCCATTGATGTCCATGCTATACCTGTAATTACAAAATCACCTTTCAAATTTACATGCATGGTGACCTCAAAAAAGAGGTCAAGATCACTGATACTATACAGCTTTCTAGAACTGGACATGGTCTATATATCCTATAAATTTGAAAATCCAATTAATTTTCCAAATATGGAATTTTATATCTTCAAACACATTTTAGCTCATAATTTCCATCAAATTATAGGTGCTGCCACTAGTATCAATAGTAACTTAGTCTGGGAGGCTGCTATGGAGGCAATGATCTCCCGCATAATCCCAACCAAATTTGGTGAAGATCCACCACAAATTTAAAACACTAGAGTGTTCACAAGATTTTCACATTTTGACCCCAATATTACATAATATTGTAGGTGGAGCCTCCAGTATCAAAAGGGACCTAGATTTTCATACACCCAAAAAAGTCCTGAGAGTTATATTGGGCTTACATCAAAACTTTCTAAGTTATCGAGCTCACAACCCAATATCTTAGAGATGGACAGAATGACAGAAGGATAGACATGAGCAATGCTATAAGCTCTGCAGCCTTAGGTCCGCAGAACTAAAAACCTTATCTTCTGAACATAAGGATAACAAGAAAAGCTATTCTGTAAATTTATGTGAAAGTAACATTGATAATGTTCAGTAAGCACACAGGTGGAAGACAAATGATTATATATCTTAAATTCCTTACACATCAAAGTCTAGGCATGTAGTTAGTGCATATTTAAATTCACAAAATGTACCAAATGCTGCAGTCTAATTTAATACCTAATGCAACAATTTAGACTCATTTCTGATGTGCCTATTTTGTACAAGTTTGTCTTACATAGACTTTCCATTTACATGGCCCTGTCTATAATACCTAACAGCTGTTTAACTGCCAAATATACTTTTCGTTTTGCTACATGTTCAATGAAAGTTATATTGTTAGTTTTAATGACGATTCCTTCATAGCTATTAATTCTTTCCTTTTGAATAGCATAAACTGAGTCTATGTTTCCCCCTGACAATAAGGTCAGACAGCTACATACCTTTCATTGTCTCCTGTCTATAATAATGTGTACTAGTATTTTGTTATTGTCTTTTTATCCAACATTGTAATGGTATCCACAAGAAATACTATTGTGTAATTTGAATATGTACTATCTGCATGCTTGGACTTTAATGTGTAAGGAGTTTACAATATTTTGAATCATTTGACTTCCACCTGTGTACTTATGGTACATCATCAATGTTACTTTTATATAAATCTACAGAATAGCTTATCTTGTTATCCTTGTGTTCAGAAAATGAGTTTTGCTTTTGGGTTTTTTTTTTTTTTTTTTTTTTTTTTTTTTGTGATGCTACTCCTAGTCTGTACAATATAGGCACAAGACCAAGGAGTCTTATTCACTTCAACGGCACTAAGTAAGTTCAACCCCTTTCTGGGAGAATAAGACTGAGTGCAAAGCATACCTTGGTGTGGGTTGACATGGAAAGCTGTTGACCTTGGGAGTGTTGTTATGATGGATCTCTGCATTTGTCAGCAAAAAAATTTTCCACATACATGAAATTATGTGAAAACATTGAAGCAGACGACAATTTACACGCAGGTGATTTTGAGTGAATGGCGCAGGAAAGAGTTAAAGAATGTGTATGTCAGAAAGGATAACAAACAAGATTCTGACGTTCAAAAAATCTTCCAGAGGTAGATAGATGAAGTACTGAAAATGCATATCTGAATCCCTCTTTGAGCATAACAAACACTCAAGTCTGTCTTTTACATGCTGTATACTGCTATTCCATGGATTTTGCTTGCAAACATTGACATGTTTAAAGGTCAAGAGTTTCCTGTATGACAACTTTTTCAGGTGGGATTACATATTTCGCCTTTTGTAGCATCTTCCGGGATGGGCTGGAAATCTCAATACCTGTTCAGCTATCCCAATGTATCGTTCAATGCACATGTTTCTGGTCTTTTCCAGCTAAACACAAAAAGCTGGTGCCATTGACTGAATCTACAGCTGATCAAATTTGTATTTCTTTCTTACAACAATTTTATAACATGATTAGAATAGTACCATTACACACTTCACACAATGGACGTTTACCAACATGCAAGGATTTATCACAGTGCTTTCATGAACATATTCTGGGTGTAATAGACCATTATTGTTGCTACTTGGAAGAGTCGGTCACAGATTTCAGATTTTGCCCGCAAAAAACTGAATTTATTTCTCAATATGTCACCACAACAAAAATAAAATCAACTTCATTTTCACAAAATCTTGTCTTCTGGGTCACATAACCCTGTGACTGTGTAAACCGCAGCTCAACTAATATTAAGGCCCAGTAATTTGACTGGGAGAACTGACCCAAACCCAAAGTATGTGTACAGATGACTCAATGTAAACACCATTGGACATATATCTGACATATTCAGCTTATTCGCTTCACGATACGAAACAGTTTTGAGAAACTTATAGTCAAATTCCTTTGCTGTCTGACTCATTTAAATGACATATTCATGTATTGGACATATCATTGGGAAAAGATGGTGTTTTGAGGTTGCACTGTAATTTATTTTGAGCCTTCAAAAGTTTTTAACAACACTTTTTTTATTCATAGTCAACAATACAGCGGGTGCAACTAACAAGATGGTATGTGTTGCTCACTACTTTACAGTCTGTCAAATATGGTCTCTGTTTCTGTGTTCATATTTGAGCAACTACAGTCACATAGCTACCTTCACTATCAGCATCACTACCAGAGCACAACTCCTTCTGTGATTCATTCTGTCCAATATGTCCTTGCAGTGCTAAGCATGCAAATGTTTACAGTGATGATTCCTTCAATACGCACGAGCCTCGAGACAAATGTTGTTCGTTAAAAGCTACATTTCTGAGCTTTGTACTCTGAAGGCAAGGGTCACAGTGACACTTAATTCCAAAAACTTTATTTGGTTGACTGTTTTTTGTTCATTATTATGCTAAATCTATTTGAAATGATCTCCATTTGCGTCAGCACTATTGTTTTTTTATATCGACTGAACAGTCATGAATGTTGAGCTTCGGCCAGTCAATAGATGCCTCAACAAACCCAGAAAATTTCCTGCATACATACAGTAAAACCTCCCTTACCGAACACCTCTATATACCGAACACCCCCTTATACCGAACACTTTTTCTCGGTCCCAATTTTTTTCCCATATGCTTCCATTATAAGCAAACCTCCCTATACTGAACACCTCTCTATAGTGAACATGAACACCTCAAATGAACACCATTTTCCAAAAAAAACATCTCTATACTGAACACACATTCAGCATATTTTTGTGTATTTGCAGGGAGTAATTACTGATAAGGCTGAAACTAACCAGATTAACTTCAGAGACAGGCTTAATTATTGCTTATACCAGCAGCAATAGAAACAACCCACAGACAAGCTGTTAAACACCTGTTGTCACTTCTATATATTGCAACAACAGGGTGGAGGGTGAAGGTGTCAGTGTCACTTAGCAACTTGCTCCTATCCTCTCAGGGATAATTGGACCATTTTTGGGTGTTTTCTTTAATCATTCTAACGAACAATAACTTACAAATTAAGTCACTATGTTTGTCTCACCAGAGCCAGGGGATTTAATTTCAAGGAGTACCAGTAGACTGAAATGAGCAACAGCTCTGCTAAAATAGGTGCAAGGTCCTAAGCATGTTATTTCAATATGAACATACACTATATGTTATAATGTTCTTTAATAATTATATATACAGGTGCATGTATACATCTGAACTTTGCTCTATCATAGTCAGTACATCTTTCCCAAATCATAAAACAATCAAAAATTACTTCTTTGTTGTTCATTTATTTAATGATGTACATGTAGTTAACATGAGTATCTCCCACCATAATGATCTCAGCTGGTATCTGTATAGTATGGTTGGTAAGACATGAGGCCACAGTGTGGAAACCTCTCTAAACCGAACACCTCCCTATACCGAACACTTTTGTTCGGTCCCATGGGTGTTCGGTATAGGGAGGTTTCACTGTATACATGTATTTAGATTGGAAGTTCTGCAAATCATGGATCATCTTCTGTGGCAATAAAGATAAATTGGCCACCAATTAAACAGTTTCCAGGGGCCCCAGTGTTGCCACAATGACCCCACAAAGACTGTGCAGTCAGGGGGAGCCAGCTGGAACCAAGGCAGTCATGGACACACCTGACTTGGTCCACTCAAAACATACACCCTTTATACCCTGGTCCCAGCACAGTCAATGCTGTCATACTCTTCTACCACCCTTCACTTGCTCCATACAGGATCAGCTCCCTGCACCCCACCCCAAACCGGTAACTTTGGCCTGTTCAACCCATACTTTCTGTCCTGCATCCGACTTCACCTTAGAGCTGCTAAACCCAGGATCTTTCATCAACCCACTGCTGCTGAACATGGAATCTTCTGTATTCCATTCCACTCACCTGTCGTCGGCTGAATCTGGTGTCACCTGCCCTCCACTCTGCTTACATTGCTCATCTGATGACCCTAGAATCATCTTCACTCCACTCCATTTATGCTACTCATCCACCAAGCCTACAATCCTCTTCACTCCCTTCTGTCTACATTACTCATCTGCTGAACCCAGGATCATCTGCCCTCCACTGTTTACATTACTCATCTGCTGAACCCAGGATCATCTGCCCTCCACTGTTTACATTACTCATCTGCTGAACCTAGGATCATCTGTCCTCCACTGTTACCATTACTCACCTGCTGAACCTAGGATCATCTGCCCTGCACAGTTTACATTACTCATCTGCTGAACCTAGGATCATCTGCCCTGCACTGTTTATATTACTCATCTGCCGAATCTATGATCTTTTCACTCCACTCCCTTTATATTACCCATCCATTTATATTACCCATCTACTGCATCTAGGATTTCCTTTCAATTTTGTTTACAATACTCAGCTGCTGAGCCCAGGATCTTCTGCCTGCCAGCATCACACTTCACCTTTTAATGAATGAATCTTTTCTCACTTGCTCCCTCCACCCACTGCACTCAGCATCACCCTCCATACCTCCTTACTCTGGGCAGACATTTATGAACCTTGACCTTCTGTTTTCATCAAAGAAAGTAACTGCAGCCCATTCAACTATTTACAACAGCTATACTAGTGCTAAGGAAAGAATGTTGAAATTGACCCCTTAATTCCAATTTATTCTGTATGGACTGTATTCTATTGCACAGAAAATAAGAAGAGGGCAACTTCAGCTGTTTTGGCTGGAACTGGACACAGGTGCAAAACTGGGCAGCTCACAACTTAATACCAGGATAATTGTGAACAACTTTGATGTTAAAGTGTTAATGTTGAATGCCTCTTCCTGTCAGCCTTTTTTTCATACCCTAGATTAAGTGATCTATTGCTATCTCCAGGCAGAACGTAAATCACAAAGCTTTTATTGTCTGTGGCACTGTTTATTTGTGGTCTGTCTGCATTTTTCTACATTTTTTTCATAGTTTCGCTTTCTCCCAACATAACCATGGCTATTAATTTACGATTGAATGAGAATAAAAAGAAGTCACAAAAAGTATGTAGCACTGCCTTTCACATGCCCCATATTTCTCAGAAATGTCTCATTCTCATCATGAAGTACAAATTTAACTATGTGCAGCTAATAATGGATCACCACCGTTACACTGTAACATACAGTCAGACCTTTTCATGTCAGACATTTAAAATACCTCACTCCTGTTGTTCTAAGTCTAAATTAATGGGAATGATTTATCCATGTATCATGTCACAAAACTGTTTTTACTTTCATTCTTTCTTCAATGTCTCAAAAGTCATCAACAGCTTTCCAGAAAAATGACAAAGGTTCCACTGAAACCATGAAACAAAAATTCCTCAAAAGTAAATATGAATGAAAACAACACAGTAACAGAATTTTAAATGCATGAAGTTCTATTTTCAAAGTAACCGTTAAACATGCCTCAAAAATGTCAAGCCATGCGTCATGTGACCACGGCCTTCGCCTGGCAAAAAACCCTTCTTGAAAGCCAGATCGTCAGGCTGATGGCCTCACAATACAAATGCTGTCCAGCTATTTTGCAGAAAGGCGTTGCTTAGTACAGATGCCATATTCCTAAAATAGGGCACACATTACCTGAAATTATCATGTAAAATACCCACCACCACTCCGAAAAAGACCAAATTTAGACTTGAATTGTAGGTAGAAAATTATCCTGTATAAATACATGGTAACAGGACAAAGACACCTTGGTTTTGCTGACTTCAGTTGATGCTCGAAAATGAGTTGTTGTACTGATGGTGCTTAAGGGTGATTGAACATATTGTAATATTTGCAGTACATGAGATGGCAAGGGGGGTGGGCAGGGTAAATTGGCCTGTATCCTTAATTGATAATGATAAACGGTTCAATGGTATTTTGGTACAAATTTGACAAAAATCATGTTTACCCTACTAATTTGGAGAGAGAGGATTTCAAAATTTAGTACTCAAAGTGCCATTTCAACAAAAAACGTTAAACGATTCAATAATAACAAAAACAACCAGATATATGAAATGTCAATTTTTGAAGAATTCAAAAGGGTGTAACTTGAACATGTGAAAAACAGTTTGAGACAACTGCCAAGAATGAGGAGACACTGCCACTTTGTAAAGTCTTCGTCCCAGACTCAAATTTTGAAGAGAGGTAAAAGATTTCAAGTTGGAAATCCCCGGTGGGGAATACCCTAGGGGAAATTCAGTCATATATTGTAAATCTGGTTGGCTCACAAAATAACCATGGTATAACCATGAGGAATTGTAATAGCAAGTTATATTTGGGTGAGGGGAATTACAGTGAAAGTCCCCTAAACATTGTTGTATTATTGGCAGAACAGTGGAAATCCCCAGAGTGTAAATGCAGTAATATTGTGCAATATATTATTGTGAATCATTGTTTGACGCAGTAGAAATGCCAGAGTGTTAAAAACCAGAACAGGAATTGTGCAAGAACGTAACCTTGATGCACTGAGTCATTATCTCCATCAGCACAATAATGATCCAATTAGTCAAGGATGTGTGGTGGACTTACAGGATATAGCAGTAATACATGACAGTGATGGATTAGAGGCTGTACAGTACATGAAAATGTGTTGTATAAAATTGGAATTAATTCTCTGAAGAATTAATTAAATGATATTTCAAGTTTGGATTGAGATTGTATTAATCATGACAAGTCTGTACATATGAATGGGTAGTCTTTTCCATCATATTTGTGCGTGAACTTGTTCACCCTGATATATCATTTCTGGTATGAGAATAGAAGGAGGGGGAATTTCATATACACAATAACTGATACGGGGAGCCAGTGTACAGTTAAGAAAAAAAAACGTATTTTAGGGTTTTGACATCACTGAATCATGTCTTGTTTACTTGAAACGTAATAGTAACAGGATTTGACTGGGTGTATCTGGTTTTAGGCAGATAGAACTGCTGCTTAGCAGTTTTTCATGGGATTTTCCACTGTGTCTGACTCATACCTGTGTATAAAAGGAGGTACGTTTGCCTTGCTGGGCAGAGTTTGTTCTCTCAACTATAACGAAGAGATATCTGAAGGAAGACTTAGAGGAGCCTGACCAGATTGGGAGACCCATTGATGTACAAGGAACGAGAATAAAGAATTTGAACTGGAGATCGGACCTGGAAGTTGTTTTTGCTGACAAGTCCACCCTTGTGTAAAACTACCTGGTCACCAACACGCAGTCATATATAACACTATCAAACAGGCCGAGTGGTTTACATAATTGGCCTCGCTTGCCAGGATACTTCTCACCTTGCACTTCTGATCTTCTGATGGCTCAAGCACACCTGAACTACTTAGTGGTGAGTAGTTCGGACAAGGAAGACAACAATTCTTATATCATTGATATTCAAGATGATACCATAGACAGGCATCAACATACGCCTGAACCTACGCCTCAACCTACTCCAGAACCAAAACCAAGTACCTCGAACCAGTCCACGCAGACCAGACGAGTGACCTGTTGTATGCAAATAACTGAATCAGTGGTAGCAGCAAGGAACCGTTGGCTTGCTGAATGAAGAATGGAGTGAGAAAGACGAAGACAGTTGAGAGAAGAGAAACAGAATATCATAGGGCCAGTTCACCGTCTGAGACAAAAGTTGGCTCGACTCGCTGAACAGCAAGAGCGGGAACAACATCTTATTAATACTACCCTGAGTAGACTCAGAAGATTACAAGTAAACCAGGACGAGAACTAAAAGACAACCCACAAATGAATCCAGACCAGTTTACCGTTCTTTCGGAGGGCATCGCCGAGATGATCCAAAACCTAAACCAAGGCATGGAAGCATGGCATTCAGACTGTAAGAGGACAGAGAAATTGAAATCCATTGTTAACACCACACGCAAGTACGACGGACAGGTAGCGGCTGACGTAGGAGAATGGCTCCATGAGGTGACATGAGTATCCCTTATCTACCAGATGTTCCAGGATCCATAATCAACGTCACCACCAAGTCTGTCACCGGGTCTTTGAAAAAGGAAGTGGAGCAGTATTTGGACCTGCAACCCACTCGATGCGCCACCCCATGGGATGATTTGAAAGCACATATATGGAAATCATTTCTTTCGGCCAACGAGGATGAACGATTGAAAAACAAACAGGACAAAATTGAACAATCTGAATACGAAAATCTCGGACACTTTAATCGGAAATTTAGAGAGGCTGCACATCGTGCCTATCCTGGAGATAGAGTGCTGACGCTGAACGGACAATTGTCAGAGCCTACACAAAAGCTCTGCACAATGCTGAATTAGCAAAGTAATTAATTGTTGAATCATGACCACAGACCCTGGAGGATCCCATGAGATACATGGAGAAACAAGAGGCCGGTTTTGAGATGTTCCGAGGACTGGAAAGGAAAAGGACTGAAGAACCAATGGAAATAGGAGGACTGGAGGAGAATATGAAGCAGTTGTTGAAACTACTGAAGACCACTTCTAAAACCCAACAGAGGTTAGCAGATCGAACCAACATGCCACGTCAGTACAGGCCAATAAAGGGAAACATTCAGGGAAATGTTTCTATTGTGACAAACTAGGACACAGAGACGCAGACTGTCGGAAAAAGATGGCCGACCAACAACAACAGAAAACAATGCAGAGACCAACAAATCTTAAGTCTTTAAACTAAACGCTGCAGCAGGGCATACTGGAAGTAGGTGGATGTTGTACTAACTTTGTCAGGAGTTAAGTGTAATGCTCTTCTCAATACTGGGGCTAGTGTTACCTTGCTGCACCAAAGACTTTTCGACAAGTTGTGTCATTGTATTTGATGTTCAAAAGTTCTTCAGCCACGTTCATTCATTGTTAGTGTTCCGGGAGAAAAAATAGTTGTTTTGGGACAAACGAAGGTCAAAATTGACAATGCTACCGTGGCCAAAGTTATAATTGTAAAAGGAATTTCTCATGACATGATTTTAGGTCATGATCTTTTGGACAAAGGCCAGGGCATTGTAAACTATCCAAAACCAACATTGACATGGTTTAGGAAGGATTGGCCATTAACAACTAAAAGCAGGTATGGTATTAACGCTGTATATAAATAGGGGAAAAATGATTCAACTGTTGTAAAAACAAGACAGATGTACAGGACATTCTGCTATTGATCATGTATTGGAAAAATATAGGGATGTATTTAGTGATAAGACGGACCCACATAGGTATTGTGACTTAGATTCTGTGGTAATCGGCACTCAAAGACACTCTCGTATAAAACAAAGGGCGTATAGAACTCCTTTGTCAAAACGGAAAGTTATAGAAGAGGAAGTGGAAAAAATGTTGGAAGATGGCATTATTTAACAAGTTCAAGTCCTTGGGCTTCACCAGTGACCTTGGTACCAAAACCTGATGTTTCGACATGATTTTGTGTGGACTACGGGAAGTTGAATGATGTGACAAAGAAAGATAGCTACCCTTTACCACTGATACAAAACATCTTTGATCAGGTAGGTGGTGCTGGGATTTATACTACCCTAGATCTAAAAAGTGGCTACTGGCAAATTCCAGTTTCACAGGGAGCTATTCCGAAAACAGCTTTCATTTGTCATAAGGGATTATATGAAATCCTTAGAATGCCTTTTGGTTTAGCTAAAGCTCCAGTTCAATTTCAAAGAATCATGGACAATGTCTTATCAGGATTGATAAGAAGATGTGTATTTGTGTACATAGATGACATTTTTATCTTTAGTAAATACAAAGATACACATGCAAAAGATTTGGAAGAGGTATTCCAAAGATCGAAAAATGCCAGACTCAAGGTCAAACCATCCAAGTGGTCCTTTCTGAAAACAGAAGTCAAACTTCTTGGTTACATTATAAATCCAGAAGGTATTTGTAGTAATCCAGAAAAAGTGGACGCCATTATTAAAATGGATGCTCCTACTACTTTGAAAGGGGGTTAGATCATTTTTAGGAATGTGTAATTATTATTCCAAAACAGTTCCAAATTATGCTGAGATTGCTGCACCTTTATATCAGTTGACAAAGAAGAATCAACCTTTCACATGGGGAAAGGAACAGGAACAAAGCTTTCAAAAGTCGAAAACAACTTTTCCAATCACAAGAGGTCATGGCATATCCACAGATCAATAAGCCATACAAGTTACACACTGATGCTTGCGGTCATGCTGTCGGTGGAATCCTAGTACAGGATGATGAAAAAGGAGTATAAAGAGTCATACAATATGTTTCACATCAATTGTCAGGAACACAATTGAAATGGACTACTATAGAAAAAGAAGCCTATGCAGTAGTTTACTGTGTGTCAAAACTCTGACCATATTTATGGGGGGGGGGGGGGGGGGAAGGGCAGAGTTCACAGTGTACACTGACCACAAAACTCTCAAATCTTTGTTTACTAAAGAGATGAGAAATACCAAAATACAAGCACAGGCCCTCCTATTAGCAGAATTTCTTGCTAAAATAGAGTACATGAAAGGAAAGACAAGTATCAGGGCAGACATTTTATCCAGAATAAAACCAAGGGAAGAGGTTAACACTTTAGATACAGAAGAATGAGTTGACCCAGATGCAATACAGGATGACGTAATGGACAGAATTCCATTAGAAGCAGATGAGTTGAATACAGAAGAAGTTAAACAAAAACAAGAAGAATTTCAGAATCTCTTTCAAGAAGCACAAAATGAAGATATGAACATTTCAAGGATTGTTGTATTCAACCAAACAACAAACTTCAACGGATGCTAGTTATCCGAGGTTAGTTTTGCCACAACAGTACAAGAAAAAGGTGGTAAAACGATGTCATAAAGATGTAGGCCATATGTCAATGCATAAGACATTATGCAGGACAAGGGAGGCTTATGTCTGGCCTGGAGTGAGGAAAGATATCATAGAACAGCTTAAACACTGTCCGATTTGTACCATACATACTCCTAAGCAAGATCATATTAGGATGGGAGAAATGCCTATTCCAATTACCCTATGCAGATCATGGGAATGGATCTCATAGGTCCGTTTGATATTACAGATAGAGGAAACAAGTATTGTCTGAACATAATAGATCACTATAGTGGTTGGGCAGATAGTTATCCTTTGCCTTCCACAATATCTTTGGTGGTAGAAGAAGTGCTTGCAAAAGACTTCTTTCCAAGGCATGGCATTCCTGAAATTATCGTTACAGATCATGGACAGGAGTTTAATGCCAAAGTTCTCAAAGATTGTTTGAAGGGATTGGGAGTGGATCATAGAAAAACCATGCCTTATAATCCTCAGGCCACTGGCAAAGTTGAGAGATTCAACAAAACATTGAAGGAAATGGTTGCAAAATTGGTGAACAACAATGCAAGGAAATGGGGAAACAGCTCTCAGATGCATTACTAGCATACAGGAATAGTGTTAGCATAGTTACTGGGTATACCCCATTCTACCTTTTGTATGGTAGGAGAGGAAGATTGCCTTTAACTAAAATGTTGAGGAAGGGACCTCAGACATTACAATGACGTCTCAGTGATTCATCTGACGCTCTCACTAGTGCTAGACAGAATCTAGAAGAGTCTAGAATGTTCAATCGGGAAAGATTGAATCAAAAGGCAAATGCTGGTGATATTCAAGTTGGTGATACAGTGGTACTTAAGGCTCAGGAACAACTAACACTGACATCCCCATGGGATCCACAGTATGAAGTCATACGAGTCAGAGGAAAAGTACGCTGGCTACGTCAACAGCAAACTGGAAAAACCAAAGTTGTCAACAGGAACAAGATCAAACTGGTTGATCTAAATGTGGTGTGGGATGACGTACATCCATGTCCTGTTAGGAAAAGTAGAGATACAGCAGTTCAACAACCCACAGCTCAGTTTTACCCTCGAACTCAACCAGAGCAGACTGAGGGAGAGGAACCAACAGATCAACCAGAAGAACCAACACTGAGATCAAGTACCAGACAATCAGAGGAGAAGTTCACACCGAGATACTTCACAAGATTTACGAAACGACAGCTAGATCACACAGAAGATCAATTGCTATCACAGAAGAGACAATGTATTCCGACGGAGACAAAAGAACTTACAGAAGCTATGGAACTGTAATGTTCATGATACTCACGATCATCATTACCCAGACGACAGCAGACGACATCAAACCTTTGGCAGATGTAGTCTTAATTGCAGGAAAACTTTGGATGAAGACACAAACAGCTGAGTGGACAGTCTTAGTTACTCTTGACAGACCACCAGAACCCAGTGGCATAATTCAGCAGTATTCCACTACTGTGACTGTCATCAAGTCCGTGAAAGAGATGCAGTCAGTGGACAAACTTCAATGGATGTACCGATTGAAGACCAAATTAGAACTTCTACATCTTCACTTCAAACTCAATCTGAAAGAGAGGAAGATGAACAAGGGAATCAACCGAACTCCTACAAGAAAACGAGGACTATTTAACTTCATTGGAAACATTGAAAGTTCTTTATTTGGAGTCGCCACTGATCAAAGAATTTATGAAATTAGGAGAGCTGTATCATGGAACCGATTGCACAACAGGATGATCGTACATCAACAAAACCAGATGTTAACAATCTTTAATCATACGCATATGGAAGCAAGTCAAAATTCACAGAAGATTAACATTTTGAAAACTTATTTAAATACAGTTATAAGGACAAGATATCAGGAACTTAGAAATAATACTATGATAAACAGACATTTCATAAGACAACTATGGGTAATGAGGAATATAGACAAAGCTGTCAGTTTATTTGAGGAAATGGTTAACAACTACATTCGGAAAGTGAACAAACTCCGAAGACAGAAATCTTCTTTGGAAGTAGGAAGATTGACAGAGGAATTGCTGCCACCAAATCGACTAAAGGAACTTCTACGGGAAGCCACATCTCCAAGGACAAGACAATGCTATAATGAGTACGTTCAAGTCCGCCCGGTATGGGACGAGACTACTTTAATATACCGAGTCAAAATTCTGCTTGTGCGAAGACGGACTATTGACGGTATAACATTCATAGCTGGCCTCAACCATACAACAAATCAGGTTTAGCTATAGAGCTGGTAGTTAAACACATGGAAGTGGGGACGAATCCACTTACAGGAGAGATTTTCCATCCACGCTTATGTTTAGGTTATTTTCCCATTGTAGGTCCGACAGGCCCAATTAACACACCCAATGCAAGATCATGTACACGTGCTATTCTGTCCCCGAATAATGAACTTTGAAGTTCATGAGCAGTGAGACTCACACAAACAAGTGGTTTGTCTCAGGCTGTTGAGATAGCATTAGGAGATTATGTTCTCATAACTTGGGGTGAGACAGTTTATACCAGATGCACATCTGGTCCTGAACAGTCTCAACAACTTAAGGCAGGAACCTACCTAATTTAGGTTAGGGATGCTTGTACTATTAGTGGAACACATTTGACCTTACCTGGTATGACAGAAAGGCTTGGTTGCCTTTCAGTCCATGCATTACGGATTAAGGAAATACCATCAACCTTAAATATTCAACAAATAATACCGGAGGGGGACGCTCTGAAGGAATTACAAAAGGTAAAATTTCAAGCAATGAAACCAGTTTCACATAGTCAATTAACACCGCTAATAGAACCAGAAGAAGTGATCAATTGGACAAAACATGGTAGCCGTGTATTTTGGGTGGTATTAGAAATGCTGGCATCACTCCTGATTGCCAGAGGTGTAATTACATGTTACATTTATAAATACCATTGGACTGGTATTAGGGGGAAATTAAGTGAGCTCACAGGTAAGCCCACAGATAAAGCCGTGGAAGAACATAAGGGTCATAAAGTGGATAATGACACTGAGATGCATAATTTGAAGGTAACTGAGAACCCAAAGTTAGCTTCCCTATATCCTTCACATTTTCCTAATTATAGCCAGATTGGATTATCTGCTGAAAAGGACACTTCAGTGCAAACTGAAGCACTTTAACGAAAACTGACACAAGAGTTGTGTGATATGTTGAAGCACTTATATGTACCAGTAATATTTGTGTTTATATTACACATCTTAATTTTCTATATTTTGTAAAATATAGTGGCAAGCACTATTGCCCAGTAAGTCAGTGTGGTGTGTATTGTAAGTAACTTAGAGAGCGGGTAACAGATCCTTACAAGTTACTTTATACTTACAAGCCCTGGGCAATACATATTAGCAATGCATGTTAGGCTTAATTAGTTCAGGTATATTTAATCGCTATTTATTTGTATTGTGTTGTATAATCCTGACATATCTGTATTGTTTCATTTCAGTGTAGCATATGAGTATGTACATGTATTCAGTTTTATGTATAGTCTAAGTTTATCTCGATGTATGACATTATCTCGGTGTACATATTTCCTCGCTTGCGGGGACTTAATAAAATTTATTATAATTTATTATTATTGTGAATCATTGTTTGACGCAGTAAAAATGCCAGTGTTAAAAACCAGAACAGGAATTGTGCAAGAACATAACCTAGATGCACTGAGTCATTATCTCAGTCAGTAAAATAATGATCCAATTAGTCAAGGATGTGTGGTGGACTTACAGGATATAGCAGTAATACATGACAGTGATGGATTAGAGGCTGTACAGTACATGAAAATGTGTTGTATAAAATTGGAATTAATTCTCTGAATAATTGATTAAATGATATTTCAAGTTTGGATTGAGATTGTATTAATCATGACAAGCCTGTACATATAAATGGGTAGTCTTTTCTATCATGTTTGTGAGTGAACTTGTCCACCCTGATATGTCATTTCCGGTATGAGAATAGAAGGAGGGGGAATTTCATATACACAATAACTGATACGGGGAGCCAGTGTACAGTTAAGAAAAAACATATTTTAGGGTTTTGACATCACTGAATCATGTCTTATTTACTTGGAACATAAAAGTAACAGGATTTGACTGGGTGTATCTGGTTTTAGGCAGATAGAACTGCTGCGTAGCGGTTTTTCATGGGGATTTTCCACTGTGTCTGACTCATACCTGTGCATAAAAGGAGGTACATTTGCCTTGCTGGGCAGAGTTTGTTCTCTCAACTATAATGAAGAGATATCTGAAGGAAGACTTAGGAGCCTAACAAGATTGGGAGATCCATTGATGTACAAGGAACGAGAATAAAGAATTTGAACTGGAGCTTGAGCCTGGAAGTTGTTTTTCAGGACAAGTCCACCCTTGTGTAAAACTACCTGGTCACCAACACGAAGTCAGATATAACACCATCAAACAGGTCGGGTGGTTTACAACATGTCATAAAGTTTGCTTTCTGTTGACTACAATCAGCGTCCACCAGTGAACATCCACATCTCTTTTCTGGCAGCAAGTACACAATGGCACAAATATGTGTCAACATATTCAGTAACTTAAGAACTTCTTGGGACTCCTAGGTGTATGTACAGCATAAAAAGACTTAAAATTGTACGACGCCGAAAAACAAACCAGTCACAGTTGAACTGAGTATAAGGGCACAGGCGGGGACTATCCCCGTTTCCCCTTTACAACTGTCCTGTGTCTAATTTTACATGACAGTTGTAGGGTTACGACAGTGCTGCCAAGATAAGCCAACAAAACTTCAAACAATTTAGCCAACGGGAAGATTCTGCGGTTTTTGCAGTCTGGGGTGCTTGAGTGTCCTTGGCATTGCTGACCAGTCACTCACAACCATTGACATGTTTTAGTAACCACAATCCACGAGGACACATTGTTTAAATTGGTGCTGTGAACACCCTCACATTTCATGTTTGAGGCAACTGCTTCAGGTATGTTTAACTATGCCTAGAAAAAACAGCCATGCCCAAGGGTATGAATGTCTCGCCAGCATTATTAAAAAAAATAATGGTACTCTGAATTTTTTCTCTAAATTACTAAATCAACCATGACCAGACCAAAGAAGTGCGACAATGACGGAACATATCTCTTATGATGATTATCATATATCTTCCTCTGAAATGTGAAAGACCTAACTAATCCAGTTTGTGAGATAAGGCCATTCAGAAATTTTTCTGCAATGCTCATTCAAGCATGATGTGACTAATGAAATGTGACCATGATGGTACAAATCTGTAGCGACCATTACTAAAAATTTAATTATTTATCAAAGTATGAAAGCCCTACCCCGTGTATGCCACTAAGAAGTCTTTTTTTGAAGATCGCACAGACGGAAAGTGAGCGCTTAGTCTGACCTACAGCTTATGTTCATTGGGCCTGTAATCATGGCGGGACATCTAGACATCAAGCAAATGTCTAGCACACAGCACCAATTTATCCCTTATTGGTATTTCATATGCCTGAGGCAAGTTTCAGGACCAACACTAAATTAAAAATATACATCAAGTTTTTGTCATTAAAAACTGGATAAACATGTACAATAATATCTGGGACTACAACGGTTAACAGTCACTCAACATATATTTAGATGTCCAAAGGTCACGGAACGACTACAAGTATTTGAATCAATACTACCCCCAAGGGGTTGGCAAGTGCATTGATCATGTTAATTATGCCCTGGCTTGCTTTAGTTCCCTTTTCGGTACAAACTGATGGCAAGTATCTCATTTGTTATTTATGTTAAAATGTCATCTGTAGAATATACATCTTTCCTCTTCTCTGTATGACATGACTGTCTTTTAAAAATATTGAAATGACTTGAATAATTTAAAGTTTGTCAGTGCTTTCACTTTAATTCCCTCAAGACGTAATACAGTTACCTGTAACGTATATATGGGATATGTTATTGTTATGCACATTTCTCTGCCTGTACAGAGTCATACATTGATGAATCCACTCTTTTTTGAGTCGTGTCAAGAAAGCTCCTTTCAGGGGTCACATTAAGGATAGTTAAGACACCAAATACCTTTGCATGGCCGATTTTGAAGTTTTAACGGTTTTTACCAGATGAATGTCCTTTCTATTAGTTGTCAAAATTTCGAGCATCTAACTAAAGTAGAAATATGAGAAAAACGCCAAAAGCCACATAGGCATGTGGACATCTGAACGTCCATGTGTCATTCTTTTGGTTTTCAGCCGCCAAACGGAACAATGCCACTCGTCTATCATACCAGTGTCTTTAAACTTAGCTGACTGACAAGTCGGGAGAACTAAAAGGCGATAGACCTAGCAGGTCTCTTTTTATTTTGGCAGAAGAAATGAAACTATACATTTTGGAAAAAGAACTAGTGTCTGCAGTTAATGATGAATATTTCTAAGGTTGAGAGGACCGGTGTAAAACCACCAGTTGCCTTTTATGGGTGACTGCCTGTGTCAAGTCAGGAGTGAAATTTGTTTCTTCACATTGGTACTGGAAAAGAAATGTTGATGCTTTGGCAAGTCTGAAATCTCTTTGCCGTCATTGTTGGGTTTGGAATTAATGAATATGGATCATGTGTTTCTGTACTATTTGAAAATTACTTCATTGGCTATGTTGTGCTGTGGGCTTTGTTCTCCAACTCATAGTTATAGTGGAGGTAGGGTGTGTTTATAATGTTCCAGATTCATAAATGTCACAAAAACGATGTAGGCCTACTTTACTCTTTTACTTTAAACTTAGCTGACTGACAAGTCGGGAGAACTAAAAGGTGATAGGCCTAACAGGTCTCTTTTTATTTTTGGCAGAAGAAATGAAATTTGTATTTTGGGTGGTTAGGCCTATACATTATGGAAAAAGAACTAGTGTCTGCAGTTAATGATGAATATTTCTAAGGTTGAGAGGACCGGTGTAAAACCACCAGTTGCCTTTTATGGGTGACTGCCTGTGTCAAGTCAGGAGTGAAATTTGTTTCTTCACAATGGTATTGGAAAGGAAATGTTGATGCTTTGGCAAGTCTGAAATCTCTTTGCCGTCATTGTTGGGTTTGAAATTAATGAATATGGATCATGTGTTTCTGTACTATACTTAACAGCCTGTCACGTGGCTGCAGGTAGCAACAGCCCATGTTGAAAAAGAGAGTGGTATCAGGGCGGCAATGCGACATAAGGCAGCATGCCGAAAGTATGCTTGTGGGCAGGGAAAAGATGCAAACATGCTAATATATCATAGCCTTAGTGGTTTACTTTATAGTTATCTTGCTTGTTTTGCGTTCTAATGAAGGAGGACTTTAAATGTTCAAGAGGAGTGGGAAACGTCAGACGATGTCCCTTCAAACTTCAAAGGCCGTGCCGTGATGGATTACCCCAGTGGTCCTTCACACCAAAGACAGGCGGGGAAAAAACTGACACTCTAATCAACAATACCCACGTACATTATAATACTTTATCGAAACCCAGGGATGAGGAAATAAAAGTACAAATAAACACATCGAAATAAGCATAAACGTGAACAGCAGAGAAAACACACAAAATAGCGTTACAAAGCTCAGAGTGGAAAGAGAAATGAAACTCATTGAGAAAACAACTACAAAATAATGACAAGCTACATGTAACTAAGTAAAGTGTAAAGACAAGTCTAACAAGCTAACTACATAAAGTATACAGATAGGAAACGAGTAAATATAATAAAACATTATCCCTAAAAACGGGATGAAGAGGTAGGGGGCGGAAGACCAAACCCGCCATCCATACAATGAGCACAAGCGGCCACAGGCCGCTCCACCGAAGCAAGGCAATGCAACTTTTCTTGCCAGGCTTGAGGTCAATGGGCCAGAAGGGCCGCCTCCATGACGTCACACTTTGAAACCAGACTGTCGCTATCGCCGTTTGACAGATCGCTGAATAATGTTTTCCGTACTTCAAAGGCTCTTTTATTCTTGTAATTGGCCAAGAATTGATTGACAACCTCCCCAAATGTTCAGGGACGATGTTTGCTACGTTTTGTACGAATATCAGCTCAACTTGAGCAAATGTTATTGTTTCAGAGGCAAACGATCAACATCAAAGGCCTTTGAAGCTTGCTTTCTCAGAAAGGATAATAGGACGAGAGCCCCACCTGAGAATGGTTATTCCAAGAAAACGGCTGGGTGAAATTTAATCCGGTTAACGGCTTTTGATTCTTTAATGTCTGAACTGCAAAAATGATTCAGCGATTTTCTAAATTTTACTTCGTTCTTTTTTCCATGAAATGAAGAAAATGAACATCCTGAAAATCAAAGGGAAAATTGAAACGTCAAACTTTGAGGATGGATAACAGAAAAACGAAACCAAACATAGAAAATCGCAGGATCGTTTTTTGTTGCCAATATGTCAGGATTAAGATCCAAGTGTAATTATGATTTTATCACAAATAATTAATGATTTATATCGACATTTATGGGGTGGATGCTTTGCAGACAACTTTCAATTGTTTATTCAACAATTAACATCACAGACACCCAAATACGGGACATATAAACTCTTTGGAGTATGACGAGTACACACATATATGATATGTTATCCTAACTCAAATACATTTTGAGCTAGGATTGACTAAAGTGGGATTTATTTTTGGTGTCTTACCTGTCCTTAAGGATTTTTCAGTGTGGGTCCGTTGGACCCATCTTTCTTCTGAATCGATGGGTCCAGTCTGAATCTGTGCAAACTAGACTTCATTTTGTGTGATTTGTTTGATTTTATTTGGTATGATCAACATACAGTGATGCGTGAGTTTACATAAAAGTGTTAAATAGATAAAACATGCAGGTAATTTAAGCCTAGAAACATACATAACATATGGCCTATATGCTAATGCAGGCAAATCATAATTATAATTAAGACTGAATAAAAAGTTACCAATGTAAAAGAGTTTAATTACTAAAAGTTTGTTGATTGTACCAAGGATGGATTCAGTCTATCCAGGGACCTGCTATTAAGACTAAGTCTATAACACGTCCCTAGTTTACCAAAACTATGGTTTGTGAAGTGGTCTTAACCCCTAGCACACTGCCACTGTGACTGTGAGTATCTGATAACGCACACCGTGTTGGCGTGTGCCATCGAGCAGTTTTTAACTCTCTTGCACAACAAGCGGCATGCATATTTCACATGCCTGGGCTCTGTTATTTTTGCGATTCATTCCACGTGATGAAATGGTCGGAAATTACATGATTTATATTTCTGTGCACTTTCTATTTCAATTCACCTGAAAAATTTGATGCTGTGGGAGATGTCAAGAGTCCGATCTTAAGTACGGTCACTTTTTTTTATTAAGCAACGCGGTACAGGCCGTGCAATACAACACAAGCGAGTGTACACAGCCTGTCAGTCACAGGCATGGATGGTTTTCTGCTATGTTGTACGCATATTTTTTTCGGCCTGCGATCGTGAATTTCATTTCTCTCTTGTTCTGTCATACAGATTTGTTCCATTCAAACAATTTAATAAAATCAAAACAACAAAATTTTGTTAAAAATCACCAACGACGACATGACGCATAGGAGACAGCAATCAAGAACACATGATTACATTGTGTTTACGCAAATCTTTGCTTAGTCCACGTGTGACCGTGCGGTGACTAATCTGCGTATTTTCCTTGCCTTCCGTTAAGAATTTTCATTCGTGCCTTCATCTGTGTCTAGATTTGTTCGACGGAAGTCTTTTTGGTGAAAATATGATGTGCAAATTTAACATCTTGGTCCAATAATCTTCGCTTTAATACGACTTATTCCTCCCCAACTTAGAGGACATGAGACAGGTACATGTAATGGCAACGAGTTTGATTGGACAGTGAGCGGGCACGTGATCAAATCCACCCAATGAGGAACCTGGGAATGCTCTCAGCACATTTATAATGAGGTGAAATGACGTGAATTTTTGCAGGAATACCCCAGGAGTATTTTTTCTTAGCAAATAAGAGAGCTTGTAACATACAAAGATGAACATCAGAGAATTCCACCAGTATAATACATAATCATGGTCATGGTGGATGATGCAAAACACCAAGACCGCAAAGGTGCAAAGTTATTAAGTTTGGGGTAATATTTGCAGTTGTATCATTCAAAATGCATTGCGTTTTTTGTGCGTGCATCCACAGAGACGCAAAATGACAATGTTTTATTGATTTCCAGGCGTCCTTTCTTCATTTTTGCATCTATGACACAGGACGCACGCTTAATGTGACCCCTGCTTCTTTGTTTAGCGAAGCAATCTTGTTGTTCAGTCACGTTGTACCGACCCCAAGTACGGCCTTGAGCTGTCATTTTAGCAAATAAGCGGCAGAAAGCTGTCACCAATGGCTAGAGGTAGTTGCCTCAGTCTGCCCCTTGGTACTTCATCACCATCAAGATGCTCTAAATCTATTGTAATGTCACTCTTTTAACATCCATAACAACAAACACCTTCATATGTTTCCGGCAACAGACAAAAAAAAATTGGCCAGTACAAGTTATACCCATTTCATTTCAAAGAGTGACCCAGGTTGGCTTTGTTAATCACACCCTATAAAACGGGATACTTTTTGGCCTTGTGTACACACGTGAACTATTTGGTACCTTACCGTGATAGGTAATTGCAGCGTCGTGATGTGCTAGCACTGATGAGTTAGCACCCAAATATAATACCACCAAAAGTTATAAAAAGAGTTCATATGTTCAAAATTAGCCACCACTGTCTGGCCCAAAATTTTGCATGCACCAATTTTTTCAAATAACAACTCAGCTGATTAAAATTTCAAGGAGTGAGTCATGCATGGCATTACTTGGAATTAAGGTGACTAAACTCATCCTGTATGACCGGGCAATGTACACATCTGTTTTGTACTGCACATCAATATGAGTATGTCTATAAATGATGACATGTCTGCAGTTAAGTTTGTCACAATTAACATATTGCAAGGATATTCAACTTTGTGTTATCGATGGATTTTACTTTTTATGTTTACTTGCAAATGCCAGTACATGTATAAGACTTTACAACACAACAGGTTTGCTCAATATGCAGCAAGTGCTTACTACCCCAAAAGTAAGATGAAGTAAAAAAGAACATGTTTAATCTTCGCTTGAAACTTTTTAAATACTTTATGAGGCAACAGGGAAATAATCCGGTTCCTGTCAGGGATGTGCCCATATATCGAAATAAGGTCAAAAGGTACAATGAGTCAGCCTCTTAGATGTGTATATTCAGTGCTGCCAGTCTTAAGACATCCCTCCAGTGAAAGATCCCACTTCCCAAAAGAGATCCCCTTCCAAGTTCCAATCCTACTTTTTCTTTCCAAATGGTACATTTTCTAAGAGATCCTCTGTCAGGAGATACAGTGTAGCACTCTTTGGGGGCATCTTGCATAGTCCTGGAGGACAGGTGTTACCAACTACCATTAATTAGTTTGCCACCAAAATGTGGTAACTTGGTAGCCAGACTGGTTCAGCTGAACAGTCAATCCAGTCAAGTCACCACCATACTGCTTTCCCTCAGAAATTTTCTTCACTTGTGGCCAAATTCACAGAGAATTTTGATCTGATACCAAACTTATGATCAAAATTAAAATCCCCTTGTTTGATCCTTAATTATTTAATCCTGGGTCAAATAGCATATCATCAATTCCAATATTCACCAATCTATGCTTTTATGGCTATTGTGCAAAAAAAAAGTGCTTATTATTTCCAGATTATTGCTTAATCCTAATTTGATCCAGATTTAAAGATAAAGTACTGGATCAAAGTAAGATCAATTTTCCAATTTTATAAAACAGAAATGTTAATCTGAAAGTTCATGTTACAGCCAAGAACATAGATTTGTTATCCTGCAAGTTTTAATAAAAATTATGCCAAATTTGAAGTGATTTGAACCAAAATCACATCAACTTTAATTTTAGGATTAAATTCAGGATTAAACCAAATTCTTTGTGAATACAGCCACTGCTGTCAACCCCATCCTTCGTGGTTTCCATACAATTCCCCAAGTAACTGAAATTAACAAGAGTTATTCATATAAGCTAACAATTTTTTTTTCTGTATGGACTTCCAACTTTGGAGCCTAGAATTTAACAAGAGGGCTGTGTGAACAGCCAGTGCCTCAGCTGATCTCGACATTCATCACACTTGCAGCTCTATGAGCTTGGGAAAGGATCAAGGACACCATGTTCTGATTAAGTCTGAACTTTATAGAAGAACACTTACATGTGCAACATCAAAGTTCAAGTAATTCTCAAGCTATAATGAAGAGTAAAAATTCATGTATGTTGCACTGTGACCCCACAAACAAGGTCAAGGTCATTCATGTACTGTCTCAGCATGACCTTCATACAGAATAATTAACATGTGTAGCTAACTCAAAACAGATCTCAAGTTATCAAGTAAACAGTAAATTTCGTGTCAGTTGTCCTGTAAATTAACATTAGAATGCCCATTGACTTACATAGTAATCAACAGGAAAGCTGCATTGAACGATAAGTACCCGAATTGAAAATCCTTAAAAATCAGAAATCCAAAGCAGTGCCACCTAGTAAACAACTGTTTAACCCTTCCACAACAACATATCCATCACGTCAGATTAATCTGAGGGACGGTTCTGAGAACAAGTGAAAAATAGCAAAACCATACAAAAAATTCATAAAAAAATTGCAGCGCCACCTGGTGAACAAATTGGGAACTAGGTGTCCCCGGGAGTGTCTATGTACGATATCAAAGCATTTGGGTGAGCAGTTTCAGAGGAGAAGAATTTTAAAGGTTTGCCCCAAAAAAGAACAAAAAAATTCATAAAAAATCAATAGAGCGTGACCATTTGAACACACTTGGTAGAGATCCACCCAAGGCACATCCCCACCAAGTTTGAAGTAAATCTGGCCAATATTATTTAAGTTATGACCATTACAAGAAATCCCCATGTTAAACTTTCCTATTAAAACCTTTGTTGAGATTTTTGAGAAAAAAAATCATAAAAAAATCCAAAATTCATTGGAACATAACCATTGGAACAAACCTGGTAGACACCCACCCAAGGTACATCCCCACCAAGTTTGAAGTAAATCTGGATGACGGTTTTGGAGAAGAAGTCGAAAATGTAAATTCGCATTAGAATGCCCATTGACTTACATGGTAATCAATAGGAAAGCTGCATTTACCCCAAAGGAGCCGAATTGAAAAAAATCATTAACAAGAGGGCTGTGTGAACAGCCCGTGCCTCAGCTGATCTTGACATTCATCACATTTGCAGCTCTATGAACTTGGGAAAGGATCAAGGACACCATGTTCCGAGTAAGTCTGACCTTTATAGAAGAACACTTACATGTACAACATCAAAGTTCAAGTAGTTCTCAAGTTATAATGAAGAGTAAAATTCATGTATGTTGCACTGTGACCCCACAAACGAGGTCAAGGTCATTCATGTACTGTCTCAGCATGACCTTCATACAGAATAATTAACAGGTGTAGCTAACTCAAAACAGATCTCAAGTTGTCAAATAAACAGTAAATTTCGTGTCAGTTGTCCTGTGAATTAGCATTAGAATGCCCATTGACTTACATAGTAATCAATAGGAAAGCTCCACTAACTGGTAAGTACCGTAATTGAAAATCCTTAAAAATCAGGAATCCAAAGCAGTGCCACCTACTAAACAACTGTTTGACCCTTCCACAACAACATATCCATCACATTTCAGCTTAATCTGAGGGACAGTTCTGAAAACAAGTGAAAAATAGCAAAACCATACAAAAAATTCAATAAAAAAAATTGCAGCGCCACCTGGTGAACAAATTGGGAACTAGGTGTCCCCGGGAGTGTCTGTGAACGATATCAAAGCAATTGGGTGAGCGGTTTCAGAGGAGAAGAATTTTGAAGGTGTGCCCCAAAAAAGAACAAACAAATTCATAAAAAATCCAAAAATCAATAGAGCATGACCATTTGAACACACTTGATAAGAGATCCACCCAAGGCACATCCCCACCAAGTTTGAAGTTAATCTGGTCAATATTATTAAAGTTATGACCATTACAAGAAATTCCCATGTTAAACTTTCCTGTTAAAACTTTTGTGGAGATTTTTGAAAAAAAATCATAAAAAAATCCAAATTCATTGGAACATGACCATTGGAACAAATCTGGTAGACACCCACCCAAGGTACATTGCCACCAAGTTTGAAGCAAATCTGGATGATGGTTTTGGAGAAGAAGTCGAAAATGTAAATTAGCATTAGAATGCCCATAGACTTAAATGGTAATCAATAGTAAAGGTGCATTCAAAAAAAATATAAAAATCAATGGAGCGTGACCATTGGAACAACTTGGTAGAGATCCACTCAAGGTGTATCCCCACCAAGTTTGAAGTCAATCTGGATGACGGTTTTGGAGAAGTCGAAAATGTGAATTAGCATTAGAATGCCCATTGACTTCCATAGTAATCAATAGGAAAGCTGCATTGACCGACAAGTACCAGAATTGAAAAAATCCTTAAAAATCAGGAATCCGCAGCATTCCCACATAGTGAACAACTTTGTTTGACCCTTCTACAAGGAACATATCCACCACGTTTCAGCTTAATCTGAGTGACGGTTCTGGAGAAGAAGTCGAAAATAGCTATAACACACAAAAATTCATAAAGAATTAGGAAAAAATCGCAGCGCCACCTGGTGAACAAATTAAGAACTAGGAGTCCCAGGGAGTGTTCCTGAGTGATATCAAAGCAATTGGGTAAGCGGTTTCGGAGAAGAAGATTTTTTAAGATTTACCCAAAAAAGAACAAAAAAAATCATTAAAAATCCAAAAATTACTGGACCGTGACTAATTGAACAAACTTGGTAGAGACCCACCCAAGGCACATCTCCACCAAGTTTAAAGTGAATCTGGCTGATGGTTTTTGAGAAGAAGTCGAAAATGTGAATTGTGGACGACGGACGGACGACGGACGGACGACGGACGGACGACGGACGGACGACGGACGGACGGACGGACGGACAACAGACGGACGGACGACGGACCCTCAAAAAACCTCAGCTGACTGACAAGTCAGCTGAGGTAAAAATCAGGAATCTGCAGCATTCCCACATAGTGAACAACTTTGTTTGGCCCTTCCATGAGGAACATATCCACCACGTTTCAGCTTCATCTGAGTGACGGTTCTGGAGAAGAAGTCGAAAATAGCTATAACACACAAAAATTCATAAAAAAATAGGAAAAAATTGCAGCCCCACCTGGTGACCAAATTAAGAACTAAGAGTCCCAGGGAGTGTTCCTATGTGATATCAAAGCAATCGGGTAAGCGGTTTTGGAGAAGAAGATTTTTTAAGATTTACCCCAAAAAGAACAAAAAAATTCATTAAAAATCCAAAAATCAATGGACCATGACCATTTGAACAAACTTGGTAGAGACCCACCCAAGGCACATCCCCACCAAGTTTGAAGTGGATCTGGCTGACGGTTTTTGAGAAGAAGTCAAAAATGTGAATTGTGGACGACGGACGGAAGACGGACCCTCACAAAACCTCAGCTGACTGACAAGTCAGCTGAGGTAAAAAGCCTCACAAAAAAATAAAGAAAGAAAAAAAGTCTGTGCAGACAAAGTGAGAACAAAGAAACCCCAAAATGGATTTATTCATGTCCTATTGACCTTGCTAAATGGAGGGGGGGGGGGGCTTACATAATCTCACAACATTTTAGTGGCAGGGCCACAATATATTACCCAACCTGATCCATCCCATAGAGGCTACCAGTGGCCAAGTGATGGCAGCTGATCTAGTTATACAAATATAACACAGTCTGGCAGAGAGACCTACATGTACATACAGATACTGGTGCAGCAGGGAAAAGCTATCCAACAAAATGAACAGGCTATAATGTACAACGCCCCAGGATATAACAAAGCCTGGGGTAGGGACCTACAATTTTGGGATAGTTGATAAAAGCTATCCACACTGCAAGTAGACTATGTATAATGCACCTTAATCCAACATCATATAAATACATTTCTATGCATATACCTTGCATTTGTATTTTTTGGGGTTGAATTTTTCTTTTGAAAGTATAAATAGTTTTACAATTAATAGAAAGAACTACCTTAGTCCCGGTCTCAACAGACCGACACATGAAAGTAATCGTCTAAGACAGTTGGCCTTTCAAGACAAATTAATTGAAAAAATAAGACTCTTTTTGTACGGAGAGAAAGTAGCCTCCCATGGAAGATGTCTCTCAAGATATCAGTATATTACCACGCATAACTGGTACACGGACTCAGGTCTGTGATCAAGAATGGACACAATTTTTTTAACTGGAGGTTCTGTAGAGAGCACTCATGCTTGAGTTAGGTGTGCCCCAGGCATGCACCAGCCAATCAACATGTTGCACTTGCTAAGTATTGTTTACAACAATGGCCACCTGCCCCAGGCACCATTGTACCTAAACTTTGTCTCGATCCCATGTCAGGACAGGATGGCCTTGCTCAGCACACTGTGGATATGAGTTGCCCACAGCATGCAGGAGAAAGCTGCCCTCTGGTGGCAGATCATCCTGGCTGCTCTCAGTCAAAAGCCTTTAACTACAGAACATACTCTGCACAGTGCACAAGTCAACACCCACAATTAAGTTACACTTAACCCTTTCCACCTCAAATCACGCAAGCACATCCAGATGTAAATTGTCTCCTGATTCAATATTTTTACATAAATTTCATGTTAACAGAAAACATATTTTTGCTGAAAATTGTAGATAAAACCTACCATGATAGCATGCCCCAGGTCAATTGCTTTCCTTGGTACAGGTTGGATGCAATGCACCCAACTTGTACCAAGGAAAGCTCTTGACTTGTCTTATTCTGACCAAGAGAGGATCAAGTCAACAGGCTGTGGTTCATCATTTTGGATGACAACAGGTTGACATTAAATATTTTAACCCTTCCCTGACCATTCCAGTTGACACTGTTCTCATTACATGTGAACCATTAAGAACTGAAATATTCTGTTGCCAACCACGACAATGGCATAAAGTCTTGAGCACAAGGAAGTCTGTAAATATCAAAGTGTATATAATGTTCATATAGCACTTTATAATGTAAGCAATAAAAGTGTCACTGTCTATGCAAGGACTGTACTTGATGCAAAGATTGTATCCAAAATGTATTATCACTCAGTTTTCTGTGGGTGCCTCGACAGGGATACAAAGAATGGTACTCACGAGTCTTTCTTTGATGTGACTTTCAAACTGGATGCCTCTGTGACAGGAACCTCTGGTGTCTATGACCACCACAACGTAACCTAGTGACGCCAGCGTGTGTAACCGTAAAAACCTGCCACAAACAGAAAGGCTTTCTTGCTTACTTGTATACTCCCAAGTTATTTACAATACTATTAACAAACACTATTTTTTACACAGGTCAAACACTCAAACTCCATTACTGCAAAGTACATGTATACAATCTCATGCTACCGAAGCTTATAAACTTCACACACTTGTTAAAAGTATTACTTGACAAGGTTCACTGGGATATTGCACACTTAATCATGAGTTACAGATCATAACAGTCACTGTAACATTGTCCTTTTTGCTGTGTAGCCATGCATACATTCCATTAAATATACAAAGTGAAAATTACAGAATTTGTGCATAAAAATGGTTCATTTTTGTGCATGCTAAACTCAGTTGAAGACCCTCTGTTTGGCTACATAGTACGCCATGTAAATTAACAAACATCCTTTGCAATGTGCTACAAGGATTAGATAAAGGCCCTTTTCCAGTACATCCTTGTCGACTGGTTGCACATTAACATTTATGTGTGACCATAGCCTGAATGATGAACACCTGCCCATTTACACCATGCTCCCCTGTGTTATTTATATTTCTATGGATCTACCTGGACGGTTAATCCCCTTTATAGTCTGTTCTGCCAGCCACCTCCACCTCCCATTTATTTTTTGAGCGATCTGTCAATTTTTGTGGTATCATCTGCAGCCTGGTTGGCAAATTCCACTGACTACATGATCTGCTTTATGAATTACCAATCTTTAGCTACGCTGCAGATGCTTAGCTCAAGAGCATGGTCATGTTAGTCTCCACATCTGACTGCTCGTGGCCATTTGCAGCATACAGATGCGCCGTATTTTGCAGTGTTCCACTATGTGTCACATGATGCCAAAGAAATGAGGGGGGAACTGACAAACCTCCACAATCTCTGATTCATCTTTTAGGGGTACTTTGAACAATCTGGATTACATATTACTAAGTCACTTTTTTCTCTTTTCTTTTTTTAAATTGGCTGGATTGATTAAACAGGAATTCTGGCATGATGTAGGCATATCACATCCCTGAATTAAATGGTTTTCATGGCACAGAATATCTCATTGGCATCGATATGCACAGTGCTTCCCTCTGCTGGAAAAGTTCTACACCTACATTTATAAGTGAACAATCTTCAAATTCCCTTGGTGAAATTGATGGAGAGAATTACATATGCACACAGTAAATGTTTATCAAAATGATACATGTCTGTGTGACTAACATTAAGATACAGTAAAACCTCATTATAACAACACTCAGATATCTGACATATTCAACATAATGACACAAATTTTCCTGGGAAAAAGTTTTTTTTTTTTTTGCTATTTGATCATTTATCTGACATATTCAGTTATCTGACACATTTCTTAGGGAACAGATGGTGTCATTATAATGAGTTTTCACTGCATAGACAATTCTGTAATGTGGACATCAGAGTCAAAGTAAGGAAATGCAGAAGTAAAAAGTGTATGAAGGTTAAACATAGAGTTCACACATTCCTGTGGCTACTCAGGAATGTGACTTCACATGTTTGAATCAAAGACCCCTTTAAGATCACCATGATGTTGACATTTGTAGGTGGTTGTTTTTTTTAATTCTTACATGCCTCATATGTTGAATATAATGAAAAGCAATAGAATTTTAGTACAGTGTAATAGGTTTTGTTTCATTAAAAGATAATCTGACAAGCGTCATTTAGTTATTACAGAATAATACAATCACTCACACGTGTTTACAGAACAAAATGCTATGCACCATTGGGGGAAATGAATATGGCCCACACAAGGGACTTAATAGTTAAACACTCAGCTACAAGATGGCAGCACCTGCTGGTGTCTGTTCCCAAATCAGCATGGAATGGTACTGCACATGTGTACACAACTGAAGTTTCCAGCACATCTGGAACACACTGAAGTGATCGAATCCAATGGAATAGCATGGAATAAGGTGCCATCAAAGGGTTCTGTGAATCTCACTTGGGATTCTAGCAGTTAGGGCTGTTCCAGAAAGTCAATTAAGAAAACACTGTGCACATCATGCTGTTGAAGACCTCCCATTTTATCCTTCATATTAAACAACACTATATTGCAGTGCCCTGTTGCAAGCATAGGGGAGATCACTACATCACTGATTAGTTAGCCTACCTGGTTCCCTTGAAAGCATTTCCTACCAGCTGTACTTGGGGCCCTCCATACACAAACAGTATGGTGGGGTAGAGTTTGCCGGCCTCCATCTCCTGCGGTTTGTACATCATCCCGTAAGCTGTGTGACCCACCTGGCTGCTGTAGCTGAACAGCTCTGGAGGATGGTAGTCGTCTGATAACGCTGAACACATAAACCAGGAATACATTATTATTTATCACACACCCTGTCCAATTAATTAACGAGGCCAGTAGTTGTCTTATAATGCTAAAGACATAAACTAGAAATACATTATATACCCCTTTCTATTCAGCTCATGTGGGAGGTCATTTTCTGGGATACATTATTATACACCCCTTCCAATTAGTTCAGGACGGTGATGGTCTTTTAATAATACTAAACACATAAATCAGGGACACAATCACCTTCATAGATAGATAAAATCTCTAAGCACTTTAAATTATACAATTTATTTTATGATGGTCAGTATGGTTTTCGTGAAAACCATTCTATTGAACTTGCAGCTTTGGAATTTATTGATTGTATATTATTAGATATGGATAAGGGGAAAATCCCTAACAGTATATTTTTAGATCTTTCCAAAGCTTTCAACACCTTGGATCATGATATTCTACTTGATAAATTGAGACATTATGGTGTCAATGGTATTGGGTTAGATCTTTTTACGAGTTATCTAACAAATAGAAAACAATATGTTGTTTATGAAAAGATAAACTCCAACTCTTCAGTAATCTCTACCGGCGTTCCCCAAGGGTCAATTTTAGGTCCTCTTACATTTTACAAACTATTTATTGTTCTTTAATTCTTCCGAGATTCAACTACTGTCTTCTCACATTACCAAAATAATGGCATTCATGATCACGAATATTTTTTCGATACCATATGTTTGTAGGGTGGCACACATGACAGCGGTCTGATAAAGACCTTAATGTGTGTCCCCCTGACCAAGATATAATTTTACCTTTTTTCTTTCATTAGTTATATTGAGTTGACTTGAGTGTTGTAATCAACAAGTGTATTGTTTTCATCTGTATGTTTCATCAGGTCGAATAAAGTTCTTCCTGAATCCTGAATCCTGAATCATTCTTATAGTCCCCTTTCTTTTTGGTATTGGTCTTATTTCATTTCTCCATTTTATGTATATAATGTATTTTTATAACTACATATGCATATATCTTTTCTCAAGGCTGAGCCATGATGAGAACCAACTGGTCTCCACTAATCATGTATAACCCAGCATAAATACAGGAACTACCTTTCTATATAAATGTCTATAGCTCAACAGAGAGATAGTAATCTGATAATGCTGGAAACATAAACGAGGGATACATTTTCATACACTTTCTCCCAGACTTTTTCAAAACAAACATGATAATTGCCTTTATATTTTTTTCTTTTTCCTTTTTTTGCTTCCACATATTTAAAGGTTTTCTTTAACCACTGCTTTCTAGTTTTCTATGTGTTGAGATTTTTATTTGAAACTTATTAGAGTTATCATTGCTAAAAAATATTCTTGCTGAGAGCTGCAAATCAGATAAAGATACACTTTGCCTAGCCTCTATAGTTGCAAATCTGTTCAAAGCCGATTAGGCCCGAGATATACACATACACTTTTCTATTTTCACCCTGGTTAAACCAGTCCTCTTGATTATGATTATCCAGTATTCTAAATAACACCAGCAACTCTTAGCTACTACATTAACAATTTCAGCTTCACATGAAAATCACTGGCAATTGACACCATTGTGAGTTACTGCATTGCCAGATTACTGTTAATCTGTTGACTTAAAAGAGAAAAAAGAAGCACTTCAATGCAAAGCATTGATTGATGGAGCCACCTCTGAACATACGTAGGTCCTGTGACCTTGAAAATAAGATCAAGGTCAACAAAAATGTGCTGAGGTCATGGAATGGTGCCATGGTACAAAGACGACAAATTTGAGTTTCAGGTGGCCAGCAAGTCTCGCAACATCATGTTCACAAACTAAGGGCAGATAGATTGAGCCACACGTAGAAACATTGACAAAACCAAGAGATGGACAGCTAGAAAACATAATGCCCCCCCGTGATCCCATAAAAACTAATTAAAGTTCTATGTCAGTTGCATATAAAATGCATTAAAAAATGTTGGAGACAGTATGTTTTGATCAAAATATAAGCAATGATTTTTTATTAATGCTACACGCATCACACTGCCATAATGAAGCTATCTTCTTTTCTTTTCATTTAATATACTACATATTTGTTACCGCTGCAATAAAACAATGATTTTGTTTTTGTTTTTTGTCAATGCTATCATCAGTGTCACTGGTGAGAGACTGTCAGTACTTACTGGTAGCCTGTAGTAAGCACCCCATGGCCTGAGGTACAACTGTGTTCTGGTCTGTAAAGACTAGTTTGTAGATCTGACTAGACGGGGCGCGGCTGATGCTGCTGTATACAGTCACAAATAAACTGCACTCCTGTCAACACATCAAAATTATTCTACAGCACAATTTCACAGGATGCAGAGAGCACAGTCTCATTAAATTTCATCCATTATAAGGGTACAATGTTTGGCAATTCCTGGATAATCTGAGTTTCTCACACACCATATTTAGTTACCAAAAGGGAAGTATATAATCGTACACTGTTCACAAAAATTTCAATGTCATGCTGTTTTCATTAAATACTCAAATTAGGAAAATAACCGTTTTGACTCTTAGTTATACAATTAACAGGCTTAATTTTTTATATTTGTTTCTTAATTAACAGTACTTTCTTTGGTTTGGTACACCGTAGTCTTCACAAATAATGACGGAAACACCTTAATCATGGAGAGAGTATATGGAAGATCACTCCCAAAACATGTACATCAACACAGCCCACTTCTATTCATGTCAGTTGTTCCAAACTTAAGGATTAGAACTGTGAACACATCACTGATTTTCCCTTTGGTCAGTGATCCCTGTTTATGGTTTTTTGGGGTTTTTTTTGTTTTTTTTTTCAGGGACAAAACTAGGACACCCAAAAACTGCAGCATATGTGTGGGATGCACATCATTATACATGTAGGTCCATTCCTTTGTGTAAACGTTTTCTCTTTCAACTTAATTCTGAACTTTATACATAAAAATCTATTTCTGTTAAATGTGCCTGGGTTTCAAATACAAGGACAGACAGATCATTCCATATTGATTTCCATGATTCTGTCAGATCCAACGCATGTTTGGAAGAAGGTATGTGTCTTCAGAAATATGTAGTTTTGACACATATTTTCTTTTCTGTCAACCATTGCAAAGCAACCTTGCTTTTTCTGTTTGACTTGCAAGTTTCATCAAAAGTCTACAATGACTTTGACGACACTCTTTATCAGTTATATGGTCACACTGTTGTTTGGAACATTGATGTCATTGTCATTGTGACAGTTCTCCATAAATAGTTTGAGAGCACAGGTATCATGGACCACTGAGATGTTTCTCCTTCCATTCTACTTATTGTCTTTATTTAGTACAAATCTGCTACATGTTTCAAAGCTTTTTTCACTTCTTTTTTAAAAATCAAATATTCTCACATATTCCCTGGATATCACAATTACCAAACAGCAGTCCAAAAAGTACAATAACTCACCTTATCAATAGCTATACTGTGCGAGTAGCCCAGTTCTGTTAACCTTACTATAGATCCAGGATTCTCATAAGATACAACATATCTGAAACAACACACACGCAATTAAACATAATATTCTTCACTGAGCATCTGCACAAAGTTGTATATACAAATATGTCTAATCTGTCTGTAAAACTTCATTTGATATCTTTTTCCAGCTGAATTATAGGTCAAGCTGAAAACCAATGTCTTATAATACCGAGATAAGTAACTTTCGGTGCCCCTCGCAACTTAAATCAACCTGTTCTCAGTTCTAATAGGGGTGCTAGATTGACATTCCTCGTGAAAAGACCTTTCATCCAAGTGTCGGCATGCCTATAATTCCAGAGAATATAATGGTCTGGGTCAACAGCTTTCCTAGGTGTGCTTTGGGTGCAATGCATGCCCAAGAATGCTGTTGACTCAGTCCAAAACTTGGCACTGAAGGAGTTATGACAGCAGGCGCACAGACCACTTTACAATAAAATTCTAAGTCTTACCAACCTGTATGTTTTTTAAAAACCCTCATACACATATTTTTGAATTCTTGATCATTTCATCCACCCTCCCCCCCCCCTTTCCCAGTCAAATCAATACTGATATAAATTTGAGAGGCAGCAGAAATCAGCAGTTTGACACTAAATAAACTTGTGGACATCTTTGAATGTTGACAAAATTGTCAAAAAAAATATGTGTATCTGATGGGGATTATGAAAAATGTCCAAACTAACACAGAGTAACTTTGTCATGGAAGAGAATCTCATCTTTCCAAAGTATTGTGGATTATACTGTATTTTACTACCATGTTTTCAAAGAATTTATTACAAATTTTACACAACATTTTGTGCTTTCAATTGCCGAAACAATTCTTTCCAAAGACTGCAGTGTGCTGGCAGAGTCATGACCATGTACAGCAGTCCCTGCTTAAAGAGACCACCCTTTGGATTGGACCAAAAGTGGTCACATAAAGGAGGTGGCATCTGAATGTAGCTCCAATGGACCCAAAAAATTTTGGTCTTGACAAGCAGGTGGTCTCTCAAAGGAAGGACTGCTGTACTTCACGAAATGAAAATATCATATGTATATGACTGAAATAAAAACTTGTCAGATACCCAAATTGTACTTTTTGCTGTTAATTTAACAGATTTTCACACAAACATTTGCAAATTAGTAACAGTTGTATAAGGTGCAAAAATGATAATACTTACAAATGTGTTTCTAAAGGTGAATCCTTTAGTCCAATAAAATAAACTAATTTCCTATGCTCATCTACCCATATCTGAAACAACACAAGGTTAACGTCTATCAACTTTGACACACATAACAAGGCTAAGGTGACCTGTGCATTACCCACAGCCCATGCTTGGTAGCAAAGGTTTTGGTGGCAGTGATAATCCTCATATTAATACACACACAACACATGGACATACACAGGATTATTTGCACAACAGCAGTCTGCAGCAAAGAAGCCAGTCCTTAAACTTGATGGAGAATGTGCAAGATACCACACAGTGCAATTCAACAAATATTTTCTCCTTCGAAGTCTTGTCAGGGCTCAACATTAAGGGAAGACCTGTTGCCTATGGCAACTAGAATTTTAGTCAGGATAATCAAAAATTTAAAGCTCAATACTGGCTGCCCCAAAGTGTGAAAAAAAATAAAATCGGGGGCAACTGGCCAAAATCCCTAATGTCAACCCCTGCTTGTTTAGTTTCATGCTACAAGTTGTTGCTGTGGCAACCATTTCGATCTATATTTTCTGCGTTTTCTTGATACAGATATTATTGACTGTTTGGGAAGCACAGATCGTCAGAACGTGCACTTCTGCACTTTGTGCATAATTTGAGTTATAAAAACTCTTGTGCCCTATAGTTAGTGCCAAAAAAAAAAAGTTTCTCAAGGCTGTCCTGGCAACCATTGTCAAATCTCTACAAACACAAATGCTGATAGTGACACGAACATGTTACCAGATAGTGACGATGACTACAATATGATATGGCTGCATCAGCATGTATGAAATTTTCTTTTATACGCAGCACTCGCATTACTATCTACCTACATGAGCTATTGGCCTCTACGGTCTTCTATTTATTGTAAATTCATGTATGTCAGACTTAATTTCACATTTATCAATCATTTTTCAGCCCTGATTTGAACTTGTGTGCATTTATGTTTATCTATTTATACTGCATCTTAACTCATGAAGAGAGGCTGAGTTGTGGTTTTTACATTAACACTACTGATGTTGCCCTGTTAAACTTTCTGATCGTACTTGATCGTAATATTCATTGGTTAAAGAAAGACTACTATTGTTGTCAATTTGAAAATTCTTAAAGTGATTCTAAAAAACTTGGGATATTATCCGATCAGTTCTTCATATGAATAAAAAGAAAAAAGATTTCCATTCCTTCTATACTATAAAAATAATTTCAAGGCATGAAATTGTTAAACCTTTTAATTCTTTTTTTTTTTTAAAGTTTTGGTAATACATTGGTCCATAGCTAGCTGTCAAAACTTATAAAAGAAATGTTCCTTATTTCTCTATTTATCTTACTGACTAAATTAACAACAGGTTTTTCTTCATCCATGTAGCTGCAAGTGAGATGGAGAAAATTTCCCATGATTAATAGCCCAAAACTAGGACAGGACATGATAAAATTTCTATAAAACTCTGAAAATATATTAGTAGTGGCCCTATTGCTTTTCCTCTGGCTCATATTATCAATCAATCTTTAAACACCTGAATTTTTCCAGATAAACTTAAAAATGCCTGTACATAAAAAAGAAGATGAACAAATTTCTGATAACTATTGGACTATTTCTCTTTTATCAGCTTTCTCTAAAATTTTTGAGAAAGTTGTCTGCAACCAACTCTATTCTTATTTTGCTTCTTTACTTCACATAAACCAGCATGGCTTTGGGAAGTCACGCTCAACCAAGAGGGCTGCTCTTGAATTCATTGATAGAATTCCTAATGTTTTAGACTGGCGAATTACCTGTATATCTATTTTCCTCGACCTGTCGAAGGTGTTTGATACTCTTTTTTTTTTTTTTTTCAGAGGTACATACATATTTATGTACATGTCTGGATGATATCCACGATACTGCTGACTGTTCTGCCGTCTCAACAGATGTTGCTAAGCGATGGGCAGACTCCCTTGCCACGTATTATGCTAAATTTTTATCGTTTGGAGTCTCCTTGTCAGTCTAGCTCAACTGTTTATAGTTCTTAGTAGATCCACCTGGATCTACTGAGATCCATCAGGATCTCCACGAAGGAAACAGCTGCAATCACACGTACAAGAGCTGTCACATGACACACATAGTCTATTCATTTATATTTTTTTCAATATATCTAGACAAACCATTTCAACAGTAAAGGGGATCTTTCTCCTGAAGGGACCCAGGAAAATGTTTTTCTGAGGACCAGTTTGCATTTTGAACTTGGGCACGTGTAGAAGAATCTACAGTCTGTTTGACGTCATGCCACTTGGCAGACCCAGAACAACCAGTTCAAACTAAGTGCAGTCATCATGACTGTAACGTCATGATAGTTGATGTTGACTAGTGTGTGTCTAGCAATGTTACCTGCCATATAAAAGAACCCATACGTCAGCTTTTCCGTTAGAACTTGCACAGTTGTAGAGTGTGCCTGATAAGCCCAACGGAGGGCGAAACACGTCGCACAAGAAACCACTACAGCTAGCATGCCAGCTTTTCTGGCTTTGCCTCGTATTTCTCATGTTTGATTCTCTTGATCACAATTTCCTTCTGCAGAAATAGAAACATGATTTTTTGATTCCCTGAATGGAAAATTGTCCAAAAGTTTACTTTTTGTATTGCTAACGCAGTTATTTAAAAAAAAAACCAGTTTGATTTTCTTGGGGAACTTATTGATGAAAACATCGAGTTGGAAGGCTCATAATAATAAAATTGCAACTGAACTCTCCAGAAGTGTTAGCCTCCTAACTAAAGTTCACCATTTTCTGCCTTTAAGAGCACTTCTAACCATCTAAAATTCTCTTTTTCTTCCTCATCTTTAACTACTCAATTCTTGCTTGGGGTCACATGTGTGACAGGAAAAACAAATTTCAAAAGCAAGCCATACACACTACATGCTTTGCCACTTTCAATGCCTATACCGAGCCTCTTCTAAAAAAGATTAAATATTCTTAAATAGGGTGATTTGATGCACACCAGGGCTTTCAAGTCCCATTACTGATACTGCAGAAATGAACTGTTTGCCATGGGATATTTCAACCAAATATAGTTTTACCTGTACCTGTTTCTCACTATCCTATCCGCAATCGTAATGTTCCCTGCTACCCATTCCCATCCCATAACCTAACTAAGAAACAAAATTCAATTTCATATCCCTACAGTGCTTGACAACACATCTCATTCTATAAAGGGCAAAATAAATACTTGTTCTTACTCTGGCTTTTCCATATACCTCAAAAGATTTCTGATCAGTCAGTATTCTTACCCCTTATTGATTGCCATATCTGCAATCAATAACCTGTAGTGAATGTATGGTTATTTCTGCCATCGTATATATTTGTTTACAATCATACTGCATACTTCTGAATAATTACTATATACATCTTAAGTTACGAAGTCTATGACTTTTATCCTCATTTTTGTTAGTGATATGCTATCTTACTGACCTCACTCACATTTTCCTTTTTTTTTTTTTTTTTTTTGTTCGTGTAAACCATTGCTGTGTTCGCAATTTTGTTCAGATACACCACAAGTGACCCCAGTGATAGCAGATCTCCACATCCTTAGCTGGGGTCATCCTGACCTCTTGTCAATGTGATCATTCTTTTTTCTCATTTCCCACTTTTCCTGCATTGTCACTTTGAAATCTATCTACATGATATCTACATATTATCATTTGGTCAAATAAATTTTCTATGAATCTGATATCCATGTACATGTATATAAGTTCAACTGGAAATCAAACTGCATGTATCTACCCTGAATATAGCAAACATTTCTTTATTTTAAATGGGCGGGAGCTTAACCAGGAAGGAAATAAGCATTTACTGTCCACAAAATATAATGTGCCACCAGCTTTCAACAAAATAATTCAAGCTTTATTACAAATACTTCAGTTCCATCATGTAATTTTACTTTCACTTTTGGTAATAAAAATTCAAATAGGACCTTGCAGATTAGACTGGCTTATAAGAGAACATAAAAATCCAAGCCAACTCTGCCATCATAGTGCAAATATGTACTCTGCCACTCTGTTTTGAGCGAAAATAGCATAAGTTCATACTACATTTGCAGCCATCATGAAATTCTTTACAAAAAAAAAAGGGGGGAGAAATAATCACGAATTTACAAATGCCTGACAAAAATTTATCCAGTGGGAATACATATATGCACCATGAACGAACAATCAACTCCTCACCTCTTTCCTAGAAACTTCCCATTCACCACTTGTTAAAACTTCTTCATGTAATATACATGGCCTGAGCAAATCTGAAGGAAAAAGAGCCGGACATTTCAACCATTGTACTTTTCTTGCATAGAATTCACTTTTATTGTGGAAACCAGTATGCCACTGAAAGGCAATCAACTCTCTTCTACCAAGATTGCAAAGTTCTATTTTCACTTGTGTTTTTTTTTCTTTTATCTTTTTTTTTTTCCTTGTTGTTGTAGTTTAAGTTTGGTACAAGTAATGTATTTCCAAAGTTTGCCATACTAAGCAAGTGCATCCACATGGAAGTGGCTGATAACAGACTGGTTTTCATCTATGTTTATAAAGTGTACACAGTTTTTTTCATTCACAATCCAACATCTGACAAGTCTGTGCTCACAAAATTTGAGCATTTTACATAAATGATACTTTGACAGACTTTCTTGCACCCCTCATCCTGTCAAGAATATATACTTGTTTCCCTTGCATATTTTTGGGGAGCAAATCTTAACAGAATTTTGTCAGGCATTAACCAATTAGGTAAGTACATGTATGTGTACCACCTAACAACACCACCCAGGTGACTAGCTACTGATGACATCTACAAGACAAAAGTAAAATTATTCTTTAAAGCTGGACCAAAGAATGATTCCGGAAAATTTCATCTGCCCATAAGCATGGGTTTTTTTTGTTTTTTTTTTACCTGCATGTGTATCTTCCACGTCTGTACTGGTATCCATGTGGCAATTGTGTGAATACTGCAGTCTGGAGGTTACATTGTATAGATGCCTAAAACCTGTCTTCTCGCTGGCCCAGATAAAACTGATTTCATCGCAGGACTTTCTTGGGAAGAAGTGGATAATATCGTGGACCTAAAAAATATTCATTCATGCACAATTTGAGCTCAGTCAATTTGAGCCATTTTAATTTTGTCAAGTACTTCTGGCGGTACATTGACAACTGCTTCGGGATTTGGACACATGGAGAATAATCCTTGTTAGAACCAAGAAACTGGCCTAATAACCGTCACCCCACAATAAAATTCACACTCCAATCTTCTTACTAATTGAAAGTGTCACCTTTTTAGATGCCAAAATTATTTTAAGGTCCTAACAGTCACTTAGAACCAACGTTAAGCCAACAGACACACACACACGATATTTACATTTAGATTCTTGTACCCCTGCACAACCGATGAGACCATCACCTCAGAGGCAGTTTTAACCTGTCATCAGGATTTGCTCCGATCCAACACGGGGACAAACATTTAGATCTTATCATGTTATTACAAGAGGATACCCAAAAGAATTCCTCTTATACAACAGATGAAAAGCACCGCAACACAAACATGGACTTACCGCTCCTTACACCCAAAGTCACATTCACTGCATCCCCTCTTACTAACACATAATGACACTGTGTAACCCTGAGACACTGAAAAGTAAAATATCTATAAAACCCCACCATGGACAAATCCTCTGATTATCCCCGAATGCAAGAGGGTTTTCACACAAGAACCTGCCTATGGTTTTTGCTGGTGTAGGAATCCTCAAGATATTTTAGCAGGAGCCAAATGTACTTATCTAAGACCCATAAGATGCCAGGAGGACATATACCAAATAATCCACAGGACCCTTGTGCCCGCCAGAACTGCAATTTGTGTACAGCGACTAAAAAACAGCAAACAATAATCTCTTCTGCTATGGGAAAATCTTTCCACATTAGAACGTGGTTGATATACATACCTGTTGAAAATGTGGTCTACAATATGCAGGTGAACTTAGGGAACAGGTAAGGACAGATATCTTAGAGCACAAGAGAAGCATTCAGCTCCACAAACCTAATTCTATTAGCAAACACTGGGACTCCATGACCACTCACTACATGACACTCTTTTTTATAGAACTCTGTAGCACACACCTGGAGTTGGGATCTTCGACTGTATTTAGGAAGGAAAGACAGTGGTACCAGACCTAAAAGTTCAACACTTCAGGACTGGCAGATCTCTAAACACTCTAAAATGAGAAGCTATTTCATGTCTTTCCTGTTACATACAAATTTAACCTGGTTTCAATAGATGGAACAAAATATGAACAAATCTAGTTTGAGACAGAATCTGAACTCATTGCATACAACGGTGTAGTCTTTGTCATTGGTTTTTGCAGTCCTTGCCAAGTCATGCTATGGCTGCCTTTGGGCAGCACTGCAACAAACACCGAAGGACTCCAACCGTTGGTACTCGAAACAAATTTACAAATTTTTATCTTAAATCTAACATGTAAATATATGTCAAAATCAAGGGACTGGTATGGAATTTATTTAAAATTTGACATTTAACTTACATTAATCCATATATCTGAGGTGTCTTCTTGTATGACGTACACCGTGCAGCGTACGTCTGTGTGCATGCTGCCATTGGCCTCATCTTCAGTGGCAGACTGACTGAAGCATTCCACTGGGATGAGGATGAGCTGTAGTTTCTGCTGCTTACGATCCAGCAGACTGGCATATACACTGGCAACAAATAACATATACATTTATCAACGGTTAATTAAGAGGATTGGCGTGGCCACCACCTGCACAATGTATACACACATACAAGTTACTACTGTTACTCCTGCCATTACCATTAGCAAAAAGAGGTCTCATTGTGGTTGACCCTAAAATATGGGTAAATTTATCACAGACGGTGACTCCGGTGTCAGGAAAATTAGGCCAACCCAATATAAAAATATGTTGAAGATTTACATATATGGAATAAAACCGATAAGGTATGTTGCCTTTTTTCTTTTCTTTTTTTTTTTCTTTTTTTAGTAGGGCATACAGAGAGAATCAAAGCAGCTTTGGTCATGCAACGTCCAGACTTTGCCAACCTTACAATGCATATATCCTGCCAGTTTTTCCACGTTTCCAATGTAGTAGTGGGAACTCAGTTTTACCATGCTTTGCTTAAAACCAGCACAGCTTACTGTGTGAAGAGATTTCTTAGTTCCTTCAAATTGTCAAAAATGTGTTAGATGTTATCTAAGCAAAAAAAAAAAAAATGAAAAAAGTCATAATTGCAACTTATAATATATATATACACACATTCATGTCTATATGTGTGTGTGTGTGCGTGCGTGCCTGCCTGCCTGCCTGCATGTATATGTGTATGTATGCATGCATGATATGTATGTATGTATGTATGTATGCATGCATGCATGCATGCATGCATGCATGCATGCATGCATGTATGTATGTATGTATGTATGTATGTATGTATGTATGTATGTACATGTATGTATGTATGTATGTATGTATGTATGTATCCATGAGGTCAGTTTACTGGCCATAACTTAGGGTAACCTCCAACACATATCACAAACATTTTCAATTCTGGTCTCATGTACTAGACACTACATCTATTAAGCATTGACATATGGGACTTGAATTTAGCAGTAAAGTCAACATAGACACAGATGCCAAGTCAAGAGTTATATATAAAAGAACTTGAAACAAGGGCGTGGTTTAAAGCCTGGCCTCTAATTTGATACATAAAGTAGTTTTAATCTTGGATATATTTGAGTCCTCAGTGATCTGCTTAGTTCGCCACAAACGAGTTGTCTGGCCAGTCTGTGTCCCTCAGGCAAGACATCTGCGTCCACATGTACCATCTACTCCACTTGACCATTGGATCCAATTCACTAGCTGTGGCCACCGAACCCCACACAAAAAATACTTACAATTGTCCATCTGGTGTCCATCCTGCCCGCAGAATGTACTCCATCCAAGGAAATAATGAACTTAAGCTCTCTGCAAGCTGCTTATCATATACTGTTTGAATCTGAAGAAATGAACAACCAAGCTGACACATCAGTGCACTGATCCAGTCTTTTTCATTTTATTTTAATGGCTGACAAAAATGTCCTTTTGAATGAGAAAAAGGAAAAACATCAAAATTTTCAATTTTCTTTTGAAGAGGCAACATATCTTCTTTTCAAAATATTTTTGTTGCTGGAGTGAATATATCATATCATATCATAAATGTATCATATTATATATATATATATATATATATATATATATATATATATATATATATATATATATATATATATATATATATATATATATATATATATATATATAGATGCATTGACGTCCAATTTGCTTTGCATATATTAATATATCAACAATAGTATGTCTGTCACTTTGTATGTATGCTGAGTAAACACTGTTTCTGAATTGTAGCCTGATATAACAACTTCTGTCTATTTAATCACACTTCACATACAGTTGCTGCTGATGTCCATCATTCAGATTAGTTCCTTCACAAAATATAAGGCCTCAATACCAATTCCAAAATTAAAATGGGCATAATTATAAATACCTACATTGATCGTACCAGATGGACATGGAAATACGTGTATGTGCACCAAATGCTGTCAAAGATCAAGAAACAGTGTTCAAATTCATCTGGTCAGAAAAATCCAGAATACATGTATGAATTTGCTAAATGCTGGTCAAATTATAAATGTGATGAACCTTACACTATGAGAGAATAACTGATTATTCACAATAAAAGATTCATTTTTATACTTACAGCACCATTTTCATCTAATGTAAATTCCAACATTTTCAATGTACATTTAGCATTCGGTGTCCCTAAAAGACAAAGAAAACAAAGATATTTTGTCATGAAAAATGTTTATATCGGAGCCATACTATGATAGGCTCACTTATTATAAATGTGGTCATAAAAGTCCTGCAATGGCCTAAGCTGGTGGCAGATCTTACATCCTCTTTGTAAATTCAGCAACAAGCAATTATCACATTCTTAAGCATGTTTCCCAAAATCAAAAGAAACACCAGGCACATCTTCCTCACACTAAAACATTCTGCAAAATGGTTCAAATTGTATCTGAAGTAACAGTAACACCGCTGAACGTACTTGAATACTCAAACTAATTTTCAAAAGCAACTGTATCATTCTAAAAAAAATTAAAATACTGTAAATTGCTTTAATTTCGCTGTATTCTTATTTTCGCTTATTTCGCTGATGGTGCAAAACCGTGAAAATAAAAACACAGTGAAATAGTATTTTAACATTGTTTGAACAGGAATTATGTCCAAAATAGTGAAATTAAAAATACAGTGAAATTTCAAAAAATAGAAAAACCGTGAAAATTTAAACACGCGAAAATAAAGCAATTTACAGTAATAAAAAGAAAATTTAACCCTTTTCCCTTAAATCATTAAAAGATGGCATCAACAGCCTTCTGGGAAAAATAGGGGGGAGGGGGAGGAGGTCCACTGACCACCTATCCAAAACCCAAGACAGCTGATGGAACAGGGCATGCTATTCAACACAACTCCTCTGCAATTTTCATTCAATATTTTTTTCATTGATCAAGCATGTGAGGGCAATATTCCTTTTTTTCCCCACACAGTAATGCAGCAAGAAGATGGGGTGATCATTCGGGGGTTTTCCATTTACTTGATGCATATCAGAAGGATTAGATTATCTTAATTCACCTAGGAAGTATTCTTGCACAGAAATAGAATTCAAAATTTGCCTTTTTAAACTTTGAACCTGCTAAATTCAATAGATTCATACATACAACAGAAAACAAAAACAAAAAAACCCAGCTCAATTCAGCAGTAGCACTGAACTCTAAAATGTCTATTAACACTAAAATTAATAGAAAAAAACAAACAACAAATGAACAAATTCACTGAAACAGACACCTTACCACCAGCCAGTTTTAGTCACTTTAGGGAGTACGGGGTTAAAATCCTCTCTGTGTTAACTTGTCTATTGATCCCTTTGCAGATACACATTACTTAATCTTAGGTACAAGTGTCTACATGACAGGCATATAATCATCATAAAAATTTAATCACACAGTAATGGACAAATGAGAATATGACAACTGACCTGCTCTGGGATATCTGTATTCATCATAGCCACGTTCATCACTCGTTGTCGACACGATGTGTAAAATTTCTACTTCAGATTCATCTACTTCTTCATACAGAATTCTATAAACAACTGGCTGCCCTGTTTGATAAGCAAAAATTTTATCATGTGACCATTGATTTTGTCTCAACGAGTTTTTCTTTCCATATACATATAGATTCACACAATACACGTACACATATGCATGCCTGTAATGCAACTGGGAGATTCCACATTATCAAATGTCCAACTAGAAAAACACTGCATCACAACTTGGATTTTCAAATTCTAGATGAGACTTTTTAACTTTTAAGATAAAACCTGATAATCACACATTAAATGGCTTCACAATTATCCCCCCTTAAAAGCCAATCCTTGTCCTCTTTGTCTCATAAACAAGTATGAAATCTTATTGGCATTTTCGGTACACATTTGCAATTTGACTGCAATTCTACATTCCTGGGTGTTAAATAAGCTTGCCCTTCGCTGCAAGATGGAAGCCTAAACAACATATAATAGGACAAGAGAATGTTGCATGCCTGTGCTCAGCTGACATGTACATATACCCTTGCAATTTTCTAAGATTTGCCCCCAGAAAGAACAAAGAAATTCATAAAAAAATCCACAAATCATGGAGCATGACCATTTGGACAAATCTCAAAGCAACCCACCCAAGGTACACTGCCACCAAGTTTGAAGTCAATCTGGATGATGGTTTCAGAGAAGAAGTTGAAAATGTGAATTAGCATTAAAATGCTCATTGACTTCCATAGTAATCAACAGGAAAGGTGCATTTACCGATAAGTACCCGACTTGAAAAAAATCATTAAAAATCAGGAATCCACAGCAGTTTTACGTAGTGTATAACTTTGTTTGACCCTTCCACAAGAAACATATCTACCAAGTTTCAGCTTAATCTGAGTGACGGTTCTGGAGAAGGAGTCAAAAATAGCAAAAACATACAATAAACATCAAAAAATAGAATAAAATTGCACTGCCATCTGGTGAACAAATTAAGAACTCCTAGGAGTGTCCCTGTGTGATATCAAATCGATCTGGTGAGCAGTTTCAGAGAAGATTTTTTAAGATTTGCCTCACATCACAAAAAGAACCCCAAAAAATCATAAAAAATCCAAAAATCAGTGAAGCGTGACCATTGGGACAAATTTGATAGAGACCCAGCCAAGGTACATTCCCACCAAGTTTGAGGTGAATATGGCCAGTGGTTTTGGAAAAGTTGAAAAAGTGAATTGTGGACGCCAACGGACAACGGTCACTAGGAGTTTTCCGGTGTGATATCAAAGCAATCTGGTGAGCAGTTTCGGAGAAGTTTTTTAAAATTTGCCCCAAAAAGAGAACAAAAAAAATTACATAAAAAAAAAAAAATCACTGGAGAATGACCATTTGAACTAACTTGATAGAGACCCACCCAAGGTACATTCCCACCAAGTTTGAGGTGAATCTGGCCAGTGGTTTTGGAGAAGTCGAAAATGTAAATTGTGGATGCCAACGGATGCCTAACCACCAAATAACCTCAGCTGACTGACAAGTCAGCTGAGTAACTTCATAGAGACCCACCCAAGGTACATGCCCACCAAGTTTGAGGTGAATCTGGCCAGCGATTTTAGAGAAGAAGTTGAAAATGTGAATTATGGACGCCAACAGATGACGGATGCCTAACCACCACATAAACTCAGCTTACTGACAAGTCAGCTCAGCTTATGCTTACAAATTAAGTCAGTTTATCCTCCCTACCAGGATTTCCCTAATGTACAACAGAAAGAACATGCATACAACCATTCTTGAGAAACCACACGGATGAAAAAATGGTGCACAAAATAAATGCACACATACACAGCTTGGACTACATTTCTTCTCCCCAGGAAGGAGCCATAAAATATCAACATGATCCCCCCAAAAATAAAAAAAAATAAAATGAAATAAAATAAAAAATAAAAAAAAAATAAAAATAAAAAAAAATAAATAAATAAATAAAATAAATAATGATAAAGTGGTGTATTGTTTTGGTTACCTACCTGACGATTGTGTGAGCTTGGGTTGCCACCAATAGCCTGTATATCTATCAAACTCCTCTTGTACCACAAATGAAGGTACCCCTGCACTCAGTGGATCATCAGCCAGATTCTTGACTCCTACACAGCACCAGAGCCACATTTATAAATGTTGATCTTGTTCTAACCACATCCTTTTAAGATGAAGCAAACTGACAGGCTGACAATGTATTACAGTACACAATGTACCTAGAGGATGGAAGAGTTCCCATGGTAACGATCACAATTAATCAAACCCATCATTCTACTTCAGGCTGTAATAAGGATTCTGCGATCTTCAAAAACTACAATTAGGTTTCATGCAAATATACCAACGTGCACATTTATTTATCATGACACTTTTTTTTTCTCATTTTTGCTGTCGAGTACACAATGTTTTCTCTTCCATCTTCAATTAAAGCACACTGGATATTATAAGTTTACCTTTCGTGCTGCTTTGTCAATAATTTGCTAACCACATTTTTCACATATATATATACCACTATACATTGTATTTTTAAGTACAAAGACACCATCAATTAACTCTATCAGTGCCAAATTTTTACTTGAGTCAACAGCTTTTCTCAGTGCACATTGGGTGCAATGCGCCCAATGCACGCCGAGAAAAGCTGTTGACCTGGGATATTCTCTCTGGAACTATAGGCATGCTGGTACTTGAATGAGACGTCTTTTTACGAGGAATACAAATCTCGAATCCTCATGATAATTCACACTAGTTTGACTAAAGCAGATCAACTTCATTCGCACTTGGCACTGAAAGAGTTATTAAATAAGGTGCCTGTTCTTGAAGAGTCACAATATATGGATCAATCTCCACGAGCAGAAACTACTGGACGACTGGTCTTCCAGCAACATGCACAGTATAACCCTCATTTGCCCTCATTTCAGTCCAATTCTATATTTTCTTCCAACATCTAAAAGGAGTTGGGGGTACCTTTATGTGCAAATGTGAGCCTGAATTCCTGTGTTGTGTGCAGATTTGTAAGCCATATATCATTGCCGCTAATAAAGCCCAGCAGATCTGGATTGTTCGGACACAGCTTGGGATCTAACCGTGTGGTGACACAACTGCTGGATTTCACCTCTGTGGGAAACACTGGCTGTGTCTGAAAGACAAGAATCATTGGTTTTCTTTCAAAGCAATATATTAGACATCGAAAGATCAACTCTGTTTCACAAGAGGTATTTCAGAAGAAAATTATTTTTAAATCTTTAATAGACAAATTGGTGAAATTAGCCCTTTCCTGGTTACAATATTACTAAAACCAACAGCTTTCCTTGACATGGGTTGGGTGCAATACACTTTGGGTGCAATACACCCAGCCCATGCCAAGGAAAGCTATTGGTCTACAGCATGCTCTCATAATAGGTCTTACCTACAATTCTCACCAAAGATGTTTTCTATTGATGAGAAATTTAAGCAAAAAGATTAATACAGAAAATAATTTACATTCAAGCGCCACTGGGAAATTTGCACAGGAAAGGTTTAACCCTTTCCCCCTTAAACCGGCCAAAACCCGCTGGTGGTCAAATGTCGTCTGCTTCAGTGTTTTCAACTAATTTCAACAGTTATGAAAAACAATTTGACTGAGAAATGTACATGAGACTTATCAAGATCACATGCCCCAGGTCAACAGCTTTCCTTGGCATGGGTTGGGCACTTTCCCCCTTGAATTAAGACTCAGTCTTAATTCAAGGGGGAGAGGGTTAAAGCAAACATAGGACCTCACTGGAATAACCAACATCAGTGTGTACAAATACTCTATGTCTGCCATACTGAACCTGTTTTACAACAAGTCAGAGGATCAACGCTATAAAAAGGCTGCACACTTCAGGTCCTCCACGCAGCACTCCAGTGACATTATACAAACCTCCCAAATCTGCCTACCCCAATAAATCTTGCAGCAGGAGATGCTTATAAATGTTACACATTAAGTCGTGATTCAGAATTTCTAGGGTAAGGACTCTTCCAACATGTACACGTGAATCCCTTTGTTAAGACCACTTCAAGTAATTTGACACATTAAAAGATGCAAGGCAGTTCATGTTAAAATGCTGGGCAAGACATAACACAGACTTGATGGTGGTCAAAATCATTAATTCTCAACTCTCCTTACATGAGACAGTGTTTTTGTTGACTCTCTGCTTACCATGAATCCAGTTTCTCCAAGTGTGTCCACACATCTAAATAAACTATTACATGCAGGAAATACAAATTTTCCCTGCTCTAAGTCATAGTCATATGATGTGATGCCAAATGAGCCAAGCCTTTTTCGCTCTCGTAATAACTGTTCCTCCTTGGAGAACTGACCAAAAAGAGGCGTAGCGTGGAATGAGTCTAATAAGGGCTGCCATTGCAGTGGCTCTTCAGCTAATTTGGCATCGTAAGGAACATCAACATAGAGTAAAGTATTTTCGCGACTCCCTGGTGGTATCCCCAGGAAATATATACGCGTCTGGAGGCCACTGTCAGTCTCTATGTGTTTGAATGTAAACGTGTGAGGCACTCTGTTGGCCAACAGTGTTTGCAGTTTGCGTGTCTTCTTCACAGCTTGTCGTAACTCCTGCCATGTTTTCTTGCTGTTAGAGGGAGTCGGTGGTGGTGAAGCTGATAACTCCTCAAAGGGATCTGGTGTCAATTCTGATGCCATCACATATAGAGGCTATCTGCAAAATAAACACGTGAATAGGCCATTTTTACCACATCTCACCGCAGAAAAACTGGGGTCCATCAAATGGAACCTGGGTTTACAATGCAATTGAAGGACACTAACAAATTGATGAGCCCAATCTTACAATCAGAACACATCTATAAGTGCCCCTCACATACATGACACATGTAAATGAACACACAGATACAGGTCAGGTCACGTCTTAACTTCTAAGACTTAATTCTTTCATACAGCCTTAAAATATGGACTGCACCTGCTATCAGAAGTTACTTCACTTCAAGCATGACCAAACAAAGCAGCTTTAAAACCTGCCTATATCTGGACAAGACAAGGCACATCCTTACTGCCATAGGAAACCATCTGCTTGGATTTTGCTGATATGCACTTTCAAACATCACTATAATCTGTGAATGAAAATCAGTTGCATTCAGTGGCCATTTTCTGCAATATTTAGTGCAGCTGTAGTTATACATTCCTTAGAAGGCTTCTCTTCATACATCATTTAATAAAAATATTGCACCATGAACCTGATAAATGATTAGAAACTAAAGCAAACAATCCACTTAAAAAAATAAATAAGAGGAGATACACAAAAACAATGTCTGGAGCTCATCTGCTCATCCCAGTATGTACACATGGAAATGAAGAAACCTGGCTGAAATACCCAAAGGAGGACAGATTCGAGCCATAATTTCTCCACAGGTGAAAATGAAAACAGCACAGACGAATGATTTATTATGGAACCCTGTCCTGTAATGCTCCATGCATCAGAGCACAGAGCCATCAGCAGGTCATGAACAAAGGGGAGTCAAGTGAGGCAGGATGAGAAGGCAGGTTACTTCTGGCATGGACTCACAGGAACACAAACAATGCTGGGGGCAGGGTGTGGATGAAAAATGACAAAATTAGCACACTGCATCCCGGCCCAATGTGCTCTGCTGCTGACATGTGGACAGCTTACATGGACACACAAGAAACCTTTTCCATTTGTCAATCATGAATGATAACAGACCACGCTCCATACAAAGATAAATTATGCAACTTTCTCAATAGCTTTCACCTGCTTTAATCTTTTACCTCTTCAACTGGTCAAAACTGGCTGCTGGACAAATGTCGTCTGATACAATGTTTTTGACAAAATTCAACAGCCATGAAAAACAATTTGAATGAAAAATGCAGATGTGACCGATCAAGATAATATGACGCAGGTCAACAGCTTTCTTTGACATGGGTTGGGCACTTACCCATGCCAGAGAAACCTGTTTGACTCGGTCTTTAATTTAAGTGGGAAAGGGTTAGTAACGTGACAAGTAGTTACCACAGACCTCCTGTTTCACAGTACACAGACATTCATCAATCTCTTTCACTTTAGGCCATTAGGGATTACCATCTTTGTCAACTGTAATGTCCCAAATCCTGTCTTTAGGCCATGTTATTTTACTTGTGATGGGAGACTGGCTCTGACTGGGAAATCACTTTGTGTGTCAGCATGGGTGGTATCTCATCACCAACACCTCTGCTTCCTGGGACACACTGCTGCAACCCAAAGCTACAAAAATAAGCTGCACCCAGCTGGCAATGGCTGCCTTTACACCTTCCCACACACTTTCTGCTACTATCATGACTATTACAACTGTACAAGATACAGGAAGTAAATGTCTCTACAGTTGTTTTTTAACAGTTTGTCTAAAGCTGTGTGTGTGTGTGTGTATACATATATGCAGGTTACACAACTTATCAAATTGAACGGGCATTTCTATTTACCTACTAGAAAAACAACTGACTATCTTACACAGATAAACCTGATTGCTACATATAACCCCTCCTCCCCACTGACGCATAAAACCATCCATAAAAACTGGAACATGACATCTTCTAGCAAATCTGCAAAACATATATTTTATACCGTATATCTTCGAATATAGGGCAATTTGCATATAAGTCGGGACCCCTAAAATCTCAGCAAAAAATCAAGGTTTTGTGTTTGGCTTGAATATAAGTCAGGGGCATTTTCAAAGGGTAAGCTTATCAGAAAAATAGAAATAAAGGAACAAATGACCAGGTTCAGATCACATTTGATAATATGCTTTATATATTCTGAATCAATGAATCATATTGTAGCTTCAATGAATGCATATTATTACAATACAATACAAGCGTGGCCGTTGACAAAAGTTGCTGCACACAGTCACAGTACATTTCAATCATATAGTTATGCCAGAAAGTTTGAAAAGTTTTTTATCGCCAGCATTTGAGGATCAATATGTATTTATATTATCAATATCATTTAGAAGCCTTCAAACTCACTGGAATCACTGTCACTTTCCCCCACCAAGTCTCTGAACAACTGCTCATTTGTTTCGACTGTGTCATCGTACATTTCATTGTCTGTATCCATGGTATCCGCGTCAACATCGCTACAACTTGATTCAGTGTCTGATCCAGATCATGACCATAAAATGTCATCCTCGGTACCGTCCAATGAGTTAGAAATGCAGCATTTCTTGAAAGATTTAACTATGAATCAGGATCTAACTGGTCCCATGCTTCTTGGACCCAGTGGCACACTAAGCTAAGTGAAGGGGACTGGATATTGCCAGCTTTAGTGAATGTTTTCTCGCCGTCCATCATCCACGTGGTCCACAGTTTGCGCATTAACACTTTGAAGGGCTTGTTTATACTGACATCCAGGGGTTGAAGCATAGATGTCAGCCCTCCGGGAATGACCGCCAAATCCCTATTTTCGGCATATAGCCTATCCTTTATTGTGTCTTTCAAGTGTGCGCTGAATCTATCAAGCACAAAAAGTGATCGTTTCTTCATAAGCCCACCTGGACGCGCTCGCCAAACCTTGTCTATCCATAATTTCATAATGGACTCATCCACCCAACCATGCTCCTGCATGGCAACGATTACTCTGCTGGGGAACTTTTCTTTCTTCGGGAAAGTTTTCCGTTTGAATACAATCAGCAGCTTTAGCTTTGACCCATCGGCAAGGACGGCCAGCATGATAGTGAAATGTTTTTTCTCTGACCAAGTCGTTTTCACTGTCAAGTTTTATCGCCAACATTGTGCACTGTTTGGTTGCTATGGAGGTCAAAGTTCATCGGTGTCTCATCCATGTTGACGATATTGATGAGCTTGTACTCATGTCATTCACGCAGACGGATCACATACTTCTGGAATTCTGACACCTTTTCCTCTAACATATCTGGCAATTTCTGGGCTATATGGGTCCTATGTCATATAGCTAGACCATGACGATCCATGAAGTTGGAACACCACCCAGCCGATGCCTTGAAATTGCTATTGAGTCCGTATTCCCCGGCCCTGGCAGCTTTCAATAGAATCAGTCTTATGGTGCCCCTTGTTACGATGTAACCATTAGCCCTCTTCTCTTCTGTGTATTTCTCCAGATACTTTTCAAGTTCAGGATAGCTGGCAGTCTGACCCCGTCTGGCTCTTTTTGTTTTGGGCATTTTTGACAGTACTGATTTCAGTTTGCGCCAGTCACAGACACTCTTTTCTGTGACACCGAAGTGTCGCTCGGCCGCCATGTTGCCATTTTCCTCAGCAAAGTTGACAACACGTAGTTTGAAAGCAGCATCATAGGATCATTGTTTGCATTTTCTGCTACCGAGACCGCCTTTCCCGCTCATGGTACGTAAGAATACAAAATCAAAGCCACAGGCAGGCTTTAAATAAGCTGGAATTGACCGAACTGAACCGTGTATCGTCATTCCAAGTCAAAATTGACACCGGACATTTCTTATTGTTTTGACCCTGGCGGAAAGCGTACACGATCAGCCTTTCAACATTAAACAGTGGATTTTTAATGATCAACAATAAAGGAAGATGTTCACAGCTTTTATTGCAGTACAAACAAATCACCTAAACCCTGACACGGGTCGGATACAGACGGGGGAGGGTGCGATATACTCTATTGTTCATGATCCTTTGTGAAGTTGGAATCGAGTTGACGGCATTAGTCGATGGGCAGATGACCGGCAAATTCCGATCTCAATTACCAAGATTGTTGACTCGTTCATTGGTCAAAGTACTTATTTGACCCTCAAAATTTAGGGCTAAAAATTCAACTTATATTCGAAGATATACGGTACATGTAATAGGCCCAGAATCACTTACAGAAGATCGATCAACATCAAAGATTTTCCATGTCCGTCAGACATTTCACATACCCTGAAGATTAAAGGCAGCAAGCCCTGTGAGAAGCCTTGCACCTCATGTCCACACATGGAAAAGACTACAACTTTCAGATCATGTCAGGTGAGGACGAAAACATGTCAGGGGGAGACTCTTCCATATAAACTTGACCAGCTGGTTTTGTCACTTCGGTTCTACTTCTCAAATTGAACAACTTTAATGTCATGGCATGATATATTTGAACAGGCGCATGTACACGTACATTGAAACAAGTTTACCATAATATCAAGGTATTATTTTAAATCTCTGTCATGTTTATAGAGCACTTTACATGTTTCCTTCTTTTTTTTCTTTTTTCATTTTTTGTTGAGTCCAGGGTGGGGGGTGAAGGTGAAGGTGGGTGAGACATATCAAAAACATCTGTACCAGCATTCTACAAGTACTTGTGTACACAAATTAATTTTCTGTGTAACCCACAGGAATAAAACCCCAGATATCTGGCATCAGTGCCTACTTAGTGGAGTACAAAGTTTTCACCTCTGACCATCAAACTTCCACATGATATGCATCAATTTATGTTAAGTATCATGAGTCAAGCCTTAACCCTGAGAAGTTTTGTAAGAAATGGTCATCATCAAGACAGCCACTGGTACCTTATATCACATTCCAGTTGTATCAAAGATGACATGGAACATGATTCATACTTAATTAACATGTTTGTCATTTTCAAGCTTGTTACACACAAAACATTCAACTTTTATTGAAAAAAAAAAATGAATGGAAAATGATGAATCTTGGAGAGAAGTTTTGACTCTCTCCTTCCATAGTATGTAGTTTCCTACTGTGGTCACTAAATCCAATAAGCTCCTCCTGTATGCCCCTGGCCAGTCTTGCCTCATTAACCCAGACTCAACTTGGTCCACAAGGACAGTGATTGTACTGACACAAAAAGTACACTGTACAAATGTGGCATCCATTACACTTGTCTCAAGTAACCAGTGTGCGACAGGTGAAACCCTTTAAAATGGTAAGATGGCAGATGAGTAAGTGCATGTCATTTTTGCCCCCCCCCCCCCCAAAATATCTTTTGCTTAAATTGGTTTTCAAAATAACCCACAATACCCACAGCTAAAGGATGCTCTGTAGTAGCATCATTAAGTTCCAATAAAGCTTATGACCCCTCCATGATGAACCAAATACTGAGACAATACAGTGGTTTATGTCTTGAGAGACCCTCCAGTGATACCACCTTTTAAAGGTACTGCACTAACTACTTTTCATGCCATTTATATCTATTATGAGACACCACCTGTCTAGAGGTCTTCCAAGTGGGATTTCACTGTACTTTCAGTGCCAAATTTTGGGCTGAGTCAACTGCTTTTCTCAGAGTGCATTAGGTGCAATGTGCCAAATGGGTGCCGAGAAAAGCTGTTGAACTGGTGTATTCTCTCTGGAACTATAGGCCTACTGGTCCTTGAATGAAAAGTATTTTTACCAGGAATACAGGTCTGGGATCCTAATAATTCAGACTAGTCTGACTTAGATCAGTTTTGGTCATGACTGGCACTGAAAGAGTTACGAGCGAACATTTCTGCAGAAAAATTAAAAAAAAGCAAAAAAAAAAAAAATTTATTAAACTCACAATGTCAAATGTTAGGTAAATCATGATAAGTAAGTCATTAAATTCTTTCCCATTAGCCTACACAGGCCTGTGCATTTCAGGTTAACTTGAGACCAAAGGGTTTTTGGCTTCTAAGACTTCATTGAAACTCCGAAGCACAATGTAATCACGTTATGCAGTCAAAAACATGACGCAATTAACATTTAGCAAATTTCTGGGCTTGCTTGATGGCAGACCGATTTATAAATCCTGGCCTTGGGACTGAGCAATTGCTTAGGACTGCTAAATTGGAAATGTCAGTTTCTTCACACAAGATAATGAGTAACCTGGTAACAAGGTTATTGGCACTACATGTATTTAAAGCAAATACCGCTTGAGCAATGTCCTGAGCTGTAATTTGAATGAAATCAAAAAGCCCTGTGGCAGCACTGTTTTTAATGATATTTGATTTCGAAAAAAAAGAAGAAAAGTTATTTTCATAAAGCAAGAGATTTGGAAACTATTCCTAAAACATACACAAAAAAGAGAGATCTGCTGCTACATGTATATCAAGACACTTGGGCCTCTATAGAATATATATGCATAAGAAGTATAAAACCTAGAACATGTATACACATTACAATGCTATCATGGGGTATTTAGGTGATGTATTACAGCCAAATCTGTTTTCTACAAACCTTGAAATGAGTTGTTCTTTTTTTTTTTTTTTTTTTTTTGTAAGGCCCAAAAAATATGCGTGTTTCCCTAAGTAATGGATTAAAATTTTGGGGGGTAGGTAGGCACACATAATTTTTTATATATATATTTCTTTTTTTTAGTCTGACAGTTTGAGTGCATCAGTATGTGTTCTTTGTTAAATATTCCCCAAATTTGGGTATGAGGTGTTTTACTGTTTTTGGTTTGTTTTTGGTCGGAAGTGAGTTAAAAGGGAGTCGATAGGGGGATTTAGAGATGGGTTGGTCAGTTAGGGGAAACAAACAGTTATTTTGAGGAGGGCCTAATGTTTTGTAACATGACTGTATTTTTACCCCATTTATTACAATAATTGTGAATCCTTTCTCCAATTTTCATCTAAAATGCAAGCCATGAAAGTGCACACACTTTCCTCAAAAACTAGATCACTACCCCACCCCAATCCTCTTCAAAAGCACTCATTTCACATCATGTGTGTGCCAACGCACTGTCTTGATAGTCATGTCGCCCCGTTTGCAAGTGCACTTTTGTTCCTATCGCTGCATGTCCTTTTTGACTGCGACTGATCTGTGAATCGCACACCCTCGAATTGACGTCCTTTCACCATAAACCCAGCAGTATTTTACGCCATCAACGATATTTTAAATCAACGCCATGTCCACGGTAGCAGACAACATGCTTTAATGTGATACAGTCAGATATCATATCTGTTAAAACACTGTTCATTCAAATGATTGTAATAGTATAGTGCTACCTGTTGGGAGCCCACACAGGGACAGCTCGTGTGAAGTTTACAATACCCACTCACAGTTTTGCGTTTACACGTGGCTTGCAAGTGTATGATCGTTAATAGGCAATCGCAATACATACTCTATATTATACCGCAGAATCAATCTAGATGTGTCAAACATGAAGATGAACACCATACAAAGTCTTACAAATTGGCTCTTCTCTGCTTGGAGTTGACGTGCGAGTTAAATGGGACGCACCTTAATCTCTGTGAGCCCACGTCGATTAAAACATTATTCGGCTCTGACCATGCTCTTCGCTAAAATAATAAAATATGATATACTAACGTTAATCACAATTGGAGAGTTTGCAAACTGTGAAACCAAATCACGACCAGATGTGCTGAGTCCGTCGTTCCGAGAAAATGAGTGTGGTGACATACATGAAAGAATGAGGTAAACGTTACTTCGCGGATCAAGATGGCTGCGCCCTGTAAATTGTCAAGTTTATCGTGGAAATGAATGATGTGAATAAGAATTGTTTATGAAGTACAATTTCGTAAAATGACTTCATCACAGATAATTTGACATGCTAAGGTGTTTAAGAAGGGTGCCTCGTAAATAGTTTCGTAACATGATCTTTTTTTTATATTTTTTTCCAAATAGTAACAAATTATCGCTCAGAGAAGCCAGCCATACATATTGTGACTTGTGAAGTTGTGTTGCCTGTTGTTACTTTCATGTTACTAATTGTTAGGAGATACACATACATACATACATACATACATACATACATACATACATACATACATACATACATATATACATACATACATACATACATACATACATACACATTACAGCACTTCTTCAAGTTCTTGGGCTATGTAGGTATTCTTACTGCACTTGCCAAGTGTGCTAATGCTATAGTAATTTCAGGAGACATTAGTATCAGCCCCGAGGGACCACTCTGTTGCCCAAGCCAACAGAGTGTGGACAGGAGGTCCCTAGGGGCCAAGGAGACACATAATACATATTACAGTAAAACCCCCATTGGCAAGCACCTCTCTGCAGTGGGCACCTCCTCACTGCAGGCACTTTTCTTCGGTCCATTTGATTTGCCCTATTATATCCTACATGTTAATGGAACCTTTCTACAGTGGGCACCTCCCTACCTTTGGCAGTGGGCACCTTAAATATACAACAAAATCTGCTACAATGGGCACTTAAAAAAAAGTAATCAGTACATGTACTAGTATTTGGCATGTTTTCTTCTCAAACTGTCATTTTTGCACCACTACTCCTCCCCTTAGTCAGATTCTTCACCCCACACAGTGTAATTTCTTTACCACATCAAACAGTGCAGTGTAGGCCAGCCAGCCAGTATGTATAGTCAAAGCATTAGTTTTCTAATCTAACATTGATTGCCTTGACACCTTTGTGGACTAACAGCAGGATTAAGGTGGAAGATCTGAAGCTAGTGCACAGTGAGACTGGCAACTTTAGATGAATATTACCCATATGATTTTTTCACAAGTACATTAAACCTATATATTTTCTAATTACTACATATGCATAGATTTGTACCCATAGGGTTTTTTATTTTTTGCAGGACAGGATGTTTTTGAGATTGTATAGCTTTCTTTTTGACAGGGTAGAATTTTCACATTTTTCGTGCAGAAGTTGCATAAAATCAGAAGAAATTGAATATATATATATATATATATATATATATATATATATATATATATATATATGTCTAGGATCAAATTCAATGGTGAGTCCTGAAATAGCATAAATAAAAATTTATGAAATTTTTATGTTGGTCCTAACAAGTAGTTCATTTTTTTCTCAAAATTGCTCCAAAAGTCACGGAAGGGGTAGTCAGAAAAGGGTGCCAACTGTATAGAGGTTTTACTGTACATGGTTATTAGTAATTTGGTATTCATTGATTGTATTTGAGAGCTGAAAGCACAAAAAAGAACAAAAGGAAAAAAAAACACATGCATCATGAATAAGATTTGCCTTTGAGAGAAAAATTAATTTTCATATGCCCAGAGGTACCAAGTTTAAGTAGGTAGTACTAGTAGTATTGAACTGCATCACTGTCAAAAATGAGCACAACTTTAATCCTCATTGTGGGTTAACTTGTACCCTAAATACATGAAGTATAGATAACTCTTATCTTGTACATAATTTGGAGGGGTATGTATTGGTCACTGAAGAACAAATTACACAGGTAAAGAAGTAATGCACAAAATTGCAGTAAAATGGGCCAATTACTGCCATAATATGTAAGATGGAAAGATGATGTAAATTGCACAAAAAAGATATGCAAAAATTGGAAAATTTTCAAATTCAGTAGGTCCGTGGACATTTTGAAAAAAGGGGTAACTGTTGGTAGAGCTACTGAAAGTTTGACAGTGTTGGTACATATGTATGTGTGTCTTAAGCAGGATTCATGAGATTTAGCATAACGGATGTTTTTTTTTTAACCATTGCAGAACACCAAAAACACTAGCTCTGTTTGTAAAATGTATAGTGCCAGTTATTTAATACCTTATTTTAGACTGCCTCTTTTTTCAGTGGAGTAACTATTATCACTTGTAATTACTGCATTTCAATTCAACTTTTTTCATTTCAGCAAATTAGGAAACTATGAAGGCAACAAGTCAAAAGATGGCCAAATTGCACAAAAGAAAAATTAACAAGGACCCAGCATGTTTCCTTCCTGAAACATATTCCACAGGGGCACAAGTTCAAGAATATCTGCATGATGTCCTGTCTCTTCTAAAAGAAAACAAATGGGTGTATAACTTCCAGCTTACCAAGTTTTTTGTCGACAAGGTGTGGGAAGAAGTGCCAAAAGAGGTATGGTGAAGCTGCATAATGTAGTGAAGCTAAATATTTAAAGTACTGCCATGAAAATGCTAAAAAAAATTTGTATCTTCAGGTGTAGATTCAAGAAATTTAAATTGGATGGGCTCAAGGTGTGGAATAACATAGTAAGAGATGGTTTGTGTATATTTGGGATGAATTTAAATATTGCCTCCCATCCTCCCCCCCCCCCAAAAAAAAAGAAAGAAAGAAAAGATAGATACTTAACAGTTAAGATAGATATCAAAAGTAAAATTCAAGGTTATCACAGATTTCAGATGTTTTGTAAGAAAAATCAAAAGTGTTCATGACAATTGAAATGATACATGCAAAATGAGGCCCAAATGACCCCTCCTCTACCAGACTCACACTGGCATTGACATCAAGATCAGGATCCTGGAACATAAATGCATCCCTCTGCCCCTGTCAACATCAAGAGCCAAGGCACTGTACTTAGAGAGGGGAACCTTTGGATTCACCAATTATGCACCTCAGAACCATTTACCTCTACGTCCTGGGCAGACAGGCAATGTGGCCAAGCGTTAAGCCAATTTTTACAGTTCATTGTTTATCTTTTTTACAATGACCTCTATACCAGGATTTTCCCAAGGAAACACCATCACTTGTTTGTTTTCATTTTCATTTGGCTATCAGCTCTTTGTACAGGAGTGCACAATCACACTCAGCATGATCTGAAGGAAATACCATCAGCCAGTGCCCTGAGCTGAACTGGTGACACATGACAAACAGCCAGCTCATATCTCCCAGGTCAGGGTATGTGCACTCTATTGTGACATGTTACCTCTGGTTGTCAAACCAGCAGATCAAAAAGTATTACCCTGCCATTTAACCAGCCAACAGAGTGTTTTCTTTTTCCCGTTATCAAGCAACACCAGTTTGCTCTATTTTTGTCAGGGAAGAAGGGGGATCATGTTTCATGAAAATTTGAGAAAGGCTTTTTCCCTGAAATAGCTTTGGAGAGAAAGCCTTAGTTGCAGTTGTAAGGTACCTGCACCACCATTTGGTCAGGGTGATGTTGCCGCCTTCACAAAATAGTGCTAACGCTGAGCTGTCTCCTCATCATGACTTTGTTCACTGCTGCTTTCCTCCAGGCAGTGTTTCTAATTTACAGTGTCCTTTAGATTTCCTTACATCCAGGTTTTCAATGACTGCAGTGCCATCAGGCAGTTATCAATAACTGTTAACAACTAGAACTACAGTCTTCCCTCACGGCCCACTGTCTGTTTGCACTATGAACCCTGTACCTGTGGTGCATCTATAGTACATGATCACATTCAATTTTTGCTGTGATCTTGGGGGGAAAAAACAACCTGTGGGAAAGACTTCTGCAAGGCTATATACTCGGTTCTTTATCACTTTGAAATTGCACAGGAAGGGCTGTGGGTGCTCCCAGACATTTTTTCAATGGGTTGTTGGGCGAGCGAGAGCGAGAGAGAGAGAGAGAGAGAGAGAGATGGTATTGCAACTTTTCAAGCTTAAGTTTTCTTTCTTTTTTCCGGAAATTTCACAGATCTTCTGCTGCAAAGTTGCTGGGATGAAGGCATCATAACAACTTTATTCATACTTATGTACAGTTAAGCTTGAACTGCTACAAATATGTTTCACTGTCACATGTATTTGTATTGCATTTCAATATGGCCTGTCAGTTGATAATTTATACTTCACTAATTTTTGTGTCATTGAGCCAATGTTACCTCAATACAGGACTATCACAGCTCACAACCACAAGGTTGATTTAATTTGGTTGTGATATTACTGCCATATTTCTCACGTCATGAATTTTATGAGAAGATTTGCAAACTTACATTTCTGCATTGAACTATTGTTTATTAAGGATACAGCTTCTGCTACATGTCAAACTGATGACCTGTACTTTCTTTCTAGTGGACATCTCATCTACTCAGTCTGAGCATTGCTGAATTAAACAGTCTTCCCTTTGAGAACTCTAAGGTATGTGTACATGAAGTCAATATACATGATCATGTATCTAGAATGGTTTGAAGACTTCAATTTTGGTGATGACAGAAGAATTCAGAAGAACTGGTGCAAATGTTTTGCTCATGTAATACTTTAAGCTGATTTAATCTTTCTTTGACGGGATATTCTTTATAGTAAGGGAAATAAAACTATACTATGACCTTCCCCCTAGACTGACACCAATCAGGAAGTTGATCATTATCACCTTGGCCTGTAGCAGCCTCTGGTCCCTAGTGTATTGCAGCCTGTTACCATGGTAACTATACTCAGCCAATTAGAAACTGAGTCACTTTCCCAATGCTAAAACAGTGACCTTTTTATATCAAGGGAAGACCCCTGCAGCAGGGCTGTAGCTTAGGGTTCCAATTGGTCAGATTGGTTGGACCAATATTTAGGTCAGAAGTATTACTAAAACTGTTAATATACAGAAATTTACTTAGAATTTACAAATTTCTGAATTTGGCCTGACTAACTTTAAGTTGAAGGCCACAGCACTGTGCAGAGTAAACAAAACATGGAGCTTCAGTCTGCCTTTGAGGCAATGAAATTGGATAAAAAAATCTATAATTTTTTGTAGATTTAGTCAGTATATGTACATTGTGCATATGCACACATATACATATATATTTATATTAGACTTTGACTTTAACAGAAACTGTACAAAACATCACATGGTTTATTTTCTTGGAAAAAAAAGGAAAAGGGGGAAAAAATCTTGAAATGCAGTGATTGTGCATGAGTCCCTTTTCAAAGAAATTATATACTTTTTGCTTGTTTCCATGTGAGCTTACAGAACTGCAGCAATCCTAAATTTCAGACCAGACCTCGAAGAATTCTCACCTCTAACCCCAACTCTGGCCTCCTTGAATTCAGATATTGGGATTTTTCATAATTTTGACTAATAGTATTGATGCTTCTTCAGAGCAAATAAAAATAAATAAATAAATAAATAGAAATGCATTAGCAAGTGTTTTTTGACATTCAACATAACTTTCAGTCTGCAGTGCTATGTACATGTACTTTGTAGGAATGCTGGCCAGAATCCCTAAAATCATTTGTGAGCAGATGCATGAATTTATCCCTGGACAGAACTGTGGACCAGACAATAAAACCGGTGGAGTTGAGTAAAAGCAGCTGCATAGGAATGAAACCAAAGAAGATACATGAAGTTTCTCATATGGCTGGGGTTGTGCAACAATTGTGTGCACAAACTAGATGTGACTTGGTGGTAGACATTGGAGCTGGACTGGTGAGTTCCATTTTTTTCATTTGAGGCTGTTGATGTTATTTATAGTATTGTGGATCTATCTGCACCAGGCCTCAACTTCTCCTCCACAAAAAAAAACAAACAAACAAACATTCTGCGCAGATTTACTGCAGTGCACATAATAATTGCAGTGAAGATATATACGTGTACATATATTTCAACACTACAACACTATTCAGGTCAAATGTTTTCATTTTATGTTGTTACCTCTCTTAAAATTTGTGGAAATTAGAAAAAAAATGGGATTCAAGTCAGATATGGTCCTTTCCTATCTTTTACTTTATAGACAGCTTATTTTAAGCTTGTATAGAAGTTTGGAAAAAAAAACATTTGTAACTGAAAAAAATGACACTTGCCCTGAATAATGAAAATAAGATATTAAATATCCATTTCTTTCAGGAACGTAAAAACATGCCTTCAGACTAACTCCACATTAACTTTATATCTTCAGCAACTGTGGAGAAGGCATGCTCTCAGGCAAGCTAAACATGGACTTTGTACCTTCATTATCTTTGCATGCTGAAGATTTATCCCACTATAACCTAGTGTAGATTCATAAACCATTTTTTATTTATTCCTGTATTTTTTTTATTTTTTTTATTTCAAGTGGAAATGCATCAACATGATACACTAGGCTCACAACATCAGTGTTTCTTGTCTTTTTTTTTCAATATTCATTGTCAACTGCAAAGATTATTAGGATAATTCAAATTGAAAATGTACCCCTCCCCTCTATTATATTATATTGAATAAGGTTTTGTCTGGGCGAGGCCAGGAGCAAACCCGTTCTTAAACTATATTCCGACCGGTTTCGCTACACCGTAGCTCATCAGGGAATGAGAGTAACAGCCATTGGGGCTGGTTTATATAGTGATGGGAAACACGGTTTACGTTACAAACGTAAACTTGCGTAAATACACGTCAAAGACCTGTGACGTGTATTGAAACGTATGATGACGGGTTTGATTTATTCGTCATAGATACGTTCCTCATAAAACAGCACTAAGAAAAGTACATTAACCCTGCCCCTATAGGGGTCCGGTATGTACCAAATGACCTCTGGTCTATAATTCGATTTAATAGGCTTGGTATCAATTCTGATAGCCATTTCATTAATACTTCACGGCACGTTACCTTGTGGAAACAATTTTCACACAAGTGGATATGTTGATGGGTAGGGAGGGTGTTTCTGCTATTATATTATATTGTCTGTATGTTTGTGAAAGTAATGAACCATACCGTGGCAAGATTTCAGATAAGCAAGTCTTTTTGTTCATATTGTCATTTAGGGTTACTTGGGACATACACTGAATGCCAAGTATGGCTTACGTGTGCTTGGTGTGGAATCTAAAGCAGCATTAACCAAGGGGGCTGACAACAGAACTATCAAGCATGGTGAGAGAGAACATGTACTACTGTGATGGTTATATATGTACATGTACTTTTCAGTTTTACTAAACTATATGGAATGAAATGCATGTGTAGATAATCACAACATAGCAAGATTGTCAAGTACTGTTTCAATTTCATGTAGATCTTTAAATAATAAGTTATCAGCAGCAGGGATAACCTACAAAAAAGATACTCTTGACAACAAAACAGCATTTTTTAAAACACAAGTTTTGGAAACCAATATTCTTGTGAAGTAATCACTATATTTAATTTCTTTGAACTAATATGCACATATATGTAAATGTCAGTGCATTTTGTCACTTTGATTGGTTGTATGTACATGTGAGGAAGAAAACCCCACCAAAGGTATGTTCATTTTTTTCTATGTTTGCAATTGCTTCAAAGTATCTGTAACAGTTTTTTAAACTTAAAAAGGAGTGGGATAGCAAGTGTATGTTGGGATTATCATGTGATGCGCACACAACTAAAATTAATCAGTGCCCATTTAACTGCCACATGATATTTACTGCACATCAGAAACCATGCATAACTATTTTACACAAAATAACAATTGTCTATTTGCAGATTTACAAATGTCTGGGGTGGAATTTATTGAATTTGAATTAGAAAACACAGAAGCATCGCTAACTAAATTCCGCATGTTGTTGGAAGACAGAACTAATGTGAAGAGAGTGGACCACACTTTCAGCCAGCAGTCTAAGCCTTCTGTGATACAAAGTTCCACAGAGGTTCACCAAAATGGACCAGTAAAGCAGCATGGCGACACCCAACAAGAGGGTGTTTCTGCAAATGAAAAAGAAACACATGCATCAAATAATACTAACTGCCATGAACACTCTTACAAGAATGCTGATAAAATCATAATGCCTGAACAACTTTCTTCTGAAGAAAATGCACTTCCTGTCACAGGTAGTGTTGCATGTTCCAGAGACATTTCAAGAAACTTATCAGGTGCCTGTAGCTGTTGTGTGAGCATCAATTTACAGAGAATAACTGGTCAGAACACAGATAGTAAGCATGTGTGCAGTCAGACCATGGACAGTAGCACAGTGTGCAGTCAGGCCATGGACAGTAGCACAGTGTGCAGTCAGGCCATGGACAGTAGCACAGTGTGCAGTCAGGCAATGGACAGCAGCACAGTGTGCAGTCAGGCAATGGACAGAACCAATAGCACAGTGTGCAGCCAGACCATGGACAGTAGCACAGTGTGCAGTCAGACCATGGACAGTAGCACAGTGTGCAGTCAGGCCACAGACAGCAGCACTGTGTGCTGTGAGAGGAAAGACCTTGGTGGTGTGTGCATGATAGGTCTACACTGTTGTGGAGACCTGACACCTACCATGTTAAAGATGTTCTCAGCACTAGACCAGGTACAAGCTATGGCATGTGTCAGCTGTTGTTACCACAAGATGTCACTAAATGGTGGGTGCAGCTGTTAAAATCCCCCAAAGTCCTGCATCAAACACAGCTACAATGTATTATGAAATGGCAAGTTGGCACAACAAAGCAGGTTTCTAAAATGTAAAAAGCTGTAACTTTGAAATGGCACATGCCTTTGACAGGCCTATTTCTGTTAAACCTGTAACAGTTTTATTTTAGTGTTTATATGTTATTTGCAGTAGTTTTGTTATAAAACAACTCTTATATCGGCAGAAATTATTTTTAAAAAATCAAAGTTTGAATTGTTTCAAGAGGTCTCTCAAAACTAACAACTTGGTTCTTTTTCATCAGACAATAGGTATCTGATGTCTAAAACTACCATCACATCAAACAAAAGAATATTCAAGTATTTCCAGTCAAAATGTTCATGCAGTAGTGTGTATCACATCTTGATTACACCATTTCTGGACCAGTCCTGTTCTGTTGTTCCTCTTTTGAAAGATCACTCCACTGATGGACCACTTGTGTTTTAAAAGCACATTTATCAGATCCCTAATGCTATTTTTTCCGTGTTGACTTCCATTTACAGACCACCTGCTTCATGTGACCACTTTAGGCTTGTCCTGGGGATGATTTCCCCAAAATGGGACCACTGAAGTGGTAAAGCATATAACAAGAATAATCTTCCTTCCAGACAGTAGGATTCCAAATTTCCAGATTGTGTAGTCTTCAAAAGTTTGGTCCTTGAAACTCCACTGCATGATAGCCTACAAATATTTCCTCTGATAAATGAATGGCCAGGTTTCAGCTTACGTGTAGTTCTGGTTTCTCATTATTTAAAGACACCTTTGCTCAAAGCAGACTGAGCTCTTTGGGTTACAGATGCGTGGAACTTAAGTCTAGTCAACAGGCAAAAAAAAAAACCATCAAGACGATGGGTATATTTTTACACTGTGTATCAGCAATATGTGTACAGTTTACGATGGTCCCTTTGAAGGACCACTTGCCATTTATAAGCACACTTATCAGGTACCCAACCCTTTCCTTTCCAATTTGCCAAAAGTGTCCAGCTTTAAGCTGTCGTTTGCCTTAAAGTTTTTCCTTAGGTTTCGCGTTACCAGACAAATTTTTTGCTGAGATTTGTATGCAAGACCATTCACGGTGGCACACCTTAGGTCAATAGCTTTCCTTGGCATGCACTGGGCACATTGAGCCCAATCCATGCCAAAGAAAGCTATTGACATAGTTGTACTCTGACCAGGAAAGGGTTATCTTACATTTACTTGTTATTTTGCCTCCCTTAAGAGATCACTTGCTTTTTGTGACCATTTTTGGACCAGCTCATAGAGGTGGTCTCCCAAAAGAGAAACTACTATATGTAGAGATTTGCTTTCCAGAAGGAGGAACATTCAATAATTTCCCGCTGAGCCAACAACTGACAGAAGCCATTTCCCAAATGAGTACAGAAGATCAGAGTTCATTGAATGTATTTGCTTTGCGTCTGGCAGCACAGGAAACAAGGTTTGTCTTAGAAATTTCAATTCACACACCAAGTATTTAATGAGTTTAAACAATTATAAATGTAACTGATCTGATCTCGGGTATAAGATGGATATGGTGATTGATGCCATAAAGTTACAGTGAAAAGGGAGTAGAGGGATTGTTTGAGGTGTGCAATAACCTGTTAGTACAGAAATAAATGGACTTGGTTGCTTTCAGGGCAAGATGGAAGGACCAAACGGAGGCAGACCACCACTTTCATATGAAGAATGTAGCTTATAGAGGTATAATTGAGCTACTGCAACATACAGGCAAGTTTATAATTTCAACTTCAATGTTTCAATGTCTGGAACTGTTCATTTTTCATTTTTCTCCAGTGCACCTGTTAATATCTGAAAACATGTTCAGTGGTCCCCCTGTCACGAGGCTGAGGGGCCACTTCTCTGTGAAGAGGCCACCCTTCTAATAAGGCCATCATTGTGGTGCATTTCAGGTGGCCTCATGCTGGGGGGACGACTGTACCCCCATAATGATAAATCAGTTTCAGTCATGTACTGAATTCAAACTTTCATGTAACCAGACTTGTTCTTAAAAGGCATAAAAAAGTATTTGACAAATATAAAAAGATTATGCACCCCCACCCCCCTTTCCATGATCAATATGTTTTCTGAAGTGTTAAAAGTTACGATGAATGGTGCGTATCTTTCAAGATAACCCTTGGTCGACTGGTATCTTACGATTGCACGTTTTGTAGATGAAGCACTCTGGCACAAGGTGAAGAGAAAAGTTGCTAACAAAAAGGATTTTGAAAGCTTCGACAGTTACACTTCTGCAGTACTGGAAAGGGTTTCTATACAAGGTAAAACATCAGCAACAAAAATCCAAGACCGCAAGATGAAGGGTGAGGAGATGGTTTAAAAGGGGTGGAGCTGAAGCAATATTACATGTTGGGAATGGATAGTGTGTCCCATCTATGTACTCCATTTCCTACTATTATGGTATGTGAAGACAACATTTTGACAGATATTACTCTAATTTGGCACAAGCTCCCACTTCAGACACACAGAACGTTTGTGTCGTCGTGACTTTTTCATTTATCTGCTTAATGAAAGGTATACCGTGTGACAAACATATCTGAAGAATTTTACTGTAATTCACAAAGACAAACTTGTATATTTTCAGGATGCCATTGAAAACCATTTTCCTTTGCAGAAATTCTATTTCAGCAAGTGGTGGGGTATAACACCTTAGTCTTAATTTTAAAATTCTACTCTTATTTAAAAACAGCAGAGCCCATGGCTCTTAATTTGGAGATTTATTTCTTCCAGGTGGCGAGTGTTCTGAAGCAAAGCTGGTGAAGACCCTGCGACATCTTCATGACTTCCATCTCCCATTTTTCCAGTATATTGAACCTATCACAGTGAGTGGTCCCTGCCTGATCTGACTTCGTATTTTACATCTTTTTGTACTTTGTTTTTTTCCAGCATGGTTTAATGATAATATTGTTGGCACTATAATCCGTTGCATACAATGCTTTTATAAACAGAGTCAGTAAATTTGACAACTGATGAACCTATGTTCGTACTGAAAATCAGGAATATAGGACCTTTTCTTGCTATTTTTGATTGCAAAGTCATTAAACTTTTGAGTGAAATTTAGAAATCATGATCCAGTGCATCGTCCTATGTGGTGGATAGCAATTTCCTTATCAGGTGAACTACTGTTTATTTTGTAGTAAAAAGATATACACAATAGTAGGCCTACCAGATATATATGGTCAATGCTTGAATGACCAAATGCTTTTTTTTGTGGCCCCACGCTACCATGTAAACAGGGATAAATTTCTTTGTAAATTTACCTGCAGTAAAAGGTTACCCATTGTATGCGGTCACTTTTTTTGGCAAAAAGGTTCAACATGTACAGCAGGCACTACTGTACTAGGTGACAAGTTAGTCTTAGAGCAGGGCCAGGGATGTACTTCCCTGGTGACCATCTGTAAAATTGAGATTATTCTAAAAGAATAAAAGATGTCACCCATTCAACATCATCTTTCTTCTTTCACATGGACAATTTTGGAACAATCAATACATGTATCTTATGAAAAACACAAGATTAATTTTTTTTATCCTACTTTAATACTCATGTCCTCGAACATCATTTCATAAATGACAGCTACCCATAAATATAGTTGTGTGCTCTACATGTCCATAAATATTTTTATGTCATGCTTAAACTGTTTTTTTTTTTTTTTTTAATTTTTTTTTTAACTTTTATGCAGGGACTTCAAGTGCTGCTTCAACCGGTACTTGAATCACTGGTGATTGTTGACAGGCTGCTGTATTTATCTGAGCAAGGTCTTCACTGTCGTGCTGTGCCCATCTTCAATGAACTGCTTTCACCGCGAAATATGGTTATTGTTGTGACCAAGTGACCCATAATACTAAACAAACTACACTTCAGGACTGACTCCAACATTCGGAAGTAAACTTTGAATTGAATTGAATGTTGAATTTTTCGGGGACAACATAGCATCAACCACTTTTTGATGCCTCAGCATTTGATTACCTGCAAAGAAGAGTGGATGTCTGCCTCTTGGAATTAATTAATAAAAAAGTACTGAACAAAAAAGGCATTATGCTTTATTAACCACACTTCGAAGTAAATATGATGGCGAGGGGATGAGAAATTAAAACCAGATACCTGTATAGCTTATCTCTTTCACCCACTTACTCAAGGCTATCTTCCCAGTGCTTCACTTAAGAGAGTATTGATGACATATGCAATAGGGAAGGGCAGTTTCTTAAGTTTCCAGAAACCTCCACTACACGGCGCGAGTGATCGCTTTCATCCGGGTACTCGCCTGCGGGTGAACATTGGTTTCGGCGGATTGGCAAACACTGTGATAACATTGTACGTATCGGCAATCACAGTGCAAAAAATGTTCCTTTTCACGTAATATCTGCTAATAAATTTTACACACACGAAAGATAAGATTGTATTATAGCAGAGCATGAATGCATTTGTTCGTATGTTGTGTTAAAAAAGTGAAAATCCATTTGAACCGCGGTGACCGGGAACCGCATTCTGCTTGTTGCATTCCTGCATAGCGCCACTCGACTATGTGAATGGTCGAAAAAAATGCAATAATAAAAAATATTCTTCGACAGTTATTAAGATAATGCAATGATCACATATAACAAATTATCGACATAGCACATAATTACCCTCAACAGCATGAGGATTTCTCCTGTAAGACTCCTGTTGCAAGGATTTCATTTGACCCGGTTCATCGCGGGTGATAATGGTGGATCGAGTAGGATAAAACATTGGTCATCGCGTTTTAAGAACAGCGTTGCCAACCTGCCAAACTTAAAATCCCGGAAAAGGAAAGTGAAATTAAGGGAGATTGATAAATTAATATGAAATATAGAAGGGAAATATTGATGAATTTCCGGGAGGTGACTCAAAATTGTCAAAAATCCACACTTTTTCCGAGAATTTTAAGCATAAAATTCCGGGAGTGTCCCGGGTAATTCGGGAGGGTTGGCAACACTGTAACTTACAGTGTAAGAAGTCGATTGTATTTTATTTGCCGGGTGTGTTGTCATTATGTCAAAAAAAAGACAAGTAGACAACCTCATCAGAATATGTTATTGTAGATGAATCCCCAAGTTTTACAGTGTTACTGTATGTGTGTGGGTGGGTGTGGGGGGATCGGCAGGTAGCATTAAAAGTTAAATTAAAATTAAAATCAAATGTGATTAACTCACAACAATGTGTATTGGGTTGATTCCTTGATTGCATTACTTTCTACGAAAAGTGTTTATTAATGACAACATTATCATGAATAATGAGTTACACTTGGTTATTTCATTCGCCAAGAAAAACGCTCAGCTTGCACCATGCGTTAACACATCATAGTACGCGACGCTACTCAGGTTTACCCGCTATTGAATACCCGGATGAAAGCTGTCCGCAGCGCCACATGGCGGTCAATGAGAGAACGCAGAGTAATTGCTCTACCATATTGGGTCACATTATAGGACCCAATTGACCTCGCCCAATAATATACATTTTAGGTAAACCCAGTCACAGAAATTTGGTGTCAAGTGAAGTTACGGTACACACAAACATATCAAACCATGTCTTGATTTCTTTAAAATGGTGTAACTGCCTCTCCCCAGTGGGAAGGGAGGCCCTTCCACTATTTTTCCCCCAATCTATTGCAGCTCTGTATCTCACTTATGCAAAATAGCAGGTGACAGATTTACATGGTCATGACCCAACTACATCACAATTTGCCACTTAACTTCAATTCTTTTCCATGAATCTGAATGGATACATATATACTCTTTTCTTGGGGGAGAGGGCATTTTTTGTGTGGTAGAATAACTAAACATAGCCTCTGTGTCAGAAAAAGTCATTTGGTCACCTCGACTTGTGACCAAGGATGACCCTGACTAAAGCTTTTTGCCAAGGAATATTTTGCATGTGTGTGTGCAAGAGAGGGCATCTGTCAAATTATGCACTGGCTTTTTTTTTTTTTGACTAATCTTTCCCCTTGAAGAAAAACAAAAGGCCCATGGGCCTAATGCACAGCAGACATTGTCTGATGACCATCAACAAAAAATCATTTCCAGAAATGCATTCCTCCATGACCTTCAGAAATTAATCAAGGTCATCCATATTCTCCAATATCAAACTTCCACATGGATTGCATTTGTGGTTCATTTGGTATCATTCACCATATTCTTTATCAACATATCAAATTTAGTGCCTTTTTCGTAAGGGCTTAATGGCCTTGAAAAATAGGTCATAGTCACATAACCTATTACAAAATTTGACCATTGGCCTAACACATATTTGGTGTAAATTTTGCAGATGGTCATTTTCCAGCAATTTTGGGGGGTTTTTTGGTGGGAAAGTTGCTTTAATGGACTTGAACATTGCTTCAAAATTGCATAGGGAACACCGGTGTATCCCTAGGCCTTTTGTGCAACAGGTGGCGATGTACTTTTTGTAGTCGGACTTCTGCAAAAGCTCATGCTGGCTTCTCTTCAAACAGAATGTAGCTGGCATCGACCACTGCTCCAAATTGTTCACTCTCCGTACATGTACTTCTTTATATGGATAATAGTTGTGGAGATACTAAACTTGGTGACCTACTTTAATTGCCAAGTTTGAGGTGGATCTAGTGTACGGTTTTGGGAGAAAATTAAAAAACAGCAGTCTACCTTCTGACGAATTACCATCCCAGGGTACCCAAAAGTGTTTGTCTGCAATTTCAAACCAATTGGTCAAGCAGTTAGATTTTTGAAAGTTTTCCTTAAAAGGAACAAAACATTTTAATAAAAATGAAAAACAAAATTACTGGACAGCGACCTGTTAACCAAACATCATAGATGCGCCCAGCGTATGTCCCCACCAAATTTTACGAGAATCTGGCCAATTGAACTTCGAAGAGAGCCAACTGTGGTACATCCCCACTAAGTTTGAAGAGAATCTGGCCGACTACGTTTGCAGTAAAAAAAAAGGTGAATTGCTGACAAGCAACAGAAAATGGTGCATCCTGTAACCTCAGTTGACTGACAAGTCAGCTGAGGTTAAAATGGTTGTCTACTAATGATTTCATACTTCATTGGTTTTTTAGCTCAGCTGACTTCTTGGTCAGCTGAGCTTATGTTATGACCAGCCATCCATCATCCATCTTAATAGTGTATGAAGCTTTTAAGTTTCAAAGGAGATGTCCATCGTCCACAATTCACATTTTCAACTTCTCCAAAACTGTCAGCCAGATTCACTTCAAACTTGGTGAGGATGTGCGTTGGGTGGGATGTCTACCAAGTTTGTTCAAATGGTCACGCTCCAGTGATTTTTATTTTTTTAATGAATTTTTGTTCTTTTTAGGGGCAAATCTTCTCCAAAACAGCTCCCCCAATTGCTTTGATATCGCACAGGGCAACTCCCTGAGACTCCTAGTTCTGAATTTGTTCACCAGGTGGCCCTGTGATTTTTGTTTAACTTACGATTTTTTTGTGAATTTGCTATTTTTGACTTCTCCAAAACCATCACTCAGGTTAAGCTGAAACTTGGTGGATATGTTCCTTGTGGAAGGGTGAAAGAAAGTTGTTCACTAGGTGTCACTGCTGTGGATGCCTGATTTTTAACATTTTTTTTTCCCCCAATTCGGGTACTTCATGATCGATGCAGCTTTCCTATCTATTACTATGCAAGTCAATGGTCATTCTAATGCTAATTCACATTTCTGACTTCTCCAAAACCATCATCCAGATTGACGTCAAACTTGGTGGCAATATACCTTGGGTGGATTTCTACCAGGTTTGTTCAAATAGTCAGGCTCCAGGGATTTTTTATTTTTTTGTGGTGGGGGGGGGGGAACAAATCTTACATCTCCACAAACGCTCGCCCAATTGCTTTGATATTACATAAGAACACTCCTAGAGAATCCCAGTTCTCAATTTGTTCACCAGGTGGTGCTGCAATTTTTCAAATTTTGTTTTGAATTTTTGTGTGTTTTTGTTAATTGTCACTTCTTCTCCAGAACAGTTTCTCAGATTAAGTTGAACTTTGTGGGCATGTTCCTTGCAAAAGGGCCAAGCAAAGATGTTCACTAGGTAGCACTGCTGTCGATTCCCAATTTTAATGATTTTTTTCAATTCGGGTACTTATCAGTAAATGCACCTTTTCTATTGCTTACTATGCAAGTCAATGGGCATTCTAATTGTAATTCACATTTTAGACTTCTCTGAAGAAACTGTCTGTCAGATTTACTTCAAACTTGGTGGCAATGTACCATGGGTGGGTGTCTACCAAGTTTGTTCAAATGGTCACGCTCCAGTGATTTTTGGATTTTTTCATGATATTTTTCAAAAATCTTTAAAAAAGTTTAATAGGAAAGTTTAACATGGGAATTTCTTGTAATGGTTATAACTTGGGCCATTTGGGCCATATTTGTGCCAAACTTGGTAGGGATGCACCTTTTATAAGCCTCTATGTATTTTGTGCAAATGGTCATGGTCCATTGATGTTTGGACCTCGGCCTCATTCCCAAGGTCACAGGACAACTGACACGAAATTTAATCTTCACTTTTTAACCTGAGATCAGTTTTAAGTTAAGACCTTGATGTTGCACATGTTAATGTTTCTCTAAGAAGGTCATGTTTAGACAGTACATGAGTGACCTTGACCTCGTTTCTGGGGTCCCAGTGCAACATATATGAATTTTACTCTTTACTGTAACTTCAAAACTTCTTGAACTGGAACCTTGATGTTGCACATGTTAGTGTTCTTCTATAAAGGTCAGATTTACCCAGAACATGGATGACCTTGATCCTATCCCATGTTCACAGAGCTGCACGTGTGATGAATGTCTAGGTCAGCTGAGCACGGGGTGTTCACACAGCCCTCTTGTTATTCCAAAGTTTTTGTTCTTTGGCCTGGACACAACAAGCACAATTTGATCATGATGCTCAAATTATAATATGAACATACAAGAAAGAAATTTTTAAATTTTTAAACAACTTTTAATATTGGGCATGACTGTTCCTTTGCCAGTAATAAGTTTAGACTTTTATCAGTACATTCTAAAAATTTACAAAACCGAGTATCAATAATTCCACACTAATTTACAAAGCAACTTAAAAGTGACAGTTTTGTGGTGATGGAAAGTTTCAGATGCTGTTACATGACAGAATTACATTAACACTCAAGACTAGTAGGTAGACCGGTAGTAAAACAGCAGTCCATAAAGCAGTATGGTTGTGTACTACCTGGTTTCACATCTCCTATCATGCCCTATCTAGTATACAGAAACTTTTCAAATATCAGTCATACCTGTGCATAAGTCACACATATTGTTGTTTGTTTCTTGTTTGTAAAAAAATGACAAAGCTTAGGTAAAAAGTTGTGACTTATTGTCCCAAAAATTCAGCACATACCGAGTCTTCAGCACTTTAGGTAAGGGTGTCGAAAAGTACTCCAGTTGGCTCATTTTGGGATTAACTGTGCATTGGTACCAACACATATCACACAACTAACTTATACAACCATCATACCCTATACTGCTACAAATTAACACTTTTTATGTGAAATTTTAACAATGTTAGGAAATCTACAAATCATATTTCAGTAGCACACGGTCTTTCTAAACCATCTCCTTTGAATTGCCTTGTACTGCGTAAACCCATTCTACAAGATGATTGCAAGTAAGATTGACAAGTACACTGTACATGTTCACCCTAAAAGTAGCAGTGACCCTAACGTGTACAATTGCACGTCACATGCAGCTGCTTTTTACCCTTTGTGTCCCCCATACAAAAAGCTGCTATTTTCCATCCAATTTGTCATAGTATCAAGAGGTGGTTCAACATTACCATCATTTTTTCAATTAGTACTTTCATGACCCTACCTCCCTCGCCCAACTTAGTAATTCAAAATGATGATCTTCGAAAGAAATAATTATTTCCAAAATACCACAAAATTTTGGGTTACAAATGAACATCATTTTCCATTATCTGTAGAAGCATATGGGTCCATTTACTCCCCCTCGCCCCTGCATCCTGAAAGTACAAATTCAAAAACGATTTAAATAGTTGAACCATCCCTAAGAATGAAGATGTTTGAATGCTGGCTTTTCAGTACACAAATGACCAAGATGTACTTTTATAAAAAAAATCTGAAAACTAGAGGCATCATCAAAGAAGCATTTGCACAGCTAAAACTCAGTGTGCTGCTGCGAAAATGAACACTGTAAACATGAGGTACTCCGATATTAGCAGCATATACGAGGAAAAGAAAAAAATATTTCACAGACTAAGGTCTGCAATCCAAGCAGATCTTCAACAAGCAACTTCCCAATTGTAGAATCCAATGTTTGTTTTGTTTTTGTCTACCCACTTTCAACACAGACTACATATGGGAATATAAAAGCTGCCCAAGCACCGTCACAACCTTTGTTGCTTCAATATTGTAAATAAAATCCATGGCTTGGTGAGGACAAATTACCTAGTGTTGGCAACATAAATCCACAAAACAGGTCCGATGTGAGAGAGAACATCAGACAAATCTCCATATGTGAAAAGCAAACACTCACTATGCCAGCACTGGGGAATGTTTGGGAGCAATTCTGAACAACAACAAAAATCACCATAATTTAAATGCCACCTTTAAGTCACGGCCACTATTCAAAAATTCACTTCCCTGCCACACCAGATGCACTCTTTTTTTTTTTTTGTACATAAATCCTTTCTACTTCTTTGGTTTTTCTCAACGCATCAGACCTTACATTACTCACACTTAAATGATTTCCTTGATATCGCAGGACTCTGGATGTCATGATATGTGTGGAGCTAGGATGACATGAACATGGAAAGATCAGCAGTAGCTACTTGATGCATGGTGTCTGTCCTCTGATATTCAACATGCACATACTCCTGTTTCTTTGATACATTTTTTCCCCCATCTTACAGTGTACTTCTCCCACACCCACCATGTTCATGTGGTTCACTGCGCTACAGAAGTGCTACAAACCCAAGGCTAAATTGGAAACATAACAGTTTACCATTTAATACTTCTAAGGCAATGACATGCCACATCCAAGTCAAAATGTATTCAAATGCATTTGCAAAATAATCACTACGTGTACTTGCCATCTTCGTCTCTGGTTTATATACTTTTTCACTTCAGGGTCACATATATGCACTTGACCATGCTAACCCTAGTCACTGTTATGTGCAAGAATTTATCAATGATGTGGGTGCATGTCATCCAGGTTTGAAGTTGAAAGGTTTTGGAAAATGCTCAGCATTCAACCCTTTTGATCAACAACATGACAAATTTTAAATAGATTCTATGCATGTCATTAATTGTGGGCAGGACTTGCAGGTAGGAATTTCCCATCTACTTGATTATAAGTTGCCTTTCCATACAATGAACGACAGCAGGCACTTTATCCAGCAATGGTCACAGTGACAATGTGTTGATGTAAAAATGTTGAACAATGACAAAACCATGACTTTAATATTAGTCAGCCTTTGAACACTTCAGGGAATGGTTGCATGGAGTTTCCTGTGGTGGTTAGCAGCACTGGTGTGAACACTGTTCTGACATATTAGAAAACGATTACGCTGTACCTCTGTAGCCACGGACAATCCAATCCTGCCACACACACAGACATGAGATTTCGTTGTGGATCAGCAACAGGTTATTTCACATGGAGATTTTACACTGAACACATTCACTCCATAAAATCACTTAATATGTCATGTTTTGGGGGGTTTTTTTTCTCCCTGACAATTCATTCAGTTTGAGCCATGTAAGCATCAAGTTCTGCATCAAGAGATGCCTTTGTCTTTGCCATATAAGTATCTAACTGTGAGTCCAGCTGTTCCCGTGACATTTGTTGTCCACCACGTCCTCCTCGCCCCCTACCTCTGCCTCGCCCGCCTCGTCCTCTCTGGAACCGTCCTCCTTGGTTGGCCCCTCGCCCTCTGGCTCCACGAAAAGAAGCGCTGCAAAAATATTTTTTTAAAACACAATTTTGAAAAGCATCCCAAATTGTACATGAAGGCAAAAGGGATTTCATTTTTAACTACCTGCATCAGTTTTGATAAACATGATAATATTACTCAAACGAGCACATTGTGAAATTGTAATCTACAGTATAATTAAAACCCACTGTTCGTGTTCATACACTTTTTTGCTTTAAAGGGTAAGTTCAATATCCGTTACATCTTTTTTTCTGCTGTATCTTCTGTATTTTATATTTTCTTGGAAACGAAAGCAAAAACCAGGACCACATACAGAGAATCTACACAAGGTTATTCAACTGGGATAATACTGGGGTCAAATTTGAGCGATTTTGTTGTTTTCCTGAGGCTCCACTGAGCAAAAATATTTTATTTACACATAGAAAGATTCCAACATTGTCCATATTGGGATTATCCACTGCTGTTGCGAATCTTCACTGCCCTATACCAAAATGAGGTATTTCAATGTTTCACAAGCTTCAATTGTTCTGTGTTTAGAGCTGGTTAACACATTTTCTCACCAACTGTGAAGTCTTTTTTCATGAAATACCTGCACATTATACTTGACATAATTTCTGATGCCTTGTCCCAGATACACTGTGTGGTAACTTTGGCTAGGACAAGTTTTGCGTTTGTGAGAATATACATTATTCAAAGTCCTTCCCCTGCTTAGTCCTTGGGTTAACTTGAATGGGATTAGTTTTGAGTAGGTGACAAACTACAATCTATCTCCACACCCCTGAACATGTTATTCCTATTCATCCTATGTATATGCATATACTGGTACACAATAGTCCCAACATCAATCACATACGGTACATACTCCAAATATAACTCTCCTGATGGTGCTTTTTCTGTTTACCTGACTCAAATTATCAATATCATTTCTTTGAAATACAAGTTCCTGTTTCAAGCACCAATCACAATTATTGACTACATTTTTCTACCTACCCTTACAAGTGAGAACTTGTAGTAAAGTTTGCAGATAAATGGCTAACAGCCGCTGTTACAATGTGATGACACTAGCTGTGATTTTATCATGCCAATTAGTTGCAGTAAACAAATCATACACTGGCTATTAACACAAACATATCATTCTAAGTCACTTTGACTCCAATTTTATCATTAAATTTTGTTGTAATTTATGTTGTCTGAAATACCTTGAGCTTTATTTTTCAAGCAAGTTTGGTACTGTGGTATTTCTTGCTACCACATTATACCTTTTTAGTGCCCCTGCCCCTTTCATCTTAAATTACACCCTCCTTTTTATGACCAAGAAAATGCTATAATAACATAAATGCTTTGAATTTTTACCAATTATGCAAACAGAGCGTCATAATATTCAACACGTGATTCTGAAATTACATGCCACATTCTGAAAACTTCCGAAGTGCCCTGGACACTAAATAGGAATAACTCAAGTAGAATAAAATGAATGCAACTTGAACATCAACAAGAAACAAAGAAAATAAAAAATAACATATTCATTCCAATATATAACGGTATCAGTTGAGCATGTCACATGGCACATTTTGCACAAATCTTGATCTTATTTTGCAGCATACAATGTGAAGTAATTCATGTATGTTGACTGGAAAATAAGTCCATTCACAACTTGATAACTTTCATGTCTCACAAACATGCTGAATTTCCAACATGTAACAATACTTTCTTGATGTAGAGGACTGTCTGAAGTACTGTCTTTAAAAAATGAAAGAAAAAAAAAAAAACAAGCTGTTTCACCGAAGACGACCAACTGAACACTAGTGGAATCAATTTTACTCCTGGAGATAAATGATCAGGTGGTGGTCTTACATTTTACACCTTCAGTGAGTAAAATACGAAACGTGTGTATTTAACGAAGAACGAAGATACTTCAACCATATGCATGATGGGGGACATATGCCGAAAGGTGTACTCATGTTGTTCCATTGTTAGTCTACCTCTATTAGCTTTGCTTTCATTATAAATACAAACCAAGTAATTAAGTAGAGTGGTCCTTCCTCTGAGACACCAGCTGTAGGGCGGGGCCAAAAGTGGTCACATAAAGCAGGTGGTCTGTCATTGTAGTGGTTTCTCAAAAGAGGGACTACTGTACAAGAATAATCATATATGCTGTGCACCTTGACTAAACAATGGACAAACAATAATAATAGGTACCAGCATACAGCCCCATCTACATCCAGCTGTGTCCTCATGAGAGCTTGTTTCACACACTTAATGCTCAGCTCTCTTCATTGTCATACCCCTAGCAGGCCATGATATTCCCACCCTCCCAAACATGCATGTCTGACCTATTAAAATCTGATTGTGCCAGCGAATCACACATAGGGCCCCTGGAATGCCAAGGCAAGATCTCACAAGTCTGAAATGGGTCAAATCTGTACATGCAAAATGTTAGAAATCACAAATCTCTCTGGGGCATGACAATGTTTCTTTTGGCCTCTCTTTCCTGGGTGTTGGCTTCACCCAATCAAGATGTGCCAAAACATGAACACAGCCAGACGTTTTTTTCAGAACAGGAACAGAGAAAAGAGGCACAAGAACACTGCAACACAAGCTGTCAATGATGTCCAGGAAATCTTTGACCACTTTCCAAAATATTGCCAAAGAAAAGCTCGAATACAGAGGGAGCAATGCCACCAAGTTTTTTCACTTCAGCATACTGGGCGAACAGGGTGCAATAGGTTAATTCCCAATAGATATTTCTCATGGAATTTTTGTGTTTGATGTATGAGCATACAGCCATGTAAAGTCCACTTTGTGTTCAACTTGTGTTCACATTAACATCAAATTAAACATGTTCAACAGAACTAGTAACTGGAACAAGATGGACATTGAGGATATCTTATACACTTACCTATCACACTGAAACTGGCAGTTACTTCTCTCTTTGACAACATAGCACTTACATATACAGAAAGCTGATTTTTTTTTTAAAAGGAAGTAATAAGCCCATTCAATTTCCTACTTTCTCAAAATCACTAAACATGGAAAATACCATCAGGAAATATCTTCAGTTGTGGAATAAAATGGAATCATATGAACAGAACTGGTTACACAGCAGCACATACTGAAGCTAAAGCCTGGACAATTTTCTAGCTTTTCATGTGGGAGGAGCAAAGTCTGGTTATGACTGGAATCAAAGAAATACCACAGAGACTGCTCCACCATACAGACAACCCTGAGTGCAGAGGAAGAACAATAGGCACTTTGCACCAGGGAGAGCTTTATTAGTTGGTTTCAACTACTCTCCATGCATGAGACATGCTTCAAGTCCAAGAAACGCCAGTTCTTACTAATTCTGGTCATCATTGAACCAACGCCGCCCTCCTCTCCGCTGTCTCCTGAACCCTCCTCTACCTCGCTCTTCATTATCTAAGAATCTGATACAAACATGCACATTTATGCCTTCTTGTCCTTTCTTCTTCACTGCAGTCAACAAATTGTTGTGTTAAAGTTTCATACTTGGAATTTTTCATCTGGGTTTTCTCTCTCTCTCTCTCTCTCTCTCTCTCTTTTTAAAAGTTCATACAGAACTTTTCTTTTCTTCAAAACATAGTATTATGCAATAACTGTGGACAAGACACATATTTATCCAAAGGCACTTCAAAGACTTCACTCATGTTCCCTGGAAGGTCTCGCAAACCGTGTTGTCAATTTAGTCAATGTACATAAGGACTTGCATCAGGGGAAGGAAGTTGGACCACACGTTTGTTGTCCTACCTCCTGTGAATGAGATGACTTTTTCCGGTCATTATTTATCAGAACACAGCTCGGTTGCTCTCTGTCAAAGAGAGAGAGAGAGAGACAGAGAGCAAGGCAAACTGCAAGAAATAATCATGTATAAAGTTGCCAAAGTTTTCTTGATGCTAATCCTTCTGCTGCAGTATGCAAAGCTGGATCAAAACACTTATATTCTGCTGAAACGCTAATGATGCTTTTCCCATTTGAAATAATTGAGTACCCACTACTTTTACCATTTATCACTTTGTATCAATTTTATCATCCCAAAGACAGACATGGCCTACTGTGACACACGTGAGGTGTGTTCTGAAATTTTGCATGAACACAGAAAATTTACTTACCTTGCACGTCCTCTTGGTGAACCTCTGAATCCACCTCGACTTCTCGGACCTCTGAACTGCCCTGAAAGAATGAAATATTTGGAACTGTTAAATTATGAAATGAAGCTGATGCTTTGATAATTTGTGCATGAGTATGTACACCATGCGCCAGTGCTCATGGATGGCAACAGCTTAAGAATCTTCTGAGAGTCACCAAGGCAAGGAATACTTCCCATACAACACCAGTGCCAATCTGGTATCATCCTAATCCAGTTTATGTATGCAACAATTTGTTACTTGGTATATCATGTGCCACATTTTAAACCTTATTGGCAACTATTTTCATACAAAAAGAAGTGAAGGATGATATGTGCAACTAATACACAGACTTTAATATAGTCCAGAAATGCTAGTACATGAGTACCTAAACTTTAAATTCATTGCAAGACCCTTCCTACACCAAACACCTTGTACATGTACACACATTGCTATCAAAAGTAGTACCATGCAAACACCATCAATTTTCTACACTGAGGTATGTACATTGTAGTAGGTAATGTTTGACATGCAGCAAGATTAGCCACTGTCACTTTCTTTCAGTATATACCCTTTTTACCTGACCGAAAGCCTCCTCTGCCAATACTTCCTCCTCGCCTCGAGCCCCTTTGTCCCCCACGTCCCCTGGCCACTCCAAGGCGTTGTGAGATGTTGGAGTCTGTACTGAGATTTGATAAGGATCCACCTCCCCTGTTCCTACTCAAGCCTCGGCCTCTGTTGTTCCCACGAGGTCCTCCTCTGGGGCCCCCTCTTGGCCCTCCACGAAGAGTGAGACGACTTTTTACATTTGACCCTCCTGGTCCACCTCCTGGTCCACCTCCCAATCGTTGCTTTAGGGATTTCTGAAAGAAGAAAAATGCCACATATACTTGAAAGAGGACCCTGTTTATCTGGTGCAAGAAATCTTAACAAGAATAAGGTAATGCTACTGTGCCAGTCACAACCGAGTTTAGGTCTATGTTCATAATTGTACCTATTTTGCTCACATACCTAGCACTTGTAAGGAGGCCATGCTTACCATTTCTGTCTACAGCCAGTTGTAGATAATTTTCCTTATCATTGTTCCAACTCACTTTCTATTGATTGATAACTTGAATAGCAAACTAAATTGTGAAAGTACAATTGGAAAATACATGCTAATTCAGAGATTCTTTTGCAATTCCTGTGAACTAGATATGTGAGAACCAAAATTTTGCACTGGGTGGCAGTTCGAGATATTTGCAGCACTCGCTACCTCTTTTCGTTTTTGTGAGGCTTACCACTCATGCTGCAAATGTTTGTCCACAACAGCCACACGATGCTAGATTCTCAATATCCCAAGTTAAGTCCAACATTCAATTCACTGTAAATAATACATTTATGACACTTATTTTTAGTTACTTGCATATTTTTAAACAATGAACGTGAACAACTGAAAAACCTACAGGGCCATGTGGATACATATTTTGGTGTGGACTTAAACAATGAATGCTGTCTAGACTTCCGAGCTTTCTATTACCCGTTTCATGATGCCATAAAGTACAGGTTATACTTTTAAGTACAGTGGTCCCTCTTTTGAGAAACCGCTCCTACTGCCAAGCCAAAAGCTGTCACATAATACAGGTGGTCTTTCAATGGACAGGTGACACATATGCCACCTAGCTCATGGAAGACCAAGCCAATTCTGCACATTCACATTCTTTCATTCAAATTTATGCAAATGTACACTGGGCTCGTGCTAGCCATTCGCCAATTCGCCACTGGCGAAAAAATAGTTGACCTGGCGTAAGAAAATTTGAATAAGTTCGCCAATTTGGCAAAGATAAAATTTTCCAGGACAGGTTTTGTTCTGGGATATTCTGGTAAAAAAACGGACGTGCATTATCAAAATAACGGAAAGAAAATTTTATTCAACTTCAAAGTGGACTTCAGAGAATAAGAAAATACATTCAGAGACATATAATATTATGTCTATTTGCTTTGCTCAGGCATAAATGAATCTGTGTTCTTCTCTGTCAATCTCAAAATGGCTTTTGACTCGGCACGTGTAAACAAGCTGTCCAAAAAATACATACTTGTATTCAAGGTCATATCGTGACTTCCAGCTCCCAGTTTAGGTCTTCAAATTATAGGATTCCTTGTCAAAACATTGTATCTATCCACTAACAGAGTTGTCATGATCCATAAATGCCTTGTAGTGAAGAAATTTATTGAAATAAACAAGTGAAAAATTCGCGGGTGCTGTTCTCTTTTTGATTGACCTTGACATTGGCACATGTGTGGTGGTCCTGCCATCTATTGACGAAAATGAAAACGCTTGTGTTCCTTCAGATATGGGCAGCAAATTTGGTACATGTATTTTTATCTTTACGGATTTTTAATTGACAAGCATTTGGGTTTTTTTGTTTTTGCTTTTTTTTTAATCAGAAGTTTGATACTTGAAGTTTATTTCTGTTAACATTGACTTAAAGTTTAAGGAAGTAATATTATTGATTCAAGCAGCCAAGATTTTTAAAACTGTATAATATCTGCAGATTCTCAATATATATTAGGCCTACCCATTGACAGGCCTGTTTAATGGTTTAGTACACCTACACAGTATTTTGTCTGTTGTCAAGGTGAACATAATGCAATATACACATATTTTCTTACTTTTTTATATCTAATGTTTTAACTTTGTTCATATTTTAATAAGTCTTTACTACCAGCACTATTACCACTGTCAACTCCAGTTATTTAAAAAAAAGGAAGAAAAAGGAAAGAAAAAGAAAAGAAAAAACTATTCTGGAATGAGCTGATAGGTTTCTTCCAAAAGAAAATTATTAAAAGTTATCTTGAAAATTAATGTTTCCTTTTAATATTTTATCTCTAAATTTAGCTATGATAAATATACCAGCAGTGATTGAAAAATCTTTCTGTTGATTTAATTACTGATGATAATCAAAGTATCATAACCATTATCTGAACAACTTTTCATAAAATTGGCTCGGAGTGCAATTTTTTTCAAAACTAGGATTATAAATTAGAATCATAATATAATTAAGTTCTGACATGTCTTGGTCACTAACCTTATCATATGTCCAAGTTTCATAACTTAAAACTTTATTTTAGAAAAAAAAAATGTAAATGAAGAAAAGAAAAGAAAATTTACTTATTTTAATAATAAGGTAAGTATGTATGGTTGTGTGTTTGACAAAATATTTTTAAGGTCTTTTAGGAGGGTGGGCTGGGGGTGCGTTTTGACTTTATATGTCAGTTTTATTGGACTAAAATTTGGCTAAAGAAGATTCCATTTGGCTAAAAGAAATTTGCAGTTTTAGCCAAATTGGCCAAGGAGTAAAAATTCCTAGCGCTAGCCCAGGTACACGTATCTTTTTAAGCTCTTAGAAGCCCTTTATGGAGCTTAATTGTTTACATGTACATGTACACAAAAACTAACTTACAATTCATGTAAAGAAACAAAGAAATGCAGCTTTATATACAATAATTTACTGCAACTAAAAGCAAAAAAAAAAAATTTACAATGACACTACATGGTCAGTATATCCATCTGAGCTGTGTTCTGATAAATAATGACTGCAAGTGTTCCTACTGGTGTCACTGTCACGTAATTTCAATCACATTCCTTCAATGGTTCAGCATAATGAAACCAATTTATCCTTGTGTCAGAACCACATTCCTTCAAATAATCATTAATGGTTCATCATTCTTATGATGCAACACATGAATATTCTTAGAATATTAAAATGCATGAATGTCAGGATGAGCACCATCCTGGTGGCACTTTTACGCATAATGTCAACTTGTCTCGATAAACATGCAAACTTTTTGGGTTTTTTAACCATACCGGTGGTCATATGGGACCGTATTTACCATGGTCACAGTCACGTTCTGCAGCTGGGTATCGAGAGGTAAATTATTGAAGTAATTGATTTCGCCAAGAAAAAAATGGTTGTAAATGGTAGGTGGTCATTCAGAGTAGGGGTCGTTTGAAGGAGGGACCACTGTACTTGTCAAAACAGTGTTTTCAATATAGTCCTACTGTGGTGTCACTGTCAATAAAGAGGAACCCAATGTACACTGATAATATTCTAAAATTGTGTATGTGCACTAACCTTTTTTATCTGCAACGCTGCCCTCACTGTTGGCCTGTTTGCCATCTGCATTGCAAGCCTTCTGTTTTGCGAGCTGGCTTGCTGTGTGGCTGCCATTTGTGCCCGCACTTGCTGCACTGGTTTCGTCTTTTGGATTGTTGTAAATCTTCAGTGGAATAAAGCCAGCACATACACCACAAAATTAGGAGAGGGTTTGTTTTTTGTTTTTTCACTATGTTTTGGTCAAGAATTCCACTTTATTATGCAGAAACTTTGTGTCATACATGTTTATTTTTCAGTGTGGTGGCACACCAGTTTGGAATAACTGGATCACATGGTCTGAGTCAATGAAGAAAGAATGCGGTGAATATGAGTTAAATGGTACATGCAACAATGTTTACTGATTCAAACTGCAAGGAATCTGTCTCACATTCACTGCACTTCAGCACACTTAGCTATGTAGCACCAAGGAGTATTCATATAGCCTTTTTGGTAGTAGCATCCACAAACACATATATAACAAGGTGTTTGGTGTACACTCAGTTTTCCCTTTCTGAGTCCTAGCTGTTCCAGAATTAGACCCTATAATATGTTATCTACAAGTACCTGCAGCTTGAAGAAACATTGCTGGATCTTTGAGACAAATTCCTTGCAGCTTCAGAGAACTGGGATAGCATGGTAGTCATCAGAAAGCAAGAACACATGAGAACAGATGCACATAAGATAATGAATGAGCAGATGGAAATAGAAAGGAAGATGGCAGCAATGAAGCAAGATAGAGAGATGTGCTGTGATGACCCTCAGACGTCCCTGCCCACTACAGGATTGGTATTAGCCATAGGCTTAAACTAAAGATTATATTTACTAACAGATATATTTACTCTCTTTTCACCAACTTTACTGAAGATATTTTACATTAGCATAGTTTATTTGTTAAATATTTAGCTAAGACCAAACCTCTGGGTATTTTATAAAATATACGAAGGTTTTGTTATGCTTTCAGCTAATGTTACCCAAGTTTGACACAAAAAGCCCTAATTTTTTTTTATTTCATACCAATTAGCCAATACTGCATTATTTCTGGTGATAGCTCTGCATTGCATACTCCAGTCCCATCTTCTATGCAAGCACCCGTCTACTCTGACAATATTCCTCTCAACATAATGCACACAAGTATGCTATCTAGAAAGCTACCCCTTGGACAAAATGTGGATTAGTTTGCCAACAAAAGCAATTATACAACTAGAGCATTTGTTTCCTCCTAGCTCAAAAATAGAAATTGTATCCCTATAGAAATGTACCTAACAAAATCCAAATTGACAAAATCACTGGTTCAACTTCCTAATAATTCTTCTCTGCATCCAAAGGCATGGGTAGGGTCTACCAATAATACATTGAAAATACATCAATTTAAGGAAAATACATGTATATAAAATACAAATGTGAAAAGTATTATGAATTTATACCAGCAGCCAGGAAACATTATTTTTTTCTCAAATTCTTCTAACACAGATTTTTATGAGATAAAGAGTACCATATTACCTCATTCAGTGGTAGATTTAGCCTGAGTCAACAACTTTCCTCCCACTTTGCCAAAACGCTCCAAGGCAAACCTCTGACGAAGTCTTTTTTTTTTTTTAAATTAGAGGTATATTGGTATGTGAATGAAAAGTACTTTACAAAATATTTAAGTCTGGAATTACTACAATTCAAATGTGCACAACTTTTGTCTTGATTTACACAGAAAGAACTGTTACAAACTCTTTATCTAATTTCTGTCCTATAACAGGTGCAGTTGCAACTTAAGACTCGCTCACACTGTTGGTGACTTACTCTACAAGACAAGTTACAATCCATGCTCTAAAAGCTTACTGGCATCATGTACTGACAGGTGATCAAAAAAATTACTGAAGTGTTTGTGCCTCATGACAAAGTAACCTGACATACATGACAAACAACCGAAACTTGTTCAGAGCAATGACATGCAACTTCAATATCTTGCGTTTTATTATTGCATGTGCACACACTGCAATTTACGATGACAATTATGTGTTCAATTTAGAATGTAACCCTGATTGTCATGATTCATATCTCCAGACGAAGATCTATGTGATTCAAAAACCCTTTACTTTGCCTAACCTGTGTAATTTTTCCCATTCAGACCAATGATTTATGCTCCCATGAGGGCCAAAGGTAAGTTCCATACAGAACAAAAGAAACAGGTTCAGTAATTTTCATCACACCTCATCCAGGGACATTATGATAAATTGCCAGCTATCATAGATGCCGTCTGTGTGTTTCAACTGAACCCTAACCTACCTTGTACTCAGAAACCATCTGCTTTATTATTCTTAAAAATTCTGCTTCGGTATTATACCAATACATATCAACTTCAATTTTCAAATAGATCCCACAGTATAAAACATGTAAATGAAAGTGCTAAATGTTTAGGAATAGTTCATACTGGTACTGTTCTGTTTATGTACACACTAACTTTTAAGAAGCACACAGTGTCTTCTATTAAAGTTCAATGGGCTTGCATTTAAGTTAAGAGGGACTGCTCTGAGAAGACCTGACACTGAGGGTTTTGGTTGGTTGCCCCGCTGACAAGTTTTGCACCTCTGGAGGGGTTTGTATTGGCTCTGGCTGCTTCCTAATCACTTTAGAAACTAAGAATATGTTTAAACCAAATTTTCCCCAAGTTGGGACAACTAATGGTTAAGTTAGGGATGGTTCAACATTATCATCATTTTTGAATTAGTACTTAGGGTACTAAATTTCATGACCCCCTCCCTCCCCCCATATTAGTACTTTAAAAATGATGATTTTCCCCCCAAAATCATAGCAAAATTGCACAAAACAGGCAAAAAATTGACCATCATTTTCCATATCCTGTGAAAGTGTACAGACCCATTTAACCCCCTCCCCCCTTGCGTACTGTAAGTACTAATTCAAAAATGATGAAAATGTTGAACCATCCCTTAATGTAAATGGGCTAAAATACTTTAAGAAAAATTACTGACAGATACGAGCACAATCTTCCTCAGACTAGCATTTATTTCCAATTTGGCTGAAGATAAAGATGGAATTGAAATTGGCTACAAATTTTTATGTCTAGCTAGGTCCATGGTAAACTCTCATGTCATCTACATCATAGCCATATACCCCCGTCAGCGTAGCACGCAAGAAAAAGTAGTCAAGGATTTTGGGTGCTTTACAAGTCATTTTAACTTCTGTCATGGAAACATATAAGCGTGAATTCAACTAATGTCATCCTGCCAAATGTAATGATATGCCATACATGATGATGATGTGATGAGTTCCTGGATACATGTATGAAAAGTACAGTATGGTAACAATGATCAAAGAATAGAATGAAAGTCAAATGATTCCAGTAATGACAGATTATGTGATGAAGAGATGAATGCACTGAAAATGATCCAAAAAGGCAGCAAGTATAAAGAGCCCATCCACACACCTCTTACCATGAGTACCAACATACCCACTGGATGTACTGGATAGAAGAACTTTTTTTTCTCATTCATAGAAAGACATCTGCCTCTTACAACAACAGTGATGATGTCTGGGCAGGGAAAAAGAAAACTGGCAACCCTCTCCAGTACTAGATGTAGTAGTACCAAAGGCTTCTATTCCATTCTGGGTGAGAACCAAATGGAAATGTTGGGGCATGATAGTTCACGATCGCCAGATACATCCTCAAGGGGGCCACCATACAGTGCCATGTGGAAATGCTGTTAACATGCTCAAATCGTGGAGCAGCAAAGACATCTTGATTTACACAGGTTTACACATGGAAACTTTCATCAAACTGCGTAAATATAATCAGCATTTTAAGAAGTATGGCAGGCATCTGGCTTACTTTTTTTTAAACTTAATTTAGCAGTAGCAGCTCCAATTTTATGGAAGCTAATAGTGCCCCAACATTAGCTTGCCAAAAGTGTTCATGCGTATATTGTTATAATAAATATCTAGCATTCAATATATCAAATATATATATTGATGTGGCATGTATATTTAAGGCAGCCAGTTCCATTCTTGCATCTAATATATAGACACTTGTGCGGTATTGCACTGTATCTTTGTTGGTCATCCAGACCAAGCCTCTTTGATGCAAAGGAACTATTTTGGTTGCCAGACTTGGTTCTCACCTTTCATTGAGGCTTATTTTTGTAGTGCTTTTCAACACTATTTTTGCAGGCACGGATTGTGCCATATTCGTTGTCTTGATGTGATGTCTGAATACTGTGAATTAAGGAACAAACGATATAATATACCATGTATACAACAAACTCAAGCTGAAATCCCAACTGAATGGTCTCATGTAGAAGGAGCAGTTGCTCATTCTCCATACGATATCACACATGGACACAGCCGACAAAACTGGTATTGATTTTATAGTTGTTGTAACTATGTTCCTCCAGATGAGCACCCCACACTGCACAGTGTTGTCTGTAGCTTAAAATAGAAGGGAGATCTGCTCTGCCCTTTTTCTTTGCTACCGGCATTGTTCTTTACCTTCCTGCCCTTTTCTCACAGATTTCCCCACATTTTGGGCATTGAATTACTTTCTTTTTGTCATTAACAAAAAAAAAAAAAAATATATAATTTAAATTACTTCAGAAATAAATTATCAATCTATCTATTGTCCATCAGGAGAAGATGCAAATTCAAAACTATTTCCATGACATTTAACAACAACAAAAATGACATCTTTTTGGAATGCTACTGTTGGGTGCCCTTTTGAAATGTCATTGTACTCTTAAACGTGCCCTTTAAAATGAAAGGTGCCCAGCCCTCCTGAACAGTTGAGAGACAACACTGCTGTAATAAACCTCCCCCATCCAGCTGGAATCATAAAAAGTGACAATAATGCTAACATTTGTTATGATATGAAACTAGCATCGAAGTAGAGATCCATAAGATACTCTTTTTTTTTTTTAATAGTTTTGAATACACCCCCAGGATGTCCACTGGGAGGACTGTGCACAGCTTTTGCAAGTTTATGAAGGTGAACTGGTTAAGTCACAACATAATATGCATGTGCACCCATTTGAGTATGTCACATACATGCACACCTAATACCAATACATTGTTTTATTCCTGGGATGGACTCGACAAGTCTGTTACAGCACAGCACAAGTGGAACAGCCAGTTCTGAATCATTATTTCCTGATTAATTATTTTGAATCAATACCCCTATTACAAAATTGTCAATACCTGTTGCTATCAGTATCACCAGCATCACTCAAGTGTGATTTTGCCATACTCCGGGATAAATAGGACACATTCTTGACACACCATTATTCATTTATTGCTGCTTAATTATGACGTGAACAGGGTTCTAAATACTAGATGTGCACGATTCGGCTTTAATTGGTTCCAGGCAGTTCAATTCTTTCAAAATGCATGTCCACAACTGCACAAGTCCAGGCTACTATGCAGACACAAGGAATTGGACAAACAAGTAAAATACCCATGGATTCAATGTTTACTTTTCATAGTCCCTTCACAAGATCGACAAGCGTGATCTACCAAGCAGCAGATGCAGTGGCATAACTATGTCATCCACCCAATTGTCAACCTCCGGAAAGCTTGGAAATGGATTCTGTTAGCTTCCTATTACCCCTCAATGCTTACAATGGGAAGCAAAACTATAATTCATTTATGATACTGGCTAAATGCTTCCACAATATACAATGCTTTTAACTTTGAAAGTGATTTGCACTTTGGATTTTCCAGGTAAACTGTGCCTTGCAGAGCGCCACAGAAATTTTTCTTGACGTGTGACAAACTTTGCTGCAGATATCCACTCACTGACAACAAACTCACTGCTGGGCATCACATCATGTCACATGTATGTATAAAAATGAATGCGAGCTGACACAGAGGATTTGACTTCAAGGCAAACTAGGGAAGACAACAGCTGTCTAAGCTTGAGATAACTGACAGACAGACAACAGGTATAATAGATATTGGCATTTACAAGAACATGTACGTTTTTGTCAAAGATGATCACCATTTACATCGACCATCCATTTAAGTTTCACAGTGTTGTCTGAGCTTTGAAAGAAATTACTTTCAATAAAGCTTTCAATGGCAAAGATTTTTGCTACAAAATTGATAATTTGTCTCAACCAATCATCATCACAGCAAAACATACACACAGACTGTAAAACATTGTAAATCTACTTGTGAATGCCTACACAACAATCTTGAAAGTCACAAAATGTTGGATAACCTGGTTGGACATATTATGACACTATTGTACCCAGTGACATCTAGCTATCACTATCTAAATTGACAAAGGCCAGTGTCACTGGCATGTCTAAATAATATCCAAGTGTGACAGTTTCTCCTGTCACCTGTATTCATGGAACTAAGTGTGCCAACTAAGTGTCCTAATATGTATGTAGGTTTAAATTTTGGGAATTGGGGTGATCTGGGTTGGTTCAGTTTCTTGACACACAGCCTTTTGTTCCCATGATGCATGTTTGTGACACCTAACGACCTATGCCATTTGTGGTCAGGTGGGTCAGCAAAGCCCATTACATAACAGTGAGCCTGAAAGTTTCACCCTGCATATGAGAACAATCTTTGGAATTATCATCTTCTAATCTACCTAAAGTGCATATTATCTTTAAAATACACACAGGTGTGAAAAAAATGAAAGTTTAATGCTTATTTGACAACATATAGAGAGGTTAAATTTATATGTGCTAATTCCCCATGTTAATCTATGGAGAAAAAGTGAGGGCCATGGAAAGTGACCACAACATGCGGGCAGTCAACCATGAACAGGATGGGCAGCACCACCTTTAGGTGAATTTAGAACTAACCCAGATCTCCCCTATTCTCTCCCTGCTGGCTTGTACTCAGCAGGCAAAGGGTGTGCTATACTTTATAATCTATACTTTACTTGCCCACTGCTGGTCTCACTTCGGGCTACAACAACAATCTGTAAATTATGTGAGACCTCTTTGTCGGGACTGTCAATGTGGACCCCATGGGGTGAGGGGATTTATCCAGTAATTATAGCTGTATCGTCCAGAAAAGGTGGAAGATACAGACTGGGTGATAACCCTGTCCATATCACCACAGTGCAAAGGTCAATCCGTATCACCACAGTGCAAAGGTCACTGAGAACTACTTTCCTTCTAAATTCTTGTAGTAGGCGCACGTCAAGCATGTAGTTTTCAAATGACCCAATTACTGGATCCTGCCTTACAGTTATTCATACGCAAAACTATGCAAAGCCTTGTTTGATGAAATAAACGTTGAAACTGTTTTTAATTGTCTTTTTTTTTTTTTTTTGTATTTAACGATGAAAATATAATTACAGCGATAATTACTGGATAAAAGTAAAACCAGCCGCGTGGAGGAGACTCGTCAGCAGACTGGCCTCGTTCCCGCGGCGGATCACTCCTCGTGCAAGCACTCGGAGTGATCCGCCGCGGGAACGAGGCTAGTCTGTTGACTCGTCTCCTCCACTTGGCTGGTTTTACTATTATATCAGTGCTGGCAGGCTTATTCTATATTTACGCAGCAACCAGAATGCCAATCACAGACTTCCTTTTGTTAAATTCCATTTTTTTTAATCATAAGTCTCAGTCCAGTAAAAACCTTCTCCAAGACCGAGATAATTTATGTCAATTAAATGTCTTGTTTCAAAATTTGATATACCTTTAACGCAAAGCATTGACTGAAGGGTCTGCCATGTAATTAGGCTGCAATTTGCTCCAAGTAGGTATAGGTGACACCGAAATCAAATCAGTTCATCTTGCCAGGTAAGATAAGCATATTGCCAAATTTGAGCAAAATACATGGAGGCATTATAACCCCTTTCACGGATAGCCTTGCGATGCGGTCAAACCGGTTAGAAACTGTAGAAATCAGCAAATAGGTTGTTCACAGTCCTTCAACGACTGACAATTATCATGACCATCAAAACGGTGATGAAAATATCAACAAGAACAGCCGCTCGTTTTTGGTGTCTGCTCGTTCTTTCTGACACACTTGGCCCAAGTCTTAGGGACCCAAACGCCCAAGCGTCTCATTATCGCTATGCTTCCTCCATCGATTTGTCAGCCCAAGTCGGAGTCCCTTTTGCAGTTCAAAATGTGTCAAAATTATTGTTACTTGTGTTACATCGACCAGTCATCTTAGCCCTACGTATTCTTAATTTTCTGATACCGGGCGTACTTTAAGCCGATGAAAAGGATACCAGCTGAAACAACGGTCGAAATTTTCTTTTTCTTCTCTGTATTTTCCCTGCAGCCAAGCTTGATGACGTCAGTATATTAACGCTGCCATCTGGTGGTGATTTATTTATTTCACAAACTCGCAAGGCGCATGCTTCTGCGCTCTGAACCAATGCCAGAAAATGCTTTAGCCAAGTTCATTTGCAGTAATAATTATTTCAAAACCTGTGACCAGGAAGGAAAGTTTAAACTCTGTGGACACCTAAAAAGTATACAGAAAGGAAGGGTACTTAACAAGTTAGTTAATTTTTTAAAATGAGACCTTATGAAGTGAAGAATATCAACCCAATTGTATCCTTACAGATATAAAAATATGTTTTAACCAACCCGAAATTACCAAAGACATAGATTATAGGCCTAGGCCTATTATGAAATAGTATCTCAGGCTACATATTTCATATCGAGCCAGACTGATTTGAAAAATACTATCGTGAAGACAGGTAGGAAGTGAATGATGAATTGAATTTTCTGTTTTAATGCACAGAAAGATATATCCTACAAAACAGAATCAAGCTAATGTCACCCCAAGAAAAACTGAATCTCCAAGGTAATAAATTGGCAGAAATTATTTTTTTAATTATGTGTGCACTTACTTAGCCCGGTGCTCAATATCTGCATGCACATCAAAGACAGTTTCAATTAAAATCTGTATCGAAAGTGATGCTGTTAAAGTTGTCGACATATTAAAAATAAAGATATCATTGGTTATGGCGGAATTTTAATTACATTACTTCAATTAATAAAACCAGCAATCATAAAGCTTTTAACAATCATTGTAAGATCAGACACCAGCCACAGGAATGGTCCTTAATAGGTTCTTCTTAAAATTACTTCAGTAATCTCACGTTATATAAATAAGGTAAGTTTATTTGAAAACTATAAGCCATTATCCACTCTGCCTACCTTTTCTAAACTGTATGATAAAATTATGTTTCAGCAACTTTCATGAATACTTCAATGTTTCGTCAACTTTCATGGGGAGCCTTTCATGAATACGTCAAAAAAACAAACAAACAAACAAACAAAAGTCAAAACAACAACGTAATTTGTACTACTATCATCAATATGGCTTCAAGGAATTGCATTCTCACTGAGCTTGCGTGTCTGGAATTAGTGGACAGTTTTTTAATGATAATAGTGATACTTCATGGTGCATTTTGAAGGATCGTTCCAGAGCGTCAGATACCTTTAATCAATTATCATATTTTAATTAAAAAGCTTGTCTAATATAACACACACATCTTTATAACTGTTTCAAATGTTTTAGCTAATCGAAAACAAAATGTAGATTTTGATGGTGTCAATTCTCCCTGACAGACATTACAACAGGGGTGCCACAAGAATCTATCCTTAACCCACCGCTATTCTTAATTTACATTAATGATCTGTCCAATGTATATCAAACTTTTTTCATTCCGTACTGGCCCTCGAAAATTCCAGTTGGCCTCTTACTTGGAAAAGAACTATCTACAATATTCCGAAGGGAATTTTTTCAATTTGCTGTAAATTCACCCATTGATATCTTTCCAACAAATGCGAACTGAAAACGTTGGAGAAAACAGATAAATGCAGAATGTAACCTATTGCCAAAAAGGGAAACTATCAATCATGTACTAAATGACTGTGAAAATATGCTTTGTCATTGGACAAATCTAGGCCTTCAAAATTTGTTGCCAATTTTGGAATTAAAACAGTAGTTACTGCATAATTCTACCTACTTCTGAAATTATCCATGTTAAAATAGATTAGCTATTTGCAAATTTCTATACCCAAATGAATGAAACATTAGCTTTGGCTAATAGCACCAGTGGCCCCTGATTGTCGATATCTCTGGAGACACAATTCTAGCTCAAATTGCATAGTTACTGCCACTAAAAACACATCCCCAAAACATCAAAGTGGTTTGCCGACCTACCCTACTATCACCTTGGAAACTCAACTCCACCTATAGACATCACCATAACAGCGTAGAAACCCAATCTAGTGATAGTAAACAAACCCCAACAACAGATCGTAATGCTGGAATTGTCAGTACCATTTGAAGAAACATTGAAAATACTCACCAGAGTAAAGTGGACAGGTATGTAAATTTGTCATTTTAACTTCCTTGTCGTCACCTTCTTCTTCTTCTTCTTCTTCTTCTTCTTCTTCTTCTTCTTCTTCTTCTTCTTCTTCTTCTTCTTCTTCTTCTTCTTCTTCTTCTTCTTCTTCTTCTTCTTATTCTTCTTCCATTTGTTGATTGTAAACGAGTTTTTAAATTTAAATTAGGTGATGATCTGTAAGTAAATTGTAGCTTGTTTGCTGTAAAGATACTTGTTTACATACATGTTTTGTATAGTTTTCTGTAAAACCGTTTGCCAAATTCACTTCAAACTTAGTGGGGAAGTACTTCAGGTAGATCTTTTTAATTTGCTTCGATCCGATGTTTTTTTTGTGTTTTTACATTTTTTTTTTTTTTTTTATGTGTGTTAATTTTTGGAAAACGTACCGAAAAATCTTTCCACAATCTTTTTCACCAAAACTGCTTCGTCAATTGCTTTGAAATTACGGGGGGACATTTCTGGATGCCCCGGAACTGTAATTTGTTTAGCATTCAATGATAGAACGTTTGTTTTAATGACTATCATGTGATTTTGTAATTTTTGACTACTACTCCGAAATCACATGCTGTTATCTCTTCGAACGCAGTAGGAATATAGTTGGACTCAATCGATCTCCACAAAAGACACATCTCCACTAAACACATATGTTTGGGTGCCACGCGCCGCTATCATTTCCTGTTTTTAGTTAAGCTGACTGACAAGTCAGCTGGCTTATAGGATAAGTGGTGATCCGTCGCCCGTCCGTTCACATTTTCGACTTCTGCCCCACAGACCATATGGGAATGTACATATAATTGGGTGAGTCTCTATCAGTGTTGTTCAAATCCTCACGGTCAATGAATTTTGGGGTTCATTTTTGGGCGAAATTTTAATAAAGCTTCTCCGAAACTGCCAGGCCAGTTGCATAGTGGCACTTCTAGAAACCTCTAGATCTCAAATTATTGTTCACCAGGAGGTGCTGTGATTTTGTTCTCTTTCTTTCTTTCTTTCTTTCTTTCTTTCTTTCTTTCTTTCTTTAAAGGATGCTTGTGTGTTGAAGCTTTGTTTCGACTATTTCAAAAGTGTCTCTCAGATTCTTCTAAAACTTTGCTAAAATGTACTTATCGGTTAATGTATACATTCCCATTGATTACAATATGTTTCGATGGTGATTGTAATGTTAAGTCACAGTTTGACTTCTTCTCTAAAACTGTCAACCAGATTCACTTCAAATTTGGTGGGTCTGGGAATGTATCATCCATCAGTGGGTCTTTATAAATTTTGCGCACATTGTGCAAATTGTCATGCTCCAGTGATTAAAAAATTGTCCTTTTTGACATAATCTTTAAAGAATTCTTCCAAACCGCGACGCCAAGTGCTCTGAAGTTGCATAGGGACACTTCTGCATACCTCTAGACTTTAATATGTTCAACAGGTGGCACTGTGGTGTGTGTGTGTGTGTGTGTGTGTGTGTGTGTGTGTGTGTGTGTGTGTGTGTGTGTGTGTGTTTTCACTTTTCTTGACCTTTTCTCTCACATGGTAAGTTATATCCTCTTCAGACTGATTGGGAATGTACATGGACTTGGTATCCACCAAATTTGTTCACCACATGATGGTACTGTCATTTTCTGATTTTTAGCAAGTTATCAAAATTCGGAAAAATCAGTGAGGGGATATTTTGATGATAGCAACAGTGATAATGGTCTTGAACAAAGGTCATATTGATATCACCCTGAAGTCCGCAAGACCACTTCAGTCCCTGCATGTAAAGTAAGCTGAGCACAGGACTGTCACAGTCCTCTTGTGCAATGTTTTGAGTGCTCAATAAAACTACAAGACAGCTTTGTGTATATTGTATGAAAGCGTATAGGGACCAAAAACAAAAAACAAAAAACAAAAACAAAAAACCTTCGTTTTCGAAATTCCGACTTTTAAAATGTCGAAATTTAAATTTCGTGATTTCGGGCATTTTTTTTTTTTTTTTTTTTTTTTTTTTTTTGTATTGTTTTTGTTTTTTTTTTTTTTTTTTTTTTTTTTTTTTTTTTTTTTTTTTTGTTTGTTTGTTTTTTTTGTTTTGTTTTTGTTTTTTGTTTTTTCTTTTGTTTTGTTTTGTTTTTTTGTTTTTTGTTTTGTTTTTTTTTGTTTTTGTTTTTGTTTGTTTGTTTGTTTTTGTGATTTCGGGCCTTTTTTTTCCTTCGAAATTTTGACTTTAAAAAATCGAAGTTTTGACTTTAAAAAAATCAAAATTTTGACTTTTTTCTTGAAATTTGGACTTTAAAAAATCGATATTTTGACTCTTTTGTCAAAATTTCGACGTTAATATCGAATGTTTTAAGTCCTTTGTTTTTAAGAAAGTCGAAATTTCGACTTTTTAAAGTCGAAACTTCGAGAAAAAAAGTCAAAATTTCGAGAAAAAAGTTTAATTTCCGAGAAAAAAAAGTCGAAATTTCGAAAGTTTAAGTTTGCTAGCCTAGGCTTTATCTGATATCTCGCTTTTCTCAGCTGTGCTCATCAGACATCCTAAAATAACGCATTTGAAGCTGATTCAGCTCATCCCATCTAAGATAGACTGACAAATTGAAAGAAAGAGTAGGGATGGGGAAAAAAGGCATCAACGTGTGTATTTAAAAACAATTTAAAAAAAACATAAAACGAAAAACAAAAACAAAACAAAAGTATACTATATTTCATGTTCGGAACGAGTGGGACTCGAACCTGCAACCTATGGCACCTATGACAGTTTTGTCCAAAGAAAGTCTGAACAAAAAATCCAACAGCGCAAGGCTGAAGAAGCAGCGTCCTCTGGCGATCTGGTCGCTTCATCCAATGACAAATAGGTTTGCAAAACGCTTCGGCATGCTGGCTAGTTTATTCATCAATGTGGGGGTGCAACAGCAAACTATTTTAACCAGAATAAAATTAGCATACTGTTTTTTGAGTTGGATACATCATTATATATAGCTAAAAAGCATACTTTGTATATTCACTATGATTATTTATCAAGTGCAGGTAATAATACGACAAGAATGAGAGAATATTATAAGCTAGTCCTACCTGGTAACATTGTGCATTTGATGCGCCTGACAACCAAACAATTGTACCGCCATATTTGTTAACCGTGAGGCATAAGTTTCGTCTGGGACAGCGTAAAAACATCTTGTATTTGTCACCAAAAACACGTTAATTGGAGTCATATTTTGATCAAGAAATAAGGCCAAAATGGTAAGTATTAACGGGGTCACAAGTAATTTGCACTGTATTGGATCGCTTGTTTGCATGATACGTGCAAAAAAATGGCGAACAACAGCAAGTCACAAGTGTGGCCGTTTTTGGATACAGTTCACCATGTATGTGTTTATTCTACTTGTTTCCTACAAATAATACCTGATGTCCTTGGTGCACATATATATATATATATATATATATATATATATATATATATATATATATATATATATATATATATATATATATATATATATATATATATATATATATATATATATATATCCTTTTTTTTTTAAAAACAGCCATTCCCTACAATTTAGTCTAATGGTTTTCACTTTCACTATTTTTTTTCAATCGACATCCCTTTTGGGGTTTTTAATGCTTTTTGTTCCTGGAAGGGCTGGGTTACTTGAACAAGTGGGCGCTTCCTGTCCAGTTTTGCAGCTTCTACTTCTAAATTTAAGCTGGCTGCTGGGAGCGGTGTCCTGGCTTCATTAATTACACATTAACTATTCCTTTAAAAAGTTAAAGCCCTCTAGGTACCTTCCACAAGGCGGGCACAGTTTAGGACCTAATCATATCATGTTTAATTGGACATGTGTAGTATGTTTTATGACAATTTGCTCAGGATGGAAAGGTGATTCGTACCGAAGGTTGCTGGTTCTCGAACCAGCAACCTTTGGCACCAATCACCCAGTCAAAAGAATCAGAAACGTACATACCAACTGTACCAAATCCCCATTCTTTAAGAGAATCGTTCAAATTCAATGGAGGCCGGTTTGCATGGATGCCACAATAAAACATAGCTAGTAGACAGACGGCGTGCTGGTCCTTTCCATCCTGAGCAAATTGCCTCTGTTTTGAATCGGCAAGCCAGCAGATACTGGCGCATAAAAGACTGGAGGAGAGAATTGGATGTGTGGTACAGGCAATATAAAAACTGCTGCCCAGTTGATCAGATTTTTATCATGATGAAAACTATGTGGTTGGCAGATGCCATTTTGAGAGCAGAGGGGATGTTCATTGACATGGCATGCTTTGATACAAAGTGCTTTCGAAATTAACTACTGTCAGTACTTGAAACACTGTATGCTTATACTTCCAATTTAGGGGATGCATATTAATTTCCTGCCACAATTGCATACCTGATTGTCTTAGTAACCAAAGTCTTGCCTGGGGAGATACGGGCTACTGCGTGGGCGGGGACGCCAGATATAACTCAGATTTTGGAAACAAAAAAATCCTTCTTACAGGCAGATGGAATTTATTCCTGTAACCAATTTAGGAGGCACTAAATGAATATGACTTTGGTATATTCAAAATTACATTTCTCTAAAAGACACTAGTTTTGTGAAAAGAGGGCACCTAGCCCTGTCTGTGACAGTGATGTGCCCGTGTGATCTGTGTGACTGACAGGCCCCCTGCTTTCTTGCAGGAAGTTAATATGCATGTCTCGTATTCAAAAATAAACTTCAGGCATCATTTGAAATTCAATCTAGTCAGCCTCAGCATGATCGCTTTATACTACATTTGTAGAGAAAAGGACCAAATGTGTAACGAACAGATGAACATGATTGAATATATTGATGTAATGATCACACACAAAAAAAAGCACTCAATGGTAATGCATCACAAAATAATTATATAACTCAGAGACAGCACCAGGCATTTTTCAAGGAAACTACCATCATGGCCTGCCATATGTTGATGGTTAATTGAAACTCAGAGCTGTTGTTGCACTGTTTACCAAGCCCTAGTATGAGGAAATTAGCTCGAAGGCTGACTGGGAGAAGGACTTGATGCTTAAGGCCAGGTAAGACACCAAAAATAAATCGCACTTTAATCGATCCTAGCTCCAAATGTGTTTGTGGTAGGATACCAAATCAGATATGTGCGTAATTTTCATACTCCAAAGAATTTATATGTCCCGTATATGGGTGTCTGTGATGCTAATTGTTGAATAAACAATTGCAAGTTGACCGCAAAGCATCCACCTCATAAAAGACGACACAAGTCAATAATTATTTGTGATAAAATCATAATTTCACTTGCATCTTAATCCTGACATATTGGCAACAAAAAAGTATCCTGCGATTTTTTATGTTTGGCTTAGTTTTTCTGTTATCCATCCTCAAAGTTTGACATTTCAATTTCCCCTCTGATTTCCAAGATGTTCATATTCTTCATTTTGTAAAAAAAAAAAGAACTAAGTAAAATTCTGAAAATCACTGGACCGTTTTTGCAGTTCAGACATTACAGAATCAAAATCTGCTAACCCATTAAATTTCACTCGGCTGTTTTCTTGGAATTAACATTCCAAGGTGGGGTTTTCATCTTATTATCCTTTCTGAGAAAACAAGCATCAAAGGCCTTTGATGTTGATCATTTGCCTCTGTTTTTTTTGTGTTTTTCTCATATTTCTACTTCAGTTAGGGCCTTGAAATTTTGCCAACTTATAGAAAGGACATTTATCTTGTAAAAACAGTTGAAATCTCAAAATCAAGGTTTTTGGTGTCTTACTTGTCCTTAATACTGTGAATGTGTTATTCTAATGTGATTGGAGTGAAGGAGCCAATCAGAGGACTAGAATTGCATCATGTAACCAGTTTGAGTTTATACATCTCAAAAAGTAAAAGTGAACTCAAATTGCTTTTGAATCCATTGTTGGCAGCTCCCCATGTTAGGTTTTTTAGACCTATATTTATAGAGACTGCTTCACCACAAGGAAGCTAGGTTTCACCTTATTTTTTTGCCATATCTAGGCCTATGAACTTTTTAAATAGAATATATGTGGCTAATTCTGATAGCTGTCTCCAAAAAGGATTTTAGACAGTTCTGACTGGTGTACCGGGAGGAAATCTTGTTTGCCTGAACAGCCAAAGCAACTGTCAAAGGTCAGAACATTCACTCTAGTGCCACATGAGCAAAGTAACCTCAAGGTCTGCCCGACTGAAGCATGTTAAGATGTAGAAGTTGTCTGACATCATTGAAGTGATAACATTGGGTGATCACCTTGCGACGTTATGCCTAGTGGTGGGAAACAGTAGGAGGTGCCAACTTCCCATGCAGCGAACTACTCCATAAGTTGACTAGTTTTCACAAATTAGTGGGCCCCAACTTGAATTTTAATTTTCTAGTTCCATAAACATGTCAGAATAAACTTTAAAGTACTTCTTGGTCTGTGTGGCCAAATCTAAACCATTCACACAGCCTTGGAACCAACAGTGAAGCTGGAGGTACCAAGGCTGTGTGGATGATTTTGATTCTGCCGAAGAAACTTAAAGAAGCCCTTTAAAGCTATAACCCAGACAGGTTTAGTTAGGGATAGTCCCGCTGTATGCAATTTTGGTGAACTGCAGTTTACAGGCAGAAAGTTATACAAGTACATCAGTGATGTATCCAATATGTGCATTTAGCAATAGACCACAAGGCTTAATCGGGTATAAAATTCCATTCAGCCAGCTAAATTATATATCTTTGAACAACCGTTTAAAAAGGCATAAAGTAATTATTCATCTTGCTCAGTTACAAAGATATTAATAGACACAGACTGAGCATCTGGGTTGCTACATTTGGAAGATGATGTGTCAAACCAGGGAAATGCTTTAAAGAAGTTCAGCCTTTTAGGCTACTCTGGCACTTGCCTGGGCAAAAGTTATGTTTGTCTCAGTCAAGTCCATTTTCAGGGTACCAAAGCCTGTAGAGCACTGGTATACATTAGACAGAGTCAGAAACCTAACACTAAACCTGATAAACCTACGCTTAATAATTTATTCCTATTCCCAAAACCTGACACTAGAAATTGAATCCTGATTCTCTAGGGCATAACATTAAACCTATTGGTAAATAAACTGTGATAAACTTGTATCTATGTGATACAATGAAGTGACCATTAGCAGGGAGGTTTTTGTGTCAAATCAAAAGACCACGAGTATGGGTTATAATAAACACTTATCAATCTGTTACCACAGTTTTTGGTGCACATATAGGTGAGAGTAACAATAGCATACATATATCAGTATATGGATGACCAAAGTGAAGAAGAAAAGAGTTGCAAAAATATCAATTGGAAAATATTTACTGACCAGGGTGAAGTACAAATCAGCAGTTATGTACACAATATTAGTGTTGGCGTTCTGTACCGTAGATCCCAGTGTATAAACCTCGCAAGCAAGTAAGAGGGGCTTTGCACAACGGAATACTTTATAGCCAATTTGCTTTGTAACCATGGCGATACCTAAAGTCCATTTCTTTTACCAATTGAATGTTTAACAGGCAATGGTTAGAAGAGGCACCAACATGTATAACCAACAGCAAGAGAAAACGCGTCGCCGGGAGGAAGCAAGGGAAGACATGATCAAACAACAGGCACAGGACACAATGCTAGCTGCTTGCCTTGCCAGTGAAGATAATATAGAAGACAGGAGACTTCTTAGAAAAATGCAGGAGGAACAAAGGGAGAGAGAGATGGAAGAAGCCATAATAAAGGTAATCAAGTGTTATCAGGATAGTGAGAATGTTGAACTGAGTGCTTTGTTTTTTTGTTTTTTTTTTGAAAGGGTGCCAAGAATAACATTGCAGATTACTTTGGTTTTTGTGAAGGTACAATCTTTACAATTCACCAGAAAAGTATAAACAGGGTATCAATGCATTTACAGAGAGTGAAACCTTTCATTGTCCTGAATCCATGAAATAACGAATTCCATCCATCCTTACGGCTATTCATCCAGGCACTTTCTCAGAAATAATGATACATGGTCATCTGAAACTTTTATGTCGTTAATTGTGCATGTACTTCCTTAAGGTGAGAGAAGTATTGTAATTCACTGTCATCTATGTATCTCAGAAAGTCCTGGAACACTTCCAGATCATCAATACTCTAATCTGTTCACAAAGTTCTACACTCTCCCTGCCCATTCCTGTCACTGCCTACCTCTAAAATAGAAGTACAGAAACATTTAAGAATATTTGTTTTTTTCATTTTCATTTTGTTTGTTTAGCAAAAGAGGTTCAACCACATGAATTTTGAAAAAGGTCATATTGGCCTGAAGGATGATAACTGGTCTTCAGCCGGTAACTGTAAACAGAAATAATACCTTACCTTATACATGTTATATCTAGGTTAGTTGAGGGTGGACTGTTCACACACTGTTCTTGTCATTTTTAATTTTTCATTAGCTAATTGTTATCTGTTTAAATTATTACAAGTCAAAATGTTCTCGTTGACAAACTAATAGCTCCCAATATCCACTCAGAAGTATTGACAGTGTCATGCAAGAAGACAACATTTATTATATCAACTGTTCTGTTTGAAGGCGGAGAGGGACAGAATCCTGAAGGAGGAACAACAGACGCAAGAAGAAGCCATGGCAAGAGAACTGGAGAGGATCAGACTAGAATCTGCAAGGGATGAGAAGATGAGACAACAAATAAGAGAAACGAGGTGATACATTTAGAGACAGTGATGCCTTTGCTTACTGTGCAGAGTTCATCAGTTGACTGTGTAGTTAAGCCCTGCATTTTACTGTATTTTGTATCCATATGTAATTTGTAACTGTTTAAGTTGTAGTGTGAAGAATTGCAAGCATGTGTGAGCACAGTTTTCACGTTAAAAAATACTACACACAAATTTTTGACATGAGAGCAGATTTGAATTGAAATGTACATGCCAAATTAAAGCAGTTTTCATATGGTTGTACAAGTTATAAATTGAAGAAAAAGAAAGGATGCAATCAGTTGAATATGTACATGCATTAGATGTGTTTTATAAGTATTTAGAAAGTGTACAAGTGTAGAGTGTGTTTTGAGGTTCTGCATGTAAAATAGGTCAAAGCACCTTTTCATCTCCTTGTTATGTACTCTAAGACATATCCAGAGACCCAGTAGATAAGTTCCTTCCTTCGAAGGTTACAGTGTGTGCTAGCTATGTTCATGTAGGATACATGTACAAACATGGGGATTCATGGATATATATATATATATATATATATATATATATATATATGTATATATTTTTCTTCTTATTTTAAGTCTGGAATTACGAGAGTTAGAAGCTAAATTGAAAGCAGGATACATGAACAAAGAAAGAACAGCACAACTGGCAGAAAAAGAAGCACTAAAGTATGATGAAATGGTAAGTTACTCCCTTTTTTTTTTTAAATTGAGTAACTGGAGGGGGTACCACAATTACAGTGTAACTCCCCTTAATAACATGGTCTTATGGAACCATAATGTGTGCTCAGTCTCATTCGTATATTCTTTTTGTTTTAGTGTAAAATATTTTTATAGGAAAATCTCTCTGTAAGTTGCTCCATTTCCATCTGTGTCACATTTTATCAGTTCACTGGTGGTGATTTTTCAATAACCCAAATAGAAATACAAACATAAAAATTTGACTTGTGTCATTTCAAGTCACAGAAACGAACTACATAGCTGTGAACAACTTTTTTGTATGACAGAAACGTGAGGCAGAGATCTCCAAATTGATGAAGGAGGAACATGCACGAGCACAAGAGGCAGAGAAACAGAAAGAATTAGAGCAATGGCAGTCTAATGTGAAGTACCAGTATGACTTGGAGAGACAGCTGAAGGTAATTTGTTGATTACAAGCTCATGGACATGTTGATCAGTTGACCGTAAGTAGTAACAGCTGAAAATATTCACTCAGAACATCTATTTAATGAATTTTGATTAGTCAGATGATTAAGCGATATATTTGCCAACTGGTGAATCTGTGTTCACGTTTTGTTTTTTAATTGAAACCATGATTTATTAAATATGAATTGTGGCATGATATTTCGAGAAGAAATTTAATGTACTGTAGCCATATGAAACCATGTTCTATGCTCTCTTCTATGTGCTATGATTCTATAGTGTATTGAAGAACACAGTCAAGTAATTCCATCTTATTGTGCTAATCAGTGATGCTCAATGTATATAGCTATGTGTGGAACTGTTTGCAGGAACAAGAAGAGAAGAAACAACAAATGTATGAAGAGTTCCTGAAGGAGAAGCTCATGATAGATGAAATTGTCAGAAAGATACATGAAGAAGATCAAGCGTAAGAGAAAATTTTGACATAATAAATTTTTCTATATTTAGGCCACAGAACTTTAAAGTTTAGTATTTCAGGCACTTTGAAAATAATTTTGATGAGGAAGGGAGGCTTTTTGGGGGTCTTTTTAGTTTGTCTGTTTTTATATTTTATTTTTGTTTTATAACATTTAGTTGGCATTTTTCACACTCTTATGTGGTTCCTCACTATACAGAATCAGTATTACTCGGCAAGTTGCACATCATTAATCAGGAAAATGGTATCTTTAGCCAAAAAATGTTGAAAAAGGGGTTTAAGGGATAAGTGGGCAATGAGGGAGGTGCCTGAGGAAATAAGCATTTTTTTCTTCTTTTTTGGCCTGAGTACTGCCAACAAAGAAAGCTGGGAAAAAACTTGATTTTTCAGGTTAACAAATTTGAAATACTATCTGCTCAACCCTTTTCCCCTTAAGCCAGCCAAAACTTGCTGGTCAAATATCATTTGCTTCAATGTTTTATACTGATTTCAATTGTTGGGCAAAGCAGTTTGAATGATAATGGTACATAAGACCTATCAAGATACCATGCTCTGCAGGAAAGGTTTTGACTCAGTCTTAATTTAAGGGAGAAAGTGTTTAGGTTACTTTGGTCCAAAATGAACTCTTTCAGTGGCAATCACCTCTGAATCGATCTACTTAAGTCAGACGAGTCTGAATTAACATTAGGATCCCAGATTGGTATTCCTCGTAAAAAGACCTTTCATTCAAGTACCAGTAAGCCTATAGATACAGAGAAAATACCCCAGGTCAACAGCTTTTTTCGGCACGCATTTTCCAATGTGCCTGAGAAAAGCTGATGACTTAGTCCAAAATTTAGCACTGAAAAAAGTTAATTTGTTTCTACACCAGTCACTCGTGTAGTGTTGTATTGATCCTAAGGAACAAATTGTAATATTCAATAAAGTAGGTGAAGTTGTTTGCATAGTTGTCCAAATATTTATGATGTCTGATTGATTTAGTTGTCAACTGCCACATAAATTAAGAAGTGTGTTGAAGTAATGTTCAAGCTAACCTAATTTTCTTAAAGTTTGATAATTTTTACCCAGGTCCTTGTACTAGAGAGAAAAAAAAAAGAGTATGGCATGCTAATATATATAGCCAAGCCCTTGGAGTCCAGATTGTATGATTTGTATGTATATATGCAAACTCTGGAAGTGAATGATTTGAACATTGGTTAATTTTTTGATTGATTCAGAGAACTAGACAGACAAAGTCAAAAGCAGCAAATGCAGCAGAAATTCATCGAAGAGGCAAAGCGCGAGAGGGAAGAATGGAAGCGACGGGAGCAGGAGAGAATGGAACAAGAAAACCTGCAAATCCTGCAATTCATGAAGATGCAGCAAATGAGAGAGAAAGAACAGATGGAAGAAAAACGCAAACAGGAGGAAGCTTTAGCCGGAGTACAACAAGATGTAAGCTGTGCTTCATCTTTGCAGCAACTTGTGACAGTATTTAACCCTTTCTCCTCTAACTTGGCTGGGTGCCAACTGTCGGCTGTCACACTCTGTTCATTAATTTCATTATCAAAGGAATATGTTTCAAAATTGGATTTTAGATAAGACCAATCAGATTCACGTGTCAAAGATGTACAACATTTCCATGGAGCAGCTTTGGCAAAAAGCTGGTAAAGAAGGAAGGAGTCAGTGTATACTTGATCTTGTATCTGAAACATGTAGGAATTGTATACTATTCCTTGCGTTTATTTAAAGATAACTGTTCTTATGATATAAAATTGAACTGTGTCAAATTATATGTAAACCATCCTTTAGTAAACTTTACTTATTAGTACATGTATATCTTTTTTTTTTTTCTTTTTTTGTGAGTTAGGTATATGTAGGTAGCAGAACTGTGTTTTGTCAATAACATAAAGTGTTTACTGTACGGCAATGCACTTTTTTATACCAGCTATCTGAGAAAATTGCACAAGAGCGAAGACTTCGAGAGGAACTGGAAGAGATCAGACAGGAGTTGTATCTGGAAGAACAAGAAGAGAAAGAAAGGCAGAAAGAACGTGCAGAACTGGAAAAGAGAATACGAGATCGACTGGAGTTGCAGAGAGTGGAAAAGCAACAGAAGGAATACAAACGCATGCGACAAGAAGCAGAAAGAGAAGAAGAAGATGAATTCAGGAGACAGGTACAGAAATTGCTTCAGTGGGAAACAAAAAAATCTACATTTGATGTGCTTTTGGAAGTCAACATTTATCTGTATATTCCTTCTGTAATTTTAAAAAAGTGTTCCAGAAGTCAGGAGTCTGCATAACCTGTAGGCAGTCTGACTTGCTTCTTGAAAACTCATCATGCACTTATATATTGCAGTGGCCTGACCACACAACACCAATGGGCCATGTGAAATAAGATTACATGTGTGCATGATGAATATTGACTTGATGAGCCAGATGTCTTGTAAATTGGTATTAAGTAAATTTGTGTAGTATGGATACTAAGCTTGAGGTAAACAATCAACTGTGGTTCCACTACCTCATGCAGAAAAATTGCACCGTAAAAATCTGTGAAAGCCTACATATGGCACATACGAAAACCTTTGTAAACGAAGCCCACAACTGTAACTGCAGAACAAACTTACAATATACAGAAAATCTATGGGATGCATTTTCCATCTGCATAAATGGCCAGCATTCATAAGTTTTTGATCCTGCATGGGTGCATTTTTACACTGAATATTTGGGGCCCCTCCAAGTGATGGAGGGTAAAATGTAACGGGCCCAAACAGTCTAGAACTGAAAGCCCCTTTTCTGTTTTATTGGTTTTTTTTTTAAAGGTATATTTCAATATACATTTATGTATGTTACTAATAGGAAAAAGACATTCAGGGCAGGGGATGGATATTCCATGCTTAAGTTCTAATTAAATATGCATTTAACTATCAGTTCCAGCTCAGGGGAGTTGGGATAATCCCATACTTAAGCTGTAACTGAATATGTAATATCTAGTTTAATTTGCCTCCACCAATGCAGTATGGAACAAGACAAATACTTGCAGATTCTACCATGCACTGAGCAGTTTTACCAGTTTACAGCAGTACTGTAACTGTTACAATTCCTAGATTTCATCAGGTTACATAAAATTCAAATACAAGAGAGGTCCCAAATGTAAAGAAGGGGAACTATATAGTCCAGAATGCTTGGGCCTGTGGAGCTACAATATTTTGGCTGGAGGCCCATCTGTTTAGTGAATATATAGGTCCCAGGATCCATCTGTTTAGGGGACCAAAGATTTGGTAACGCTGGTCAGTAATTCTCTACAAACACTTTTAAGAATTTGGTTCAACCAGTAAGATGGAATTTCAACATGTGTATACATGTACATGTATACCTGTCACTTTCCTAGTTTTTTAAATAAAGAACTGTTTCTTTAAACAACAAAAATACTCAAAGGTTTACAACTTACAGAGAAGTGTATTTACATCTATATTCATAAACACTTAAATATTTAAGATGAATTCTTCTCAAGACTTTCCAGTTTGTCACGCTAAGAAAATGACAGATTGCCGATTCTTCTGGGGCACTGGTTACCACCTTAAATACTGCTTGCTTACAGATGCTTGCCAAGTTTGCAGAGGATGACCGCATAGAACAAATGAACGCTCAGAAGCGTCGTATGAAACAACAAGAGCACAAGCGACAGGTGGAGAAACTACTGGAGGAGAGGCGTACGCAGTTTGCGGCTGATAGAGTGAGTGCATATTTCCAGGTTTTCTATAGTTCCTACATGCCTTTAAGAATAAGTACAGCAAGGCTTAATTCTAGTTGTAATCTCACAGTTATCACAACTATAGAATTTGTTACTCTTCCAGAAGTCATACTAGCACATCCACGATCTAGGATTGCCCGTCACTGAAGCCATTAGGCTGTCAAGGGCAATTCGTGGTCTGTTGATGTGCAGCAAAATTTATTGTGTTAGATTCCAAGGTAATTTGCGTACAATTTTACTGTGCAAGTCTTTCTTCACCCATGAAAGCCACAGGCTGGCATACACTGTACAACCAGGTTATTGTTGGAATGAATTCCAGGTCACAAACACCTGACAATGGCTTGCAGTCTTGTTCTCTGACTGGCTGAAGGCCCTTGGCCACCAAATAAACATAGAATATGTAGTACATAACTACATGTAAAGCCTGGCTTTTATCAGCACGATGATAAATTGACTACTAAACCAAAAATTGACATGTCTTTCCTTTTTTAAATGAAGTTTTCCATTTCTGTCTTGACACCTTACAAGAGAATTTGGACCACAATTACTTATTAGCTCAGCTGACTCGTCAGTTAGCTGAGCTTATACGATGGTCCTTCATCCGATCATCCATCCACAATTCACATTTTTTACTTCATCTCCAAAACCGTCAGTCAGATTCACTTCAAACTTGGTGCGGATATACTTTGGGTTAGTCTCTACCAACTGTTTTCAAAAGGTCAGGCTTCATCAATTTTTTTTTTTCTTTTTTGGGGGTAAATAAAAAAAACACCAATAACGCTCATCTAATCTCTTGGATATCACACAGGAACACCCCAAGGGCTCCTAGTTCTTAATTTGTTTACCAGGTGGCACTGCAGTTTCTTTCTAATTTTTAATGATTTTTTGTGTGTTTTCGACTTCATGTCCAGAACCGTTACTCAGATTAATCTGAAACTTGGTAGATATGTTCTTTATGGTAGGGTCAAAGAAAGTTGTTCACTATATGGCACTGCTGTGGATTCCTGCTTTTTAACATTTTTTTTTTTTTTTTTTTTAAATTTGGGTATTTATTGGTAAATGCACCTTTACTATTGATTACCATGTAAGTCCATGGGCATTCTAATGCTAATTCTCATTTTGGATTTCTCCAAAAAAAAACTGTCAGTCAGATTGACTTCAAACTTGGTGGCAATGTATGTTGGGTGGGTCTCTAATAAGTTTGTTCAAATGATCAGGCTCCAACGATTTTTGGATTTTTTATGATTTTCTTGGAAAATCTTTGAAGAAGTTTAATTGGAAAGTTTAGCATGGGAATTTTTTGTAATGGTTATAACTTGAATAATTTCAGCCAGATTGGTGTCAATCTTGGCAGGGATGATAAGTGTCTACCTATTTTGTGTAAATGGTCATGCTCCAGTGATTTTTGGACTGTGACCTCATTCCCAGGGTCACAGAACAACCGACATGAAATTTACTGTGCACTTGATATTTTGAGATCCATTTTGAGCTAGGAGCTTGATGTTGCACATGTTGAGGTTTCTGTATGAGGGTCATGCTTAGACAGTACATGAGTGACCTTAACCTCATTTCTGGGGTCACAGTGCAACATACTTGAAATTTACTCTTCACTATAACTTGACAAATACTTGAACTGGGACCTTGATGTTGCACATGTTAGTGTCCCTCCATGAAGGTCAGACTTACCCAGTACATGGGTGACCTTGATCCTATCTCAAGTTCACAGCGCCACAAGTGTGATGAATCTATAGGTCAGCTGAGCATGGGCTGCTCAAACAGCCCTCTTGTATTTTCTCTACATTTCAGTACAAAAGTAGTTATATTTATCTCTTTAAAGTGAAACGTTCTTGTAAGCCATAGGTAACCTTGTTTAATTTGTACTAAAAAAAAAGTAATTTACAAGTGTCAAAAACACACACTGAAGCATAAACAACATGAAATTGTTACATTTAAAAAGGGTTAATCTGAAGAGAGTCTGTGGATCAAGATATTACTTCCTCTTGTAGTCTGTTAAAAAAAAAAGAAAATAGTTTATCATAGTCTAATCAGAAGATTCAATTTACATTTTAGGAGCGTGAGCTGTCCGAGCGCAGAGAGGAGGAACGTCTCGAACATCTTCGTCAACAAATCATTGAAGAAGAGAGACAGAAACTCATCAAGGAACATGCACCAAAACTACTGGGATATCTGCCAAAGGTAACATTATATGTCTTCTCTACAATCAGTGTGTGTATTGATTGAAGAAATATAAAATATGTGTATAAGTGTTCGGTGTTGATAATGAATATGCAGTCATCCTACGGCAGGGTGTACGTATAGACCCAGTTAACACTGAATCTGCCTGGAACTTTTGCCTCTGGGCATACTTTTCAAGGCCTGACCAGTTGTGCTGGTCATAGATATACCTACCTACCTTAGGTTGTTTCAATAAAATATAATACATATCATATTTTCCTCAAAAATATTTCAATCTGTCCTGTTTTAAATCATGTGTGTTCCCGTGTCTGTTGTCTGAATCTGTCCATTGCTGGTGCACAGTTTAACCTTTTTTCTTTTTTGAAAACCCATTGGATGGACCCATTTGAAACTTTGTGTGGATGTATATATCTTGGGTGGCAGAGTTTCTAACAAATTTGTTTGTTTGTTTGGGGGGGGGGGGGATCTTGATACAACTAGGTCACCAGATTAAGCAGCTGCATTACTTATATCCATGCTCATCTTATCTGAGTTCGAGTTGTAGTAGTTCAATATCATTCCCAAAACCAATGTGATTGTGTTACAATTTGTAAAACCAAATGGCTACTTTTCATAAGATAGTTGCAAAATTCTGTGATCTAAAAGTTTGAATGCATTCTGTTGTTTTAAAACTTGTAATAACCAAATGCAGTTTGGGTAATGTTTAAAAACCTCTTTTTCTGCATACTTTACACTATAGCCTTATTTATATTGCTGAAATTCAGTAATACTAAATTTGATTCAAAGACCAAAAAGCAGCATTCAGGCTTCCCATGATTTTCCTCAAATCCATTTAGAATTTGAAATCCACCTGAACAAGAAAAACCTGCTGGTGAAGATGTTTTTTAAATGTTGACTGGTAATGGCAACATCTGAAACTTTCTCATGATGTCTGAACATCACATTTGCATGTTTGCTGATTACCAAGTCAACGCACATGCACATGTACCATTCTACATACAAGGACCTGTTTCATAAACTCTGTACCACAAGTCATTTCAAATTTGAGATTTAGAAAATTCAGTTCACAAACGATCTAATGTGTGATGTGATTGAGTGAAGAAAAAGAACTTCCGCCTTTGATGGGTGACTGCTTGGTTGGCACATACAACTGCAATTTCCGTTGACGTCTTGCCGTCATGCATGCATATGATCTTGACATATATCATCCTGGTGCTTAGCACATGCTTGCAGCAATTTAACTCTTTCAGTGCCAAATTTTGGACCGAGTCAACAGCTTTTCTTGGTGTGCATTAGGCACAGTGCGCTGAATGCACGCCGAGGAAAGCTGTTGACCTGGGATATTCTCTCTCAAACTATAGGTATACTGGTACTTGAATGAACAGTCTTTTTACGAGGAATACAAGTCTGCGATCCTTATAATAATTCAGACTAGTTTGACTTACGTAGATCAACTTAAGACCTGATTGGCACTGGGTTAACATAGGAGAAAATGTTGCTTATTGGTAACAAGATGTGGGCGCATATGCAAACCCACCAATTTGCAGAGAATTCCAAAAGTATACAGGACAGTATGGACGAACAATCCGCATTTTATTTGGCAGCCAATTAACAGTCTCAACAGAAATTTCAAATGTCCTGTGGGTATGCTGAAATGCAGAATGCTACTTCTGAAAACGAAACATGTTTTACAGGGTAGTGTGAACACAGCATTATATGGTGAATTACATTTAAAACTTTAGCAGATTTTATTTTTATTTTTTTTTTTTTGATATTTATCCAAAGTTAATTCACATGTCAGCTAACTGATTTCTGTATGTGCGTTAACAGGGCGTCATCCGGGATGACAAAGACCTGGATGTTCTTGGGGATTCATTCAAGAGAGAGTATACCACCAGGCAGGTAGATCCATATGACGATGCTGCATGGGACGGACCACATTAGAGGATATATCACCACAGGACTTTTGATGCTGCTGTTGGGTTTTAAAACAAGTACAGGCATTGTGGTTGTAAAACCAAGATGCTGACAGTGTAGTCTTTATACATTTTTTTTTTTTTTCAAATTCAAGACAGGAAGAGATATACAGCAGTACACAGGTATAGAGACCACTCCTTCTGCCTGTCAACAATAGTCTTGTGACGCAGATGGTCGGATTACATATAAATGGGGTCCAGGGTCTTGAAGTGGTCTTCAAAAGATACATGATCATTATAGCAGGTGTCATTGTATTGCAGCTGGATTTACATTCACTCAGACGTCTATAATGATGCTCAGCATGCAACCAATTAAGTAAATGGTATGTCCTATGTGTGCTAATTGCCACAATTTTTTAAGAATGGAAAATGCGAGAAAATTCAAATACATGAGAAGCATAATGGAAGGAAAGTTTATTTGTCAAGATGGTTCTGTGTGCTGTGCAGCCTTGTATTGTTTGTAGCCCCTTGGATTGGAATGCCAGGCAACAGTGAATATAATGAACAATGCACACGTGTAATTGCATGACTGTTACATGAGAAAAATACTGAAGCACAAGTAAACAGTAAAGGAATGATGCAAAGTATTTCAGTCCAAAAAAAAGTTTATTTATTTTGAATCAAGATGCACATTTAAACAGTAAGGGAATAATGGAAAGTATTTCAGTCAAAAAAAAAAAAGTTCATTTACTTTGAATCAAGATACCCAATCTCCAGCTAGTTCTGTGCCTTGTGTCTTAACACTGCCGTCCATTGTAACCCTAGCCTATGTTTATACATTTTTTCCATTGACATACAGGATTTAAATTGGCCAATTTTAGCTACAGCTAAAATGATAAGCCAGATCTACACAAAAACAGTAGCTAGCTGTGTTTTCTTTGGAGTTTTGGCGCAGTGGCATGACCAGTTAAAATAGTGTCCATTTTTGTTGTTGAAAGAGCTCTTTACGCATCACCCAATGAAACGGGAAACAATTGAGCATGTAGAGCTGGCTAGCTATGATCAGTCACTATAAATTTCTTGTCAGTCCTTTACATGTGACTGTGACATCAATGCATAGAAATCCGATATTTTTGAAAACATTCCATTGTGGATCCCAATATTATTATATATAATCCATAGCTTAAAAGCAGTACGGGTATCAGATCATTTTAAGAAAAAGATGTGACTGTGCCATGAATTGAGGGTCATGTGAAAGATTATACTAAGTTTCACAGAGTTCTCCACCACTGAAATACAAAAGGAGAGTGCTGAGGTTGTTTTCACGTGAACTTGCAGTAATGGGACCAAATCCCAATATTCTGTTGTATATTGTAAATATTGGTGTAAATTTATCATAATACATTTCTGTGTACATGTATGATATAGATTTGGTCTGAACATCTGCAAGAATGTAAAGCATGTTGTTCATGTTAATAAACATATTGAAAGATTACTGTGTCATTGGTTCATGCATTCTAATTTGTTCCAATAATTGTTGGCAAGATTTAAAGTGTGTGTAAATGTTTACAGAACAGACTGCATCCAATTTTTACTGTCACACTTTTAAACAAAGAACAGAACCAGTTGATCAAGGAACCATAATATGAACTACTGATCACACAGTTCCATAGAGTTTGAATTGGTCCAGCTCCTCACTAGGTCATTCAAGACCTTGGATAAGACCAGTTTAGTCAATACAAATGTAGTTTTCATCACCTGAACATGCGCAATGATTTTCTTTTTTTGTTGTATATAGGTGTAAAATTTTGTCTTGATTTATGAAGGCCTATGTGTTTCCACTGAATAATGGAACAGATGGCTTACCATATTTTACAGAGATGAAATAGAATTATTATAATAGTGCCAAGGGGACATCCTGGATGACCTGGAGTCAATTGTTAGCTTGAGTTGGCAAATTTTAGTGAGTTTGGATTTAAGGATGAAGAACCCTTTGAACTACAAATTTCAAATTCTTAGTTCAGAATTGTGACCACAAAGTGGGACTTCAAGTTCGCAAGGAAGTTCTGTGAATTCTAAATTGTAACTTCAGAAACACTGAGTTACATTCATGAAGTTGCACCTGTTTGTGGTATGATTGTTTGAACCAAAAGGTATTGCTGACAGAAATACAAATTATATAAGTATATACAAAGAAATGCATTTAAATCCATCTCGCATAAGAGAGACTATAAACAAAAGATGCACAAAGGCTGCCAGACCATTCAGCTAACCCATTTCTGGTCAGAATTAAACAAGTTAGTTGCTTTCCCTGGCACTGGGTGGCTTCAGTGTGCCCACCCTGTGCCAAGGAAAGCTATTGACCTGGAATGTGCCATCTTGATATTTCTTGCCTGCAATTCTCGGCGAATATTTTCCATCAACTTGACACAAGTAGAAGCCAGGAAGTAGATAACAATTTATGGCCAGTTGCTTTTGAGCAATATGGACAGGAGGGGATAAACACATGGTTTAGATGATGAAGACCAGGACCCAACACCGATGAAGGATCAATATCTTACTGCTGTGAAGGATTGATTACTTGAACATTAACCAATAGCGGTAGCTTCCAGACGACCATAAATTCATGAACTGCTGTGACAATGAATACATGGAGAGGATTCCAAGCAAGTAAGCCCCATACCCTACAAACAGCAATGCCTTATGGACATCTTTTGAATCCCATCCTAGTTGTAAATTTATGACCACCATACGCAGACAAACTTGAACTATTCTTCCACAGCATCATGAAAACTCTGTTTTGGGCCAACCCGGCACTGAAAACCCAGACCTTCAAGGCTTCACTTATTCATTTGCCACTAGGTGGAACTACTTTATATTGGTTTCTAGACTTGAATGGAGTTCCCAGGGTGAATACTGTACAAGCATGCCAGATTGATATGGGGTCCTTTGTTAAAAATGCACTTTTATAAATCAACTGGAATTCCTTCTACATCCTCAAGAAACACATTATCACCAGTTATTCGTTCTAACAGTGTATGCCCAATTAGAATAAATTCAGTTTTACTTTCATTTTCATTTCATAGGATGTGCCTATAACACAAAACTATGAATTGAAGTTAAATTGACACACCGGTGTTCAAACGAAAAAAAAATGTCTATACAAGCGAATCAGTATGAAAGGCATACTTTGTTGTTGCTGAAAACGGGGGCATTTGAAACTTAAATCTTGAATATCTTCAAAACTAATAGGTTGGTGTATCCTGTATGATAGTTCACTGAAATTAATTAGATCAAACATAAATTATGCTTAACTGTAAGGAGCTCAAACTTTAATAACATTAAATAACTTCCTGACAGCATGTGTTACTTGTCGCACTGTGAATTGGTCAAAATTCCAATTGATCAAAATGTATCCAACGTAACAAGGCACCACTGAATATAAATCAACAGTCTCTGTATATTGTGTCTATCATTGTACACAACATGCCAATAAAACTATTAAAAATTACTGTCTTGTACAGTAAACCTTTGTTGTGGGCACCCTTGGGACCAGGAAAGAATGCCGACAGCAAAGAGGTGCCCACTCCAGACAAGTCAACCCTCCAGGGTAGTATGGAGGAGTGTAGGAATGAAGATTATTTGAACAAACATACATACACAATGTGTACATATAATCTGCAGTGACACGGCTACTTGTAATATGGTGAAGGCAATTTCTTGCACTGACAAAGCACACAGCAGCATGAACCTTGCACCTTTGCAATGGCCCCACTCAATTATTTGGGTCTTCAAGATCTGTTCAAGATGAACAGTAAGATATTCTACTTATTTCACTGGAAACCATACAAGTTTATTACAGACCTGTTGGGGTATTTTCTCCTTTCCTACATGACCCAAGCCTTTCAAACCAGACAAATAATTATACTTTGGATGTAAACTGCCTAGGAAATAAGTTCCGATAGTGGAAAACAATTTATTATGCATGTACAATGGCTGAATCAAGGCACAAGATTTGTTTACTGGACTCAAAATGCCTCTGGGTTTGGAACTGGCATCAGCAAAAAGGTATGAAGCATGACCTAGTACAGCTTCCTGTCTACACTGTGCATGCTTGGATGTAGTGTTAACACTTTTAGTGCCAATCACGTCTTAAGTCAATCTACTTAAGTCAAACTAGTCTTAATTTTTATTAGGATCCCAGATTCACATTTGTAGTAAAAAGACCTTTCATTCAAGTATCAGTATGCCTATAGTTCCAGAGAGAATACCCCAGGTCAATAGCTTTTCTTGGCCCGCATTGGGTGCATAGCGCCCAATGCGTGCCGAGAAAAGCTGTTGACTCAGTCCAAAATTTGGCACTTAAAGCGCTAGCACTGTCTGTACATGGTCACACAAAATAGTCATGTACAAACCAAAAAAAAAAAAAATATATATATATATATATATATATATATATATATATATATATTGTTTAGTTCTGTGTATACTGAATGGATGTTATTTGTGTGTAAAATCCCTGATTGCAGAGGATGATAAAGTCGAGCAAATGTGAGCAAAAGGTTACACAGAAGAACAACAGACCAAACATGTTGACAAGTATTTATTACATGATGGCGGGTGGTTTTGTTGCTGATGACTTATGTCTCACTGAACAATAATCTTTGTTCAGACTCTGGGCTAATCAATAGTTTGTTTAATTCCCAGATGATCCTAAATCATAAAAAAATGGAAACAAAATGTGCAGGCTTATGTCCATGATGTTAGTGATGTAAAAAAATATCCAAGTAAACTTCATTACTAGGACTTCGACTGAGACGTCTGAGTTGCCTGCAGTTGTAGCTGCTGCTGCAGCTTCTGTTTCCGTTTCTGTTCAAGTATACTGTTTAAGTCTGACAACTTCTTGTCTGTCTGGTTGTTCTGCTGTAAATAAGCCTCCCGAATGACTTTGAAAGCCTGAGCAGTGGCATAGGCATTCTGTGTAATAGGATCGAAGTACTTGGCAGGCAGCCTGGTCACTGGGCAGTACTGCTTCAGAGGAGCCTTCACCTTCTTCTGTGGGAAGCACTCTTTGAAATGTCTCTCGTCTGTGAAAGTTACAAAGGTGCGGGAACAACGTTCACTTGGCTTGCCCTGGGACTTGTCTTGAGATTTCTGAGGTTCACTGCAAGAAAAAGACATGCACAGATTAATCGCGTGACGGTCACATTGACGGAGGTAGATCTACGCACATTAACAACAGGATAATATATGAGCTGTCTGTGCTCCTTTTAACTATTACTTTGCTTTTATTTATGATCATTTCTGACAATGCGTCAAAGAGCAACAGCAAACTTCCAAGATCTGGTGTGTTAAAGAATGGTATGGCTTTCAACAAAAACACAAGAGAATTGTGTTGTACTGGGCTCAGACCTAGATGGAGAAAATTAGTAATAATAATCAGAACCATATATGCTGTACATAATTATGCTGAAAATTAAAAGGCTAGAGGTCTCTGAGCACCCTTTCATGCACATTGGAAGAATATAACCACGATAACTCTCCAAGCAGTACATTAAAGCATCATTTGAACATATTGACCAAACACACAGGCACTGTGATCTGCACCTAATTATAAAAGTTTTAAGTAAACATGCATGTATTAAAATACATGCCATCATACAAAATTGGCATATATAACCATCAGAATTATTTAAATATTGAGGAAAAATTCACTTACAACTGGCACATGAAGTTTGGTAATACACTTATGCCTATCTTGACGTTTGGCATGCAAATGTACCAGTCACTTCTAATGGACTGTTGCATTTGTCTCCTATTATTGCTTTATTCACGTTTTATTATTGGCCGCTAAGGGCGGCCAATATTGGATGAGATGAAGGAAGTCCGGCCACTGGTGGAAATACCACATCTGCACATGCGCATACTGCCAGATATTCTTTTCACAGCATCCTATTTGACAACAGTAGCATCATTTTTACCCAAATTTGGGGTCAATAAGAATTTTACATCAGGGTCATTTGAATTTATGTGCCTGACTTTTCCTATATACGTACGCATGCATTTACAAGGTGACCTTCAGTGTACGACATTCCTCACATGCATGGAATGCCAGAAGTCCGTTCTGTTAACAGAGCATTCCCTTTTGCCTTTAAGAGTTTCATGGTTAAAATATGAAGTACTGTGAACTTGGAAATTTATCTTCACCTTGAGGCCAATTTCCTTTTTAAAGGAGACTTGTTTTTCTTTTTTTCTTCTTTATTAATATGTATAACAATTTGACCAGCTCTGGAATCATCCTCATGAAAGCAGAATAGCTTACACATAATAGATATACTATATATGTTTCATGCTTTATTGATCATGTCAAAAGCCACTTCTCCAATTACATTTGTAAACACACACAGTCTTCAAATCAGAATTTTAACTGAAAATGGAAGCAATGAAACAGACTCTTTGGTAACAGACATTTCCAAGACCAGACAGAATTTTTCTCAGGATACACTTAGCCAGTAAGTGGGAGTCAGATTTTCACATGGAGTTTTAAAACTTACTTTTCACTGACAACATTGATTTCACTGTCTGCCGGGAGCTCTTCAATCAGCGGCATTGTGACAGACTGATAACGGATAATAGGGCCAGTGTACTTCTGTTTTTGAACACGAGCTTTCTTCTTTTCAAGTTCTAACCTCTGGTACGTTTCTGCAACCACAAAAAATCAAAAGAATAAATAAATGTGTGAGTTGTTGTGTTATAGAATGCATCTTACAAATGAATATTCCTCCTTATTCTGTCATGTAGAAAAAAACAAAAAACAAGATACTGCTTTTGTAATGTGCCAATGCAATTCAAATTTCTATTTAGCGAGAAAACATTTAACTGAAACATTGATAAAACAATATTAAGACAATGGGTGCAATGCCAGACATCAATATTCATATAGGGCAGAGCCCTTCTCAATTGCTCAATAAAAAATATGTTTAAACCAATATGTGAGTTTTTAATCCTACCTGCCTATAATGACCATCTTCATGATAATAATTACCTTATTGGTTCATATGGTGACAAGTGAGCAAAAGGTAACACTCACCAAGAGATCTGAGGTTGATTTGCTCTGTCACCTTTGCCTCAGCTAGAAGTTCTTCCTGTGTCAACCTTCGCACATCCTGCACATTCTTCTTGGCTGCTATTTCCTTCAGCATTTTATTTCGAGCTTCTCTCTCATTCTCCCTAAGCTCAGCAGCTTTGGACTTCTCTGCAGTGGATCTCCTCAAAGATTTCTTGTCTAGGAAAATGAAAGATGTCTGTATTAGCAAAACACTTTACAACCAAATGGAACAGCTCAAATTAATGGATCATCTTTACACTAAATGTCAGAATTGTTCACAATTCACTCTGATTTTGTATCGTTGGATAGATAAAGCTAAAAGGCAGGGTAACTCATTTGACACATGAGAAAGGATAAAGCCAGAAATGAGGCAACGTGTATGCCATGCTGGGATAGCACTACAAATTATTCAACTATAGCCAATTTGGCTTAAGTGACTTAAATCAGATTGCATACTGACTGTTGGGAAAGTTTTGTAGGTATGTTTGATTTTACAATTCAACTTCTGAAAACAAACAAAAAATCTTTATGAGACATTTGTATTGCATCCACAACCTAACTGATTTGAATTACATGCCATTTTATTTCTTTATTTCTTACTGTTTAATACATTTATTACTGGGTATGCATGCACAAATACATTTATGGAGATTACATATGCACACAATTTAAAAAAAATGCTTTTATAATATCACAAGCATCATGTTTTTAAAGTGCATATGTAGTCTAATTTAAAAAACAAAACTGTTGAGTTGGAATTACTGATGTAGGGGCTAATTTTAATCAAAAACCATTTTAACAATACTTGAATTTATAATTTAAGTAGTCCTAGTTTCAAAAATAATTGTATTAACAACAATAATACTTGCAATGTATTTTCCATGCACTCCCCTCTAGAAATCTATTGTTTCAGAGGTGTTTCCCTTGTCACATTGAAGATGATTGAACAAATTAAAGAGAGAAAAAGAATTCTTAATCTTCAAAAGATTGCGACCTAAAATACACAATTACCGTATTTCAATTGAGTCTAGTTGTGATTTCATTACTTTGAAATACTGTAAATAATGATGATACACTACTATGCAAAAAAGCCCCTACCTATGGCACTTTCATAGTGGTATATCTGAACAGCAGGTCGCTCACTTTTTGTTTGCTTTTCTTTCTTTACCTTTGGTTTGTCTGATTTAGATTGCTGTTTTTTCGGTTCCTGCAAATGAGAATAAACATGATAAGCTAAACTAGCACATATAGTATTTTTTTTAAAGCAAAGTAACCATTATCAAGTAATCATTGTGCACAAACAGTTGTCCCTGTCTTGAAAGACCACTCCAATAAGAAGCCACTTGACTTCCAAGACATGATATTAATCAGGTTATGCATGTTACATGTACTTTTTCTGTGTTTATTGCAGCTCTAATGAAAAACCATCTGTTTTGAGGGACCACTTTTGAATGTGCCCTTTGGCTGGAATCTCAAGTCAGGGACCACAGCACCTTGAATTTTCTTAACTATAAAACTTTTGGCCTCCATAGCAGACCCAAGCTGCATGTTTTATGTACTCTGCAAGTGTAGTAGAGATAACAAGGAACTTGGTCTGCTTTAGAGGCAATAAAACCTAAAAATAAACTGTGTTTTAGGATGTCTACATATTGCTTTTATAAAATGAGAAATGAAGTGAGCACAAGTGTTTAAAGTTTTGTCAATTTGGTACATTGCAAACCTTTTTTTTTTTGGGGGGGGGGTGCTTCATACTCAAACAAAGTAATTCCACATGTAATAATGTACACTAAATTGTGCAGTCTTGTGAATACAACACATGACAGGTTCAAACAGAGTCTGTAATGACAGGTTCAAGCAGAGTCTGTAATCATACTAAATTATGGTTGATGGCGATTCATATCACCTAACTAATGCCTTCACATAACAATTTTGACAATTTGGCTACACATGATATATAAGCACATATTTTCACAATGTTGAAGATTTCTGGACATTTTCATAATGATGCTTAAAATACAAATTGTCATCTGAAATGAGGTGATGGTACCTTATATGCCTTGGTGACTACCCGCATCTTTTTCCTCTTAGGTTCATCATCCTCTCCATCACTTTTCAGTTCGTCAGTCTCTGATATACTAAAGTCTGAATCCACTGTATCAGAATCAGATTCCTCAGACTGGTAGTCATTGTCATTAACTTCCTGAAACAGAAGAATTTGTCATCAGTATGTACCATGTAAACAAATGTTCCAAAATTGCAACAATTACAATAATAGCGACTAATGGTGAATAGCCAATATTTCAACATACTCCACATGTTTATGCAAAACTGTTATATCTTCAAATTACAGTGCAATAAGTACAGTTTGCTTTAAATCATTATGTGACGTACTCTTTCTTTCACAGGTTCACTTAGAGTTTGATGGTTTCATTCTGTGTTATAGATCTACATCCCTCTTGTGGTGGTTGGAGTACGGTATACAGGTTTATAAAATGTATTCTCCTGTGACATTTTGTCTTCAAGGAACTTTATAAATTCACTGGATACACCTGTTTTCTCAACTGATGACCAATGTTCACTGATATGTAGCTTAGGCAGCTGTTTCCTAGAATGTAGCTTAGCCCTTACCTTGGCACAGCAAGATTGCATCACCAGCTTAATTCTAGGCACTGAGCAGGCTAGCTCCCTGGGCAGCACACCAAGTGAAGTGTTGATCACAGACAGAATTCTACACCTCATGCTGTTTAAAGGTCTTTGTTTTTTCTTTTTTGAAAAGAATTACTAATAATACTTCCCTGAGCTATATGTTGAAGGTCTGAGTAGTCTTAAGAAAAGCATGAAAAGGTTAAATATGTTTGCTGTATATAAATATTTTGTAATACCTCTGTGAAGCCCCCATATGTAGTTGTGTAGAACTCATCTTCTTCTTCCTCATTCAACAACCTTGCCATCTTATTTCCGGCATTGCTGCGTTTGTCCCTTGTTGCAGCCATGGTGTCTGCCTGACAAGGAATAAATAATCATATAAACACACCAGTTTCTTGGTATTACAACCAGTCATACATTTATGTCCTAGAGATCAAACTGGCTCAGCAGGATCTATATACAATAGATCTGGGGGAAATTTGGGTCAACTACATGAGCAAAAAGACAAACATATTCTGATATCATATTATTTCAAACCTTCTCAGCACATCCTGACATTAAGAGCAAAACTGAAGATGGGCAAAAGATTCATGAAAAATTTAATTTGTATATGTTAGGGACTTGCCAAATTGATAGTTTAACATCTCTGGATTGTAAAAAATTCATTGGTTAATCAGCCCTTGCACGTGTTTCCGTTGCGCTGGCTTAACCAGGGTCTGTTATGCAAAAGTTAAGATACTCCTTTGACCATACACATGAACTGTAAATTGTAATGACTTACTAAAAGCAGAGATCTGTGCCTCTTTCCAGGACTTGTATTTTTAAAAACTAAGTAAGTTATTTTATCCATGCTTGGGCTTACTGTGACTGGTACTTGAAAGAGTTAAGTGTGGCTGCTCTTCAGGGGTCCTCTTAAGAGGGGAACCACAGTAAAAAGATAGCTGTGGTAGAGTTTTTACACTCTGTGTAAAAAACAAGAAATTGAAATACTTTTCAATAAAAGGGGACTTTTAAGACTTCTAATTGGATGTTTTCACAAGATAAGAAAGAAATGTACAGACGAATTTGGTGAAAAAAATGCCTGCCTGATATTTTCTACAATTAAATATTAGATTCTAAGATATGAACAAAATTCTTGAGGTATCCGCAACAGAAATATTTTAATGGACAGTGAAAATAGCCTGTCAACCTATTACCACTGTATGGTCAAAATAGCCTACCAACCTATTATCACCATACAGTGAAAATAGCCTCTCAATCTATTATCACTGGATGGTGAAAATAGCATCATCTAATTTTATTTGCTCTTTTTTTGACCATTTCTGTTATGTGTCACTTGAGTCATGTTTAAATCTTTATCTATCCAGATTCCCAAGACCCAAGTCTCTTTCAAAAGTTTTTACATCCAAGGGTAACTCCTGTCATGACCAGAATCTGACACCTTATATTAAAAGTCAGGATGACTGTTCCCTATTTGTAGCCCATTTCTGAGGCATTTACAGTGTTGTCGTCCATCCCAACAAAGCAGCTCGATGCCTAATGCAGGGGCTACCCTATACACAACTTTCAAAACCCCTGGCGCAGCCAGTGGCAGAGCGTGAAACTTCAATGTAGGGCGTAGGTGGTCAATGGTATCTGCAGGATTGCATAGCCAGCAATGCTGAACAATCTCATCAATGTGGACTCAAGTTGAGTGATTTATGCGTGAAAATGAGAACTATTCCTATCATTCTTGTGGTTATGTGGCCCTTTACCTTAATTTTCAAAAGATATAAAGTGAACTAGTTATGGAATTTTTGGGTTAACTTTCACGTGCATTCCTGTGGAATGTTTGATTTTATACAAGGTCATAGCAAGCCGCAAATGCCCATATTTCACTTCACTACTTTATTTTGGCCCATGTGTGAGATGGGATGTCTTCTAAATTGCTGAATCCATTAAAGTATCAAATGTTTCTTTCATGATGTAAGTGTTTCCAATAAGGAAAGCATCATCAAAGCTAAAAGCTACAATGTATTTCTGAGATAAAGTTGATGATGCATTCCCTTGACACACACAATCAGCTGATGGCCGGGTCTGGTAGTGAACAGGTCACGCAACAGGTCTTCAGGGATTATTGCTTGCAGTGAGGCACAGCACAATGCTTGTTACTTTAACTCTGTTAATGTAATGGAAATTATTTTTAATATTGATCAAACAAAAAGAATAACAAAAAATAAGGAGATGCTATGTCTGTTGTTCTTTTAGCAAAAGCCATCAAGTGTTGCCGCTGTCATGACTGAGCAGTCATTTAGCCATTTATCAATGTAGCAAGACCTACGGAACTAGATGGATAGAAACTTCGTAAATGTAAGGGCTCCTCTTGCAATTTTACTCAAAAGTACCCAGGTTTCTTTTTATCTGACCTTCAGAATTAAGTGCAACTAATTAATTCTTTCACCTTGAATTCAATTGCACAATTGATCATAACAAATGCCAACACAGGCTACAGTCGCAATGTCTATTCAATGTGTTGTACAACTGCCTGGCCAGCTGGTCTTACAAGCAAATGCCTCTCCCAAAATGCACCAAATTACTGCTAATTGCACTTTATTTCAGACAAAATAATTTCATATATGTAAATGATTGTTATTCATGGTCACTCTATTCAAACAAAATAAGTTCATAGATGTAACTGATTGTTATTCATGGTCACTATTCAAACAAAAAGGTAGTACATATCAATTATCAAATTTATAGTTGTTTCAACGTCTTTTCTGCATTCCCATTCACTTGTTACGGGCATAGACTTGTACAGGATTTTCATGTTAGCGTGAAGGCATCGCCCCCATTCATTTATTACGACAGTGTGACCGACAGGTGGCGCTATGTTTCGAAAGTTATGTATTCTCGGATCCGGCAACGCGTCATAAGCTGCTTATCAGCTGATTGTTGTTATTATGCAAATGAGCAGGCCCTGTGAAAACACATTCCAAATTGAATATAGTCCTATGTAAAATTGGACGTTTTTTTCCTAAATTGTATCAATGTTGTCGACCACAAATCAACAAAATAACACTGAAAGCAGCATCATTTTGCCGAATTCTGCTACTGAATAAAAATTTGGAAAGATTTTGACGATCATAACTTGGGGTTTTATCGCTGCTTTTTGGGTAATGTTTCGCATACACTGAATGGGTATCCACCGACGCTTTCAGGGCATGAAAACTAAGATTCCCGGATGTGCGGATCCGAGAATTCGCAGCACGGTACATTTTGGGGATACTGTATTATACGGGCACAAGTCCTCTGCGCGTCTGTGCATGAATGAAGGAATAAAGTGCTTTATTCCGTTGTGCAACTTACTTGTGCCCGTATAATAGCTCCCGAAGGGAGCTAAACCGTTACGTGCGTACAGGAAACAAATTAATTCTTGCTCCCTTATTTTGCTAGTGGATGGCCTGAATTGCTTGCAGCACGGAAGTTGTTTTTTGAAGCAAACAGGAAGCGGAAGTGTAGTCTAGAACCCATGAAAACTGAATCATTCTCCGCGACAGATTAACCCAAATGAAAGAACAAGTTCATTGTCGTGTACATAATTATTAATATTTTTCTCAAATTTTCGGATCATTAGTCCTTCTTCAGGGAATGACAGTTGATAAGCAAAGATAAACGCTCACCGGCCCCAGGCTATGGCCTTGGCTGGTTCCCTGCCTCGCTGCACGGAAAATATGAATCAGGCTGTAGGGAACTACACAAAACACAGTCATCGCAAAATATGAATCACGCTTGGAAAGACACCAAACACAGTAGGGCGACAAAGCGTCGAGTCAAAACGAGCATGCCTGCGATAGCAGGCCATGCGAGTCGTACTTTGCCTTCGGGAGCTTCCACAGCCTGGCTGTTACATATTACAGTATCCTATACATTTTCAGGATGAAAATTGAATTGCCAATCATCAGCCCAGTCTGCTCTTCAAGTTGTTTGAGATCTGGTTGCAGTGATTAGCCCTCCCATGGACATGGTTGTTAGTAGCAATGGCTTCGTTCGAGCCTTTAATGACCATGTCAGGCTGATAACTGTTGGAGAAAACCGACCACAAAAAAAAGAGCCTTTAAAGGCTTTATGAAATCGGGGCAACGTGTGAGCGATAATACAAGTTTTCTGGGGTAGTCGCAAATAAAACCCCGTTCACGTATTTTTGTTCGCCATGAAATGAAAAACTAATTTATTTAACATGTACTTGCTACATTAAAAGTACTCTACAAGCATGATGTTGACGGCTTTGAGCACGAGCAACCATGTACCAACAAATTTTAAATTTACCCACTTTTCTCACCGTCGCAGAATCGCTGTCACAAGTATTTTCCACTCGTTAGCCGATAGATGTCGCGCAAATCAAACAACTTCGTCTTGGCAAGCGCTGAGCTCAAGGATGACAAGGATGTTGCCAGTCGTAGCAGCACTGTACTTGCACTAGTTGCAGGCATCTCATGACTACAGCTTTGTCTCCATCCATTCATATACAATGGTAAAAAGCTACACCATGATGGGCAGAAAAGATCCATAATAATAATGTAAAAGCATCAGTTGCTTGTGATTTCTAGTATTCTACGTCAAAGAATGAGCTATAACGACATAAACTCCAGAGAAATTTTACAAACATTGGTAAATTCCATTAAAAAAAATAATAACAGACATAATCAATCACACAAGATACAGTTACAGACATAAACGTAATTTATAGACGCATGTTACGGTAAATACCTTTGATAAATCCATATTTAACATCCTTACATTAGTGCCAGATATTACATTAGTGTTATGAGATAGGTATACAAATGTGGAAACAAACTTGCTACTGGTCCAACGAAATTGCAATTTGTTTTCACTGAATTACCCCAAACACAAGTAGCTAAAATGCGTCGCATAGATTTTCTTTATTGGTGTTTTTTTGTTTTTTTTGTTTTTTTTTTTGAATTATGAAGGGCTAAATCTCACTAACCCAAAATGTACAAAAGCAACAAGTTTGAAGCACTGTAACCTCAAAACAAACACAGATAAAACAATTTAATGGGACGCTTTTTTAGCCACACATGTGGCCAGTAATTATCTGAGAATAGTTTGCAGTTTGATAAAACCATTAAAAAGTCATGATCACTTTTGTTTATCAATATTAATGCTGTGCTTTCTGATCAAAGAAATGGTCGTTTTTGCCTCCAAAGCAGACCCCAGCTGCGTATTTTGTCTACTCCGCGTGTAGTAACATGGAACTTGGTCTGCTCCGCAGGCAATGGTCGTTTATACAACGATTTAAATCGAAGGGTTACAATTTTAGTTTGTCTGCAACCTATTAATCATGACCTTTCCAAAAATGTGTACTTCATTTAGCCCCAAAAGTGGGATAGTTGCCTTAGCTTACCGGGACTTAGCATGACCACTTTAATGATCAGCATGAAGGTGAACTATTAGAGTTCTTTTTGTTTCACCCTTGTTTGCTATATTTGCATATTCTGAATGTCGTCGAGTATAACTTTGTTGTCATCGTGTGAGGAGGGTCGGATATTTCCCGCTTCTTTATTTTCTCATATCAAAGCTACAATAGAATATATAACTTTTTCCTACCTAATTTTCCAAACGTTTTAAGGCAATCTCATTTGCCCCATGGATCATCAAAATACAGCCTACAAACTATATTTTGGTACCTTTTACAATATGATACTGGGTGCTCATATCGCTACCCTGTAATCATGTTGTTTTTCCAGGCAAATCAGTAGGAGATAAAGCGTTTTATCGTCTAGTGTTAACAGGCTAACAGTCAAATTTAATGAATAAAATCACTTCACGTGAAGAAACAAATAATTTAAATAAAATAAATGGATTCATTCGAGGCTTTAGGACCCTGTTGGAGAATAAAAGCAAAAAGTGCATTATAGTCTTATATTGATTTTGTACATATTCCGCAGAAAATCCGCGCAAAATAATTTCGTCACCCGTAGGGCGAGGCCACATTTTTACCCCCAGACCATCATACTGCACATACAAAACTGGAAAAACGAAAAAAAAAAAAAAACAACAACAACAAAGAATATGTTTCTTGAATTATTCAGAGTAGTCTAAAAATGATTCAACACAGAGACAGGAAAAAAGGAAGGAGAATGTAACCAGTCTCTTTCACAGTTAATAGTTTTTCTTTTTACTAGACACAGAGGTTCCCTAAACCCGTCTGTGTGACACTTTTTTGACAACAGTAAGTCACTGAACAAACAATGATACCTTATTAAAACCGACTGACTCGAACGGAAGGCACTACTCACCAGTAGGTTTGTGATCTAGAGGTGTCAACTGTGTGCATTCGGGGGAGGGGGAGGGCAATGATAATAAGATAAGCTGATTAATGTACTGAATACATGGCTGAAGCTTCCCCTTTATTATAGAATGGTGAATGTCTTCCCGAGTTCACTGCCTTTCAACGATATCATACTGTCTGTCAATAAAATTATCAACATTTTCAAAAGCGTAAACAGAGTGGCCTACAGATAGTTCTTTTTGTAACACAGTCCCTGTATACCTGAAGAAGTACGATGAAAACGTTATAATTTTGCTGAACATTGATCATTATTTTCAACATAACTAATTGCATACCCTCGTTTCATGAATTTGATTAATTTATTTTTGAAATTTAAACGTTCAAAGTAAAGAAGAAATTCAAAGTATCAATCATGTTTTCTGGCTTTGTTAAACTTTTTACGCTTTAAAACGTAACCAAAATTAGTCTTAAATCTCAAGACACAAATCACATATTCTATTGGTACCTTAGCTGACATCTTCTATCTTTTTCGATATTTAAACAAATAACTTACACTTATCCATACCAGTAAAAATTTCTCAATCTCAAACTTTTCCTTTCCTTCCCTTCCCTTCCTTATCCATACCAGTAAAACTGTCTCCATCTCAAACTTTTCCTTCCCTTCCCTTCCCTTCCTTATCCATACCAGTAAACATGTCTCCTCTCCTCTTCTCTCCTCTCGACGTTTTAAAACGTAACCAAATTAATGTTAAATCTTTCCTTTCTTTTTTTGTCCGGTAAAAACTCACAAGTCTGTCTCTGTTGGTAGATTTACTGCACTCTTACTGTGCGCTTTAAATCTTTTGATGCGTGTTTCACATGCGGCTTTCCTGTTGTTTTGTTAAAGTGTGTGTGTCAACACACACTTTTCTTTCTTTCTTTCTTTCTTTCTTTCTTTCTTTCTTTCTTTCTTACTTTCTTTCTTTCTTTCTTTCTTTCTTTCTTTCTTTCTTTCTTTCTTTCTTTCTTTCTTCTTTACCAGTAAATTTGTCCGACACTTTTCTCGGACACTATTATACATAGAAACTCCAAACTTGGCATGATTGTACCCCCATACAAGAAATCTGACCGTTTTATACGAAGGAATGAAGATGTTTAAAATTATGCAAATTAGGGGCATTTGAAATATCTTCAAAAGTGTAACAGATACAGATGTCATCCTAACTTCTACTAGGGGGTTATTGACCATAGCGCATCTAATAAATTTAAAACAAAAGTTGTAGCAATTTAAATTATGCTAATTAGCAGCATTGGAAATTTTAAAACTTGAATATCTTCAAAACTATTATAGATAGAGATGTCATTTTAACTTCCACTAGGGGGTTATTGACCATTGCACATGTAATGAATCTAAAGCAAAAGTTGTAGTCATTTAAATTATGCTAATTAGCAGCATTTGAAATTTTAAAACTTGAATATCTTCACAACTATTATAGACAGAGATGTCATTCCAACTTCTACTACAGGGTTGTTGACCACTAATGAATTAAAAATAAAAGTTGTAGCAATTTAAATTATGCTAAATAGCACCATTAGAAATTTTAAATCTTGAATAACTTCAAAGCTATAATAGATAGTGATGCCATTCTTACTTCTACTCCTGTGTTCTGGAATGGTTGTACATTGCCATACCAATATGCTTTGCAGACACACACACTGATTTGCTATGCAGCAAATCATCTTTCCTAGTTTACAATATGCATTCGCCATTTTTGCGCGCTGGTAACAACACGTTATGACTACTTTGGCCGACCATTCGTTTCAGGTGCGGTAAAACTTGTGAAAATGTAGCGCTAAATGTGCGCATTTATTGCGCCTAATAAAGGGAATTAATGCACGCTTCAAATGCAACATGTGCACAAGAAACGCCACGTTATGTCTCTTTTGTCCAACTATACATACTTACTGTAATTTGTCCATTATGTCAAAGTAGCTGTGCAACGGAACAAATTTTCCAAAGTTTCAGTGCTTTTGGTAGTGGTAGTGGTAGTGGTAGTGGTAGTGGCAGTGGCAGTGGCAGTGGGAATGGGCATGGAGTACATACCCTGATTTTAAGTGTAGCCGCTTCTTGGTTGAATTTGTGAAACGTTTGCAACTTTTACGGATTAAAGGGTCCAAATCAAAGCAAAATGAGATCTATGCAAATGGTCAAACCAGTCAATTGTTCTATCAATATCATTCAAGTAAAGCAAGTCATGCCCAAATTGCTCAAGAATATTTTCCTTACACTTGCAGTTTCTACGTCAACTGCTTTACAATTGTGTTTTCTCAAAAAGATGGTGGTGTCAAATGCTGGATGGAACAAATTATGTGGCAACTAAATTTTATCATACACAATTTTCTACACCTCTATACAAGAAAAATAACAGGAGAAATCCGTCCTACGTCTCCCGCAACTGTTTACTAGCTAGCAGGTAGCTTAACCTGTCCTTTTCCAGCCAACAGGATATTTACAAGAAAGCTGACGTTTGAAAAGCTATAAATCACAGTGAAGCTTTAAGAGATAGGTATGCTTAGGAGATGTTTTGTAATGTTTTGCTTTTACCCATACCTTTCTAAAGCGTGAAGACTGTGCTGCCATTTTGTAAACACATGTAGTATGATAAAGTATAATCATCCAAAGGCAGATTAAAAAAAAATCTTAAGTTTTGAATTTTTCATCCCTCATGCAGAACAAAAAAGGGGGGAGGGGGCAGTAGTATCCGCTTAAAAGGACGTCAGCACAAAAGATTGCAGTGCAGAACCTCTGCGTGTGAGTTTCATATCGATCAAGCTATTCCAGACCGTCCATGTAAATTTATGTTCTAAAATTGTACAGCATGGAGCTATTCGCTATTCTGTGACGAAATGTAAGCACGAGATGACCACCAAATCTCCATATAAAATCAGTGGTTGCAGTAAGAATGTCAATAATTAATCTGGTACATTTCCCATCATTTGTTGCACTTTTACCATTCATTCAAGTGTGCTTGCAGTACAACCATTAATATTCCTCAGATGCCACAAATACAGAAAGTTGTTGAGCATGAATTGTGACACATATAAGAAACTCTAGTTGTTTGCAGTACTGATTGATAGTTTCATTTTGCATTCATACAATCAGAGATACATATATGAAGATCGCTCACGAATGAACGAATAAATGTTTAGAAAGAAATAGCATAATGTAACTATGCCAAATTATAACTATGCTAGCTTCAGAAAGAGTAATAATTCAACATTAACTTGGAGTCCTGTTGGCAATCTCAAATTCTAAATTTGATCACCGTGTCATTTTCTGGACTGTGTCTCTTGATGATATCGTCCCTTTAAGCGCTCGATCTGGTAATACTATTGTGTCGATTTAAATAATTCGCGTTAAACTTTCTTGTGGAACAGTACCTTTAGTGTGTTTGATAGTGTTGATGATGTTGCAACCGACTGATCTATTTGTAGACACCAATTAATTCAATATAAAGACAAACCGTAGATGAAATCGTTCATTTAAGAAAGAAAGAAAGAAAGAAAGAAAGAAAGAAAGAAAGAAAGAAAGAAAGAAAGAAAGAAAGAAAGAAAGAAAGCGGTCACTTAAGAATGTCAATTATACAAAATCTTGGAAGCTGTAATTTTCTTTTGTTAATTTCAGGTGTGACTGTTAGCCATCTATAATTTGAAACCTGAAAAGTATTTTGGCGAAATAGTTTTAAGCAGCTTTTGAACAGCATTTCTTCTGGTATCATTGACATGAACTTGTAATTTCAGGCGTCAAGACAACAGGAAGAACTTTGTCCTTTCTGTTATTAAAATCTCTGAACTTATGAGGTATATAGATCTTGTATTTTAGCATTTCCAGGGACATAAAACAGATCGACAATATGAGGAGCACACTTACTCTGATAAACAAATTAAAAACAGATTGTAGAATATAGAATCTGGAAGAGAATAAAGCTTTATATTGCATTCATCATACCCATCATCCGATACAGATAAATTTCCTCAGTAACATTTTGGACAGAATCATTCCTGGTAAAGTTTATCTAATGTAAAAGACCACGAAAATGAAACTCATCCATCATTAAAATTTTAAAATATCAATCTTCAGATTAGGGATGATGTGCCTGTATATTGATGGTGAATCTTTAATTGGTCGTGCACGCAGAAGCACACTATTTAACTTTTAGTTGGCTTCTTCTTGACCTTTCAAGTTCAAGATTTATGCACTCGGAGCTTCCTTGGTGCTCTGAAATGAGTTAAATAAATGGTGTTGTATCGTCTGTGTATACATGATAAATTCAAAGGATAGTAGCAGTTAAATCACGTAAATAATAACAAGTAAAGGACCTGTACTTGCTCAAAAAAATGCATGGGGATTCTGTTCGAATGTTTACAAAATAATATTTTTATCTTTTGCAACAATGCCGTTTCCCTCAATTGTTAATATTTCACAATATTGTCAGCCTGAAATCGTTATTCTTAGGAGACAAGTTGGTTCCTTACAGGTTAAATTATGTTTAAATAATTTAGTCTGAAAGTTACATAGAGCTTTATTCATTATGTAAATTGACATGATCTATGGCACCAAAAGCTTTTGACAGGGCTACGAAAATAATTCTAATATTTTTGAGAGTTTATCTGTTATCCATCACAGGTCCATCAGCAAGTCCAACTTCATGGAGGCATTCTCTTTGGAGTCATTTTCTAGGAAACCATATGAGCATCCCATGCAACAGATCATGCGGTTGAAACTATCGGTATGACTGAACATATTCTTAAGACTTCTTCGATGTTTGTCATTGTAGTTACAGCAGAAATCAGTCTTTTTTTTTTGTAACAGAGGTAAAATTGTGTGAATCTATAATAATAATAATAATAATAATAATAATAATAATAATAATAATAATAATAATAATAATAATAATAATAATAATAATAATAATAATAATAATAATAATAATAATAATAATAATAATAATAATAATAATAACAATAATACCAACTGTTACTTATTAATTTCTTATAACAGCACTTACTCTGTGAGCCTGGAGCAAAAGTTTTAACTTCTAGAAAAATTGAACCAGTACTTGTCACATTTGTAACAATACCTGCTATTTATTATGCAGCAATAATAGGGGGAATATCTAATATTCTTTGCTATCACTACTTGTTCAACTTTTTACACAATGTATTTCTGGTCAATGATATGATGATGATGATGATGATGATGATGATGATGATGATGATGATGATGATGATGATGATGATGATGATGATGATGATGATGATGATGATGATGATGATGATGATGATGATGATGATGATGATGATGATGATCATAAGTTTCGGGAAGTTTAATACTTGCATCTGAATGTGTTATGCAGTGGATGCCTATTGGTGGGAAGAAATGCTATTGTACATGGGGTTCTCAGTTAATCTGGTTGCCCAGTATCAATATAATGCAAAACCCAATTTCAAAAATATTATTACCTCAACTTTTGATAAAAAGTTATCAATTTATGTATCATAAAATTTTTATTAGATGCAACAAATAAACACATTTTTTTGGGGGGAGGGGGGGTATAGAGTCTAAAGACTCTTTGTGGTACTGGAATATACAAGTTTAATGCCCATATCAAGGACGCTGCTCAGATACTGGACTTTTCAACAGAAGTCACTTTAATTTGTTAAAGACTTCCCTTGTCCATTTAATAAATATTTAAACATTTCAATGCACAACATACTTAAACCGCTAAAAGTATAAAACCACATGGTCACATTATGTTAGTCCTTTTCTGCTAAATGTTCGGAAAAACAGAGGACAGGAGACAGACATCTTCTGTCATTTCCCAACCACACACAGACAGAAAACGTCATGTAGTGATATAAAAATTTATTCACGCAAATATACGTATGTACAAATCTATTAAACAATATATACACAATCCCCTTGCAGTATTCGACAGTATTTACATTGTTGTGAATATACAAGAAAGCCCAGGGTCACTGGTGGTGTATGGAAACAAAGATACAAAATGCTTTCCTAGGCCATTTCCATTGCCTGCAAAGAAGACCCTTTGTCCCTTATGTTACTGTCCAGGCTACCACTTTCAGTGCCCATCTTACCATTGTGTTTGGGCCATTATCAAAGTCTGCATCAAAACAATGGTTTGCCATCAATCCATACTATAAACCACATCTGTACTTTTCAAGCACATTGGTGCACTGCTTTTAAACTTTTCCCTTCCATTATTTTTACGTTTGTTTTTAAGTGTCGCAGTGTTACACACTGAATTCACATTATCACAGGTCCATCACAGTACACTGATAATCCTCCAGGCAAACTCCTTTGAAATATCACAGACACTTGGACACAATGACTGGTATCCTATTCTTGATTAACATGAAGTGGGATTTTTTTTTTGTTTTTGTTTTTTTTTTTGTTTTTTTGTTTTTTTTTAATTTTCATTGTTTTGTTTGGTTCAATGTTTTTGTATAGGCTTATGAGTAAATCATCTTGTTCTATGCAGCAGCACCTCCTTTACCAATTGTGGGTGTATTCAACCTACAAAATATATGAAATTCATGAGAATTTTGCCCTAATGTAGAGTGTGTTATTATTACATATGAACATTTTTACCAATCCTGAAGAAACAAAACACAAAAAGGTAATTAATGTGGGAAATGAGATATTGGCATAAGACTCAAAAGTTAATAATTATCAATCTTAGACTTTAGAATTAACAAGAGGCCCATGGGCCTAATGCTCTGCTGGTACATGCCTATATTGCACTTATTCATTTCAAAGTTGTGAGTCCTCAAGTTGCTTCTGAACATATAAAGCTTATGCACATTTAGTGTATAAAATGTCCACCAGATGGCACTTCACTCCTCATATGATCATAGCTTATTTGTGCAATTCCTGTGATGGATATTGTTGCATATGCCAAGACAACAATGAAGGCGTCCTTAACTTTATGTCCTCAGTGACCTTGGGACAGAAGATCAAGGACACCTAGATTATGTAATACAAGAGGCCCATAGGCCTGGTGCTGTGCTGATATTGCCATTGATGTCCAAAGCTACACCCTGCCATTACAAAATCACATCTTTCAACTTTACAGGCATACTGACCTCACACAATAGGTCAAAGTCCCTGATATTACATCAAATGATAGCTTTGGACATTTTCTATGCATCCTATAAATTTGGCAAATGTAATCAAATTACTTTTCAAGATATGGAATTTTACATCTTAAAACACATTTTGTCTTACAATTTCCATCAAATTACAGGTGGCGCCACTAGTATCATTAGCAATTTAGACTTAGACCTCCCCCACAATCACACCACATTTGGTGAAGATCTGACAACAATTAAAAATTTAAAAATTTTGACCCCTATATTGTATAATATTGCAGGTGGTGCCACCAATATCGAAAAGGACCTAGATTTTTATACACCCTATAAGTCCTCAAAGTTATATTGAGCTAGCTTGAAAACTGTGGACGGCATTGCGACCACAAGATTTTCACATTTTAACCTGTATATTACATAATACTATAGGTGGTGCCACCAACTTGGATTAAAGAATTGTTACTGTTCAAAATATGCGACCCACATCCAGCTTTCCATATAAAGTCTGTTCAAATTGGGTAATAACTTTTCGTGTTATTGACAAAAAATAATAAACTTGGACAAGCACCAAACTCCATAATTACTGGGTCAAAGTGACCCAAACAGTAGATCACCAAGTACAATTTTATGTATTATGTAATCAAATGCAATTTTGATCTGGAGGCTCAATTCTCTTTGCCATTGATGTCCAAGCTACACCCTGCCATTACAAAATCACCTTTCCAACTTTACAGGCATGGTGACCTAACAAAAATAAGTCAAGGTCACTGATATTACATAACATTGTACCTTTGGCCATCGTCTATACAGCCTATAAATTTGGCAAGTCTAATTTAAATACTTTTCCAAATATGGAATTTTACATCTTAAAACAGATTTTGGTTCATAATTTCCATCAAATTATAGGTGGCGCCACTAGTATCACTAGCAACTTTGACATTGACCACCCCCACAATCTCCCCAAACTTGTTGAAGATCCGTCAAAATTAAAGATGCTTGAGTGTTTACAAGATTTTCACATTTTGACCTCTATATTACGTAATAATGTAGGTGGCGCCACCAATATCAAAAGAGATCTAGATTTTCATACACCCTATAAGCCCTGAAAGTTATATTGGGCTAACTTAAAAACTGTGGACAGTATCGCGATAAGGAGCAAACATTTATAGACGGAGGGACATCTCTAGTATGATACACTTACGTAGAAAAACATGACCCATATTCATAAATGTCAAACCCAACAATGACAGCAAAGAGATTCCAGAGTTACCAAAGCATCAACATTCATCTTCCAATACCAATGTGAAGAAACAAATTTCACTCCTGACTTGAGACAGGCAGTCACCCATAAAAGGCAACTGGTGGTTTTAAATCGGTCCTCTCAACCTTTAAAATATTCTTCATTAAATACAGACTATAGTGTTTCCAAAATGTATAGGCCCAACCACTCAAAATCCAAATTTTATCACTTCTGCCAAAAATAATAAGGGAATTGGTAGGCCTATCACTTTTTTTGGTTTTTCTGACTAGTTCATCAGCTGAGTTTACTGCAAAAGTAGAAAGTAGGCCCATATCGTTTTTGTGATATCTATGAATCTGGACCATTATGCAGATGGACAGACATGAGCGGTCGGACAAGTTCTGTGACCTTTGGTCAGCACAGCTAAAAATCACAGGGATGACCCTACTTATTGTGAAAAAATCTTTCTATAAATGTGCTTCAAAAGTCATCCTCTTTAACATATCAATATACTCACTCTGTTGTTCCTCATCTGGTGTTTTTGGTGGAGGCTTGTAAAATGGATCCCTTGGAATCATCATCTCAAAGATTTTCTGTATTGTTTCAGATTCCTCTGGTACTAGATTTTTCTAGAAAAGAAAAAAACAACTAGGTTCACCTCATATATTTATAAATAATCCAACTAAAATTATGATAACATTCTATGCAAACACTCACATGTTGAGATTGTTTTCTTCCTAGACACAAACTGACACTGACGTAAATTTTGATGGTGTAGAAATAAAAAAGGTTAAATTGAAGTGCTTAACCCTTCCCCCCTTGAATTAAAGACTGAGCCAACAGCTTTCCTTGGCATGGGTTTGGCACTAAAACACATGCCAAGGAAAGCTGTTGACCTGGGGCATGTGATCGTGATAAGTCTCATATACATTTCTCAGTCAAATTGTTCCCCATCAGTGTTGAAATTAGTTGAAAACACTGAAGCAGACGACATTTGACCACCAGCTGGATTTGGCCAGTTTAAGGGGGAAAGGGTTAACTCATTAAGTGCTACATTCTGGACTGAGTCAACAGCTTTCCTTGGCATGCTTTGGGCACAAAGGGTGCCAAGTAAAGCTGTTGACTTGGTCAAGTATATTTTATGTAACAACAGGCATGCTGGAACTCAAATGAAAGGACTTTTTCATGAGGAACATGAATCTAACACCCTTAATTCAGAGCAGTTCATCTCGCATAGTTGAACTTCAGTTGCAGCTAGTGCTGAAAGAGTTAATCTTATAAAAAAGAAAACTAAGGACAGACAGATGGACAGATCACATGAGCTCTGTAACATTCAACAGGTCAACAGATTTGTTTAACATGTAATCTCTCCCTTACATATGTTTTACTTGCCAAGTCCACAAGATCTATTCTTCTTGACATGCCACATCAAGTTATATAAAATAACATTCTGAACAAACTTTTCTCTGTGACTTCCTTGTCTGAGCACAAGTACTCCTATATTTTGTATAAATGATATTGGATGAATTTCTAGATGAAAAGACGGCAGACCCTTCCCCTCTTCAGTCATTAAGACAATGCAAGCTGAATGTTTAACACTGCCTGGTCCAATGTTTTATGTAAATTTATCATTGGTGACAAATGTTTTGACCAGAACTGCACCTCCAGCCTCACAAGACAGCAGTTTTTCTCAGCCTTAGGTTGGAGTTATGTATCCAACTCGTAACGATAAAACCTGTTTGATTCTGGTCTTTATATGAAGGAAGGGTTAATATGAAAACTAAATATATTGGTGACAATGAGACAGAGCAGCTGCGAATGTACCTTGACAGATATCCTCATGAGTCCATTGCCCGCAACTTTGACATCATCGGATATCATTTGGTACTGTATTGCCAATAGCAGTGCCTTCATGCCCTGCTCCCCGATCTGATTGTCTGCAACAGGTACAACATGGCAAGTGTCATGCAGGCATCTTGTTTATCCAAAAAATACAGGGTATAAGAGGTCATTGGTATAAACAATTCTTCCTGTGCTTTATGTATAGCAGGTAATACATCTAAATGTTTATTCTGGTACTCAATGGCTATATATAAAAAGAGAATTCATCAGAATAGTTGAAATGCTCTATATATACCTGTATAGGGGGAACACATGTAAGCAGTTGATTCTTATGCTTTATGGCGATACATATGGGAGGTAATATATGTATGCAAATAGTCACACTGGTGTGCTTTATGGCTATATATGGGAGGTCACGTATGTAGACAGGTCTTTCCAGCATAATGGATATACATAGGAGGTAACAGATGTTGTAAACAGTTATTCATAGAAAGTAATACATGTAAACACTTATTCCTGTGCTTCATGTCTACACACACATAACAGATTTGGGTTTGTTAGGTTTCTCTTTATATTATATATATATATATGTATATATACATATACGTGTGTGTGTGATGATACATGTAAATTAATAGTTATTCCTGTGCTTCACTGCAATGTATAGAAGGTAAATCATCCAGTTATTCTAATGCTCTAGAGGAGGCAATACCTGTCAAAGTTCACCCATCACTTCTCCCCCTTTGGTAAGTGTATGACACTCTTTTTTGCTTCAGCTTTTTGCACTTTTATAGAAATTTGGCTGCCATTTTCCTCTCATAAAATTAAATGTTCCTTCATTTTTCCTTGTTAAACACAAAATCTCTTCCCTGGGAGCAAAAAAAAAATTTTCTTTGTCATGGGATGTTGACAAGTAGGTAGATGACAATGAGTGACTTACTTGCTAGATTAAGGTTGATGAGGGCTCTGTTGCCTGTGATCATCAGCTTACCATGCACCACACTTCCATCTGCTTTCTGCAGCAACGGGTTCACATACTCCGGGGTCTCCGGCTAAAAACAATGCAGAGACACACTCTTGTATCTGTGCCGTGAAAGTCAGGACGCCACTTCTCAAATGTTAACTTGTGATCAGATATTACAAGAAAAACTACTAGAGAACATATGACAATTTTGTTTAAGTATTTCTTTAAAAAAAAAAATTCTATTGTATGGAATGGTTAACTTCAACAAGTTTGATTGGGCATATTGTGGTTGTTCTTTCATTTTTTCTTTTTCGATGTACATTTAACACATTACTCAAATTTCAGAAAAATTCCAAAAGAAATCTTGAATTTTGGAGGTAAAGAAAGAGTACTGTAAAATCATTTTCATTCCGGAGCATAGAATTTCCCAAATAAAACTCAAAAGAGATTTTCACAAGTTTTAATTTCCCAAATTGACACTCCCAAAACAGAAAAGAAAAGGAATTAATTGTATGAGACCTTGTCATTTGTGTGTATGAAAGTTTCTTTTTATATTTTAATTAACATGCTACGTTAAAGATGTTTTTGTGTTGTGACTTTATCCGATTTAATCCGCTAAAACTTTTGCAACTTTAATATTCCTGAAAAGTGTCTAAATGGGAAAATTTGGGAATATTTATCCCTTGTGAAAATTTATGTTTATACAATAACATTCTCAAAACTGATATACATGTATTTTGTTGCCCCAATGTTCTAGTATGCACACATTGACCAATTAGTGCCTTCTCTGATTTTTGAGAGTGGGAGTGGCATAATCCTGTGCTTGAATATGTGTCAATATGTGTTGGTTGTAGGTTATGTCAGTAAAAATAAAGTAACATAGAGGTGCATAGTGCTTTATTTATCCCAGGAAAGCTAAGTTTGAGAAAAAGCTTCTATGGTGGATCTGAAAGTGGAAACAAATCCACCCTTTTTTTTGGGGGGGGGGGGAGGCATATTACTGTCAGGTAAAGGAAAATACGACACAAAAACATAATAAGGGACAAAACTCTTGCTTTCTAATTAGATATTTGATAACAACTGAAAGAATCAAATTTTGCAACAGCTACTTTACTGAGGCACATAAGATCATGTGTACCTTTTAAGTCACAACTTCCAGCTTTGAACAATGCCCTTTTTGGCACCATTTACTATCAAAATGTACTTTCTTGAGAAATTTATCCACCCTTAACTCATTCCACTCTGACAGAAGACCGAGTCAACAGCTTTCCTTGGTGCGCTCTGGGCGCATTGGGCCCAGAGCGCGCCAAGGAAAGCTGTTGACTATGGGCATATAATTTGGAATGATCTTCCGTGCAAGTTTCATCTAAAATTTTCAAAAATAATCCCTAGATAAGTAAAATACAATTAGCAGGCGACATTTAGATAATAGCGAGAAAAAGCGTGATTAGGGTGGAATGAGTTAAAAGTACAAGTGTATGTACCTGTATGGCCAACTTTACAATTACTAGCAGGGAATCTCATAGGAGCTGGCCGACTTCCACACGATGGTTGTCACGGCTCCGCTCAGTGATTTTGCATTACTAAGCAAGACATGCTCCAACTGCCCTTGCACAGCTGTAGCATGACTTACCAGGTAGTGTATCAAACCACAGACATAAAATGGGAAAGCTGGTACCAGCAGCTTGTGTTCATTAATAATTTTGAATGTGCAATGCTGGTCTTAGATCCAGGTTTATTTACAGAAAAATCAGACACTGGGCATTGAACGTGTTAAACATGTCCAACCAAGAATTTATCTACCTCTTGCTCTGGTTGAACTGGTCCTTTTGCTCCTTTGCCTCCCTTTTTGTCTGTCTTCTTTGTTTTCTCTTTGGTATCTACCACAGAAGCTGGGTAAAAACAGTACATATTCATATACATATATACACATATTTAGGCAACAGACGCTGGTTGTTTCATGGCATGAAGACACGACCACATTAGCCTATACTTGACATATCAAAGTATATTATCATGCTTCTGATATCAGTTGTGTGGAATTGTTGGTTTTGCCTGCACAGCATTATACAATGTTGGAAAGCACTCAGCAGCACAAAATATTTCATCACAGCCTAGTGAGTTAATCATTATGCAGACGAATAATGATGCCTATTCCTTGGCTCAAACTGGTAAGGGTAAAGCTTTCATTTGTTTTGCCTACAGAAAGCTAGATTTTGGAAATTTAGGAATCAAAGTTATCTCTGTGTAGAGTAGACTTAAGTTTCAATGCAAGTGACAAATCATTTACATCAAATAACATTACAAAAACATTTTGGTGGGAAAAGAGATAGAAGAAAAGCATAAGTATTTAGAAGTGTCACAACCCACAGGCAAGGTGCCACTGGGGCCCTTCTCTTGTCATAATTACCGGTACATGTATTACCTTGCGAAAACAAAACGCATTTTGTCAACATTTTACCTAATTAAAATGTATTCTACACATCTGCTGATGCAGAACTAACCAAATATTTCCACTGTAGAAAAGCATGGAAACACATGCAAGGTATATGTTCTATACTAGACAGTACAGTCTGATGAAAGAAAATAACCAGTGTGTGCCCCTCAGAATTATGTGCCTTATACTTGCGTATGTAACCTGGACTACACGCAAATTTACATGTACTTGTAAGGTGTACACTAAAAGTTCCATCTATTGTGGATATAAAACTACAGGAGGTCTTGTTTATGATAGAAAATAACCACAAAATGATAAAATAAAAATTTAAAATTGAGCATCTTTCAGGAGGGGATTTCAATGTTCATCTATATGTTATGAACTAATATGAGATTTAACTCTCATTCAGGTTAACATCATGTTGTTTAATCTTTCTGTTCACTTTACATCCCTAACTTGTTTGAACAATTCATCTTCTGTTGGCAATAATCACATACTTTCCGTTATGTTTGCAGTTATACTTCTCCCCTCCATATGGAGTTCGGAAAATATGGAAGTGCAGATATTGCCTGCGAAACAAGCTCATCTACATACAAATATTTTCACTCAAAATATATGAAGCATTGCAGTACACTTTGGCTGATGGCCAGGCACTTTCCTAATCACTGGAATTCAAAAATCCAACTCTGGTTACATGTGCACGTGATAAATATCTTCGCGACAAGGGTACACATAAAGAATACATGAGTGACCCAACGGCAAAGAGACAGACCATGACAATACGGATATTTACAGTGGCAGCTGTCGGGGAGTCTCACCCACTCTCTTATCATATAAAATAAATTTCCTATTCATAGTTACTTCAAGAAAGTCCATAGTTTCAATATCAGGGGTGTATATCAGATTTTCTCTTTAATATACATGTAGATAGGAAATGCCATCAAGAAAAATTGCAGAATGGACCCAGAACCGCAAGTTACATTATATTTAGGTCTTGGAAAACTATTGCTTAAAAAATAGTTTGGGTTCTTATTACTTGACGATTAATTCTGACAAATGGAAAACTGAAGAACCAAAGGCTTTAACAGTTCCTGTAAGATAATACACAAATCCACAATATGTACAAAGGTCAGAGGTACACCATGCATACACTGGTCAGATACCCAAAATGCTACAAGTCTGAGATTGTTTCATGCTGTCATGCACATGCATATCATTGTCTTAAAGAGTGAATTCCATGCAGAATATGTGCTTTATGTTATCGTTAATTGCAGGCTGTAGTTACCACTGGATGCTCGTAGTGAAGCTAAGGTATAAACATTAGACATGACCCATTAGGTTTCCATGGACAATCACTACAATAACATGACATTTTGTGTACCAGGTATTGTTCCATTGGACATATATGCTATGTCTATTAAGCCTTAGTGGTAACTGTTGGAACCTTTTTAAGTTGAACCCAGTGCTTGTAAAATAAGATAATCCCCGCAACATGTACATGTATACCCTAGTCTTTGACTGCTGTTGGTCAATATATGTCCATCAGGTACACAACTGTGTTTATTATTCATATACTATCATGATTGGAAAGACCAGTCGCATACAAAAACCAAACTTGTGTGGATACAAGAATGAGCTGGGGCAACTTGTAATCCCATAGTATACCCCATTCTCCAGACCAACACTTACCGCCAGAGCCACGCCCACTGGAGCTGCTGCCACCTAGTGGTAATAGCCATTCAGTACATACAACAATGCACAGCCAAACTCGTATACAGCAAAGTTACTACTTAACATGCCAAAATATGATGCAAAAATTTCATGCCACAGACTTACATATGCATTCTATGGGTATGCAGTTGTGATAAAGGCTTATTTAAGGGTTGATAAGCACTGCATAGAATGCCAATTTAAGAATATTTATTTAAAGGAACATATAAGCTGTGGAATATACATCGATGTTCATGTTTCAGGAGTTTGTATGTCTATACTGGGACATTTTTAGTATGCCATATGTTTCAGTTGACACAACCGTAATTTTTGTAATGTACCTACATGTAATGTCATAGTACATGACATTATTTGCAATACACTAGGTGAAAGAAACAAAGAATTTTACAAAAAAAAATTGAGAAACTAATTATGAACTGGCTGGAAATTGAAGGAGTTTAAACTCTGATCACTAGTATTAATGGAATATAATTACATACATCTTTTTCACACTCAATTGGAGTTGGACTGTTGTTTAACTAAAAATTTTCTGTAGCTTCAAGAGATTTCTTTAATCTTAAGCTATTTTGCATATGACTATGGCATCAAACCAATTATCATTCCTCCCTAATCAGACTTTTTTGTTTTCAGCCTTCAAATAAATACGATTATTTTATAAATATTTATCATCTTTTAAGAGTCAAATAACAAACATACTCAAGGTGTATTGGAGTTGGCCAGGTGTGTGGGTGTATCTACCAAGTGACAGCACAGTGTACAGGGAAATGTGTGAAAAGGTTGCTACTGAAGAATAGGCACTGGCAACTCAAGCAATTCACACAGTGATCGGCTTCTGCCTTGCTTGTTCCGATGAAACAATTTGTGTTGCATCCAATATATCTTTTCATTACATCTGAAAATTTGAAGTAGGTCACCCTTCAAAGGAGAGAGTAATAGCTTGTAATGTCCAACTACAGGAAAATAAATAAATAAATAAATAAATAAATAAATAAATAAATGAATGAATGAATGAATGAATAAATGAATAAATGAATAAATGAATAAATAAATAAATAAATAAATAAATAAATAAATAAATAAATAAATAAATAAATAAATAAATAAATAAATAAATAAATAAATAGATAAATAAAGACTGAAATACAACAGTGCTCTGATTTTCCAGGCAAAATTGCAAGTCTCTCAACCCATATGGTTCAATAGCCTTGTGGAACTCCATTACGTGGGCACGAATTTTTATTGAAGAACAAGCCCCCCCCCCCCCCCCCGAACATATGGACACAAAAATGATACATTTCCCCTTACTATGTACATGGAGACGTTACCATAAAAGAAAGCATGAATATTCTCAGTAAAATATCCAACTCAAAAAGCACTACATGTTGACCTATCATAAACTAGAACAGACTGATTTTCCAACAGAAAATCAAATGTCTCCCGGTGGAACACTTACGTCTCTGAATAAGCTACAGGTGATAACAAATTACAAATGACCAAGTTTGCTTGAAAATTACAATCCTATTTTAGCTCTCACCTAGATACATTACTATAGCAATTTTCATCAAGTTCTTCAAGACTTATTGCAGAGAAACCAATTTCACATAAATGACCCTGTGACCTAGAAAATTAGGTCACCCAAATACAATCCCAACCTTGGTCTTACCTTGATACATAATCCTACCAAGTTTCATCAAATTCCATCCTGTTCTTCATGACTTATCGCACGGAAACCAATTTCACATAAGTGACCCTGTGACCTTGAGAATTCACTCATAGTCATCTAAATACAATTGCAACCTAGGTCTTGCCTAGATACATAAGCCTACCAAGTTTCATCAAATTCCATCAAGTTCTTCATGACTTATTGCACGGAAACCAATTTCCCATAAGTGACCCTGTGACCTTGAAAATAGGTCAAGGTCACCCAAGTACAATCCCAACCTAGGTCTTGCCTAGATACATGATCCTACCAAGTTTCATCAAATTCCATCATGTTCTTCAAGACTTATTGCATGGAAACCAATTTCACATAAGTGACCCTGTGACCTTGAGAATTCCCTCAAGGTCATCTAAATACAATTCCAACCTAGGTCTTGCCAAGATACATAATCCTACCAAGTTTCATCATATTCCATCAAGTTCTTCATGACTTATCAAACGGAAACCAATTTCACATAAGTGACCCTGTGACCTTGAGAATTTGCTCAAAGTCATCCAAATACAATCCCAACCTAGGTCTTGCCTAGATACATGATCCTGCCAAGTTTCGTCACATTCCATCATGTTCTTCATGACTTATCGCACGTAAACCAATTTCACATAAGTGACCCTTTGGCTTTGAGAATTTGGTCATCCAAATACAATCCCCACCTAGGTCTTGCGAAGATACATGATCCTGCCAAGTTTCATCAAATTCCATCAAGTTTTTCATGACTTATCAAACGGAAACCAATTTCACATAAGTAACCCTGTGACCTTGAGAATAAGGTCAAGGTCACCCAAATACAATCCCAACCTAGGTCTTGCCTAGATACATAATCCTACCAAGTTTCAGCAAATTCCATCAAGTTCTTCATGACTTATCGCACGGAAACCAATTTCACATAAGTGACCCTGTGACCTTGAGAATTCGCTCAAGGTCACCCAAATACAATCCCAACCTAGGTCTTGCCTACATACATGATCCTACCAAGTTTCATCAAATTCCATCACGTTCTTCATGACTTATCGAACGGAAACCAATTTCACATAAGTGACCCTGTGACCTTGAAAATTAGGTCAAGGTCACCCAAATACAATCCCAACCTAGTTCTTGCCTAGATACATAATCCTACCAAGTTTCATCAAATTCTGTCAAGTCCTTCAAGACTTATCCCACGGAAACCAAGTGTTGAAGAACATGAACAAGAAGAAGAAGAAGAAGAAGAAGCGGAAGAAACGGGCACTAATCCAATATGTCCCCCGGCTTCCACCGGGAGACATAATAAGTGACCCAGTGACCTTGAGAATTCGCTCAAGCTCATCCAAATACAATCCCAACCTAGGTCTAGCCAAGGTACATAATCCTACCAAGTTTCATCAAATTCCATCAAGTTCGTCAAGACTTATCGAACGGAAACCAATTTCACATAAGTGACCCTGTGACCTTGAGAATTCGCTCAGGCTCATCCAAATACAATCCCAACCTAGGTCTAGCCAAGGTACATAATCCTACCAAGTTTCATCAAATTCCATCAAGTTCGTCAAGACTTATCGAACGGAAACCAATTTCACATAAGTGACCCTGTGACCTTGAGAATTCGCTCAAGCTCATCCAAATACAATCCAAACCTAGGTCTTGCCAAGATACATAATCCTACCAAGTTTCATCAAATTCCATCAAGTTCGTCAAGACTTATCGCACAGAAACCAATTTCACATAAGTGACCCTGTGACCTTGAGAATTCGCTCAAGGTCATTCAAATACAATCCCAACCTAGGTCTTGCCAAGATACATAATCCTGCCTAGTTTCATCAAATTCTGTCAAGTCCTTCAAGACTTATCACACGGAAACCAAGTGTTGAAGAACCTGAACAACAACAACAACAACAAGCGGAAGAAATGGGCACTAAAACAATATGTCCCCGGGCTTCCACCGGGAGACATAATTCATGAACATTCCCAACCCATCCCTTGATTAACATACTTGTAAGTTATATCCCCTGGTGCTGGTAGAGTGAGCACCAAGTTGAACAGCCAATTAGGGCATGCTGGGATTATTACAGCTGTCACCTACAGTTCCTATTTATATATTTTGTCATGTATATGTAATAATATAATTAATGTATATGCACTGAAGCAGACAAAAAGTTAACATCTGTGCGGTTAAAGCAAGAAAGGTTCACATACTGGACTTGGAATTTTTAATAGATATGCAACAATTACACTCCATTTCATCACAAGCAAGTCAGATGCACGTAATGCAGTGAACTACGTACTTTCACATTCAGATCTGCTTGGTAGAAAAGATGTGACAAAAACAAAAAGAATGTAAAAGACGCCAGCCAGGATTGCTTATAAATAATGTAAATATTGATGACCACTGCCTCGCCTGTCATAAGGAGGAAAGAAAGTACACAAATAGAGTCAACAAAGGCTAGATATGCATCAAAAAATACAAAATAAAAAGCAAATAAAGTTTAAAATATCAAAAAGATATGTGGCCCTGATCCAGAGTAGGAGGTTTATCCTATCATCATGTCTGACACTCCTTGAGACTTAATTTACATGAGGAAGTGAACAATTTCAAATTTTTGTGTTTGAAAATTATATTTTTATGTGTGTGTATAGTTCTCAAGCTGTTTTAAACATTATATGCATAGTTTCTCTTGCAAATGAAAATATTCTTCCATATTCTATCTTATTTCAAGACAAGAAACTTTTGCCTCATATCTGACCCTTGCAGTATGGAATTTGGAAGTAAACAATGCTAACATCTACATTATTTTGTCTCTTCACCCCCTAATGACTACAAATGATGCCTCTTTGTCTGCAGATAGCTAATTAGGGATACCCTCAGACATCGTTAGAGGATACAGACACTTCAAATTTATATGCGTACAATTCGTAGAAAAAAAAAATTAAAAACAGGTATTGGTTCCTCATAGGAATGACACCCCTGGGTTTTGTGTGGCTGACACTGAAAAACATGTTCAAGGTTATAATGCTGACATAAAATAAGGTCATTCACAGAAGGCATCAAATGTAGTCATTTAAGGGTCATGCAGGGAAATTGTCTCAGGGGGAAACAGTTCGACGTGACACAGGTACCATAACCCAGAATCTTGTTCACAGAAACACAGGACAACAACTACAAAGCACTACAAACTTACCTGATATAATGGTTCCACATTATGAAAACTTTCCATTTGCTCATAATGACATAACTTTATCTGTTGCAAGAAGGAGTCTAATCTGCCATTCCTCCGACCCCCCCCCCCCCCCCACACACACACACACTCATCCTGGGAGAGCCAACTGTTGCTCGTCCACCTTTATATACTATGCCAAGGCTTTGCAACCATGAAAAATTTTGTCCACATTTTACACTTGTGAAAGACCAAACAAATCTCCAACCTGTTTCTTTTAAGGCCTACAAAACTAAAGATAAACCCTGAATAAAGATAAAATAGAAACAAAATTAAATTAAAACACAACCAGAGATTGATAGATCTATGCCCCCCCCCCCAGGTCTGTGACCTTGGGATTTGGGTCAAGGTGACCCATCTTCGAACTTGTCACAGACCTTATGTATGATTAAAACCATGTACAATAAGAAAGGTCTATCTGAAAAACTTTTCAACTTTTTGTGTGAAAACAAAATTCACTAAAATGGTTCTGTGGCCTTGGGAATTGGGTCAAGGTCACCCATCTTTGAACTTCTCTGAGACCTAATGCAGGTCTATAAGCATATAAAATATGACACCCCTACGCACAAAACTTTTCAAGTTATCATGTAAACACCAAATTAAGAAAAATGGCTCTGTGACCATGAGAATTTGGTCAAGGTCACCCATCTTAAAACCTGCCCGACACCTTATGCTGGACTATAAGCATGTGCAATACAAGCCCTATGCAAAAAACTTTTCAAGTTATTATGTGAAAATCAAATTAACTAAAATGGCTCTGTGACCTTGGGAATTGGGTCAAGGTCATCCATCTTAAAACTCAAGACCTTATTCAGGACTATAAGCATGGCAATTTAAAAGCCCTAAGCAAAAAACTTTTCCAGTTACTGTTTGAAAACCAAATTCACTAAACAGGCTCTGTGACCTTGGGAATTTGGTCAAGTCACCCATCTTGGAACTTGTTTGAGACCTATTTAAGGACTATAAGCAAGTGCAATATGAAAGCCCTAAGCAAAAACTTGTGGAGTTATCGTGTGAAAACCAAATTCACAAAACTGACTCTGTGACTTTGGGAATTGGGTCTAGGTCACCCAACTTCAAACTTTCAAACTTGTTCGAAACCTTTTTTAGGACTATAAGCATGTGTAATATGAAAGCCCTCAGTGAAAAACTTTTTGAGTTATTGTGTGAAGACCAAATTCACTAAACAGGATCTGTGACATTGGTTATTGGGTCAAGGTCACCCATCTTCAAACATGTCTGAGACCTGATTCAGGAAAATAAACATGTGCAATATGAAAGCTCTATGTCAAAAACTTTTTGAGTTATTGCATGAAAACCAAATTAACTAAAATGGCTCTGTGACCTTGGAAATTGGGTCAAGGTCACCCATCTTCAAACCTATCTGAAAGCTGGTGCAAGACAATATGCATGTGCTATATGAAAGCCCTATATCAAAAACTTTTTGAGTTATTGTGTGAAAACTGTCAGGACAGACACACAGACATAGTATGTGCTTTATGCCCCCTCTCTTTCGGGGGTTGGGGGTGGGTCATAATAAAATAACACAAAAGATTTATGGTCAGATTCAAAGAGATGCATGCATAATCTACAAGAACAAAATGAAAGCTTTATATGCTCTGGCTTTAATACTTCAATCAGAGCAAAGGGATGTTTCTGTCCTCATCAAAATTAACCAAACTATTTCCATCCCCATTTGTTAGAATGAGAAATTTCTAAGTCCCATCAATTGATCATTGTCAGATTTAAATTTCTACAGCGCTAATCAGATTTAAACGATTTCATACTTTCAACGGGAGAATATGACAACAGATAAATGTCTGTAAAAAAGGTAGATTATATGAAACAAAATTTATTGCTAGAAATTCTTGTCCTTGGTGAATGCATTTTTTAAATAACAAGACAAATGACTCTTCTTATATCAAGAGCCAAATCACACATACATGGGCATTTTTCTTGCTCTCACTCTTTGAATCATGAGGGTACACATGTTAAAACCAAGAAACCTCTCCATACATTCATTTCTATGCAATCTGTTTCAAAGCAACATTCATCCAAGACAAATCTTACCTGTTTTCTCTGATACTGACCATCAAATGCCAACACGTACTAACCTTGTGCATACAAACTAACACCAGCTGGTATCTACTTAAAGTAGTAACGACAAACTGCACAGATATTGTGTATTTCTTTCTCATGTTTGACTTATAAGATTGGTCAAGTGTTCTCTGGTGTGCTATATCATCTCTGAGTGAACCATATCTAGTTTGAGAAGCAATGACGACCACAGAATACTCTCCTGGCCTGGCAAAGTCCGGTGCAAAAGTTGCAGTGAACGCAGTAGTCCCAGCCATCGTACACGAATAACGCAATGCAAATGGTGGAAATATGAAAGGAGACGATTGAAGAAGTTGACAAATTTACACACTCACCGTCTCGAGACTTAGAACCACTTAGGTGTCCCTCTAGTTTCACATTATGAAATTTTGAAGAACATATGGATATATAGATCAACGTAAGTTAGCTATACATTGTGAACTGGTACACACAGATTCCTATGACTACAGGTGACATAAATATGAGTTTTCTACTGCTATGTTGTTTATTTTGCCATACGGGTGTTTTATGTCAGTTGTGTGTAGTTGAAACAAACTACATGTACATCATATGTATTCTTTCAAGATAAGAAGAACAGAGGCTCTGTTATGCTTGAAGAACAATCCCAGTCCCGGTGAGAGCACCTTGTAAATAAATGTACTTGTAAGATCTCCCTGATCATACATAGGAAATCTTAAAAAGTATATGCCTCAAGATACACATATCAAACTATCTGATTTTTTGGGGGGTGGTGGCGGTGGTGTCAGATTTCAAAATTATTAGTCCCGAATGTTGCACTGCACAACAAAACCTCTGTATTTGGACCAGAATGAAAGAAGTTAGAACGTGAAATAACCTTTCGATGTCCTTGTGTCCACTGTGATGTGCAGGAAGCAGAAACAGGTGCATGATGGGAAATGAGAAAACATACATAAGCTTGTGATTCTACATGCAAACAAGAAATTCCTTCTGAGACAAAGAGAAGTGTGATATGAATTATCATAGCACAAAGATTTTAACTTCATTGTGTCAACTTTTGTTGGTGATTTTTGTCAAACATCCAGTAAATATATTAGCTTAGCGATAAAACTTGATAGCATTTATATAAAATAAATATCTTACACACATTTATTATCAAACGGACCAAAATGGTTATAACATGTTATGATAACAACTTAAAACCAACCAGATTAATTATAAGGTGACACACTTAAATTCATAAAAAAAAGATGTAAATTTGACAAAAGACATACAGAAAATACTTTTTAATGTATAAGACTGGTTGAGATATTGCCAGTTATGCACAATGCTGTGACAAGACATTTTTCTTAAGTGCCACTGCTAACCACTGCTCCACAACCCATGCACCCAACCACCTGCTAGGGAATCCTGGTAAGGAACCAGACTAGTGTTAATATACTGGTGCCCTGTCTTCCTATTAGCTGTGCATATACACGTACCTTTCTTTCCTTTATCTTGGTCCTTCTTGGTCTTTGTCTTGTCATGTTTGTCATCCTTCTCTTTGTCCTTCACATCCTAGATAGAAACAAAATGAGATTTATGGAAATTCAAAATATGGCCAAGACGTTTAAGAGCATCAGATGTGCTGCCACTATGATGCTCTGATTTTACATCAAAAATGACTAAGTGGACTTGGAAATACAAGTTTCAGTCAAAACATCACTAAAAACGGTGTTCCTTCATTAATATGTATTTTTTCAAACTGAAGCCCCCCCCCCAAAAAAAAATTAAAAAAAAAAAAAAATACCCCCCCCCACACACACATACATATATATATTTATCAGGGACAATATCAAATGGAGGATGATGAGAGTTTGCCCCTCAGCAATTTTAATCTGCATTCATGGCAGCCCTTCTACTTTCATTTGACACAATAGATACAATAAGTTTATTCCACTGGGCGACTACATCAGTGTGATCTAAAGAAAACAAAAATTCTGATCGCATTTTTCAGACGTATCTGCTTATTGGAAATGGTTGTTCAGTTTGCCGCTGTTTTTTCTACATTGTCCATGGACTGTTTTGTGAAGCAGGCTCTGTATCAGGCAGACATTTCAGGACTTCACCATTACCTCATGTTACAATTCACATGATTCTTCCCTTCTGCTACATCGATTACCAAGCTTTAAAACATTTTGTACAGACAAAAATTCCTGAGTAAGATCAATGAATGTGCCAAAAAATCTACTGACATGGACAATATGGAAGCTCAATAATATGATCCCAAGACCTGCGCCCTTGAGGATCATATTATCACATTCCGTTTCCACATCTGATCTGGTCATTGCCTCCTGATGGCTTCACTTGAGGCAGAATTGACATATTGTGCCAAGAAGAAAAGTAATTACGCGTGTGTCACACATAAGTTACCAGGTGTTGTGTTGATACACATACTGACGGGGCTTTGTGATAATACCACAGGGATTATGAGAGTGGGGAACATGTAATGACAGAGTCAGTACATGTAGTTCATTCGCATAATGTAATGGTGGTCAATAGGTGCAAGTAGACTTCCAATGTAAAAGTATGCAAACATTCAAGTATATATTAAACAGTGTGAGGAATATGAAGTACATATTAAAAAGTGTAAGTGATATGAAGTATATATGATATAATGTAAACAAAAGGGATGCTTTCAACTTTTTTAATCATGTCTCCTCAACCATGTGTCATTCAAAAAGTTACATCATAATTGTACTTTATTTATTTATTTATTATTATTTTCTTTTTGGTTAATTTTATCTCTCAAAGGGAAAACTGATATACCTCTGGCCTGTTTTGACAACAACTGGTGCAACAAGCTATTATCTTTTGTGCAAATGATCGTTGAAATGTAGTAATGTGAAGTAACAACATTCATTTTGTAACACGATGGCATTTTTCAACAAGTAATGAGAGTAAAACACATTCAGAAACAAAATAATCGCAAATTTCAGAATGTGCTGCCCGGTGCCTCGCATGTACACAACTGTTCATGCTAAGTATATAGAGATCCACCTCGGACTCAGACTCTAAGTCAAAGCTGCAACTAGTGCTGCAACTTTCCTCATCTACTCCACAGTTGATGGTCTGAAAAACAATAACTTGATGAAATCCAATCAACATACTATTAGCTTTCACTGATACTAAAGGTCTTGATGCTGAAGCCAAATTGTGCACTTTTGTTTTGTTTATTTATTTTTAATGTCTGTGTGCATGTTTCAATTTCAACTTTGCAGATCTCTATGCATTTTTGGAGTGAAGTATTTCCGCAATGCAGTCCCACTGTATAGAGTAGGCACATCAAAATAGTAAACGTAATTGTTTCTCCATTATCTCTATCAAAGTCCCAGCTACCTTCCATTCTTGACTCCTCAAGTTCACCTTGTGATGTCTGGATAACATCTCAGAGTGTTTTAAATATAATACATTTTAAAGAAAATATACAAATTTTTCCTGTAATGTTCAAAACATATTTCTAAATTTGTAATTTTTCCTATCAAAAATATTCAAGTGGCCTAGGTGCTTAAAAGGATTACTACAATGTATGAAAATTTTAATCTTACAAAAAATCAAACCTATCTGTATCACCAGCTTCCAAAGAATTATTACAGAGTAAGGAATAAGAAAAAGAAGAAACCCTCTACAAACACAGAGAGTAGCTAATGATTAAAAAACACATCCATGTCTGTACCTTTTTCTTCGCCGACCTGCCTGCCTTTTTGTCTGCATGAGTGCTGCTGCGTACACTAGTAGGTCTATCTCTCGAGTCTGCTCGCCTCGTAGGAGGGGGCTGAAGGGTTAATGCAACTTTATTATGTTGGTTCAGATGGACAAAGTTAAGTCAAGCTAGGTCTACTTGATCCAAAGTAATCTACAAACTTTCTGTCTTCGGATGACAATTTCTTAAAGCGGTGTGTGCATTTAAACAGGTCCAGAAAAATCATTTTTGAAATATACAGTAGTCCCCAGCTGATGGTCTCTCATTAGAGGCCACCTTTTGATGCAGAAAGTGTGACATTTGTATTATAATTTCTCTCTACCCATCTTATAAAGCCACTTATTGCCTGCCTTTGGGTTGGGCTGATAAGAGGGGTACTATACATGTACTGCTGTATGGTAACTTCAAGGCCTGTTTTGGTTAACATCATATCTGATAAAACAGATGTCTGCCTGTCATCCTGGATCACTTCAGTAAAAATAAACTTTTCAAAATGATATAAAAATTTGATTTTGCTTCAATACCTTCTTGAATGAAGACAGAGTCAAAACTTTTCCTGGCAGATTTCATCGGTAATTCTACTTCAATTTAAGGATTGATCCATTAAGAATATTAAATAAAATGGTTGAAGAAAACAGAAGTCGACATCCAGTAGGTCTCGCAGGGAAAGACATTATTGAAAACAAAAAACAAAAAAAAAAGCAGTTAATCATTAGCAGCTCATCATGTGTACCATGATTTCAATTTTAGCATGTATGTGAAGTAACAAATGACAGCTAATTTCTGACAGGCAGACTACTCTCTCCTTTTCATCTGTACATACGTCGCTAATAGAAACTGCAATAATTTGGACCATAATATATGGTATAATTATTTGTATTCCCGAGCATAAAATTTCCGTAATTAGCCTCAAAAGAGAATTTTGCGAGTTTTATTCTCCCGATTACCACCACTACCACCAAAAAAACATGTCAATCAAATGAGACCTCTCATTTGTGTGTGTGCGTAAGTTTCTTTTTATATTTTAATTTAAGTACTATGTAAAAGACGTTTTAGTGTTGTGACTTTATTAGATTAAAACGGCCAAATTTTTTCGCAAGTTTAACATTCTACTCAGGAAAATTTGGGAATATTTATTTCTCGTGAAAATTTTTCATCACACAGTACTACCAGCAAGGGTTTGTATCCAAACCCTGACCTGGCAGCTCAGGCACAACACACAGGCCAGGGTACAGACACAAACCCTGACTTGAAGGTTTTTATGACTGTTCTATCACGATGAAAGTCTGAAATAAATGAATTAAAAGGGGGAAAAAATGACAATTAAGGCTTACATTTGTATTTAAAGTTGACTAGACACTCAGATCTCACCGATTGTTAGGCTTATTCAACTGTTGTAGGCCTAAATTCTGGATCACAAAAATGTTGAGCCATCTCTTCAACACTGTAGAAATGATCAGAGCTACTATTTATAATACAATTTAAAAGAAAATATAATTACTTCTAGTTAATCATTGGTAAAAATCAGAAAGGTCCTAAGTTCCTCTTTGTGATATGCCTACTAATGTTCTCCCTGCCTCTTGCACTCTATGTTCATTGTCACCTTGGTGCATTGTAGAGCCTGTGGCACTTTGAACGTCAATGAAAATGACAACAGAAACAAGGCGTCAAAAATGCCTGATAAATACATCATTTTAACAGGATACCACGAATCCCACATAACACAGGCAATCATTTGAGAAGTCAGCTGTACGGAACTGAACATGCAGTGGTAAGAATCTGTGTGAATAGTTTTGAACATTTTACTTTCAACGAGGCTCAAATTGTGGTGTTAGCAAATGTCAAGCATTTTCAGTGAGTCAAGAACCCACAGTTTTTAAGTAATGTGACTTCTGCACACTACTAGTGGCAAAAGAACAGAAACACTGCAATTATGAGAGCAATAGCTTCAAAAATTCACTAAACCAGATTCAAATTGTGTCATCAGCAAATGTTATTAATTTTCAGTGAATCGAGGACCCACTCAATATTCTTTGGTAATGTTCAGTGATTTCTGCACACAGATAGTGGCAAAAGTGCTAATATTGAAATTAAGAAAAGCTAAAAAGATAATGGCAGATAAATCATAAACAAAAACGATGAAATTAATGACAATTTTAGTCCCATATCGGGCAACACAAAAAAGTACAAATTCAGTACTATTCCATCAGGAGAGATAATATTGCGACAAAATTACCACGTCAAAAATACTATTTACAGAACTTCGGCACTAGTAAAATATTCTCAAAGGGTAATAAATGAATGTTTGTTCCCAAAGCCAGATGGCCACAAGAACTTGATACTTTCAATTTGAGCTGTCTGTCCAGTTTTCACAAACAAAGTGTGTGGGAAGTCATAGTATACTGTCACCCAACCCCTCGCTCCTTGCTTTCTAATTATTCAGTGACTTACTTACAGATAACATCGTGAAGTAATTTTTATAGGCCTACCAATGACTTACCGATTTGCCTCCAAGAGCCTCTGGAGACCCCTTCTCTGAGATTAGCTTCCTCCTTTCAACTATCTCCTCATGGGTCAGGAAAAATCTGGACAGAGACTGTAACAAACAAAGATGATTTAGGACATGGTTATGTGTATATGGCTTTGAAGTTTGTTTGATTGCATTTTTTCACTGTGGGACACTTTTCACAACCTAAAAGCTCTTGACAACCACCATAAGTAATGATTAAGAGGAATTAATTAACAGAAGAAAAGCTAATGCTTTTCAAAGATCCTGTAAGTTGCTGTATGCATGATTTTAAAAGCACTCTCATACTTAACATGGGGGGGGGGGGGGGTAAGGGGCTTTTTGTTCTGGGAATTTTTATTTGCTGTACTTATGTACTGGAAGCCTTTCTAATGTCCGTACTTTGTATGGACCATTATTTGTATATTTTTTTTCATTTTCTGTACCTTGCACAAGAGCAAAATTATCACTTGTACCAGGCTGAGTGTACTAGCCCCCCCCCCCATCCCCCCTTAACACTTACAAGATGATCTACATGTGTGTGCACTTTGATGAGTAAAAATACTGTTTCTTTCTGTACCACATATCCAGTTTCAAGATTAAGATATCTTACAGTTGTGCTTCTAAATATTCAGCCATCAAATACATCAGACATACTGAGCCATGTGGCATACAATTCTGTGAATCTCACAAGAGACAAAACCTGTTATCTGATTGTGCCAAGAAGACTACCTACCTCTGCAATCTTGCTGATCCCTTTGTCGCCGATTTTATTGTGGGCGAGTCCCAGTGACAAAAGTGTTCTGTTCATCCGCAGTGCCTGTTGCAAAAAGTTGGCGAAAGTAAGTGATAATCGCAACTTGATCTCTAATTTTACTCCAGTCAAGTTCTTTTTAAAATGGATTTTGAAAATCAAGTTATCGTAACGTTATACATATACATGTATGGTGTCCTATTCATAGGCATCCCAAAATGTGTGTCAAGTTTTATTTGTTAACCATTTAGATATACATGTGGGCATATACATCTGTGCATATTTGCTTTAACTTGAATCACATTCACACATTGCCACTTTATCAGTTATGACAACGTGCATTTAATTAAATTTAATGTTTTGTGTGACTTTGATATTATATATCCACATAAACCTATGACCTCTGGGCATGCATTCTGAAACGGGTGGCATGCAGTTCAAAATATACATTGTATATGACGATACATAAAGTTGTCAAAACCTGGGCCTTATTCGCTCAGTTTCTTTGTTTACAATAACAGTGTTTTACCGCGAAACCTGTTTTGAAGGACCACCCCTCAGGATCACCTAGTTGTCTCCCAAAAACAGCTGGTTTCTCACAGGAGGTATATAAAAGTACGTACACAGTATAATGCAAAGGAACTTCAAAGGTGTATGCAGGATGAGAAAATTCCATCATTGGTGTATTTGTCTGAGGGCAAGTGCCCCAATCATTTACATGTTATTTTACTGAATTTTCATTTGTCCTGCATCAAATTTACTTGTCCCTGACAATAGGTCATATCAATTTTCTAGCCCTGGCATGGCTGTCCAAACAAAATGGTCTCTGGTTGTGACATTTAAAACACATGACAAATACAGTAAAAACTGGCTGCATAGACCAACCCTAGGGACGACCAAATACGTGTAGTAGTCTCTCAAGACAGGTGGTCTCTCATAAGAGGTATAAATAACATTAAAAGTGCCAAGTAAAGATCTTGTAGATGCAGTCTTTGAAGGTGAGTGGTGTCTTATTAGAGTGGTGCCTGAAGACAAGGACCTGCAGTATACTCGTGTAGTGAGTCAGCAGTAAACTGTCTTACATTTGCCAGGTGCTCCGCGCCAGTGTCTGCGATTCTGTTGCCACTGAGGTTGAGGGTGAGCAGTTTGGTGTTACTCTTCTGCGGGGTAGCCAGTGACTTGGCTATCAGCTCTGCACCCTTGTCTGTTATGCTGTTATATCTCAGAGATAGGTTCACAAAGCTGCAACAGTCGGAATTCACACACTGCATATGACACAATGAAAAAAGACTTGCATATCCTTATTGGCACCCAAGCATAGGGCTTTCATGAAAGTACATGTAAACACTCCCTACAATGTTATGCGTGTTTGCTCAGCTGGTAGACTGCAACTAGTTTCTCTCCAATTCACATTCAAATTGTTTTTCACTGATGTTAAAACTTGTTTAAAAAAAAATATATGGCAGCAGACAACATATGACCTTCAGCCATTTACTGGGGAAAGGATCAAAAAGGTATTTGCACCTAAATAAAGTTTAATGGGCAGATTTGACAAGAACACTCACGGATGTTCCTCCTTGCTATTGAGCAAGACATGATACGATTCTTCTGGCACAGGATTGTTGTCCAGAACAAGAGTTCTACAATAGAAACAAAATATATTACATGTAGATTGTCATGCAATGATGACATGTCTCTTTGAAGAAATTCTGTGCAAAACATATTTCAATTCAGCAATTTTCAAGTGAATGACTGAAAGTATGCTATGTACATTGTATGATGAGAAGTCGCAAACTCAAGTCTATACAGTTTGAGATGTGATGTGTGATTGCATCATATAATATACTAGAAGCCGATCAGTGACTGCAAAACCCCTCGGACTGGATGGACGGACAGACGTGTTGGTGACGACAGTACCCCTCCAGTAGGTCAGGTTACTTCTGTTTAACCTAATGACAAAGCTTTGGTGAAAATGCAATGAGCAGAGATATCATGGCAAGGCCATTTTTCTTCATTGTAATATGGTGACCTAAATATGTGACCCAGTGACCTAGTTTTTTATATGTACTTGAGGCACCTCAATGGCCTTCTGTGATAAAAATTTGGTTTCTGTAAAGTGAGTATTTCTGGAGATATGGCATGACAAGGCCATTTGTATTCAAAGCAGCACTGAGACCTAAATATGTGACCCAGTGACCTACTTTTTATTAGGTGTCTGAGGTATCCTTAGGACCAACTGTCATAGAAAATTGGTGCAGCTACAATGAATAATTTAATATTTGAAGATATCATGGTATGGCCGTTTTTCTTCAATGCAGCACTGTGACCTAGTGACCTAGTTTTCAATAGGCATCTGGGGCATCATTAGGTCCAACTGTCATAATAATTGATGAAGCTACATTCATTATTTTTTCAGATATTGTGTTAATGATTTTTTTTTTTTTTTGCAATGTAGTACTGAGACCGAAAAATGAGACCTAGTGACCTACTTTTCAATAGGAACTTGAAGCACCTCAATAACCCCCTGTGATAAAAATTTGGTCTCTGTAAAAAGAGTGTTTTTGGAGATACAGATAGCGTTAACAAGGCATGGACGGACGGACAGACATGTAGGTGACCACAATACTCCTCCGGCCTTATGGGCCGAGGGGCAAAAATCAATGAAAAAGACAGAGACAGAGAGAGAAAATATGTGGCTTAAAGAGCTGTTTCAAATAGTCACTGATGTGTGATATAAATCATTTTAAAACTGTCTACACAAATGTACATTTCACCACTTAGTTATTTATCTACTATATGTACATGTACATTGCAGACAGCTGGAATATAAACACTTACTTGACATTGGGACATTCTGGCAGAAATGATGCGAGAATGTTCAAAGTTTCGTCAGTTAAACCTGTACCCCATAAGCTGAAACAAATGAAAGTATCATAAAGCACAAACTGTAATTTTACGGCCAAAGTATGCCATAACACCATACACTTACACTGTGACAGTTTAAACAACATATAGCAAGCCATTCAGAACTTGTATGCACATGTGCCTCCTAAAATTATATTGTATATTTTCAGATACCATCATTATTTACCACAAAAACAAACAAACAAACAAGCAAACAAAAAATACAAAGAAAAAAACAACAACAAAAAAACAAAAACAAAAAAAAAAAACAAAAAAAAAAGCCCAAACAAACCAGAACCCAATATTAATGGTTTGAATTTTTTTTTTTTTATAGTTACCTACAGACATTTGAACTCCACTGTATTTTTTATTACAACTCTGTTTTGTTATTGTGAAATAATTTCTTATGAACATTTTTCTCCAGAAAATATATATGCTTATTAAAGTACACCACCATGTGCCAAGTATCCATGCTATTTTCACAAGTTGATTTACAAGCTTCAATTTAAAAAATCAGGTGCCAATCAAGCATCATCACCTAGCTGTAATCTTATGGATTGAAATGAAATCTATACTCTCTTTACACAGGAACAATGATTAATAATCTTGCATCACTGGATTTTGTGTACATACATGTATTGTTCAAAACAAATATACCCAAATGTTTCTGACGGCCATACAATGAATAAATTTTCACCGTTACATTTGTAATTACTCGGCTGGAGTATCCATTAACGCCATTTATGGTAAATGTAGCTGTCAGCAAACTGCACAATGACAAAACCAACTTTTGTGTGAAGTCCTGCACTTGATGCCTTTCAATTTGCAACTCTTTAAATTCTAACACAGAAATATGTTACAAGACGTTTTTTTCTTCAAACAAAAAATGAACGGAAAACCGAAATGTGCTAATACAAGTCCTGGTGCTAATCTATTGCAAATACATGTACATAAATCAATACTGCTGGATTGGCTTGCCACAACACAAGTATGTATATGACTGCATTATTGATTGCAAAATACACAGTACTGGTTAATGGCAGTTTATCCATCACCACGTCATGTTCCCATAATGACCAGCTATTTTGATTGCGTGTATATTCTGATTTAATAGGAGCAATCACTGGAGATTTATTGGCTGTCTATTGATGGCATCATAATGTGAAACTTGCATACATGTGGCCTTGTCACTGGAAGTAATGAAGATAAATGAATGTTCCCTCATAAGCAATAACTTAATACATGTGCCACCTAATCCTGGTTATCTTGATAAGTTCAAATAAATGAACTTGTCCTGCATTAAATGGTCAAAACACCAAGTGGAATAATTATTGGCTATGGGGAAGGGTGCACTGCAATGCATGTTGGGTATCATTTCTTTTTTTTTTTTTTTTTTTGTTATTCATTTTGCTGGCCAAGGCCACAGTCATCATGGTACGTGTACAAAGAAATTGCTGGCACTTTTTAAGATCTAGCTAATCAGCAAACGTACAAGTGCACAACCCCAGTCCAGAAAGAAAATTTTAAAAAAAATGTAAAAAATCAAGATATGAAAGTCTGCTACTGACATTCAAGGTCCATATAGATTTTCTAAATTATATTACAATATTATTAGATTCTTTTTTTTTGATAATATTTATAATTTTGATATTATCTGGGAAAGTTGTCAATGCCATTCATTGCCTTACTTAATGGTCTGGAGTCTTTCCATTTTGATCCAACACTGCTTGAAAACATTCATCATGGGCTCGTCAATCTTCCAACCTACAAACACACAGGAACATCTATATGTACAGAAGTGAGCCCTGCCAGATAATAGAGTACTTCTTAGCACATTGCTCAAAATAACAATTTTGTTACGAAGAGTGATCATAGCAGTAAAATTAAATTTGTGATGTCTACTGTGCATTTTTGTCAGGTACTAGCTGGATCCCACCCAGCAAACTTTCATCATTAAAACTATTTCTACCTCTTCTGTCCATATCTTAAGTCAAAATGAAGACTATGACGGTGAATAATGTCAGATTTACCTCTGATGAAGACATCTGTAACTGTCTCGAGTTTGTCTGGATTGTCCATCTCAACTTGAACTGTTGGTTTGAAGTATTCAAACTTCTCTTTGGTGATATATGTTTTCGGGGGAGGCTCGGGGGGTTCTGCAAATAAGAGCTCAATTTGTGACAAACTGCAACACTATGCCAGTCAGCTACGACTTTTCATGTTTTAGGTGGGGATCTCCCTTTTCATGACGGTTTCATGGTAAAATGATGAGATTTTCAGCAACCTGGCAGAGGACCCTAAACTTGCATAGAAATGACAAAAACACTTAAGTGTGTATTTACAAAAATTTACGGCCTGACTTTGCGGTGTCCTGAAGTACTGTCAGGTCAATCATTCATGCACACATGATGACAAGTATTTGCGTGTGCTTAACTCATTCCATACTATGGTCACAGGCCTTGGTCAGTGGTTCTGGCACTGCCTGGCAAGTCATGCTGCAGCTGCCCTTGCGGCAGCTGCAGCATGACTTGCCAGGCAGTGCCAAGAACCACTGACTTCAAACTATAGACATGTTGGTACTTGAATGAAAGCTCTTTTCATGAAGAATTTAAATATTCAATTGTTGTCTTAAATCTAGGTAAGTATACGTAAATATCAGGGACTGGCATGGAATGAATTAAGCTCAACAATGTGTCACAAAAGTCAGTAGATATTCAAATTAGAGTAATGAATGTGGCACTCAGCAACAACGTGGGGGGAGCCCAAGATTGCATGTTAGAATGAAAATCCTCCTTTTCTCTCTACTAATTTCAGGTACAAAACCTGTCAAAGACAAGCTCTGAATTTCTAAATTTTGGATCCAGAAGTGTCCCAGAGTACACCACTTCAACTTGAATTTAAAAAGAAAAAATACAGTGGCACCGTCTTGAGAGACCATTACAATGAGACCACCTGTCTCCAAAGACCACCTTCGCAAGATACTTTGCTTAATAGTTTTCCCCCTATCTAGACCTCTTATGACAGACAATTGTCTTCAAAGACCATAATTTGGTCATCCCCCTGGGTGGTCACTGAAGACAGGTTTCACTGTATGCACTGGAGGCAAGCCTCGCAACTCGGGTGTGCTAGCTGTGTCCTTCGAACTCTAGCTAACTGACTGGTATGGAAGCCTGTATTTTTGCATTTGCACTTGCAGGGCTTGACATTAGAGGTTGCCTAAATCCCATTGACTTACGAAAATTCAGACACTGATAAAGATGTAATCACTGGGATTGTACAGATTTGTTTAACGCATTCCATACCAGTCCCTGATTTTTCCGTATATTAACCTCGATTCAAGACGACAATTGCATATTTAAATTTTTCATGAAAAGAGCTTTCGTTCAAGTACCAACATGCCTATAGTCTTAAGTCGGTGGTTCTGGCACTGACCAAGGCCTGTCACCATCGTATGGAATGAGATAAGATTGCTTAATGGGCAAGTGATGAAAAATCTTAATGTCATGCCCGAGTTTGGCAGGACCTTTGGTTATCTGCTAAATGACTTTTGCTGTTGTAGTAATAAGTATCCGTTCACCGGTCATTTCTTGCATTTAGTAGTCACAAGCTTCTGGAGTCATGTAATATTCCCCTGGCATTCAGAAGAATAATTTTCTTTTTTGTGTGGTCCTGACAGTGAACAGGCAGGTCAAAGGTCAAGACATATGACCTTCAAGGCAAGAGCTGATGCTCTCCTTCATTGTAAATGCTGCACTTATCAAGCAATCAGGTTGTTACCTATTTCAACCAAAGCTCAGCAAAGATCAAAGTATCAAAAACAAAACTCATCCTCACATTGCTAGCACTGTCAAGAAAAACTGACATAAAATTGTTGAGTTAGGGGTACCTCTTATACCAAGAGCATTCAGTGTCAGAATAATGCACAAAACATTGAGCATGTCTCTCTACCTCCATTGTCGTCCAGCACTGGCTCTGGTTCCGGCTCAGGAGGAGGGTGGTTTTTCTTGTCGTCTTTCTTGCTGGGTTTCTTTTCATCTGCAGGAGGTGGCTGAGAAGGAGAGGGGGGTCTGTGAGCACGCAGCACCACAGGGGGTGTCACAACTACATTGTTTCGAAAGCACAACTCTGTGAAGTCTGTCTGGAAATGCCCAGTGCATGTGTAAGGTTCTGCAGATACAAAGACAGAAAAAAATTTTAACATTACATGCAGATATGCAATGTGTACCTTATTGCAAGTCATGGAAGTAAACAACAATGTATTTTTTAACCAAAAAGCAAAAGTCAATTACACATATAAGGGTCTTGATATTTAAAAGTGAACAAAAGAGGACATCAAAAGCATAAAGATGCAGATCAATATACCACAATTTTGTATAATAAAAAATTACAAAAAATTCCCATGAAGAGAAAAACCCATAACAACATGGGAAGTTGATTATCAATTCTGTGTATTTCATCTATTCTTTTCTTTTAATTTACATGAAAAATATTTTCAACTCTTCCTGTTTCACTATAACGTTTTCCCCCTCACTTACGATCCATAAAACTGTTGACCTAAAACATTGTATGGTGAAATGTCTTATCAAAACCCTGTAAGGTGGTCCTGTTTTGGTCTCATCAAGAATTTTCATTTCAATTTTTTTTCGTAACGGCTAAAAATTAAACAAAGACTATGGAAACAAGATATTTGACTTTCATGCTGCTTTTGGTCAGTTTTAAGGGGTAAACCTTTAAGCTTTCTCCAATAACATGAATACATATTAAAGAAAGCAATTTAACAACATGTAAAATTGAAAGGCTGGACAAGATGACATTAATTAAGTCAGGAAACACAATGTGAAAAGTATGACAGTGCACGTGTATGGGATACCACTTGATGTCAGCAAGGTCATAAACTGTTGCTACTTTCTCAAGACTGGGTGGGATTTGGGAATTTTCGAACTACAGAAAAAAGGGTTGACATAAAAAAAAAAAAAAAAAAAAAAAAAAAAAAAAAAAAAAAAAAAAAAAAAAGTTGGCAGGCCTGCCTTAATGTGTTCTGAATTAACTTAGGGACTTTCCTCATTGCCAATTGAACGTGAGTCTTGCCCTCCAAAAATCAAGATTAACCATCACACAACTGCACTCCCCATTTGGTCCACCAACAAGACAACCAACACATGCAATATCAAAGTCTGATTACCAAACTCTACATTCATTAGAGTTGTCCCATGACCTTAGGATAAGGTCATGGTCATCTTTATAAAAAAAATAAGAAGTTCCAAGATGTGTTCCTGTGTCATTTCAAAATGAATGATCCTGTGCTTTCAAAGGAGAATCCTTAAGATTTTAAAAGAAGGTAAACAATTTTAAAAAATCAAAGGAGGCCACCTGTTATGCAAACTTGATAAAGACTCATTCATGGTAATTCTCTGTCAAGTTTGAAGAAGATACTGAAAATTATATTGGAGAAGATATAAATGTGAATTGTGGAAACATGAATAGATGACAGGTGCAGCCCTCTACTACAAGCTCAGCTAACTGACTAGTCAGCTGAGCTAAAAGCAGAAAAGAAAAATCAAAGAGAGTAAGCATACCTGGTGTTCTGTTTGGGTCATCATCTGGGTTCTCTTGACTGGCACTAGACGACTGGCCCTTGTCCTTACCAAAGGCCTTTTCTATCCGTTTGCCCATTCTCACTTTCTTCACAAAGCTATTGACGAAATAAAGGATCAAAATGTTATAAGATTAGCGTTTGGTTCTGTGCATCAATTAACAGCATTGCTCACTGGATGAAATGTCCATGTACAAATTCTTTACGTCAACTGGAGGTAAAAATAATGTTCCATAGACTGAACATAATATTTAGCAACTATAATCTGGAACAAATCAATTTTAATGACAACAAGTAAAAATGCTAATGCCTTGGAGAACTTAACCTGATACAAGTTTGCACAATTTTTCAAACAGCTGTGTGCAATAGGTTTGAGAAACATCAGTCATGCCCTTGTATTTGCTTAAAACATACTTGCCTGCCCCCCACTCCCACCCCTACCCCCATAATAGTATTACTAACAGTGAGTTATATATATATATTCATCTGACACACATCTTTCAATTCATGTATAAGGTGTGTACCAATTAACTGAGGGCAACATATTGTATAAAATACTTCAAGTGTATCTTATGCAATTAAGGGTATTTATGTTCACATCAGTATCTACTAATTACACTCACTTGTGTATATGAAGGTTACTAAACTTCAAAGTACAAGGGATAAAGTACCTGAATACACTACAATTAATGATTCATCTTAAAGTGCTAATATAGAGAATGCAAAGCACAGAATACAATATAAATAAATTTCTTTTGGATTGTGGCTATGAAGATTTAGCATTCTGCTGTCGACAAGCATTTGCCATTAAGAATGTGAGTGCTTTATGGCAAAACTACCTGTCAACATCAGAAATAAGATCATCATAACTGAAATCAAAAGAAAACACATTACAATCATTTATATTTCCCCTATTTGAATGCACTAATGGTAAAAATTAGACATTCTAGCATGCAAAAACCAAATTCATGGCACTCACAGTACTTGCTACACTTGACTACTGTGCATTGTATATTGCACTTCAAGGGGTGTGTGCAACAGAGATTCCTGTTATCACAATTTGGCAACAAATCCAATCTCTATGCATTGATTAAAGAGAGCAGGCCTACAGGAAGCAAAACGAGAATGGTGCACCCATAGTGGTCCACCAATGGGGTTCTGGTCATCTACCAAAAGTGCTCCAGCCATGGCCTCTATGCATCCTATGGGGGAGGGGGCGTCTAGGGTTAATAAATAATGCTTAATAACAAGCCCCTGCAATAATAAAATGCTGCTGTATAAGCTGAACTACATATAGTTTATGTATAAACATGTAAAAGTTGTGTTGTCATATGTTTTGCTGTCTGTAACTTTATACCATACATAACTGCTGTCCAGTTCACCAACAACCTCATATGTCATATGATGGTACTTCTTTCAGTCTAATTCTTGGGAGTAGTGACTGTATCTTTTCTTGGGGAAAAAAAGTCAACTTTCCCGTTTTGGAACTCCAACAATTGTTAAAATGAGGAGATTTTGATGTTAATGTGAAATGTCCCATTTTCTTTGTTTTCATGCACTTTTTACCTGGATCTCCCAATGAAAAACTGGGCTTGCACTAGGAATTTTATTTTGTTAGCCCACTTGGCTAAAATTACTTAAACCTTTAAGCCAAACTTGATCTTGTTAGCAAAAGTCAGCTCACATCTTCAAACCTTTAACTTCTAATATGCAGCAGTTTGATGATAAAACTAATTTTGAAGCTGCAGAGTAACAAAAATTTCATTAGCCAATTTGGCTACAAGATTGTGAATTCTTTTAGTCAAATTTCACAATCATTAGCCTATGGCTAATGGCTAGCAACAGCCCAGAAAAACATTTGGGGGTTGACACCTAAGCAAGTAATTCTCTGTACATTTCACTCATGAAAGCTTACTGATTTTTCTCGATAAAAACACCTGAACACCCATGATAAAGGCAGGAAGTAGCAGGCATGCTTTGTTGGATCAATGTTGAGTGGATGAAGACACAAGGACAGCCAGCAGAATAATTGTTGGGTCCCATGGTTACATATATAAATGTTTGCAAATGGCAGATAAACAGAGTTGCCTCCCTGCATGCGATTGCAAAGCTGACTTGCCGAAATTCTTCTGTTTCCAAGCATTTATATAACATATATAATCCTGGGACCCAGCGGTTCTGTGGATTCAGTTGATATTGTCCCACCCCACTTGCTCCCGGTTGACCCAGCATTGATGCAACATCTGTAATATTGACCTAACATTCATCCAATGTCTGGTGCTACTTAGGCTATTAGCAAGTGCTCAAAATATTTGTAACCTCTACAAAATTTGATGGATACTCAAAGGCATGCAGTTATTTGTAAGCAAAACTATTAGAACTATTCACTTCCACCTAAAATATAATAATAAATTTTACATGACAACTACTTGTGGCTGTTCACTAAACAGTATGATATAACGATCAGCCCCATCAGAGTTTCTGCCAGAAGACAATGATTGTAAAAAACATATGTAGCCTTGAAAATGTTGAGGATAGGTTGTTATCTTGAAAAACTCCAAATAGATCATTATTTTGAGTAAAAATGCATGTCAGAACACCCCCATATCACATTTTCATGTGAAAAAAAACCCCAAACATCCCAATTTTAGGACAGTCTCCTATCCAGGAAAAGGTACACTGGAAACAAGGCAACATGTCCCTTTACAACTTACAACTTCTCAGCCCCTGAGTCATGTGCCATGATCCTATTTTCAGTGAAAATGTACCAACACAAGCAGGTAATCCACTTTGATACTTCTGTAGAACTTTTGCACCCAATTTAATACATGCCACACCAAAATACCAAAATATGACAAACCCTATGAATAGGACTAGAATAACATGTAAATGTATTTGCTGCAGTGGTAAGGTTTTGCTATCCGTATCAGCACTTTGTAGTGATAGTTCTGTGCCCACAATAAGTAGCGAAAGATATCAGCCAGTATCACTGCTACAATGGCTGAAAAGATAATCTCAAAGATGGTTGGAAATCTGTAAAAACTGGCATGAGAAGTCATGCCAAATCAATATGAATTTGAGGCATATGAATATAGATTTTTTTTTTTGGGGGGGTATTATCACACCATAAAATCCTTCACTTTGAATGTGTTATAACCAAGTTTTGCTGCCATGTTGTGCCCAAGTAAAAAAATTTGAACATTTGCAAGCATTTGTTATTATTACTATTATTAATTTTGAGCTACCGGTAATTCATCTCCGATTGGCTCCATTACTTCACATAGACAGCCACCATCTTTTTTAATATTGTGCATCAATTCGACCAACAGTAAACTAACTTTCAGTCATACATGTGTCCATGCATTAATTTATGATGAATGTGTGTATTAAAATAGATATTCACTGAATACTTGCTGTAAGACTGAAAACATAATCATAACATCACATAACCTACTTTCCTAACATTTTCTTAACTATTTCTTCATTATTATGCACCATTTAGAATATGATTCAAACTGATTAATTTATTTGGTTAGAGTTTACTACTCTATCTCAAAAACATTATATTTGTCAGTAAATATGAGTAATTCTACCATTGTGCAGTTATAAAATGTAGCACATTCACCAAATACATATAAATATTGAAAAGAAATTGAAAGCATAAGTTCCATTCTATCAGTTTATATCCAACTAATGCAGCCACTTGCATCAAGCATACTTGATGAAAATAAAATAAAAAGTATTATTCATAATATGCAATGATGAAATCATGATTATGGATCTAATTTCTAGTGTCATGATCCGTGCTGAACAATGACAACAATGCCCATAGATTGTACATTTAGTAAGGAAGAAATATGAGGACAGCTTTTAACTCTACAACATGAATTTAAATTCCTTCAGTGCAGAACATAAACCTATAGCATCTGATACTTGAAGGTTCTAGATTGTGGAGTGTTCCACAAAATCAGAAGCAAAGACCAACATGTTATGTGCATGTACCTATCTCCTGCATCCATCTTGGTGCCCATCACCATGGAGCTGTATTACTTAAAGCAGCTGTTGACTGTAATGTAACAATGGTGAAGGATAATATAAATAAAAGGTGCTGGGCATGAAACATTGTGTGTGTGCTTGCCAACGTGTACTGTTACATGGTCCTGTGCACAACAAAAAGTAGGAAAAAAAAAAAAAAACGTGGTTCCTGAGTATGTTGATATATACATATCAATGTGCAAGAGTGGGTGATGCATATAACCAGTTTTTTTTACACATAGAGATCCCAAATTAATTTTCATTTAAAAATGTGCAATCACATCATCTTAAGACTAGCATGTATTGCAATACAGATGTGAAGCATTGATCAGTTAAATTCATACAATTTTGGCCTTAAAAGAATGTTAATTACAGGTAAAACGAAGCAATGATCTGCAATCTAAAACAAACGTACCATAGTAATATCAATACATTTCCCTATTGTCTGAATCCCCTGGGTTTATAAGTTATGAAAACCACAAAAATGTTTTCTTTTTGAAAACTCAAAGTTTGCTGATGCAGGTATTCTCCACCCGTAATGTTGATTTACATATACATGTATGAACTCAAAATGTCATAAGTTCATTATGTTTAAATTCATCTTCTGTGGTCCAGTTCTACAGAGATGAGATCTCAGGTGTAAAAATCATCAAAGGAGTTATGACGAATGAAAGAACCTAATTGTTAATGCATCAAGATTGAAGCACTTCTTGTGAAACAAATTGCCTGCATACATTATGAGGCTTTGTGACACTTTTCTCTATTCCATGGAGAAGCTTCTTTCAAAAATGATCTCCTGCTATCTGTCCTTCCAAATGAAATGACCCTTCATCCTCCTTCAACTGTGCTGATTAGAATTTCAGTTTATGAAATCAAGGATATCTACATCTAGACTCCTTGCTGAAATGTTATGAAAATGATGATTGCTAAGCAAATAATATATATTTTTTTGGGGGGGGGGGTATCGGACAACAATCAATGGACTTGTGCAACACATGTACCCAAATTACATTAGGAACACAGTGTTACCATCAGTATAAATATAACATGCACTATTCCCTTACTTCAGTAGCTGATGTGCCAAGCAAATTAGTGAAACTGGTCCTACTGTCCACAACATTGTGTTTCGCATTTCAGCTTTGCCGATTCTTAAACACTATGCAAGTAATACCATTATGTAGTACACTGCAGGCTTTTGTCCAAACTTTTGAGATACATGTGATACCTGTGCAGTTTGTTGTGCTATCAAGAAGAAACAATTTATGTGCCAATATGACATGAACCAAAACTTTCCAGTACTTTGACACTGGCTGGTATGTCATTTATGCATGTGCACTTTTCCTTTTGACCACAGTTTCACACTTATGTGAATGATTCTATCTTGGCCCCGAAAAGACCAAAACAACTGTCAGTATATTCTCAAATGTAACTTTGGGAGAATACTCATGAGGCTATGCATCATTTTGGTGTATGCCATTGCCTCATGACCCCCATGTATAACATTAAAGTTTGTAGAATCTAATTCTAACCAGCTGGGTTGATGTGATATGGTAAGATGTTTCTTCTGAGACGTCCCTTGAAATTCGTGGGGAAAAGCACAACCATTCAGTATAGACACTACACCAGAGTCACAGAAGTATGGCTTATAGGTTTTGGAATATTTGAAGTTCTGTCTGCTGGCCATTTTACAGTGTATTGACACATTTGCTTGAACCATCATAATATTGCTGGGAATGTTGGTTTATTCCAACAGGCTACAGGGCTGTACATCTAGAGCATTGTAGCAAAATTTTGCTACAAAGCTTTTCAAAATTGCAGCAGATTGTCTCCAAAATAAATATTTCTTATACGACAGAAGAGGAAAACATGCTACAAGAGAAGAAAATTTTGCTACAGGTATTTTCAGCTGGACAGCACTGGGCTGTGATTTCACAACCATGATGAAACAAGTTAAAGTTAATGGGTCATGACATTGATGAAGAAAGTGGCTTTTGCAAAACTTCAATTTAGTTCAAAAGTTAGAAATATTGGTGTTCGATGGAATAATGCTGCTCCAAGCTGCACATGCTGTCGATTGTCCTGATAGATGATGACTGTGTAATCATGGGTCACACTCTGCATGAAAAATCAAATAAAACGTGGGTATTGTGGTTTATACAAAATACTTTTACACGCAGGAAACCTTAGTCGTTTTTAAGTAATCAATTTTATGGACTGTTGTTGGTATCGAAAGAAACAACGGTAATTTAAGTAAGTGAAATTTGGTCACACGAGTTTCATTTACCTGCAATTTCGCCCTGTGCCTCACAACACGTTACAACGCCACCTCCTAATGTGACTTCGCAGTATTGAGACCTATACTTTTTTATAATGCGTATTTCTTCACTTTGAGTTTACCTATGCTATCATCGGGTATTTTAAATCATTACATGTGCGGATTTTAACCATATTTATTTATTTAAAGCGTAAAAAGGGTGTGATTAACTACACGATTAGTGCATATATCATTGCGCTATGTGCTATGGTTCGTTAGCAACTGTCATGCGCACTTGTGGAACGTGGCTTGTCACATCCGGGTTTTGTTATATTGGTAAACAAACCCACGTGGCCTGAGACGTTCGCGACCTTGTCGTACGAGCAACTTACATCTTGTCAAATGGACGAAACATACACACGCACTGGTTTTCGATGGGCCGAGTTCGGTATGCATGATCATAAAGCGCAAGTGCAAGCTACAACGTTCTGCAAGTGATATTTTCGTAAGGCTATGCACTCATCACCTACTGTACCCATGTAAAAAGATGTGGGATTGTGGACCTTTTATCACCTGCTGAATCCATGGAAGCAAACTGCAGCCTGACAATATTACTGAGTCAGTTACCTACAGCTCACAGTGAAATATCCCTTGCAAGACTACTAAATTGTAAATTTTGACCACAATTTGTTGAAAATACGGAAAGTTGAAATTCAACATTGCTGGAAGTTTGCAAAATACTTCATGTAAAATGTTTACATGATGATGATAACAGTAAACATACGCCATATACGAAAACCATTTTCGCAAAAAGTATCAGCTGAAGGTACCCTGCTCTGGTCTGTTTTTCATTTCCCGTCTCCGCTTTCATAGCATATGTGTGTTAAAGTACCTTTTCTTGTGGCATCTTTAAAAATGTTAACCATGATTTTGAATTCATTTCTGATTGATTGATTGAATTTATCTGGCAAAATTCAACATACAGAGTAACACTGAAAAACAAAAGACTCCAACAAAAACAGAACAGCAACTTAAATTAAGATAAATAAAACTATTACACACGCTGTAGTAGAAGAACAACCTGAAATGAGATACATGAAGCTAAAAATACAACAAATCATAGAGATGTCACAAAGACATGAAGACATATATTCATCTCAGGTTTAAATAGAAATAAATCATCAAATAAAATGTACGAAAATGTATGTTGACTTCACCAGGATTGCCCCAGAAACTCACATTTCGGACTTATTTCCATTGGGGTCCTTTTGATGAATAAGATGATGTCTCAATTTTATAAAGAATGAGAACATATAAATTCAATAAATAGTTTAATTACAATAAATATACCATCTGTTATTTTTTGCCAAATAGGAATTTAACTTTTATTTTGCCATATTTGACTTATTCTAGCGTTAGTGACCTGTTTTCTGGTACCTCTCTAATTCCCTAAATTTGAGAATATCTTGCAGGTCGCCAACATATGACAGAGATGAATAAAATGTATCAGTAATCCGCATATTAATAACAACTACTAGTGAGTGAAAACACAGTACCACCTAGTAACACCGATAAGGTAAGAGATGCTGTGAACTGTTTTGAAGTTTAAAAGACATAAACTACGTACAGACGACGGTGACCTGGAACATTATTCTGATTGAGTTATTCGAGAGACAGACGCTTTGTGCAAAATTATAATTGTTTCTACCCGTTGATTTGGCAGCAGTATTCTCTTATAAACTTAAACATGTATTTGTCCTCTCCCCCCCCCCCCCAAGTTATATGTTTCTCTTCATCCTAATCAAGAACAGAAACAAAAGAGAGAAAAGGAAAGACAGAGAAAAAGAAAGAAAGAAAGAAAGAAAGAAAGAAAGAAAGAAAGAAAGAAAGAAAGAAAGAAAGAAAGAAAGAAAGAAAGAAAAAGACAAAATTTACCAATAATTACAATCACTGTAGAGGCACTGCTCTTTGTAATAATCCAGGGTAGATCCTGGATAACTTGTTAGACTGAATATCCGCGTCTTTTCGTCTGATTTACGGTTGGCCTTCAGGAAGCAGTGGCCAGAATGTCATCTCATTTTTGGAGAGCACTGGGCACTGAATTATCCCCGCACACAGACACACAGATGAAAAAGAATGATTTTATTTTCTGTGGAGCGACATCCCCATCCCCTAAGCTTGCCACCCCGTAAGCCCAGATATAAAAGTATCTTTTAATATCAGAAGAATTAAACCAAGCGCTTTTGGGTTCTCTTTTGGAGTACACAGTCAAGACACTCTTCGACGTCATGGGGATGTCAATGCGATGTGAGGTGGCACAAGATTGAACATAAGACTGAGCGCGTCATGTATTTCTGGAACCTAATGATTAACATGGAGGGCACTCCACAAACAAAATCAATTTCACCTATAATCAAGACTAGTGTGATGATGCTAGTAAACACACGTTGAGAGAAAATCTAACGGTATAGATTTCATGCTGTTGTTTCTAAATACATACCTCTCATGATATCAAACGACATAAGTCATGGAATCTGACATTTTTAAGACTAATCAGCATCAATGACAGCACTCAGTAACCTTCTGTCAAAATCAAACAACAACACAGACAAGAGATTCCGTATGACAAAAACAGAAAGGTCACAATTGACCGAGAGAATAGATTTTGCAACAGCCCTCTCTGCTTTGAATGCAAACCTGGCACTGGCCTCGTATATCTCCAGCTGAGTGTTTTAACACCTTGCCCTGTTTTGAAATGTGCACATCTGTGACTGAGTTCTTCCAGTTTCCTCCATAATATGTTTCATTACAGATGTACCAGAGTTGTCTGTCTGTCTGTCTGTCTGTCTGTTTGTTCTATTATTCATCTAAAGATGTCATGTCATTTCCCATGTAGTGCTCCCTAGGTCAAGTTTAATAAGGCCGGCAATAATTAATTCGAAAATAATTTTTCATAGGACCCACCATTACCGAGATACAAGCCAACATTTCGGATTTGTTTCTATTCCCTATTGAAACAATATACTAATATGCATATACCTTTATACCGATTTTCCTAATTTTGTTAATGCGTCACAAATCAGAAAAAGACAGCAGCACCATGTAGTGAAAGTATTTGGTGGAGCTTGAGTCTAGGTCACATCCCCAACAAGTTTAAATTGAAAAAAATACATTATACAGTTTGGAAGAAGTCGAAAAAGGCAAAAACGAACAAAACATTTTTTAAAGGAAAAAATCGCAGTACCACTAGTTGAACTATTAAGGTCTAAGGACCCCTAGAATGTCCCGATGCAATTTGGAAGCAATTGGCTTGGTGGTTTTCGAGAAATCTTTTTGAAATTTTGCCCCCAAAAAATCGCAAAGAAACTTTATCTGAAGACATAGATCACCGAAGTATGACTATTTGAATAAGTTTGGTATAAAGCCACCCAAGGTACATCTCCACTAATTCAGCTGACGGTTATGGAGAGGTCGAAAGCACGAATTACCATTGTAATCCCCATTGACTTACATTGTAATCAGGGATTGTAGTCAACTGGAATCAATGTATTTGCCCATAAGTGTCTGAAATAAAACACTCGTTAAAATTCTGGGATCCAGAGTAACGCCACCTAGTTTGACCTATCCACAAGAAGGCATAATCTGAGGGACCGTTTTGGTGAAGAGTCGATTATAGCTCTAACACACAAAAAATCCACAAAATAAATAAATAAATAAATAACAAAACAAACAAACAAACAAACAAATAAATAAATAAACAAATGAAATAAAAAATAATAATGATCAATAAATAAATAAACTAGAAAAAAAGATTTGCTTCAAAGGAAATCTATCTGCCTTCAAAATCATAGAATATTGACTTCGTGTGCATAGGCCGACATGCAGCAAGACATACAAGACCATGAGGATGACACAAGCAGTCTTCTAAATGTTGAATCTTGCACACAACCTGACTTAAAATAAAGAATTAATTGTGCATGGGAATCAAAGTTGGATTGGCAATTTTATCTTCAAATAATTTTGAAGATATATTGAACATTTTAAAACTGATTAACATAAGTGAAGAAGGCCTAAGCCTTACAACTAGCAATGTAAAGGTTCAGTCTGCCCCAGGTGAATATCACTTCACTACTTCCTCTTGGTTTTTGAGCAGTGTATTTCACTTGAAATAGTTTTCGATACTGGTTGTAACTCAACATCCACAAGGGTTCTTTATTATATATATCATAAATAATTGATAGCCATAACCATATATGTAGAAATATAAGGATGAACAAGCTGTCTTCTGCTACCACTTTGTCAGACTCGTTGCTTATTTATTATTGACCATACTGACATCTTTGTCTGTCATAAAAAGTTTTCAACATTGAAATGTGTTTGCATCGATTTCCCAGATTCCAGTTATATTTGTTTGATGAATAAATGATATGCCACCGTATGAAAAGGCAGACAGGAAATAGAATGGTATATTGAAATCAATATCTTTATCTGGTACCAGCTAAAAAAATCTCCAAATTTTATCGTCTTATAATTCACTTACCAAGCATAATTGTCAATGCTGCAGGTTTTGATTACTGTTTATTCGATGAGTTTACAGCACATTTCTAGAAATTGCAGCTGGCATGGCAGCTCTGTCTAAAATATATTCAAGATTTTAATTTTGTTCAGCAACCCTTATTTGAATGAATTAAAATGCTACAACTTTTGTTAATTGTTCATTGGATGTACCTATATCACAAGTCTAAATTGAAATGGTACCTCTCTCTATAATTGTTTTCAAGATGTTCAAGATTTAAATGCTACAACATTGGTTCATGGCCCGTTAGATGCGGCTTTTGCACAAACCTTAAGATTGAAGTTCTACTGACACCTCTAACTATAATAGTTTTGAAGACATTTAAGATTTCATTTTTGCGTGTTCGAGTAATATGCATGAATTAAAATGTAATTTTGGTTCATGATTCATTTGGTGCACTTAAAACATATACATTACAACTATATCTGTTATAAATTTTAAAGTATTAAACGTTTAAGATTTTCAAGTGCCCTAAATAGCATAACTGAAACTTTTTTCATGGTCTATTGCATTGGCTGTTGTCACAAACCTATAAGCATAACTGGAAATTTTCTGTCTGTCAACATCAGTTTTGAATATATGCAACTTGTAAATTTTTATCGCCTCTAATTTGCATAAATTTTGAACTCTATTGCATTGGCTGGTGTCACAAACCTATAAGCATAACTTGAAATTTTCTGTTTGCCAAAATCAGTTTTGAATATATGCAACTTATACATTTTTTCGCCCCTAATTTGCATAAATTTCGAACTTCCTGACAAGTCCAGCTAAGGTGCCATAGCTCATCACAGATGCAGTGTTAACCACAGACATTTGACCTTTCCGAGGGACAAAATGTTAGTTTAAACATATCTTATTTGTAATTGGCCGACAGGCTCACCAGCCTAAGTAAAGGCCTCTTGTACATTTATAACAGGACAACAGAAAACAGAAAAATTGTGAACATCAGTACACGGGTAGGTGACATACGGGACCAGCAATAAGAAAGGAAGAAAGGGGAACGATGATGATGTGTGAGCATTGTTAAAATAATAGTACTTATACTATTTGCAGACTTATATCCAAGTTACATTTTGAGTCTTCCAGAAAGTCTAAGATACTTGTGCACGGCCTTGAATATCTCCTGGTTTTGTCTTGTAATAATATTGCTTCCCTCGATTCCAAATAAAACAGTTTTCAGGTAAGAGTACCAAATATGGTTATTTTACATTGTAGTTCGTTTCTTAGTATAACATATTTGTTGCATTCAAAGAAAAAGTGGGGAACAGTCTCCCGACTTGCTCCACATGAGCACGATGGAAATTCAACAACTCCAATTATGTACAAATCATTATTCTGCTGACTGCAGCCCATTCTCATTCTGGAGTGAATTATGACATATTTCCTTTCTCCTAAATAGTACAGTTCGTTGCGTTTTGGTTTAGTTCTGTTTAGTTGAAGTGTGTGTGTCAACACACACTTTTCTTTCTTTCTTTTTTTAAAGTGTGTGTGTCAACGCACACTTTTCTGTTTTTCTAGGAATTCTTTATTTCTTTCTTTCTTTCTTTCTTCCTTTACCGGCAAATTTGTCCGACATTTCATTTGAAAAGTATTACATGTAGAAACTCCAAACTTTGCACAATTATACTTCTATGGATAAAGTCTGGCCTTTTTATAATGAGAGGTCATGCTTTTGAAAATTATGCAAATGAGGGCTAATTAAAGTTTTAAATCTTCAATATCTTGTATACTATAGTAGATGTGGTCCCGAGTGTATAGGAGTTCAATCATAGCAAGGTAAAGGTCATCTCAAATGTCAAGGTCATGTCAAGGTCAAAGGTCATGTCAAGGTCAAAGGTCAATTTTAAGCCAAAATGTCATTTTTGAGGTCAAGGTTCGCTTCAGGTAGAGGTCATCTCAAGGTCAAAGGTCATTTCAAGGTCAAAGGCCACTTTCCTTGGTGGCCTTCTTCTAGCCATAACTTGGTCAATCTTTATCTAATTTTGATCATGTTGGGCTCATATTGTAGCTATTGTAACCCTGCATATTTCAAAATTTACGTGTGACCTCTAATGGTCAAAGGTCAAGGTCATTTGAACCTTTGAAAGTTTCATCCAGTCACAACTTGGCTATTTTCCATCCAATTCTAATCATGTTAGACTCAAATTGTAGGTATTGCAACACTGCACATTTTTATAAGAACACGTGACCTCGAAAGGGCAAAGGTCAAAGTCATTTGGCACTTTGAAAGTTTCATCTTGCCATAACTTGGTAAATTTTCATCCGATTTGGTTCATGTTCATGTCAGTTTAACTTCTAATAGGGGGTTCCTGATCATTGTGCATGTAATGAATCTAAAACAAAAGTTGTAGCAATTTGAATTATGCTAAATAGCACCATTAGAAATTTTAAATCTTAAATAACTTCAAAGCTGTAATAGATAGAGATGCCATTCCAACTTTTACTCCTGTGTTATGGAATAGTTGTACATTGCCATACCAATATGCTTTGAAGACACACACACTGATTTGCTATGCAGCAAATCATCTTTTCTAGTTCTTTCTTTCTTTCTTTCTTTCTTTCTTTCTTTCTTTACCAGCAAATTTGTCCGACACTTTTCTCGGACACTATTATACATAGAAACTCCAAACTTGGCATGATTGTACCTCCATACAAGGAGTTTGACCATTTTATACAGAGAAATGAAGATGTTTAAAATTATGCAAATTAGGGGCATTTGAAATTTTAAATCTTGAATATCTTCAAAAGTATAATAGATAGAGATGTCATCCTAACTTCTACTAGGGGGTTATTGACCAGTGTGCAACTAATTAATTTATAACAAAAGTTGTGGCAATTTAAATTATGCTAATTAACAGCATTGGAAATTTTAAAACTTGAATATCTTCAAAACTATTATAGATAGAGATGTCATATTAACTACTACTAGGGGATAGCCAAAGCCAAAGACCATTGCGCATGTAATGAATCTAAAGCAAAAGTTGTAGCAATTTAAATTATGCTAATTAGCAGCATTTGAAATTTTAAAACTTGAATATCTTCAAAACTATAATAGATAGAGATTTTATTCCAACTTCTACTTGGGGGTTGTTGACCATTGCGCATGTAATGAATCTAAAACAAAAGTTGTAGCAATTTAAATTATGCTAATTAACAGTATTCGAAATTTTCAATCTTGAATATCTTCAACACTCTAATAGATAGAGATGTCATTCCAACTTCTACTAGGGGGTTGTTAACCATTGTGCACCAAATGAATTGAAAATAAAAGTTGTAGCAATTTAAATTATACTAAATAGCACCATTAGAAATTTTAAATCTTGAATACCTTCAAAGCTATAATAGATAGAGATGCCTTTCGAACTTCTACTCCTGTGTTATGGAACAGCTGTACATTGCCATACCAATATCCTTTGAAGACACACACACTGATTTGCTATGCAGCAAATCATCTTTCCTATTTCTAATTTGTTTTGTCCGTTCCGAAACTATTACTGGGAATAGTCTAGAGAGATACTCTGGGGCTAATCCACTTACAAATTTGAATAGGAGTAACAATTTTTGTTTCCTTCTACGCTCGGATAATTTTCCCCAGCCTGTCTCTATATGGATTTGTTGTAGATTCGTATGGGCAAGTGTCCCTGTCACGACCCAGGCTGCCGCCAGCTGAATAGATTCAAGTCTGTCCTGGTCCAGTTTCATGCATCCATCCCAGACCACACTGGCGTACTCCAGGCAAGGAAGTACAAATGAAAAATAGAGAGATTCGAGAGATTTTCTGTTTATCTTATACTGCAGGCTCTTCAAAACACCAACTAGTTTTTTTTTAATTTGGCAATCATATGATTGAGGTGTATTGACCATGAAAGATTGGCTAAAAACCAAAGCCAAAGATGTTTGTGCACCTCTGCATTTTCTAGAGTCTTATCATTGAAGGTCAAGTTGGGAAGGTCTTCAAGAACATTTTTCTTACTTAATATCAAGGATTTTGTCTTATTAGGATTGAAAAGAAATGAGTCATTGATCTGACCAACGTGATATTGATTCAAGGTCCTGATTTAGGGCCCCAGCTGCCTCAGTTGGACTAAAGGTTAAGCGCGCAAGAATTGAGAGGGCGAAGAGAATGTTGGCCCCCTCGTAAGGCTAATGTAGTGTTTCCACCTATTTTCGAAGCTATCATTTTTACGGGGTCCAGAAAAGGCCGTGCTGTAGAAAGAGAGAGAGAGAGAGAGAGAGAGAGAGAGAGAGAGAGAGAGAGAGAGAGAGAGAGAGAGAGAGAGAGAGAGAGAGAGAGAGAGAAAGAAAGAAAAAAGTAAGAATGTGTTTACACACAGACATAATAAAATAAAAGGAAATAACCCCCGCCCCCCTCAAAAAAATCAATAATTAAAACAAAATTGCAGCGCAATATGCTGAATAATTAATGTTTAGGGGTCCTTATGCACAAATACTGTCCGACATTATACATTTGCTGTGTTACAATACACACCTAATGTGCTAAATCAAGCGTTGTCACGAATGCAATTACCATGCAATTTTCCGGTTGATAATTTTCACTTTGCATGTAAAGATTCAATGAGCTATTTGTATTGGGACAAAAACAATTGGCTTCTCATGAGAGTATATGGTTTATGTTTCTTTTTATTCTACTAAAGATGGCCAGTTGCCTGCGAAGAAGGGCTTCTGCTCACCAGTCTAGTTCTTTTCCCCAGCAATCAGAAATGAAAGTATGGTCTATTTAGCAGGCAAGGTGGCCAGCGAAAGCAGACAAGAAGATACAGATGAAATATGTTCTGACAGCTAAAATACACCGGCACCGAAAATCACTAGGAAGAAATATGTTTTGGCAAATAAATTGCGCCGGGCTTGAGAATCAGTCTTGCACTTGTTGCCTCCGGGGTTGTCAGCTGTCGGTCACGTTTACGTGTTCCTTTGCCTTAAGCAAGACCCAACTCCTCAATGGTTCCAAAACCGTAAATTGCAAGTACGTGTATACAATAAAAGAAAGATCTATTATGTATCCAGTTTTGTTTGTTTTTTGGGGGGTGGGGGTGGGGGGATGGGTGTGTGTTTGTGTGTGTGTCATTCACTAGTACCCTACTGTACCCGAAGTATAACAAAGAATGGCTATCCTTTCTTGGCTATTAAAGTGTATATTGTACCTGAATGAGCTGTGCGTTATGAGACAGTGTCATTAAACATCTTCCTACTCTACCAAAGAGAACAAACATTTCTCTCTATTTACTGTCCATGCAGGGTGTATGTTGTATCCAAATAAGATATTTGGTAAATGACATGCAGCGTCATGTATCAGCCCTCTACTCTACGGACAGGGTAACAAAGAATGGTTCTTCCGTTCCTGTCGCAGTGTATGTCGCATGTGAAAGAGATGTTTGGATGAGTGATCACCTTACAGACCATATAGAAAAAACGGAGAAGTGCTTAATTCTACTCTCTGCATATTGACAGTAAATAGTATGTAACTGCGTAGCAACGACAAACTCACTGGGTGTTCACACATCAATACATGTCTTAGAATCGTGCCCCGCACTTAACCATTTCCAAGGCACTTCCCTGACACATCTACTGAAGCATTCATATTTATAAACTGATAAATGAAACTTACCTTACGCTGATGGAAGACCTCCTCGAGTTGTTTATACGACTCATGTTGGAAATATATCGTGTTAAAAACACCACGCAGATATTTGCAGAATAACATTAAAATATATCCTGTGCTTTTGCACTCTAAAGTACGACAGCGGAGGCACAAACGTAGAAATGTTTCATAATAGATTCCCAACATTGCATGGTGGTAAGTAAATCCGTAAATGCGCCATCACGTGCAGTGTTCGTCACACACGGTTATGTCACTCTTAAGTCCGTATCTTTTGCAATCTCTGAGGTTCACTAAAGACTTCATTTAGAGGCGTGATGGTGTTTCAGATCTTTTGTATCCTCTAAACATTTATGTACATGTGCTTATCAAAATGGATCTTCGAAGCAAACATTTATGCAGATAGCAAGATATGAATCACTTAGTGATCTTTCGCTACGCTAAATATGTGAGTGTATACCGGGCCAATGCCCATTTACGATCCATATCAATTTTAGATCTCGAAATCTTACAAAAGACAAAATGTATTCATTTGTCTTCATCTGAAATTGAATTGCACCCAGGTATTTATTCCTGCAAGAAACCCTGTTTTGTTCGGTCAGATTACTGTAACCACCACCCCCTTCTCATGCAAGGTCACTTAAACACACAACAATTGCATCGAATATTGGCATAAATGACCAGTTTGTGTTTGAACAGGAGACGCGAGTAATGCCTGACTGGTTAGAATGGTTACCAAGAAGAATATGTGTGGACCCGTCCGTCATAACTGTAAATCCACTTGTGGATAAATCCTAGCTTTTTTAGAGTTTCAAAATTAACTCTCGATGCAGTGTCAGCAGTTAAAGACATAGTGCAGTTAAAAAAAAAAAATAAAAACAAAAACACCCCCCCCCAAAAAACTCATCACTAAATTGCGTTAGACATTCCTCGGTTCACTCGATTATGTTCTTTTGTTCTTTCAGGATCTACGTCCTCTGCATTTGCGCAAATATCGGCCGTCGACTCACCTTACACACAATTGTGCCATGTCATGCCATTTTGAATGATTTGTGCCATACAAGGGTGACATTATCGCTTAAAATCAACAAGCTATATCAAGTAATAAATTTACCAATTTCCGAGACTTCTTTGTGATACACATGCTGTTGTAGCCGGGCCTTGAGTGAGGGATTCCATGTCGAGATACCTGTGTTTGTCTTTCAAACAGTGTCTTGACTGTGTTCTAAATATCTTTGATAACCCGCTTTGAGGTGTCCTGACGCGTTGAGGGCCTCAGAGTTAGGGTACTGTATATGCGCCTGACTACCATCTTTGTCCATGCACGCAAGAGTATGGAAAATTGGATTAAGCTGGTTTCTTTCAGCCGACACAAAACAATACCTATGCATACAAAAGAGACACATATGCCTCACGAAGAGAGCATGGTATACCCAGTCTGCACCAAACCCCATGCCGGTTACACTGTGAATCGCTGTTGAGTTATCTTGTGCAAAAATTTATATGAAAATTGCTGACACACGAGACTGAAGGTGCAAGTGATCCATATTGAATATACTCTGGATGGTTGGCCATATGCAATGTTTACATGGCAGACTGTATATTTATGTTAATTTCGAGCAAAATACACATTTTAAGAACTTATAGGCTGTGTGGTCAGGAGATACAAGATGTGGTAATGGACTACATAAAGTTTAGGCGCCCTCCCCCCTCCCAAAAAAAAGCAGGTCGCGCCTATTGAAAATTTAGGTTTGTGGCAAATGAAGGCATTTCACATGCCTTGGCAAGTATGAATATATATTTCACATGGCATGGACAATTATAACAATTGGGTAGGAAAGTATACACCAACATCTGTGCCATGGAGAGTGATTAATACAGGCTTGGCATGCTTTGCAATCCATGTAAAAGATATGGGTCTATACTTTTTATGGTTTGGAAAGCTATACAGTATACTTCACATAGTCTAGCAAATTATTGTGTATACTTCACATGGCTTAAAAAGTTAAACAGTATACTTCACATAGCATGGCAAGTTACAGTGTGCACTTCACATAGCTTAATTGGCAAGTTTCATAGATAGTCTATACTGTTGGTCAATAAAAGTCCCACTTTGTCCAGGTGATAAAACTCATCGACAAAGCTATTTGGAGAAGGTTCACGTGTACGAAACAAATCACATGTCAATACAAACTTACAGTAATACTGTAAATATGTACGTTTCATTTGTCAATGGCTTTATAAGATAATCTTCGCTCCACATTGCCACTGCACTTCAATAAAAATTTTAATGAAACAAATCTTTCCTGATGATGCATGACCACAGTTTAATATAGCATGTATCATAATGTGTTTTCACCTGAACCAAATGAATTCATACGTACATGTTTTTAAGTACCTAGTGACAACAAATCTTAAGCTACCAATTTGCAGAGCTTCTTGTTCCTGTACTGATCAATGTGTTCGTTCTCTCTCTCTCTCTCTCTCTCTCTCTCTCTCTCTCTCTCTCTCTCTCTCTCTCTCTATATATATATATATATATATATATATATATATATATATATATATATATATATATATATATATATGCATGCACATCTGTACCTGAAGTAACCTATGATTCTTTTTCTTTCCCAATTTATTTGTGATTCCTGGAACCACGAAGCAGCAACTCTATGCAGAAATTAAACATACTTGTAATTATATCAGATCCATTAGGAATGTATGTGGTTGGCACAACTTTGCTGGGTCCAACCACGAGTTATGCATTAATTTGTTGTTCATCAAAGTACCTACAGCGACTCAAAGCACATATCCAAAAGTATACCTACGATGCAAATTTGCCTGCACTTTCTGCTCGTGAACTCTTCCCAGAAGACGAGCGCGATGCGGCGGACTGGGAACGCGAGGCTGTGAACAGAGCCTTTGGCAGAGACGTGGCCATTGTCCGTGTGATCTGTTAGCTGCTTGCAAGCACGTGGAGATAAAATACCTCTTCAGACACACTCAAATATATTTTGTATATTTCTCAGATTCTCGAACTCCGATCAAGCGTATCGTTCCACATCCCAATTAAATTACCATTCTGAAACTTGAAATACAGCACGGTGGGTTCGTTTTCCCAAGTTGTTGCACAAAACTGCGTCTCATGGTCTGTTCATAAAGCACAAGAGTGACTCAGTTGTGCCGGTTCTGTTTTGCTCTGCGTCTATTAGGTTACGACAGAGGCACCCGCAATTGTTCCTTGTTCAAACTATATTGAACTAATCCAACAGGAGGCTAGATTTTTCACAGCAAATATGCACAAGATGAATTTAAATCTTATTTCCACCTGATATGTATACGTTTTATTGACCGTCTCAGCAACCCAAGCGTCAGTCCAGCACAATCAGGGGGACATATCAACAACGATCGATAACCGTAATAAACCGTAATAGCCACTTTCTTCATTATTCATGCATATGCATCCCAAATGAAATAGAAGCAAGTGAATTATATATTTTGCTTGAACTTTTTTTGTTGATATGTTCCTTGTGTGTGTTTCCCCGCGTCATTGGTATGAACAATAAACGTATGATATTGTCGACATCACCGTGATGTTGGGTAAGGAAAACGCCCGCAAGTTCATCGCGATCAATTGGTTTCAGCACCGCCCCTGCCAAACCGCACACTTTCAAATTTGTTTAGTTTTCTCTTCACATTTGGCACTCTTCCGTCGCTAATATCAGTTGTCATTAATCACTGGTGGGTTAATTAATACAACTGAGCCGGTGTTAAAAAGAACGCGGCGAACCTTCCGGGGTAGATTAGCAGCAAGCATGGCTACAGTTACATTCGGCAAGTTCAAATTAGACATCAAAAGCAACATTGATCCTGTCGTTGTTGTGATTCTTATTTAAAACGATACACAATGTAAAATTTAGCCCTTACAACAACAGTATATGGTACTTTTATTATTGTTTCATTTAGACCCTTGCATTTCTGTAGCTAAACCGCCCTTTTGAATATCGGCCCTCTCATTGGCGCACGTGTGTCATTATATACCCAGTCGAGACATGCCATCATTAATTCTTCTATAATGCTCAGAGTAATAGGACTTTTTTGTACAGGTAGACATCAGTCAGAACGAATGTATCATCCCTGACCTCGGAAAGCCTTGATATTTAACGAAAGGGCGCGCAAAACACTTGCAAAAGTAGTGCTTTGTATTGTAAACTAGAAAATATTTGTTGTCTCAATCCTCTCAAATTACTCTCAAAATAGCGAAACAAAGAATGAAAATCCCACCCATTGTTTAGGCAATGGTTTGACATTATAAGCCTAAATGTATTACTATGTTGTCTGGATAATGGCGGTACAATGTCATTTCAAATGACTTTAGCTTCCTGACTTGGGCTACAAATCTCCATTGAACACAACACTGTGAGAATGGCTGACTCGCAATGGCTTGCGGATACCATTTGTGATCAATAAAAGCGCATACATACACATCTCATGTCTGATCATGCCAGTTCCAGCCAATACGTGACGTACTGAATCAGTGGCCAATCGCTGAGATTGGATGGTGCCCATGTATAATAATATTTACAAACATGACTTATGTTGACCAATATAGTTCGAAGTGTAGTATTAGCAATGGGGAAACATTTGGTTAAGCTTGTGTCCATAAAAGCTGAAATGACAGGTTGGAAGTGGCTTGACTGTTGATGTGCACACACAAGGGGAGTGCTTATAGCTTTCATCAGAAAGCTTCTACGAAAAGCTCAGGATTATCCTCTTTATAAGTAGATATAACGTCGCTTTTTCAAAATATTTACTCCATGCATATTCTTCCCACTGCACATTGTACTGTTTGTACTAACATATGAACGATTGGAAAGATATGTTTAGTTCACTGCACCGAGCATTCTTAAACATATACTTCTGCAAAATACCCGAAAAAAGAAAGCGGTAGATCTATATCGAAGTGTTTTACTGGGAGCAGAGTGAACAGAAAGCTATCAATATTTTATCAGCAATGTACGATAGAAAAACGATAGATATAGTGTACAAAAAGTCCATCACAGAATGATTGTACCTACACTTTTAGTAAAATTTCGAAATCTATGTGGTACTCGCTTGTATCACCATGTCTGTCATTGCACAAACAGGGAAATTGGCAAAAACAAAAGCAGTTGAAAACACATGCATTTCAAAAATGTTTTGTTGCTAAGTTACGGTAAAAGAACATTACACCATAAAACTAGTTCTTGGACAGTCGATGTTTAAATCTCCAGGTTTCTATATGTAGTATATTTTCATAATTGCAGGTATACAAACATTTTTGTTCACAAAACAACCCAACATCATATTAGCATAGTTTAGCACTATCACATAAAAGAAAAAGTTACTTTTATAGATTGAACAATGTATGTCGGCCTTGAAAGAAGGCCTTGGAAGAATTAAAAACTATAAATCCATCAAACGCGGGGTCAGCTCGCCTGCCTCAATGGTACTTGCGCCCTCTAGTGACTGGACTTTCTAGATAATGAACCGTAAAATATAGAATCCTGTTTTTTTTTTTCAATTACCATAAATAAAGTTCGCAGTACAATGAACAAAAATGTCATGCTTTGCTGTTTGTTTTTGAAAACATAACTCATATACAAAATTTATGGACATCCAAAGCATAGACTGTCATCTTCACAGTCAGTTTCTCGTTCTTTTATCGTCCAATTATTTTCTCAAATTATCTTCTGCAGTTAGATTGATTAGAAACTCATATCTGAGCAGGACAAGCAACAATTTTATCTGGACATTCAAGCAATGACTCACTTGGCACGGGAACAGAGGTACGTGTGGTGTGTTGCATGATTAAGCTACCGCGTTGCGCAGACTGTACTATGCATTCAAGTCACATTCATAACAGAAACACCAAACTATTATATGTAAGCTTCTTCAAGTATACAATCAATTTTCTTTACATCTCCAATATTCTTTCTTCTTCTTAACTCTGAGACCAAAAGCTTAATCATTTTACTCATGGTTATAGCTTTCCCAACAGATGCCACACACAGATGCGTCTGGGTTATTCAGGATTAAATGTCCAAACATTATTCGTACTTCGTCTTGTGCCTGTTCACATCCCAATGAAGATACATATCATAACTTCCTAACCTGTCCCAACTTTACAATACAAAGGGGTCGCCTCCCAAAAACTGTGTGTTATACTCTTGCTTTGGATACCAACCCGACATTAATAGTTCACATTTCCAGGCGATACGTTGCTGAACATTTTCTTAAAATGGTTGTGAAGATTTGGCAGATGGGGATAATGAAACTATTTTCAGGCTGTCTAACTGTTTATTGTACAATACACATTTTACAGTTTAACATAATCAGTCTTCATACAATATGTGTTCCCATCTATGGGAGTTTTTTTAGCTTTCCTTTGTCTCTCTCTCTTTTTTTTTTTTATCTTTTTGTTTTTGTGTAATAATGTGTGTTATGCTGGAGAACCTCCAGATTAGTACCCATTGAACTATTAGGCAGTCCAGTCGAAATTAATATGTTTATAAATTATTTTTTGTCATTTTGTATTGAGGAGTGTTTTGTTCAAATCGATGATCGTTTAGAATAGCTTCTCGACATTAAAACAATTAGGCCCTTTACAATAAAGAGGTACTTGTTTGTTATTGAGGTACAGTGTCTAAGCAGTTGTACATCTGCCGAAAGTGCCTTGATTTAAGCGTTATACTTGGTTTATAAAATGAATATATTTAGGAATTGATGAATCAGGGGTGTCTAATTGTCCCAAAAAGATGCGTCCGGGACTTCAAAAATTGCGACAACAAATTTGAAAAGATTAATAATTTGTCGCAATAATTTGGTTAACAGATATATGTTTTTTTATACTTGATTTTATTGTCACATACCACTTTTTGTCAGCTAAAAAAGTGAATAAATTTTCCAACATTGTTGCCAGATAGCTCATCTGAAACCCCTATTTTCCTCAGCTTTCATGAGTTTTTCGGGGGTTGCGCCTGCTGGGCTTCGGCTTCCTTGCCTGCGAAGCAGACCCTGTTTCTTTATATTTTAATGTTTAGGTTTAGGTTTAAATATATTTATTTCAACTGGATCGCCCTATAGTACATCGAGATGTCACTAATCGTGGGATTCTCCAGAGCATGGAGTGACACACAAAATGTAGGCCTATATTACAAAACACACAGGACAAAACATGAACACAGTTACCCAATTAATAGAGAAGCTGTGCACATGCTTCAGATTTCTACCCTGCATACAAAAATCACAGTAGCCTAGTTAAAGTCACCAAAATGCCAAAAAAAACAAAAATAAAGCAAAACAGTTCACTACAGGTAGAATGTACACATATACGTCCCTGTTCACAATGATACGGACCAGCGCTAGGACATTTCATAAAGGACACTCAAGAAAAAAGATTATGTAAATCAGCGACTAACTCCATTAAAAATTACTGCTTATGCATAACAGAACTAAAATATGAAGCGTCTTGTATCCACGACGTATCTGTGGAAAGCATCCCAAATTTGTATGTTGAAGGGAATGGACAATTCATCGCTACCAAAGAGAAGAATATGAGGTAGTTTGTCACTTGCTGTGTGTATAATCAGATTCGGGTGGACGCCGGGAGCGATAATAGGGATGATGGAGTTGAGAAGTTTAATTCTATAAGTTGGATACTTTGGACAAAAGAACAGATAATGTTGCAGATCTTCAGTGGGGTAGGAACAAGAACATGTAGGTTGTGGGATGATGTTGACTTTAAAGAGATCAAAGTTAAGTCTCGAGAATCCAAGACGAAGCTGGGTATGACAAATGCTGGCAAATCTGTGTCCTAGGGTATAGTAAAAAGGAACATGATCCACTGCTAGTGGAGTTGCTTTCAGTTTTGATTTGAATATTTGGAGGGAAATTGAGTCTCTTATATCGGAGGGAAGATTGTTCCACAGCTTGATAGTGTCAGGTAGGAAGGATTTGTCTAAGCGATCAGTTTGGGAATTAATGGGACGTATGGAGCTAGTATGGCGGAGGTTTCGAGCATTAATGGTTGGAGGAACTAGTTGGGAGAGATAGGAGGGTGTTAAGTTGTGATACATTCTGTAAAGAAAAAGTAACTTAAAGTACTTCCTTCTGCTGGCGAGTGTTGTCCAACGAAGTTCACGTAAGAGATTGGCATGTGATATGTGCCTCAATGCACCTGCGCATATTTTTGCAGCTTCAAACTGCATGGATTCAATAAGATCAGAAAGTCTCTGACCACAGTTGTCAAAGAGCACACAACCATATTCGAGAATTGGTCGAATCATAGTTAAATAAAGTTTACTCAGAGCTTTGCGGGAAAGTTTATCTTTGAATCCACGCAGAAGGGCAATTCGCTGGCTCGCTTTGGTGGTAATATGAGTAATGTGAGCATGCCAGGATAAAGAGTAATACCAAGATAAGTGTGTGAGTCTGCCGCTGGTATTTCAGAGTCTCCAAGACGAACGGGTGGATGGTGTGGTTTAACAAGTTTGGTTGAAAATATGACAGAAAAAGACTTTAAAGCGTTAAAGATAACACGCCACAACTTTCCCCAGTTATGTATAACGGAGAGATTAATGTTCAAGTGATTAGAAGTTTCGATGGGGTTATTAACAACTTCAAGTAAACTGGTGTCGTCAGCAAAAAGTCTGACATCACATGTAATATTGTCAACTAGGTCATTTATTGTCAACTAGGTCATTAACATAGACCAGAAAGAGACATGGACCCAAAATGGAACCCTGGGGCACACCAGCTTCAAAGGTAGCCATGATGAAGATTGGCCATGAATAATCATTCGTTGGAATCGGTTTGAGAGATAACTATCAATCCAGGCTACAAGATTTTCAGAAATGCCGAGTTGTCGAAGTTTAAAAAGGATACCTGGATGCCAAACCTTATCAAAAGCCTTGGACACATCTAGAAACACCATTCTGGCTATTTTGGACTGTTCCACGTCGTTGTAGATATTGTGAAGGATGTGCACAAGCTGATTGATAGTAGAGTCATTGGCCTTAAAGCCAGAATTTTTGGAATTGAGTAGGTTATTTTGTGCCAAGTATTCATAGAATGCATTAATGACCAGTCGTTCAAACACCTTTGAAACATTACAGAGCACAAAAAAAAAAAAAAAAAAAAAAAAAAGGACGATAATTATTTGTAATCTGTCTGTTGGCCTTTTTGAAGACAGGACATATGTTGGATCTCTTCCAAGCATCGGGAAAGAGAGAAAGACTAAGAGAAAGTTGGAAGATTCTTGTAAGTGGTTTACAGATCGAATCTGCTGCGTTCCTAAGTAGGATGTTCCCAATATTATCTGGGCCTGATGCAGAGGGTAATCTCAGGGAAGATAGAACTTTCTTGACACTGTCTTGATTAATGGTAATATTGCTTAAACGTGCCTCAGTTCGGAACGTGAAATCGGACAGGGGTGGGGCATCAGCATAAGGGTGTGTTTTGCACTGGCTGGCAAAGTATGAATTAAAAATTTCACATTTTTCCGTGATGCACAATACGATCTTGTTATCGTCAGTGATTGGGGGTATATCTTGGTGAACTTTCTATCCCAGGACAGACTTGGACAAGCTCCACCATTGTTTAGAATTAATGTCTTTCTCATCAAATCGAAGCTGAAGGTTAGAAAAGTAAGAAGAGACAGAATTCCTTATTATGGTTATAGCCTTGTTGCGATATTTTTTGTAAAATTGGTATAACCTGGCAATCTTGAAATGAAGGTCGTAATTATGGAGGGGGGGGGGGCGCAGGGTTTGTTGGATGCTCTCTTAAAGCGTTTCCCTGCACGATTTCGACGTCTAATGTATTTTTCAATGTCTGCAGTTATTCAAGGTTTGTTCTTATGGCGAATGGTAACTTCCTTAAAGTCCTTTGCAGTAGATACAAAGAGATTAGACCAGTATGATACGGCATCATCAATAGAATCAAAGACATCATGAGCAATGTTCCAAGGGGCTGTAGAAAGGGCAGTATTGAGGTCACAAAAATTAGCTTTATTGAAGTCCTATACTGATTTTTTTGAAGGGCTTGTCCTTATAAAGGGAAATGGAGAAAGAACAAAAGATTACACAGTGGTCAGTGAGATTGGAGCAAGGGTTCCAGAGTCAAGAACAAGACCTGAAGAATCAGCGAAGATAAGGTCAAATAAATTATTCGAGTATTCACGCATCCTAGTAGGTTCATCTATAAATTCAAAGAGATTGAACTGATTCACAAGGTTGACCAGAGATATACCTAAACCGCTGTCGTAGGGAGTTCCAATCAGCACACCTGTCTTTGAAATCGCCAGTTACAATTAAAATGTTAGGGTTGCATTCAATGGCATAAGGATATGGAAGATGCCAAAGACCTGAGAAATGAGTCACGGATTTCTGAAGACTGACAGGGTGGACGATAGTAGTTACCAAATAATGCTTTCCCGCGCTGGGTCGGAATTTCAACCCAAACGCATTCCCAATCTATATGGTTTCAAGATCCGGGCGTCTTATGCACGATAGAGAAGAGTGAATAAAAACGTCAGAACCCCAGCGCCTCTTCCTGTTGTGCGGTCTGTACGATACGGAGGTTGAAAGTCATCGAGGAAGAGGAGCAGATCGGGATAATGTTCATCCAGCCAGGTTTCAGATAAAGCAATAATATTAAAGTTACCTGATTAGGACTAGAGATAAATATCGTCAAGTTTACCGGTACTTCGTGTGCTGCGAACGTTAGAATGAAAGTGCTTCAGGTGGTTGTTTGAGTTCAGTGTGGGACCGGGGTTCGCGCGAACGTCGATTGAAGACAGGAGGAACGTATAAAGGAACAATATACATGTAATATGTTTTACATGGGAAAAAACACAGAGAAGTGTGTGTAAGTGTAAAAAAGCCAATGAGGAGTAGGAGCATATTATTTGGTTTTCGACACGTGGACCTGCATGGAAGTGTACCATGAAAGGGGTATAATTATTCGAGAAGTGACCAATGGCCATTCGGTAATGATCAATACTAATGCCGACAATGCCCATTGTTTGTAAACCAAGGAAACGTAAATACGGCGAAGATACAGGTACTTGTCAATGTGATGTTTTGCTGAATACCAGCAAAGTCAACGGATTTATGTACTTCACTGGAGGAAGAAGGCCTGTTTCGCACACAATCGGCCCCCAAACCCCGACCCCAAAAACATAGGCCAAATTAATTTGCTCCAAACATTTTAGATTTTGCTCCAGCATTTCTTACTTTGGATAGCCCTGTTAATCCAATGTGCTGTTGTACTGAAGTAAAATGACTACTTGGCTATTATAGTACATGTAGTTATCCGACCATTGGCTCTGTTATTTCATCCACGATGGAAGTAATACTTTATCGTTTCAAATGTAATGTATGTGATCCGGAAAGTTCTGGACGCAGCGCAGGGCCACACCCGGCAATTGAAATCATAGCTTATTTGAACAACTATGTCAGGGTTTGAGTAAAAAACCAGTGCAAAAAACGGCCGACTTACTTGCTTTAACAGTGATAAATACTGCAGGCACGAGTTTATTAAAATCTACAGATACACCCTTGCCTGAGGGTCAGAGTGCCGACAGGTGTCACTGGGCGGCCGCTCCCACAATTTGCACGAAACAGTCGTCAAGCAGGCAAGATACAGCCAAAATAGCAATGAACGCGCGCACTTTTTGCTATAGCAGTGGAAGCATCATATATACGGTTAAACTTAGACTACATATGTATGTGTGTGTGTATGTATGTATGTATGTATGTATGTGTGTGTGTGTGTATAAACAGCATATACACTGAATAAATGTGATTTTCTTTGATAATACTTACTATCAATTTGAAGGCTGCAGTTAGGCCCAATATAAAACCTAGAAGGCTGAGAATTCCGCTGTGTTCGTTCTTTAACTTTCTATCTGTAATCCGATGTAAAGTATGGAATAACATTTCCGATATCACTGGCAATAAAACATCGCTGAAAACATCCCCTTCCCCTCGGAAAGCTATTAAATGTCTTACAAAAGTGTACCCATTTTAGTTGGTGGGTAACACCGCGAATACTGCCCGTTTTGTCATTTCAGTTTCTGGCACTTTTCAATGACGTTGTAGACGGGGGTGCCACTGTATTCTGTCAGGGCAAGACAAATCTACTTTGTGGCAAATAAAAATATGGTGTCAACTTACGATACAAATCTGTCACGTGCGGTTGTTTCCATACCATTGGCATGAAATCTGGATACAATAATGTTGTATCACTTGGGCCGTTTCTTTCATCAGAGTAGTCCGGTCTAACGTGCAAACTTTTCTCAACAGCCTGACTCTTTCCCAGACACGGCCATGAACGTTTGAACTAACTCAGTCCTTGAAGTAAAAAATCGGCCTAAGCTCGTGATTATATCACACTCCCTCAAAAGTGCTTTTAATTGGCTTTATCGATTATACTGTCATTGGGGATAAGTTGACGGCAAGTTGAGAAGCGTGCACTGAAAAAAATAGCACTACAATACATAATTTGGAATAATCCTCCTCACCTGCGGCGAGATGGCAGTGAGTGAGTAACACACTGTGTATATAGGGGATTGCAATATAGGATTTGTAACATAATAGAAAAGTTTTTATTAGGTAACGCTGTTTTATTGCAGTTCGCTCCACCTATTAGGGATGGACGTAAATATTTATGTACATACAATGTTAAAATTTCGTCCCCATAATTTGTGTAGGGTTTGTGTTCACAGATAACATTTCCAAATTCAAAACTTTTAAAAAGATCTCCGGTAATCCCTCCAAGCCACAAATTTTAATTCAGCTAAATAGTTTTACTATATTAAAGATACTAAAGCATGAACACGGAAGCTCCGAAAGAGGCCTCTTTAGTGGTCTCCCAAATCCCACAACATCATAGTCCTACATGCTATTTTTATTCAAGTATGAAATCTATAATGAGAAAAAAATATTCCATAATGATATGTGATCTCTTTAAAGAAGCGTTCGTACAAATATAATGTGACATATGGTAGTTACGATATTGAAATTAATTTCTGTGTGCCAATGAATGGAGATATTTTACCTCTGAATGCCCCCCCCCCCCCCCCCCCGTTAAATCAAAGGGTAGGCTATATATAATACCTTTTGTTGTCAGGATTATTGACGTTATGTTTCTGTGCGCTCACTTTTTTCTTCTTGATAATGGTACAGAAAATGGTGTAGTGGAAGCATTTGCAAATATGTTTTACATGATCTTGTTCACGATACACTGTAAAAATTTATCAGTGGACCTTTACTTAAAAAGTTGCAGCTGAGCTGCAACTAAGGTAGTAAACATTTACATTTGTTAAAAGATGAAACTCTATTGAATTAAGTACAGCAGCAACTATTTAAGTAAACATTTACACCTCATGAATGGTGGAACTTTACTTAATTAGGTAGAGGTGCAACTATTTTAGTAAACATCAATATGTGATGAATAATGAAATTTTACTTCTTAATTACAGCAGCAACTATATTAGTAAACATTTACATGCAATGAATGATAAAACTTTGTTGAATTAGGTAGAGTTCCAACTATTTTAGCAAACATTTACACGAATGTTCTCAGGGCTATCACTTTTTTAGTAAACATTCACATGTAGTGAAAGATTCAAGTTTATTGGATAAGATAGCGTTCCAAACATTTTAGTGAACATTTACACAAATGTTCTCGGAGCTTTAACTTTTTAATACATATTTGTATGTAGAGCAAGATGGTCATTTACTCAATAAGTTAAAAGTTTATCAGTAAAAAGCAGTCATTTGCCTCATTTAATATAATTTAGATAAAGTTTTACCTACTTAAGTACATGTAAACATGCATTATCTAGAAGTATACATCTGAGGACTCTCATAAGTTTAACGAAGCCTCCTGTTACTGGGGGAGGCATACAAATTGCAATTGCCTCAAAAGCCAGCTTTAATTGCAGTGCTATTATATACTGCAGAGAAAAATAAAGTGAGAGCCTCACATGTTGGATTCAACATAGTGTGCTTGCTTTATTTTTCTCCACAGTATTTGTTTGGGAAAAGAGGGAAGAATGTATGAAACTTAATGGTCTGGTCAATGTTAGCAGGCAAGCAAATTGTAACGTTTCTTACCACAATACCAAACTACTGAAATACTGGCTCTCCTTTTCCTCACATGACAGCAATGATCGTGTGCAGGAGTGATTTCAGTGAAATAGTATTTTTAACATTGATTAAATTGGAATTGTGTCAGAAATAGTGAAATTAAAACTTCAGTGACATGCCTGAAATGCAAATACTGAAAATTTATATGCCCAAAAATTAGTACTTTTGCAGTATCTAAATGCTTTCTATGTCATTTTGGCTTCTAATGTTTAACCCTTGAAACGCTAGGTTTAGAGACTCAATCAGCAGCTTTCCTCTCAAGCTCTGAGCATGACAGGGAAGCTGTTAACCTGGACCTTTTTTTTTCTTTGTAATATAAACATGTTGGCACTTATGTGAAAGGTCTTTTTATGAGGAAAATAATCTCGAAACACTTTTTGCAATAATTCAGACAAACTAACTAATTATGTGCATCTTATCCTGTGACTAGCACTGAAACAGAGATGCCAACCTATAATTTTGCTTTGGAGTAATTTCATCAGTTGTTGACAGTAATTTACCACGACTGAGAGTAATGCCATTGGACAAGTGACTTGTCCAATGAGCATTAAGACAATATTATTAAAACTAACGTCTCATATAAATATTGATAGAAGAGGTAACCAAAATACACTCACTTGGTGACCAAATGCTTTTCTGACAGGGAAAATGTTATATTTTTTGACAAGCATAAAAGTTTCTTCTGATTTTAATAATCTGTAAAGACACTTTTGCATATACATGTACTGAATGTGTGTCAGGAAAGGGCAAGAGTAGTAATTTTCTTCAGCAGAGAGCTCATCTTGTCAGGTAAGGTAAGCATATTGCCAAATCTGAGCAAAATACATGGAGGCTTTCTGTGGATATCGCGGTAACGAGAATGTGCACATCTGGGTGCACAGATGGACGGACAACCCAAAAACCGAAAGGGTCCCCCCTATGGGCTGGACCCTTAGAAATTATACAGACCTGTCTTAAAATACACAGTGTGCACTTACACTGACAGCACAGCATTTCTTACTCAACAAACTGGTGAATCATTTCTCTCTGAGTGAAATTTATCAGTATAACTGATTTTGAAAAGAAAACTTTGATATAAATGTAGGCTTCTGAACATACTAACTTTATTATGAATAAGAACTCTGAAATACTAATAAATCTCAGTATGATTCAAAACATTCAGTTTACAATGTCCTTGGATGGACTTATGTTCATTTCGCAAACCATGTAATCTGAAAACATGTTAACGTTGAAATTTGAAGATAAGACACTGTAACCTAAGCTTACATGTCCCAAAGTGTCACAGGAACTTGCAGGTTCATATGTTTCTAAATGTTGCAAATATAAGAACCTAAAGCTTGCATCAAATCTCATACACCATACCATATCCTAACAACCAAGTGGTCCATATATTAGGACTTCATCTGGATATATATAGTAATGACCAGATGGAATATGTTTATAACCTGACACAACAGCAAAATTTTGTATCATAAAACACTACATTTGCAATTTTTGTAAAAAGCCCTTCCGGCTTTAAGTTTTCACATTTAGCAAAAATGCCTGCAAAATTCAGTTTAATCCAAGAAAATGGAGATCCACAATATTTGTTATATTTGACCAGTCACCAGCTGCAGAATACTGTGATTCAGTAATTCATGCATTCAGTACAAAGTATCTCCTTTTTAAAAAGAAATGGAGATTCATACTTTCAGTTCAAGGATCAATTAGACAACACGTAATGTGATTAAGTAATTCAAACATTCAGAAAACTTGTATATATACCGTCATGCATCTCCTTCTTGAAAAGAATTTCACAACTTCAGATTAAAGAACAAACAGGACATGTTATGTGATTCAGTAAACTTTTCTACATCTATCTCTTTCTTGAAAAGAATTTCACAACTTTAGATTAAAGGACAAACTGGACAACATGTACTAAATCAATGTTCTAAAGTACTTTTACAGGTGCCTAGCCACTCACCAAATGTATGATGTATTGTTATAAAAGTACATAAACATATGTACCCACTGCCTTGGATGGGTATGTCAGGTTAAAAGTACAAACAAACCCATTGTCAAGGTGATTAAGCCTGCATTATACCACAAAATAATGATAATTTCCTTTTGAACAGGTCAACACATACCGGATGCAATTGAGTATTTCACATATTCAACATTATATTTCTTTGAAGGGTACTGCGAGGATGCCAAATCAATGTGACATGCACATCACCACCTGGTAACTTCAGGATGTATGATTGCAAGCAAAATACACAGGCACCTGCTGCCTTGGATGGGTCATACAGGTTTAAACACAAAACAAACCAATCATCAAGGTGAAATCCTGCGTAATGTCAGAACATTTGCTGACAATTTCCTTTCCAATTGCACACATGTACTTTGATTCAGTAAATTCATCCATTCTGCAAGTATCTCCTTTTTGAAGATCTTTGAGGATGTTGAATCAATCACAATGTATGTGATATCTGCCTCACCCACTTTGGTCCATCAGTGTACATGTACTTTTACACATACCTGCCCATCTGGCAAATGCAGGATGTTTTGTTGCAAAAATACATCTATAGGTACCTGCTGCCTTGGATGGGTATTCAGTTTTAAAACATAATACAAAACAATCTTCACGGTAAAAGCCTGAAATATAGAGCATAATGTCAGCACACAGATGTAGGCCACATAATGTCAGCACACATATATATAGGCCACATGTCAGCAAACACATATAGGCCAAATAATGTCAGCACACACATACGGGCCAGATGTCATTCAGCACACACATGTAGGCCACATGTCAGCACACATATAGGCCACATGTCAGCACACATATGTAGGCCACATGTCAGCACACACATACAGGCCACATAATGTCACCACACACATGCAGGTAAAAAAATAAAGGTACGGGCTGCCTTGGATGGGTATTCCATGTTTAAAACATAAAACAAACCCATCATCAAGGTGAAAGCCTGCGTAATGTCAGAACATTTGCTGACAGTTACCTTTTCAACTGCACGACCTGTACGGTAACTCATTAAGTCATACATTCAGCAAGATAATGTACAGATCTCCTTTTTGAAGATCTTTGAGAATGTTAAATCAATTACAATGTATACATGCGACATCTTCCTCACCCACTTTGGTCAATCAATGTACATGTATGTACTTTTACACATACCTGGTCATCTGGCAAATGCATGATGTATTGTTGCAAAAATACATCCATAGGTACCTGCTGCCTTGGATGGGTATTCTGGTTTTAACACATACTACAAACCAATCTTCAAGGTAAAAGCCTGCAATATAGTGCATAATGTCAGAACATTTGTTGATAATTTCCATTTCAATTGGACAACATGTACGCCACTTTGATTCACAGGACACCAAATCATAATGTTACATCTAGGCCTTACATACATGTACATGTATGCCTCACCCAATGTGGTCAATCAGTGTTAGTACCTTTGCAGGTACCTCACCACCTGGCAATTTCAGGATGTACTGTTGCAAAAAAATAAAGGTACTGGCTGCCTTGGATGGGTATTGCATGTTCAAAACATAAAACAAACCCATCATCAAGGTGAAAGCCTGGGTAATGTCAGGGCATTCGCAGATGATTTCCTCTTCACAAACAATGTAAATATCCAGTGCTTCCAAAAGATTACAGTTGCCTGAGATAACAATTGTTGGTGTTGGCTTCTTTGGTGCTTGAACAATATCCTGTGGACTGGCTCCATCCTGCTGCAACAAAAACATTTAATCATTATCATTTAAAATCATCTGTGTTACATTTTTAAGAATAGTCTTCTGCTTGATGCTTTTTTTCTTTAATTTCTATAAGGCACCGGGACCAGACAGTCCATGGATCAAGTGCTGCAGGTTTTATAAACCCAAATCAGAGGAAGAACCTGTTTCTATTGCAAAATTTAAAAATTTGGTCAAACTACAACCAGATTTACTCTAGGCTTTACATATATATGTACATTCATTCTAATAGTAGCATGCCGTGTTAGTGCAAAGATTTCCTGGATAATGCAAACGGTACTTATAGTTTTCTATGACATTTGTGAAAATTATTTTTATTCCATGCTTGAATCAGCTGTCCCATTGAGAACAGGTCATTTGCAGCCATGCAGACTGGTAGGCCATTCTCAACACAGTGAATCTGAAAAAAATTCTCACCTCTGATAATGTGTCAGCAGTGTCATACATGTAGGTCAGTTGCATTTGCAAGTTTATGTTTTCAGTGTTTGAGTTACACAGTACATACCATTATCTCATTTTCCACACCTACGCCTTAACTATACAGTAGTCCCCCTCTTAATAACACCACCCAAAATGTACCAGAAATATTGGCCTGATGTGCAAGACGGGTGCACTCTCTTGAAGAGAAAAATATTTGATAGAAATACCATACTTAGTGCAGAGAAGTGGCCTTTGTAGAGAGGGGGCCTTATAACAGGGGTACCACTGACATATAATCCAACCAGCATGGTCAAGCACAAAATGTCGTACTGCCAAAGTTTATTTTTTAAATGCTTGGATGAAAGTTTTGGTGGTTTTAATAGGTTTTGCTCAGTGCAGCACCTCAAAAATCTTGTGCACATGAATTAGCTTGAATGCATACCCATATAGGCCTTGCAAGACATGTCTCTCCTATGCCTTGCCGTGGTAGATGACTTTTCATCTACCCCAGTTGGGGTAGAATGAAATGCACATGCACATTTTGCCCCCCCCCCCCCCCCAGCTGAATTATTGATTTTGATTTCTTACATAAGTTTCGATTGACTTGAATGAGGAGCAGCACTTGCTGTTTAACTTATTTGTGGAGTGTGTGACACAAGGTAGCAATAATGCATCATGTGTATTTAAGTTTAAATTGAAATTGATGTTGCAGGCGAAGGGAGCATCTACTGTGACAACCTACCAGTTTACTTTCACAGACAAAGTGGGTAAAATATCAATCAAAGCAGTAAAAATCTTGTAGGCATCCAAGAAAATAAAATCCACACTATCTGAAGTCTTGCAGACAGATTTTGGCAGCACTGTTGGGCACCGTTCACTGCTTGGCAAGCCTCGCGGTGACCGGTGCCCCAAAAGTGCTGTCGAAATTTGCCAAGCGTGCTTCAGCCAGTATGGATTCTCTATAGGAAGGACCCCCCCCCACCTTGAAATATTTTTAAGAGGGACCTCAATATATACCAAGGATTCTGTAAATTCACTTTAAATTCATATACAGCCTTATTTATAATCATATTAATGTGAAAGTGATTGGGAGGGTTAGAAGACAAGAGTCCGTCAGGCAAGGGGAAACAAAGGCACAGCTTTTTTGTATTTTGCCAAAGCCATTTATATTTTTGGGAATTTTGGGGCAAGTAAAAAAAGTGTGCTCCCTCATGAAATATATTCACTTCCCTGTTTCCATTTTTCCCTGAATCCCTCAAGACATTTTAAAAGTATCAAACAAAAATTTCCCTTCCCTCTCTGGTCAAATTCCAGAAACTCTGCTATCCACAACCAACATATTTTTAAGCCTGGCCATTATACAATGACATGTTGCATAATATAAAACTTTTTGGCCAAATAAAGGTTTCTGAGTCCGAGTTCAAATCTGTGATTGTGAAAGGAGATAATTTATAATGTCAATGAATTACATGATTTGCCATAAGGCCACGCAAAAATATATCTCGCTTTATCATCAGTGGTTTTCCACAATTTCAGAGGATGGGAGGGTTTTTTTGTTTTTAATTTTTTTTTCAATGATTTACTGTATTAAAGTTTCGGCAAGTCTCCATTGCCTGTACAGGTCATTTGTTCATTCAGAATAGCATGAGAATGCTGTAATTCACCACCCAAGGCTTAGCAGCTTTTAAGGTGAACGACTGGCCACACTGAGAAGCCAGGGAGGACTACATTATTTACATGTTTGGTGGGGAGTCTCTCACTTTAGTCTCAGCATGGCCAGGCACTGCCCAGTAGGCCCAGAGGTGAACAAAACAAGTTAATGAGTATTGCAGAGCAATACATAGTCCCCCGTTCGTCGCCCACGAGGTTGAATGGACTACTATATAGGGGTGTGACCTAGATGAAAAAAAAAATTAAAAGTATGGCACATTCTTAGATTAAGCTTCACATTTGTGTAAAATTTCATTAATCTAAGTAAAAGGACAAAAAAGTTATGGCCCGGACAAGATTTTGAATGGATTTCACAGTGACCTGGATATTTGACCTAGTGACCTACTTTTGCCATGTGACACAACATCTCCCCAGGTAGTATTAAAATAATAAATTTGGTAGCTGTAGGTATTATAGTAAGGGAAATATGGCATGGACAAGGTTTTACATGGAGTTTACACTGTGACCTAGATATTTGACCTAGTGACCTAGTTTTGCGTCGTGACACACTTTTAGGTCAAAATACATTATCAGTAAACTTTTATAACAAGAAGTCAAAATTTTTTAAGAATTAAAGTAAGGACATGAAAATACTGTACATTTATGTATTACTGTTACCCAAATATTTGACGGACGGACGGACACACGGACGGTGCCCATTACCATATCCCTCTAAGGTCTACCCACCATAAAAAAAATCAAAGGGCTGGCATCAATAATTTAGAAGATATGGCCTGGACAAAATTTGTATTGTATCTTGAGCTTGCTTAATGAACTTCGTTAATTAATTAATTAATGGAAGTAATTAGCCACAGAAAACAATGCGTATGCACACCTACTACCTAAGGTCTACACACCATAAAAAATTCAAAGGGCTAGCATTAATAGTTTAGAAGATCTGGCCCGGACAAAATTTGTCTTGCTTAATGAACTTTGTTAAATAATTAATTTATGCAAGTAATTAGCCACACAAAACAATGCCTATGCACACCTACTACCTAATGTCTACCCACCATAAAAAAATTGAAGAGGTAGTATTAATATAGGGAAGATATGTGCCGGACAAAATTTGTTTCTGTATATTTACATATCGTGGTGACCCAAATATTTGACCTAGTGACCTAGTTTTGCTTTATGACACTTTTTTAGACTAAGCTTCACATTTGTGTAACATTTCATGACTCTAAGTGAAAGGACAAAAAAGTTAAGGCCCGGACAAGATTTTTCATACATATGTATTCTGTGACCCAGATATTTGACTTAGTGACCTACTTTTGGCACACCATACACCTCTATCCTAGGAAGTACAAACACATTAAATTTGGTAGCTGTGGGTGTTATGGTGTTGGAAATATGGCCCGGAGAAGCTTTGGACGGACGGAAGGACGGACGGACGGACGGACGGACGAGGTGCAAACCTATAGTCCCCCACCAAGTGGGCGGGGGACTAATAAAGCATAGATCTATGACGTAAGCCTTTGGAGGAGAATCTAGTTCTCTTGATCGGTGCTAGAGGTGCTGACCACTAAAGGCATTGATTGAAGTTTTGTCGGCAAAATTTTTTTTTGCAAATATTTACCAAATAATTTTTTTACACAATTTGGTGCGGTACCGAAAAAAAAAATGATGGGGGCGTGGATGATATCGATAAACCAGGACATTTTTGTGATTTGGCCTAAATCTCATAAATCTATCAAGTAATAAGTATCATTTCATACAGAATTCAACAGATAGGCCCATTTACCAATTTTGTGATACGTTTACTTATTCTGGTAAACATTACAAACTAGCACACGATCTAGTCCATGTTGTAACATGTTTACTAACTTTTGTTCTATGTTTACTTATTCTGGTAAACCTTGAACAAACTAGTTGAATATTCCCGCGCTTCGCTGGTCATATGACCCAGAAAGTCGCTGTTTGAACGATTCTGACATTTTGAATCATTTCCTGCGAAAAGTTACTTGTAAATCTTAAAAAATAGTAATATGCCTATCCTGTTTTGTTACACACTGGTAAAACTGCACCGTGTGTCTTTAGCATAGTCCTAACTTTCTTTAAGCATGCTAAGTTAGAAACTATCGTCTGGGCAATTTTGACTGACCCAGACTCGAGCTTCCCTGCCGAGTCGAAATCAAAGGACATCTGCATAACTTCATAAGAATATGAAAAACATCTTACACTTTCCGGACTCTTTGAACATTGCCAAACTTTTTATGATCGTTATTTTGCGCAGACAGTGATCAGATAACTTACCTGGTAGATGTGATCTGCACTTTGAAAACCCGATTATCTGTCTGCTGCTACAAAATGGCGTTGCGGAGATTCCCGGGAGCGGGCGTTATTTGAAAGACATTTGAGGGAGCATTCATTGAAACCAGTAAATCTTTACTTATTTTAGTAAATGTTTAGGCCAAGAACATGTTGTATGCCTATTCAGTTCATGTTTTCAATTACTGCTTAATGTATTTATTTTTTACACGAATGAGTTCGGATGGAACCATGAAAGAAGGCTTAGATAGGCCTACATGCTTGACAGTTTTTTTTTTCAGTGTCTCAAAAAGTTAATTTCATTTAATAGTTTTTAGATTTTTAGTGTTTGATTTGATGAATTTGTTTCTTTTCATTAGTTCTAAATGTTAGAAGTTGACGAAATGTCGGAGGTGAGAGTTCTGTGTCCTCACTCCAGAATTTGGCAAGAAATGATAAGATACTGGGCTGTTAGGCCTATGATATAATAGGCCTAACCCCTATTGAAACAATTATTAAATACAGTCGTACTTAAATTTACGGTGAAACCGACCTTAATTCTTTGGAGAGAAACATAAAGCATTTATTGACACTTTTTTTGCATTGTGGACTGCATCACGTACTTATTTGGTTTGGGTTTTTTTAGTGTTTTTTTGGGGGGGGGGCTTTCGGTTTTTGTTTTGTTTTGTTTTGTTTTTGTTTTGCTTTTGTTTTTGTTTTGTTTTTTTGTTTTTGTCTTTCTTGGTTTTTGTTTTGGTTTGTTTCAATTGTTTTGTGTTTCGGCTCTTGCTGCTCAAGCAGTGGGTGTTTAAAGTGTTTCTTACCTAGCTCGTTTTCGTTAACGTTAGGTCAACCATGAGTCCGGATAACTGGGAAGCATACAGCTAGGCCACAGTGCTGCAGTATGTTTACAGGAAACAAACAACATTCATCACCTTGTCTTGTCACTAGTGTCTGTGGGCCTATCAACCCCGACCGCGCAAGTCGAATTTCGCTGATCAATATTGCTTAACCGGCTAAATATTTGGTATGTAAACGTACCTAATTCCTTGGTTAAGGACTCAACCCATATGTCTGTCAATAGGCTAGATTTAGTTATTTCTCCATTGATTTGCATCTTAAAATTCTGCGAGTTCCGATCGTGATTAGTGAAGGATCCCTTTTGACTTCCTACACTGGTAGCTTTTCTTCAGCCTTTTTGTGCGGGTTTGTAAACCTCTCCTGTAAATAAGTAGATCTCTGCACAAACTATACAGACCAAGTAAAAGTTTACTATGGCACTAGTATGCTGAACAATCAAGTTAACCTATATCCTACATTAGTAAAAGTTCACCTTTAACAAAGGAAATATTACCTTTAGTACGAGTAACGTTTACTATGTTTTTTTACAGTGTAGGGAGAACAGCGTTCCCCTATTTCTCGTCTGTTTTAATGTAACTAGCCACTTTTTTTTCCAGTAGCGTTCATTATTAAGCGTTCCACTGAAGTTAAAGGAATTGAGACAAAATAACTGGTGTAACAGTTTACCATTAGCCGTTGGAGCCACACCCTCACTAAAATCAACTTTGTGGCATGCTGCATATCAAGCTTCTGTATTGGGGCGTCTATAGGGTGCCTTACTAATAAACTCCAAAATGTGTTTACAGCTTACTTTGGAAAGCAATTTGACATCAAACTAATGTCGATTCTAATACCACATTCAATTGAACTAACACACATGGAAAAATATATGAAATACTAGATACGTTTGAAGAAGAAAATGTTGTATACGTGTAGTAGTACATCATCAGTTGTGAAGCTGCTTATGTCACTCTTGTCCTAGCTTAAATGTGACTGCCCAAGAAGGTTGTAGCCAAAAATGTGTGGTGATATACCAGGCAAGCGCACACATTTCCCGCCAAAATCTGACCCCCTCGCTAGGCGACCATGATACTCATCTACCATGATAAGAGGGACTTGATAAGCACACCAAAAGTGTTACTATAGCATTTTTAGTAACAAGGAATGCTTATTCTAAAGAGACGATGGTTCCTTCTTATGTCATGCTCAATGTGTAACAACATCATATGATTATGACATTTAAACAGATAATCATTTCAAAGTCCCAAGTTTTTGCAACAGCAAAACATTTTGCCCCATTTGACAAAGGCATTTGCTTGTAAATACGCCAACACGGATACTCTCTTGTTTTGGTGAAGGCTAAAGAGGCACCGTAATCAATATGAATGACCTGTATTGCTTTGAGAAATCGAAACATGGTGAATGATACAGTTACAGAGTTTCGGGATAGCGACACGATACTGTATGACGATTATTTTAATATACGTTAAAGAAAATGTGCCTGCTGAATGACTTTTATTGTTCCATCGAGCGTGCATGCAGCAATGCGTGCGGATGCTGTGTAACCAGTAGCTCCGCAGGCCAATGGATGGCATGACGAGAGACAATAATGCGATTCGGCATTGTCATAAAGCCAATATTATATTGATTGATATATGTGACACAAATACTTCTAAAAACCGACGAAATACTGGAAACGATGTGTCTAATACATGTGTCATTTTGCTGGGTTTAAATAGTTATAATACATATACTAAACTGGGAAATCATTTCTGCATGCATATGCAATCTTACAGAGCCGGAAATATAAAGGTTTTGCAAGGGAACGAAACCATTTCTGGGAGGGAAAGCAAAAGTTTTGCGAGGGAACGAAATAATTTCGCAAGGGAACGCAATAAAAACAAATTTTGTGAGGGTACGCAATTTATTGTCCTCATATCTCCTCTGGGGCTCCGTACTATTTTACGCTTTTTGTGTGTGTTTTCAAAATTTTGCGAGGGTACGCATTTTTTCCTCTTATGTCCCCTCTGGGGCTCCGCAAAAGTTTTGACACTTTGTGGGTAAGGTAAAAAGCACGAACCAAGACTCAGTGGTTCACCGTTGAAGCACGTGAGCGGCACCTGGTGTTAGGTTCAGGTATTGGTGTCTGATCCGAACACTGCTGGCAGCTGGCAGTCAGTGGATAGACAAGTGCTTTTGAAATAACCGGTACACATTTCAATAGTAAATTATGTATGTGCGCATAATAATAATAATAATAATAATAATAATAATAATAATAATAATAATAATAATAATAATAATAATAATAATAATAATAATAATAATAATAATAATAATAATAATAATAATAATAATAATAATAATAATAATAATAATAATAATAATAATAATAATAATAATAATAATAATAATAATAATAAAACACACGATAATAACATGTCAAAGAAAGACATGTGCCTGTCAACTTGTATCAAATTTCTCAGCAATATTCAAACCACGTATCTGCGGTATGACATATTCAGGGAGAAAAACCTTAGCCGCGGCTGAGCTGTTCTTCATTTTTTGAGCCGGTTCGCCTCATTTTTTAAACGATCCGGTTGAGCTGTGCTCATTACTGTCTCTATATCCATGCACATTATATTCCACAGTCGTATAGTTACACCCTGGATACCAGCCATATGGTTCAACGGTGACGTTTAAGAGACAGTTTCTCTGGTCATTTACCATATCAGGGCTCGATAATTTTTTTAAAAATCACTTGTCCGCAGGGCAAGTAAATTTCAAAATCCACTTGTCCTGATAAAACTTCTATAAACATCGTTTTTTTCAAACACAATGCTAAGGCCTACACAAACCATTTACCCTAAAATATATTTGCCGCGTATTGTCGCTTGCCAACTCGCACAAAAATGTCAAATTTTACAACGATTCAAGCTGCAACTGTTCGACAGTGAAACTGGCAAAACATTAAAAATACAAATTAAAAAAGTAAGCTAATTGCATGGGGTGACTAACGATGAAAAATACATTGTAATTTCTGGGACGATAGGAGTCCGTATCCCGGTTAAACTTAAATAACGATTAAAACAGTTGCATTGGTTTCAGGATCCCTTCTCGCTGCCTCTGATGCCGTGATGGGATGCATAGCGTTTGCGTACCTACCATGAACGCTATCGGTACATCGTGGTAAATTTGCGTATACAGTATTGGCAAGTTCCTCACAATAAACGGTGTTCTTAAATCAAATTCAAACGAAAATTTTAATATTTCTAATCAGAAATCGAGCGTGCGCACCGTCAACATCTTTCCTGCAACTGTACACAAACAGCTGCATGCTTTGGCCATGTGGCCTGACGCACAACACATCACCCGATTGGTCAATTCAGTCACATGCAAAAATGAGCCAATCACAGCTCGTGCTGCAGTGTTTTCATCATGGCTTCCACCCAGCGAACATGTGTGAATCTGCCGTAATTTACGGAGGGAACACACAAACGGGAAGCTTTTTTTTTTTAATTGCAGCATGCGAAAATAAAGATTCTAGTGTTTATAGCAACAATTATTTGGAGTCACAGGCAAATACGCAAAGGTAGGGGGATAGAGAAAAATGCCGAATGTGTGACAGATCAGTCAGCATGATGCTCCCTTCACGATACATAGATTACTCCACGCGGTCACTTGCGTGTGACTGGCAGATGTGTGTTTTGTTTGGCCGGGAAGTCAACTTGCGGCACCATTACATGATCTCTCCAACACTTTTAGAGCCCACCGATAAATTGTCTTTGATGCTAATTTGCTCAAGAATTCGCCATGCAAGTTTTAAATTTTTTTGATGTTCCTTTGCCATCGTTCGGGCAGATAAGACTGACGGTGAGGTGCTGTGACCTTGCCCCGATACGGGCGAAAGCCAATACGCCCCAATGCATGACTGCTGCCTTGCTGGTACCTTTGATCTCGTCGTCGTATGCACGCAACGGTCAAAATACCTGCTTGTTTTGACAGAAATCAAGTAGGTGGTCAAGTCCTGTTGAATACACCTGCTGACCATGTAATTGTTTAAACCTGGATTGTTTACTTTAGGCCAGGGGATTATCATCACCTATTGCGCATTGGCGTCCCCACGCACATGCTTGCATTGGTGTTTATGTTCTGTTCACACGGACCACAGTAATCGCCAACACACACACAGTCGCGAAGGCTCAGACTGTTCATCATTATGTTGCCGTGCATGCAAACAGACGTAATTTCAGTCCAGTTGAAAAAATTAGCTTGTCCGCAGGACAAGTTGAATTTGAAAGTCACTTGTCCGAGAAGAGCTTTAGCTTGTCCCGGACCGTCGGATCATAGGAATTTTCGAACCCTGAACCATATCTGAACATTGGGTAGATCCTTACCTCGCAGTGACAATCTACTATTGGCATTAATTGTAACTTGTTTTTAAACCTTCACAATCGGAAGAAGACAAAACCGGTGGCCTATACTCACGAAAAGTCACAGCACCCTGCAGGGCTGTGGGTTTTTTTCTATCACAATTTACAACGTGAAAACTTGGAAAAGTTGTGCTTGTAGCAGCAATAATCAACTTTGCGTCGTAAATTAGTTCATAAAATTGAAATATTCTTGGACTTTTTCGGATGGGGTATTAATTTAAAACAACAATGAACAGTTTTAATTTAATTTATAGATATATAATGGAAAATTAATGTTTGATTGATATTCAATGCAATGGTAATACCATTGCACTGGATATCAATCAAATAAACTTATAGATTTAAGGGAAATTAATATTTGATTGACACTCAATGCAATGGTACTTCCATTGCATTGGATATCAATCAGAAAAGTTTAAAGTTGTGTATACCATTGGTGTACACAAGTTAAAACTTATTTGTTAAAGTTGCGCTTATTTTTGTTTCGAACTACGCGACAAACGTTATTGTAAAAGTATCAGCATGAATCAAAGATTTCTACTTTGATAGCAGCACGGTTCACCTTTAACGTTGATAGTTTCTTTGAACTCAAGTGTTGGACGAATCTCTTTCATTTCGAACTTTATCCGATTTAATAGAAATCTGATCATGTAATATTACATAAAGTATCACTTCAACCACTGAAAGTTTGTCTGTAAATCTTATTTCCGAACTGATAGAACGCGAAGACATCTCATTGTTTCATATGCTTTTTAAAGCTGTCCCCATCGTTATTGGTTTACTTTCTGTTCACGTATTAGTAATGATACAAATCACATCCGTGCATACACCCCAGAAACATATTTGTTCTATGTGTCTGCTGTTACAAAAAGGTCCTTTACTTTCACACAAGTATTGCTCTTGCAATGACCAGCCATCCGAATTTTCACTGATAATTGTGTCACAACAATAATATAGTACTCGGTTCTCTCTCTCTCTCTCTCTCTCTCTCTCAATCTCTCTCTCTCTCTCTCTCTCTCTCTCTCTCTCTCTCTCTCTCTCTCTCTCTCTCTCTCTCAGTTCTGAACCAAGTCGTTCTGATTTTATTCTTGTGTGAAGCCTTAATAACCAACTCTTTATGGTCTTTTACTCTATTGTGTACTTTTAAATACTTCTGTAAGAAAGTGTTTAGCCTCTTTCAGTTTATTTACTGGTAAAATGGCGTCTCTGGTGGTGGAAAATATGTGGTCATCATGGCGCGCCGGTCCTTTCATTTTGAATAGTGCAGGGTGCTCCTCCAGAAAGGTATTACTGCATTGTTTTGATGTAGTGATATGTGGTTTCTCTAATCTCGGGTGCAAATAAAATCATCATCATCATCATCATCATCATCATCATCATCATCATCATCATCATCATCATCATCATCATCATCATCATCATCATCATCATCATCATCATCATCATCATGACAAAAGCTGTATGGTATGAATGAACATGCTGACCGACGAAAACTAAAAGCGAACTCATTCTTTAGCTGTATTGTGTAGAACGCATCTGTAGGCTTTACCTTTCCCCCCCCTCAAACACCATATCGTTTTGGATTGGCTATACATCAAACGTTTTTCCTTTTCAACTTAATAACACACAACAGTGTCGTAACAGGAATGAGCAAATGAATGACATACTCACAGACAAATAAATAAAGGATATTTATAAATGCCATAGATACATCAAATAATGTAAACGTTTTTGTTGTTTTTAGCGTTTATTAAATGTAATTTTATCTCATGTAGGCACACGAGGTATATGAACTATGTTCATCAGTGCGTTCGTCTAAAGCGCACTTTCGTACCTATATAATATGAACAAATTTAATATCTGGTATCTTTGACAGCCAGCTTCACCAGTTAAACCTTCCGTGACAAATTATAGTGTCAGATTACACAAGTTAGTTCAGGCTTGTCCACGGTCAGTCGGCTCGTGACACTGATATAAAAATAAATGTTTAGTCAGGTGAATCTGACCTATCCACACAAAATCAAATTTCATGAAGGATCAGGACTCTATAATAATGTACGTCTCACGATAAAAATAGAATGAACAGATATTTTTAAATATATAGGCCTAATTAGCGTTTGTCATGTTCCACTGCACGGTTTCAAATGATTTGTTAAGGCGGCCCTGTCAAGAGTGTTCAAGGATAACAGAATAAAGTCAAATGGGATCCTAATTCCAAATTACAGGTGGTATAATAAATTAAGAGACGGAGAGACAAGAAAAAAAGAAATACCTGCTAAAGCTGGTAGCCGTTTTACTAGCAGTTACGCTGGAGTTGTCGGTGCTGCTTGTTCCATCCTCGCCGTCACTGTCACTCTCTGTCCCCGGCCCATCGTCTTGCTCCTCGTCATCTGGTGACGGTACCCTGTGCGTTGTGCCGCTGCTGGATGATTCCATGAGTCTTGTTTGTGGAAATCTTCCAATTCAGTTGCTGTGAAGAACCCAGTGCATGTCATAAAAGCGTCATCCAGGACTTTACCAATCCATGGATTAATTTAGCGTTTGGGCAATGTCATTGTATTCTCTCCCTTGCGGAGTTTAATGCATTGAGTCCATGTTGTTACACGCAAACCTAATTTGTTGCCCTCGTGACGAGTTTAGGGAATATCGACTTATAATTTAGTTTCATTTATCCATTCGTAATTAAATCAGGATTACTGAACAATCCGAGCAAGATTATTTGTAGACGTGCCTGTACCTCTGATCGATTGATCCTTTCCCTCAGTCTCTCTACAGTCTTTCAGTCAGTACCACACACACAGTGTATCTATAGTGTCAGCTGAGAAACCAAGCATGACAAATCGCCGAGTATATTCAGTATCGAAGACATCCAAAACATAGAGCCAACTGGCGGCTGAAATTAATGATGTTCCAGTCAAGCAGGACGAGAAAATCACATGCTCATTTCCTTGTAAGATAAACGCTGTTAACTTTGACTGAGTGGGGATAATAGACATATGTCATGTTTTCGTATATACAGTACACACATCTATTTTGTGATCACACTATTTCTGGATACTCCTTTATCAGACAGATGTACCATAACCACTGATCAATTGTTGGGAAGAACGATAACTCATCGAGCGAGTTTGATGACCTCATCAAGTGATCAATACTCAATCACAAACATACGGACAGTCATAATCTGCCAATTTGACATACGAGCGGAGCCTATAGGATCTTGTTGGCTGTAGTTGTGTGTAAAGCACGAGGTCGAGAGAAGCGACACTACTTTTGGTCTACACATGAATTTGAATCTTTACGTTTAAAAAAATACATGAATTGACAACTATTTGTTGTATTTGATATAGAAAATAACCAGCAGGGTGCCTGCGCGAAGGCAAACTTTCAGTTTTTCACAGTTCCTTTAGTATAAAAGAACTAAATATCATCATACATCTAAAATTAATTTGTGTTTATATCTGTGCATTTTTTCCATGGATTGAAGCCCCAGTTGACTTGCGAAGGAAAAATTGATGAAAATATCGATTTTGTCACAATGCTTCGAAAGATTTTTACATGTAAGACATTAAGACATGGCAACTGCCTCACAACGTGACGGAGAACGTATAGGTCCATAACTGTTTTCAAGCTCATGTAGACCTATAGCTATATTCACTGCGAATCGAACTTCTCCATGTCTGGAGAAACTGGTGAACAAATGGGATAAAGTGTTCAATTTCCTGTTAAACATGCAGCACATGCACCGACAGGCGCGCTTCAAAACTACGGATTTATGTCCACAAACAGGGAACGGATCGAGTTCCTGGGAAACAAAGGATCCGTACTTTTTTTTCACTGGGAGGAGGGGGTCAGGTAGAGGGGAGACAGCAGGCGGAGGAGTAACTTCTCCATACTCATCTTGAACACGTAAACGGTCATTGGTAGACTTTAGACCTTCATATAGCCTCAGTCGTTTGAGTTTTGTTAAAATGTGAATAGCCACGATTTCATTTCAGATTGTTTTGAAGAGGTAAAAATAGACAAAACTTTACTCGGGCAGCTCAGGGGCATGGTTGACGGTACAATTTTGAAAATGAGCATGTAAAAAAGTGAAATTTTGATTTTTGTAGCAATATAAGCTTTCATGCACAATTATTAGGCCTACACTCATCAGTTTCTTTTCATTAATGTGCCACAGTACAAAATATAAACAGTTAGAAGATGCATACGACACACTTGGCATGCTTGTATACGGAGCAATGAATTGTGCATTGGACATACTTGGCATGCTTGTTTACAGAGCAATAAATGGTGAATTGGACACGGCATGCGTTTTCCGAGCAGTAAATGGTGCATTGGACATACTTTGCATAATTGTTTGCGTAGCAACATGACGACTAACACCTTAATACCCCTCGGCCAGCCACAAAAAAGACCTAGTTCTCCTGATATCGTGCACAAGAGTTTCAAGGTAAGTTGACTTGGGCAACTTTAAAATTGAGTCAAAGTCACTCTCCTTGAAACTTGAATTTACCTTTCGAAAGATCACCTGTGAAAGTTTTGTGATTCTAGCTTATCTGGTTCTTCTGATATTCCTTGCAATTTTTTTTTCAAATGGATTGACACCGGCGACCTTGAAATCAGGTCAAGATCACTGTCCTTCAAACCTGAACTAAACCCTCTTGAATTTACCTTTCGAAAGATCACCGGTGAAAGTTTTGTGAATCTAGCTTATCTGGTTCTTCTGATATTCCTTGCAATTTTTTTTTCAAATGGCGACCTTGAAATCAGGTCAAGATCACTGTCCTTCAAACCTGAACTAGACTCTTATGTAAAAGTCTTATGATCCTATCTTATTCAGTTCCCAGGATCTCATGTATAAGACATTTATTCGCAAAACTTGCCTCTGGTGATTTTCAAATTAGGTCAAGGTCACTGTCCTTCAAACTTGATGAAGACCCTTACAAGGGCGACTACCTGTATATGTTTCATGGTCACAGCAATTCTGGTTGTCCTGATATTGCATGCAAGAAATTCATAGAGAATTGACCTAGGTGATCTTAAAATTGGGTCAAGGTCATTGTCCTTCGAACTTTAGATAACATTCAAAAAGGGTGATCAACTTAAAAAGTTTCATGATCCCAGCTTATCTGGTTCTTCTGAAATCACATGCAAGAAGCAGTTCTTCAGATCTCATGTACAAGACATTTATTAAAGAGCACTAGATATAATGATGGTGCTTGCTCCACTGAGGGGTCTGCCATACACAAATACGGCCCATTTAGGGCGGAAATATATATCACCTTGGACATTGGATACAGGTTCAAAATGAGCTATATACAATAATCTTTGAACATAAAATTGAGCATCCAGAAGCAAATAAGTGGTTTTGTGACCTTGATAAATGGGTCAAGGTCACCCATGTTCGAACTTAACCTTGGCCCTATAGAGGACTATAATCATGTACAATCTAAAACCCATAAATGAAAAAGTTTATAAATTATTGTGCAGACACTGAATTTCACAAAAGTAGCTGTGTGACATTGGAAATTAGGTCAAGGTCACTCCTGTTCAAACTTCACCTTGGCCTGATAGAAAACTATGATGACATGCAATATGAAATCCCCATAGCTTGAAAGCTTCTCAAGTTATCATGCCGACACCTAATTCACTAATGTGACTCAGTGACCTTGGGAATTGTATCAAGATCACCCATCTTCAAAATAAACCTAGACCTCACAGGGGACTATAATCTTATGCAATACAAAAGCCCCAACTCAAAAGCTTCTCCAGTTACCATGCAGACACCAAATTAACTAATGTGGGCTGTGACCTTGGGAATCGGGTCAAGGTCACCCATCTTTGAACCAGATTTAGCTCTTACAGAGGAAAAAAACCCAGTGCAATATGAAAGCCCTAGCTCAAAAACTTCTCATGTTATCATGTGGACACCAAATTCCCTAATGTGGCTGTGTGACCTTGGGAATAGGGTCCAGGTCACCCATCTTAGATCTGAAAGTAGCCCTTATAGAGGACTAAAATCCTTTGCAATATGAAAGCCTTAGCTCAAAAACTCCACAAGTTATCATGCAGAAACAATCCGTATGGATGTGGCTCTGTGACTTTAGGAATTGTGTCATGGTCACAGCCCTAACTCAAAAGCTTCTCAAGTTATCATGTGGACACCAAATTTACGAATGTGGGTCTGTGACCTTGGGAATTGGGTCAAGGTAGCCTGTCTTGGAACTTGAGCAAGCCTTTACAGGGGACTATTATCTTGTGCAATATGAAAGCCCTAACTCAGAAGCTTCTCAATTTATTATGCAGACACCAAGTTAACTAATTGGGTCAAGGTCACCCATCCTTAAACTTGGCCTAGCTCTTACAGAGGACAGTAATCCTGTGCAGTGTGCAATATGAAAAGTCCCAGCTCAAATACGTCTCAAGTTATCATGCGGACACCAAATTCACTGATGTGGCTATGTTACCCTGGGAATAGGGTAAAGGTCTCCCATCTCAGAACTTAAGGTAAACCTTATAGAGGATTGAAATCCTGTGCAAAATGGATGCCCTAGCTCAAAACCTTCTCAAGTTATCATGAAAAAACAAACCGGATGGAAGCAAGGACGGATGCTGTACAGTACCTGCGATCACTATAGGGGACTCGCCTTCGGTGGTCCCCTTAAAAATTGCCTCTAGGGACCTCCAAATTACTTCAAGGTCACGGTCCTTCCAACTTGATGAAGACCTTTACCAGGGTGATTATCTGTAAATGTTTCATGAACCTAGCAATTCTGGTAAGAAATTCATAGAGAATTGACCTAGGTGACCTTAAAATTGGGTCAAGGTCATTGTCCTTTGAACTTAACGTAACCTTCATAAAGGGTGATTAACGAAAAAGTTTCATGATCCCAGCTAATCTGTTTTTTCAGGAGTCGGGTGCAAGAGGAAGCAACACATGGATGCACATATTCACACACAGACGCAAGCAATAGCAATATCCCCCCCCCCCCCCATTGGGCTGAGGGGTAATAAATAAGGAAACTTAATTTATGTCCGAGAAGGGAGCTCCAACACAGTTTGAGCAACCTTAGCCATCTGTCGACCTGCCTCCTTTGCATCATATGGACAACTTCAAAGCAGCGTAGCAGTTCTATCTCAATAAGAATCTATTTTTCTGTCAAAAATATCCACGCATTATCTTTCATTAAAACTTAATAACTAATATTGTTTAACACATTTTCCTGTAGCATTTACAAAATGAGGACTTTCACTTACAGAAAGCATTGAACTTCAAATGGTTGGTGTTCTGTTTAACAACTGAACTTTTGACAAAGTTCACTGCATGGAAAAATCAAGTGGAGATTGTTGGCTGTTTCAACTTGAAAAATAATCTCAGGTCAAACTAGAGAAACTTATTCAGTTTGTCTGCTGTCCCTTCCTTTTTCACTCTGGAATAAACTTTCAATTTTAAATAAACTGCCAACTTACCTTTGAAGTCACCTGGTCTTTACAAGACAATTTAAAAATAAAATACTACACAAGAAATAAAATTAAAAAGTACACTGTCCATAAAAGTAATTTAACATGGAACATTCAGGTCTGTGGACTTCATAAATTCTGTTCATCAGAGTATTCTCTCATGGTGTACCCAAAATAAATTTGAAACACTCCATAAAAGTAATCATCACACATGACTGACAGTAATTATACTATGAACAAGTTCATCATTTTCAACTTCACTGTTTAATAATTACACTTTATGTACAGGTATCTTGGGAGGACTTTACAATTCATTGGGGGGGATGGTATGCTAGTAACGTACCATACACGCCAAAGTACATACTTTGCCTATCTGCTAACATGTTTGGTAACAAACATAGTTCCATTAAAACTTTTTTTTCTTTTTTTTTTCCATTAAAATTGACTATACCGCTGTGGCACAAAAAGGGCATGTTTTAGCCCACCATTTCTGCCCACATGTCACTGCTAGGTGCAATGCATGTACCAATCACTGTTGTGCTATCACTGTAACCCCTGCTGTGACATCTGCATACTAGCTGTCAGTGGCACTTAACCCTCTGAAAACCTTTTAGCTTAGCTGCCTCTCAGATTTTAACCATTTTTCTTTAGCATTGGCCTTAGTAGATGGCCCTTGTCAAAAGTTCAAGGCCTGGAACTCTTTCAAATGCGCAGCTAACAAGGTGGTCATATTCAGCCTGACAAACGTATCGCAATGCTATGCATGTGCAGCAACAAATGTAACATGTCACAAGTGTGCAAACTTTCAGTACAATCACATGAACATAATACCTTTAAAATCAAAGATCTTCACCAAAGAAGCAATTGCTGTACTTCGTACCACAGTCCTGCTCACTGCCACATTAAGCTTGCAGACTTTAATTTTCACCAGAAGTAAAGCACCAGAGTGCCACCTGGTGCACAGTTTTAACATCATGATCTGGATATAAAGCAGTTTTCAGATCTTAATTGACGTGAATTTGCTTTCCTCTTAGCAATATATACCGCTTGGAGCAAATTACATGTATTTAAACATTAAAATGGATTTTCCAATTTGCCATACTATTACAGACGTATTATCTTTTTCTTGCACTTCAATGTTTATTGCTACCCCCCCCCCCCCCAGGGTAAACAAGCCTGGTCCAACAAAAAAATCCGAGAAACACCCCCATCTACCCCAAAAATATCAAATTATTTTATCATTTTAAGCAAAATCAGAGCAACATTTTGTTTTGACCATTTAATAAAAACAAACAAACAAACAAAAAAAACCATTACGACTTCCCAGGACCCTGGCAAAAAGCTCATCCCTGTTTGGTGCAAAGTCCAGTGTCCCATCATTTATATTTTAAAACAGCTTTATTACAAACAGTTCACAGCCTGGCTTTATGACATGGAAGGGATTCGTTTAGAAACTGGTTTCATTTTAATTTCAAACCAATGAACTTTGTATTTGTATACTTTCTATTTTACCTCTGCAGCAAAAATGGAATGTTGCTCAGGGCAACTGAACCAGTCCAATGTGTGCATACAGCAGGCATTGGGTGATCACTGGCCAGTTTTCAGATACACAGATACCATCCCACTGAATTGTCATATATGGCAAAAATATAGTACTGGTTATAGTCCATACTTTGAGATCTTTAAGAAAATTTTTGATGCATTGAAACTCATGTGTTCATTTTCCTTTTGTCTAATTTTTTTCTGAAAAAAAAAAAAAAAAGGTTGTCTCCATAGCGAACATCACAGCTCCCCCCCCCCCCCCATTCCAACGCAGCTCCCTCAGGGGTCCAAAGTGGATGCAAGCGGGTAAGCTATGTGTGCACATTTGGCAATAAACATTTCTTAGCACTTGCTGTCCTGATATGCAAGGTCTGGCACGCCACCAGTGTCAAAAGAAGGAATTTGTTTCTCTTGTCAAAAGGACCAGCAGACTCGGGGAAATAACATGTCTGCAGCTTGTGGGACCCATCTCTTTGTGTCACTTTTGGCACACATTGAATGGACAAAGCCACAATTGGGAGATATCATAGGGCATCACCCTTACCCCCGCTCCCACCCCCATTTAACCCAGGCTTCTTTTGATGCTAACTCTCGACATTCCAGCATCCTTTTCCTTCAACTTTCCAACACTATAATATCATGGAAAATGCACATCATAACACATATAATCCTTGATACACTTGTCACTCAGACTTCAATCAACAATGCACTTGCCCATGATAGATCCTCCTCAAGACTTCAATCAACAATGCACTTGCCCATGATAGATCCTCCTCAGTACAGACAGGGTGTTTCAAACACTGGCAACACATGTACAATTCTATCGGGTCTTCTGGCAATCTATGTACAAAATTTTTCACCAGAAAAGGAGGCTGATCATAAAGGTTACCGACAACTCACTACCCGCTGTCTTTAACCAAATACTTTACCTAGCACCATGTACATTCATTTTATATCATGGATCCATAAAAACAAAGTCTGCAGTCACTCACTACACACAAAATATATCATACACCATGGATTACTGGACACATACCTAGAAATAATTTCCCTGTCACTGATGTTCCAGATCTATCCATCTTGCCTGCAAAGCAACTTTTTGGAGGGGTTTGTTTCCTCTGCTGTAACTACGACCAGAAGAAAACACTAATTTATCTGCTTAGCAGGCAACTATGCAACTGGTTGCTTTCAGGTTATAAACTAGATGTACAGTTATTGTTGTAAGCCCCATATGTCCACTGCAACATGTCAGTACCTGTTGTAAAGAAACTTCCACGGCAGTAGCTTACGTAGGGAAGTAAGTGTTTTTGAAACACCAAGAGAATAGCCACATTTCTGCTTGCCTACTCAAACGATATGAGAAATGGCCAGATGGAAACAACTTTTTTCAACTAACTTCATTGTGTATGTAAAAGATTTTGGATGAGACTAGTAGACATGTCCTATCAGAATTGCATGCCCCGGATCAACAGCTTTTCTTGGCATGAGTTGGGTGTGTTGTGCTCAACCCTTGCCAAGGAAAGCTGTTGACCCAGTCTAATTCTGACCTGGAAAGGGTTAAAGGTCTATATGACCATCTCCTTATATTATTTTTCCCCAACAATGATGCTACTTCTTTGGTTTTTGAGATAGTCAAGTTTTCATTGTTGTATTGACAGGCTGTTTCTCACCCCTGTTATGTACAGTTATTTACTTATCTATCAACAAATATGTGTTTATTTGTAAACTCTGGCACAGTCACTGACTTTCCTTGTTTATAATGACAATAAATCTTCAGATTCTCACACCTGGACCAATCAACAATCCCTTCATCATATAGAAGCATGCAGACTCTCTGGTTATTTTTTTCCCCCTTTTTCGTTTCTTGTTGTTGTTACAATCATGTCCAAACAGCTTCTCTGCTTGTTGAATCAGTTAGCCCCGTTACCTCCATTCACTTGCTCCCAGACAAAACGCCGGCTGGTTTCAACTTGTAATTAAAAGATGCTTACAAAAGCACAGGGTAACTGTCGTATGCATTCTTGCACCACAAAAGAAAACTGTCAATGTTGAATTCATGTCATTATAGTACATGTACTGATCATGATCATGTCAAAGATATCTTTACAGTACGGTTGCCTGACTTGTTCAGCTATGTCCCTGTCTGCACACAATTCACAATCTTTCCCTCTGGCTACCCTGTACATTTTCACTACAGCACACTTCTGGCACAGATACATTCTGGGTCAGACAGGGATTCCCAGCACTGTGTGTCGGACAGCCTTGTCACTTTGAAACAATCACACTGCCAGAATTCTTAATGTTCAAATTCAAATCGTTCAAATATACGCAATGAACAAATGCTTCTGTTAAAAAATATACAGGTACGTTAGCGACTTTTTGGTGCAGTTATGGAATATATTTGGGGGGTGTACTTTAATGAGACACTTCAACTCTCAAGTTAGGATGAAAATATACATACGTTTTGACACAGATCAAAAGCAAGGCAACCGTCGCAAATTGATGAAGCTATGCACAAAATAATCTTTCATGTGAGCTTTTAATATCCTAATGGGATATATGCTAATTCCATGCAATGAAAACTCAAGAATGACTCTCTGGACATAGAGGAGATGAGTTGATACATGTAATTCACAAAGCAATGCACAAAGGACTATTGCCATTCCAACTGTTAGATGTTCTACTGAAACTGCCATACTAGATACTATTTCATCAGTGGAGCTTCCATCAAAGCCTGCCAGGCTTATATACAGTGCTAGTGACATTAAGCACATGCTGTCTATCATTAACCCTTTCCCCCTTGAATTGACATTGGAGTCAACAACTTTCCATGGCATGAGTTGGGCACTAAGTGCCCAACTCATGCCAAGGAAAGTTGTTGACCTGGGACATGTGATCTTGATAGGGCTCATCTACAATTCTCAGTCAAATTTTTTTTTCACTACTGTTGAAATTAGTTGAAAACACTGAAGCAGACAACATTTGACCACCAGTTGGTTTTGGCCAGTTTAAGGGGGAAAGGGTTAAAGAAAATATTAACGGCAATGATAGCTAAAGGGGGTTTACAGGAAATTTATTAAAATGTCTGCACTTCCTATGTGTTCAAATTACATACATGTCAAGCCAAAAGCTTGAACCACCCCAAAAAAAATGATACACTGTGTACATGTAGTTCCTAAGTTTTGCAATCTTTGACACTCTATATCGTTTGATCATCTGCAGCGACCAAGGTAAGACTGCTAAAACTGAACTTTAGATGTTGTCAAGTCAGACCACGCTGTGATGTGGGACTTTTACAGAAAATTGCCTGACTTGCCATGATGTGTTTACAATGCATTCAACTCATGAAAAATACCCAGAGAGCCAACTTGATCCATCTGCTTGTTACTCCTTCCTTCAAAAGTGATAAACCAACTTGCCTGCACTACAAACCTGCGTAATATCTAAAATCTGTACTCCCCTGCAACTGATTAGCAGCTGTTACAGCAATTAAGGACGTATCTTATGGTGAATAGAAGTAAACAAACAAAAATATACTATACTGTTATAAACAAACGCAAACAAATGATGAAATAATGAAGCATCTTACAATGAAGATTATGGAGCACACTTGCTGAAATTTTGCGACATGCGCACATTTCTGAATACAAAGAGGTGTTTGAATCATAAATGCAAAATGAAATGAACATAAACATCAACATGCATATATTACACAAAATACATTACTTGTGGTGAGAACATATATTTGTCTTCACTGTTCACCCTGTGTTTTCCCCGAAATAAAACTCAATCTGCTCCCCCCCCACCAAGTTTTTAAAAAATGCCCCCCCCCCCCAAAAAAAAGAGAAAAATAAAAAAGACAGAAATAATTCTTAATCTCTATTTCTTCTGCAAGCATTTCAGATCAGTTGCAACATATCTTGTTCATTTCAATCATTTCCAACAAAACAGGTTGTCCTGCATGCTTCGTTATACATGTATGAAACACGAGCTATATGTTTTGCTGTTTTCTTGCTGCCCAAAGTTTGTTTAGACTGTGTCTTGAGTTCTCAACATGATGCTACCATATCCCAGCATCTGACCTACATACAGATGCAAAAAGCTATTGTTTACCAATGCATCACCGATAGAGAACGGTGTCAAATTTAACAAACATACCCATGTCTGCCTGTAAGCTCAAAATAAACCTGGTTCACTTGCAATGTTGGCAACACAACACACCTGAGCTTTAAGCCAATGACTGAAGCTATTTGTGATTATCACAGATGCAACTGTGTTTGTCCTCCGGAAGGTGAGTTACAGTTCCATAATATACAGATACAGATCTCCAATCAGGTACCAGTGAAGAATAATCTGTCTGCAGGTGAGACTATATTCACAAAAATTAGTCTTCTATCCACTTTTTCACTTTCACCTCAAATGTATGTCATGCAACTTTAGCTTGGTAAAAAATTGCTGAAAGAAAAGTCACAGACAGGACTTTTCTTTCAGCAATTTCACTGCCAAGAAACATAAAATCACTGGGGATTTCACCCTTTGTATCTGCACTGACCAAGAGGTCAAAGTGCTTTCCTATGAGCAACAGGAGAAATGGTTAGTGACAAGTTAAAAGAAAGCACAAGGTTAACCGACATTCTCATCGTACATTTTTCGTGTAGTTCCCATAATGCACACCACACATTTAATTCACTTTTAGCCACTTTTAATGTGCCATGGCCTGAATAGCATACTCCAATATATTTATAATGCTATTTAAGACCATCCCTAATGCCAGCAAACAGTTGTCTCTTAACATACAGGGAAATTTATGACTAAAATGGGGGTGATCTAAAAAAGACACGCAGTGTCTCCTAAGAGGGGGCCTTTAAGAGAAGATACAAAAGTATTAATTACTGCTACAATAACACCCTGAGGGGCCAGTCAAAATTTCAACATTTTCACATTACTACACATAATATGTTTTTTTTTCTCCTTTTTTTTTTTGATTGGGGGAGGGGGGGGGGCAACCATCCCCCCTCCTCCTTTTTTTAAATGCATAAATATTTTATCCTCCATGAAATATATTGAAAAATTATGTATTCTAATTAATAATATTTACCGGAGAAGTTGTATACACATTACATGAATTAGTTTTGGGGGTCTGAACAATAAAGCTTTGCATTTTGGTTTGCCAAAAGCAGCATTTTAAACAACTAATTTTCAGTGGAGGAGAGGGCGCTCTATTCAGTGTACTGATGTGGATACATTGTATTTTTGTCTGGCCCCTGAATCTTCTTCAAAGTTTTTCGCTGCCAAGTAATTTCTGCTACTGCGCCCCAGCATGGCCAAAAATGCACACAGGAAGGATTCCACAAAATATGTGATACTGCTGGCCAAACAGTTTGTATCGTCTGTTCACCAATTTGATAACATAATTCTTTACCATGTGAATCTTAATCTTTCAATACCCCAAACTGCAAATTGCATTCCTTTGATAAAGGTTTTTCCACAGTGTTCCCCGGAGCACAAATTAGAGGGCAGATTTACTTTTTCATTTTACTCTCTGGCTTTTAACTCTGCTCCCTTTCTATTTTATTATGCTCACTGCTTTTTTCCCCCAGATTTTTTGCACCTCTTCCACATTATTTTCTTACAAATCTGTTGTCTTAGCAACAATATATTATATCATACAAAAGCAAATTCACTTTAAGTTGGTAAACCTTTTCAAGATTTCCATCTTGTACGAGTAGAAATGCAACAGTTTCAGACTTCCATTTCTGCATGTGCCCTTTTTGCTCCCTATTCTTCATTAAATGTACCCTTTTTCACTTAACTTGCCCTGCCTTCCTCAAACACTACTGAGACCACTGCTCAAGGTAAGTCAAGGGTAGGACAGCCCTTATTTTACTATGTCGGCAGTGTGTATTCATATGTCTAGTTACGATTGTACACAAGGCGTAACTTTTTTTTCTGTCTTTTTTTTTTTAACCTTTTTGGCTGGAGGTGATAACCTAATTACTGATGTACTCTCTACCCCCCCCCCCCCCCCCCCCCCAGTAAACTGAATGACTGTTAATGCACCAGACATATATATGTTGTTATTATTAGGATCAGTTGAAGTGATCTTCAAGACTGGCACTTGAGGACTCCCCACTGGGTTAAAACATATCACATGAACTTTGTACACGATGTCATATTACACAAGTCTTAAATATACACAATTACTCTTGGTGATATGCCTAGGATTTCTATAACATGGACACTCCTTCCCCAATAATATGTATTCAAATATATGTCTCTATGTATGGTTGATGTCACTCTGTCTTCTTTTCTGATGAGTTATGTAGAACCTTTTTACTCAGAGAAATTCTACTTGTATATATATATATACACATATGTACCTTATATATACTACTGCTCAATGTCCTTTGTCATTTAAAGCACTTTGGAGTACCTCCCTTCTTGTCATAATATCATCATAGTTGTGTTTAACATTGCTTACAGAGTATACTTTTGTTATAATTGGAACATGTCATCATCAGTCCTTTGTAAATGTTCCACGGATGACTTAATTTGTTTTGACCTATATCTAGACTTGAACGCCAATTCAGGTTCATTGGTGGGGTCGTCAATGTCGTAGCTTCGACTCTTGTTTCTTGTTCTGTACCGAGATACCCTCTTGCTTGGCAGCAGGAGCAGTGGATTGGAGGCATCATCTTGAAAGCTGCAGACAGACAAAGCATAAAAACATATACATGTGCGAACAACACTGACCTGTCATATGGGAAACACGGTTTCATATTTGGTAACAAGCAGTAATGTGTTTGGGGGGGGTCGGGGGGGGGGGGAGGGAGGGTTGTCACCTTCACAGTATCCTAATATCCAACATATATTGACATGACAGAGTTTGTCCAGGGCAAGACATGGTCAACAAGCTGACCTCTGACCTTCTAAAAAGTTTGAATGCAGAGAAACGATGTAGCTGAGCACACTCAGTAGCATTGCAGCTAAGAGATTTAGTTTCTGGATAAAAAAAACGAAGACATTGTAGTTACACAGGAACCGCTCTGCCCATTACCCAATTTGCCAAAATGCTTATGCTTCATGAATCTGGCTATAGAAATGTGAAATGGCTGAAATATTTTAAAACAAATTATAAAGGGTCCACAAGAGAATCTTTGTTAACTGTGCCTGTATTTCCAGTTTTGGCCATAGATTTCAGAAGTCAAGATCTGTCCTTGGTTGAAATATTCAAGGGATCAGTTTGCATTCCGTGACAAGCACTCTATTTTATTTACTTTTGCTGTTCTTTGTTTTGACTTCATTTCTTTTTTAGTTGCAGAAAAATACAAGCCTGATATATGACATAAAAAACAAGAGGCCCATGGGCCTAATGCTCTGCTGGCATCGCAGCTATATTGCACCTGTTCATTTCAAAGTTGTGAGTCCTCAAGTGGCTTCTGAACATATAGACCTTAATGTAAAAATTGTCCACCAGATGGCATTTGCTCCACATGTAATCATAGCTTATTTGTGTATTGAGTGTATATAATGTCCACCAGATGGCACTTTGCTCCTAATATGATCATAGCTTATTTGTGCAATTCCCGTGATGAATATTGTTGCATGTGCCAAGACAACAATGAGTGAGTCCTTAACTTTATGTTGTCAGGGACCTTGGGACAGAAGATCAAGGACACCCAGATTATGTAATACAACAGGCCAATAGGCCTGCCTGGTGCAGTGCTGACAATGCCATTAAAGTCCAAGCTACACCCTGCCATTACAAAATCACCTCTTTGAACTTTACAGGCATGGTGACCTCACCAAAATAGGTCAAGGTCAATGATATTAAATACAATTCTAGCTTTGGGCATTGTCTATATATCCTATAAATTTGGAAAGACCCTTATATTGCATAATATTGCAGGTGGCGCCACCAATATCGAAAAAAACCTAGATTTTTATATCCCCTAGAAGTCCTGAAAGTTATATTGGGCTGACTTGAAAACTGTGGACACAAGAGTTTCACATTTTAACCTGTATATTACATAATACAATCGGTGGCACCACCAACACTGATGTCCACAAAGATTTTTATACACTTTATACCTCCTGAACGTTATATGGGCCTATCTCCAGAATTGTGGGGTGCAGAGCATTCACAGAATGACCCCAATATTCAAACTGGCCATTTGACCTTGACCTTCAACTTGGATTGAAAAGCTGTTACTGTTCAAAATATGCGCCCAACATCCAGCTTTCCATATAGTCTGTTTGTTCAAATCCAGTAATAACTTTTCCAGTTATTGAGGGAAAACAAATAACATGGACAAGCACCAAACTCCAATATTACTGGGTCACAGTGACCAAATAAGCAGGTCACCAAGTACAGTTTTATGTATTATGTAATTAAGTGCAATTTTGATCTGGAGGCTCAATTCTATTTGCCATTGATGTCCAAGCTACACCTGGCCATTACAAAATCACCTCTTTCAACTTTACAGGCATGGTGACCTCACAAAAATAAGTCAAGGTCACTGATATTGTATAACATTCTACCCTTTGCCATGGTCTATATATCATATAAATTTGGCAAGCCTAATCCAATTACTTTTCTAAATATGAAATTTTCGATCTTAAAACACATTTTGGCTCATAATTTCCGTCAAATTAAAGGTGGTGCCACTGGTATCATTAGCAGCTTAGACTTTGACCTCCCCCACAGTCCCACCAAATTTCCTGAAGATCTGCCAAAAATTAAGGATGCTAGGGTCTTTACAAGATTTTTCACCTTTTGACCCCTTGATTACATAATAATGTAGGTGGCACCATCAATATCAAAGGCAGCTTAGATTTTCATATCCCCTAGAAGTCCTGAAAGTTATATTGGGCTAACTTGAAAACTGTGGACAGTATCGTGCTAACGAGCAAAAGTTTATGGACAGATGGATGGACAGACATGAGCAGTTGCATCAGCTCTGCGACCTTTGGTCAGCAGAGCTAAAAAAGTATATAAGTACATGCATCTTTTAAACACTTTCAGCCTGAAACAATTTTTCATTGTATTACATATCCGACTCCTTTGTGCGCTCAGCCTCAAGCCCCATCTCACCCTCCCCCCCCCTCCGTTTCCAAAAAGGCCACATCCGATATCAATGGAGTGAAGTGGTCATGTGATTTTTCTTATTTTCCCTTCTGCCAATCAATACAAAAAATAACTGACAAATCAACAACTGAACAAAGGGTATTCAAGCAATTTAATTATCTGTTACATTGTAAAATCTGTTTTGGTATCTGTCGGTTGTCACAGGCATTAACCCATTAACCCATCAACCCTTCCCTTGTGGACAGAAACTTGGTAAACATTTTACTATGACATTCATAAATTAAGCATTACACACAACTGAAAGAAGGACAGAAAAAAAGAACAGAAAGGAAAAGCTGTTGACCTAGTTCATACCATTATACCATTCCTTTAATATCTGACACTTTGGTCAGTTGAAGAGGGTGGGTTAGGGTCAAGGAATGCATGCTGAGAAAAATGAGTACTGGGGTCAGGAGGTTCGTAAAATAAAACTTTTTTTGGGGGGGGGGGGGGAGAGGAGGGCGATGAGCTGACAAGGCAATGATCAAGATTCCTAAATTATATTTATAGGAAACTGATATGTGCACATTGTACACTGGACCCTGGATGTATTGTGGCGACCAGGAAACCAGTGGACAGGCACGCAAGCAGACTGTCCCAGTATCCGTGAAAGCACTGGTACATTGACAACAGCTCCACTGTAATCAGCGCTTTATCCATACCATGTTATTTCCTCTAAGTGTATACTGCTTTCAGTTCTCAACAAAACATTGCCCTTTGTTTATTTTTCCAAGTCGCAGTGTTAAAATTTTTCATGTTCAGTGCACACTGACAGCAGAATATCAACAAAATAAATAGTCTTCCCTGAAGTCTAATTCTTCAAAGTCTCATCTTTACTGGGCAAACTTCTCTCCAATTTGCCTACCTCTTTTTAACAAAATTTTTTTCCTTGCCCATAAAGCAATTTTTTTGCAAATCTCAACTGATCTAAAGTTAAAATGTGTTGTCCTGGACACTTTCTGTTAGTATTTTTTATTCAAACATGCAGACACTAAGTATATTCTTTTAAATATGTGGCCAAATGTGTGGCTCAGATCAACTGCATCAATGCACAACTGAGTTTCCTGTTCGCTGTCCACTTATCACACAGAGATCACCTTATCTTCAGTTCGCGCAGATCGAAGTAACCTCGGATAGCAAAATTTAATCCTGAGGATTTTCTCTTAATTATAGCACACAGCAAACTCATCGTGACCCACACATCAAAATAACAATTTGTGACCACAATATATAAAGCACATGTAACTATGCTGCTTGTCAAAAGTGGAATACAACTGTTGCTTGGGTATGACTATGGGTATTCTTTGCCTCTCGTTTCTCTTAACGAGTGCAGCTGCATTTTTGGAGAGTACGTTGTCCACTCAGCAGTTTGAGGGCAGAACCTGAAGCAAGTGTCACAACTTCAAATTGGCTAGACTAACCTTTGCCTAACGAAAACATAAAGTCATCCTTTAAGTTTGGCTTTGGCAACTAGAGCATAATATTCACCATAAAAATCGTCCCAGTAACTCCAGGTTTCATGTAACGCCCGTGGTTTGGGCTGCATTATGAATCAGGTGAGAGGTTTTGAATCTCATCCCAGACATTGCTACTTATAACGCATCCCTCAACAATAACTAGAAGTAGAACCATTTGTGTACCACCAAAAATGGATCATCCTTTCAGCCGTCTTTCCATCACCATTGTATTCAACTGGACTGGGCCCTGAACTCTTTTGTGCTGATGGGATGACAGGTATTATGCTGGTGTGCAGGGGAACTGGGGTACCAGCACCACTGAATTACATGTCACACTTAAGCTATTCAACTCTAGTAGTGCAGTGTTATGGGGTGACCATTTTAACATGTTAATACCATAAATTAATAATAAACAAAATATTATGCCAGGAGGAATAAAATACTACGTATATGCACAGCTTGACATTTATGGCAAGCCCTACTGTCTGCGACAAGTAAAAATATTGAGTCCGGTTTAACTCGGCATTGTCCCAAGTTGAGGCAAAAGTGGGGATCAGACCAGTAGAAAAACCTTAATGTCAAGCCCTGATACGCATCACAATCCTGTTATTATTACTTTTTTTAAAAGCATATGTCTATGAAGTTATGCACATTGGTTTCAAAAAGCAACCCTGTTGCTGTTACAATATTATTGAAAGAAAAACCTTAATATCAAGCTCTGATATGCATTACGGTCCTGTTATTTTTTAAAAAATGTACATTAGTTTGAAAAAGCGACACTGTCAGATGGTAGTCTAATATATATGATCAGGGAATTCTCAACGGTAAGCATACATGCAGTTACTCATGTTTTCCTTACAGATTTTCCAGTGACTACAGCATATTTTTTTTTAAACTTCCTATTTCAGTCTGTTCCAAGTATGCAGAATATATGGTGTACATATATTCTGCATAGATTTTCATACTTGGCAGTTATTCATGATGTGTGAGTGTGTTTCTTTCTTTCTGTAAAACAATTCTACAGAGGTTAACGATTGAAGCCTCTGGTGCCTAGATAACTCTAACACAAATTTAACAGAAATAGCTCTTACTGTCGTTCAGTTGAGCTTAACTACACAACCATACAAACAATGATTACTAAAAAGCATCACCACATTGTATACATAAGTGAAATCTCGCATTCTGTTTGAACAAGGCATGGGCTTCACAACAATATCGGCAGAAACACTGGCCAGATGGGACTGTCTTTTTTTCTTTTCTTTTGATCACCATGGCTACATAATCTGGAAAATTTACAAAATACAAAGGCGGAAAATACACGTGTACACTATGTATAGTATAAAGAGCAGACACACTTTCATTGCGAGATTGCTTTTAACTCGATACACATAACAAAGAGAGGGTGAACCGCAGGCGGAGCTACACCACCAGAGACATTAATTAGTACAGAAAGTTACCAGATTTGTAGACAGGACTCCCAGCGTTACTTAAAATGTCAACTCTTGAGAGGAGTAGTGAACCCAGTGCCCACAGATATAACAGGAACTAGAAGTCCAGTGTACATGTACTTTGCACGTAACATTCATGCATGTGTGCCAGAGAGGTGTTTAGCTCCCAAGACCTACCAACAGTGCAAGTGGACACTTGCTCTATGCTGCTTGACTACACACGACACTCTGCCTCATCCCACTTTCCCTCCTGCTCTCTGCAATCAAACGCTGCCACTGTTAGCAATCACCACAAGGGGGCACCACCGTCACATGACTGCGCCACTCCAGTACAGGTGACAGATGCGAGAACCAAAAGTAAATAAACAGAACAGGATGACTGAAAACATAGTGTTTGTGCAACTCAACACATCAAGAGAAATCAGGCTTTTTACATTTGCAACAGAACATGTACATAGCTAATTTCAGGAGAACGAAACTTGCAGAAAATAAATAGGTTTGCTAAATGGTCACTCAGCAGGAGATTCGGGGATTATAGCAACAGGGGGACCCAAATTTGGAGTAGCTACATTTTGAAATCTCTGAAATAGCCCAAAGGTCCTTTGCTGGAAAATTAAAAGCCCAATACATTTACATGCAACCGTATATTGTACTGTAATGTTTTGGCAAGTCATTAAAATATGGGAATTTCTTTCCAACTTGTCTATTTCAAGGCTGTGGAGAAAAGGAAGGGGTTTGGAGGAAGGTAAGACACCCTGGTGGGCCTTTCCTGTCAATAAAGTGGTGTGCCCATTATGTTAGCTAAGAGTCTGTATCATTGATTTTGCTCCACGGTGCACTGACCTCTTTCCCAGAATTGGCTTTGTACATGTTGCTGGCAAACTGATACAAGCATGTAGAAATAACTGTTTAAGGCAATCTAACAATGTTGAAAGAAAACTGTCGGTTGGGGTATCAGGACTAGATTGTCAGTTTCTCATGTCTCTGCTGACCATACATTTTGCTCTTGTCCATTTAATGAAGCAAATTCGCTGCTACGATCTAAGCTTTTCATTCCGTATATATTTCCCGTACATCACATGATTTAAAAAAAAATCCTTTCAAAACTTTGATATAGTATTTTCTTATCAGTGCTTGACTGATCGACTCACATCCTTCACTAAAGGCACATGAGAAACAGACAATTCAATGCCCGTATCACTTTCTTTGCCAGACAAATTGGAACGAATCAATATAAACAGACTACAGGTCTTTTAATAGGTCCAGACTGTAAATTTACTTCAAATGTAAAAGCTTTTAAGAGTTGTTGTAAGAGCAGTGAGCTTGTTAATAGAAAATATGCATATAAATATACATGACATGCATACACTAGAGTTGAAACGATAAATGTCTTCATCAAGCAACTTCTTAAGCATTTGCACAAATTGTCACTGAACACATGTGCAATCATTTCACTTTATCCATTTTTCTTGTACTTTCATGTTCCTGTGACATGAATTGTGCAATCACTTTTATAGGAACTGTCAGAACGAATATCATGATGGAATCTGAGTCTTTCCACAACATGTCACATCTTCAAAAACATCAAGTGCATATTGAAAATGTCACTGGCAGAAATGCATGACTACAGATGTGACAAGAAGAATTCCATACATTTGACGATATAACTTAGCATATAGTATTTGGTATGTATAACACAAAAACATACATTGTATAACAAGGATGATTGGTCTTTCTTGCATATATATAAATATATATATATATACACAGAATTTTTTATTGACTGTAATACTGATTGCTATTCAACAAAAAGCAACTCAAGCCACCCCGTCTCAACATACTACATGTACAAGCAATTAACAGCTCATGATCTAATAAGATTCCTGTGAAAAGCATGCATAAAGATGAAGACAGCGTGGACCTACATTGACAATGCCGAAACAAGTATTCTCAGTCTGCACCTGTTTGCCCTCAACGACAACATACATGTATGTAATACACGCCAGGATCAAGCTCATACAGCCTACACGAAACGGAGAAGGCAAAACACACAGCTGCAGTGCTACAAAAGCTAGCTCATATATACCGGCATGGTTACGCATTAAAAGGCCATATAAACCAAGTTGTCACAATGACGGAGGCAAGCAGCATGTTGATTATATTCTCAGGCTTATCAATGCATCAATTACCGCCAACCACACCTCCTGGGCTATATTTTTTCAGTACCTGCTATGTGTCATTAAGTTTAAGTGTTTATAAGTAATTTTGAAAGCTGAATAATGCATTATTTTGATCTGTTTTTTGTTTCTTTGCTTTTTTATGTTAACACGCAAAAGAACAATTCATCAGTATATCCAGCCAGCAAATAAAATGTCAGTTCAAGTATCCTTTTTTGAACGCTTTGCACCACAAGTAGATATTTAATCCACAAGTGGAATGTTTAATCCTGTCCCCCTTAAACCGGCCAAAACCAGCTGGTAGTCAAATGTTGTCTGCTTCAGTGTTTTCAGCTAATTTCAACAGTAATGTAAAACAGTTTGACTGAGAGTTGTAGATGAGACCTATCAAGATCACATGCCCCAAAGTAAGTGCCCAACCCATACCAAGGAAAACAGTTGAATCAGTCTCAATTCAAGGGGGAAAGGGTTAAGAGTCTTTGGCCATGATAAATGTGTGTGAACATTCAGTTCAAGCAGCGTGAGTCAACCTTTTACAACAGATAATGGATCCACATTCATTCATGTTTATAACGATATAATGTGTGCATTTCTTTTTTTCACATAAATGTTTAGTCCCGTTATTCTAATTCTTGAAAACCTTACCTTAAATTCCTGAGAGATATATGCCCTTGAATGAAAATGTAACAATATAATTGAAGCAGTAGTTTCTTGTGGCATGATTGTTTAACTACATTAGTGCCAATCGAGCCTAAAGTCGATCTACTGAAGTCAAACTAGTCTGAGTTATCATAATGATCTCAGATTTGTATTCCTTGTAAAAACACCTTTCATTCAAGTACCAGCATGCCTATAGTTCCAGAGAGAATACCCCAGGTCTGGTGGGCCTTTCCAGGCGCATTTAAAAAAATGCACATTTTTAGTTAATTGTGTTCATGCTATGTTAGTATCACAAGCATTCAGCCATGTTAGAATTGTATTATCATAAATAATGTACAACATCAGAGCACTGTGTTGTGGTATATGCTGTACTTCTAGAAATTTTCGCACTGGAGTTAATTGTGTGCTAGTTGTGCTAGTGCTTGATGCGCAAAATTAAAATATGCAAACATTAATCAGAAAATTGAAACAAAATTTAATGGGGTGAAAAGTCCAATGGCTGGCAGCAATCTCTGCATGGGTGTTTTTCAGCTTACTTTTGGATACATGATGCAGACTTTTTCAAATGGACATCAAATCAAACCACCATAAATGTGTCGATAGTTGCCATAATGCCACTGGCCATCCTTACATTTTCAAGTTTAGCGTTGTCATGACACTAGATTGCAGTTGTGTGTGCTACAAAAAGCCAAAATGACAATTCTATGCATTGTCAGTCTGTAAGATACTGGCATACACAGAGACAATCGGAAATCCTGGTATCCCCAGATGAGCTTTGGCTGGAGGGCAGTGCTGACCCAGCTTTCGCGCTCCCTAACAAACTCAATCTGCAGCTGTTTCTCTACGGTCACATCCCACGCAGCAAAAGCACATTGCTGCAAAGCCGTCCGTGGCCAAACAGGACAAACGAGAAGTGTCGCAATCAGTTTCCTTCTTGTTTGGTTCATGTACAAACATAACCTTTCTGAAGTTAATGCTTAGAACATTTATACCTGCATGTTTGAATGTCTATTCTACATTGGGCTTTTTTAAGCTTTTTAACTTTGCTGTCCTTGATGTATAAATACATGAAGTCTTAGTGTTGTACACCACTGGCTGCCCTATAGTGAATGGAAACATTTAATCTCAACTATTTTTACTTTGTTGAGGATATACAGCAAACTACAGGGCTAGAAATTAAGGCAAGCCCTATTGTCTGGGGCAACTAGAATTCCAGTCAATGTGACCAAAAACTTAAAGCTCAACATGCATATTTTACCAAGAAAATTTCTACATATGCCAGTCTCTATCAGAAGTAGTTTTCTTGCAAGTTTAAACTTACAGTGAGTGCTGTCACACTTCATCTGGTGTAATTTGAGTTGACAATGTTTGACATTGTAACTTCAGTGAGTTGACAGACTCATCCAACTTCACACCTTCCAAGACCAGGCACAATGACAATGTGTGACAAACCTGTATCAGCACATAAACTGCATTTGAAAAAAAGAACCATGACAGTCCTGTGCTTAACTGACCTTGGATGCACAGACTGAAGTGGTTCTGTGATCTTTAGAATACCATCAAGGTCACCTTTGCTTAAGATCATCATCCCTATTTGCAATACCACTCTCTATTCATGCAGTTCAGGAGTCATCATTTTTAAATGAAAAGTGACAGGATCCACTGTCACATAGATATACATAACTATGTCAGTTTGACCTTTCAAGGTCACTTACGCTCAAAATTAACACCAAAAGAAACGATACAGGTACAGTCCTATAAGTGTTTAATAACCTAGAACTGGGATCCACCATTACCGAGATATAAGTCAATATGCCAGTTTGACCTTTCAAGGTCACTGAAGGTCAAGATTAACAACATCAAAGGAAATACCATTGGTACTTTCCAATTTCTAGGCTGACACTAGAAAATTTATCATTTTAGCCAGTCTGGCTAACTTAGATGAAAACTTATTAGCCACACTTTGCCAAATTAAATTTTGGTACTACTTGGCGCTAGCTCTAAAATTTTATTGCATGAGCCATTTTTTGCTAAAAAGTCAAGAATATTTTATTTGCCAAAAAGAACTAGATTGTATAATGATCATTTTGTAATAAATTGTGAACTTGCAGCCACATCTTGTGTGTGTACAATCTTAATTCATGTGTGCAACACCCTTTAGCCAGTTTGGCTAACTGATGACAAAACTATTAGCCAGTTCACACCTTTCTAGCCAGTGGTTAACTGGCTAATGATTAGTGCTAGCCCAGTATTTCTGTTTAATAGTAACCATGGTTCTAATATCCAACAACTACACAGATATTAATAATTACCAGTCTGTGCATGGTCAGCTGTGCACAGTACTGTCACAGTCCTCTTGTTGGTACAAGGTACATTTTGTTCTCTTCTCTGTAAGTCTGCAGTTTCAAGCATGTAAAATATGGAGCTTTTGATGACACATAGAACAAAAGTAAACATAGCTGATGACACGGACAAACATTATTCTTAACAACTGAGAAAAAAATCAGCAACAGACATTTTTAGCTGCAGGTGCTTGGGGGGGGGGGGGTAATTTGACTGGGAAAGGATCACGGCTGCTGGCATCAGAATATGACTGGCTAACTTCAGGACTTCCCAACTGCCACAGAGAACAAACTTGTGGCTCAAGAACACCCTACCACATGTGGAACAGATCGGCTGCGTGGGAACAAAGGTCAACATGATGTGCATGATGTATCAACCCACTCTACATAATACCTATTGTCCATGTCAAGCTTGCAACAGACTTCTCTATGTTGATGAAAATTCAGACAGTATGTCTAGCAATTTAGCAAGTGAAAAGTGCACCCTCTCTGTTGAATTGCCAACTCATATGTGACATTTCTCCAATGCTTATTAACCTTATAAACCTTAACACACTGACCAAAAAAACACCTAGATGTCAAATGCTGTGTGCAGCACTCTTTTTCCAGTTTCATTATGAATGAAACATTGATCTGAAAAATGTTAATTAATAATACCAAGACCAAAACAGCATACCCCTGGTCAACAGCCTTCCTGGGTGCTGTAATACCACCCAACCCATTTTGGCGGTAATTGTCGACTTGAGTCTTAATCCAGATCATGGTAAGGGTTAAACATCCATCCTCATGGCTGCAGCCAGCATCCATACCAGTCATGTGATGCTATTGACTATCTGTGTCTGAGCAGCCCACCACTTGTGCATTAGTTCTTGGCATATCATCTGCTGCAGCTAACCAAAGTATCTTTGAAGTTTGCTTGCTTCTTCATATCGTACAGACAGAATTTTTTCTGTTAGTATCACTCTTCCATCACACAAAAAGCATGTGATCAGAAAATGTCTCGTGATGGCCAATAATCTAACAATTAGATACCAATTCAAATTTTTGGGACCTATTAAACCCTTCCTTGATTTATCCTCCAGCCCACACCTTTTCTTGGCACGAGTCTTTCCCTGTGCACCTCACCCTCAGTGAAAGTGTTGACCAACGGCATGCTATATAGGTCTCATGTACAATTCTTGCAAAAAAGTTTAGCTCTTAATTAGAAATTTAAGTGAAAGAGCCCAAGCAAATGACATTTTTGACATCAAGGCACTTTTTGCCAGTCTGACCAGGAACAGGTGGAGCTTCATCTTTCTGTCATCGGCCAGTACAACTAGCATGACCCAAACATTATCAGGCCTCTGGTAACCCTTCGCCCCTTAACTCATTCCACCCTAAAGACGCTTTTTCCCGCTAATATCTAAACGTTGTCTGCTAATTGTATTTTACTAATTTAGGGATTATTTTTTTAAAATTTTGGATGAAACTTGCATGGAAGATCATTCCAAATTATATGCCAAGGAAAGCTGTTGACTCAGTATTCTATCAGGATGGAATGAGTTTAACATGTTAAATGACAGATGTCAAAGGTAACCTACTTCGGCGTGTTTGTGAGTCTGCGTGTGTATCCTTCTTTAAATTTTATTTTCTTTCAACACCCCCCCCTCAAAAAAAAAAAACAAAAAAACAAAAACCTGAGTGATAAAAGCAGATAAACCTTCCACTTTTCCAGAGATAGCATGGCCTTGACTAACACTTATTCTTGGCCTGAGTTTAACAATTAGTAACCAGACCATCCAAAAGAAAGCCCTTCATCCAGCCGAAATCCAAGGGGGAAATGTCTAGATATGATATGGCCATGGCAAATAGACATAATTTACCCTATCACCTACAGCTTACATTATTAAAACAACCCTTGATATATATCCCATCAATACATCGTGTGTATGTAGGGCAGATGGTACGTATTGAACAAAGCAGAATGAGCTTCATACCACAGAAAAATTCAACTGAACACTATGTATGTATATCAGTTATATGTGCAGCACCTGCTTTCAAACTGAGTAGGAGTTTTAGCATTAAAACATGAAAGAAAATTCCACCTACACAAACTAGTTCACCTGTTGGACATACAGTCAAGCCTGTACTTATGTACACCTGTATAATGCACACAATGAACAACACTTGGGGGGACGGTACTTATGGATTTATCTTTACTTTATTACTATTACTATTTAATGTTTATTTATTACCCTGGTGGTATTCAACCGTGTTCCTGATTTTTTAATGTTGCTTTTTTCACAAAATTTTTTATTTTATTTTCTTTTTTAATGGGATGTGGATGGTGGAAGCCATGGGAATTTCATTGCAGTATTATTGTGACAAAGAAAGGGCAAGGGGACAAAGGCAGCGTAGGTAAAAAGGTGACAAAAAAAAAAAAGAACACACACAAAAATTTAAAAAAAAAATGATCGGAATCAGGCATTGGGACAGCAAAATCAAGCAGCATACACTCCAGTATGGGTAACAAAAACAAGGCTGCTTACAACTCATGCAGCAGACAAAATATGACACTACTCTCTTCACTGCAAAAGAAGTAAGAATGCGGACTACATTAGCAAGATTGGCATTACTGCAGGCACACTGCTGAAACATTCATAAAACAAACACATACATGTATATGTAACATAACACAATGAAACTAAGCTAAAACGTGTATTTTTGTTCAATAAATTATGATTTCCAGATGACAGTGATCTGTGTTTAAAACAGTGCAACATGCAATAAAATATGGACACAAAATGTGTGCATTTAAATGTGATTAAAGCTGTTTTTCCTCAATAATATCATAAATATCACTGCTTAAAACCTTCTTGAAAGCTGTTGTTTTTCTCTTGATGAAACCATAGACATTGCTTTTAAAACTTTCTAAAGGTGTCATACATTTTTGACACATCTTCTTTGTTCTGGTAGAAAAAAAAAAGAAAGAAAGAACTTTGAAAATTGGGCATTGATACCCAATACGGGTGGCTACAAATTGACTTTCAGGAGCGCAAAGACGTGCACCATCTTTCTAAAACATGATATACACAATTTACTAACTGGTACCTAACAAAGCTCAAGCCCTGTCTGCATAATATTTCATGAAACTGATAAGCCAGCTGAGCTAAAAAAAAAAAAAAAAAAAAAAAAAAAAATCAGCACTAGATAGCTCTCTCTTCACTGTCAGCTAAATGGAGTAACTAACCACAGCATGTTGTCCACCATATTAAGTTGAAACACTTTTTAACTATTCCTTGAAGTTTTAGATCGATTAGTCTTTATAAATTTTTATATTATGATAGATAACAAACTTTCTGATGAAATGTTCCATGAACAGATTTAAATGCAAGACTGCGAAATGGGAAAAGTGGAATCAATACGAATTTGTTTGATCAAATTCTAAGATGTTTAGATTGAAGTAATTTTCACTTATGTAAACCGGGAAAAAAAATCAGAATTTTTTGTATCTATTTCAGTTTTTCGTATGTGGCTTTTTAACCCATTCCAGGTCAGAGTATGATGGAGTCAATATCTGTCTTTGACACAGGTTGGGTACACTGCCTCCAAGCCACACCATGAAAAGCTGCTGACCTGGGACATGCCACCATGAATGGTCTTGTGCATACAAATCTCCACAAAAATGTTTGAATCTAGTGATAAGAAATTTCAGTAAAAATGTCAAGGCCCGCGACATTTTACATCTGGGCGCTTTAGCATGATTTGAACAGGAAAGGGTTCAACTTGTGAAATGCATAGCCATCAGCGTCAGCTTTCCATAATTTTGACATGCACAGAAGTGAAGAAAAACATTTTTTTTTTTTTTTGATAATTTTTATTGACAACAGAAAATTATAATGTTCATATATACACTGGTTTTGTACATTATCTGAATCTGCCTTGATTCATTTCACACTCTCGGTCAATGATTAAACATTCAACAATAGAACTAAGCATACATCAATTTTCATCGCTCCCCAAACCTATCACCATCCATTTTTTTTCTGTGAATCTTCAATTTATCATTATTTTTAGCTATCAAAAATTCAATATTTTCCATTTTCTTTTTAAAAATTCTAATATAAGGTTTACTGTGCATCTGGTGACATTGGTATAAATACATTTTCCCTACTATACAGCACAGAGACCAGATATTTTCATTCATAAATTCTAAGCCTAGCAAAATTTCAGTTCTTGATAAATTTACATTAGTTCCTGATAATTCTGACAACCAGTTGATGGCGATGACGAGCGCCCACATAAGAAAGCAATAGCGAGTCTGGGGGATGCTTAGGAGGCAACAGAATTGCTCATAGTCCAGAAATTATCTATCTTCCTTTAACAAATCAACTATTGTGTGAACCCCACTTTCATACCATTTCTTCATGAAAATTGGTTTGCCTTCAATCCTTATAACAGAGTTGTACCAAATAATTTGTTTTTTAACTCTCGCACCAGTATTAGGATAGGAAAAGTGAACATCACACCATATTTTTATAATTTCTTTCAAGAAAGAACTGTGAACTTTATCAAATTTATACATAATCTACATCTTTTTTCCCTATAATACATTTCCATATATTATCACCCATTCCAGGGAGTTGTACATGTATTAACTTTTTCCATTTTCTGTCAACACCTGGCTGAACCAACCTTTTCACCCAACATAATTTTAATGCCAGATTGTGTGATAAAATATGAGTCATCTTAAGTCCTCCATTTTCATAAGATTGTTTAAGTATATTTCTTTTAATTTTATTCTTATTTGGCCCATTCCATACAAATTCATACAATATGTTCTCTATAAGTTTAAAAAAAGTCCTTTTCCACTGCTTCACTCCAAAACCGGCCTCTCTGTGGGCTTGGCAAAACAGACATAATATAAATAAGTTGAGATAATGCAAAAGTTTTTATAACTGTAATTTTACCATACAGAGATGTATTCCTCCGGGACAATATATGGAGTTGTGTTTTTAATTTTTGTATCCGGGGGTTATAAATATGATATATTAATGTTGTTTTTTTCGTGGCTTGTTTTGATTCCCAATAGAACCACAGGACTATCATTCCATTTCAAATTTTTACCTAAATCTATTTCAAAGTTTTGTCCTTTAATATTTCCTATGGACATTATTTCCGTTTTATCATAATTAACTTTTAGACCTGAATATGTTTCAAAATGTTCAAATACACGGATTACTTCTGTACGGCTCTCTTTTGTTGCCATGATTGTCAAACAAGTGTCATCTGCATACTGACTAATTTTAAATTCTGTTTCTCCTACAGCAATTCCCTCTATATTTTGATTTTGTCTAATACTTATGGCTAAAATTTCTGCCCATAAGATAAAGATATATGGTGAAAGAGGGCAACCTTGGCGTACTCCTCTGGAAATTTCAAACGGTTCTGTTGCCCACCCGTTATTTGTAACTTGACGGGTAATATTATTGTATAAAGTTTTGATCCATTGGCGTAATGACTGTCCAAACCCAAAAAATTGCAATGCTGAATCCACAAACTTCCATTCCAACAAATCAAATGCTTTTTCAAAATCTATGAAGACTGCCAATGCTGAATTATTTTCCATGTCTGTGTATTCTAATAATTCTAATAATCTCATGATATTTTCCCCAATATATCTGTTTTTCATAAAACCTGTCTGGTCACTATCAATGATCGTTATTAACACATTTTTAACTCTTTGTGCAATACATTTTGAAATCAGTCTATAATCAGTGTTAAGTAATGAAATTGGTCTCCATTTTTTTCAATTCAAAGGATCTTTGTCTTTTTTTGGTAACAGCGTTATAATTCCTTGTTTTTGAGAAATTGATAGTTCTCCCTTTTGGTGTGCAAACTGTATAGCATCCATGAATACTTCTTTTATATCTAGCCAAAACATCTTATGAAAATCATTGGGTAACCCATCCATTCCTGGACTTTTATCGTTTTTACACGTTTTTATTACATTTTGCAATTCTTCTAGTGTTATGGGACCTTCACAACTCTCTTCTTCTCCCTCATCTAATTCTAGTACTCGGTCTGTGTCCTGCAATATATTTTCCATGTTAATTTCTGGTGGGTTCTTAGTGGAATATAGCCGTTGATAAAAGGTTGCTTCCTGACTTAAAATTTGTTTTTTGTCACTCGTTATTTGACCATTGGGTAGTCTCAGCTGCCCTATTGTTTTGTTGTTATAATTTTGCCTTTCTAAATTAAAAAAAATATTTATTCGACACCCTCTTCATACCATCTAGCCCTACATCTTACACGTGCACCAATAGTTTTATATTCAACCTCTTTGTTCAGCTTAATTTTAATTTCTTCAATTTCTTTTTTTTAGATCGTTATCTGCATGTATATTATTTTCTTGTAGTTTAGTTTCTAGGGTACTTAACTTATTTTCTAATTCTTTTATTTTAGTTTGTGTCAGTTTTTTCTTGCATGATGCATATTTGATTGTTGCCCCCCTGATTTGACATTTAATTGCTTCCCACAACAGTGCTTGGTTAGCCTCATCATTTACCTCTATTGTCTCTAGTATTACGTGGCTATTATATCATCATGTATGATATAATAGCCAGTTCAAGGGTTAATCACATGTATACATATAACGGTTCATTCGCCATCTGAAGGCAGGGACTGATGACGGGACGAATGCCTCTGTGAACATGGTTGCTGATGGAAAAGATCGTCCAAAGATTGGCCATAGCGGACTCGAACCACTCTGTCGTCCATGTTCTTGGCAAACACGTTGCCATCCCATGACCAACACTCTTTAATTCTATCATCATTCCGGACTCTGTTATAGACTTGAAACATTTCCCTGCACAGGTCATCTGTTATCATGACGCGTGATCCCTTCAGCGCACGTCTTGCCTTGATGACATTCATGTTGGTGTCTCGGAATTTAAATTTCACTATTATGGGTCTTGGGCGCCCATCTGATTTGGAAGTTTCCAACCGGTGGGCCACCTCTATGTCGTCCTCCATCACCTGCACCTTTAATTTCTTTTGGCACAACTCTGCCACCTGTCTAGCACAGTTCTCCCCAAAGCCATTTTCCTTTAAACCAAAGACCCTTATACTGCCTTTTCGTGTGTGTTGCTTGTTTTCAATGACTCGCAGCTTCACCTCTTGTAGCTCTTTATGTAGGGCTCTATTTTCATCTTCCAGTTTCTGTATCCTGGCCTCTAAAGAGGAGACACTAGTCTTGACCAGATCTGGGACCATCTGCTTTACGTCTCCAATAAGGTCTTTCATGTCCTGCTTCATAGCCTCAAACATGGCAGTCATTTTCTTCTCCAGTGTATCCATGTTTGTTGTTTTGTGGGGGTCCACCAGATCACCCTCTTCCACAATGCTTGGCTGGTTCAGATCTGCCTGACTTTCACTGTCCACCACCACCACCTGTCTGACCCTTTCGCGATCAATATGTACCTGAGGTGACAGGGAAGAACTGGAAGAAGAAATGCTACTTTGTCTTTCCCTTTTCTCTAACTACATCCACCTTGAAGCAATGCTAGAAAAAGACCCAATTCCCAGCTGTTTTGACCGGTATAGCGCAACACAGTTCAGATACAATCAAACATGTTACATGGCCACATTTACATGTATATGCTTAAAGAAGACAGAGAACATGCGTTTCTTTGTCTTATTTCTATACATTCCCCCAACTGAAACATGCAAATTGAAATGATTATAGTGGTTTTAATTTCGCCAATAGAAAACTCCAACACGACACTCTGAAATAAAATGTTAAGAGACTTGCTGGAACTTATGGAAGTTATTATAAGATGTCCATGATCAGCAGGTGGTACCCTCTCAGGTGTATACACTTGTATGCCCACTGTCCATTTCAGCGGTAAAAGGCAGAAGCCAGTTGTTTTGCTTTCCCTTTCTTGTTCATATACAATAAGAAGACTAGACAAGTGTTGATAAGAACAGATATATGGTGTGCCTGACGCATTTCGTCCATCACTGGACTCATCAGAGGCTAATGAGTAATGCTTGACCACAGAATGAGCATAACTATAATCTTATGCCCAGTACTGTAGAGAGTTGAAATATTTCAACACCACAGTTACGAGGGTTAATTAAAAACTGAATGCTGCACTGTGTGCATGGCCTTTATATCGAGCCATGTAAAGTTGCTAGGGGACATCTATATATTATGTTGTATTGTGACGACATCATCAATTATGGGTCAGTATGTTCAGCCTTACTGGACACTGTAGGACTGGGTTGTGCCAGTCACCACAGGTGACTGTTTTGGCTTGCAAGTGGTTTGATGACAGGCCATGTTCATGGATTAATAGGGTCACACAGGGGTTTTCTTCTCTGTAACTACCCATGGGAGAAGATTATCTCCAACAAGGAGGGTTCCATCTCCCTGTTCCCAGATCAGATAATGTGTCTGGATCATAAACTTTTTGGGTTTACATCTTTTAAAATAATGTTGCTATCCAAATTGAAAGCTAAAATAACTTTACAGCATTTCCAAATCAGATTAAAATTTTTTGAACTGCGCATGGCATGGTTGTTAGAGGATTTAGATATCCGAGAACAATAGAATTTAGCGTAAGACTGCGCAAGTGGCCATCTTCATCCAATAATAAGCATATAAGGTGAAATGACATCGCTTGTGTCCTGCTCCAGACATATTTCTTGGGCTGACCATTTCTGACTTAGGCAGGAGCTGTCCACTTGACACCTCTGCCTATTATATGTATTTTTCTGTAGATTCCCACTATAATTTAATCCTATCATTTTTTAAGCCTATCGAGGTTTATATTACTACAGTGGTCCCTGTCACCAGAGACCACCCCTACAGCGTCAAAAAATTGGTCTTATGAGACAGGTGGTCTTTCATGACAGGTAAATTAACATGGAAATACAGGACTTGGGAATCTGAAAAGCGGTCTCTCACGAGAGGGTGGTCTCTCACGACAGGGGTCTCTCGTGACAGGGACTACTGTACCTGCAAGCTGCAGTAAAAGTGGTTAACAACTTTCCTGTTGTAAATGTTGCGCATAAAATACCAAACATCACCAAAAAATAGTGAGTGATTAGTTCTGCCTGACTACTCACTCCACACGTGCTGAGTGCTGGGACAGGCCGACCAGCCACAACCCAGATATGTCAAAGCATGCAGCTGCCTTGCATAATGCCCTTGAAGTAAAATAATTCAACAATAAATTTGGTGTTAAACTCCTGTTTCCACCTGATGTGTCTCCAGCTTGGGACTGTCCCAACCAACACAAGATTGCCTTGAATAGGAAGTGATCGATTAGCATAGCCTTGATTGCTATGAAGTTATATATGTTTATATACAATGTACACTAAAGAAGGGATGAGTTGCACAGAACATGTTTATCTCTTTAGTTGGGTTACTACTATACATATCACGTACATTTTATGCATGTGTGTTTGTGTTTTGTTGTCTTTTGAAATAAATGAACTGAAACACACCCATACTTTTTATCACATGGGGTCACCTTACAAATACTAACGAATACCTCCAAAAGCCTGTGCCTGTTGACAGGAAAAATCTTGTCCATTGTCACTAAGTCTTAGATGTCCATGGGCTTCTTGAAATAATTTTGACCCTTCAAAATTATGCACCTTAGCATCCGAATATATTGGCAATCAGACAAAATAGGAAGATGGTGAACGAGGCCTATTTGCACAGAATATTGTTTTAAAAGCAACATGCACTTACGATTAGCTTGTAAAATTTTAAAAAAGAAACAGCTACTAAAGAAACAAAACTGAAAATATTATGAGTCCAAAGCTTTGAAGAACATGCAAGGAAAGTTTTTTTCTGTCTGTCTGTCTCTTTTTTTAACTCCACCAAACAATGAGCCAGACTGAACCTATTAAAAGCCGAAGGCCATCCATGAATAACCAATACAGTGGCCACTCCTTTGTGTGACCACCCTGGGGTATGTCCATAATAGAGGATGCTAGGAGGACCTAATTTTCATGACACACCACTTCCTGCTGGCAGTTCAGGACTGATAACAGCTGGCCAATGAGAAGAGCAAGGCTTGTTAATCCTCCAGGTGTTTTCACCTTCAAGGGTGGCAACCAGGGGATATGAAGCAGTGCTACCCCCTACAGTGAACATCCTGTATTCGTCATATACAGCAGGCGTTCTCCGAATGAAATGGAGGTCAACATGAAAAGACATCAGCAGGGACCAAAAAAAGGCAGATAGTCTCTGAAAGGAGGGACTCCTGTACCGGTTATGGAAGGTAATTGAATGGTCAATTGTTTATGTTAGTATGAACCATAATAAAAACAATTTCAATTCTAGACTAATGTCTGTACTGCACTATACCACGATGGTTTCCATCAGTTAATTTAAATGCACTATATTCAGGCATACATAATGGACAGTATGGCTACGGCGTCTACTAGCATTTATCTACACCAAGCCCAGCAAGTTAGTTTACTAAAAGCTGGAAATATCGGTTTTCCCTAAAGGGGTCACAGCATATCTCCAGCATTGCTAATGGGGATAGGTAGCATGAGGAAAAATCCCACAATTCACCTAGAGTCATTCATATTTAATTAAAATTTGTCTTTGCTAGGTTGAAGGAGTTACTATGGTATAACTGATTAACTCGTATACGGTTTTATCATTATCAGTGACTCCAAGGTTATTATTACAGGCATAACATAAATACAAAGTTTATCATTATCAGCGACACCATAGTAAATTTGTCGCTAAGTTTAGAGCCAGACTTCTTGTAAATGTATTTTTTAGAACTTTTTCATATAAAGGGGCAAAGCTTTGATGGTTTAAGTAAGCAAAACAAAACTAGTTCCCTGAAAAAGTCATAAGAAACTCAATAGGTTTATTTGGCGAAAAATGCATTATTTGATTAAATTGACGAGATAATATCTGAATCAATTATCGTGATTTTCCTGACTAAACGATTGATGAATCGATTATTTGTAGAATTGACCCAGCATTAGCAAGAATAAAACTAAAATAAAAAAAAAAAATTAAAAAACATGTTGCTTAAACACTTTTAAACTTTTTACACAACATTTTGAAAAACTGTCATTGTGACTGAAGCAATTTGAAGGTAAAATACCCAAATTCAGTCACTTTTTTTACCTTACCAGAACCATATGGAGCATGTAGGAACCCTCCCTTGAACACCCTTGTATACTTACTTTGATGTCTCCTCCAGCTTTTGTACGTTTGATCTAATCTGTGCTAATGAAGAATCAAATTTGTTAAGAAAATATGTGGCTCCCTCATCCGCCTTTGAAGTGGCAGGAGCTGAATGTCTTCTACTGCTCTCTGTGCCATTCATATCCACTTTATTTTTGCCACTATTTGCATTTTTTGATAGTGCCTCCAAGTCTTTTCTTGTTACAATTTCTTCGTGTACATCTGTAGGGGACACAACACTGAGTCCATTCACACATGCAGAACCGTCTTGTAATGGACTTCGCACAAGTGGTATAAGTAAATATTCCCGCAAGAAAAGACTATCATTTGTCCATATCTTGTTGACTCTCTTGATCTGTTCCATCTGAAACAAGAGAAAAGCAAAGATATTTAGTGCATTATGACCAATATGATTTCCCTGTTATTCCAGCCCAAGGAAAGCCAAATAGTATTGCATTGGTCCTGTGCCGGTAAAAGTGAACTCATTGGAAACTGTAGTTTCTGTGTACATGACCAGGGCTGAAGGAAAATTCGATGTAGTATTAGCTTCATAAATAATTCCAGAGATGACTCCTGCTCTGTAGACACTGCAACTACTGCCAAGCACTAAAACGGACAATCACTAATTCTCAGATGACAGGCAGGATGCCCAGCACACATACCACACTACATGTATCCAAAATCCTAATCACATGCTACTTAAGATGGTATTTCTATCATCATAGGTTGCACAAAATTGAAAAGTCTAATCAACTGTCCCTCAACCTTCAATCACCCATTCTGGGTCAGCATAAAAACTTATTCAACAGCAGCAATTTGGCTATGGAAGTGACTCAAATATGTCAGCCCATCTCGTTTCTTCAGCCAAACATTCTAAAATTTAGGATCGGCAGACTGGTGTTACATACTGAAGTTTAAATACCAACACCAAAGACAAACTAAAGGAAACTGCAAATTTGGTTGAAAGTAACAGAAAACATCTTCAGCCAGATCCCACTTCTATTTGCCTATGGAAAGAGCCAGCATATAGCATGAAATGCCATTGGCTGGCCCTGCCCCTTCTGAATCTTAAGACTGATATCACATTAGTGACGTGTTCAATTCCTTATGACAGGTCCTACTTGAAGATGTGGCAGGGAAACCATTTTATTTTGCAAGGCACTATGACCTTGACCTAAACGTCATCCACGATCAAATAAAAAAAATCCCAAATTATATGTGGAGTATCTTTAGCAAAAGTTTCAAATGAATCTGGCTTTAATATGGCTTTGAAGAAGTTAAATTGTGAACTATCCTTGCAGACCCCATTGACTTACATTGCCCATGGCAATCATCAGGAATGCAAAAATTACCCCTCCCCCCCCCTCCAAAAAAAAAAACAACAAACAAACAAAAACAAAAATAACAAAAAATCAAATCCAAAAATCACTGGAGCATGACCATCTGAACAAAGTTGGTAGATACCTACCGGATGTACATCCCCACTAAGTTTGAAGTGAATCTGACATATTTATTAATTATTCTTACCTGTAAACTACATAGCCCACCCAACCTTTCCCCCATCAGATCATTCTTCGGGACAAGTCCGTGAATAGAATAACTGCTGTATACAGTCAAGGCCAGGTCAGCTTCCTGGTTATAGATGGTGCTGCAGTGGCCTCCATTACTGTGAGCAGAGATCGATCAGAAAAGATAATCCGGTGGTATTAATTTTTGAAGAGATATCATATGACCTGAGAGGTCAATCCCCATTAGTAGTCTATATGTAATGTACTATGCTATATGTATGTGTATATATATATATATATATATATATATATATATATATATATATATATATATATATATATATATATATATATATATATAAGAATATTAAGATACGTGGCGACCCCTAAAACCAGGGATGTATCACTTTCCACATCCGTGCTATAACAAAAGATAAATCATTAGCATATATACGTTGCTGTGCAGTAATTTCCCGAAAACCTTTTTTTTTCTCTCAAAACAAATTGCTCAAAACATGGTGAATTCACAAAATGGAAAGTTAAACTGCATTTAAAAAAAAAATTTTTGTATTGTTCCATGTTTGTTTAAACAAACTCTGCGTACTTTTGAGAAATTTATATAATGCTTGACAAATGAAAATGTGTGATAGGTGTACACCACCTAGAAATAAAGGATAGGTAGGCCAGGAAAACTTTTTTTATTGGTTGCATCATTTACACAAAAATAAATTCTGTCAACTTTTAGGAAAGACAATATTGATTTATGGCCTATATAAATGCAAAAAAAGTAGAGGCCCAATTGAACATGGGGAAAATGCCAGTAATTCTTAATATGGTAGCCATTTTTTGGGGGGGGGGGTGACCTTTTATTTTAATTCACATGTATTATGTACTCAAACAATAGCTTTGAGCTATGTTTATTTCATTTTTTTTGGGGTACTCGTTGCAAACATTTAAAGATTGTCTATAGATGCCTATTTTATTAACAGTGATACATGGAGACCATCACTGGGTAGTAGTGGTCAGAGTGTTAAATGAATTTTTTTTTTTGCTGGTTATCATATTGTTGCAAACTTTCCATGTATCACTCCTCGGTGAAGAACCCACTTACATGCAATATTTACAAGCCATCACGCAAATATTCATGTGATGCAACCATGTTTGGCTTTGTTTGAATTTGTTGAAAAATGTATACAATTATCAAATGTTGGGATGAAAGTTGTCTTAACTTTCCTTCCAACAGTCCGATTTTGATAATAATTGCACCGTTGTGTTCATCTTGCTCCGATTCAAATCATGAAATCACTTGCTCGCACATCCAAAAGGGTTGGAAAAATCATGGGAATAATATAGCACTGGACAAGGGAACTAGCATACTCGTTACAACCATGTCTCCTCCAACATTGCAAGGAAGGACTCTGGGGATTAAGCAATGTATTTGTAGTCCCTTTGTAGTTGTTGCGCTCAGTTGAGCCAGGGACGTGTTATAGATGGACTACCAACGGCGGGGCCCCCTTTGTACCATCTATGTTGCCGCTGCTCAAGTGATCGGGTGTTTGAGCGAGCACCTTCAGTGCCGAACAAACACAACTCCACGGTCCGCGCTGGTCGCTGGCAGTCTCGTGGGCCAGGTCACGCGATGAAAGGCGAGAATAATCGCATCACCGACTGAAATGTGCAAAATTTTTTGCCGTGTTCCACATTTTAAAGTCAAAATTTAGCGTTACGCTGGACTCAGCTACAAGAAATGAAACCACCATCATGATCCTACTGGCATACACTATCCATCTAAAACTACATTTTTTATTGCTAATTATGGTGTAAGGAGTTATTACGCACGCGAGTTGTCTAACTTTGCATCATTTTGGACAGAAAAAATGCAAAAACTAGCCCTTTTATCAGCTGATTTAAACGAAAAACACATCGATGGACTTGCACGGTTCTGATTCAAACAATGAGACTGTTTGCGCACGCATAAAACTCTCCGTTTTTGAACTTGGTACAAAAGCACACCCGATGTAAGCCTGATGTATGTAACCCGATACAACCCAATGTGGAAACATAGATGGAACAACAAACGGACTGAGCAGGGGGGATTAACTTGAGCAGTGCTAGTGAACACGCTTTGTAGTTGTCGCGCCCAGTTGACCACTAAAGGGATTAGCGCTCCCGTTGGTAGTCCATCTATAACACGTCCCTGGTTGAGCATAACAGGATTACTGCTGACACCCTGAGCCCGTGGTATATCCATCTCTTTCCACGTCCCTGATTTCAGGAACTCGACACTTGAACATGCTGGGCAAATCAGTTTCTGGTCATTTCTCTCAATTCTGTCTACTAAATTTTGTGTAATCAAGCAGAAAAATTCAGAGGAAAATGTAAATATACGCAATGAGGGTCATTTTTGTGTGTGTTACGGCATAACAATGCAGGTGACCTGGGAAAAAGTAAGGGAAAGAAAAAAAAACTAGAACAGACTGATTTTCCAACAGAAAATCAAATGTCTCCCGGTGGAACACTTACGTCTCTGAATAAACCACAGGTGATTTCAAATTACAAATGACCAAGTTTGCTTGAAAATTACAATCCTATTTTAGCTCTCACCTAGATACATTACTCGAGCAATTTTCATCAAGTTCTTCAAGACTTATTGCACGGAAACCAATTTCACATAAATGACCCTGTGACCTTGAAAATTAGGTCATGGTCATCCAAATACAATCCCAACCTTGGTCTTACCTAGATACATAATCCTACCAAGTTTCATCAAATTCCATCCTGTTCTTCATGACTAATCAAACGGACACCAATTTCACATAAGTGACCCTGTGACCTTGAGAATTCGCTCAAGGTCATCCAAATACAATCAGAACCTAGGTCTTGCCAAGATACATAATCCTACCAAGTTTCATCAAATTCCATCAAGTTCTTCAAGACTTATTGCACGGACACCAATTTCACATAAGTGACCCTGTGACCTTGAGAATTCGCTCAAGGTCATCCAAATACAATCCCAACCTAAGTCTTGCCAAGACACACAATCCTACCAAATTTCATCAAATTCCATCAAGTTCTTCATGACTTATCGAACGGAAACCAATTTCACATAAGTGACCCTGTGACCTTGAGAATTCGCTCAAGGTCATCCAAATACGATCCCAACCTAGGTCTTGCCAAAATACATAATCCTACCAAGTTTCATTAAATTCTATCAAGTTCTTCAAGACTTATCGAGCGGAAACCAATTTCACATAAGTGACCCTGTGACCTTGAGAATTAGGTCAAGGTCACCCAAATACAATCCCAACCTAGGTCTTGCCTAGATACATACTCCTATCAAGTTTCATCAAATTCTGTCAAGTCCTTCAAGACTTATTGCACAGAAACCAATTTCACATAAGTGACCCTGTGACCTTGAGAATTCGCTCAAGGTCATCCAAATACAATCCCAACCTAAGTCTTGCCAAGACACACAATCCTACCAAGTTTCATCAAATTCCATCAAGTTCTTCATGACATATCGAACGGAAACCAATTTCACATAAGTGACCCTGTGACCTTGAGAATTTGCTCAAGGTCATCCAAATACAATCCCAACCTAGGTCTTGCCAAAATACATAATCCTACCAAGTTTCATCAAATTCCATCAAGTTCTTCATGACTTATCGAGCGGAAACCAATTTCACATAAGTGACCCTATGACCTTGAGAATTGGCTCAAGGTCATCCAAATACAATCCCAACCTAGGTCTTGCCTAGATACATAATCCTACCAAGTTTCATCAAATTCTATCACGTTCTTCAAGACTTATCGAGCGGAAACCAATTTCACATAAGTGACCCTGTGACCTTGAGAATTAGGTCAAGGTCACCCAAATACAATCCCAACCTAGGTCTTGCCTAGATACATACTCCTACCAAGTTTCATCAAATTCTGTGATGTCCTTCAAGACTTATCGCACGGAAACCAAGTGTTGAAGAACATGAACAACAACAACAACAACAAGAAGAAGAAGAAGAAGAAGCGGAAGAAACGGGCACTAAAACAATATGTCCCCCGGCTTCCACCGGGAGACATAATAAATGAGGTGGATGAAACCATGGTTATCCTGATCAGTTCATGCTGCCATGTTTTCCAGGACCACAGCCCAGGCAAAGGGTCCACCACACACTCTCTCACAGCTGTGGTACGCTGCTGGTCCTGGAAATATCAACACTCATCGCTTGTAGTCCCCACTCTCACCCCTACGCCACCCAAAAAAACCCCACCTTCTCTCATACACCCTATCCCCGCCTCTAAGGCTCAGGCATTTCCCATGGGAGACCCCATGGGAGCCCTTATAAGTGCTACCACCATTTCCTCCCCCCCCTGCACTCTGAAATTCTAATGTACCCTGTTGCTATCAAGCCCTATCAGTTTATTTCTTTTCTCCCACCACCCTACCAGGTAGTCCTGTATACTTTTTGCGCCTTTCCTGCCTCCCAGAAAGCCACCCTTCAAACCTAAAACCCATGCTACACGTTCCTCTTCTTCTAAACACTGAACCTCTTCTAGGCCCTTGTTATTATAGTCTTCCCTGTGCCACTTTCTGAAAAATTCTTCTCTTATCTGTCTATATGCATCACACCACAACAGCCAATGATCCACTGTTTCATATGCCTCTTGTCTGCATACCTTACATTTACCATTACTACCTGTTGTCCACTTCTGTTTTCTTTTTTCCAGATTGATCACTCCTGCCCTACTTTGGAAAAGAAGCCTGGATCCCTTCCCTCCATCCCAACACACACTTTTCTTTGGCTTTTCTAATACCTTGTCTGCTTTTAATGTACTCTTTTCCCTGACTCCTCTTTTCCAGTCTTCCTTCCAGCCCTCTGTAACAGTCCTACCTATATACACTTCCCAGTCACCAACCTCATCATATCCTTTCAATTCATATCTTTCTGCCAACTTATCTATATATTTGACCCATCTTGTTTGTTCCTTGACTACTTCATTGTAAACTTTCCTGCACCACCTGTCATCATTTACTGCTTGTTGATACACCCAGTACTTAAGCTTTGGCAATTCTGTCTGTGATTTTATTCCATCCTAACTCTCCTAGGACTGCTTCTGTTGTTGTACATGGTGGTGCTCCCAGTATCCATCTCCCCATCTCATTCTGAGCTTTCTCCATTCCCTGGATATCTCCCTCACTTATTGGTTTAAACATATTTTTATTTCAGTGAGGATACAATTGGGAAACAGGGAAAAGCCCTACATAAATCCCTCTTGAAAAGAGCTCAATTGTTCACTTATTAAAATCACATCTAAGCCATATATCATCTCTGGTATTGCATTTCTATCCCACAGTACCCTTGCTGTGTATGCTCTGTTGAAACTGCAGTAGCTTTAATCATTCCTTTTGTACAATTCACTTTCTGTTTCATCTTCTCCACCTGATACCTGAACATGCCTTTACCCGTTGCTTTTATCTTAACACCCAGGTAATCATACTCATCAACCTCCCCAATTTCAATTAACTGTTCCCTACCTTCTGGAGTTTGGAACTGCACAATTCTCCATTTTTTATATGCATCATGCTTTGATGGTTTATTACATATTTCTTCAATTTTGACAAGCAAAATCTTCAGTATGTAAGCTGACTTCCAAGAAAATATATCAAAAGCAATATTTTCACCATAATTTAGATACAGTTATCAACAATTTCTTCAGTTTTACGTGAAACATACGCTATTTTATCTAGAACCTTCCTTTTGAGGTGCCCTTTACATTCCTTACTCATGTTGACAAGTTGCCCTTTTCAGATCAAACTACTCTGCCCCCTATGATTTGAAGTCACAATATGTACACAGCTCAGGTGGGTTGGCAGAAAACAAGCCATTAATTTGAGCTGACCACTATGATTCTTACATGCAATACAGTTTCAAAGCATGAATAAAGTATGCCTAGTGTTGTAACCACGAAGATTGTGCCAGTCTCTTGCATATTCAGAGTATATATAGAGTATCTTTGACATGTTTTATCCCAACATTCTTAGCCTTCCAAATTTAATTGGTAATTTTCTAAAAGACACTTGTATATTAATGATGTGTGATAACTATTTTGCAGGTGGATCCAGTATTTGACACACTTCCATATTGTTTCTATCTGTTGCTGTTTGATGTACACCAAGAACATGTTTTAAAAACTTCATGTGTGTAGTCTCTATACCTGATATTTCACATAAGTGGTAAAAAATTTCTGGATTTAAACCTTTGAGTAGAAAAGGGCTCCAAGTTTCACTGCCACAAAACAAGATGGGAGTATTAAGAGAATTTAATAGTTTCATCGGTAATTTTATATTATTGTTAATAGGGTACTGCCATTATTTGAATAGTGCTTTGTTAGGTACATATATATGTTCTGGTACGACTTAAAATCTGGTATAATTTCAAATTGTACCAGGACAAATTACAATTGCAATTTGTACCGGAACAAGTTACGATTGTAATTTGTACCAGGATGGTTTTAAATTGTACCTGTACAAGTTATGATCCTAATTTGTCCCGGGACAATTTCAAATCTTTCCGGGACAATTTTAAATCATACCAGGACAAGTTACAATTGTAATTTGTCGCGGTACAATTTGAAATCATCCCGCAAAGATTTTAAATTGTACTGGGACAAAATGAAAATGTATCACACAGGGATTTTAATTTGTCCTGGTATAATTTGAAATCATCCCAGAAAGATTTTGAATAGTGGGACAAAATGAATTTATGCACATGAAAAAGGACATATTTTGTTTAATGTACAAATGTTTTACAAGAAATATTATGATTCCAGACATTTAACATATAAATATATTGGAAAATTTTATTAATCTGGGCTTGCACTAGCCATTACAGTTAGTGATAGGCGAGAGGAATCAGGATTTCGCTAAAAGAAATTTTTCTCTTTTAGCCAACTTGGCTAAAGAAATTTTTAGATTTTTTCCTTGGAAAAACTTTAAACTATGCTCCATTTTGATTAAAATTGTGCAAGAAACAGTTTTGCTTTTAACTAATGGAAACCACCTTTGGCTTAAATATTTCTGTAATTTTAGGCGAGTTGGCTAAACCTTTATAATGCCTGGTGCTTGCCCCGTTAATTTTCAAGTCACTTGCTCATAATAGCAGCAACCAGATATTAATACATACATGTTTGTATGGTAATAATGTTCAATATGACTAGTAAATTACAAACAGCAACAAAAAATTTAAGAAATTGATATGTGTTTGAAGTTTGAGCTATTTGGAAACAACTCCCATAATATTTATTACTTTCTGATTTTGCAATATTTCCAAATTAGTGTTTCAAGTTCTGAATTTCATATCTTTTAACAAATGATTCCATGAAAATTTTCCACATTTTCTCCCCCCGCCCAAGGGCTCAGTTACCCATCCCTATCTGAGAACTCTACTTCTTAGGCCAATTAAAACAGATGAAAATATTGAACAGCCCCTTTGTAGTTAAGCAAAGAAAACAAAACAGTGCTTCTCTTTAATCCTTTATTTTCAAACGAACATCAGATTCTATAAATGTCAAGCTTCAATCTCTTTCTACTGGCTTTTGCAAAGTTATTGGTGCTTTAAAAAAGAAAAACCAGTTTATTACACCATCACTATAGGACACTACCACATATGAAGTTGACTCACATGATTTTAGTACTTCACGTTATTTCTTGTATACTGGCTACTCAGTTCATTGTTGAGTCACGTAACATGGACGCACAATATTCAGAATCACTTGGTAGCTCCTAAAGTTTGCATTATGTCTGTCAGAATTGTAACTGTTAGAATTGTAACTTGTCCTGGTATAATTTGAAATCATCCTGGAAAGATCTGATATTATACCAGTATAACTTCCAATCTTGATTTTGAAATCTAAAGGAAAATCATTTTAAGTTGTCCTGGGACAATTTACGATTGTAAGTTGTACTGGTACAATTTAAAATCATCCTGGTACAAATTGCAATCGTAACTGGTCCCAGTACAAATTGTGATTGTAATTTGTCTCGGTACAATTTGAAATTATACCAGATTTTAAGTTGTGCCAGGACATATATATGCATGTTGACAGGTTGATGGTGAATCCTAAACCCTTTTATAATTATGTCAGCATGTGTACAAAGTCCTCCTCAATGATTGAATCTTTAGTAGTTAATAAAAGTACCATTGTAAATGATGTTGAGAAAGCTCACAAGCTCAACAATTTCTTTGCTAGTGTGATGACTTGAGAGCCTTCATTGTTACATTCAATACCAATCTGTGACATTGATATGGACTCAGACAGTTGTTGAATCATTTAAAAACAAACAACAAAATTTCTAGCCACAAACATGGCTTCCAACAAGGTGCATCTTGTGTATCGCAGCTGTTGGAGTGTCTACAAGACTGGACATTCAACAGTGATAACAAATGGGGGACTGACTGTATAACATGGATTTTTCCAAAGCTTTTGACAGTGTCCCCCATAATTGCTTACTCTATAAACTTGACAACTATGGGATCAGAAACCAATTGCATGTTTGGTTAAAATCATTTTTGTCTGGCAGAAGACTAAGAGTAGTATTATATAATGGCATATCTCAGTGGACCGATGTGGTATCAGGAGCCCCACAAGGGTCTATCTTGGGACCCGTTCTGTTTTTGCCTTGTCAATGATTTGCCAAACTCGGTTACTAATACTGCAAAACTCTTGCTGACAACACCAAACTTCACCATAATATTCAAACTAGTTTTGACTGTAGAAGTTTACAGGGAAATTTAAATACTCTTTCTGCATAGTCCAAAATATGCCTTTTTAATTTTAATGCCAGTAAATATCAAATATTGAGAATGAAATGTTGTATAGAATACATATACTCTTTAAATGGGGAATACCTGGAATGTGTTGAATCGTGTTAAGATTTAGGTGTCATAATTCAAATTTCACTGAAGCCAGCCACCCATACTGCAGCAATAGGAGTTATGCATACAGTGGTACCTGCTCTAAAGACCACCTCTCGTGAAAGACCGCACTAGTTTTTAAGACCGCCATTTCAAGACCATGGCCTTCAATTTATTTGTAAGCTTACATGCAAAGAAAGACCACCTGCCATATGTGACCACTTTTTTCTGGCTTTAAGGGTGGTCTTAAATAGCAGGTACCACTGTATTATGTTCCTGCCCAAATTGTATGCTTGATTGACTAGTCTCTCTTGGTGAGATATGGCGATATACGGGTCGGTACCTGTGGGGACAAGCAGCATATTACTAATGTTTTGGAAATACAGAATACTTATTAAAGGCATATGGAATACATGTATGTATTTTCTTATATACGACTCCGGAAGTACTAGGAGGATACCAGTTTGGCATTTGTGATATTAAATTTCTCACAAAATGCCAATTTTGCGAGAAATGAGCATATGGTCTGTCTGTGACAGTGATGTGACCCACACGCCCCCCCTGATCGCCAGGCATAGAACGTAGCTTTGTGGCGTAAAATTAATAAGCATACTGCGTATTACAGTAGTCCCTGTCATGAGAGACCCCTGTCGTGAGAGACCACCCTCTCATGAGAGACCACTTTTCAGATTCCCAAGTCCTATACTTCCCATGTTAATTTACCTGTCGTGAAAGACCACCTGTCTCATAAGACCACTTTTTTGTTGCTATAGGGGTGGTCTCTGGTGACAGGGACCACTGTACTGCCAAGGCAATTCAGAAAAAAGGCATTATAAAGAGATGTTTCTCCAACTTTAACAAACATACAATTATTACCCATCAAAAAGCTATAATCAGGCCTGTACTGGAATACGCCAGCCAAGCCTGGACATTGATTTAATTCAAAACATTCTGAAATGGTGTCTCAGATTAAGTAGGGAAGAGGTTCATCTGGAGTCCTTAAAAGATAGAAAAGACAGGCAAAATCTAGTTGAAGCATACAAAAATTATCACAGACAAAAGCAAGTCTTCTAGCAATATTTTTTTCTCACATCCCAGAAGACAACTTCGATGGCATCATATGAAGCTTTTCAAGCAGCCAGCATCCACCGATATTAGGAACCACTTTTTTGCCAACAGACTGGTAGACAAATGGAACTCCCTACCTGAGGACACCATATCCAAATCGACAACGAAAGCCTTCAAGGCCAACTTGACAGGCACCTCAATTCAGGGCTAGAATTTCCAAGTATCCAAGTAAGTATGAATATATATATATATATATATATATATATATATATATATGCCATAAGGATTAAAGCTGCACCTGCTTTTTACGGTGCTAGCCATTTACATATTAAGGATTAAAGCTGTGCTAGCCTTTATCATATTAAATATTAAAATGTACATACCGTGATTGAATGACAGTCCTGCAATATTACAATTGTGGAAATTTTGAAACGTGTCTCCTGATTTAAAAAACCTATGCCCACACTGAGTAAGCTGAGCGACACTAAGGTGACAACGATAATTGGAATGTGAGTCTTGACAGGTGCTGCAGCTTGTGAATGTACGGGGATACTGTAGTATACGGGCACAGTGAAAATGTGGCAACACAGATAGTATAATATTATCAATACATTATGAAACACACTTGAGAGACCAGTCCAAGTTTATGGCCACAAGTCTGCCCACATTTTAAAAATATAAAAACAATGTGCCATCACTGTAGTATAACAAAGTTTCCGAAAGAATCTGGGGCGTTCCCTGCATGCAATCTTATGATTTATTCTGTATTGAGGACCGTGTTGACATATTAGGAGTATCCACAAATAAATTTCCTGATTTTATCCCCCATATTTATTCCCATTTAAGCTCATTACCTTCCCTTAAATGGTCAGGGACCACATTTCACTTTGGCAACATTGGCATTGCGGGCACCATGTTTCCTTCTCCGACGACTCACTCAATAGGACTCTTCACCACATATGGATATATCAGATTACAGGGAGCACCTTGTTAGCATATATATATATATATATATAAACAAAGTGATTGTGTGTTTAATGCCAGACGGAATAAATAATAACAAATATAAAGTTAGTATTAAATTGATATGGTTTATTAAAATACATCTAATCTATTCCGTCCAATACATTTGAAGTTATCTTGATGCATACAATTCATGGGGACTATGTTCTCACAGGTGTATTAATTATTGGTAGCAGCTGTAATTCGGTTCTGATGGGCATGCAAGTCCTAATCGCTTCCGGTGATCTTCCAATGGACGCTGTTCCGTTCACTTTCACAAGTTGGGATTTGATACATGTGGGCTGTTTTACGGGAAGGTAACAGGGTCGGTAACAAAATAAATTGAATAAATAGGGGGAAGAGATACTGGGAATTTCCATAGGGTGCTATAGCGGAATTAAGGGCGACAACATGGCAGTTGTTGGGGGGCGAAACACTCAGCATACAGCAGGCATGGATATAGCCAGACGGGCTAGATTTTTTCGGAAACTTCGTTAATACAGTTAAAGTACAGTAATGTGGCATTGTGTCTGTGTTTTTAAAATGTGGCGCTGTTGTGCCTCAACTTCCGATTTTGCCACAAACTTGGACCTGTCTTTTAAGTATGTTTGGTTTGATAATGTATTGAAAAAAATTGTAATGTGCGTGTGGCCAATAATACAGTGTCGCCGAATGGACATACCGTGACTGAATGACAGTTGTCCAGATCAATGATACTCAATGACAGTCCTGCAATTTTACAACTGTAGAAATCTCGACATGTGTCTCCTGATTTAAAAAAAACTATGCCCACACTGAATAAGCTGACCGACACTGAGTCTTAGTCTACGGTGACAACGATAATTGCCAAATTGGAAGTGGAGTCTTGACAGGTGAAAAGTATATACTCACCGTTACGCCATATTTGAGTGCTATACCTTGCAGAGTTTCTCCTGCTACGACAGAGTGTTTTATAAATGATTCGTCGGGTGTCGCCGAAGTTTTATTTGTTGTTCCATAGCCACGATTTTTGACAAATTTCCCAAAGCTGGCCTTCTCTCCCTGCCCACCTTCCGCCATCTTCGGCCTTCCTCAACCTCTCTTAAGGGCGAGAGAAGACGTTAATGGACATACCTTTAAAATTTAATTGACAAAATTATTTTATGTATTCTAAAGTATAGAGAAATAACATATTATGATGTAAATGGAAATAATTTTGTGTATTATAATGCATGAAAAATAAATTTTGATTTTTGGCACACGCGCATTGTAATAAATGTACTACTTCCGGTAATGGCTTCCTGAGGAAAAGAGAAAGAAAGCAACCAGCAGGATGAGCCACAGTTACCAGCTGTACAGAAATACAACACTCGGGCACACACTGCAGGAGAGTCTCGATGAACTCATACAGGTAGTTTATACAACACGTTTGACAGTTTTAGGACGATGAACAGCCCAGCTGGAATGCAAATGTTAATTGTTTCAGCGCACAGTCATTTTATTTGCAAACCATACATGCCATAATATGGCCCATATTATAACTTAGGGAAAACTTGCCTTTATTGTGCATTAACCATTGCAAAACTGATTACACAAATTCCCTCAAAATGAAAGTCAGTGCCACTGCTGGAACTTTATTTTATTTGCACACCATAACACGCTTTATTGTACATTAACTGATTACATGAATCACTAAAACAATGATAAGACAAAATTAAGGGCAAAAATATTCGGATGTACTTTTTTAGCAATAGAATTTTAGACTGGTGGAACTCACTACCTAGGGAGGTAGTAAATGCACCATCAGTAAATTCATCTAAATCAAGGCTAGATAATTATTTCAAGGACCACCCTGTGGTCTATGATCACAGGGCATTGGACAATCCCCAGAGGACTCTGATGTATGTGTATTAATTATGAGCAGCTTACTTAGGTAGATCAGCTAAATTTTCGAACTGTCAATATCTTTTTAAAGTTAGTCTCATTCAAAAGATCTCAGTGAGAAAAACTCAAATCTGCTGGAATTTTTAAAATATCTTAATTTCAACCAAAGTTATAACATTTTTAATGCTGTCATAATTAGGTAATTTTTGCCTTAATTTCCCATTATAAAAAACTGTGACCTTTCCCCATTGTTTTGTGACTTGCTGAGGGTCTTTCTTATGCTAACTTCAATTGCCTGTATCTTTATTAATTTTCAAGCTAAAATGTTCAAATAAAAAATGGCATAATCCTCATTTTATAAATGCAAAACAGAATAATGAATATGTCGATAACAGATCAGTTTGATCTGGATTAACTTAATCCAAGATAATCATTAATTAGGCCAAACGGAACCCATAAAAACCAATTTAAACATAACTAAAGTCAGATAGTGCCTTATTTTGCATCAGGATTGGTTAAAAAGTGAATTTATGATATACATGCAATAACTTGACAAAGTTTAAGTTTATTTCAATCCAGATTATGAGATTATGCTAATCCAGATTAGGGGTTAATGTCAAAACTAACCACAATATTATTGACGCAGCTAGTGAGAGTTGCATATTTGCCGTGTTTAGGACAATCTCAATTTTGATGCATACATTGCATTTTGAAAAAGTCTTAAGATCAAGATAATCCAGATTAAGAATTAAAGTTACTTTAAAGTACAATCAGTATAACAAGTAAAGAAAATTTTGTTTCTCTGCCATAAAGTTTGTGCGAGACACTCATGATGCAAGGATGATCAACATATCAAATTTTAAACTAAATTTAGTTCAAAAATAGATGTTTTTCTTAATCTGGATTAAAAGTTGATACAAGGTCTATGGAGTATTTCAATTTTTTTTACAACAATCCATTTAAATTTATTTGACTAAAAATTGTTCAACCCACCATTTCACAAAATAAAATGACAAATTACTATTTATTTTCAAAGATTGAGTATTTTTACTTTCTTTTTTGTTCAATCATATTGACAAAATTTGGGAACTTACTGCCTATAAAACTTGCAGAATCTGTCAATATTGGAACTTGACTTGCCATGTTTTGTGTGGTTTGTTTGGCTTGGGTGATGTTTACTTTAGAATATACATACAGATTCCGGGCCCGGATCAACCTATTGATTGCCTTTTTTATAAGCATATTTGTACACTTAACACCCATGTTAAGTTTACAAACTGATAATATGTGCTTTATTTCCTATTATGTGCATAAATTTATCACTAAATTTTAAAAAGTAATGAGTTTCACTGGTAATCTATATGTCGAAACCGACGCGGAAGTAGCGGCCCCGCTTGTGTATGCACATATACAAGTTACAACGGGGGCCGCCATATTGAGCAGCTCGGAAACGCTGATTTTACCAATTTTTGTGACATCAATTTACCTAAGTGTGACATTGATTTTGTGGACATAATATACCTCATTAGAAAGCTTATAAGGTATATTTTTATATTTTCTATACTTTGTAAAGGGTTTTTCATTACTTATCGTAATTTATGGCCAAAGATGTAGCTGCGATTTTCAGCGTGTGATTATCTTCGTAGAAACTTGCCGCTATCCCATAATAAGAATGGCATCGTGAATCCTTGATGGTGATTGGTTGATTTCGAAGTTGAATGACGTCAATACCTATTTGGATACATTTTATGAATGAATTTGTGCGGAGGTCCTGTGCGTGCCTCCCAGGCATACGCATCACACTTTGCCATAGGCGATAAGCGGTGCATGCATGCCGCAGCGCCTCTGGTGGATAGTGATCTACCTAGCTTACTATGGAAATAGTTTTTTCCTACATAGCTGAATAAATCTGTTATATGATGGCATGAAATGGTATAGCATGTATTGTCATGAGATCACTTCAGTTTTTCAGCGATTTAGGGTGGGCTACAGTGAATAGTATGTTGTAGGCATAGCCTCAGATGCGAGCGTCAGCATTACAAAGTATCGATAATAACGTCGCTGGATCAGACAGTACGTAGCACCTGGTCTGATAGTAACTAAACCACTTTTTTTTTTTTTTTTTTTTGGATGCGAAGCCATATTACCTTGAACAACTGAAAGAAATCATCTGCCGTATGGGGAATTCCTCGTGATGTCATTTTATCTTCAGATCGTGAAAAATATAGGAATTTCATTGGTTAGTCTGCCCTTGTATGTCTTCCCACAGAGCTGGCTTCACCAGGGTCTATTTTCTGTTGCTGGAGTACCCATGGGAATTCCTTGTGAAGTCATTTCAGAGCCTCGTTTTATGGTTGACCTAGAGGACTTTTGACGAGGACAATGTGCAGGAAAAAGTTTATTTGTGGGGGACGAAAGACCAGAAAACTGGATCACCCTGATGGAAGTGTAGCCCCTTCTCCCAAACCATCCAAGCCTGTAGGCCCTACATTTTCCTTGAATGGTTTGGCTTTAGGTGTCTACACTTTCATTCGGGTGCTCTGTATTGCCGTATTACCACCCTGATTACCAACTGAGCCCCAGTGTAACTGATAGTAGCACCTGGTTGCTAGGTCCCTCTGGTGGCCATTTACTAAACCAGTCTAGAGGAGCGAGGTTGTGGTACCTTGAGTGACTGAATGAACTGGTCTGTTGTATAGCATTTTTGTTAGACACTGTTCCACAAATTTAAGTACTATGCCCAAAATCTCTATATCCACATTGAAATAGTGTCGTAACCTGTGGCAGAGACGTGGTGGGAAGGAAGAGTGATTGTTGGAATCTTGCGCGGCAACACCAAATCTGAGCGTTCATTGGCAATATGCCCATAAGGGGCCTTGACATCATGATCTACATGCAAAAAGCCACCCCTAGATAGCTACATCACACAGTGATTGTCATTCTGGAACTTCTGCCATGCGCAGTTGTTACCAGGCTAACCGGAAGTTTTTACTTCCATGGACGAAAAAAATGGGGATAATCGGAGAAAATTGTAACGTGGGATATACAAAAATTCACCCAACTGATGTTAAATCTGGGAAAACTAGAGAATCCAAATACAGGGAATGAGAGAACTCAATGATCCAAGTGAACAGGTTCCTGAACACTATGTTGGGGAGCTACTGATGGTTGAAGATGATAGTTTGGATGTGACCACGTTTTTCAAGTTGCATAGACTGTAGGTTTGGATTGATGAATTACCTTACTTTTTAAAAATTTTCGTGTTATACATAGAGCTCGCTCCACTTGCTATCATACACTTGTTAGAAAACTGTATTCAACATGGTACCAGCCAGGTTGAAATGCAGCTTTCTGAGTTTGGGGATATCATGTGGTCCACTCTATTAGTAATTCCAGTGATTTACCCATTTTCACCCACTTTTGATCCCAAACACAACGAAATTTAATATGTAAATGGCTAGCACCGTAAAAAGCAAGCACCGCTTTAATCCTCATGGTCCTGTGTATCTTTATTCTATTCTGCACCACCTGGCGGCCAGTCAAAATATGGCAAGAGCTTTGTGTTCAGAATTGCGAAGTTCAGTCACAACACCCATAATCTGCACACTGATACGATGGAATTCAAGCCTGGAATTTGAACTGTGTAGAACTTAAAACATATGAGATCAACACAGTGTATGTGCATGTGTGACTTAGAATAAATTAACTAGCATTACCTACAACGTGAGATCATTATTTCGTTATACAAAATGGCACCCCCTCGCCCAGGAATCTCAGGCGCAAGGTGTCAGTTGTGATTTGTAATCATCACTATGCACTCTCCATGGTACAAATAGAGTTCATGTACATACATGACCATAAGAGCTTGTTTGCGCTCACTATCAATAATTATGTGTCAAAGTTTGTCTCATGACTATTAGGGTAGCTAAGCCAGCATCTCCACTGTGGGTGATGGCATGCAGTCTTTTCGTCATTATCCTGACTAATGGGTGGGATATCCATGGATGCTTTCAACAGTCTGCTGTCCTCATGTTGACATTTATGGTATTTCCTGGTATCAAGTTATTTTCTTGTTTGTATCTTTAGTTGAAAGGTGGGTAAAGCACTGCTTTTCTCCAGGGTTTTTGTGCCAGCAACATACATGTACATGCTGTAGCAAATTAACCATCTTTTTTTGGGGGGGGGGGGGGACTATTTGTAGCGAGTGTCAGTGAGCTTTTACCATTAACACATGTGAGTACAAGACATAACAGCACAGTACATCATCCAGCCAGAGGACTAATCAGTATCTAGACTATGGATTTTGATTTTCTTCGTCACCCTACGGCACATGGGTGGCACCATTGCCCTTTTTTTTGTGCATCCCCAGTTTATTTGCACCAAAGTCTCAAACTTACCGGACTTTATGGAAATTATGTCAATAATTCATGTCTGTTCAGAAAACATTTTCGATAAAGTGTGATGAATGATAATGATCAGCAAACTCACATTGTCGACACCTGGCTGGGGGGTATGTTGTTATACAAGTCCCTGGTGCATGTCTCTGTTTTCCCATCCCGGGGGTTCCAACCAGAAGGTGCAATACCTTTTCCCTTCCACAAGTCAAGTGTATAATATTATGCCAACAACACAGTATACTGTAGTGGTATTAAGTAGGCCCTACTGTTTTCTTTTTAATGGTCGACAGTGCTGCTGTGTTGGTTTCAACAGTAGCAGCTATTGAGTCTTAGTCAGTTCTAATCCCATTATCATTGTGATAAGCCTAAGTGGAAAGTGTTCTTTGATGAATGCGTGGTTATTTATGTCACTGACCACTCAAGCGAGACAAAGCTGACCATCTCCCTGTGGCTGCCGACACCAGGGACTTGTTAAACTTGCACAAGCCCATGAATCATTCAATCATTGGTCCTTTACAGGGTAGTGGATCATCTGCTGAAATTCAAAAGATTAGCACGTGTAGGTATGGGGTGAAGAAAGTCATGTGGGGAACAAATACAGTAAAACCTGTTTTCAGAGACCACCCCTAGGGCAGGCCAAAAAGTGGTCACATGAGGCAGGTGGTCTCTCAATAGAGGTGCAATAACATGGGGAAAGATGGCAAAAGTGACACGGTAAACATGGTCTGAAAATGCAGGTGGTCTTTCATCATAGTGGTCTCTCAAAACAGGTTTCACTGTATTCCCAACTATGAGTTCCTGGGGGAGCAAATATTTTTTCCAGGGGATTAACTATTCAGTTTTCAGTGGGGGGGGGGGGGGGGAGCATATCGTCTTTGACACCGAACAGTGAGACATGATTTGGCAGGGCCTGTAAAGGATGTTTAACACAACAAAAGTATGTCACTTAACTGGGTTGCAAAGTATTTGGGCTTTGGTGATCACCAGGTGGTAGCATTTATTATCTAATAGTTGCCAACCCTTGAAGCAATGTACTGGTTGACACAATACCAGCAAATCTATATACATGTATACAATGTTCAGCATTTGCTAATTTTCTCTGGTCGCAACTTGAACATACGTGTATCACACCAGCAAGAGTCAACACTGCACTAATGTACTGCTCCACTGTGAGTCTGAACTGCTGGCTTTATCCCCGGCGATCACCCAAGATGCATTGCGGTAAACATGCTGTGATGTAATTAGGTGACAGAGTAATTTACACTGATATCCACTGAACCATATCCTCATACATTCTAAAACAACAACAGTTCCGCGGAGTAGTAATGCTTAAAGGTCATAATCATCAGGGTTGTCTTCCATCCAGTATAAATGGCCATTTACAACATAATCCCAGAAACAAGGCCTAATGGCCACCATCATTAAGGGTACACTGAAAGTATATTTACATGTTTTTTAACCACAGAATGGCTAGGTCTCGAACCAGTGACCTTCAATGCTGTATCATTATGAAGAAAGCTTTGCATCAGCAAGAAATTCCACAAAATTGTGTACACTGATGTAAGATAATGCATACTTATTTGTGTTGCAGTGTGGACAAATAACACCTCAGTTGGCACTTAAAGTACTTTTGCAGTTCGACAAGGCTATCAACTCCGCTCTTGCCACCAGGGTGAAAAATAGGCTAAGTTTTAGGGTAAGTTTCATAATTTATTGTAGCCAGGTCATGGATGACCACTGAAACAAAGTATGACCAGCTTTCCACACAGAGTTTATAGCAGCCAAACATGCTATAAATTTGGAACACTGTTCATGCAAGTGTCTGTTCTAATATTCATGCATCTGAATCTAAACAGTGATTACTGCTCAGTTTCTCTTCGTAGCAAAAATACTGTGTGGCTGGTCCACATGTTGGTTGCAGGGAAAATCTATTGACATCTGATCAGGACCTTGGCCCTTCAAGATGTCTGTACTTCATGCAAGTATGTGTCTTTGATCAAGAGTAGTTACTTGGATCTGTGGTCAGCCTACCATAGCATAGAATACATCCATTTGACTAACATCATCTGTAATTTGAAAAGTTACATAGTCAAATTGTGAGCCAGATTAGTTATACAACCAGCATGAGCAGTGTTTCTGATTCAAACAAAATCAGTCTCATGTGGAAATCAGAAATTAGCTGTTAACAGTGTTTACAATGAGTATGATTTTTCTACTTTTTTGGTTTTTGGCAGTATTGTGGGATTTTTTTTTATGAAAATGCCAAAGTGTGTAGGACTTTTGCTTATAAATGACAAAGCTGTATGAATATGAGGAATCGATCACTTCAGATTCTGAAAATAATATAAAGATTCTAGCTTTTTCAATAGTGAAGAATACTTTTTTAACTCCTTCACCACATTTCAGTATACATGTAATTTAAATCTGTAATTTCTTTGAAAAATTGTAACACTATTTCAATTTTGTATACCTTAGTTTCATATGTTCATGTTTATTATGTTCCCAGATGAGAGTAGGATTTTTGGCCACATCTCAAACACTGTGTTAAGCAGTTGTAAGAATAGATGTTGGAGGGCTTTTAAAAGTTTTTAGTCAGAAACATAGCAAAAATGACAAAGCACCATTTTCCTTGTGGTCATGTAATCTTCACCTTCAATAATTTTAGGGGTAGAGTGTCAATTAGGAAATATATACAAGGTGCAAGTTTACCTTGTCCTTATTAGGTACTTTGGTACCAAATTGTAGTAAAATCTGTTGATCCATTTTTGAGATACATGTACATGGCACTTAACATTGACCAGATGGAAGAGCAAACAGTAGGAAGGACCATCTGAAAACATACTCCCCCTGTTTTACAAGGGAATTCAATAATGTCCCTTCCCACAGGTTGTTAATAGAACTCTATTTTGTTAAAATTGGATGTACATAACAAAGTTTAAGACAAGTTTAAGTTGCTTGTGACCAAGGACTGAAAACTTAATGCATGTTTATCAGTGAGTAAGTTCACAGTAATGAGAAATAGGTCACGATGACCAGAGAAATATAATCATTTCATCTTGTACAAATTACACTTACTTGCCTGCTAAGCTAACTTATTTAGTTGTATCGGTGATTCTGATGATGCTTCAAGAGAAGTAGTATCAGATTAATGCAAAATATTCATGTTTTATATGTTAGCAAATTTGAAAATGTGTAGTTTTATGGTTGTCAGTGCATAAATGAAGACTCAGAAGCCATCCAAAAGTTAGGTTTCTTGAGCACAGAGTGTAAGTTGGCAGTTTATAAATGTTGTCTTTGTAAAATGTGTATATAATCCTATGAACTGGAGCATGCATGTTGTCTTTCTTTTGTATGACATTCTGCTATAATCTTTCTAATTGTGATGAGCTAGTTTACATCTTCAGAATGTACATGCATTTATTTCATATTTCAGTTGCATTTGTACATGTGGTTTTAAATTTACTTCATAGTTGTTGACATGTATTTATTTTGTTTTGCTTCACTTGCAAATGTAGATGCAATTTTAACATATATATCTCCTGTCTATTCTTGCAGGGTCATCTGAACACATACCGGTTCTGTGATAATGTATGGACCTTCGTGCTCAATGATGTAGAGTTCAGAGAAGTACAGGAACTCTTCAATGTCAGCAAAGTGAAAATAGTGGCCTGTGACGGACGCAACGCATAATGTGACAGCCGCGTAATGTGTATGATCTGCATATGCATCCAGCAGTATGGCCGTTTGTCTTTGGGTGTTTCAATGGGACGCCTAATGTGACAAGGGAGACACTGGGACAGTTATGGAATTGAAACAGCTGTGGTACCTTAGCCTGACAATGGACCACCTGAAAGCCACAAAAGTTGGATGAATTTGATGTACAGTGTCTGGGGGTGCCCCTTGGTGGGGTCTGTCACATGTAACTAGTAATTTTTCCCGAGACTGTAGATATGTTTTGACTGCAGATTTATGGGATTTGCTAGATTAATGTATGCAACTGGCTTGGTCAGGGTTGAGTTTCTTCAGACTAGCCATTGCTCACAATTCTTGCTTGTTTCAGATTTATTTTTCCTTCATCATGGTTAAAAGTAATGTAGCAGCTTCCTTAACGAGACACATAAATTGGATCTAAAAATACAGGTGATACTTTACACTACTGGATTAATCCTATCCCCGTTGGATTGAGACACAGCCAAGAGCCTTCCTTGGCATTGATTGGGTCTTTTGAGATCACTACCCACCAAGGATCACTTGATATACAAAATTACAAGCCCATCTTTTCCTTGCCATTTATTTTATGATCAAGATCTTTGCTGAGTAGCAGTCTTGTCACTTTAAATAGAAAGAAAGAAGAAAAAATAGACAATAGGTTTCCTCAATCATGAGTTGAGAAGCCATGTTGTGGGAGAAGTTTCAATCAATCATGGCATGAGAAGCCTTGGCATGTGATAGGTTTCACTCAATCATGGCTTAAAAAGCCTTCTTTATTAGGTACGTTTCACACTGTCATTGTCAGATGCTGTCTTTTCTATGTCAGGTGATTTACAGTGTCATACATTTCAATTTTGAACAGGTGTTGCGCATCCTGTGAGTTCAGTGTCTGGTACCTGGTGAACTATTTCATTTTTTCTTGAGATATAACTTTGTAAATAATGTGCCAACTAACCTTTTCCAGTATCTTGTGCACTGTCTGTATGAAGGTCCTTCTGCTTTTTCCCCACATAAGTTTTTAAACTTTTTTCTTTCTTTTCTCTTGCGAGGTTGGATGGGTTGGGAGTGTGTGGGTGTTCAGTGAATGAGAAAATATTAAATGAGAATTGTATAGCTATGATATACATCTGGGTATTTGGATATTTTTTGTGATCCTTGCAGAAAATGTACATTTGCAGAAAATGTACATTCCCATGCAGAATAATATAGAAGGCATGGTAACCGCATTCTATCACAAAATCATGTTAAAGTCAGACTCAATAAAAGGCGAAAGAGCCGTTAATCTTGGACAACACTTAACCCATATTTGCAGTGTTCTCAGCATCCCTTGCACAGCACAAGACCTGGAACAGTTCTGATTTCTTGTCATGGCATGTGTAAAACTTTGCACCATAGGTAGGGGCATTTTGAAATCCTTCATTCCCGTGAAATTCAAATTAGGTACGTCTTGATAGCACTGCTTGTATGCTTTGTCACATCAGTATTAATAGTCGCATCTACTTCAGGCTTGAAGCAGAGATACCCAAGAGTAAAAAAGTGAGCCGATGACTCGTGCTTACAGCTCAATTGTTTTTACCAGACAAGTGTCTTCCTCGACTTTACTATTCAACTTTTATCTGTTGTGTTAAGATTAAAACATATTTGTGAAAATAAATACAAAGCTTTGAAAATATTTTGTCGGCTATCATGGTATCTGACAGCGCAAGCATAAAATACAAACAAAAACAAACAAACAAACAAAACAGGAACACTTTGCCTCTTATGGTCGACAAAATATGCTTTCCATTCCAAACAGACTGAAAGAAGGCACCAAAGTAACATGAAGATTAAATTCCGTGCAAAATGCGTATCTTACTGAAACTGCATACATGTGGAAAGTTTTTGCTCTCGCCAAGATCTGAGGACGTGGGAAGGAGAGCACCTTCTGAATTACCCAGGTGCCTCCTACATGCCTTGAGCTTAACTATTTTCATTGATCACTGGCATGGTTTCTGTCCAAGGATAACAAGTAAGAAAAAAATGGTTGCAAAATTATGAGGGTTTACCTATCTGCAAAAAGGTTGATATCATTAGTGAAAATGCATCTCAGAACACCTGCAGTATAATATTTTTTGCAGGAAGAGCCTTCAGACACCCCACTGTTACAACATTGTTTAAGCCTTAAAAGAAAAAAGAAAGTTCTGGTGGAAACAGTAACTGGAAACAGCAGATATTTCCGAATCAGCAATCACCTGAAGACAGTCATGGGTTGATAAGGTATTAAAAATGAAAAGAACCACTACTGTATTTCTTTCTGGAAATATCCAGGTGGTCATGTTAAGTTATGTAACAATAGTGGTATTGGCAGAAGTTGTCATTTCTTAGTTTCTTGTTTATATATAAGTCTGCATATTTTCAATTTTATTTTGTTCCGACAAGGATGTTAATGGTTGTAATTATTGAAAAACCTGATTCTTCCACCGCTAAATTAATTTCAAATTAAATTGGTGTATAATTTATTACTCAGGTGTATACAGTTAGAAGCAGTCAGCACATCACTGATTTTGAATATTGTGTTTGATCACAGGTATGTACAATAAGGTGTCTGCATTTATAGTCTGAAAAAGCACAGAAGGTTGTCCAATGATTTGTGTATTTTACCAATAAAGATCATGTTAAAACAATGCAGGCAATGGTTGTACGGCATTTGATTGACTTTTCTGTGTCATTTTCCATGTGACCTCTTGAAACCTAGATAGAAACACCAAGCTATTGGTTGTCCATCAAGATGTGTTTGCCTGTGAAATGATGCAGATACCTGAAGTGCACAGGAGTGCTACCACAGTGGCCTTCCTGGGAGTGCATGAGCACAATTTGTTAGCCTTTCTGTGGCCTTACCAGCTTTTTCACGCAGTCTTTCTTGTTTCATATTGTAAGCTTTTCTCATAATACCTCAGCACTATATTAAGGGCGTGGTACACTTTTACAGAACTTCACACAACAAAATACGACTTTGTTTGAAACATGTCCATAATCATTAAATCAGAAATCCACAGCAGTGCCACCTAGTGAACAACTTTGAGCCTTTCTCAAGGAACATATCCACAAAGTTTTAGCTTAATCAGAGTCACAGTTTTGGAGAACTAAAAAACACTGAAAACAGAAAAAATCATTAAAATATGGGAAAAAATTGCAGCACTAGTGCCACTTGGTGAACAAATTAAGAACTAGGATTCCCTGGGAGTATTCCTGTGTGATATCAAAGCAATTGGGTGAGTGGTTTTGGAGAAGATTTTTTAGGATTTGCCCCCCCAAAAAGAACCCCCCCCCCCATTAAAAAAAAATCATAAAAAAATAAAAAAAATCACTGGAGCAGGACCATTTGGACAAACTTGGTAGAAACCCACCTATTGGTACATTTCCACCAAGTTTGAAGTGAATCTGGCTGACGGTTTTGGAGAAGTTGAAAATGTGATTTGTGAACAGATGGACGAAGGAGGACGGAGCCTCCTAAAAGCTTAGCCTGACTACCAAGTCAGCTGAGCTAAAAACTGTTAACTACAGTGTCCCATGACTTTGACTATATGGCATCAATGCCACCCATATGTGCTGTTAAGCTGGCCCTTTTGGAGGAACATCAGCATTTGCAATATTAAAGTCTTCACTCGCACAATTCCAGTCATCATTTTTTAAAAGAAAAGTGACAGGATCCATCAGTACCAAGACATAAGCCAAAAGGTCGATCAGTTTGACCGTTTAAACTTACTCAAGAAAACATTGGAGGAAACCTTGTAAGTACTTTCCTTTTAATGTCTAATAACTTTGTGCCTAGGATCCAGCATTACCAAGAGAGAAGTCGAATTTGTTAGTTTGAACTATCGAGGGCTGCCAAGGTGAAAATTAGCCCCACTTAAAGAAACACCATGGGTACTTCTTGTTAATGCCACTTGCCCTGTTATACTCTACTTTTGATGTTTCATAGTAGCTGTAGGACTATTATCTGTCATCACTACATGTATTTGCAAGATATAAGTAATGTTAGTTAGAGCTTTCAAGGCAAAATGTATCAAAATCCATGGATGCATCATGTAACCAAACTAGATTACCAGGTGAAATATCTGGGTTACAATGGTCAATTCATTGATCTCGTTTTGGAGAAACTAACAAGCAACATCATCGGTTAAATCTGCTGCATGTGCCAGGTGTACTTGTCCGTATCCACAGCTTGATTCCATTTCCTCACTCTGGAACTGTGACACGTCACTCTATGCTTTGCAGATGACGGTGACCATGTCGGCTGCAAGCCGCAGGTTTCCCTTCATTTATATCAAGGAAGGAAAATATTTTGTCAGTTCCTTGATAAAACAAGATAAAATCATTACTCGGTGAAGGAGCCCAGTTTACAGAAATACACACTGGTGGATGACGCGTATCTCCTGAGGCCGAAGGCTGAAGAAGCACATCATCCGTCGGGGTATATTTCTGTACGTGGGGCTCCTTCATGTAGTAACTAATAGTACTCTTCATCTCCATGATTTCTTTCATAAATTCAGACATAGATCAGGAAATCTGACACAGCCATACCTACAAGACATAAATTAAAACTAGATTATATATACAGTAGCTTGGTTATTGTTACATGTCAATGTATGAATAGTATATATCTGGATATGTCATAACCACACTACTTGCCTTCCTGGATAGATCACTGATGTCCACACACATGACTTGTTTTACTACAGGAGTTCTATTTGAGGCATATGTCTTTGGAAGGCTTTATGATAATCTATGAACTGTTGAGTTGATACGATATTACAGCCGTATGACATTAATTAAGACAAAAAGGTTACATCCTGAAACTAGACCGAGCATCTTGGTCACCATGATGCCACGTTTTTGCGTTTGTCTTGTAACATTTTTGTCATTTTACTCCCTTCAATAATAATAATAATACTGTGGTGGTCGGCTTGTCTGCTGGGGTCCTGTCACTGTGTGACACAGATGGCCTATTAAAAAAAACAAAAAAATACATCCACCATCCCTTACACACCCTATCTACACCTCTAGGGCACAGGCTTTTCCCATGGGAGCCCTTATAAGGGCTACCACCATTCCCTTCCCTCCCTGTACTCTGGGATTCTAATTTAACCTATTGCCTTCTAACTCTATTATTTCATTCCTTTTCTCCCAACATCCTACCAGGTAGTCCTGTACATTTTTATTACCTTTCCTGCCTCCCAAAAAGCCATCTTTCAAACCTAAAACCCATACTACACCTTCCTCTTCCTCTAAACACCGAACTTCTTCTAAACCCTTGTAATTTTAATCTTCCTGTGCCATTTTCTGAAGAAAAAAAACTTCCCTTATCTCTCTATAAGCCAATGATCCACTGTCTCATCTGCCTCTTGTCTACACATCTTACACTTTCCATTACTACTTGTCCACTTCTGTTTCCTCTGTTCTAGATTGATTACTCCTGCCCTACTTTGAAAAAAAAAGCTTGGAGCCCTTCCCTCCATCGCAACACACAATTTTCTTTGGCTTCCATAATGCCTTGTATGCTTTCAATGTGCTTTTTTCCTTGACTCCTCTTTTCCAGTCCTCTTTCCAACCCTCTGTAACAGTCTTACCTATATATACTTTCCAATTATCCACCTCATAATATCCTGCTAATTCATATCTCTCTGCTAACTTGTCCATGTCTTTGACCCATCTTGTTTTTTCCTGGGCTATCTCATTGTAAACTTTCCTGCACCACCTGTCTTCACTTACTGCTTGTAGATATCCCCAGTACTTTAACTTAGCTTTGGTAATCCTATCTGTGATTTTATTCCATCCTAACTCTCCTAGGACTGCTTCTGTTGCTGTACATGGTGGTGCTCCCAGTATCCATTTCCCTATCTCATTCTGTGCTTTCTCCATTCCCTAGATATCTCCATCACTTACTGAAATTACATCTAAGCCATAAATCATTCCTAGTATTGCAACTCTATCCCATAATACTCTCGCTGTATACGCTGTCTTGAAACTGTTCAGTGCAGTAGCTTTAATCATTCCTTTTGTATGATTCAATTTCTGTTTAATCTTCTCCACCTGATATATACCTGAATATGCCTTTACCTGTTGCTTTCCTCTTAACACCTAGGTATTCATACTCATCAACCTCCCCAATTTCAATTAACTGTTCCCTACCTTCCGGAATTTCGAACTGCCAAATTCTCCATTTTTTATTCGCGTTTGGTTTCTTCCCAAGAGTCATCACTTTACTCTTCTCCTTGCTAAATTCCAATCTCCATTTATTCCTGTATTCCCCTGCTATGTTCAGCATCTCTTGTAGTTCTTTTTGGGACTCTGCCATGAGTACTATGTGATCTGCAAAAAATAGACCTGGGATTTATAGATCACCTACCCTTATTACACCCCATCAACGGATCCCCCAACTCCTTAATATACAGAGTGAACAATATTGGAGACCGCACACATCCCTGCTTTAGGCCTATATCCAAACGTGCATTCTCTACTTCTACCTTTCCTAATGAAAGTGTACAGTCTACATCTTTATAGAGTGCTTTCAGAATTTCTAGAAAATTTCCACCAAAATCCTAGTCCTAAGTTTTTCCCATAAAGCATCTCTCCATACCCTGTCATAAACTTTCCTCACATCTAAGAAACCCATGAAGACTTTCTTCCGCTTTTGTCTTGCCAGTTCTAACACCTGGGTCAATGGGAAGATGTGGTCACCTATTCTTCTACCTGGTCTGAATCCATTCTGAATTTCCCCCAGAAGACCAAGCCTTTCAACTATTCTACTTAGTCTCTGATACATTATCGTACTGAATATTTTGCCCACATTTGATGAAATCGCAATGCCCCTGCACTGGTCCAATTGGCCTCCTGGGCCCTTCTTTGGAATATAAGAAATCCTAAGTCTATTCCATTCCTTTGGTACTTGTCTTTTCTCAATGACCATATTGAAAAGCAACTGTAAACTATCCTCAATTTCTTCTGGCCCTCTCTTTATGAATTTTGTCAAGATATCATCTGGTCCTGGAGCTTTGTGTAACCGCATCTGTTCATCTGCCATTTTTACTTCTATACTTCTGATCCTTCAACACATCTCTGGATCTCATTGATCCTGTGTGTACTCTGCTTGACCCACTGGTACTGTTCCCTGACCCCACTGAGGGTTATTGACTATTCCCAATGCTCCCTTAAAGCTTCCTGTATTTCTTCCTTGTTATCTGTCCTTTTCCCTTGGTGCATGATTTCCTGTGCTTTATTCTGTTTTTGTCGATTAACCTGTTTCGAAAAAATGACTTGCTCCCCATTCTCCATTATTTTCCTTGTCATTTGTTCATTAGCACTAGCCCTCTTCTCTGCTTTAATCTCTGCTACATTCCTTCTGCATTCCATGTACTGTCTCTTAGCTTCTTCTATATCACCTTCAGAGTACCTGTTTTTCCTGGCTAATCTCCATGCGCTATTTTTAACCCTTTTTCTTTTTATGGCTCCTTTCAGCTTTGGGTTTATTCTGTACCCTAGGTTCACAACTGGGACTTTCTTTCTACCTATCTTCTCCTGTGCTACCTTAAGAATCCTTCTGGTCAGGTCCCCATTCCTGTACTTCTCCTTCATCCTCCCGTCTATTCTTCCATTCCTGCAATTCAACTTTTAGACTTGCTTGATACCCTGCCCAGCCTGTTTCCTCCTTAATATTCCACACCCATTTAGTTCCCTCTTGGTTCTTTCTTTGATACTGCATGTTAATGGAGACTATCATCCAGTTATGGTCACTGCCTATATCCAATCTCCCTTCATCATCTATTTCATATCTTTGTGTCATCTGATATACTCCATTGTCCACTAAAATATAATCAATATTGTCTGCCTTTCACCAGATGCCCATGTCCCCTTTCCTTTACATTGCAGATCACTATTAACTATCCTCAGACCAAATTCCCTTGTGAAATTCAGTAACCTGGTTCCATTTCCATTGATTCCGCTAACATCCCCTCTATTCCACTCATTCCATTTCCTATGAGCCCATTAAAATCCCCAGCTATCATGATCTGGTAGCCCTGCTGCTAAATGTCAGTAATCATAATTCTCATCCTATCATATATCTAGTCTTTCCATTCATTAGGTAACCCCTCACGACCCACATACACTACACCTACTGTTGCTTTATTTCCATTTCACTCTATTCCTATCCACTGCATCTCATTTTTCACCTCGTTGTCTGCTTCCCATGAATCTTGCCATATCTCGTCCCACTTTACCCCCTTCTTTATCAAAAACCCTACTCCTCCTCCTTTTCTTTGTCCACTTTCTCTCCCTCTGCCTATCAGCTCATACCATACTGGGCATGTTACTATACTAACCATTCATGGATCCTTATACATGTATTCCTTCAAAAGACAATAAATAAATAAATGAATGAGTGAATAAATAAACAAGAGGCCCATTGGTGTAATGCTCTGCTGGCACCATGGCCATATTGCACTTGCATCTTCATTTCAAAGTTGCGAGTCCTCAAGTGGCTTCTGAACATATAAAGCTTACATGATTTTAGTGTCTGATTTGTCCACCAGATGGCACTTCGCTCATGTAATCATAGCTTATTTGTGCAATTCCTGTGATGAATATTGTTCCAAGTGCCAAGATTACAATGAGTGAGTCCTTAATGTTTTCAGTGACCTTGGGACAGAAGATCAAGGTCACCCAGGTTATGTAGTACAAGAGGCCCGTGAGCCTGGTGCTGTGCTGACATTGCCATTGATATCCAAGCTGAAGATCCGCCAAATATCAAAGATGGTAGAGTGTTTAGAAGATTTTCTCATTTTGACCCCTGTATTACATAATATTGTAGATGGCACCACCAATACTGAAAGTGACCTAGATTTTCATACACCCTGTAAGTACTGAAAGTTATACTGGGCAAACTTCAAAACTGTGAAGGGTATCACGGTCACAAGATTTTCATATTTTGACCTGTATATTACATAATAGTTTAGGTAGCACCACCAACATTGATGTTGACAAAGATTTTCATACACTTATAACTTCTAAATGTTATATGGGCCTCAGGGCCAGAATTTTTGCAAGAACCCAAGAATCCATTCACGTAAAGATTCTCATAAACTTGTCTTTCTTTAGAAAGAAAGCCAACTGACAAAAATCCAAATAGATTCTCTCAAAATTCTGGCCATGGGCCCAACTCAAACATTCTGGTGGTTCAGAGCATTCAAAAGACTATCCCAGTTCAAGTAGTTCTGAAGCTATAATGAAATGCAAAAATCACTGGAGTGTGACCATTCAAACAAACTTAGTAGAGACCCGGCCAAGATACATTGCCATCAAGGGTGAAGTCAATGGGAGTTTCTTCAGGGAAGTCCAAAATTTGAATTATTATTAGAATGCCAATTGACTAGCATAGTAATCAGTTAAAAAGGTGCATTTACCAGTAAGAACCCGAATAGAAAAAAATCATTAAAAATCAGGAATCCACAGCAGTGCCATCTAGTGAATAGGTTTGTATTTGACCCTATGAAGGAAGAGACCCACCAAGTTTCAGCTTAATCTGAATGACGGTTCTGGAGAAGTTGAAAATAACAAAAACAAATAATCATATAATATAGAAAAAAAAAATTGCAGTGCCACTTGGTGAACAAATTAAGAACTAGAAGCCGCTAGAAGTGTCCCTGTGTGATATCAAAGCAATCAGGTTAGCAGTTCTGAAGAAAGATCCCCCCCCCAAAAAAACTTCCTTAAAAGTCCAAAAATCACTGGAGCATTACTATTTGAGAACGTTAAAAATCAGGAATCCACAGCAGTACTACTAAGTGAAAAAATTTGCTTGACCCTTCCACAAGGAACATATCCACCAAGTTTCAGCTTAATCGGAGTGACGGTTCCGGAGAAGTTGAAAATAGTAAAACCACACAAAAAATTGTAAGAAATTAGAAAAAAAAATTGCAGCACCACCTGGTGAACAAATAAAGAACTGGGAGTGTTCATGTGTGATATCAAGCAATTGGGTGAGCGGTTTCAGAGAAGTTTTTTTAAAGATTTTCCCCCCAAAAGAAAAAAATAAAAAACCATACAAATCCAAAAATCACAATTTGAACAAACTTGGTGGTGACCCGGCCAAGGTACATCTACACCAAGTTTGAACTAAATCTGGCTGATAGTTTCGGAGAAGTCCAAAATGTGAATTATTGATGATTGACGGAGGACCATACGATAACTGACAAGTCAGCTGAGCTAAAATTGTTACTGTTCAAAATATGTGCCCCACATCCAGTTTATCATACATGGTCTGCTTGTTCAAATCAGGCAATAACTTTTGGAGTTTTGGAGCAAATTTGGACTCCATAATGACGTAGTCACAGTGAGCCAAAAAGTAGGTCACCAAGTACAGTTTTATGCACAATGTAATGAAGTGCAATTTTCATCTGGAGGCTCAAGCTTAAAGCTTTGCCATTGATTTCCAAGTTAGACCCTCCCATTACAAAATCACTTTTTCCAAGTTTACAGGTCTGGAGACCTAACATAAATAGGCCCAGGTCACTTATCTTAGATAACATATTAGCACTGGACATGATCAAGGCTATATATTGTATAAAATTGGCATGTTAAATTCAGTAAATTTTTGGAGATCTGGAAATTTGCTTCTTTCAAGACATTTCAACTCATAATTTCTGTCAAAGTACAGGTGGTGCCACTAATATCATAAGCAACTGAGATTTTGACCTCCTCTACAATCCCACTACATTTCTTGTAGATCCATAAAAAATTATGCTCCTGGACTGGTCACAAGATTTTCACATTTTGACCCTGATATTATTAGTTCCTACCTGTCTGTTCACCGGATACAAGAAAATATCCACGTGAAAAGATTTGTATCCCATGAAGCCAACAGCTGAATGGGTTACAAATCTTTTCTCCTGGATATTTTCTTGTATCCCCTGATCAGACAGGTAGTGACGGTTTTATCCTGCAATAGGACTATAAATGTGAAATAAAAACTACTAAAAAACATAACAATTCATTACATAACAACCATTTAACAACATATAGAATACTAGATTTAGCAACAAGTTTTTTTTTTCAACCGAAGTAGGCCTATTTTTTACCAATATCAGTCATTTGATTCATGAGCCTGATCGCAAAACAGGTATACAAAATTTGTGTACCTGTTTGGTGATCAAGCTCAAAACGAGGCTAAATTATGTATACCCCTGACGGTGCTCATTAGTATTCATGAGCCTGATTGCAAAACAAGTACATGTATACATAATTTGTATACATGTTCGGTGATCAGGAAGCATACCAAAGAGGGAACATGGGGAATTCTCTCATATTTTTAAATCAATCAGCAAACTTAAATTTCATCTATAACAGGATAATACATAATACAATAGGTGGTGCTACCAACATTGAAGGCAACATTGATTTTCAGGCACTTCATTAGTCCCAAAATTTATATGGGCCTCATTGAACTCAATCTAGATTTACATACACTTGATAAGTCCTGAAAGTTATATGTGGCTTTCTTGAAAACTGTGGACTGTGTCGCGTTCACAAGCAAAAAGTTAAAGAACAGATAAAAGAATGGATGGTCGGATGGACAGACACGAGTGATACCATGAGCTTTGCGACCTTTCGTCAGCAGAGCTAAAAAGCCTCACAGATGCGGGAACTTAATACTGACCAATGTACATGTTCTCAGGTCCATGGTATCATTGGAAGTTGGAAGCTTCAGACCTGACCTGCGCAGTGTAATGCATTGCTGTATATAGACTCACGGTCAGCAAGATAGATCATGCCAAGAAATTAGCAAACCAGGAACTACTTTGTATAGTATACACTTTATTCACAACCAAAAATAATTGGAAGATAACTTTACTTACAAGTTCAATGTACATAATTATATACAGGCCATAATAAGAATGAACATAACCTATACATATTGTTTTAAAACTTCTTTGGCCAACTATTATTCCAAGTTAATAGCCCTAGATATGCCTGAATATCTGAGCTGCTAGTGAAGCTAACCAAGAAGAATCAGCCCTTTGTCTGGCTACCTGATCAACAACATGCTTTTAACAGTCTTAAGCAGCTGTTGATGTCTTCTGAGGTGATAGCCTGTGCACAAATAAATCGCCGACATAAATTATATACAGATGCCTGCAATACTTGCGTTGAAGGAATTCTTGATCAAGATGATTCATGGGTGGAGCATGTGGTACAGTATGTCAACCACCAAGTGTCTGCCATTCAGCGGGAAGTGCTCGACAATTGAGAAGGAGGCCTATGTGTCCCTGTATCAGTGGCAGCTAAGAGACCAGCTTTAACATGCATTCCACTGCCACAGGAACAAAAAAGGCCGCAACTGGAAGCCACAGAATTGGCTTCCATATTTTGTTTATAGCCATTGTATTTGTAAGCTTCACTCCCAGATGGATTGTTAATCACCAAGGCCGGGCAGTTACAATTGCAATCTGCTAAATGTATAGTGCTAGTGGTTACAGAAAGCCCAATTTTTGGATCTCACCTTAATACAAAACATTAATAGGGTTATTGATAAGGCCTTTGTTCATGAACTATGGGTAGTAGTCATACATTCAGTATAAGTAACATAACCTTTTAACATGGCGTTCTTCAAAAGTATCAAAACTGAAAATGGGGGACAAATTTTAAGTCCTGAAGGATAGTGTTTAAAAATATATTAAGTCAAATTATTTTGAATATGACTATAGTCAAGTAATGTTTAAAAAGTTGGTCATAGTGTCCTTCAAATTATCAATCCATTGGCATTTTATTGTTTAATTCTTTTAGGATGCATAGGCATATTTCCATGCATTGTTTAATCCTAAATTTAGTTAGTGGTGATATGAACACTGGGTAAGATTAGGCCACTTGACTATCTCTATTGTGTACGTACATAGCATAAGAGTCCATCCTCATGTAATCTTCAATTGTTGAGTACTCTGGAGAGCTGATGATGGAGGCGATGCAGAAAAGAAGCTTGTTTATGAACAATTGGAATATAAATAGTAGAAATATAATACTAAATAGTAGTTTTGATTCTAAGAGATTCAAGTTCTGAATCGTGACTTTGTAAATGGCTTCATGTGGGCATTTATGTGAAGAGCATCCCGTGACATTTATGCAAGGATCATTTGGTGTATATATATACATATATGGAGACATGTGAGAATTAAAAGAAATTTTTATTTTGATTCCACCCCTTCAACATTACAACTGAGTTTGCTGTCATTTAATTGAACAAGATCTCTTCTGTGCACGGCAGGGCTTTTTGTGGTCAACTTTACAATCTGGGATCAACTTCAACCACATGCATATTGTAGTCTGTATTTAAACCCCGGCAAAAAGAGGCTAACTCAGTCAACTGGGAAACGACAGAAACACCGTGGTAGTCTCTACTGTGAGGACCAATGGAAGCAAACTTTAGTGCACAGTCAGGGTTCATCTTCCAACATGTTTTAGCGATAAGCTTTGACCTCCATAGAATTCTGCAAGGACTCTATTGATGTGTTCTGACACAGCTGATTGTCATGGCCACACAGGGCATTGCTCATGTGATTTGGTCACCAACTTCCATTCCACTCTCATCCATGAAGAGTGTCAGCTGCTCACTCTGCTGCTGTATCGTATCGTCTTCTTCCTCTTCACTCTCTTCCTCCTCACCTGTATCTTGTTCACCTGAAAAGAAGAGTCAAACAGCATTATTTTCTCATGGAGAGGAAACAGCAGCATAGATTTACTTCAAGTGGCTTAATATGGGAACACTCTAGTATACCCTAACTGACAAAAAGGCCCCTGAAATTTGTTTGTTTGTGTCCCTCCACCACCCCACCCCCAATGTATACAGGTATTTGCCAACCAAACACTGTCAGTGGTTGGTGGGCATAATACAGTCGTCCGTCACACGAGCTTATATTTTTCTGTGCAAATCTAAATCTATGGACAAACCATAACAAGATCTTTGTGGGAAAAATACTGACACCTGTATTTTCCCTACTGGACAGCCAATCAGATAAGCTAATCCCTTTACCCTAACATCAACAACTCATTCATATCAATATGGTACACCCAATCACCTGCAGTGACTATGCAACATGGTCTTGGTATCCAGACCATATAAGGCAGTTCTTTATCATTTGTAGAATTTTAGTCTGAGATGTCATTGATTGATTCATAGACTGACAGTCTATGAATCAATCAATGTCAATTCAAATGTGACACCTTCCAGGTCTCTTCTTTCTGAGTCACTTTTCTGGATCATTGGCAAACATGGAGGTGAAGCCACTTAAATGGACAGGACTGTATGACCCAGCCATTGCCAATCTTTGCAAAATTGCAATGTTTGACTTTCTCTGTTTTGCTGTTAAAATTTACACTGACTACAGGAGGGGAGTACCCCCCCCCTCAAAAAAAAAAAAAAAAAAAAAAAAAAAAAAAAAAAAAAAAAAAAAAAAAAAAAAAAAAAAAAAAAAAGGACAGCATGTTAATGGCATTTAATGTAGAGGTGCGATGTTTAAATAAAGTTTGAATAATTTTGTTTGAAGACTCCGGTTACAAAAATCACAAAAATCACTCCATGGTCTGACCCACATCTTTCCCTGTATGGTTCCCCCTGAAGCTGTATCCTCCCTCCAACTCTAATGGGTTTTGAGATAAAACAGATCCTTGGAGAAAACCCCAGAAGAAAGAATATGGATTAAACCATGGAATAACTTATAATTATTAACCTTCCCCTCTGAGAATAAGAGTGATGTTATATGCCCCAGCTTCACAGGTCAACAAGTTTCAGGTTGGAGTCTGGGTACTGATTGTCCAGATAATGTAACAGAAAGCTGTTGACTGATAATATATGTCATTGACACTTCCTGAAAATTCTATAAATACAAGGCATACATAAAATACTTAAAAAAAAAGATATAAAATATACAGTGAAACCTGTTTTGAGAGATCACTGTGAGGAAAGACCACCTACCTTTTGAGAACATGTTTACTATGTCCCTTTTGCCATCTTTCTCATGCTATTGCACCTCTATTGAGAGACCACCTGCCTTATGTGACCACTTTTTGGCCTGCCATAGGGGTGGTCTCACAACACACGTTTTACTGTATAATGTATTTGGAAATGAGCAATTTGAGAAGGGATCTTTCTCAATAGAGCCAATTGTTACTTGGCCATGGAGGCAAACACTGTTTTTGAACCTCATTTAGTACAAAGCCTGACAATGACAGTGTATGTGCATGCTTGTTCTGAACAACTTCTATACTATGTACACATGACACATTTTCTGTACAGTGGTACCTGTCTTGAGAGACCCCTCCAATGAGAGACCACATATCTTTTTAAGACTGCTCTCTCAGAACACTGTGCTATCTTTCCATGTTATTATACCTCTAATGAAAGACCACCTGTTTTGAGAGACCACATTTTCACCTGCCCTAGGGGCGGTCTCTCAAGACAGGGACCACTGTATCACAGTGTGCAAGTATGTCAGTCCACTTAAACATCAATACACACACATCAACATCGTTAACCACATCATGCATGGAAGGCTGTTGATCTACATAAACCTTGCCAGAAAGTAAATATTACATTATTTTGACAGAATACATTGAGTCCCAACACACACAAGCCACTGGCTTTTATGGACATGTGCTGATGACAAATAATTAAAGTACATAGGAGACCAGCTGGTGGATATTGAAAGATTGTGGTCCAGTCATGTAAACTTACTAGTGACAAGATGCCATGCACAAAGTGCCACTACTGAGTAATAACAGGGTTGCTTGTCATCTGTAATTTATTTATTTAATTTAAATTTGTAGTTTTGTATGATATGGAGTATAGGTTGTTTTTCTTTTGTATATATATATATATATATATACTTTATTTATTGAGGGTGGCCCAGTTAGCATTTCTGCTAATCTCCCCGAGGCCCTCAAGGAAAATTTGTACAATATATTTCATACACATGTGTAACAAGAACAGCCTAGCTGACAATCATTGCTAGGTTACATCAATTCAAGCCAAATTATCTAGCAGACAACAAGTAAGTTGTACAGTTCCGTTTAAAAGCATCCAGTGTCTTTGCATTTTTCACATCTTGTGGCAGCTGGTTCCAGATAGTAGCTCCACTGTAACTTAGGGATTTCTTCAGTATTCCAGTTTTAGGTTTTTTCAAATATAAACAGTCATTTCTAGCAGATCTTAAGTCCACTGAGTGTTGAGCTTTAACATAGGAGAACATATTAGTCATATAACTGGGAACCATAGCATGTAATGATTTATATACTAGTGACGCTTTCTTAAATAAAATACGTTCTTCTATAGTCATCCATTTCAGCTGGGCTAATAATTGCTTATAACTGTAGAATCCATGTACACCTAGAACCAAGTAAGCTCCAACCTTATGCAGTCGTTTAACCTTTTTCAGTAACTCCTGGTTACAGTTTCCCCTAATAGAGCAGCAGTAGTCAATGTGAGGTAATACATATGCATTGAAGTATAATTTCCTAACTTGCAATGGCAAGTAGTTCCTAATTTGACGTAAAATTCCTAATTTTGCTGCTATCTTTTTACACAGTTGTGACACATGGACATCCCATGACAGAGTGTATAAACCATATGAAGCAGCCATTATATCTGGTGAGGTCATTATGTGTACTGCTCAGTGTTTAATTTGGCCCCAAGAAAGCATGAATGTGCTTAAAGCTTTTGTACCTTTGTATCTTACTGTTATCAGAAATGTGAGTTATGGACCTGTAACCAGTTTGCTTAAAAGTCCATTTAACCATTTATTGAAGTAAAACTGGGACTGCTGGTACCATTAGCCAATTATCCAGATGGTAATGTCTCATTCATTTGGCCAAGAGAAATTTACAAATGGCTAATTGTTTTTAATATGAATTATATACGAGTTAGGTAAAATTCTGCAATTATTACTGTTTTTATGCCCCAATTTGGTAACAAATTTTGAAGGCCTAGATCTGTCCATGTGTAAATGTTGTTCATTCCTCACAGTTTTAACCAGTATGGCCATGGGGTATTATAATCCTTGTTGAATTAAGTCTCCCCCCTTGAATTGACACTTGAGTCAACAACTTTCTCTTGCATGAGTTGGGCACTAAGTGCCCAACTCATGCCAAGGAAAGTTGTTGACCTGGGGCCTGTAATCTTGATTGGGCTCATCTACAATTCTCAGTCGAAATTGTTTTTCATTAAGTACTGTTGAAATCAGTTGAAAACACTGACGTATACAACATATGACAACCAGCCGGTTTTGGCCACTTTTAGAGAGGGGTTAACCCTACCACCTTGATTTGACTATGCCAAATGACATCTGCTTCCATGCTTTTACTCACTTTTTCCCTGAGCAAGCCAAGGCAGGTTATTATCCTGAGCATTGCCATTTGGAAAACATAATAAGAGGCCCATAGGCCTAATGGTCTGCTGATACATAATAAATAACCATCACAAAAAAAAAGTCCTGAAATCCAGTCTTTCCCTGTCCTTAAGGTGGCAGACCAGTAGCCACCCCCTTTGGAAAACCTCTAATCACTTTTTAATATTTTTGGACAGTTTGATACTTTAACTACATGCTCCCAAAAAATCTGATGTGTGAACATAAAATTTATATAAGAAAAGTGAGCTCCAAACTTTTGTTTACACTGAAGAGCTTCAGCAGTGCTGACCACATGGGATTTGTTTGCATAGGCATAATAATGAACCATGTCATTGTTTGCCCAGTCATCAGTCCATGACCCCTGGCAACCAGGTGATCCGCTGACAAGGGTCATTCATAGGGAACAGAAAACCATTAGCCACGGAGAAAAGAATGGGTCAGTTGAGACTAATCACTACCATTGTTCTGACTACTTGGAAATTTTCAAAATATTCTTAAAATACTATTTCACTGTGTTTTTATTTTCACGGTTTTGTGCCAACAGCGAAATAAGCGAAAATAAGAATACAGCAAAATTAAAGCAATTCACAGTATGCAACATCAAGGTCCTAACTCAAAACAGATCTCAAGTTATCAAGGGAACAGTACATTTCATGTTGATTGTCCTGTGACCTTGGGAATGAGTTCCAGGTACAAAAATCATTGGAACATGACCACCTGCATGGAATAGGTAGACACTTAGACCCACCCAGGGTACCTTGCCACCAAGTTTGAAGTCAATCTGGCTGACGGTTTCGGAGAAAAAGGAAAAAAATGTGAATTAGCATCAAAATGCCCATTGACTTGCATAGTAATCAATAGGAAAGGTGCATTTATTGGTAAGTACCCAAATTGAAACCAAAAAAAAAAAAAAAAAAACTTTAATAATTAGGAATCCATAGCAGTGCCACCTAGTGAATATCTTTGTTTGAACATTGCACAAGGTACATTTTCACCAAGTTTCAGCATAATCTGAATAACAGTTCTAGAGAAAAAGTTGAAAATAGAAACAAGAGGCCCATGCGCCTAATGCTCTGCTGGGATCGTGGCTATATTGCACCTGTTCATTTCAAAGCTGCAAGTCCTCAAGTGGATTCTGAACATACAAACCTTAATGTAATAATTGTCCACCAGATGGCACTTGCTCCACATGTAATCATAGCTTATTTGTGCAACTCCTGTGATGAATATTGTTGCATGTGCCAAGACAACAATGAGTGAGTCTTTAACTTAATGTCCTCAGTGACCTTGGGACAGAAGATCAAGGACACCCACATTATGCAACACAAGAGGCCCATAGGCCTGCCTGGTGCTGTGCTGACATTGCCATTGAAGTCCATGCTACACTCTGCCATCACAAAATCACCTCTTTCAACTTTAGAGCCAAAGTGACCTCACTAAAATAGGTCAAGGTCACTGATACTACATATGATTCTAGCTTTGGACATTGTCAATATATCCTATAACTTTGGCTAATCCATTTACTTTTCGAGATATGGAATTTTATATCTTAAAACACATTTTGGCTCATAATTGTCATAAAATTATTGGTGGCGCCACTAGTATCATTACTAGCAACTTAGACTTTGACCTCCCCCACAATCCCACCAAATTTGGTGAAGATCTGCCAAAAAATTAAAGATGCTAGAGTGTTCACAAGATTTTTATATTTTTGACCCCAATATTGCATAATATTGTAGGTGGCGCCACCAATATTGATAAGAACCTAGGTTTTTATACCCCCTATAAGTCCTAAAAGTTATATTGGGCTAACTTGAAAACTGTGGACAGTACTGCGGTCACAAGATTTTCACATTTTGACCTGTATATTACATAATGCTATAGATGATGCCACCAACATTGTCCACAAAGATTTTTATACACTTTATAACTCCTCAAATTTACATGGGCCTATCTTAAGAATTGTGGGGTGCAGAGCATTCACGAGATGACACCAATATTCAAACTGGCCATTTGACCTTGACCTTCAACTCGGATTAAAAACTTGTTATGTTCAAAATATGCGCCCAACATCCAGCTTTCAATATACAGTCTGTTTGTTCAAATCAGGTAATAATTTTTTCAAATTACTGAGGAAAAACCATAAACTTGGACACACACCAAACTCCATAATTACTGGGTCACAGTGACCCCAAAAGCTGGTCACCAAGTACAGTTTTATGTATATGTATTATGTAATCAAGTGCAATTTTGATCTGGAGGCTCAATTCTCTTTGCCATTGATGTCCAAGCTACACCCGGCCATTGCAAAATCATCTTTTCAAATTTACAGGCATCGTGACCTCCCAAAAATAGGTCAAGGTCACTGACATTATATAACATTCTACCTTTGGCCATGGTCTATATATCATATAAATTTGGCAAGTGTAATCAATTTACTTTTCCCATATATGGAAAATCACATGTTAAAACACATTTTGGCTCATAATTTGTCAAATTATAGGTGGCACCAAAAGTATCATTAGCAACTTAGACTTTGACCTCCCCAAAAATCCCATCAAATTGGGTGATGATCCGCCATAAATTAAAGATGCTAGAGTGGTCACAAGATTTTAGCATTTTGACCCCTATATTACATAATAATGTGGGTGGCACCACCAATATCGAACTAAGCCTAGATTTTCATACACTCTATAAGTTATGAAGGTTACATTGGGCTAACTTGAAAATTTTGGACGGTATTGCGCTTACAAGCAAAGTTTTACAGACAGACGAATAGACATGAGCAGTCACATAAGCTCTGTGACCTTTGGTCAGCAGAGCTAAAAACACAAAAAAAATAATTAAAAATTTAGGAAAAAGTTGCAGTGCCACCCGGTGTGCAATTAAGAACTAGGGGTGTTCTTGTGTGATATCAAAGCAATTGGGTGAGTGGTTTCAGAGAAAAAGATTTTTTTAAGATACGCCCAAAAAGAACAAAAAAAATCCCCAAATCACTGGAGCGTCACCAATTGAACAAACTTGGCAGAGATCCACCCAAGGTACATTGCCACCAAGTTTGAAGTGAATCACCCATGTAGGTAGCATCACCAAATTTTGCCAACTTTTTGTCTTTTTGCGCAATCAACATCCCACAAAGTTTTGAGATGATTCATGAAAATGTTTAAAAAGAACCCCAGCATTCTCAAAATTTCCTATTTTGGCATAAATATTACATCATATTATAGGCGGCACCACCACTATCAAACTCGACAAAGATTTCCATACACATGATAAGTTCTGAAAATTACATGGGGCTACGTGAAAACTGTAGACTCTAGATGGTGTTCACAAGCAAAAGTCTACAGATGGACTGATGGGTGGACAGACATGAAGGACAAAGCTGAAGCTCTGTGACCCTTGGTCAGAAGAGCTAATACAGGGAAAATTTTCTTTTCAATATTTTTCCCTACCCATATTAAGTGATCCGGGCACATAAAATTTACTAAATTTACATTTTTCATCTATCCCACATTGTCAATGGATGAAAAATAATGTAGTAACTTTGTCATTAATACAATGCGGGTCTATGAGACCAGTTAAAATTGGACAACAGCCTTCCTTGATGCTGCTGGACACTTAGCATCCAATCCATACAAAGGGAAGCTGCTGATTCAGCCTTCATCTTTAAAGAGGGCAAGGTAAGTGAAGGAAGTCAATGTACAGACCTGGCATTCTTTCTGAAGATGCAGCACCAACTGCCAGGTCAATGAGGGGCTGATTATTTATGTCCATCTCCTCTAGTTCCTGAAATTAAACAAAATAATCCTGGTTATCTTAGGGCAGATCAAGCACTAAATGAGTAGTTTTATCTTGTACCCGTATCTGTTGGGGTCTGAGGATACTGTACCTTTAGAAATAGACCACACAGGAGAAAGTACATTCCAAAACAAAAACAAACAAAACAAAAAAAAACAAAAAAAAAAAAAAAAAAAAAAAACAAACAAACAAACAAAAAAAAAATACATACAATGATACATGAAAATGCAGAGCTCCAAAATCTTTTGCAAATACATGTCAAGTTTTTGTATGTGTGCATGGTGTGTACTTGTTTTTTTAACAAAGTTCATCATTGAGCGACATTCATTCAGCAATTCTCTTCTAATGAATGACAAACCCCAAAAATATGCTGTGCCATCATGACCAGTGTCCCCTTGATTTCGATACCTGATAAATTTTTCTCAGCTATAAGCTGTTACCTCACCTGATCATGGTGATGCGAGTCCATGGTACTGAAGTCCTGGTTTGCCATTTCTTGTTGAGATTGGTCCTTTACTCTCATCATATTGACCAAAGCAAGCTCCTCCACCTGTTGAAATATATATATGTTGCATCATTCTGGCACTAATCAATCTATATAGCAAGACACACAACAAATATATGTGATCATACTACATACTCCCAGTAGGATCCAATGAGCTTAAAATATGGCAAACCACGGTGGTGGTATATTCATATTCCATACAAAGTGGCTTTTTTTCCATGAGATTCCACGTGCTTCACTGATATTAACTATATGTACTCTCAGTTAGATGGACATGTTCATACATGAACTAAAAATTAGATATTTCGGACAGGTAAGACCCCAAAGACATTTTTGCATAAATACTACCTATGAAAGTTCACAGGGTGAAAAAAAATTCCGGTAAACATGTAAAAACTGTATATTATTGGAAGGGACATTACCTGAAGATTCTGACTATAACTTCAGGCTTGTCACCTTACTGTTAAATAAACATCCAGCTTTGAGGAAAACACAAATGTCAGAACCCTATACAAATGTGGAAATGACTTTATGTAGATTCAGTCCAGGTTTGAATCATTCCTTTCAGACTAAACCTGTACATACTGAATTTACCAAACATGAGCTGTACACCCTTATGGTTTCTGAATCAACAGGTGTACAGAATATAAATACTTGATTGCTGAAGGATGCTTCTGAAATTGTTGCTCAACCACTTACAATTACTATGAATGCTTAACTGGAAACTGACTGTGTCCCTGATACATGGAAGAAGGCACGTGTATCTCCCATTTATAAAGCCGACATTCCTGCAAGGCCCTTAAACTACTAACCCATATCGATACTCCCAGTGTGTATGGAAATATTTGAGAGAGCTTTACAAAAACTGTCATCTCCATTCCGACGGAAACATTCCATATTATGCTCACAAGTGAGGGTTTTGAGAGAAGCATTCCACATTAACAACAGCAACTGATGTGATTATATTCTTAACAACACAAACCACAGAAAGATGACAGAGGCAGTACATACCTAGATCTACAAAAAGCATTTGACATTGGGGATAGTGATATCCTGCTGTTCAAACTTCAATGTTTAGGTGTTTCTGGCAATAAATTAAAATGGTTTGAAAATTATCTGAGTAACCATACTCAAATCTGTACTGCACAGTTCCCAACATCTATTTCAGATAGCAGTGCTAGAAATAGTCTGTGGCCAAATGCCACCTGTACAAAATAGTTTTGGAATAAACAGGTAGTTGCAGCTTGTTGGTATGTACAGAAATGGAGAAATCACATCAAACACGAAGTGGGATGGTGGTCCAGAAGTGAGCTTGGTTTCAAACTTTTCTGTATACAAGCTCCATCTGACAATGTAGTGGTTGTAGGCCCACAAACTCCCATCTTAATTGCACGAATGATTGACTGCACAGATGAATAAACAGTACATGTACTTTATTGCAGAGCAGGCCCTATGTGAGCCATTGTACATACTGATGTTCTAGGTTCACCCCCTCCCCCCCCCCCCGTATATTAGCACCGATGCTTGACTGACTGAACATAGGGAGTTCAGTCACATGACAATGAGGTCTTGACATCTGCGTCAATCCCCATTGATCACTACCTTAAGGCTTAACTTGTTCCATTGCTTAGTGTGTCAAAAATATCTCATGAAGAGGCATTAAATTTGGCATGTTCATAGCTAAATATCCTACCTACAGTGTTGCCAACCCTCCTGGATTAGCCGGGAGACTCCCGGAATTTTGTGCTTAAAATTTTTTAAAAAGTGTGGATTTAATGACACATTTGAGTCACCTCCCGGAAATTCATCAATATTTCCCTTCTATATTTCATATTAATTTATCAATCCCCTGTAATTTTACTTTCTGTCTCCCGGATTTTAAGTTTGGCAGGTTGGCAACACTGTACCTATAACCTGTGAAAAAAAAAAAAGCAGTGTGTGCAGTACTTTCAGTAATGCGTGGCTGTAGAGGCAAACTAACTGTGCAGCCCGCTGGTCCATGTGGCACCGGTTTTTACATCACCTGAAGTCATGTCATTTGCTTTTCATGACGTTTTCTGCCGGCTCAGACATATGGTGAATGGTCAGTTGCTATGTAATCAGTCTTTGGTGACCATCTATAACTTTTTGGTGGGTGACGCAAATCGATGGTGTCAAAATAACACATTTTGCGATTTAATTGAAAACTTTTGAAAATAAGCAATTATCCAAAATTATACATTTATCACTTAGGCTTAGCAAAACAAAATTTAGACTTTAATTTGCTAAATTCAAGTGTTTTGGGGGTATTTAGCCCAAACACGACTTGCAGCTTTCTTATTGAAATTCACTTGTAGCCGTGACTTTGTCAACTGCTATCAACATCCGGGTGCTTGACTCCCCCACACAAACTGAAAGTGAAACATGCATGTGCACAGTTCCCAATCAACAGTATCAGTGGTAAATAACAACAGGGTCACACTTCACCGCTCCGCTCGCCACTAGGTTGAACCTACTTCTATATTACCACCATGATATAGTGAACAGTCCACTTTGGGAAGTATCAAAGGTTAAAATTACTGTCTGTAGTTTTATGGGGATCTTACATTGAAATGAAACAAAGGAGAAAACAACACTCATTTATTACCTCTGTGAACACAAAGATCAACTTTAATGTTCAACAAAATAATGAACATGTCTAAGAATTTGTTGTTCTTGGTAACTATAATTTGGCAAAAATTGGTCTTCTGGAGTCCGGAGATCAGGAGTCCGAGAACTTACTTTCAGGCGGTTCAACTGGTCTTTAAGCTTGCTGGCGATATTCTTCAGTACTTTCTCTTCTTGTTTCAATGTCTGAATTTCCGTGAGTGCAGACATATTTTGACATGAAATGCTTTATTGAAATTCCGGTCTGTACATGTATCTTCTTGCAGCAAATTAACTTCACAAGTTCATTTCAATGTGCATGCTTGCCGGAAGCCTTCGGTGAACATAAAAACTGTGTGATAAGCAACTCATGCAGTTACATTTTACCCGTTACATCCACATCCAATGTCCGCCGTCAACAAATTTCCCCCCAGCGCATTCACAACAATAATCATTTTGGGCGCAAGTCACTTATGAACCAAGACACTTCGAAACCAAAGCATTTCTGAACCACTTCAAATTTGATATAGGGCTAAGCCCTTTTTCCCAATTGTTGTAAATACTTAGCATGAATACTCCTTGTTGTATTTTATTGAATAAAATATGTTTGAACATGGACCTACTATCTGATAGTACACTGATACTGATAGTAGGTCCATGGTTTAAACAAAACACAGAAGACAGAAATTACAACTTTAGCCAAATTTAGGATAAGAGTTTTTATTCCATCAGGCAAATAAATGCACAGGCCTACATATTGATTGTGTACACAATACATTTTTATATACAAAGTGGTACAAGAAATATAGCGTAGGAGGGGCCAAAAGATCTATAGCCTGGCTGAAATCAAAGCCGGTCAATTGATCATGGAACAGTATTTTGGGAGGTGGGAATTAACTTTAAAAATACAAAAACAAGGAAAAGGCAAGGGATTGTCTTCACCAACAAAGTGGGGAAAATGTCTTCCTCATCTTCCTCAAGACGGTAGGGACTTTTCTAATTTTCACCATGGTGCAATTGTGAAATTCCCCACCATTTCACAGGAAAGAGGGGGCGGGGCAGGGGAAGGGTTACAATTGACTAGTGCATAACTCATTGAATGTTGTGGTGTCCATCCTCAAGAAATTGGTGTAGCTAGTTGGATCAATGTCTTCCAGTTCCTTGAGCAATGATACAGACCCATTTCAGGTCTATTCAAAATCCACTGCTTCCTGCACCCACAGGTCTCGGCCTTCGTTATTTTTTTCTTGATGGAATCAACTGCAATAGCTGGTTCCCCCAGCTTAAGTTACTATTTTGTTGTTTCTATGATCAGTCATGTTGTGGTTACTTTGATGAACTTTGGAGGGCAGTTTTATTTTTAGAACAGAAATGCAGGGGTCATTGAAATTTAAGAAATGGTGACCTGGGCTGGGTCTTCTCAAACCGAAATCATAGGAAATTGGATTGAAAATTTGGTGGGAAGACGGATTGTGTGTGCACCTGTGTTGTATGCGTCAAAAGTTGGTTCTAACTGCAGGGGGTAGCTGGATCCAACTTAATCATACCATGGAGGAAAGAAACTACACTTATTGCCCCATGATCATACTGTGTATGTCAGGTTTTATTCCTTCTGCAGAGCAGGTGAATATGTGTGGATTCATGCAGCTCATTTGCCCACATTGGCATTCTGGAGCACACAAAAGGAATAAAGTGTGTTATCCCAAACTAGCTGAATCTATCCGAATTGGTTATATTGCTCTGCCTCTTATTTAAAATAAATATGAGGACTGCGACAGTCCTGTGCTCAGCTGACATGTACATACCTTGCGGTTTTCCCAAGATTTGCTCCAATAGAGAACAAAGCAATTCACAAAAAATCCAAAAGTCAATGGAGCATGTCCATTTGAACAAATCTGCTCGAGACCCAAGGCACAATGCCAGCTGACTTATCAGCTAAGCTAAAAAAAAAAAAAAAAATCATAAAAATTGCAGTGCCACCTGGTGAACAAATTAAGAACTAGGAGCCACTAGGATTGTTTCTGTGTGATACCAAAGCAATTGGGTGAGCAGTTCCAGAAATTTTTTAAGATTTGCCCCCCCCCCCCCCCCCAAAATTTTTTTTTTTTTTTTTAAATCCAAAAATCACTGGAGGGTGACCATTTGAACAAAATTGGTAGAGACCTACCCAAGGTTGAAGTCAATCTGTCTGACGGTTTTGAAGAAGTCCATTGTTGATGACGGACAATGGTCAGACCAGAAGATAAGCTCAGCTACGGAGAAATCCGTCAAGCTAAAAATGGACAGGGATTTTTCAAAACCACATGGTCTGGCAAGTTTACTTTTTTTTTTTTTCGGGGGGGGGGGGGGTGGTTACTGCAAGGTAGTTTTTAACCAATGTAAAAGCCAAGTTACATACAAAACTTGACCCATGAACTTCAGTGCATCGGAATGTTAATACTTCCAAAACAGGACAGCATGTGGACCAGATTTCATCTAAAATTTAAATATGGCCATGCACAACTGAATCCAATGAACTGAAAAAATGATCAACAGGAAGGACTGTGTGGTAAATTTCTAGTATTTTGGTGCAGCCAGCCATATTAACCCTTTCAAACTCAAATCACTCCAAAACACCCGGACGTCCATTGTCATCTGCCTGCACATATTTACTTACATTTCTCGTTACTAGAAAACATCTTTACGGAGATTTGTTATGGAGACCACTGATGATGGTGCACCCTAGTCAACAGCTTTTCTTGTCAAAAGTTGGGCAAAATGTGCCCAACCCAGGTCAAAGAAAGCTACTGAGTCAGTCATATTCTGAACAGGAATGGATTAATCATTTTCCCTGGGAGAATAAGACTGTCAACAGTTTTCCCCGTGCAGTTTACTTGACACAGATCAGTCTGTGTCCCACTGAGAAAGACCGGGTTAAAAAGTGGAAAGACAACAAATATGCACTGAAGGTAGCACTTCTCTTTATTATGGTAATATTGGCCCTATAGCAAAGAAGCCTATGTTTGAACTTAGCATTGGCAATGTGACAAGCTTTAACATGATATATACACAAACACATACATATATATGTATATACACATGTATATATACATATATATGCATGCATGTATGTATGTATTATATAATTATGATCATGTCTGCAGCTACACTTGACCAGCACACAGCCCTACCTTTGTGGCTAGCTACAAAAGCATCTGTACTAAGCACTGTGGCAGCTTTTGTCAATTAGCAACAGTGCTAAAGACTACAGGTTGTACTGACACAAGTGTCTGCTGCATACAATGACTGGTGCTGCCCCCTGTACAGACAACAGCACCACGTCTCCACATTTTGCATACATAATGCTCCATTACGGGAACAAGATGCATTCATGTAGTCAGTATGAAATTCAGTAATGTGTGGAGTTTTTTTTTTTCTTTTTTACAATATCATAGATAAATAGAACATTAACTGGCCCTATAGCAAAGGAGCCTATCTTGGAACATAGTATTCTCATTCGTCCCCCCACTTCTCCACCTCCATTTTTTCTTTTTAAACACCACCATTTTTTTCCCTTCAGATGCAGAAGCTTCTTCCAAAAATAATTTCTCACTGGATCTCAATGAAATGATAGCTGTTCATAGTTCCTAGATTCCCAACTTTACCAGCCAGCAAAAGTGTTTGATAGTTACGATTAAAAAGCCCAACTGGCATTTCAATGTCATGTTCTACAGACTCATAACAATACGATAGAATAGAAAAAACAGGCAAAGACTGTCGACAACAGCTAAGTTTAACAAATTAATAACATCATAATAATCTGCCCATAAAACTCTCATTTCAAATCTTCATTGACACTTTTATAAATAAATTCCCATTCAAAATGTTAATTTATCTGGCATTCCAACATTTCAAGTTAAACCGTAGTTAATTTCAGACACCAAACATATTTCAAGCAAATAATGATTTGCCAGCATGATCGGAATCCTCTGGCAGGGAAAGGGATGAAGAGGAATTTTCTGCCACATGTGCACCTCGGCTTTTGACTGTAGAAAGCTGCTACAAACCTGTGCCACACCACACTTACAACTATGCTCTAGGCGACAAACTACTTTGGGCAGTCAAGCTCTGGCAACATTCACACTGATATAGTGGCAGGCTTGCTAAACTGAAAAACAAAATAAACAAAAAACAAACAATTATCAACCTGGAGGGATCGGTTTCTGTATCTTGTTTTTGTTCATGCCCAAATCCTGGAAATAAACCCACCTGTATGCCAGCCAGTGCAACAATCCTTTGACATTTTAACATTTTTCCGTTAACAAGTACAATGGCCTTTAGTAAGACATACAGGGTTTTTTTTTCGTAATGTGAAACACTTGGCACTTTATTGATTGCCATCACAGCAGGTGGTGGCGGACATGACCAAGGTGCGTGGTGACCAGTGCAGTGGTCAAGGCTACAATTTTGACAACATGTGGAATGTTGATGGGTCTCTAAAAACATATTGCATTGTTTATTTTATCACCCTTGGAGAACCACTAGTATTCATTTACTTATTTCATTAGTATTTCTGGTAGTTTCATTGCCAAAAAACCCCCCACCATGAATATCTCGTCAAAAATCTCATGCTCCAAAGGAAGTCAAATTATGATCTTTTTTGCCATTCTGTCACTAAGTTTTCTTGCAAAAATATTTCAGTTCAAAAGCCAAGTTTGTGAGAAATATATCAAATTTAGAATTCCCTTGGGGCCATCTTAAACATGGTCAACCACCTAATGTGCCTTAAAAGCCCTTGCTCCTCCCCCCCTCCCCATTTTTTTTGAGTAAGCATCATGATGCATTTGACGAATTAACTTAAAGACACCCATTCTGACCACAAAACTGCTGTAATTCATTGTGTATGTTGACACAAGAACAATGGATTAAACTGTATCGTATACATGGCATTTGAATATCTGTATCCATAACTGAGCCAACCCTGAGAAAAATAGGTAACTGAGTGTACTGTGACAAAACAAAGTGTCCTTCTTTTAACAGTAACATGTCAAATGTCCCCAAACTATTGACAGAATTAATTCCATACCATATAATGCATCCTGGACATCTTTTAAGATGGCCCAGGCTCTAATCCAGAGTCTTCCTTCTTAATATATGAAACCATCACACAAGTTTGTGCTGCCAAAGCCCAATCATCACACATCTGTGTGCCCTTCCTTGGACATCCCACACAGTGGGTAATATTTGCTGCCATAATCACAAGAACACAGCACAGGTCCCTCTCCGGGCAGACCCAACATTTTCCCATGTATGTCGCTGCTGTTTTTCATTGTGCCTGTACAAGTGAAAGCTACCACCTGCTCTTTCACCAACACAATCAACCAACCACCTTTTTTTTTCTTCTCCCTCCAAATCTGTCTCCACTGCAAAACAAATTTGACGGTCAATTCACGGCAGTTACTGTTACCATGTCATAACACAAGAGTAAAAGGAAAACCACCAAAAACACAAATTACTGTAAGTACAACTGTAACCAATCCAGAGAGGTGCCATTATGCACAAAGCTTTAAGTATTTCTAAATGTTGCTTTCTGAAATTGCATCACCTGAAGCCTGTTCGTCTTATCCTCATATGCAATGATCTACCTACTTAACCTCTTTTTCCCCCTAAACTGGCTGGTGGTCATTTGTTGTTTGCTTCAATGTTTTTGACTTAATTTCAACAGTAATTGAAAACGATCTGAACACGAATTGCAGATTAGACCTATCATGATAACATTCCCCATGCCGAGGAAAGCTGTTGACTCAGTCTTAGTCATGGGGAGAGCATTAAACCAAAACTGTGCAGGTACAAACTCTTTCAGAGTACTTGTTAACAAAACAAAGACAAAAAAAAAATTTCCCTTTTATCTGTCATATGTCAAAAGCTGCATTGCCACCTCTAATATACTGTTTATTTGAGTGAATGTAGACATGATGCAGTCTTTTGGACCAGTTAGTGCCCGCACTTACAGTTTAAGTGATCAATTTTATGATAAGATGATCAATTTAAATTTTGTAAAATATAATTTTCATTATGGGCAACTATGCCCATAGAAATTTTTAAAAAGTTACTGCCAGGTCCACCTGACCCTGCAGACATTCTGCAGAGGCTCCACCTACTGGAAGCTCCTATATTAACCAGGATAAAGAGATGTGCCACCAGCTGCAGGATTCAATACTTTGAAAAAAAAAATCTCACTTTGAATGTGGCATACAAAACACAGCTTTGTAAAACATTTAGCACTTGAATGGTACAAAGTACAAACACACAGTAGTAGAACATCTCTGATCTACTTCATCTCAATCTCAATTTAATGAATCCCTGAAAACCACACCTGTAACTTTCTCAAAGTGAACACTTGTTTCCTATAGGTGGCACTGCAGAGAACTTCTCCACGGCATCCACCCTTGTTGCAGGTGGCGACACCTGGGGGATAAACAAAACCTGATTTCTATATTGGTGGAAAATGCCATGTGACACTGGAAGCAGGTGTTGCTACCTTGCAGGATAGTGTATCTGACCTATTACCACTGCATTTTCCTGAAACAAAAAACGTCTCCATCATTCTGTGTTGGGGGGTCATTCTAATTTACAGTTTGAGACCCCAGATCTGCTGATAGGTCAAATAGCCGGGCTCTTATTTTTGATTTATAACCACCAAAAAATACATGTTTGTCTTGTATTCCTTTTCCAAGAATTGACTGTGCAGACCAGAACTGTTTCCTAGGTGAGCACATACTCCCATTGTTCTTTGCAGCGCCTGAGATGAAAGGTGAATTTACCATTAAACCAATGGGAAAAATAGTAAAGCATTGGACAATTCATTCTGGACAAATCTGAAGCACATGTAATCACTTTTTAACCACACACTTGTATGTACAGAAGAAAACAGGAGGTCAGTTCAGCAGGCAAGTTTTGACTAGATCCTGAGGTTGCATATTAAAAACAGTTGTGATGAAATATATTTGCTTCTGTGGTAACAAATTAAAAACCTAACGAGAAACATTACCAGCAGCCAACTTTTCAATTCCGAATTTTCTACACAGCCAAAGGTAATTTGAACTCCTTGATAACTAGTCCAGCTTTCAGGGATTCATGACAAACAAATCTCCTTGGAGACCAATAACAAACTTAAACATTTCTTTAGACATCAGATATCACATACGTGTGCCTTGTGCCAGTTCCACTTAGCATACTGAATGCACATCAAAACAGCAAAGCTTATACATATGCATATTACCCAGACAGTACAACAGGGTAACACCGCTGTACCCCGTATCACATTATTTATCCCTCTTTTTTTTTCTTTTTTTTCTTTTTTTAAACATGAAGTGCACACTACATGCAGGAGTTGGACACCCGAGACCCTCCCTGCAACAACATCTACAAGCTTACGTTTCCAACATACGTTAGTGTTGTCATATGCACAATTAATTAATATGACAGCAGGGCAATTTAAACAACCATTTGGCAATTTGGGACAATTTCTAACGTCCATTACATTAATCTATCCCATTTTGCTACCCAAACTGGCATATAATAAAACAGATGGCGACTGGCCACATACCATGTAGTGCTGAGAACTGCACAACAGGGTAAAAATACAATATCTACAATATGAAGGTATCAAAAGTGAGAGCTTGAATTCTTTTTAACTGTTCAGTATTTCATCTTTGATACACTAACGTACTTTGTTTGGACTTCTTAGTGTATCATTTTTTGTCCTGACTTCTTGAACTCTTTTAAAAAGCTTCTTTGATAATAAACCAATCTGTACTCAAACGAGGAAGCACTCAAGTTTTATGCTGTTCACTACATTTGACTAGGTCTGGAAAATAACTTACATAACTACAGAAATTCAAGAGACTATAGATATCAAAATAAAATGTCTGAATCAAAGAGTTATTCTTGCACATTACATGTGACACCATCACTGGACCTGAATGTTGAATGACTATACAGGACTCATTGCAAACGGAAGATGTATTCCATTTTCTTCCACTGGTACTGCCTAGACTTTGTCATGTATCAGGAAAACAATTAACCCATGGGTAAAGGCAAACTACCCTTTAAACCATGTTTCAACCAGGTTTGCTTAGCCTAAACATAAACTAAGGATGCTATATGCGAAGCTAGCAGTGCTTTATGGCCAATCAATATTTTCTACTAATACACTTATTTTTGACAGCATTTCGCCATGTCCTAGGTATGGTCAGAGGATGAAGGACAGTTTGTGTCAAATAATTATTACAAATGATCATAATCATATATATGTACAGTGATTATGTGATAAATATTTTGATATGGAAATGGCTTTAAAAAAATTTCGAGTCCCCTACACTTACAAAACGCACTTGACAATGCATTCCTTTCTGGGGGTGATGTGTGTCAAAAGGTCAAAGTAACGAAGTTACCAATACCCCTTACAAAAATTCATTCTCAAAGGCAAAATCTTGGCAACTAGACACTGCAGACCTTCGGTTTAGAGCACATTTAATGGACATATATGGCTACACGTGACATGATGACATCATTTGTAGCCTATTTAACATACAAACTGTACTGTCTTGTGAAAGTACTTCCAAAAGCCACTTGACATGCATTGCTTAGAGTATTTGGCATCTCTCTTGCAGGTCTATCCAACTCTGTGACCAAAATGCCCACTGACTTAAATATAGTGGCTATCCACAGTTTTTACACCTATGTCATGCTGCAAAGGAGTAAAATTCAAACAGTATACAAGATTTTTCCATAAACTGTAGCAATTAACCACTCTTTGATTGGATTCTTACCCATTTTGTCATCAGTTTCTCACAAAATGCTGGCATTTTCAGTCCCAATCTTTGTCATGTTTGGATAGAAGACTGATCATACAGGATTTCAAAACAGAGAAAACCTCAAAATGCTGAGACAATTTAAATGCACTCCTTCATTAATGTTTTAAAATATATATATATATGTATTTATATAATGGTTCGAACAACCTTGTGACCCCTTGGCCAGGGTAAAATGATGCTGCTGGTGACTTTGAAAATAGGTCAAGGTCGCTGAATGTTGAACTCAGCCAAGCTTCCAAGGAGATGCTTCAACAGTATTGGTTGCACAACAGTAGCTCAATCTGTTCAAAAGTAGTGGTTGCAAGGGTGATGGACACACAGCCCCCCTCGTGACCTTGAAAATACAACAAGGTTACTGCAGGTCAAACTCATCAAGGCTTCCAATGGAATGCTTCCAGTGTTTAAGTTTCACAGTGGTAGCCCAATTTCTTCAAAAAGTTATTGGATCTGCAAGAGTCAAAATATGAAGACACTAGTGACCTTGAAAATAGGTCAAGGTCACTGACTGTCAAACTCATCCAAGCCTTCAATGTGATGCTCCAACTGTACAAGTTTCACGATGATAGCTCAACCCAAAAGTTATGGTGTCCACATGGGATAAAATATGACGTGACTGAAAACAGGCTAAGGCCACTGAATGTGAAACTCAAAAGTTTCCAATGAGATGCTTCTTCAGTATAAGTTGCATGACAGTAGCTTTGTTCAAAGTTAATGCATTCTTGAGGGGGGGTGGATGGACATATGGATGCATGCATGGACATGACGATGACAATATCCCATCAGCCTACATGGCCAAAGAGGATTTTAAAAAAACAAAACAGCATAGGACTGACAAGTTTAGCAACACACTGTATAATCCAAGTATAGTTCCAAACATAATGCAGCAACACTGATAACCTATATTTTTAATGAATTTTGGATAAATCTTGTCTGTAATCTAAAACTTAATGTTTACATGAACCTTTGGGAAGAATATATTGCTGTCAGTTTATCACCAGCCTTACTGTAGCGGACAGGGTGGCAACTAGACTGCAAGTGCCATGCCAACATTGACGTATGTAAAAATCCCATCATCTGATCCACAAACTACGTGTAGATCAGATCGGTCACCAGCAAACAGGTGCCAGTCATTCAGTGCAGCAGGGCAATATACGAGCATCTTTACAGTATTGGCTGATTATTTGGTACATTATGATAGTAGCATCCACCCTAAAGCAACCTGGCAACACTTTTCTGCATTGTGCTACAGTACATCTTGTATTGCAAGCAGCTTCAGCTGTGAGTTTATCACTAATCAACAATGCAATGTTCAATCCTCAAAATATTTCAATATCACTTGCTCTGGCCTTCAACGTGATACAGCAGTTTCTGGCCTCTGACCAGGAGCACATTGAGACCAAGGGACAAGAAGTAAAACGTGGTCATAAATACTTTGAACGTAAACAGATTATGATAAGTCTATACGTATGAAAACTCACCGGGTTTTTTTTTTTTCTTTTTAGTAAACATTCGTTGTCCATCAAGGACAAAATCAACTTATTTGTGGCAACAAACAAGCAGCCGTGCAACAAAGGAGTCAAGATATACAGTAGCCTGCGAGAGGACAACCCCCTGTAAGTTCATTATCTTGACTTACTGCATGTTGGACAATCAGAACCCTGCTTTACACTGCAAGGACCACACTGGTGCAGATTTCTGAGGGCGTGTTCTCCGATTGTCCATTGACAGTAAGTTATATTTCAACAAAGCTCCTCTTACATTTTGGCCATGGGGGAAGAATCCAAAAAAAAAAAAAAATATGGAAAACTGCACACTTTGGTAAAGGGACTCATTCACTTGATACTGGTAAAGTATTGTTAAGTACAGAACCATTTTTTTTTTGCTAGTTCTTGAGAGTGTCACCAGATGCCAGCACTGGAAACTACATCTTCCTTCACCACTTCACAAATAACGTTAAAAAATGTCATAATAAACAATTTAGAGTATGATCTTGTTTTCAAACCTGCCAACTGCCTTTGAATTTGTGTCTTTTGAAACATGTTCCAGTGCTTGGTATTTGAATATACCTCATGGGCTGAAAATTGCTCCCCCATCTTGTGTCAGGGGAGGGATCAAAGTGAGCGATGCACCAAAAGTATACATTACCAGTGCAATAATGGGAGCTGTTTTCCATTCTGCATAATCGAAGTTACGACAGTAATGCATCTGCAAGAGTGATAGCTCATGTAAACGCAAAACACTCAAGTTCACTCAATGCTAAAAAATTTAGTTTGTAAGCCTGTTCTGCACAGCTCTTCTTTTCCAAATATTTCTATGGCATTTTACAGTAATATCACCAGAACACAAAATCTGTCATTTCCCTGCTATATGCTACAGGTACCAACGCTCCAAGGCAGCTACAACAGCAATTTTCAATCATATGATTTCTCTGAGAATATGCTTTGGATAACTTGGCAAATAAACCAGGGCCTCACTCTCCATAGGACATCCATATAATTATGTAAATACCCAAGATGTATTTTTATATTGATATTGGTTCAAGTAATACCCCAGCAACAAGTCATCCAGAGGAATACCACACCATCAGGTATAAAACCTCATGCACTGCCTTCCACTAATATCTTCCTTGATTTCTACAATACTCTAACTGGTCCAAAAATAGTTCAGTAATATTGTCATATGAAGCTCAGGTACATGCACACAGGATCTGGAAGGTAAATTTGCCAAACACTATCGTCATTGAAAGCACACCGCCACTTGCTAGCTTCTACGTATCAAGGTTTATAATAATGCCGAGGGCTGATTTACAGCCCATGTTCCACTGGCTAGTGGCAGGACATTAGTCATGCACAACATTTGAGGACTGGGTGGGACACTGCAGAGATGGACTGGAGCTTAGGAGTCAGCATGACAATTGCTGTACAACATCTATCCCTCTTGCCCACAATACTTATCAACACTTATGTGTCCCCTCCTCTAGAGGTCTGTGGTTCCATTCAACACACTTCAGTTCTTTCCTGTCCCACTCAATCTTCTGTTTTGACATAACGATATCCCTCCTGTCACACTTCCAGCATGGAGTGACCCCTCATGGCTGCATTTCGTCTTTCTTTTTCTGCCAAAGAACATGGATGTTGGGCTACATAATAAGTATCATGAGATGAACAATTTTGCTTTGTTTTTTTATGAAAAATGATGTCCACTGCTGGAAAAGGGGCAGGCCACTGCTTCCGCCGCTCCAGTCTTTGTTTCTGTCTGTCAGCTCAACACAACTCAGTGCTTACATCAAATGATCCAAAAAATCTCTTTTCAACTTCTGTACACATTTAACATCCAACACATATATCCACATTTCCAATGCTTTATTCTTTTTAATACTATGACTGCAGTTCTGACAGTGGCACTGAGTTTTGAACTCCATATTGTGTCAGACTGTTCTTTTATATTGCATTCTGTTTTCTCCGTCTCCACATCCTGTTCGTAGTGGCCTGTTCTAGCCCACATGCCTGGGTCTATGACATACTGGAGCAGGGTAGGCGCGGTGAGCCCATCTGAGTTAGTACTTTGTCCAGCCACTGCAAGGGACCATTCAGGTGGATTTCTATCCAGCAAGGGGTACTTGTCACAGTTTGACGCCTGCAAGAAATGAAAAAAACCCTTATCTCAAAAACAGCATCACAGATCTTTTCTTTTTCATAGGCAAATTTCCTCATGGTTAGCCTTGCATTCTTCTATATTTGTATGTCACATTCTAACCTGTCATTCCCTCTATACATGTTGCTAACCCTTCCAAACCTTCAGCAACTTTCAATATTTGGATAATATGAACACAGACAGCAAGCATTGGATAGTTTTATCAGAATGTTGGGGTTAATCTGGCTGAGCTAGCCACTGCATCTTGATAACGTGAGGAATTTATATACAATTCCCAATCATTGAAATTATTTCTATGGAAACACGTGTTGGTATTGCCTCCTCTAGAGGAAATTCCCCATGAAAATCGGGCAAAATAATAGCTTGATCTGCTTCCAGACATGAAGATCCTACCTTGTGCATCCCCTCTATACAGCATCTCATGTGCCAGAATGCATTACCAAACACACATCTTTCTAGGGATAGTTTCTTTCAGACATCCAAAGAGGCAGCAATTTCACGTGCTTCTTGCACTCTGATGAAGTGAATATGGCTGACCTTGTCAACTTTTCCTGCAGCTTTATAGGCCTTCTTATGGCCATGATCAAACTGGAAATAGTGTTCTTGTCGAGCACTCATGACTCTTCCATTCTTTAGCAGGAAGAAGAGCTGCTTCCTTCCCATTTGATCCATACATGTTAAATCCAAATAGATCTGAGCTGTAAGAGGGCACAAAGTTTGGTCTGGGTCTGATGTTTCCATAGTCAGAAAGGCTTTGATGGTGAAGTTCTGAAAGTTTGAAACCATAATCTCATATTGTAATTCTTCATAGTAAATCCACAGTGGGATCTACCAATACTTTCGTCCCTGGCTCAAGCACAACAGCAGAGATCAAGGGAGTGGACTCGCCTTCCTCCGACCCCAGGAGAGGGAAAACTTGTGTCCATCAAAAACAAAAAGTGTTTGAGCCAGTGATGAAGGCACTGACTCTGTAAAAGAGCATGACCACAACTGACTACTTGTAAGACAAATGGATGTGAGGTTGATAGAATCATGTCTGTTCATAATTGACTGCGCTGTGGCCGTGTCAACAGGGGTACTGGGTGCTCCCATGAGTGCCATTGGCTTCACTGTTTTGATCTAGCTTTTCATGTTTGCATCTGTGGTGGCTATGGTTTCACTTTCAGTTCTGGCCCCCAAGATTTGCAGTTGGCAGGGACTGACACCCTGTTCATAGATTTTTTTTTTTTTTTTTGTAGCTGGTTCTTCCAAGAAGGCTGTGGCTTACAGCACCCTGTTCCTTGGGCCTGGATTTCAAAGATGCAGGACAAACTTTTATCAACTCACCTGCTCAGGTTTTTATCCTGCTTTTCTCAACATTTATCTTGTGCTTCCATGCAACAAATACAGCTCTAGTTCTGTTAAATAGGCAGGGGTCTTAATCAGAAGTCACAATGCAGACCTCGTAAGTACGCCTTTCTCACAGGCTGATTTGGTGGGGGTAGTGCCTGTCTCTAGACAAACTTATCATTGCAGTCTTGTATGATAGCTGCTGCCATGGGGTGTTGTTCTATCATCGCGGTGGATTTTTCAATGATCTTATGGAATCTCCTCAGGGTGGGTGAGTTGGATTACAAGTTGTGTGTATGCCCAATCATAAAAGGACAATACAGACTTGATGTACCAGCCATGTCTACGAAACACGACACCACTGTCATGACAAGCATGTCTCGTCCACTTTGCCTGCGAGACCTGGGTGGAAAGGTACAGACTCTTTAGCATTGGCGACTTGCAATACCTAGATGGCATGAAATCACAGATAGCTTCGGCTACCTTGTATCCCCACAGTAGCTGCTGTTCCTCCTTCATGTAGTTGGTAACCACATTTGAGTCCAGTTGAGGAAAAGCAAGCTTCCCTACTCCCCCTATTCAGGTCAGTTCAACTGTTTTCCATATTTGGAAAACAGCAATTTCTTAAAAGAAAGAGAGGAACAAACTGGAATTACAGATATAATTCACAGTGAACCTATGGGCCAATGTAAACAATAGTATGTGCAAAGGTTGGCAATGATGTAGCTACCCTGTCATATAAATACTAGGTTCTTGAGCATCAGTTGACAGTTGCTAATTTTTGGTTCCTGATGAGGGCTAGAACAGGCCCAACACTAGTCGAAACTGAACGTGTTCAGCTTACCTACTGCAGCTACTGGCCACAGTACATATGCTCCGTTTAGGAAAAAGCCATGTGTCTTTTCCAACCATTATCTTACTCCGTTCCACATGATGAAAGTCAAGAAGGGGACAGCAAGTTTTGTGGCTTCACTTGAAGAACCATATTAAAATTGCTCATATCCGGGTAAGTAAAACATTTAGTGGGGCCCCCAGCCTTCTTTTAGCATGTGGCTAATCAACTCAAGATTCTTGGTTAGCAAGATTTGGCCAGTTATGTCAGGATAATCTTCATTCTCAGTCAGGTGCACAGTTTTTGGAGGGTTTCAATTTATCTTACGTCAATGTCATTATCAATACAAAAACAGGCTGAAAGGTGGAGCTCTTCTTTAGGACCCACACTCATTATGAAGCCTGGTGTGCCTGGGCCAGGGACAATTTGTCAACTGGTCCTTCTGACGTTGTCCTTCAATACTAGGCAGATCTTTTACTGTCATCCTCATCCTCGTAGTAGTCTGAGCATAGTTTGGAAACTGAAAGCTCTGCCTAGTTGAGTGCTGTACCCCAGGACTTGGCTGACGAGAGACCTATCTGCCCTGGCTCTGGATTCTGTAAGATATGTGGCTTTCAACCACCTATCTTTAATTCATCAGTTGTCCTGTCATGGGGAGAACCATCAGCATCCCCATCGGGATCCATGACATCCCTGGGTGGCTGGACCAGGGTCTGAGGTCCAACTGGGTAGGTGACAAAATCCCGTCCTCGGGAGGGACAGTAGGCACAGGTTTTGATGGCTGTACATGCACACCATACTTGGCAAGTCTTGTTTTAACATTGTCTTAGTGGCTGCCACTGACTGTATCCTACAAAAGCACAACTTGGAATACTCTCCTGTGTGGGAATGGGACTGTTCCTATGACCAGGACCATTCCAATGAATGGAACCTTTATTGGTGTGGTAACCATCTCTTGTGCCACATGGGGGGGGGGGGATGCTGACAAGCTGGTCATATCAAAAAGTCTTTTTATTACCCCGTAACCAAGGACCAACTAATAGGAACACAGTATTGCCAGGTCATAACACCAGTGCAATGTCCTCCCAGGATTATTACGACCTCCCAGCCCCATAGCGTAATTTTTTTCACTCTTTTAAAGGCAGTTCATCATGACCGAAAAGTGATTAAAACCTTTAACTCACGGTTTGTGACCATACCCTGACTCAGCCGCCAGTATAACACCTTTGGCTGAGGTGTTGTGCTGGCGGCCTTGTCAGGGTGCAGGCACAAACCCCTTGTTGGCGGTATTAATAACTTGATTCAACACTTCTGCATTTGGGACTGCTACCAGATGCCACAATCTGGATAGTTTGTGACTTGTATTGAGAGATTGTCTGGGGCATGAAATTTACATGAAATGGACTGGCTGCTTTGGTAGCTGGCGGCACAGTGACAGCACTTGGTTGACTGCTTGGATTCATGATAAGGTCCGTGCTGGTGTCTACTTTGGTCTTTCAATTACTTCTTGTTCAGGGGTAAGTCAAATTGTTCTTATCTGAACCTGTACTATACAAATTTAGTAATTATGGTTTGTTTGACAGGTGTTCTTCTTTCATAACGAAGCTCTGCATTTATAAGCAAAGCTTCATATATTTAGCTAATTTATCATTTGCCACGTTCTTATTTATTCTTTATTTTGTGGGTTGTCTTTGCTGAATATTTAGCTTAGACAAGGAGCCGCTACTCAGAGAGACATGTACCGGTAAAAGGCTCCAAAACATGTTGAGTAGTTACCCGCTGAAGACCCTTTAATTTATTTGGGCTGATACAGCCTATGTCAAAATTTTACAGAGGAACGTGTGCAATATAGACAATAGTAATACCATATGTATATAGGTTAGACAGGGACAGGTTAGCTTATGGAGAGTAAAGAGTTCGAACTGCAGAATAGGATATTGACTACTAGGAAGTGGTTCTGGGCAAAAAGACACAAATACAATTCTTTCATATGGGTAAGTTTTCTGCCCCAACACCCCTATCGTTCAGAGGTCCAATGTCAGCAGCATCTGCAAGCTTGTCAACTGAAGAATATGATGTCTGATTCCTTCAGACACATACATTAGAAATGATTATGCCAGGATGCTTAAAAAATAGTCCTATTTGGTCCCTCTTCACCTTTGGCTTGTCAGTTATGTTGGAAATCATAATCTGATTCTGCATAAAAACCACTTGACAAGAAAAGCCAAGTTACATCTTGGTACTGTAAATTGCTTTAATTTTGCTGTATTCTTATTTTTGTTTATTTTGCTGATGGCACAAAACTGTGAAAATAAAAACACAGTGAAACAGTATTTGAACTCTCTAAGTACCAAATTTTGGACTGAGACAACAGCTTTTCTCGGCGCCCCTTGGGCGCAATGCGCCCAATACACGCCAAGCAAAGCTGTTCACTTCGGACGTTTTCTCTCTGGACCTATAGGCATGATGGTACTTGAATGAAAGGTCTTTTTACAAGGAATACACATATGAGATCTTAATGATGGTTCAGACTATTTTGACTTCAGTAGACCGACTTAAGATATGACTGGCACTGAAAGAGTTAACATTGTTTGAAATGGAATTATATCCAAAACAGTGAAATTAAAATAACAGTGTAATGTCCAAATTAAAAAAAAAAAAATGAAAATTTAAACACACAAAAATAAAGCAATTTTCAGTACCAAGAAGCAACCCAAGTGGACCTTATTCACATAAAAACCAACATCTGACTGTCTGAGTGCAACATACAATTGCAGAAAATTAGGAAAGAAAACTGCCCAAACAATTGTCTTGGCACAAAAATGCCAGGAAGAGAAGAATGGAATGCTGGGTTATGCAGTCATGATTGTGTGGACAAGAGTACTAGGTAAGATCTTCATGTCTGGTAGTGGATCAAGCAATATAACCTGATTTTCATAGTGAGTTTCGTCTAAAAGATGAAATATCAAATATTGGTCCTACAGTTAAATTAATTACTGTATTCTGACACGAATACCAAGAAACATGATCAAACATCAGTTTATTCTGAGTCACAGGAAATTGCCTATGAATAGTTCAAAATACAGCAGCAAAAAAATTGTAAACTAACCCCTTCAATCCACAATAATATAATCAGCTTTGCTGTCTGTATCTGAAATAATTGTCACAACTTTTTGGTCTGTTCTTAAAGTGCAGTTTGACTTCCACAAAGCTGGTAAGGCAGCTGAATTCTTGCAGATTACTAACCGACATACGAGCCATACATTACAAATTTTCTTGCAAGGAATATATTTACATGTTCCAAAATGTCAGTCAGATTTCTTTTTCTTTCTGTTATAGGCAGCCACTGAATAAGTGCAAGATAGCATGATATGTATCATCCACCGCGGTGGCTGTGTAAAAACCTGCCTGCCAAAACCATGTTCTGCTGCTTTTGACCACTTTAATTGACATTATATTACAAACATTAATTGACATTGTAGAATTGTCACAGTTACCTGTCAACAATCCTCAATTCTGACAAGTTCAAGAGACTGGTCATTAGATCTGTTAGATATAGACAGAAATTTATTTCTTTTTTCTTCAAATAGCCAGGAAAATAAGCTTCACCCCATATATTCATGACCAAGAGGGCTGAATGAACAGCCTCTCCTCAGCTGACCATCACATTCAACCCCCCAGTCCCACCCTGGTCTAGGGGTGCCCAGAAGCGTTCCTATGCAAGTTTGAAGCAATTAGCTATGTGGTTTTTACAGAAGGAGATTTTAAAGATTTTAATGGTTTGTTGTAAATCATAATCTTAAATCCTTAAATCACTGGAGCATGACCATTTGAGCACACCCACCGGAGACCCATCCAAAGTACATCCACACAAGTTTGAAGTGAACCTGGCTGACAGTTTTGAAGAAGTCAAAAATGTAAATTACCACTGCAATCTCCATTGACTTACAATGTAATTAATAGGAATGCAGGTATTAATCAACATCACCAATAAGTGAATAATTTTGTTTGAACATTCCACAACGTATATTTAAACCAAGTTACGGCAAAAGCTACATGATCATTTCTGAGAAGTCAAAACTGGCAAAAGCACACTATATATCAAAAAATAGCAGAAAAAAAAAAAACAATCAGTGCCACTTGTACGAATTCAGGCCTGGGGGAGTGTCTCTATGCAATTTCAAAGCACCTGACTGACTGGTTTCCCAGACCTTTTTCTTCCTTCTTTTTTTTTTTTTTTAATTTTCAAAAAAAAAAAAAAAAAAAAAAAAAAAAACTGTTTGAATTAACTTTGTAGGTAATCCTTAGCAAATTTGTTTGAGAAGAATCTGGCTGACAGTTTTAAAGCAGCCAAAACTAGAAAATTTATTTTAATTTCCCCATTTGTTAGTAATATTTACCTGTCCACTACATTTGGTATGATCTCTATACGATCATGTCTGCTCCAAAATTTTATCCCATCAGAAAACATTTCTCTGTATATGTTCCTCTGGACTGGAGGCCCATGGTGTACCCTCTAGCAGGTGACCTCATTGTCCCATACTTGACCTCTGGTATTGAGCAATCAACATCAGATTAACATCAGAATGATCTGATGCTAGGTCGGATGGGTGGACTTTCTGCTATGGGTAGGTACATATTACTAACAAATGTGGAATTCACAATAAATTTCCCAGATTTGTGTTATAATACATTACCTATCCACAACATTTGGTCGATTTACCAATCGAGACAAGGAGTGGTCAAGGGCATGAATCTCGCCCCTCCTGGCCCCAGAGGTTAACATGATCAAAAAGACTGTCTTAAAAAACAGATGATCTACCCCCAGTGAGTGCACGTTCTTAGGCTCAAAAACTGACAAGCATAGGCCAGCAAGGACCACTGAGGTGCATCTTACAGGCCTATCGAAAAACTCTTATTCAGCCACGACAGTACCATGCTGAAGCCAACATTGGTGCCGTTCATGCCTACAGATGACAATATTGTGGACCTGTAGCCTGCAACAGTGCAAACCTCCAGACCCACAGCAGAGAAGTACATCAAAAAGTTTGCCATGTCCTGAATGGAAGCATTCCCAGGGTCAGTATTGTGTTCTTGTTCCGCACATTACGTGGTCAACTTTGCCCACTTGGAGTCATACACTTTCAGGGAAGTAGCACAAAAGGTTGCCTCTGGCAGCTCACGCCAACACTTTGTCTGAGAATCTGACATCTGCAAAGCCCTTCACAACAATCTTCAAGCATGCAGATGAAGTACGGCTGGATTCCCGTGAAAGATGCCAGATCTGGGTTGTCACAGCAGAGTTGGCCAGGTCAAAGAGCTTGAGGGAGCTCTAGGCTAAGCTGCAGAATCTCCATGGCCCATAGTCTGTTGGGCTGCCAAAGAGTGATCAAAATTAGTTCCACCTTTCCCACCCTGACTTTCTCCAAGACTCGCAGAATCAGGGGAGTTGGGGCACAGGTGTAAGCCCACATATTCTCCCAGCTTATGAAGTGGGCGTGTATCAACCAAGCTTGATCATCCTATACTGGTAAAACAAAAGTCATTAACTTGCAGTTGTCTCACGTGACAACAGGTCTATGTGAGGTGCACCCCAAAGCTCCCTTTAGACCTGATAGTCTGCAGGTGTAGTGACCACTCTGTGCTGACCACTTGATGCTATCATGACAACAGACTGGCCTTCACATTGAGGACCCCTGCTGCATGCACATAACAGTGCTTCATGCCCTTAACTGCATACCAGACTGAGTGCAGTAGACTCAGGTGCTGACCTGGTCCCTGTGTTTGTTTATATATGCAACTGCCATGAGTGGATCAGGTCATGTTTGTGTGACAGACCCTGCAGGAATTTTTCTAAGGCCAGATGAATCGACTCTAGTTCCAGCCAGTGTATGGGACAAGATCTGCATCGAGGAGGCCAGACTCTGGATACAGTCTTGCGAGTCCATGTGAGCCCTGCATCCCTGAGCAATGTGTCCATGTAATAACCTGCAGACGGAAGGGGACTGGCATCTGACTGTGCATCACATTGTCCCTGCTGCACCACCACAACAATGACTGACTTCATAGAGATAGCTATAGGTTGTTGCCAGGAAACCCTGCAATCACAAGCTTAGGAACAAGTGTTACACTTGTCTTCCGTGAAGTCTCCTCATGGGCACCTGAAAGTCCAGAGACTTTAAGGTGCCTGTGAAAGTCCAGAGACTTGAAGGTGTCTGTGAAAGTCCAGAGACTTTAAGGTGTCTATCAGACTCTGCCACTCCCTTGGTGGAAGCTCGGCATTGGATAAAAACCAATTCAGCATCCCCTAGAGCCTGTTGAAGTGGTCCTCTGAAGGTTTGCAAATGAAAGTGTTTGGCAAAGCATGCCTAGAAACACAAAACTCTATGGACGGCTCTAGGTTTGACTATAGAAAATTCACCACAAGGCCTAAATCTTGGCAGATCGTAAGTATGTGGGCTGTGTTGGTCCCAAGACCTTTGCACAAAAGGGACTGAATCAACCAGGCATCCAGGTATATGTGGATGGATACATCTTGGTGGTGCACATAATCCATTACCACGTTCATTATCCTGAGGAACAACAGTAGTGACAGAGCCAGGCCAAACGGAAGTGTCCAAAATTGATAAACCATTCCATTTACACTGTACTGCAAAAGACAGATACTTCCAACTGGACTAAGCTATCAGTACATGGAAATACAATTACTTCAGGTCCCACAAGGTGGCCAGTCTCTCAGGTGAACCACAGCTGCTATGGAAGCAGAGGTCTCCATTTTGAGCTTCTCCTAATGGAGAAAGGTGTTAAAGTCTGGCGAAATCTATCACTGGCCTCCACCCGTCTTTTTTTGGGGGGGGGGGGGGCACCAAAAATAGTCAGCTGTAAAACCTCAGTGACTGTGGTTTTAGAACTTTTTCTACCATCCCTTTTCGCAATAGGGATCTTCCAGCTGCTCCTAGGTTCTCTGATGTTCCTGTCCCCTGCAAGATGGAAAAGTAAACACACAAGTTTGACAATGGAGCAGACCTTACTCTCTTAAGCTAAGAGCGTAACCTGCACTTTCCTGACTTTAAACATATTGATCTGTGGTGTACTGTTACTATTTGTCCATGTACATGTACAGAGGCAACCTGTCTCCCACTTGTTGGGGCTTCTGAGTGATGGATAGCTGTGGGATAATGGATAACTGAAGCACACCAGTTGGCTGGCTGTGGAGTCAGGCCTGCTGCTCCTTCTCTGCAGCTGCCTGTTCCTCTGTGGCAACCACAAGCTTTGTTGCCCCAGACCCCACTACACCTGAATCTCTCTCTCTCTCTCTCACACACACACACACACACACACACACACACACACACACACACACACACACACACAACACACACACACACACACACACACACACACACACACACACACACACACACACACACACACACACACACACACACACAGCCCACTCACTTGGCTGTTGTCCTGTATGACCAAATGCCAAACCTCTAGATCAAACAACCATGAGTGATCGATAAGTGAAGTGTATAGGTAAGAACCCAGCTGCTGATTTACCGCTCACATGTTGAGGTATGTCTGCCACTGGATTTACATGCAGTTGATTTCAAGGTGAACCAGAACACAATTTAGTGTTAAGGCCCTGGATTGTTTTATGTGGCTTAAAATGTTGAGGACCTTGCAACCATTGGGGTCCAAAAGCAAGCAGTCTGCAAACCTGCAAAGCACTTGGCTTTGGGGTTAGAGCATCTACATTAGATCCAAAGAGTGCTAGCTCGACAATTCTGATGTTTGATTTGATCCTGTTGAGGATGTTCCGAGGAAAGTATAGACTAGGTGGAGATTGTTTCCTGGACACAGGGTACCAAACTCCTCCTGAGGTCGGCAAAGCTTCACATCCCAAGTGGAGGCCGGCACCCTGTACATCTTGGGTAGGTTCCTCTGCTAGGGGAACAACTCTAACAGGTTGAAGTCGTAGGACTAGCCGGCAGCGAAGGACTTCAACTGCTCAAACACCATCCTGGTCTGCTCCCCGATGTACATCGAAAAGGGTATCCCAAACTGTTGTTGTTCCTCCATTGTTTGGGACATCTGCTTCAGAGCAGCAGCTTGCAAATTCTTTGGGGATAGCAGACCGTGGCTTCAGAAATGGTCCACTATTTGGTCTATATTGTGAGTGTTAACGACATTAACTTGAAGCCCTTATGTATCTTCCACATTGGGAGTTTCCAAGCTTCCTCTTCCTCGTGTAGGGGCAAGCAGTGAAGTCTCTACACATCTCCTTTACTGTCTGCCCCGCTGACGTGCTCAGACTGACCGTAGGATGTAGGTAATGCTGCTGCAAGAAGCGCTCAGACTCCACGCTGGCACAGAAGATGGTCAATCAACACCTCTGTCTGCAGGCTGTAAGTTTGGAGCAGAAGGCTCTGGTTCCACTGGAACCCCACTTCTGGTAATCTTGAAGATCCTTCCGGATGGCTGAGAGAATCTTTGGCACTGACGAGGGCGTACTGTGATATTTCCTTCTTGGTGACAAAGGACACGGAAAATGAAGAGCACCCCATGGAGGTAGGGTGTCCTGGGCTTACCAGGGAAACAGGATCAGCGAAGGACCTCCCTTGGCCAATAACAAGTGTTTCACATCATAGGCAGGCACCTGTGACCATCAAGGTAGTAAAGTGGCTGGAGAATGATGGAGAGGCAGAGACAGAGATTTCAATGGAGAGCGTAATGGTGCAACAGCTGGGGATGAAGCCCTTGCTCTGTAAACCGGGTGAGATAAGGACTGGTCCAGTGATGGTCCTCTAGGCCTGCAGGATATGAATCTCTGTTGTTGAATGCCCAGCAAAGACTGAATCTGCACAAATGGAGTACGAGATTTGGAGCTGGACCTCCCCCTTGCTTCTTCCTATCCTTGCTATGGTACTGTTGCTCTCTCCTGCATACCTTCTTCATTGGTCTAGTCCTACACAAGGGAAGGCACAGAAGGTACTGACTCCAGAGCCTGGGTCCTCTGTGATGGAGAGAGACTGGAAGCCTTTGAAGGCTGGACCTACGCTGGGGACTGTGACCAGTTCTGCAGGAAGCCTGGAGCCGCAAAAACATCAACAGGACCTATCTGTTGATGATGCCCTCTACAGACACCTGGGATGATGCGCCATTCAGACTAAATGCTGCAGGAACTGTAGCCAGACACTGGGCCAGTGCTGTACAATTGACTGTATACATAGATGGAAAGGATCTGGCTCCTGTAGTTGTTGTGGAAGCTGGCACAGTTGTGGCTGATCTGGAACTTGACAGACCGGTGGCTGTTGGTGAAGGCCAATCAGTACCAGTGATGGACACTGGGTCCAAACATGTGAGACAGGCCACAGCCTGACTAATGGCCTTTTTCTTCTTCCTTTTCTGCTGGGACTACTAGTCTGCTTTTGCAACCTTCTACCAGTATTCCTGGGGTCAATTCTTGGTAATGCAGTGGTTTTCCTTGGAGCATCAGACCACTCTGATTAGCTACTAGCAGCAACAGCTGAGCTCGTGATCATCCCACCTAGTCATGGCTTGTCCTTTGACTTCACATTTACCAGAACCTCACAGGACACAATGATGAGATGGGAACTGCACCACCAAGCTAACTCAAAAAGCGAGCAATCTACAGAACTCCAAAATTTCTAAGTCTGATAGTGTACTGGGCTATAGTTTTCAACCTAAGGTAGGTTTGATGAGATAGCAAACACGATGAGTCAAAACCGCATAAAAAGCTCTACAGTGTACAAATGACATGGATGCGGAAGCAGGCAGAGTGAAAATTGATGTGATTGGTCTATACTGGAGGTCAAGTACACAACAAGGAGACCACCTACAAGAGGGACAACCATGGGCTTCCAGTCCAGAGGTGTATATATACTGAGGATTGTTTCCTGATGAAACAAAATTTTGAAGGAGATAGAATCTCATAAAGATCATACCAAATGTAGTGGATACGTAATGTATTATGACAAAAATATGTGAAGTGTGAACAGACAAACCAATGACTGATCACCACCCATCTTATGACCTCAGCTGACTGACAAGTCTGCAGTAGTTAAAAAAGTAAGATCCAAATTACAATGTTCACTCACCTGTATTCGGCGCCCCATCCTTTAACAAAACTCATGCGTATAGTACACATTCGTGTTAATTGGTATACTGACTCGAACCCTTGGTTGACTGACTGTGCCAATAATGTGGCAAATTCTTGATTGTTGAAGATTTTGAGATTACAACCTGAAATGTAAAATTTAATCTTGTACCTACCAAAGCAAACATTACATAATAAAGAATTACGTCCAGAGTTCAAAATCTTAAGTCTATCAGCAAACCCTTTCCCAATCAAATTACCCAAAAGTGCACACATGTCAACTGTCGTCTGCCTTATCGTTTTTACTGAAATTTTTCATTACTGTACTAGAAAGCATCTTAATTTTTTTTCAGAAAACATTTTTGCTGACATTTGTATGAAAGACTATTCACGATAGCATACCACAGGTCAATAGCTTTCCTTGGTGTGGGTTGGATGCAGTACCAACCCACACCAAGGAAAGCTATTGACTCAGTCGTACTCTGACCAAGAATAGGTTAACAGACATTGATACCGAGCTATTATGACTGCCAAAGGTTTCACAAAAACTCATGCACACAAACAGTGCACACACAGCATTCTTCTTTGACCTTAATTTCAGTTCAAGGGCACAGAATGACCAAAAACATTAAAAGATATATATCAGAGGAACAGTTAAACCTACTTGAACAATTATCTATCTTTTTTTTTGGAAAATACATTGTAATTTCAGTTTTGTAATTGTCATAAGTTCAATGCAAACAATTTCATGCCCATGTATGCCACACAGCTTAACTAACTGATGTGAGTTTCCTCATTGGTCATTTTATTGAAAACTACAAATAAGCTCTAGTGGGCAATTGTTTGTCTCACAAAGATCAGTTTGCTCTCTTGATAAAGCAACTTTTCCAGCTTAATGGTACTGTTTGCTTCAAATGTAGACTTGGGTTTCTTTTTAAGTGCTACACACAGGCAACACAATACAATTTCTGTCCTTTCATATTTTCATCAATAAATGAAATACAATACTGGTGGCATGTGTGACATGATGCATACACTCCTGATCTCCAGGACTATGGTTACCTATCATCCAACAATGACATATCAATCAATAAACATGGTACATATACGGGAAAACTGAAAATATAAGGTTACAGAAAATTAAGTATTGGCTACATCCAGATTTGTATCAATTTTCTTTATTTGGTCGACACAGACATCTTGCTCTCTTGCAGCTCCAGTGAAAAAGTAGTGCTATCAAAAGAAACCAATAGATCACATTACAATTTTCCTGACATCCATCAGACAACAGCAGACTGGCGAAGTTTTGTGAGGCATCATCACCAATAATTTCTTTTCACAGCATCCCCTGTTCGGTCTTTGTATTCATTTTGAAGTGTCTAAATTGTCTTAAACTTCGAATAGTTTAGCAAATTTCACCTGCATCTTTAAGTGAAGCTAAAATATTGCAAAAAAAAAAAAAAAAGAGAGAGAGAGAGAAAAAGTCAACTTACATTACAAATTGTGGGAGACAGTATACCTATCAATCAATCAACTGCAAATGAGAACATCTAACATGTCTGTGTCACTGCACTCCATACCCCATGGTGGTAATATTTTGAGCACTAAGTGTACAAGAGGCCAGCCAGGATAGGCAGCCATTCATGACACTCAGAGGCAAGCACAAAAAGTTCTTCAAAGTGAAAGTGTACTTGGAATTGAAAACAGAACATCTCACTCCTGTGTTATCGTGTGTAACTATTTACTTATTTTGTGAAACCACCACAAGATCAATTGAGTCCCACAACATCACAGGATGACCAGTTTCCTTATGCTGGAAGCTGACACTTACCAGGAGGTATTTTACAAACTGTCGCTGGGTGCCAGCCGTATCGCTGATTGCAGTTTGGACTCTGAACAAATACAGCACTTTCACTAAGACACTCTGCGAAGACTTCTCCTCCTATATAATACAATCGTACTCCTCGACCTGAAACACACAATTTTTCATACAAAATATCCTTTAAAAAAAAAATCAAGCATTTGCCCCTCGCTGGTTCCACTAACCAACCTGTATGTGTACAAATGTTTGAGTGAGTGCCTCTGTAGAATTTTTGTTGATGTTTTAAATGTAAAAAAATTTGCTTTTTCCCATATCTTTTTTTAACAATAAAAATAGAAATCTCAGGAATAACTTTCCAAATCTGCATGCAATCTCATACAAGTGGTGATTTGGGGTTTGGTGACTGTATCTCAAAATGAGAAAATGGGAAAAAACAGATTTTCCTCAGTCACAATTTGTTTTGTCCTTAATTTTCCTATTGCCTGTTGAACAGACATGGTTCCATGTATTCTCTACCCCACACCAGTGAGCCTTAGAGATACATGGAGCTGTCTGCTTGCATGTAAGAGGTCAATTTCAACCTGCTTTAAATCAACTGCCAATTTTCAGTGTAATGTCAAGGTGATAGCTGCTGCACAACTCACCAGGCAATGCACAAAACATCACCCAGCACAGTGCTGAATCAGTTTAATTTGTACAACAGGACCCAAAATTTTTGCTTCTTGGCAGACCAGGTTGCATGTTTCTTTTTACACTCCACAGCAGTGAGTACATGGTTTGTCTGTTAAGTAGGTAGGTAAAATGTCATTCTGTTACCAAATTGGACATGACTGACAAATTGATTAATTAAAAGATTTAAAAACAGTTATAAAAACATGATCACAGGCAGCCAGTTTTTGGTGGGGATGTGGTTTATCCCTGGGTATACCCCTGCTGAAATATGCTGAAGCTGCAATCAGTTAAGATTTAAAAACAGTTATAAAAACATGATCACAGGCAGCCAGTTTTTGGTGGGGCTGTGGTTTATCCCTGGGTATACCCCTGCTGAAATATGCTGAAGCTGCAATCCGTTGTTCTTGAGATATACTGTTGTTATGTTATCCACTTGAGGACCACTCACCTGATCTCCCTTTAAACTTTTAAACATTCATAACTAGAATGGTCATCATTGAAAGACTGAATACACCCTGCTTTGCACACATACGGGTCCTGTGATCTTGACAATGAGCTCAAGTTCACCAAAATGTAATCAGGTCAAGAAACAGTTTTAATGTGCATACAATTGAGACAAATTTGAGTTTGATGGGACCTGTGAATCAATAGATACTGTGCTCTCAAGGATTCTGCTATGGACAGACAGTCAGACGGATAATCGGACATGCGGGAAAAAGTATGACAGGTAATGTCAGAACGATGCTGCAATCTGCCACCCTAAATGCACAGGGACACTGTGGTACACTGATACCACAATATGACATATATTTTCATACAGACCTTGCACTATATGACCCACTGTGATACTAATAGCATTGTCTGATAATTGAGGACACAAGTTGTCAATCAATTGATTCGGAAAAATTCTGCAGTCAATGAGGTACACTCCTAACATTCACACAAAATATACATCAACTGAATTGCGTGTGGTTATGGGAGGGGGAGGCAAGAAGGATTCCCATGAAAACTCGAGAAGTGTCATAACTTTCAGTTCAGGCCCTCCTATTTCTAGGCACTCACTTCTATTTATATTTTCCAAAAATAGAGTTCAGAGAACAGCATTCCATCAGCACCTACAATCTTTTTTTCTTCAATTATGTATTTTTTTAAGACTTCACAGTATAATAATTTACATACAATTTCCATATTGTTGTCTATGAAATGAGGGAGCACTTTTGGATGTGTTCTTGGGGAAAGTTCTGGTGACAGAAACCACTGTACTGTGCGTCACTCAGTCAGCCATCAAATAAACATTTCAAAAGTTTCATAACAAGTTAAAAAATAAGAAGCAGCTGGTTTTCAATAGGAATGTGGTCCACTACGATGTGCATCATTGAAAAAAATTTGGGGAAGCTCTGTTGGATCCTTCTTGAGATATTATGGTAAAATCGTCCCCTTGTGCACCACTCAGACGGCCCAGAAGATAAATACTTTAAAGTTTTAAAAAGTTTATAAATAACAAGAGGAAGCTGGTTTTAAAGAAAAAAAACAGACCATCAAAAGATGCATCCCTGACAAAAATTTTGTTTTTTAGATATCTCGGTAACGTTGTCAGAGTTGACACCACTCAGATGGCCTTCAAATAAATACATTAAAGTTTCATAAAAACTTAAAAAATAATCAGAGGAAGCTGCTTTTGAATAGAAACCCGGTCCATCATAAGATACCTCTCTGACAAAAATTTGGTAAAGCTGCGGTCAATATTTTTGAGATATTGCAGTAAGGCAAAAATAAATACATAAAAGCGCCGTACCTTTTCCAAAAAAATAAAAAAAAAAATGGCTAAAGCAAAGAAACTTTGCTTGTTGCAGGAGTAAACTTGGCAGACCAAACAGCAATCCCTCATTTGCAGACAGACGATTGGGCTGCATATGGGTAAGAAAGTGTAGACACGATGAAATGACCTTCATTGTCATGTACATGTCAACCCTGACAAACAAAGCTACTTTTCCTTTCTGTTCATCTGCTGGTAAATATGTTACTACTGTAAATTTTGTCTGACCAATAATGCAAGCACATTGATTCTATACCTGTCGCTGACCATGAATTTTTTTTTTTTTGTGTGTGTGTGTGTGAAATGTATAAATCAATGACACAAATACATCATATCTTTACTGTATGAGACCTAAGCTGCTTCAGGTAAAGTACAGAAGTTAGTTAATACTGACTAACAAGCACTCACATGACTGAGGACTAAATCAGATCAACGGTGCACAGGTAGGATCTGACCAAACATCTGGCCAATAAAATCCTTCTGTACAGTTCACCACGCCCCCATTTCACCACACAACAATAGCACGAGTTGGTGGCAAGGGACCACCACACACCTGTTATGGTATAATGCCACTATCTGTGGCACGGAGATCTTCACCACAGCTGCAGACACCTCGTTACCCCAGGCAACCAGCATCATCCACTTTCAATGCTTTCAATGCGGTCAATGTATTCGCCTGTTCTTACCATGGGTCCCCATAAATAGCCCTTCACATCCATGTAATGGTATAGCTACCTACAGTTTTCATCAATACCCATTGGTCCTGTGCTACCTGATACTCACAGTGCTACCCGATGCCTTTTCCAAGTTCAATAATCACAGACTGGTTCTGCCACCAAAGTTCCCCACACAGACAGCCACCTCCACCAACTTTTCTCATAATGAAAATCCACTGGGCCTACAAGCTAGCAGAGTGGTAGTGGGCCCATTACAAGTATATCTATTCTCACGGCCTTTCATTAAGACCAAGAACAAGAAACTGAATCTGAATGTCACCATGTCACCTGTCGTCCAAGCACAAATTTGAGCCCTCCAATAATCCAGGCCAATAAATTACTAGGCCAATGAAGAGATACCGTCCTCACTGTATTAAAATTTTGCTTCCTCTGCCGATTTGTTCAAACATCGGATCACCATAGCAGAATGTCCTTCACTTGCTGACCAAGCTGGTAACAACAGGGCCATGATGGTCCCACAGGCCGCATACTATAACGGCAACCTGCCTGCTTTCTAGACAAATCAACCGCATTACAAAGTACCGTAGATCTGATATTGGCTGACGGCTGTTGGCCTGTCATCTTCACTTCCTGTCGGACAGCAGTGAGAAAGATGCTGAATGAAACTCGAAGAAGTGCAGATGCACACATTCACTCAGGCTCAACACTCTTCACCCTGTTGACATAACAAGTGACCAGACCTTGCTAGACATCAGCTGGACCCCAGAGAAACAGATATCCTCAAGAATACCCATACACCCACTCATTCTCACTGTTCATTCAGCATATTATTCATCAGGGATGAGACTGACATGGAACAGGAAGGGAGGAAAACCCTCTGCCCCCACCCCCACATACACTAAAACACATGGTATCTGGTGCACATTTAAAACAAAATTTATAACATTCTGATTCAGTTATTTTCAACACAAAAACAGGAATTCCTCTCAGAGGAGGAAAAGTCACATCTCCAATTCACAGTTACTGCACAATAATGATAGTGTGTTCACAACATGGTAGGTAGCAAGTACAATTAATCCCAACACACTTCCTGTGACATTTGTATCCAGTATAACCTGCCGATATAACATCCTTAATGTTGTGACATGGTGGAAACAGGGCTAGTAGTGCAAGCTTTTATGAGCAACAATACTGTAATGTAGTGTGCCTTAATAAGGTAATTGGGTAAATGATGATACGATAATAGCGTGGGTGTGTGATAATTGGCGCACTGTCATTTCACAGATTGCCATGTATACTTGACCTTCCAAAAATGGGGCAAAAAATGAATTTGAAAAGCATGCCCACAGACAAGAGAGCCATAAAAACTCAATTTTGTCAGGTTTCACAGTCAATGGGCAAAAATGTTACACGCCAAATGCAAAGAGTATATGGACATCATTGTGACCCAGATACTTGATCTAGTGACCTAGTTTTACCAAGAGACACATATGTTAAGTCTTTATGGATGTATGCATGTGAGATTTCATTTAAGCAAAATCCAGGCATTAGGAAGTTCTAGCCCACACATGAAAATGGTCATGGACATATCACTATTGGCCCAGATACATGAACCAGTTTTAGCACATGGCATACATTTTAGACCTGATATATGTCATGTGAAGTTTGAAGACATACTTTCAAAGCACAGGACAATAGCACCATTTACAAAATGACATACTGCAATGTCCCATCATGCATTTTCCCCATAACCTCCTATGAAGCCATTCTGACTCCAGCATACCCATAAAGACAACAATCAGAGGTCTGTGCCTGCTGATCCTGCAGTGCACCTGTTACCAACTACACTTATCCCGGTCAAAAGACTGAGACTTAAAGAGAACTTGCAGACTTCTTCAAATGTGTCTTAAAACTTTCTCTCCCTTTACAAGAATCCACTTCAAGCAGAACTTGCTGGCTTATATACAAGTCCATTTTAACCCTTTCAACTGGAAGTTGGAGACTTCATCAAAAGCTTTCCTCAGGGTACCCAAAGTGCATAAAGAAAAGCTCTTTACTTCGACCATCCCTTTTTCTGGAAATATAGACATGCTGTACTTGAATGAAAGGTCTTTTTATGATGAAATTGAATGTGCAATCATTATTGAAATTCAAATGAGCACATTTTTTTTCTTCTTTTTTTTGTAATCAATATTGAATAAGTTTATCTCATAATCATCCACTTTCACCCTTTCTGGACCACTCCTATTGCCAAAACGTGCATGGATGCAAATTGTCTGCTTTAATGTTTTTACTTGAATTTCATATTCACAGATTTTTTGTTTGTTTTTGTTTTTGTTTTTTTTTTTTTCGGTTTGTTTTTGCTTTTTTTTTTTTTTTTTTTTATTCCAAGAACTGAAGATAAGACTCACCATGATGTCATGCTCTAGGTGAACAGCTTTCCTTGCATGGATTGGGCACAACTGTACCCAGCACAGTCAAGGACAGCTATCAGACCCAGCCTTATCCCACCAGGGAAAGGTTAACACATCATGAACAAAAAAGATCACAGGCAATACACACAGCTTCTGTTGTGTACTTCCAACATCTGTTGATCCATTTACTTTTCTATCTCTTCTCATTCCAATGGGCATACAAACTTGCTGGCATGTCTCTGTCTGAAGTAAATGATAGATCAAAGGCAGTTCGCCCACTCACCAATGTGCCTTCTTGTCATTTCTATCTGTTGGGTCCGGTGTATATTAGACAGCAGTCCTAAACAGAATCGTTCTGAGTTGGAAGGATCTGTAAAGCCATCCACGGTCAGTGAGGGCTGAGATGCATGAAACGTCTCACCCACTCGGTTGTTTAGTTCGTAATAGGATATACTACACCAGAATGCAGGTTCTGTGTAAGTCACTGGCTGTGCATCTACAAGGGAAGAACATACAATTTTGTCCTATCGGTTTCTCTCCAAAAATTATGCTCACCTAGGATGACCTTGGCCTGATTTTTTTCTATGCAGTGACACTGGACTACCTTTTCTTTTTTCCCTATTTTGTTGTTGTTTATTGAAGGCTTACTTAAGTGACTGCCCTGCCATCACAGATCTCTAGTTTCCCTGTACTTGACCCAACTCTTTATGTTGCACGTTGCTTCTCAGTTATCAATTTATGTGGCTCTGTTCAGGGCAAACTTCTTCAAAGAGTATCTACCAGCAAAACATGAAGTTCCTCTATAACACATTTAAATAGCCCTCACTCGATCTTTACTTTCATTATTGCATAAATAAACAGAATAAAATTTGAATACACCTTGGATTCTCCCAATTAAGACCACCATAATTTTGCTTTCAACTTAAATCTGGTCCTAAAAAGCACGTTTTAAAGCAATTTGCTTTGGTTTAAACATATTTATTTCAAAAAGATTGAAAAACAGGCACCATGCCTACATGAATTCCTCTCTTTGCTTTCTCCACTGTGCTTGGCAAGTCATGCTACAGCTGCCGGCTGTGGCTACCACAATGTAGCTGAAGCATGATGTGCCAGGCACAATGCAGAAACCATTGACTGGTGAAACCTGTCTTAAAAGACCACCCTACAGATGCTAAAATTGCAAGTCTGTCAAAACATGTGGTTCTTCATAAGAAGAATGAATAAGATAAAAATTACTGTGTGAAGTGATCAGAAAAAGTGGTCTTTCAATACAGGTGACCTCTCAATGGTGTGGTCTCTAAAGTCAAGGACCACTGCAGCATGGAGTGCGTTCAGGTTCATTTATGCGTCAGATCCCGAATACCTGTTTTTGCTGTTGTAAGAACTTAAAACTGAATGATGACCAGTTCTGGATCTCACAGCAGACAGTGGGTCTCTGAGGGTAAGTTTCACTGAGAGATCTGCTCTCCGCAAAGGATGAAATATTTGGAAAGAAATGCCACAGGACTAATTCCAAACACAGTGTTCCCACCATAATGGATACATTTGCCACCACAGAATTACCTTACAGAAAATCCAGTGGCAAGCTCTGACAAAACCAATGCACCTGAAACAGTCAGTACCCATGGTGCTGATACCGTTTTCCTTTCATATTCAATGCTGTAGCCATACCACTACAGCACCTGTATGCATCCGCATTAAATCACCTGGTTTACTTGTACTCGTCACTTACATATCTGTGTTCCAAATCAACTGACAAGGTCAATAACCGAGCTGATGAACGTTCTTGTAGATCACGCACACCAGATGTACTCATTTTATTTTAAATTAAAAAAAAAAAAAAAATCCCACAAGCAAATCATGCGTCTCTGAGAGAATTATTGATGTTTACTTAGCATGGAATATATATCTTGATCAGAACCAGATAGCAACACTCATCACATTACCTAGCTTGATGCATGTTTTTCACATTACACTAACATGACATTTTCATTTACTGTTTGACAGTATATGTCAGCTGGTGAAAACAAAATATTAATTTGCAACTTACCAACTGGGGGACTTGGGGACATATCAACTGAATCTGAAACAAAGACACAATGGAATAAAAGATCTGGCATAAATTACCCAAGAAGATGAAAGAAGTAGTTGCCAAAGATGACAAATACACACCATAATAACAGAATCTATGTGACTTTTAATATTATTATCATCCAACAACTCATAAACATATACCATATACTTGTGCCTTCATTGTTACAGTCAGGCATCTCATAAATTGTCTTTTATCAAACTCTACAGGAAAAGCAGTATGCTTGGATGCAAAACTGCTTATTTCTCAAAAAGTTACAAATTTATCGTACAGGTTTTGCACTAAAACGACAGTGATTTTCAGACACTAAGCAGAAAATACCTTGAATTACTGCATAACTTAAACAAGACCTAGAGGGCTGCGTGAACAGCCCGTGCTCAGCTGACCTAAGCTGGTCCCACAAAATCAAGGTTGCAACTGAATAAATGATAAAAAAACCAGGCGAAACCAGTGGCGAGGGATGCCTATAGCAGCGGAGTCCCGACCGGTTTCGTTCTCTGTGAACTCATCAGGGGACATTTGAAAACACTTTTACGTCGCTTGCTTATGTAGCAAGGGGGTAACGTTGCAACGGGCCGTGAGGCAACATCACAAATATAGCGCCCAGGCGTCGAACTGATCTACTGGTCTAACTGTCGTCTTGGCAGGTTAGAGTGACACGCATTAGCTAGGTCACGTCATGCAAGGTTTGACGTATCCATTCTGAAGCACTGCTGTCAAATAGGAACTGAATAAACTTGTATTGAGCTTTAGGTAAGTGCAAAGGCCATTTATAAGTACTTCTAAGATTTGACTAAAAAAAAAAAAAAGAAAAGAAAAGAAAAAAAACCCATTTTAATGTGAATTAGCATTAGAATAGGAGACATTCATATTTAACTGCGATCCTGATCACTTCCTGTGTTGACGGGGCAATAGACTGATGCTTCCACCATGATCACGGCAGATCTGTATTATATACTACATAAACATCCATAAATAACACATATTCAACCGAAAGAGAGCTCATTTCTAATCAATTTACGCATCCTTTATGTTTCAAATATATGTTAAGACATTTTCTTCAGATTATTCTGTATTTGTGTTGTTTATTTTATTGAGAAAGTAGTTTTGACCATGCTAAATATATGGATCTGCCCTGATGCGGGTGGCTCCCTCTTTTGCTCAATAGGTGTTAGAGTAGGATTGCATTCAAATAGGAATACATCCTATTCCCATTGTTTTACATAGAAATCAATAGGAAACGTGCATTTACCCAAAAGGACCTGAGTTGAAAAAATTGTTAAAAATCAGAAATCCACAGCAGTGCCACATAGTGAACACCTTTGTTTGACCCTTTCACAAGGAATATAACCACAAAGTTTCAGCTTAATCTGAGTGACAGTTCTGGAGAGGAAGTCAATAACAGCAAAAACAAACCAAAAAATTGTATAAAAATAGAAAAAATATGCAGCCCCACCTGGTGAACAAATAAAGAACTAGGAGTGTTCCTGTGTGATATCAAAGCAATCAGGTGAGCAGTTTCATCAAAGATTTTTTCAGATTTGCCCCTCAAAAAAAAAAAAAAAAAAAAAAAAAAAAAAAAATCCCAAAATCACTGGAGTGGGACCATTTAAAGAAACCTGGTAGATACTTACCCAGGGTACATTGCCACCAAGTTTGAAGTCAATCTGGATGACGGTTTCACAGAAGAGTTCAAAAATGTGAATTTATCATTAGAATGCCCATTGACTTGCATAGTAATCAATAGGAAAGGTGCATTTACTGATAAGTACCCAAACTGCAAAAATTGTTAAAAATCTAGAATCAACAGCAGTGCTGCCTGGTGAACAATTTTGTTCGACCTTTTAACAAGGAACATATCTACTTGAGCAAACTTGGTAGAGAACCACCCAAGGTACATTGCCACAAAGTTTGAAGTGAATCTGGCTGGCAGTTTTGGAGGAGAAGTTGAAAATGTGAATTAGCATTAGAATGTCCATTGACTTACATAGTAATCAATGGGCAAGATGTATTTACCAGTAAGTACCCGAACTGAAATAAATCACTAACAAGAGGGCTGTGTGAACAGCCCGTGCCTCAGCTGATCTTGACATTCATCACACTTGCAGCTCTATGAACTTGGGAAAGGATCAAGGACACCATGTTCTGAGTAAGTCTGAACTTTATAGAAGAACACTTACATGTGCAACATCAAAGTTCAAGTAGTTCTCAAGTTAAAATGAAGAGTAAAATTCATGTATGTCGCACTGTGACCCCACAAACGAGGTCAAGGTCATTCATGTACTGTCTCAGCATGACCTTCATACAGAATAATTAACATGTGTAGCTAACTCAAAACAGATCTCAAATTATCAAGTAAACAGTAAATTTCGTGTCAGTTGTCCTGTGAATTAGCATTAGAATGCCCATTGACTTACAAGATTTTTTAAGATTTGTCCAAAAAAAAGAACAAAAAAATTCATTAAAAATAAAAAAATCACTGGAGCATGAACATTTGAACAAAATTGGTAGAAACCCACCCAACATACATTGCCACCAAGAATGAAGTTAATCTGGATGACGGTTTTGGAGAAGAAGTCGAAAATGTGAATTAGCATTAGAATGCCCATTGACTTACATAGTAATCAATAGGAAAGCTGCATTGACCGACAAGTACCAGAATTGAAAAAATCGTTAAAAATCAGGAATCCGCAGCATTCCCACATACTGAACAACTTTGTTTGACCCTTCTACAAGGAACATATCCACCATGTTTCAGCTTGATCTGAGAGACAGTTCTGGAGAAGAAGTTGAAAATAGCTCTAACACACAAAAATTCATAAAAAAATAGGGAAAAAACTGCAGCGCCACCTGGTGAACAAATTAAGAACTACGAGTCCCAGGGAGTGTTCCTGTGTGATATCAAAGCAATTGGGTGAGCGGTTTCAGAAAAGAAGATTTTTTAAGATTTCACCCAAAAATGAACAAAAAAATTCATAAAAAATCCAAAAATTGCTAGACCGTGACCATTTGAACAAACTTCGTAGAGACCCACCCAAGGTACATTGCAACCAAGTTTGAAGTTAATCTGGATGACGGTGTTGGAGAAGAAGGCGAAAATGTGAATTAGCATTAGAATGCCCATTGACTTCCATAGTAATCAATAGGAAAGCTGCATTGACCGATAAGTACCCGAATTGAAAAAGTCGTTAAAAATTAGGAATCTGCAGCATTCCCACATACTGAACAACTTTGTTTGACCCTTCTACAAGGAACATATCCACCATGTTTCAGCTTAATCTGAGTGACGGTTCTGGAGAAGTCAAAAATAGCTATAACACACAAAAATTCATAAAAAATTAGGAAAAAATTGCAGCGCCACCTAGTGAACAAATTAAGAACTAAGAGTCCCAGGGAGTGTTCCTGTGTGATATCAAAGGAATTGGGTGAGCGGTTTCGGAGAAGAAGATTTTTTAAGATTTACCCAAAAAAGAACAAAAAAAATCATAAAAAATCCAAAAATCACTGGACCGTGACCATTTGAACAAACTTGGTAGAGACCCACCCAAGGCACATCTGCACCAAGTTTGACGTGGATCTGGCAGACGATTTTTGAGAAGAAATTGAAAATGTGAATTGTGGACGATGGACCCTCACAAAACCTCAGCTGACTGACAAGTCAGCTGAGGTAAAAATCAGAAATCCACAGCAGTGCCAAACAGTGAAAAAGTTTGTCTGACCATTTCACACAGAACATATCCACCAAGTTTCCGCTTAGTCTGAGTGACCGTTCTGGAGAAGTTGAAAATAGTGAAAGCACTACAAAAAATTATTAAAAGATACAGCGCCACCTGATGAACAAATTAAGAATTGGGAGTCCCTGAGAGTGTTCCTGTGTGATATCAAAGCAATTGGGTGAGCAGTTCTGGAGAAATTTTTTAAAGAATTGACCCCCCCCAAAAAAAGAAAAAAATTCACAAAAAAAACCCCCCTAAGAACTAAGAGTCCCTAAGAGTGTTCCTGTGCAATATCAAAGCAACTGGTTGAGCAGTGCTGGAGAAAATGAATTTTTTAAGATTTTCCCTAAAAAAAAGCAAAAAAAAAAAAAAAAAAAAAATCATAAAAAAATCCAAAAATCACTGGAGTGTGATCATTTGCACAAACTTGGTAGAGACCCACCCACCGTACATTGGCATCAAGTTTGAAGTGAATCTGGCAAACCAGTTTTGGAGAAGTCGAAAATGTAATTGTGAATGGACAGACAGTGGATGACTGAGCCTCATAAAAGCTCAGCCTGACTAGCAAGTCAGCTGAGCTAATTTTTTTTCTTTTAAACAAAGATCTCTTACTCTTACTTTGTATTATGCAGTTAACTGAAATACAACCAATAGTGCACCTATGTATAACCCAAACTCTTGCGTACACATACCTTTGAGACACAGAGTGAACATGTGTATTTTATTCATTTACAGAAACAGTATTTATTCATACTGGTTCAATGTCCTCAGGATAGGTAAATTACATAAAAAAGCTGAAAGCAGGCAATCGAGGAGAATCCCGCTTGAAAATATGTTTTATCAATGAAATTCAAGGCGTCTTTTCTCAGAAAAATGGGAGTGTACCCTTATTAGGGCATGTGCACTTGATAAGATGAATACACTAAGTAATCTATGTTTGTTCAGGATAATGATATGGAATCATGTAACACAGCAAATAAAAATTAGCATAATGGGGGTAAGAACCTTAATAGAATGTACTAAATAATAATTTTGTCTTGTATATATATATATATATATATATATATATATATATATATATATATATATATATATATATATATATATATTGGAAGTAATGTACCGCAAATGTTGTTTTTTTTTGGGGGGGGGGCTGAAGTTGCACACAGAAAGATTGTAAAAATAATAAAACTTTTTGTTATGAATGAGACAACGATTACTTTACTTTAGTGCGTGTGTGTCTGTGCTTTTTCAGCATAACATGTCTGGAACATCCAGGAATTCATCAAAATTGAACAGCATCATAAAGAACTTCAGCATGGGAACAGTGAAATGAGTTGGCAGACTACACTAACAGACACACTGACACGGCCAGTGGTTCTTGTGGCTGTACAACCTCTTCCTTCCTTTGCTAATCTAGCTTGCAAAAAACCCAAACTCACAACACAGTTGTTGTTTTTTTTCAAGACCACTGCCCACAATTTGCCATCATTCATTCAGAGGCCATGGTTTTTTTGATGATTACTGCACCTATGATGCATCCTATTGTCGTGCTTTCCTGTATACTCTGCACAAAATAGTCAAAACTGTTCACAGAAATCACTATCATCATTCTGCATTGAAATTTGAATATCCCTGTTTCACTTTTTGCAATCTAATATTGTGCTGACACTATACTCTAAACTATCTTTTTGCAGAACCTGGATACCAATAGATCCATCCACAGTAATATTCAGCATCAGATCACAAACGAGTAATTTAAGAAGGATCTAATCGAGGGACAATGAAGTCTACCCTGTCCATTTATGGGCATTGATCTTAGAGATAATGCCATAGGTACAGCCTTGCATATTTTGATCTGACTGCTCAAAAGGCCCATCTCCACACACATCACTGTGGAAATAAAGACGAGTCGCTTTTCCCCGCATTCAATGGAGGTCTTAGTTGGGTTCAAAGGAGAGCGGCTAGTGTATGGCATGCCAGGACAGTCTGATTAATAGAGTCGACTGTAAGGTACACTCTTGCTGATTTACTTGCTCAGAGTGACCAAAGCAGTCTCCCACAATGCAGTTGTCACACAACCCACACGAAAACAGCCATAGGAAACTAATTAAGGGCCGGTGACAGACAGGATGCTGCAAAACTACTTGTTATACTTGCTGTTCTGTACATCCCTGAAAAACTTCTCTTTCATCTTCCACAACTACAACTGCAAACAATCCAACCTAGGGGACCCAGTAGGAGGGACACAGCGGGGGAGCATAGTAATTGATTTAAATTGGGGGAAGGCCTGTGAGGGAGAAGGAGGAACTAGACCTGCTGCAGGTCAAAGTTTTTGTTGATTTTTTTCTTCTCATTTTTAAAAAGTTTTTGATTTTGATTTTTTCCAATTTAGGTTTCCTATTCTTCTATTCATTTACTTTAATTTCAACAAAATTTAAACAAAATTCTAGAATTTTGGCCAGGTCTTACAGCTGGATAAAATCCCATCTACTTACTGCCCACAAGAGAGAACCAGCCTTGGAAGCAACAGTGGTCAGGGCTGAAGTTTGTAGCCCACAGGTAAATTAAAAAAATTCTATGACCAAACCAGGTCTACAGAGGAACCCATTCCATGGGAAGAACTTTTTGTCACAAGGTTCATAGATTGAAAAGTATTACCACAACACTTGAATCAATTTTGCAAGCTCTTATTGTTTAATGAGTGTTCACACTCATAACAAGCATCCGATATGAGAGATGCCTGCACAAATTTGGAAGTAACACTTTGCAAATTTAAGCATATTCTATAAATATTTTTTCTCTTCTTCAAAGACACAAAATGTGGTTAAAACAAGAGGATTCTGACAGTCCTGTGTTCAGCTGTCCTTGCATGCACAGACTGGTAATTGCTGGCATGAGTGTATGTTGAAATAACATTCACCTTGACCATTTTAGTTTAATATCACAAAAATAAAACTGGGTTTGATAAGGGATGGTTCAACATTTTCATCATTTTTGAATTAGTACTTACAGTACGCAAGGGGGGAGGGGGTTAAACGGGTCTGTACACTTTCACAGGATATGGAAAATGATGGTCAATTTTTGGCCTGTTTTGTGCAATTTTGCTATGATTTGGGGGGAAAATCATCATTTTTAAAGTACTAATTTGGGGGGAGGGAGGGGGGTCATGAAATTTAGTACCCTAAGTACTAATTCAAAAATGACGATAATGTTGAACCATCCCTAAGGATGCCTCTTACTTAGCACAATATGCAGTGGAATGGTAACGGGTTGGTTACAGTTTGCTTAAAATTGCCACGTGACTCTGTGATTAAGATCAAAGTCACTTTCGTGTTCCTATGACTCGGCATTTGCACAGAACCATCATCCAAGTAGAGCGTGCCAGTCTCAAGTGTGACTCTGAGATTAAGATCAAGGTCTCTTTCGTTATCATGACTCAGCATTTGCAAAGAACCATCATATAAGTAAAGCACGCAAGTCCCAAGCTCAACTGGTTCTTAAATAATACAAAACAATTTGGATGACACTTCTAGATGAAGCCTATTAAGATAACATTCCCAGAGCCAGCACCTTTCCCTGGCATGGGTTGGGCACCTAATACCCAATCTACATGTATGCCAAGGAAAGATGCCGACTCAGTGTTAATTCAAAGGTAAAAAGATTCAGACCAGTATGGGAGTGAAAACAGGTATTCCATGCATAATTATAAGTTATTTCAGCAAAATATGTCATTGTAGAATAATAACTCTATGCTCTCTGAAGTTCTGAGAAGCACAGCCATTGAACCACAAATTCACTTGATAGCAACAAGTAGATCATGAAACCTTGAAAACAGCTCAACGTCCGGGAGTTTTTTCAGGTATCCATGACCTCATTATCAATATATCTGGGATGAAAACCTTCACTGCATCCAACAACTGGAAGCACAGTTATCCTCCCTATTATTGAAATGTAATGGCCAGACAGACAGAAAAAACATTCCTGGCAATATCCATCAGTGCTGGACCGGTGAAAAGATCCAGTGTTCTAGCTGTAATCTGCACCAGCATCAAACAGGATAATTTTGAGATTTGCTATGCTCCATGTGGTGGGATTCTGTATTATGAGCTTGGAATACAACTCCTCAAGCATGTTTTTTCCATGGGATCTACGTGAATTCACATCACGGATGCCAATATAAAAGGAATGAACTTTCCCTGCAAAATTGCTGGTGGACCAGCATATTCTCATTGGCAGTACTGTCTGTCACTTCAGATCCCTGTCTGCCTCTGCAACCAGTGACACAATGGGGAAGGGGGGGGGGGAGGGAGTTGACAGCCAATTCAGACACAGTTTGTGTTATTGTAGGGATCTAACTGTATTGATATATCATTACTCACGGTCTCCTATCAGATCCAACTATGTACCCCACCCATAATTTCTCTTCAGCGATACAGGGATTCAAATGAGCCCACTCCTTCAGCTCAGCATCTCAAGGTCCACCTATGTACAGAATACTTGAAGAATTGTTTAAATCCACCCAATCTTGTGGCCAGCAGTTCCTAATTTCACTAATCAGAGCTCACTACCCACTTTAATATAGCACTGGATCAGTGGTCAACACTTGGGGGCCCTTCCCAGCACAGAAGCCTGGCAAAGCATTTGCTAAGTACACTACAAGTGGAAAGATGCACATGGGGCCAACAATGCCATTTTTGCCCAAGTGCTATTCACTAGCTGTCTTGAAGGTTGTCTCCCTAATGAGGTCTGGTTGGATGATACAGGGCAACTTTAAGGACATCTTAAACAACAATATATAGTGGGCTCGTTTGCAATTTCTGCAAACTACCTTAACTGCATTCTTATGGAACTTGCTCATAAATCAGAAAAGGAAATTTCACAGTCACTGCTTCATCGTCCCCATTTTCCAAGAAATAAACATCTTGTTCATGCGAAGACGTTTTCTCTGGATAGCTCAATCAATAAACTGATTGTCTGCCATTGGGTACACAATCAGATGAGCTTTGGACTCAAACCAAGTATTACCTCCAGTTAGAAAATAATCTAACAGACTTATCCCAACAGAAGCCAAACTATGCATACAAAGAGAAAGGTAAAGCACTTGCATCAGTTTGTGACCTTGTTGGATTGACCCAGTAGCACCATGACATGCACATAAATTGTGCCTACATGATTTCCATTGTAACTCCATCTGTCCCATGGGATAAAGGCTTGGATCACTAATTTTTGCATTGCCTGGCGAGTCATGCTATGGCAAGACTTGCCAGGCACTGCAAATAATGTTGACTTTACACCAGGTACATTGGTTCTTGCAGGACTCAACAATTCTCCTTTCTGCTCTTGTCCAAGTTATTTTGTATTTCATGGGCTCCTTTTTCTAACTGAACTGTTCATCCATTACAGTTCTATCCATTAAAACACATTCTTGGTTGTCCCGGGGCAAACACTTTGAAATGCTAACTTGCCCTGATTGGAATTTCACTTGTCTGAGGCTAGCAGAGCCTCAGTACTAGAATGAAATATCTTAAAACAACTAATTTCAACATGCAATCCTCATTTTACATTTAAGTAAACAGACGTGAACATCTGACGCTGGTTTACAACCAGCTGAAAGACAAATAAATCTACACAATTAGGATCAACACGTGACAGCTGTGGCTATCCAGATGTGCGAGATGTCAAGTAATATATGTATGACCTTGCGTGGCAGTTTTGTTAAGTCTGCTTCATCTCCTACACCAAACTGAAGTGGTAAATCATTTTTTTTTGTACCAACAAAAAGTGGCAAATGGTTTTCAAGTGTGTACCACTTGACCTGTATGACAACTTTATCCTCAAGCAAGAGATAAATTACGGTGTTTGTGTTCATAGTCGTTTACAAAACTCCTTTCGGAACTTGTTCTGTGAATGGTATACATGTAGGGTGATATACAACAGAATCTCCAGTTAAGACCACCTCTGTAAAGAGACCATCTCTACATAAAGACCACCAATTTAGAGTCCCTCTATTGTTTATCCTTACTTACATCTCCTATTAAAACCCTTCCATGCAAAGACCACATTTTCTCATTCCCTTAAATCGTTTTAATAGGATGGTTCCACTGTACAGTTGAATTTTCAACTTCAGACCAACTCAATGAGTGACAACTCTGTCATAACAACCACCGTTTTGGTGCAATTTCTGTTTGCATCCTGTGTTGTGTATTTCTGATCATAACAAGTTCTTCATTAAGACCACGTTTCTGGTCCCTTGGGTGGTCTTGGTACAGTGCTTCAATTGTGCATTATCTTTTCCAGCAATTACATTGCTGGTATGCCCACTCTTTCCCAAACAATTTTCACAATGAAAAATAGCTGACAGGGTCTTCTCCAAAACTATATACAGCTGTAGATTTCTGACTTCATAATTCATTAAAATTTATTACAATGTTGAGATTCCTTTGACTTATTGAGGCCCTTCCACTATTTGGTCCCAACTTGGAACAGTCATTGCTGACAGACTGGACACCCCCTGCCTTGGACACACATCGGTCCTGTGACCTTGCCTATGGGGTCAAGGTCATTAAAATGTATTCAGGTCAAGATAATATGTCAAACTACAACTGACGAAAACAATTTGAGTTTGATGTGGCATGTGAATCATGAAATATTTTGCTGCCAAGCTTCCGTTACCGACAGGACAGTCAGACAAGCTGAACACAGTATCCTCACCCCCTCACCCCCAACAGACTTCATTCATGGTCTAGACTGTGTGACAATTGTACATGCCCACCAACATAGAGGAGAGAGGCCACAAGAGACGTACTGGCCTAATTAAAGAATATGCCTCAGACTGTATTTTGACATTGATAATCACTTGAGGGCACTGTGACGGGCATATCAATGGAAGCAGGTGGATCCAGCGTGGTCACGACTCTCTTACATTTAATGCATGGTGCCAAAATGTGAAGGCTTTCAGGTGCAGTGCATTTTGTACATAGCAATCCCAGGTAAGATGAAAAGAAGCAGGCAAATGGGTGATAGCTGCTTTCAATATTTTCATTTTGTTCACAATGCAATGTAATTTTTAGAAGTGACAGTGCATTCCCCAGTTGTTGGTGGGCTTGGAACAAATGGCACAATGCAGTTAAAATCACATCATGATCAAAAGGTATCTGTGGAGACTTCCAGTTATAGTCCATGATATATTTCTTTTTCAATCAACAGCAGAAACTATCTCGAGTCAAAGCCATTTTTTTTTTTGTGACTGAAAATCTCTCACTTGCTCTCCCCTTTGCATTGCCATGAATGCTGAATTGACCAAATTTTTTCTTTGTGACTGAAAATCTCTCACTTGCTCTCCCCTTTGCATTGCCATGAATGCTGAATTGACACTCTGTTTAGAAACAAAGTAGTGGAAGGACCTTTCCAAGTCTAGTGTCATTAAACACATGTTTGGGCTTTATTTTTGCTAAACTCTGCTACACTGACCAACTACATTTAAAGTGCAAAATGAACAGTGTTAGACACCCAAAATGACCTACACCTGGTCCCAATACCAAGCACTGTATTACAGGTAACACGACATGACATAAAATCAACTAAATACATGCAGTTTTTTTCTTTAAAGTATCCGAAAAAAAAGCTACAAGCTGAACGACAATTATCAAACCTACCCCACTTGTCCTTTGAGGTACCTTCAGTGTGTGTTGGTTCATCAGGACATAGACTGGACCATTTGCTTCTGTTTAAATATTGACAAACTACTGGCTGCTTGCCATTCCAGCAACAAATCCTCTATTCATGTTTAATTAAACATGAAAGGATAGTGTTACTCTGTCACTAAGTGATACCCGATTTGACTGAAATTCACATTATCTTGCCAGCACAACTTGGTTTATTCAGTGGCTAATCAACCTTATTAAAGTTTACAAACTAGTTAGTACAGTGGTACCTGTCTTGAGGGACCATCCTGAGGGCATGTCCAAAAGTAGGCCCTTGTAACAACAGGTGGTCTGTCATTAGAGGTACAGGCCTAATAAAACGGAAAAGATAGTGCCAGTGACCTGATAAACATAGTTCTCAAGTCAGGCGGTCTCTCAAATCAGGTTACTTGATTGACATTTAGCCATTTATGTGTGAAACCTCTTTAGTACAATGACTCTCAACTTTTTCAAAAAAATATGTCTGTACATGATTCTTATATTGCAAAGAATTATCCAATCTTCAGACTCTGTGTGTGTGTGTGTGTGTGTGTGTATATACACACACACATACATATATCTCTTTTCTTGGGGGGGGGGGGGCTGTTCTTCTTTTTCTTTCTTCTTCTTATTTTTGGCTTTTGGTTTAATTTTTGTTGGGGATTTTGTTGTTCTTTAATATGCAAACAACAGGCAACTTGCAAGTCAGGTGACAAAGCCTGCCAACATTTGACACTGTTTGAACGATGTTGTGTGTGCTGAGAACGAGCAAAAAAGTTCAAGGTTTTTCGAACGGTACATACCCATTCCCTGATTATCATTATTGTCTCCATCTTCACTCATGTAGCCCGGAGGAGGAGTCTCTGCAATAACAACAAGTCAAAGACAATTCATCAACCAGTTACAGCTCATTGCAGGAGACTGCATTTTTGCCTATCTGACCCACTCTCTTCCAATCCCATATTTGAAATGGAACGCATGATGACATATGCCAGCACGAGTACACTTGACAATGCTGTTGCTAGGTCATCACCACAAAACCAAATTTACAATCACTCCCACATCAAATCCTAATATTGTTATACTGTTAATGTGGCAGTCTGTTGAACTCGTGTCATGCAGGTGTGCTTACACACTGAGGACAAATATACTTCAAATCCATATATAGACCAGTCTTATATATTAGGTCAAGCTGGAGATGTTTGTCTTCTTACTTTTTTTTTTCTCTTCTTCTTCCCCTTTTATAATACAGCAGTACGGCAACAGAATCTTGCTGATTCTATAGATAGTTCACATACAACGGTATAAATTAGCACGTTTAATGCCTTCTGGTCGTACACAGAATTTCATATGATTTTATTTTTGTTTTTGTTTTTATCTGTTGACATAGAATACACCAACCACTGATATAGATACAATGGCAAACCAAACTGTTCACTTTCCAATCCACATCGTTTGTACAGTATATTGCAAGACCATAATACTGATAACCAGAAGTCAAACCTGGCATGTAACCCTTCCCCTTAACTTAAGACTGAGTCAACAGCTTTCTTTGGTGTGGGTTTGGCACTCACTTCCCTCTTGAATTTAGACTCGGTAAACAGCAAGTGCCCAACCCATGCCAAGGGAAGCTGTTGACCTGAGAACTCTCATGTACCATTCTCACTCAAATGGTTTTTCATTATTGTGAGCTCTTTTTCAGTGCCAAATTTGGGATTGAGTAAACAACTTTTCTTGGCATGTATTGGGCGCAATGTGCCCAATGCGTGCTGAGAAAAGGCTGTTGACCTGGAATATTCTCTCTGGAACTATAGGCATGCTGGTACTTGAATGTAAGGTCTTTTTACTAGGAATACGAATCTGGAATCCTTACAATAATTCAGACAAGTTTGACTTAAGTATATCAATTATAGTCTCACTTGGCACTGAAAGAGTTAATATTAGTCAAAAATATTGAGGCAAATGACATTTGACCACCAGTCCATCTTAAGGGGAAAGGCTTCCCTCCTTAGCAGCCTCCAGTCACAATGTTTTTGTTTGTTTGTTTGTTTGTTTGTTTTTTTGTTTTGTATTTTTTGATGTGACACTCCAGAAAATAAAGCCCATGACATCTACTAGGAAGGCAAGCAGTAAGCGTTAACATGCGTTTACATTTTCAAAGACTGATCTACCATTGCACAGAAGTATGTTACGCTGCATGTTTTGATGTGTCAGCAGGAGTATGGTATCTGATGATAACACAGTAATTTATGCAGTTCAAACGTTTAATATCCTGTTCATTCAAGCTGACACCTGTTATCAACTAAAAGCCTTTCACATTTCAAACATCACTTTACATGTACAATATTGATCCTCAAATAATGGGAGGACTGTGGGTAGTCCATTATGGAGACACTGGCAAATGGTGTGGTACCCATAATTAATAGTTTGAGACCATATTGAGCCACATGTTCCCTGGATTGGCCGTACAACATCATTTGCAGGAATCACCAATCACCAATCCTCAAATCTATTAGAATTTAATTTCACCTCATACTATCCAACAATTTACTGAGAAAAAAATACTTCCTTTATTAAGACAAGTGCATCTCTAAGTAATAAACATTCTTGCTGCCTTCTATGATTTATCTAATTAATTGAACAGCTAGTCTATTACACGGAAGTATTGAAAGACACACATTTTGCCACACAAAGAGGCCACCTAACAAATGATCTGCACAAGTTTTCTGTGCACCTGCATCAATATCATGACCCATCATGGCTTTACAAGTTACATATACTGGAGTATGTGGCCCTATAGCTGGGCTTCACTTTCAAATGGTCACGGGGAACACTGGGTAACCCAATTTTGGGGGTACCCAGTTTGTGAGATAGTTACAGACGAGGGTAATGCTTGGCAAACTTTGATTTAATGGCCTGATCAGCACAAAATATTATTCCACGTTTGCACTTGCACTCCCCACAAACACCAATGTAATGTGGCTACGGGACCTGCTTCCTCCTATTACATAGTTCATATGCGACTCAGCCATGTGTTGCTAGGGTAACTATCATGCTGTCCACATGAATAAAACATGGTTTGAAATCAAATTTTTGTGCATTTATTTCACTATAAAACATGGGATAAATACAAACCATAGCTTGCTTTGGTATCTGGGCCCCCAGTCATGACACACCCTCATATCCAGATACACCTCTGTGTCAAGTTTCATTAATCTGAGTTGAAGGACAAGCGAATTATAGCCCCGACTCGAATAGCCGATGGATGGACGGACGGACACACAGACGGAAAAAGCAATTACTATATGCCCCCCCCCCCTCCAGTAGGAGGGGGCACAATTATATATGTATCTAACCCTGTTGATAGGCCACTGGGACATCAGCCACTATGGAACAGGTATACTCATAGAAAACCCAAGGGTGTTACTAACATTTGTGGGAGGACAGAACACTTTCTCCACACATGACAGCTCCTTCTTATAACTGGCTCAGAGTGTGTTTGGAGAGCGTGACTTCTTAGACAATTTTATTTGAGTTGCTAGTTTTGAGAAGCAACACATATTACCATGTACAGGTCTCTGCCCATACATATGGTGGGTACTTCCTTGTTGAACGGTTTGACTAGCAAAAGCATTACTGCGGCTAACATGAATACAGTATCTCATTTCACAACGTTTCTTTCTCTTTTTTTTTGCCGCTTTTCTTAAAACAATCCTGGACACGTAGGAAATGGGACAGTATACAGCACCAAATGTTATGTCCCAAAAACATGACGGGAAGCTATTCTGCAATTTCATTAGTGACCAGATAGACTCCTTCACAATGTCCAGACGCTGCGCTGGGTTTTCTTTCTTACTGGACATCACATACTTGGGTGCCTCCTTACACTTTAATGAATGATGTGTGTATCAAGGTCCACTTCATCAAGCTGTCCTTCAAACAAAGGACCCCAAATTGAATCAGACTTTGAACATTTTTATTTAAATCCATTATGCATTGCCATTTTACCAACTGTAAGTTATGTCAAAGCACCTTCTGAATATGGTGGACCCTTGAAAAAAGTCATGATTGTCCACAGTGTAACATGTGAACCAGTATGTGCAATGCTTCCCTATCATCAAAACACAGAGCCAAGTTTCCTGGTTTGAAGTGTCAACTGCAGGTTTTAGTTTCAATTATATTCAAAAGTTCTCGTCACATTTTATGATCAAAAGTGACACACAGCGCTCTCTCTTCTTATGATGCTCAAGATGGGGTCCATAGAGTAGACCAAATTAGAGCAAAACCGTATCATAAACAGAGGACACTTGACATAGAATAGGACAGTGCCTGAGTGGGAGCCAAGTGACCCACTATGTTGTATCCGAATTCACCTTGTAATGAGGGTTTTACAAAGGAACTCTCTGTATCATGTACATGTATGTTGACAGTTCATGATAATTGATGTGCTTCTTCTTCAGTGTGCAGCTTTAGATCAAGCTACTACAGCTTTTGACACACAAAGGTCAAATGTACTGTTGCTCCCATCTGACAAATCAAAATAATCTCAATGCCACGTACTAGTATAATCGTGATGATTTGCTCTGCATGATCAGTAAATTACTGTCCCATTTATTGTGCCACAGTCAAACCTCTGTAAAATGGCACTTAGATGTCTGACCTATTCACCTAAAGACACAAGTTTTGAGGCACTTAAATACAATTTCCTTCTCTGTTTGACTCATTTATCTGACACATTCAGTTATATGCGACACATTTTTCAGGGAACAGATGGTGTCAGTTTTGTGACGTTTCACTTTACATGTATTGCAGCTCCAATTTGACCTTCAGAAAAGGTCAAAACTATTAATAATAAAACATGCAAAAAAACAAAAAACAAAAAATATAGGGGGGGGGGGAGAGCTTTCCTGGTGACAAGACAAAACAAAAATCTAGAGGCAAGTTTGACTGATTTTCAAGACTGACACAGCAGGTGGTTGCACGGCTGCTTGCTGCTTTGGTTTACTAACGCCACTTCACAGCTTGACAAAAAACAGCAGCTTCAACCCAGATGCTCCAGTGTTATTGATTTCAAATGTACACTAAGACCTGATAGATTTACCTTGCCCAGGACAAGAATTTCACTTGTTAGCAGCAGCAAGTTATCTTAAATTTTCATTTGTTCCCTCAGTAATGTCACTTGTCCTGATATTTTAAACTGGTATATTTATTGTCATGGAACAAAATCAATTCATTCAGCTCCAAACGCAAAGCATACATCATGACAAAAGCACGAAACAATCCCATTTGGAGCCACAGCTGGTTGAAATCTGCAGTGTAATGTTTAACCTGTCCACATGACAGGTAAATTATGACATTCATTTGTCCTGGGCAATAGGGTTATAGGAATTTTTGAATGCAAAGTCATAAACTTAAACCAAACCTTTAAGACCACAATATCAGCTTTTCAAGAGTCCCACTTCAAAAGACTCAAAATGGACAACTGTAAGTCCATCCTTTCACCCAAAGATGGCAGTGCATTCAGTGGTATGTATTTGTCTGCCAACACTGATTATGCACAGAATATACAGCTTCTAGCTATTAAGAGCCTCTGAAACACAAGGGAAATGTATACGAGCAAAGCTGGTCCACCTTGATATTGGTACTTTACATAAAAAGTCCTGCTGCATACAGGAAACCTACCAAACTATATTCTGCACACCCACACCCACATGTACACATGCACACACACACACACACACACACACACATGCAAGCACCCATACATACATATATATGCACACATTTATACAGATTCAGCTATTTACCTGGCCAGGCACCATAAGTAAAATCTAACAGATGATCCCAGTGATAACAATCACAGACTCAACCCATTATCAGTAAGGTTTGTTCATGGTCTAGCAGACAAACATAACACCACTAAATCTATTTGTTTGAATACATGACAGAACAGATAAGGACCATGATTTTTTATAACATGGCAAGTGGTGGCTAATATTTTCATCTCTCCTAACCAGAGTGTACCATGTCAGTGTAGCAATGCAGGCACGTGTGTGAACACTGACTGACTGACCATCCTGCTTCTTAGTACATTGTACAGTGACACTAAAACATGGCATTATGGAAGAAATAGCAAGTTTTAACATTGAACTGCTCAGCAAAGGTCAGTCCTCAGCTTAACAGGCAAGAGACATCACTAATTTTTTCTTTCTTTCTTTTTTTTTTTTGAAAAAAAAAATCCATATGGAAGGAGACTGTTCTGGCCTGTTAAGAAAAGTCTGTTGCCAGCATCCCTGGCAAGAAATTCCACCACCTTCAGCATTCACTGAACAGATTACAATCAGCTACCTGCAATCTCATTTCTTAACACATTTCAAAAACAAAACAGTTTCCTCCTTGAGTTATGTGACCCTGTGTCCTTGAGAATATGGTGAAGGTCACCCACCTGAAATCCCAACCTGGCATGCCAGTTTGACCTTTCAGGATCACTCAAGGTCCAACTTAACAACACCAAAAGAAACTCCATACATACTTTACTATTCATATTTAACACTACCCATGTTCTGGGATCCACCATTACAAAGACTTAAGATAATGCATGTGTACATGTGTTGTGGTTTTCACAAATGTATTATCATGACTTAGTTGTTGAATTTTGTTACATGACACAAGCCTGTGTTCTGATACACTTGTTGCCGACATTTCACAAATCTAAATCAAAAGACGATACAGTTATAGCCCACACATGACTTCAAGATATGAGCCTGTATGTCAGTGTGATGTATTGTGGTTTTCCGAAATGTTTCAATATGACCCAGATACTTGACCCAGTGACCCATTTTTGTTGCATGATCTATCCTTTTGTCCTGATACATGTCTATGTAAAAGTTTCATGAATCTAAGTTCAAGGACAACAGACTTACATGTATAGTCCAGACACGATTGTGCAACAGATGACCGTTGAAAATGTGCTTGGTCTCCTTCATGCTGAATGGCTGAAGGATGGGTTCACTTATTTTGAAACAAGTCCTTTTGCATAATTTGCAAACCTTACACAAATATTATGAACCTGCTTACATGTTGTGAACATTTGTGTCAAGATTTTTTTTTGTACCCTCCCTGAACAAGAGAATCTTTGAATGCCTACATTCACGAATATACCTGCCCAGCCCTCTGATGTTATACAGTTCCGTCCGCCAGCTTCACCTGCTGTACCAATCTTGCCACATGGACCCATGCTAGCCTCAACAGTTTGAGCATACATGTACCAAATGCTGCCATAATTTGAGATACTTTATTCGCTAGCTTACTTTTTCACATTGCTGACTTGCTTGTAACCAAACGCAATTGGCCAATGGCATATGGGAGTGGCCAGTGGCCAGTGGCACATGCAATACGCTAGTGACCATAAGCTTATCCTCCAGGCACACTGAAAGTTTGTCTGTGGCATCAGGCAGACTGTGCTCCCAGTGCCAGCACAGCCCGTCAATCAACATGTACTGTGCTGGCACCTGTTCCAATCGCCAAACAGTGGCAAAAAGCCCACAGAATTAATTCTGTTTGAAACAACTGTTAGTGGCTTACTTTGGCATGTTTGGACACTAAATGAATGCAAAAAATACCAATGTACAGGAACTCACTGACAGCTTGTTTGATCTTGAGCGCAGTCAGAGATGCGCTTTTACAAATGTGTCCACAATCATATGAATACACATGCTATATCTCTGTACAGTCTGCATATTTTCCTTAATGTATGTCCTGATTTTTTTACTCATGCTTCATTTATGGTAATGATACCACAATCATCACGTTCACTGTATGTAATAGATTTTTATTAAAACACAGCAGTAAATTTTGTTTCTTGTTCAAATAAAATGTCCATAAACCCTTTGTGTGTTCATGTCAACACTGTTGACCTCTCCACATAAAATGGCTACATAATGGGCCCATGTGAGCTTGTGATATCTTAAACAGAAATTCAGCAGTTTTGATTGAACAACAACCAACACTTGATTGATTCCGACCACAGATGAATGGTCTCCGGTCCTTTCTTGACCCATGTTTCAACATTTCTTTTGGAAAAGCCAGAAACTTCCTGACCTTTCTAACATGGTGATCATTGATAAACCCTGGAACTGCAGAGTCATAAAGTCACTTTTTTTGGTAATTTTACAGATATACATCAGTCAGATTGTCCGAACCAGAGGCCCATGGGTCTAGTGTTCTGCTGTCGTGTCCCTAAATGAATTCAAATACATGGGGTGAATGCCAGAGTGTTCACAAGATTTCCTGATTTGACCTATATATGTATCTTAATATTGTACGTAGCACCACCAATAACACACCAGTACAGCTGGTTATCCGATACAATGAAAATTGACTATAGTCCATCAACCTTGCTTTACAGAAGCGGATTTTGTGAATATAACAACAATGGATCGTTACTTGCAGATATAGCCAATGCATAACCTTTTTTCACCAATGTACCTTACTTTTGAGGCACATGTGGTAACTATATGCACTTTGTATTTCTTTTCAGCTGCATTTTGGGGCATTTCTGCATCTGCAAGCAAAACTTAGCGCAATCCATATCGTCCAAGAAATGATAAGTGTGCATGCACTAATATGATTGACAGGTCCTTTTAAACTGCTGGCAAGGCTCATGAGTAGCCCGCAAAAACGCTAAAATTGCTGGTTACAGAAATAAATACAAAGCACACTGCAAACAAATTTCTTTCAAGAGTAAGGTAAACTGCTCAGATTTGGTTATGTATGAAATACATGGTCATTTTGCCCGCTATTTACGTAATATTCATGAAATCCCCTTCCGTAACTCAGGGTTGACAAACTATAGTTTAAAATCTCTCCGTGGTAATTATGCATATTTATATACATACATACATATATATATATATATATATATATATATATATACACACACATATACATACATACATACATACATACATATATATATAAATAATGAAACACAAGCAGTACCTGTCAATTTTATACAACATACAACTCAAAGTGACTTTTGACTGATGGTGGGCCTGTACCCACTATCCACACATTTTCAGCTGTGTCAAACAGGCCTATACCCCTGTCACACTTGCATGCCTGGTTACTGGAAGATCAGTCCTTTTCAGTATCTGGCCAGCTGCCTGCGATCCCATCCCAAGTCCTGGAGAACATTTGTGAGAACGTTCACTTACAGTGAAATTTGCATCTTAAATATATTTGTATTCCTTTCCCTGGTGAATCTAAATATATTTCTGGTGTCGGCAATGTCAGCCAGCACTATGCATCAATCTCTCAAAGCACAAACATGCCATAAGCAAAAGCTTAGAGGTTTCCCAACTTTTGAATATGTGGCACTTCAATGCAAAAAACTGACTGATTGGGTACACCTTTGCACATGTTCGAATCCTTGACAGCGAGGTCACCAAAATGTACTCAAGTCACAAAAAATGGTGTCAAAGTACAAAGGAGTTAAAATTTGAGCCCTTTTAGTCTCACAGACACATGCAGACTTACAACACTTACCTAACTGATGCTGTAACTTACCTGGTGTGCTGAAGGACTGCTCCCCAAGTCCCACCGGAAAATCCGTGTTTTCCGGTACTGTATTGGTATAGTCCTCCAGTGGAGGGAAGTCCGTTGGGATATTCGTGTCGCTGCTTGGGCGTGGAACCAACACAGGGGGAAGTACTGAAAGCAGAAACAAAAGTACATGTAATATGATGACAAGTGGTACAGAAAATATTTCAACTTGCAGTGAGTATAATGATTACCATACATAATTGACTTACTGATGCGATATCTGTCCATTGGAAGAATAAACACACATTTAATGTTTGCAACAACTGCCACTATGGCCAAACGATTACAGTCCTGGCTTTCCCAATGAGGGGCACGGGGTTCAAATCTTTGCCAATCCAAAGGAATTTAATCGTTTTTTTACATACAGTGACCACTTAACTGCTAACATGCTTAAAGTGGGACATCATTGGGGTACCTGTGCCTGATTATGTCAGTGGCAATGATAGCGGCTTTAAGTCTCCTGATTCAGTGGTGGCAGCTATAACAAATGTACTCATGACAGGTCACCACACTCACACGTAAATGGTTGAATGTGTGTTGGATGTATGAGAGACTCGGAAAAGATAAGCATCAGCTTACCACGTTTATCTCATTATATTTATATATTGTGGAATATCCGGAAGTACACTGCAGAAGATAATTCTCTGAACGACAGGTGTTGGCGAAAGTTAACACAAGTCTACTGTACGACATATGCTTCAAATGAACAGAAAACGTGTTCATTATATAGAATAAAAGATAAGGAACACATACAAACATGATTTGACCATATTTCAATGAGAAATATGTACTTTATTTGTGCCTGTACTGCGTGACTTAGGTTCCGAGGCACACATAGTTACTGCCCTTGGGTATGTACTGTAGAAGAAGCATCGATTGTCCCGGAGTACAAATATTTTTTACGCCTGTGGCCAAGCTCATCAGCTGCATGATAAAGAAGGTACAGACTTTCTTGCAGAGGAACGGTGGTCACAGCCACTACTGGTACATGCAGCCTTGAAGCAAACAAAAGGGCCCTTTTCAGGACCACAACACCCTTCCACAAGAGGTAATTAAAGCGCTGGTATAATAAATCCCCACACGCATCCTTACACATATTCCCAATGTTGATTGGGGGGGGGGGCAGGGAGGAGTATATCTAAAGCAGCACGATGATATTGATGAGGTTCTGATGTCTCCATTGATACCAAATATGCCTAGAACTCGTAAGAGAATTGTATGCAGTTTGAGGCCGCAAAATTCGCAATTTTACTGCTGTTTTGTGGATTTTTATCGGCAAATGTACCAAAAACAATTGATTAGATGTTTATTCAGAAGTCTGTGTGAATAAAATTGTTAAATTTACACACACAAAATTGTTTCTGCACCAAAAACTATGCAGTTCGATTGACTGGAAATGAGCAAACGATGTCTTTATTTAAGTAAATAAACGTTGATGCGGATGCCCTGAAGATCATGTTTGTGGGGCGATCCCAAATTAAATTCAGCGTGATAGACAATTAACCCCCAAAAAAAATTATAGCAGAGGAAGGGTTAAAGTCAAGTGGCCTGACCTCTCTTTTGAATGGTCTTTATATGGGGTATGGACACACGATAAGGACACAACTACCAATTGTGCCAATTTCAGAAAACATTTTGGTACACTGACATTCGCTACCAGAGTTCATTTTCCCCTTGCTAAGGGGTCCTAAAGGCAAGCTACTTTATATATTTTACTTGCTTGACATTTCCTGTTCTAGGTGCCTTGTCCAATTATTCAAATCCTACTTGTCCCTGTGGCAAGTACTTTGAATTTTTACTTGCCCCTAAAAATTGAGACCTCACTGGTACAGTGACTACAGACATGCAAAATGGTGGGTCCAGTCAACAAGTTTCAATTCCTTTGCTCCACTGCAAAACTTGAAACTACTGTTCACCTCAAATTAACTCAATTATTACATTGACAGAATCCAGTGCTTTAAAAAAGGTTTGTCCATTTGTTCAAGATGTTCATACATCTGGTGACAAGTTAGGTGAGCTCTGAACTTTTTTTTTTTTTTTTTTCAAAATGGGCTAGTTAACTTTTTTCTCTTATTTGTAACACTGCAATCCTGTAGCCACACAGTAACACTCGAGGCAAAGCACGCCAAGTGGTAGACAAGTTATCCCTTCCTGCATTTTACATCAAATAACGTACAAGAAAGACAATACAAGGTAGTACATACAATGGCTCTTGGCCAACATCCACAAATCCTTCTTCATCAATGCAATTATCTTCCTGGCATGACATTAATATATATACAAGTCGGTAAACTACTAGATAAGCATTAATTATTGATAAATATTTCCAAGGTAGCAATCCATATAGAAGTTTCAGCCAACCCTCCCGGGAGATGACAGTTGATTCCAGGGGCTGCAAGCACGAAACATGCCTGGTGCCAAACTTTTGAAGGTAGTGTTGCACACAGTTCTCTACAGAATCACAATGCTGGTGTTCTATGTACCAACACCACGTTTTGTACACATTTTTCTTATACCAAGTTGCTTTCCATCAAGTTCCTCAAATATATGGACTCCTTTATTTTCTAGGTGAATTGTTTTTCAGGCATTGGAGCAAAGCTCCACACCCAATCACTTAGATTTGATTGCTGAAGAATGTCAAAATGAAAGATGTAGCTGGTTCTGGTCACCATTCTAATGTAGGTGCTAAACTTCTATCATAAAACACCTTGCATCTTTTAAAAGATGCATGCTGCACAGGCGAGTTCAAAGAATTAGAAATTAGTCCCTATATATGAGTATACATACACTTTCTTTACAACAGTAAGCTTGAAATATGACTTCAGACTGCCTTACTGTATTGCATGTTTGGACTGGTCTGCTCACTTGTTTATGACACATTTATGCCAGACTACATCCAGTGAAGACTATAAAATGCTTTTTCTCCTAAACTGAGCTGATTCAAACTAAAACCACCAGAATGGAAAGAGAGAGAGAGATATATTGCTGGTCGATGATGTCTACATGTTTAGAATACTTATACATAATATGGTCTATGCATACGTTCACCAAGCGGGAAATCCGCAGCAGTTTTCCCATTATGAAAGCGACGCATGCAGGCTGATATTTTGCTACCAGATGGCGCGCTGTGCACCTTCTCAAAAGTGGTCACGATAACGCACGATAGCGGACACTAATCTTGTTTGTGTCAACATGAACAGAAAAGCAGGAAATGGACCAAATACAGGAGGTGTATAGAAGTTAACCATTGTAGATCGTTGGCGGAGGGAGTACCGAAAACAATGATAGTTAGAACGTTGAGTGACAAGGCAAATTAACATGGTAAACCACCGACTGTTGTGTAGTGGGCTGATACCAGGAAGAAACGTCAAAGTGACACATCTGAAAAATAAAAGCGCCGCTTTATTCCCTCCATCAACTGATATTCCTTTGTCGTTCAAATACTTTTTTCAGCCACCCTAGATTCTGTTTTTTGAAGAAATCATATTCTGTGTTTCACTCCTCGTTACTTGCTGTATTCAGTAGCGCTGTAGCCTGTGCGGTAAGACTGAGTGGCCCGCAAATTACCCAGAAACCTGTGCGCACCTGGCTCTGACATCAAAATCTCTGCTGGGGTTTCCCCGCGTAGAGAACTTATGCATAGACCATATTGTTTGTATGGCAGTATGACAGTGTGGCTATTGAAATGTACCCAACTCCAAATTTAAATGGAACCATAAACTCTTTGATGTATGCCCATCCTTAATGTGTTGTGCTGGTAACCATAGCTTCCTGGCCAGTTCTATAAAGTGACAAAAGCAAGGGGCCTTCTTAAAGAAATGGTTTAAGTTTTAACACCGAAGACAACACCACAGACTGTCTGGGAAAGTCTGTCCTTGTCTCTGCACGGACTATGGCTGCCACCTCTTTCAGTTTTCTTTTGAAAAATCCAACCTGAAGACTGTTGTTGCCTGTTCACCTATTTACACAGTGGAAGTCTGTCACCAGCTTTACAAGGCCAGGAATGCCACCATTCTCAGCATTCAGACAACACATGACCCTTGAGCAGCTAACTGCAATTGATGAGACCCGTCAACATGTGCTGGGTCAATAGCTTTCCTTAGGCTTGGGTTGGATGCCCAACCCACATCAAGGAAAGCTGTTGACTCATAATATAAGGGGGAAAGGGTTAATAGTAAACGTGGGCTCTGGATCCAGCACAATATCAACGCCAATATGTCAGTTTGACCCACAAGGTCACTCATGGTCAACAGAAACCCAATAGGTACCATGGGCCTCTAATCCACCATTACCAAAATACAAGCCAATATGATAGTTTGATGTCTTGTGATTTTCACAAATGTAACATGACCCAAACACTTTAAAACCTAGTGACCCACTTTTGTTAATACAAGACTACCTTTAGGTAAAAATACAAGTGTCTGTAAAGTTTCATGCAACTAAATAAAATATTAAAATAATTTTTCAGTTTACACATGCATTCCATGGATAGTTCATACAAATACTTTCGAGACCTATGTGTTGTTATGCGACACACCTGGGCTTAGCTTACAAGTATACAGTAGTCCCCCTCTGTAGCGGACACCCCAGGGTGTTGTCCATTGAAGAGGGGATCAAGTATATTCTATTATATAATACAAGACACAACTGCATTGTAGATACAGTAGTCCCTTTTTTGAGCGACCACCCCTAGCGCCGACAAAAAAGCGGCCGTATAATGCAGGTGGTCGCTCATTGGAGGAATCGCATATGCAAATATTTGCCGGTCTTGAGCTCTCATTTTCCCATTACGCTCAATGGGCCCGATACATCGCCGGGTATGGAGCCTTGGCTTGCGAAGTAATCAGCTTAAACTGTCATAAAATTGTTTTGACGGCATTACTCACTGTCTTAACTTTATTCTACACATTCGGTGGAGACTAACTCACCGTAATTCATAAGTTATGTATCAAAATAAGACTCGGCATTTTCCCTTTGCCACCACATGTGTTTTGGGCGTCATGTTGACCTTGTTCTCAACCGTGGGAAAAAATGGATCTGGCATGCACTTCGTCAGCAGTGTCGGTCGCACGTGCTCAAGCAGGCAAGCTCTTAATGCGGGATCATTCAGTAATGGTCCTTCACTGGGTTCAGTAATAGGATGCTCTGTGGGAATTTTTTTTCTCATACTTCGGTCAAACAGCAACATAATTTAGAACAGATAAATCATTTATCAATCAGAAATACATAGACAAAATGATCAAGAGTAAACTACAAGTTTTCTTGGTGTTCGATTTTTTTGGGTGTGTAAGACTGGAAACAAACAGGTCCCCATCTTCAACTTTCTGCAGTGAAATCAAAACGACATAGAAGTTGGTCTTTACATCTTTTCAAGTTCAATAGTGTTGTAACTTGCGTTGGAAAAAAAATATGTGTATATTCTTACGCCGATTTACAGACAGTGAAGAATTTAACGATTTTGTGTCCGCACAGAGGGGTATTTCTAATATTTGGAGATTAAAACCCTGTCCGTTGTCCGCATCACAGGGGTGTCCGGCAACAAGGGGCAATTTCAATGGGAAAGCCGTCGGTGCCGCGGGAGTCTGTCCGCCGGAACCGGGTGTCCGCTTAGAAGGAGGTCCGTTGGGGAGGGGGACTACTGTATAATGTTTCATCCATTATAAATGTCCAGTATTACTAGAATTAAAGCCAACTGATGCATTTGACAGGGTGTTGATTACCATTCTCTATCAAAACCTTGTCACACGCCTCAATAGGAGACATGCATGTTAATTTCCTGCCCAAACTGCATACCTGATTGCCTAGTCTTGCTTGGTGAGATATGGCGAGATAGGGCTCGATACCTGTGGGGACCAGCAGATATTACTAATATTTTGGAAATACAGAATACTTATTAAAGGCAGATGGAAATTTTTCTTATGTATGGCTGAGGAAGTACTAGAAGAATACCAATTTGGCATTTGTAAACTTCAATTTCTCAAAAAAAACCCCACTCATTTTGTGATAAATGAGCATATGGCCTGTCTGTAACAGTGATGCGACCTGCACGTCCCCCGTGATCGTCAGGCTTCAAACCCGTGTTTTGTGGCGGGAAATTAATATGCATACTGCGTAGCGTGTCATTGCACGTGTTCTTACTGGACTAAGTGAACTGCCAACACCATCCTTGTATTGTGTGACCACTCACAAGTTGCACCCTCAAACTAAAGCATTGGCTGGAAATTCTAACATAGTGGTTGGGTAATACCAGACATGCCCAAAGCATGGGGTTCTCGCCTGTCAATCATGGAGGACACAAGGGCATATCACTGTCACAAACAGGGCTAGCTACCCCTTTCTCACAAAAATAGTGTTTTTAGAGAAATTTAAGTTGACCAATGCCAAAATCATATTAATTTTGTGCTTCCTAAACTGGATACAAGAAGAAATTTCCATCTACCTACACCAAGTACTCTTTATTTCCGAAATATCAGAAGAATTCTGTTTGCCCATACAGGCAGCTGCCCATATCTTGCTAGGCAAGACAATGGTTACTAAGACAACCAGGTATGCAGTTGTGGGGGGAAATTAATATGCACGTCTCGTATTTCTTTGTTGTGGCAATGGTATAGACCATGCATAGTTTCACAAGTCACCACCCTTTGCTTTGGTGAGTTCACTTATGGAAATGGAAGTAGACTGGTACCAGTTTACTGTGCCATGTTAGAAAGAAATGTCATGTGCACTGCAGCACAGGACAAAACAGCAAAGTTTAAGGAAGGTGATTTTGTGGCATTCCAGGATACTCCGTGTTGTTTTACTTTAGTTCTTATTAAAGACCAATGGACCATTTTCATAACCCAGAGGTGGACCCGGCAGATCAGACAAATTATGAATATTTGTAAATAGATGGTGCCACAAAATACAACATCTGACACAGAAAATAGACGATTAATGCCAATCGGTTCTATTTCCAAATAAAAAGACCAAGCAAGACCAGTGACGGGCAAAAAACTTTACAGAAGGTGCCAGATCGGCTTCAAATCAAGTGATTCTCATCTGTGGCAGTTGAGGACAACTGTGAATTCGAACTACTGCTTATATATACACAGGGGTAACATTGCTAGATGGTCGTATGTTACGACGAAAACTGAGCTACCAGTCAACCGTCCGAACTGGCAGGTTGGTGTGACAACCCGCCAGTTAGTGTGACATATCATAAATATGAGGATGTCACACGGAGTTACCAGTTCTTGGTTACCACAGACACAGGTCATACTCTCCCTTGTATGCCTGATTTAGCCTTGAAATGGAAATCACTATTCCTTACAAGACTAATAGGGAATGTATTTTATGTATCAGAATGATAGCCAGTATCAAAGAAGCTTAGTGGTGTCCCTAAGGCAACTTAAAGGTTGACTGGAGGTCATGTGATGGTTGATACTCTCAGACTCGGAACATAAAACTTCAGCACAAGACTTGGCAAGTGAGTCTAACTACCCATAACATTGAGGCCTAATGGTTCAGTAGTGCATAACTGGTGTATCTCGTCCTTTTGTCAGTCAAGTCTCAGTGTCATGGTACATCACAGCCCAGGTGGAATATGGATGTGTTCTAAAATCTGGATGGCTAACGGAAGGTATGCCACTAAATGGTTTGGTAAACAGAGATGTCTACCTAGAGGTTGGTTATAGACAATTCTATTTCCAGTTGTGGAACAGTAATATATTCGTGGCCTTATCATGCTTGCAATCATTGTGGAGATCTTCCACCAACTGCAACTTATTTGAACTTTGAAATTCTGTGTGAATAAGAACTTTTCTTACAATAAAATGGGATCCCCTGAGGGTTGCAGATGAGCAGTTGCAAAACCGCATGTAAGGGCATCAACAGCCGATAGTCCTGCCCCAGCAAAGTTGGGGTGGGACGCAGGGTGCTGAGGCCCTCCCGTGCAGTTTTGCCACTTTTCACCTTCAACCTTCATGGGATCCAAAAGTTATGTGAAGGTGTACTGCCAGCAATGATCAAAATGACAAGCAGTCATCACATGCATGGTATGGGCATATACCATGAAGCACATTAAGGCTTCATGGTAACTGTGCCCTTACTGCCATGTTAGTGCTTCTTTATATCCAATGCCGTCATGATTTTTGACCTGCTGACCTGAAAATCAATGCGGGTCATCTTGTCACCATGTTTATCTACCCTACCAAGTATTAAGCCTAACAGGCACACCTATAGTCCAGTTATTGCTTGGACACTTGTTCGTAGGGTTCTGTGTCATCATGACCTTGACCTTTGACCTGAGGAACAATGACTTAGTAGGGGTCATCCACTGGCCATGATAAAACACCCTAGCATATTTCAGGAATACTGGTGCAAGTACTGTTGACTTATTGATTGGACACTGTTTTCATTATTTAGGTCACAAGGAGCATGACCTTGACTTGCTGACCCCAAAATCAATAGGGCTCATGTCTGCTGACCATAATTATCATCCCTACCCAGACTGAAGCAAACAGGTACAAAACTTCCCAGGTTATTGGTCAGACAGCATTTGGTCTACCCAAAGGCATGAACAATGCTACATGCCCCACAATTTCTTTGATGGCAGGACATAACTATTTAAATATACAACCATTTTCGATGCAAAAGAACTTCTGGTGCAAGAAGTGTAAGCTGCAGGAATGGAATGGCCTTTCCTAACATCACCTCCAGCAAGCTCCTAAAACAGTCAATAAACAAAGTATAGTCCCCATATTTAAACTCTCTTCACTGATGCTATTTGGTTGGTAAACGAAGTACAGTTCCCATATTCATACCCTCTTCATTGATGCTATTTGGTTGGTACAAGACTCCATGTGCACTGCACTTGTGGCTTAGCTGCCCAAAGTATAGTGACGGAATCTGGAGATATATATTAACTTTTCTTGTGGCACTCTTTGAATGCTGGATTAGTTCCTGATCTGCGTGATTTTTTCGCCATTTTACACTCTACATGAAACAAAAGCTTTAGGGAAAAGGTGTCACGTGTGCATAAATGGTTGAAAACATGCTCCAGTTTCAATTGGTTTTAAGTAAATATCACTTAAACATGTAAACAATGTATCTAATTTAATTGGACAGAAAAAAATGTACCTTTCATGGTCTGTTGTAAGCTTTTTGTCAGCCAAAAATGTCAGAACGGCAGTAAAATTGCCCTCATTGAACACTGCCATACACTGCCGTTCCACACTGGTAAACACAATGTTTTTGGTACAGCTGGAAAGCTTAGGAAGTCAGCCACATGACTAACAGTATTTCCCATTGGCTAATTGCCAACAATGTGGTTATGTCATGCCTAAAATGTCATGTCTCCAAGATACCAATTGTTGTTTATACATGTCTTTCTATTGGCTAACGATAATGTAGGTCAGAGAGTCATGTGACTTTCTGAATAATTAACTCTGACATTTACCACATGGAACAACAGGAAAAGTGGTTTGGCTTCAGTTCGGACTTCTGCCCTTCTCTGCCAAGCTTCATGCATGGAAGCATGGCCGCTCGTGTGATCAAGACCACAAAACTGGCCATTTAATATGCAATTAAAAAGTAAAGTCGTCACATTTTTATTGGATTAAGATGCACAAAAATCTTATGAAACCATTTGTAATGATGACGAGGTATGGAAGGAAAATCTGCCATGGGTCTTGTGTCAATTACAGCAAAAATATGTTGTCAGGACTTGACATTCACACCGGCAAATTTTGTTTTGCCAAAAATTTAACTTTCGATACAATGAATCCTACTGCTACTAGTAAATAACTTGTTCTTGTTCAAAAATACGCAAGACAATACAATTTGAGGCCAATGCAACACATCTAATACAGAAAACATTTTTTTCCCAAAAAAATTAGAAGACAATCAATCTTCATCCTTCTCGACATGTACTGAGCACAGCTCGTGTCATGACATACATTCTGGGACCTCAACGGACAATGTGGCATATGCTGCAACTGGCATTTTCCAAGGATCACATGCCATCTTTCTGCTTCTGCACGTGCATGACAACATGGTGTGAATGTCAGTTGGCTGGCTTCACAACTTTTGCAGGAGATAGCATATATGGGTAGCACTTAAGTCAACTTGTACAAAATATGGGAAAGCCATGGTTATGAGGATACAAGCAAACAGGGACAATAATATGGTGGGGCGAGCTTACAAGTTTAAAAAAAATAAAGGAGTGTGTATTATAATGTACAGATTCCTCATGTTGTGACGATGTCGTCTAGATACAATGTACATAAAACTGATGGATTTAATCGCACTGCACTGGAATGTTTCAGGCAATACAGCATGGTTCCCAGAAAATCACATGAAGGATATTCCCTTCCTCCAAACTGCCAATATATGTCAATAATACTTCACAAACAATCACCAGGCAGAGACAAGTATGCACAAGATGAAATTCTGTGTGCTGTATCTGATAACTACCAAAGTATCAAGACACAAATTCAATACCTTGCACTGATTTTGTCTAGGCATCAAAACTGCTGTGCTGGCCATACATCTTGGCATATTTTTTAAGTGGCTGAAATTGGAATATCAATGTGTGTGTCTCCCCCCCCCCCTCCAAAATGCACTGTAAGGTGAATTCAAAAACCAGACAAATGCTAAGATGCAGGCAAACTTCTTGACTACAGAATGCAGAATTCAAGTATGCCTTGTCCTATAAATAACCATGTGCACAGACAAAAACCACACCCACATACATCCCAGACAACCAAAGGTTGGACCTGGATTCAGCTATCAACTTCAGCCCAACTGAGGACTGATATTACATCCCTTCGTATCAAACATGATATCTGTAATATTTGCAGGGATTAGATTTTACTTGTAGTGGATACGGACAGGCGATACAACAATCTGCTCTCTGAATATTGCAATGCAAATCCTGTGTATGCTGTGCATGTGTATAAACATGGGGTAGTCTTGTCCTCAGGAACTGTTCTAACTGCACAGCACATCCAGGGGTCACCGCTGCAATTTCACGATCTTGGTTACTTTCTATTGCCTGCCCTTTTATCTATCTTTTCAAAGTTAAACACTCTGCTACAAAAATTGACTGACCCAACTGACATTAAACCTACCTTAAAAGCAATTAATATGTCCCTTAGAACTTTTCTTTTCTCTCCAGACTTAATTAACAGGAAGCACAAAAAAAAATGTGTTACAAACCTAATAAAAATACCAATATTGCTCAAAGTTTAATGACTCGGCAAGAGTGGTTTTACTTTTGGTCAAATGCTCAAATTGGACATGATCATTTCTGCTGTGGCTAGTTAAAATAATCCCCCCCCCCCCCAAAGTGTGAGTGACGATGGCCGCATTGTATGTTGCCAGCCAGTGCATGTCAGGTGACCTCTGTTCCAATACACGAAGAACAGAAAAATTTGTCCACACAAACTGGGAACCCGACAGGACTCGGCAACAGCATGTCCTATTGTCTGTCACAAGCAAACTTTCACTCAGCAGCAAGGCTTCCCAAAACTTTATTTATTCCTAAATAATTGAAATTAGCAAAATTCAAACAAGATTTATTTCATACATACTTTCGTAAGTTTCAAAAAACAGAACCACCAATGAAATGTGCATGCTTTGATCATCTGGCTGTTCAGTATTGGTCCCAGTGCAATAGCTACAAAGTGCCACTGATATCGTATGCAGCTTGTCTTATCTTTCTCTTCATGTAAGCATGCACGCCCTCCCTATACAGTATGATTGATAAAGTAAAGCATAGTGGTGCATATTGATAAAAGCTATATGTCACTGCCCACTTCTCTCACAAGCACTTATGTCAGCCAGGCATGCAAAAGACCCTGGTATATATAGATTGGTGGACTATGCAAGATGATAAGTTTTCATATACAAAATAAAGAATTTGAAATTCTCTGTAACACAAGACCACACTTGCAACTACAGTTGTATACAGAAAGATTCACATGTTTTTTCTCTCTCCTTCTTTTCTTCTTTACTATCAAAGACAACCCACGCAGGATATGGTAAAATCTGGGCTCATGACAGACTGGATAATGAGTATCACTACAGTCTCACGAAGGTCATCCTCCTTTTAAGCAGGACCAGTGCAACACACATACTTTATTTACATAAACCTTGTTATAAAGGTGTTGTCTACAGAAAAAAAGGAAGAAAAACAAACACCTCCCCCCCCCCCACATATGTGGCACAAAAGATGACTTAAATTGTGGCTGCACCCAGGTATTAAAAATATATTAGAAATGCAAGTGACAGTCTTATCAGAACCACCAAAAAAGTCCAACTAACCTATCGCCACTGTTATATCTATGGCATTGGTCAACCTTTGCTGCATGATACGCTGTCCTTCCACACAATGAGCGAGGCTCAGCTACCAAGTAAACTGTTTCTCAGTGGTACGAGCAGACACTTTTGTTGGTTTCAGGAGAGAACAGCTCAACATATTTAGCACAAAAGGACAACCTACCAGATCGCGAAGGCTGACTCCATCTTGCCAATGGCAGCATCTTATCAGTGTCCTGATGCGGCCAGGTCAGTGCTTGACAGCAGCCATACTGATGGCAGGGAACCATCAGGGAATTAGCAAACATCCTGCCCTGGCCACACACATGATTACATACAGGGCCTGGCCCCAATACAATCATTCCATGTTTGACAACCAGCTGGCCTGGCAACCTTCCACCTCAACCACTGCACATGCAGCCTGCCTACCTCGGAGCCACACAGCCCTAGGCCCACCCAACACATACATTCAAACAATACGGAGCTGCACCTGTATTCCTGCTGGGTCGGGCATGAAGAGGAACACCTTTCTTCTCCAGGTGGACACCAAAACGTCGAACCGGTAACCACATCATATAGACTCTATTATGGTCCACGCTCTTCTCTTGCTTCAGTGTATATTGCCAGCTAATATTGTTGATCAATATCAACTCCAAAACCCAAGGACAGATTTTCCTTCCCAACTTGACGAATACCGGTAAACCCCAACCTTTGTTACAGCTTTTCCACAAAATGTATGCTATGGCAGCCTACATGATCCACAGTGAGTTTTGACATGTCCATGTGATACACTGTGACCGCCTCCGGTCACCAAGGACAGCCTGAAAAATTGATGACGTGAAGTCTGTATGCACCCAGCACGATTTACAGAAACTGATCACAAAGAATAATGAAGCAATTCCAACTACCATAATTTTGTGTGCTGTAGCTGCAAGTTGCTCATGACACACCTTTGTGGGCCATACCCTAAAATCGGGGGCAAGCTTTTCGCACCAAAGCAGTTTGGTTCATTATCTTTATGCATTTCACTTTCTGCTACAGATGGGTATTGTTCACATACAGATAAGTTATAAATAGGATGCCAAGTACAAGTATCAAAACATATACACACATGAAGCAAAGCCTGGATTCCATTAACCCTTTTAACTACATTATATATCAACTCTGGCTTGAAGGTATAGAAGAAAAAAAAGTGACATTGTGTCATTTGCCACATACAGCTGGGTATGGGACTGACAATGAAACCCATGATTTGAAATCATATGTTTGCCGCCTCTGCCGACTTTGCCACTGATCCAACATTCATCTATCTTACATACATGTGGGTGCCAGTCATTCAAGGCAATATCTAAGTACCAGATAAGCATTCCTGGTGTATTTCTAGCATTGGAGATCTCTCCCAGAATTAAAAAACACCAACTGACAAAATAAAATAAAATTATGTAACTACATATACATGTACTTGCCTGACATGACATGTAAAGGTCGCTGGCATGCTTTGGTACCTGTCAGGTATGTATGTTAGGACTGTACTTGCTAGCAGAAAATAAAATGAAAAATCTCTCATTCTCACTTTTAAAAGCATGCAAGTTTATTTCTGAATACTCTCAAAACCCCAAATCAAAAGATTGTCATAAATGAACCACGCAGCTTGAAATAAGAACCAGCCAAATTTGCCAAATGTTGATAGAAATTTTTGACTGGCTAGCCTGGAGCTGAAGTAGCCCCACTTAGTTATCCTACTGTCAACAAAAATAGTATTGGAACGACATTTAACACAACCCCACCACTAGGTCACTGTCATATCACCTAATTTGTTTTTGGTTTGAGTTTTTTAAATGACCAACTGTTCATGTTCAAAACCTGCACCCTGAGAACAGTTTTCACCTGGTTTCTTTGTCCAAATCTGGGCTTACTTTTTCTTTTCTTTTACAATTACCTTGGAGAAATGATAAACTTGGACAAGGGCCAAATTCCATACTTTAAAAGTTTGGGGTGCCCAAATGCATTGCATAAGCTGCATTATAAATGCTTGCAAACTAGATGAATGTTTTGCTCACTCTGATATTAACCGTAAACATGCCCATGTAAAATTTTTTGAACCCATTAGTCTCAAAATGTGTAGGGCAATAATTGGTATGGCTATTCGCATTTTGGCCAGAAAGCCACAAAAGTGATTAGCCGCACCTTAACAGTTAAGTAGATGCTACAATTTCTCAAATACAAGAGGCACATGGGCCTTATGCTCTGACCACCATCACCAAAAACCATCATTTTCTGAAATGTATTCAAGTCCACGAACTTAAAGACTTGATCAAGCTCAGCCACATTATGCAATATCAAACTTCCACATGGTGCACATTTGTGGTACATTTGGCACCACTTCCCCTTATTCTTTATCAAGATATTGAATTAAATGTCCTTTTCTTAAGTGTTTAATGACCTTAAAAATAGGTCAAGGTCACCAATCATTTGTGACCCCAAAATAGGTCACCACGTCGAGTTTTATATACAATGAACTCAAATGTTATTTTGACCTGGAGGCTCAAATCTCTTTGCTATTGATATTGACGTCTAAGGTAAACTCTACCATTACAAAATCACCTCTCCCTAATTAACAGGCCTGGTGAGCATACAGAAATAGGTCAATATCACTGATCTTATATAACATATTAGTATTGGACATGATCTATATATCCTATAAATTTGGCATGTCTATCTCAATATTTCAAGATATGGAATTTTGTATCTTTCATGACGTTTTAACTCATAATTCCCTTCAAAGTATAGGTGGTACCACTAGTATCAAAAGCAACAGAGATTTTGACCTCTTCTACAATCCCACTAAATCTTATGATGATCCATAAAAATTAAGTATGCTGGACTGGTCACAAGATTTTCACATTTTGACCTGTATATTACACCATACTATAGGTGGCGCTACCAACATTGATGTAGGCATAGACTTTAATACACTTGATAGATCCTGTAGGTTATATGGGCCTGACTCAAAAACTGGGGGGTGCAAAGCATTCACAAGATGACCCATATATTCCAAGGGGCCATTTGACCTTGACCTTCAAGTCTGATTAAACAATAGGAGCCTGACGAAATCTTAGTTTTCCCTTTTGTCACCTTATTGCGATGATCACGCGCATGACTAAATTCATAGTTACGCTGGTCTGCTGTGACCAAGCGGGAGACGTTATGGACACGCTATCGTAACCACAGCAGAAGCTTAACAGTAAAACTGTGGAACAAAGCCCCACACATCCATGGATATTTGTCAACATTCAACAATTTGTGTGTCTCAGCGCCACAGCCTGGTACCTTGTAATTGTACACAGGCATATTTCAGCACAGTACAGTTTTAACTTGATCAAAATCACTCTTTCAAACTTCCCAACTTTCTTCACGTCTATACATATGGTTCTCAATGACCCGCTGATAGTGGTGTCCCACTTCCCATGAATTGACCTTTAATCTTGTCGAGCGATCCTGCTGGTTGAAACTGGAAAACAAAATTTCGCTGGTATTGCTACTGTTCAAAATGTGCGTCCAACGTCCAGCTTTCCATACATGGTCTGTTTGTTCAGATCGGGTAATAACTTTTCCAGTTATTGAAGAAAAACAATAAACTTGGACAAGCACCAAAATCCACAATTATTGGGTCACAGTGACCCAAAAAGGTCACCAAGTACTGTTTTATGTACAATGTAAGCAAGTGCAATTATGATATGGAGGCTCAATTCTCTTTGCCATTGTTGTCCAAGCTGCACCCTACCATTACAAAATCATCCCTTTCAACTTAACAGGCCTGGTGACCTCACAAAAATTGGTCAAAATCAATGATATTACATAACATTCTAGTATTGGGCATGGTTGATATGTCCTATATATTTGGCAAGTCTAATCCAATTACTTTTCCAGATATGAAATTTTATACCTTAAAACACATTTTGGCTCATAATTTGTCAAAGTATAGGCGGCACCACTAGTAGCACACAAAACTAGACTTTGACCTCCACCGCAATCCAATTAAATTTCATGAGCATCTATCAAGTATTAAGAGTGCTAGGGTAATCACAAGATTTTCACATTTTGACCCATATATTACACAAGAATGCAGGTGGGGTCACCTATATGGAACTCGACCAAGATTTTCATACACTTGGTAAGTCACGAAAGTTACATGGGGCTATCTTAAAAACTGTGGACTGTATTGCGCTCACAAGCAAAAAATTTATGGTGGGACAGACATGAGTAATTGCATAAGCTCTGCGCCCTTTCGTAAGGAGAGCTAATAAGAGTCAGAACAACCTTAAGATCCCTTCAGCTTCAGTAAAAATATGACCCCCAATGACCTTTACAATAGGTCAGGGTCACTGAATGTCGAAGCCAGCAAAATTCCAATAAAATACTTCCACAGTGCATGATTGATGACTAGCTCAATCTGTTCAAAAGTTATTGCACTAGCAAGGGGAATATGATGATTCCTGCTGACCTTCAAAATAAGTTATTGAATGTTATGCTCAGCCAAGCTTCCAATGGGATGCTCTTCCCATTTACCATACAAGTTTCATGATAGCAGTTTGATTTGTTCAGAAGCTATTGTGTTTGAGGGGGGGGGTGTAACAGTAAAATTATGTCTGTGCCCCAACTCAGACATATCGTCTTTCTTTTTCTTTCTTTCTTTCTTTCTTTCTTTCTTTCTTTCTTTCTTTCTTTACAGGCAAATTTATCTGACATTTCATTTGAAAAATATTACACGTAAAAACTCCAAACTTGGCACAATTATACTCCTATAGATGAATTCTCGCCTTTTTATGCGAGGTCATGCTTTTCAAAATTATGCAAATGAGAGCTAATTAAAGTTTTAAATCTTCAATATCTTATATACTATAGTAGATGTGGTTACGAGTGTGTAGGAGTTCGATCATAGCAAGGCAAAGGTCCTCTCAAATGTCAAGGTCAAGTCAAGTCAAGGTCAATTTTAGGCCAAAATGTCATTTTTTAAGGTCAAGGTTCACTTCAGGTACAGGTAATCTTAAGGTCAAAGGTCATTTCAAAGTCAAAGGCCACTTTGGATGGTGGCTTTCTTCTAGCCATAACTTGGTAAATTTTTATCCAATTTTGATCATGTTGGGCTCACACTGTAGCTATTGTAACACTGCACATTTCTGAAACTTACATGTGGCCTCTAAAGGTCAAAAGTCAAGGTCATTTGGACCTTTGAAATTTTCATCCAGTCATAACTTGGCCAGTTTCCATCAAATTCTCATCTACTCAAATTGTTGGTATTGCAACACTGCACATTTTTTATATGAACATGTAACCTCAAAAGGGCAAAGGTCAATGTCATTTGACCCTTTGAATGTTTCATCTTACCATAACTTGTTCAATTTTCATCCGATTTGGTTCATGTTGGGCTTAAATTGTTGGTATTGTAACACTGTGCAATTTGCATGTGACCTGTAAAGGTCAAAAGTCAAGGTCATTTGAACTTGAATTTGCATCCAGCCATAAGCTTAATGTAATGTGAAGTACCAAAGTCTAAAAGTTTAAGCATTTAATATCTACAACTTTTGAAGGCACACAGACAGATTTGCTTTGAAGCAAATCTTTTCTAGTCGGTACTGAATCTATATTCGTTTGCTCAAATATCATCAAATACTGACAACCATCCCAGCATGCATGATTGTCTTTCAAATTGATATGCATACGCTACTCTTGCTTTGGACTTGTGGACAAATTTCACTGCAAGGTATCTTATTATTATGAGGTTCCTGGTTAGAATTGTTTAAATTAAATAAATACTATAAGAAGATAATTCAACTTGACAGTGGTCCAGCATGGGTATGCTACTCATTGACACAATTTTACTTAAGTGTTAGCCCTGTGAACAAGCATCTGTCACTGGTATACAAGGTGCTTGACAGTTTCATTGTCAAAGCATTAACTTGTGACAAAAGACCTTGTTCATGGGTAACACAATATTTACCCTTTATCACAAACACAGCATGATAAGGAGAAGTCTGCAGCAACACATTCTCGTCTTGACACGTTTCTAACAACCACCTGTCACAAAGTTTATTATGAATGTTCATATTAAGCTGCTGCCTCACAGTGCACTTAGAGTCCAATTCTTTGTCACAAGAACAATGCAGTGAGTCACACCAAGTGACTTGCTGCCCTATTTTTTGTGACAAACAACCCATCCCTGCAAAAGACCAACTGACACCTGGACAAATTGGGAAATCAGCATTCAGCAATACATGTCATCTTGTCTCCCAATAGTTCAGATACCAAACTGGTTCAAGCACAAGTGACAAGTTCCTGTTCATTTCAGTTGGGTGGGAGGGTGGGGGGGGGGGGGAGTGGAAGCAAGAGGATTGTGACAGTCCTGTGCTCAGCTGACATTCGATGTACAGACTGATATAGCCCTGTGACCTTTGGAATAATATCAAGCTCACCTCTCTTAAAAACCATCATCACTGTCTGCAATATAAGTCTTCATTCATACAATTCAGAAGTAATATTTTGAAACAAAAACTGACAGATGTCAGCTTGACCTTTGAAAGTAACTTACACTCAAAATCAACAACACCAAAAGAAACTCCATAGGTACATTCCTATCAGTGTTTTATGGTAACCAGGAGCCTAGAATCCACCAGTACAAAGATACATCTACAACATGTACATGTATATACCAATGTATCATGTTGACCTTTCAAGAGCATTCAAAATCAAAAGTAACAACACAATTATACAAAGAAATCTCACAAGTACTTTTCTACATGCATTAGTGTTTAATAGTAACCATAGGCCTAGCATCCACCATTACCTAGATATAATCCCACATGTCAAATTTGCTGCTGTCCCTATTGTGACAATGCAAACAAGAACACATACCCTTACCAGTTTTTCCCAGCTTTGATAATTTGTTAAAAATCAGAAAATAACAGAAGCACCATGTAGTACATACATTTGGTGGAAAACAAGTCCAGGTACAGTACCACAAAGTCTAAATAGAATCCAATATACAGTTTGTGACACAAAGTAAAACAAAAGGCCCTTAAGGCTAATGCTCTGCTGACCACCGTCACTAAAAAATCATTTCCTTAAATGTATTCAATCAAGCACCAAAATCCACAGTAACTGGGTCACAGTGACCCAAAAAGTAGGTCACCAAGTACGGGTTTATGTACAATGTGACCAAGTATGATTTTGATCTGGAGGCTCAATTCCCATTGATGTCTAAGCTACACCCTGCCATTACAAAATCACCTTTTCAACTTTACAGGCATGGCGACCTCACAAAAATAGGTCAAGGTTAGTGATATTACATAATATTTTACCTTTAGTCATGGTCTATATATCATACAAATTTGGCAAGTCTAATCCAATTTTACATCTTCAAACACATTTTGGTTCATAATTTGTCAAATTGTAGGTGGCGACACTAGTATAATTAGCAACTTAGACTTTGACCTCTCCCACAATCCCACCGTATTCAGGGGAGATCTGCCAAAAATCAAAGATGCTAGAGTGTTCACAAAATTTTCACATTTTGACCCCTATATTACATAATGTAGGTGGCGCCACCAATATCGAAAGGGACCTCGACTTTCAAGCACCATATAAGTACTGAAAGTTATAGTAGGCTCACTTGAAAACTGTGGAGAGTATCACGCTAACACCCAAAAGTTTGCGGACATCTCCTTTGAAACTTAAAAGCTTCATACACTATTCCACCATACCAGACACTGGTATAAACAGGTAAATAGTAATACAATTTTCAGCACCATAAAGTTGACTAGAGGTGTTATGAGGTAAAATCTACTAAGGTATTAGTAAGCCACCTTTTGCATGATACTAGATGAAAATTGAAAAGAAAGAAATCCTGCAAAAAATGAGTATGATCATGCTTTTCCGACTTAAGACAGCCTAGAAAAAATTTTCTAGGTGGGTTAAGTATACTTTACCCCCGGTAATTTCCCTCTTACCACTCTTAAACAGTTTGAGGACTACACTTTGTCATTTCCAGCTCCATCTTGACACAATTTGACAGATGTTCTTGAGTTTGAGTTGTATTTATTAGACGGACATGGGCAGTCACATAAGCTCTGGAAGCTTTGGTCAGCAGAGCTAAAAATTGTTTCAGTTTAAAGTGTGCTCTCCACTTCCAGCTTTCCATACATGGTCTGTTTGTTCAGATCGGGTAATAACTTTTCCAGTTATTGAAGAAAAACAATAAACTTGGACAAGCACCAAAATCCATAATCACTGGGTAAAAGTGACTCAAAAAGTATGTCACCAAGTGCAGTTTTACATACAATTTAATTTAATCGAGTGCAATTTTGATCTGGAGGCTAAAATCTCTTTGCCATTGATGTCCAAGATACACCCTGCCATTACAAAATCACCTCTTTCAACTTTACAGGCCTAATGACCTTACAAAAATAGATCCAGGTCACCAATCATACATAAAATCCTAGCATTTGATATGGTCCATCCTATAAATTTGGAAAGTCTAATCCAATTACTTTTTGAGATACATGTATGGAATTGTATATTTGTAAATGCATTTTGGTTCCTAATTTCCATCAAATTATAGGTGGCACCACTAGTACCATAATCATGAACATCTATTAAAACATTAGGAATGCTAGAGTGGGCAGAAGATTTTCACATTTTTACCCATATATATAATCTTATACTCCATGTGTCACCACTAGGGCTGTAACGATACACCTTTTCACGATACGATACGTATCCCGATACGGAACTGACGATACGATACAAAACGATACAATTTGATACTTAACCATAATAGTACAGGGGTCACATTATTTCAGTACGGGTTCGTTGGACCCATCTTTCTTCTTTTTCAGGAAAAATAGTGAGTCCATAAACTGAATCGATGGGTCCAGTCTGAAATTGTGCAATCTCGACTTTTGATGTAATTTGATTAATTGAGTTTAATTGGTATAATCAACATACAGCAAAATGATAAACAAATAAAACATGCAGGTAACTTAGCATAGAAACGAATATAACATAGGGTCTATATGTTCATGTAGGTGACTCATTATTATAAAATTTAAGATTAAACAAAAAGTTACCAATATGCTAATTTGATGTAAAAGGGTCTAAAAGTTGTTGACTGTACCAAGGATGGATTCAATCTGCCCAGGGACCTGCTATTAGGACTAAGTCTATAACACATCCCTGGTCTACCAAAAAATGATTGTGAAGGGGGCTTAACCCCTAGCACGCTGCCACTGTGCCAGTATCTGGTATCGCACAATTTTTCAACTAGCTTGCACAACAAGCGGCATGCATGACTGAACATGCCTGGGCTCTGTTATTTTTGCGATTGATTGCACGTGATGAAATGGTCAGAAATTACATGATTTATATTTCTGTGCACTTTCTATTTCAATATACCTGACAAATTTGATGCCGTAGGTGGTGTTAAGAGTCTAATATTAAGTGCGGTCACTTTTTTCATCAAGCAACACGGTAGGCCTACAACTTGACAAGCCATGCAACACGAGCGAGTGTACACAGCCTGTCACGGGCATGCACCCAGGCATGGTTTTCCGCTATGTTGAACGTATATTTTTTCCGGCCTTCGATCATAAATTTCATTCCTGCCTTGTTCTGTCATACAGATTTATTACATTCAAACATTTCAATAAAATCAAAACAACTAAATTTTGTTTAAAAAAAAAAAAACCACACCAATAACGGCCTGCCCCATCGGAGACAGTGATCAACAACATCGTGTCAGGCCTAATGCAAATTTTCGCTTCCTTCACATGTGACCGTGCGATGACAAATGAGCGTACTTTCCTTGCCGTCCGTAATGAATTTTCACTCGTGCCTTTGTCTCTGTCTAGATTTGTTCGACAGAAGTCTTCTTGGTGAAAATATGATGTGAAAAGTTAACATCTTGGTCCAATAATCTTTGCGTAATAAGACTTGTACCTTCCCAACATTGCGGGCATGAGACAGGCACATGGGCAACAACGAATTTGATTGGACAGTGAGTGGCACGTGATCAAATCCACACAATGAGGAGCCTGGAAGTGCTCTCAGCGCATTTATAATGAGATGAAATGACGTCCATCCGTTCCCATTTTGGGAATTTTTTGGAGGGATACCCCAGGAATATCTTTTTCTTAGCAAATAAGAGAGCTTGTTACATAGAAAGACTAACATCAGAGGATTCCATCAGTATAATACATATTCATGATACTGATAATGGTCGATGCAAAACACCGTGACCGCATGGGGTAATTTTTGCAGTTGTGTCATTCAAAATGCATCGCGTTTGTGCGTGCGTCCACAGCGACGCGAAATGACAATGTTTTTATTAATTTCCGGGCATCTTTTCTTCATTTTTGCGTCTATGACGCAGGACGCAAGCTTAATGTGACCCCAGAATAATGAGCGTGCTGCTTTTTCTCGCCGGGCACAGTCATTTTGCTGACCTAGATTCAGACTTTGCACACAAGGGTATGACGTAGCGCCACAAAGCGTCATGCATATATGATTATGAAGGGAATCCCAAAACACTTGTAAATTGTAGGCAAAAATAGATCATAATCAGAAGGCTGACGAATGGTTTGTCAATTGTCGAGTTTACCTTCACAAAATTACGGTAAATCTTAATGAATTATGGCCTTTACTTCCGTATTTTTTCTTTTTAGAGCTGAAATTACTTATATGATGGAATGTATCGTATTTTTGCGATACAGGGGACCTCATTTCGATACGTGTATCGTGGATGGACTGTACCGCGATGCACCGTTATCGCGGTATATCGTTACAGCCCTAGTCACCACCAATATTGAACATGACCTAGATTTCCATACACTCGGTAAGTCATGAAAGTTATTTGGGGCTATGGACTGTATTGCGCTCACAAGCAAAAAGTTTAGATGGATGACTGGAATGACCAACAGAACCGACATGAGAGATCACCTATGGTCAGCAGAGCTAAAATGCAAAGATGCACAAAATTTCTTTACAAAAATATAAAACATTGCACCACCTCCCGCTGAACAAATCAAGGTCTTAGAGCCCCCAAAATACTCCGATGCACCTTCAAAGCAATTGTCCCGGCAGTTTTGGAAGATTTTTTTTCTAAAGATTTTATAAAAAGATGAACACATTTTGTATACAATTTAAAAATGACAAGAGTGTGAACATCTGAACCAACTCAGTACGGACCCACTCAATATAAACATCCCCACCTAGTTTGATGTGAATCTGACAGATTGTTTTGCAGAGGCCAAAAACATGAATTACCATTGTAATCACCGTTGGCTTACATTGTAATCAACAGGGATACAAGTATGCATTAGCCTACATGTACCTGAATTGAAAAAAATAATTAAAAATCAGGGATCCAGAGTACCAACAAGCAGTGAATCCTTTTGTTTGATCCTTCCACAAGCAACATTTCCACAAAGTTTCAGAACAATCTGATTGACGCTTTTGGACACAAAGTTGAAAATAGCTTCAACACATAAATACATATATATTCGTTAAAAAAATCTCACAGCATCATCTACTGAACAAATAAAGGTCAATACAATTTAAAAGCAACTGGCCAAAAGCATTTGGTCAAATTTTTTTTTAGATTTTGCCAAAAAATGAACAAATCCAAAAGTTATGGTAGTACGACAACTTGTACAAATTTGGCAGACTGGCACCAACCAGATCTTGCTTCCCTATCACCCCCCCCCCCCCCCCCCCATGTTTAAATTGGATCTGGCCAACAATTGGTTTGGAGCAAAAGTCGAAAATGTAACTGTGCACAGCCAGCAGACAATGGACAGATGGCAGATACAGACTCATCCTGTAAGCTCATGATCAGTTGACTGACAATCCTGCATGGGAACCTAGTGTTCATCTTTTGGTAGCTTCCCTTTTACCAATGACACAGAATTATCATAGGTGTCAACTCAAGGTGCCCAGATACAGAAACAGGGAGTACTTTTAGTGTGAAGTAACACACTGCCATTCATTTCCTTTGAGTTGATCTTTCAACTTGAAAACATAAACAAGCTTGTGTGGAGGTGAAGGGTTCTGTGCTTGAAGAGTACCATGTGTGCAATTTGTGTTTTTTGGTTTCAAAACGGGGATATGGGTTGATTTTAATAAGAATATATACATATTTATGGTCACGATCTTATCTTCTGGAAGTAACATGCAAATACATGTACTATTCTAACATGTCTGACAAACTGTTATTTGTGATTTAAACTTTCCGCTCTGCATACATGCAAGTCATGATATGCAATATTCAAGTCTCCATATTAATTTGCGTTCATGTCTGCTTAGCTGAAAGTTTAAATCATAAATAACGGTTTGCTCGATATGTAAGAATAGTATTTGCATGTGACATATGTACTTCTAGAATGTAAGATCTTGACCATAAATATATGTATATTCCAATTTTAGCTGTTTGACTCTTTTCACCTATGTCATTGCTACATGACTATCAACTTGCACTTAGAGAAGCTGCTTTGTGTCCACGTCTGCTTTGTCCATCAAAGATTAAGGGCTCAAAATTAGTCCACTTGTAAACAGGACACAGTGCAAGATACACATGGATAGCTGCCATGTATAAGTTTGCTCTCCTTTCATGCCCAGGCCCCTTGGCTAATGCTATTACTTGAGGACAAACATCTAGAACAACTGTCCAATCTGTAGTCAAGGGAATAGGTAACACGATCCTGTCCACCATTTTGTACATACAGTGTACACTGTTTGCCTAATCAGTGAGGGCCTGATAATTGAATAGCCTCCATCTCATATCCAGATGTGGAAATGAAAGAGTCTGCTGTGATAAAATACAGGGATATGGGTGACGATTCAGAAAAATTAGGAAACCGTCCCTAACAGGTGACCCATCTATTTACTTTTGATGACCAAATGCATTTCTGTTGCCTTTGAGAAGATATCTATAGTTGCACTGCGAAACATGAAAAGCAGAAATCAACCATCAGTTGAAAACCCACAAACATGAAAGTACCGACTGAAGTAAAATAATTCCACAACAACTTTTTTTAAAAAACATTCAAAGGTTGGTAGCATGTGGAATTGGGTACAAGAACAATCAACTGATTCTTTGATTTTATCAAACCTACCAACAAACTACAAAATGACACAATGCCACATACATCATCAAAACAGGAATATGTAATATATAAACTAAGATATGATTTTTCTCTTTGGTAAGTGACAGCCAAAATGTGGGTCCACAGAATATATATATGCAAGAGGCCCATGGACCTAGTGCTCTGCTGACTTGTAATGTATTACAATAATATAAAGACTGGAAACAAAATAAGAGCATGTTGCATGATCTAATGTGTTTATTGTTTGGTTGAGAATGCAAAGTTCAAGTTCACAAAATAAGAGCAGGTTGGGTGATCTAATGTGTTTATTGTTTGGCTGGGAATGCAAAGTTCAAGTGAAATATTGATCTGGAGTATAGATTCTCTGCTCCACTGATGTCCAAGCTATGTCCTACCATCACCAGTATCATTTCTCTGAACTTTACAAGCATGGTGAACTATAACTACTATATCACAGTCATCTCTATTTTACAATACATGTACAACAATGTTGGACATAATTATTTTAACCCATCAGTTTGGAATGTATATATATATATATATAAGCTTTATTTAATAAGGGTAACTTGGTTAGGAATTAACAAGTTAATTCCTAATCTTCCCCAAGGCCCTCAACAACATCAGTACAATGCAGTAATGGTTTTATAAACACAGTAGAATACTTACAAGTACAATTGCCTATTTCATACTCTCTGTTCTCATATTTCTTATAAACTTTAGGTATTTAGATTTAAATGTTACAAGGTTTGCAGAGTCCTTTACGTTCTTTGGTAAGGAATTCCAAATAACTGCACCAGAATATGCCAGTGATACTTTCAGATAATCTGTCTTAGGTTGTAACAAGTATAATTTACCCTCTGTAGAAGACCTCAACTTCTTCTGGCATGAATCTTTAACATAGACAAACATTTCTCGTAAATATAATGGTGCTAAGTTATTAAATATTTTGTACATTTCAACAGCTTTCTTGTATTGTACGCGCTCTTCAATGGACATCCAGTGTAGCTTACTTAGAAGCTTCTGGTAGCTACATTTGCCCTGGGTGTTCAAAACCTGATAGGCAGCAAATTTGTGTAACCTTCTTAACTTGCTGAGTAATGTTTTATTGCAGCCACCCCAAATGGTGCAGCAAAAATCAAAATGAGGGAGAACATATGCATTAAAGTACACTTTCCTTACGCTGAAAGGAAGAAAACTCTTTATCTTTCTTAACATGCTTACCTTGGCTGCAATCTTTTGACAGATAACAGAAATTTGTTTCTCCCAGGTTAAACATCGGTCTACATGGAGACCAAGTATCTTCTGGTATGCCACATTTTCTATGGGTGTACCATTAACATCTATATGCACATTTTTGCCACTGATTTTACTATATTTTCTTTTTGATGACAATAGCATAACTTTACACTTTTTCTCATTTAAAAATAGTTTGTTGTCAGAGCACCATGTTTTGGCCCCATTCATTTTCTCTTGTAGTGTTTTTTCAATGACATTGACAGACTTCCCTGTCACGTGTGCTGTGGTATCATCAGCATACATAAATATATCACTAACATTCAAAGGGAAATCATTGACATAAATGATGAAAAGTAAAGGACCTAATATAGATCCTTGTGGGACACCATGTTTTACTTTACATTTAACTGATAATTTCTGATTAACACACACTTGCTGATATCTGTCAGTTAAGTACGATGTAAACCACTTCACTGTGTTTGGAGCACAGTGGTACAATGATAATTTGTCAAGTAGCTTGGGATGATTGATGACATCAAAGGCTTTTTTAAAATCTAGCATTAAACTACCAACAAATTCACCTTTATCAATTGCTTTCGACCAGACATCAATCAATTTTGTAAGCCCTGTCTCACAAGAATGACATTTACGGAACCCAGATTGGCATGCACAAAACAGATCATATTGATGAAAGAAAGCATACAAATGGGAGTGCACATGTCTTTCTAATATCTTGGACAATGTACTTAAGACAGAAATAGGTCTGTAATTGTTTACATCCAGACAACTACCTTCTTTGGGTATGGGTGTAACTTTTGCATATTTCCATTCTGTAGGGAAAATGCCAGTGTGCAGACTTAAATTTAAAATCTTAGTTAAAGGGTCTGCTAAACTTGCTGCTACCATTTTTAAAAACTTTATGTCCATTCCATCTAAACCTTTGGACTTCTTACAATTCATGTTATTCAGTATACTCAGGACATCAGATTTTGTAATATCAGGTAATTCAAAGATAACATCATCTGGAACCTTTGCTTTAACATGCTCTTCCAACTTTGTATAAGTGTGTGTAGTGACAGGTGGCACTTGCTGATCATATACCAGCAGATTGTCTACAATTGTTGTAAAATAATGATTTAATTTATTAGCAATAATTTGGGGGTCTGTAACCATGGTTTCTCCATCCAGGAGCCTTGTTGGACTGGAACATTTTTTGTCACCATTTAAACTCTTTAATGCTTGCCATAATTTCTGTGGATTTTTTACATTTGTTTCAATAACTGATGAATAGTAACTTTTCTTTGATTGTCTTATAATTGATACCACTTTATTCCTTAGTTTCTTGTATGAGGCTTCATCACCAATAGCCTTACACTTGTCTCTTTTTTTCATAGTTTCCACCACATATTCATTAATCCATTCGGGTTGTTTCAGATGCCGGACTCTATGTGTCTTCATTGGTGCATGCATATTCAAAATATTAAGATAAGAGGTTGTAAATATCTGAAGGGCAGCATCTGGGTCATGACAGTCATATACCTTATCCCAATTAATCAAATTGACATCCCTTTGAAAACTCGTCTCTTTAAAGTGTTTCATGCTGCGATATCTGATTTCAGTATGACCTGGGTTGTGATCAACATGACTTTTAGACTTTAAGACCAGACCAACAGGATAGTGGTCACTTAAACCAAGTTTTGGAACCACCACTTCATTAACAGAATTTGTGCAAGATGCATATATATGATCAATAGTAGTTGTGGAAGCTACTGTGACACGGGTGGGCTCTTTAACAAGTTGAGACAGCTGAAAAGATGAGATACAATCTAGCCATTTGTTATTCACACTTTTCTGGAAATCAAAATTCAGATCACCTAGAATATAAAATTCCTTATTTAAAGTGAAGGCATGCTCTAGCTGCTTTTCAAAATGATCGACCCACTCTGCTTTTGAGCTTGGAGGTCGGTAAACATAGCATAACAATGTGGGTTTGGACATCGGTAACTTAATCTCCAGCCAGACACTTTCAACATTATCATTTTCAAGATCACCCCTGCGAACATACGGAATTGTTTTGGAGATATAGGTGACAATACCACCTCCTTTACCAGTAATCCTGTCTTTCCGTTCCAATGTGAAACCTTCAATTTTCAGTTCTATGTCTGATGTTCTGCCATTTAGGAAGGTCTCAGTGAAGCCCATAACATTTACCTGGCCTTTTGGGTTTTGGAGTATCAATTTTACTTGATCAAACTTGGGCATTAGGTGACAAATATTTAAATGTGCGATCTTTAGTCCTTTTCTATTAGAAGGAAACAGTGAGGGTATTTCACTGAGGACCTGTCCAAAGCTTATATATATATATCCATACATGGTCTGATTGTTCAAATCAGATGTTAAGCTTCTGAGTTATTGAAGAAAAACAATAAACCTGGACAAAGCGCCCAACTCCCTCATAACTGGGTCATGGTGACTCCAAAAGTAGGTCACCAAGTACAGTTTTACATACAATGTAATCAACTAAAATTTTGATTTGGAGACTCAGTTCTCTTTACCATCCATATCAAGGCTATACCCTGCCATTATAAAATTACCCCTGTCAACTTTACAGGACTGGTGACTACAAAAATACGTCAAGGTTGCTGATGTTATATAACATATCATCAATGGACATGATCTGCATTTCCTATGAATTTGGCAGGTCTAATTCAATTATTTTTTGAGATATGTAATTTTATATTTTCAACATATTTTGGTTCATTAATTTCCCTCAAAATATATACGGCACCACTAGTATCATATATAACAAGCTTTTTTCGACTTTACCCACAATCCTACTAAATTTCATGCACATCTATCAAAAATCAAAGAGTGGTCACATAATTTTCACATTTTGACTCATATATTACATAATGCTATTGGTGTTGCCACAAAAATCAAACTCAATCGAGGTTTTCAGACACCTGATATGTCCTCAGAGTAGAGTTGTATGTGGTTAACTTGAAAACTGTGGACTGCATTGTGTTCACAAGCAAAAGTTTACAGACAAACATACAGGGAGAATGACAAATAACTGATCATATAAGCTCTGCGATCTCAGGTCAGCAGAGCAAATAATGGTCTAAATGACCTTAAGACCCGATCTTGTTGGCCAGCACACTTCAACTGAACAAGATTCATATGTGCATGCAACAGTAAAAATATGACCCCTGGTGACCTTGAAAATAGGTCAAGGTCAATGAATGGTAATCTCATCCAAGATCGTAACAAGATGCTCCAACACTATAAGTTTCACAATGGAAGCAAGGAGTGCCCGAAGGAATTCAACCCCAATGCAACAACATACAAACTAGAAATTTCATGGGTTTTTTTTAGCAAACACACAGACTACAGTCATCAACCTTTAAGAACATCAGATTTTGTCTGTTTTTCACAGAAAACAGGATTGTTGTGACCGACTTTGTGCAAGATGAAATTCACTGTGGTGTGAGCCATTCACAATTTTATTTTAAAGCAAATTTCAGTTGGTTACATCCTTGCATTAGCTTAAATTTACTTGGCTACTTCTCGCCCCAATCCCTCCAATTATGCTTCAGGAATTATTTTTTCTCTTTAGTGTTTGACATTCTTTTCCCCTGATATGTGTTTCCCCCCTCTATTTTCTGCTTATATTTGTATGTATCTTCAGTTTCCTTTCACAACTTAAAAAAGAAAGAAATATCTATTTACATATAATAAGTTGTCATTTGTTCCCACTCACATTTCGGATATGCAAAATTTGTAAGGATTCACAATCTTGTACACTAGTTAGCCAGAATTTGAAATCTTTCATGTCTTCAAAAATGCAAATTTTGTCAACATCTCATGACCTCAAGATATTCACATCCTACTCAACCTACAGGAAAAATATATATTTTGGGTGTCCAAACTTTTTGATTGGTCATCCTTACCAAAAAAAAAAAAAAAAAAAAAAAAAATTACATCAAATGGACAACTTGACTCTATGAAGTGTCCCTTTCTAGGTTTTGCTCCCTGTTGCTAGGGGGTGGGGGTGGGTGATAGAACTATAAGTCACAAATGCTGCATATTTTTTGTAAATTTGAAGGATTCTTCACTTGTCTCGGTAGCCTCTCAATACTCATTCCTGCACGCTAACATGCACATATTGTCAAATTAAATATGTATACAGTAAAAATAACATTCAAACTGTCTGCAAAAAAAAAAAAAAACGTCACAAGATATTCTCTCTTCCTTTTTTGCACACCAATTTGTGCTGTCTGCCAGTCACAAAAATATCAATCACTGAGCCTGATACACGGCAGTAGTTTAACCTGGCAGTAAATGAACCACACTACAAGTCTTCTTTACTTCATACATGGTCAGAAGGATTTAGGTGACTTGTATGTTACATTACAGATTCTTTAAAATTAAGTAAACCGTTTGTTTTACATATTTATACTGCCTTTGAAAGATGAGTCAAAACCCTCTGCCATGTGCGGATTAGACCTCATTTCATTTTATCTGCTTCTCCCTGGCAGATCTCAGGCCATCAGGGCAACCAGACTTTTCTTGCCCAGACATTTGTGCATAGAGGGAAATTATGTACCATGGCTGTTTGCCAGAAGTATCACTGTGGCTTTTTATACTAAGAAGCATAGGGGCCTTCTTACTCACTATGGGCATTCATATACCTCCATGGATTGAAGACCTGTAAACTAGGCATCTACCACTCCATGCAATAGATGTAAAATCTCTGGTACACAAGATAGGTAAAGACCCAACTAACAGACAATGCTGGGTGGAAAGGGTGTCGGTCCAATTCAATATTCTTTATGTAGTGGTCTTGTCTCTAAAGCCATGGTCATATATGTGGCAACAAAGCAACTATGGGGGATCAATCTGGGAAGTGAATAGATGTGGATTGCTTGGAGCCTCCCCATGCAGGCTGCCATCTCACAGCTTGCCTCTCCTCTGGCAACACCCACTTTTTTCCCCCCTCTTTAATACCAAAGACAGCACAAAAGTGGGCCTAAAACACAGTGGCCACTGAACTTGTCTATGAACATACAATTTACACTGATGTCAACTCTGATAAATACAGAGAGATTGGGACATGCGCGTGCCTGTGAAAAACCACCTTATCCAGCATACACTCATACTCAAATAGCTCACCAATGAACACCTTTACGATAAAGGTCAGGGGCTGTTGTCACATTGTTTTTGGTTCCCAAGAAACATGTGCTGCTTTTGTTGAATTATTCGGATGGCATTTAACTCAATTTTCCCTCCCAAGAAAATTACCTGTGCAAAAAGAAGTGGCCCTGAATGGATTTCCTGGAATTCTTTCATATTATTGTAGCTGGCACCTCATAATGGATGCCAATCAATGCTCATTACATATATCTGCTTAGATTAACCTAATTCTGGGGAAGCTCAGTGTTTGGAATGTCTGACCACAAGTCTGGTGCAAGAGAAAACCCAATTGCCCCATGCACACAATCTGATTTCTATATCATTAAGATAACTCCCATAACTCATTCTTTCATGACAAAGGTAGGTTCTAGAGGTGGAGCTGAAGGAAATGACAGGTCAACATTTTTTTTTCTTAATTATTTGGCCTGTCAGTCATGGCAGGGAAAGGGTAAAATCTAAGGATCTCCGGGCTGGCAGTCTGCCACTCAAGTGCCATGCATTTTAATAGGTCTATTGACCAGTGAATAGACCAGTGGCTATATGCTGGCATCTGCTAATTTATCTGCATGTTCTGACAACTGCCACTGGGAATATATTATATACACACTAACAGACTTAGTAGGGTGACGCTTGTTATTCCCACACAGCCTCCATTGAGGGGACATATGTACGTTCCTGCCAATTACAACACACACTGGATGGCATCAGTGACTTATTTATAAAACGCATGTGAATCCTTAGGCAAGTCAATGCAACTGCCATATTCATATACGATATATCAACTACAACACAGACATTATATGGATGCCAGGCCCACGAACTGCCACCACAAAAGGACCTCATCCTGACAACCTCCCCAGTTTTATAATGATGGAATGTCTAGTGTTGCACCTGTGACAATTCACCAATCTTCCATTCCATGTAATCAGGCAGGCTGGAGAACACAGTTACCTGAGCTGGACATCCTAGCTAGCACATGGAGCACAGAAACAAAACACCTCCTACTTGCAGTCCATGCCTGTATGACAGCCAATACACACCAAACCCACCTCAGCTGTCTAACCCCAGCTTTCATTTTAGCTGACAACGCATGAAGCAGCTTTCGGATAATGTGATTCGTATCAATCTGACCACACTATTTCATACTCATGTTTAGCTTACTAAGACCAGAAGAGTAGCAAAAAGTATCAGGTATTTCCAATGCCTTTAAGTCTGACCAAATTTCTCTGATATTAGCTACACCCATACAATGTTACTGCAATTAAAGATACGAGCATGTTTGTCACTGATTACATGTTGAAAGTATGTTTACTTTACTCACTGCTTGGCAAATATGCAAACAGGTATGGATTTTTTGAAGTTCTTTTTTCCTTTCCTTCCCCTGCTTGGGCTACAGAAATGAAGAAGAAGAGGGCTGCATGAACAGCAAATGTAGAAATATTCCTGCAAAAGTAAGTCCTGACCTCAGCTGAGTTGAACTTTGAGCTACCAGTATATAGATATCACTGACCCAGAAACTTAATACAATGATGACCTAATATGGTAGAGCAATAACTCTGCGTTCTCTCATTGACCGCCATGTGGCGCTGCGGACAGCTTTCATCCGGGTATTCAATAGCAGGTCAACCTGAGTAGCGTCGCATACTATGATGCGTTAACGCATGGTGCAAACTGAGCGTTTTTCTTGGCGAATGAAATTACCAAGTGTAACTCATAATCATGATAATGTTGTCATTAATAAATACTTTTTGTACACAGTAATGCAATCAAGGAATCAACCCAATACACATTGTTGTGGAGTTAATCACATTTGATTTTAATTTTAATTTAACTTTTAACGCTACCTGCCGCCCCCCCACACCCACCCACACACATACAGTAACACTGTAAAACTTGGGAATTCATCTACAATAACATATTCTGATGAGGTTGTCTACTTGTCTTTATTTTTGTCACAATGACAACACACCCGGCAAATAAAATACAATCAACTTCTTACACTGTAAGTTACAGTGTTGCCAACCCTCCCGAATTACCCGGGAGACTCCCGGAATTTTATGCTTAAAATTCTTGAAAAAGTGTGGATTTTTGACAATTTTGAGTCACCTCCCGGAAATTCATCAATATTGCCCTTCTATATTTCATATTAATTTATCAATCTCCCTTAATTTTACTTTCTATTTCCCGGATTTTAAGTTTGGCAGGTTGGCAACACTGTTCTTAAACCGCGATGACCAATGTTTTATCCTACTCGATCCTCCATTATCGCCCGCGATGAACCGGGTCACATTAAATCCTTGCAACAGGAGTCTTACGAAATCCTCATGCTGTTGAGTCCATATTATGTGCTATGTCGATAATTTCTTATATGTGATCATTGCATTTTCTTAATAACTGTCGAAGAATATTCTTTATTATTGCATTTCTTTCGACCATTCACATAGTCGAGTGGCACTACGCAGGAATGTAACAAGCAGAATGCGGTTGGCGGTCACCGCGGTTCAAATGGATTTTTTCACTATTTTAACACAACATACGAACAAATGCATTCATGCTCTGCTATAATACAATCTTATCTTTCATGTGTGTAAAATTTATTAACTGATATTACGTGAAAAGGAACTTTTTTGCACTTTGATTGCCGATACGTACAATGTTATCAGTGTATGCAAATCCGCCGAAACCAATGTTAACCCGCAGGCGAGTACCCGGATGAAAGCGATGACTTGCGCCGTGCAGTGGAGGTTTCTGGAAACTTAAAAAACTGCCCTTCCCTATTTTACTACAACATTTTTCCCCCACCGAATATATGTGTGGTTTCATAAAACAGTCATGGACAAAATGTTACAGGCCAAATGCAAATAGCAAATGGACATCACTGTGACAGAGATACTTGATCATATGACCAAGTTTTACTACATCACATGTATCTTGGTCTTGATGTATGTTTCTGTTAGATTTTCTCAGTTAACATTGATGAACACTGAGGGTGTAGCCCAGAGATCAATACTTCATGGATATATCAATGTGACTGCGATACATGAGTAAATTTACCAACATATATCGTTTTATGCCTCACATGTCCGTTTGAGATCTCATGACCGAGTGTCAAAGCACAAGAATACCAATTATACTCAGGTGATAAACAACACATGGATCTATCAGTGACCCAAACAATTGACTTACTGACCTTGTTTTAATTCAAGGTGAGCATTTTAGTCACAATAGGTGCCTGAAAAAGTCAAAGACAGAAATTATACCTTAAAGATGAACTAGAACAATGACCAGGCCATCAAGGGCCTACAAGCATCGTATTTTAGAGTCATATGACTTTTCCTGGAAGTCAGCGACACTCAGTTGCCATCACAAGTGAATTCCTAAGCTACCTGGATAAATCAACTTTCTTTGCAGTGCCCTCATGACTGACCTTTAACCTCAAGATCATTCATAAGTGTTCCTCAATAAACTCTTACCTCAACCCATGTTTTAATCAAGCATGATGAATTTCTCCAAATTCTTCTATATAATGCATGGAAAACATCTTTAAAACAGCCTTGTGAGCTTAATCTTTAACCTCAAGACCACTTGTGACAAGTCAAGAGTGAACTCTCCTCTAGGTACATAAAATGTCTAAATATAATGACTTCTATCACATACTTCTAGACATATTGGAGAGAAACAGATTTACATTGCTATACCCCTGTGACCTTGACCTTTGACATCAAGGTCATGAAAAGCATTATTTTATGTTCGGTACCAGTCGCCTAGCTGAAATGGGAAACGCACATATCCACTCGTCCAAATCCTCATTCTTAAAAAAGAATGGTTCAATGGAGGTAGTTATGTGCAGGTGCCACATCAACACGGCTATGCAGTATAAATACTGAGCCAGCATTTATTTCCAAAATTACGTGGCAAAGACCTACATGAATACATATTGAGACCAAGGTTGAGGAACTTGCATTGAATTGTTCTGAAGATATTGCATAAAACTCCATTTTAATTGCAAGCCCTTTTGACCTTGATTTTGAGATCAAGGTCACCAATTAACTAACCCAACCAAGGTTTAACCTAGATGCATACTTTGACCAAGTTTGAAGGCAATTGAATAATAACATGGAAAGATATTGTCTGGAAACGAAAAATAGACAGACCAGTTGATTACTGTAGGGTGTAACCACTTGAACAAACCTGGTAGAAACCCATCCAAGGTGCATTGCCCCCAAGTTTGAAGTGAATCTGGATGACAGTTTGGGAGAAGAAGTCAAAAATGTTAATTTTCGTTAGAATGCCCATTGACTTACATTGTAATCAATAGGAAAGGTGCATTGACCGATAAGTACCCGAATTGAAACAAGAGGGCTGTGTGAACAGCCCGTGCCTCAGCTGATCTTGACATTCATCACACTTGCAGCTCTATGAACTTGGGAAAGGATCAAAGACACCATGTTCTGAGTAAGTCTGACCTTTATAGAAGAACACTTACATGTGCAACATCAAAGTTCAGGTTGTTCTCAAGTGAAGAGTAAAATTCATGTATGTTGCACTGTGACCCCACAAACGAGGTCAAGGTCATTCATGTACTGTCTCAGCATGACCTTCATACAGAATAATTAACATGTGTAGCTAACTCAAAACAGATCTCAAGTTATCAAGTAAACAGTAAATTTCGTGTCAGTTGTCCTGTGAATTTGCATTAGAATGCCCATTGACTTACATAGTAATCAATAGGCAAGCTGCATTGAACGATAAGTACCCGAATTGAAAATCCTTAAAAATCAGGAATCCAAAGCAGTGCCACCTAGTAAACAACTGGTTGACCCTTCCACAACAACATATCCATCACATTTCAGCTTAATCTGAGGGACCGCTCTGACAACAAGTGAAAAATAGCAAAACAATACAAAAAATTCCTAAAAAAATTGCAGCACCACCTGGTGAACAAATTGGGAACTTGGTGTCCCCGGGAGTGTCTATGTACGATATCGATGCAATTGGGCACGCAGTTTCGGAGAAGATTTTTTAAGATTTGTCCAAAAAAAAAAAGAACAAAAAAATTCATTAAAAATCCAAAAATCACTGGAGCATGAACATTTGAACAAAATTGGTAGAAACTCACCCAAGGTACATTGCCACCAAGTTTGAAGTTAATCTGGATGAGGGTTTTGGAGAAGAAGTCAAAAATGTGAATTAGCATTAGAATGCCCATTGACTTCCATAGTAATCAATAGGAAAGCTGCATTGACCGACAAGTACCCGAATTGAAAAAATCGTTAAAAATCAGGAATCTGCAGCATTCCCACAAAGTGAACAACTTTGTTTGACCCTTCTACAAGGAACATATCCACCATGTTTCAGCTAAATCTGAGTGACGGTTCTGGAGAAGAAGTGGAAAATAGCTATGACACACAAAAATTCAGGAAAAAATTGCAGCGCCACCTGGTGAACAAATTATGAACTAGGAGTCCCCAGGAGTATTCCTGTGTGATATCAAAGCAATTGGGTGAGCGGTTTTGGAGAAGAAGATTTTTTAAGATTTACCCAAAAAAGAACAAAAAAATTCATTAAAAATCCAAAAATCACTGGACCGTGACCATTTGAACAAACTTGGTAGAGACTCACCCAAGGCACATTTCCACCAAGTTTGAAGTGAATCTGGCAGACGGTTTTTGAGAAGAAGTCGAAAATGTGAATTGTGGACGACGGACGGACGGACGACAGACGGACGACGGACCCTCAAAAAACCTCAGCTGACTGACAAGTCAGCTGAGGTAAAAATTGATAACAAGAGGGCTGTGTGAACAGCCTGTGCCTCAGCTGATCTTGACATTCATCACACTTGCAGCTCTATGAACTTGGGAAAGGATCAAGGACACCATGTTCTGAGTAAGTCTGACCTCTATAGAAGAACACTTACATGTGCAACATCAAAGTTCAAGTAGTTCTCAAGTTATAATGAAGAGTAAAATTCATGTATGTTGCACTGTGACCCCACAAACGAGGTCAAGGTCATTCATGTACTGTCTCAGCATGACCTTCATACAGAATAATTAACATGTGTAGCTAACTCAAAACAGATCTCAAGTTATCAAGTAAGCAGTAAATTCCGTGTCAGTTGTCCTGTGAATTAGCATTAGAATGCCCATTGACTTACATGGTAATCAATAGGAAAGGTGCATTTACCCTAAAGGAGCCGAATTGAAAAAATCATTAAAAATCAGGAATCCGCAGCATTCCCACATAGTGAACAGCTTTGTTTGGCCCTTCCATTAGGAACATATCCACCACGTGTAAGCTTAATCTGAGTGACGGTCCCGGGGAAGGCGAAAATAGCTATAACACACAAAAATTCAAAAAAAAAATAGAAAAAAACTGCAGCGCCACCTGGTGAACAAATTAACAACAAGGAGTCCCTAGGTGTGATCCTGTGTGATATCAAAGCATTTGGGTAAGCAGTTTCGGAGAAGAAGATTTTTTAAGATTTGTAGAAAAAAAAAACAACAAAAAAATTCATTAAAATTCCAAAAATCACTGGTGCATGACCATGTGAACAATATTGGTAGAAACCCACCCAAGGTACATTGCCACCAAGTTTGAAGTTAATCTGGATGACGGTTTTGGAAAAGGAGTCAAAAATGTGAATTAGCATTAGAATGCCCATTGACTTCCATAGTAATCAATAAGAAAGCTGCATTGACCGACAAATACCAGAATTGAAAAAATCGTTAAAAATCAGGAATCTGCAGCATTCCCACATAGTGAACAACTTTGTTTGACCCTTCTACAAGGAACATATCCACCATGTTTCAGCTTAATCTGAGTGATGGTTCTGGAGAAAAAGTTGAAAATAGCTATAACACACAAAAATTCATAAAAAATTAGGAAAAAATTGCAGCGCCACCCGGTGAACAAATTAAGAACTAGGAGTCCCAGGGAGTGTTCCTGTGTGATATCAAAGCAATTCGGTGAGCGGTTTCGGAGAAGATTTTTTAAGATTTACCCAAAAAAGAACAAAAAATTCATTAAAAATCCAAAAATCACTGGACCGTGACCATTTGAACAAACTTGGTAGAGACCCACCCAAGGCACATCTCCACCAAGTTTGAAGCAAATCTGGCTGATGGTTTTTGAGAAGAAGTCGAAAATGTGAATTGTGGACGACGGACGGACGGACGGACGGACGGACGACGGACCCTCAAAAAAACCTCAGCTGACTGACAAGTCAGCTGAGGTAAAAATCAGGAATCCACAGCAGTGCCACCTCGTGAACAACTTTGTTTGACCCTTCCACAAGAAACATATCCACCAAGTTTCAGCTTAATCTGATTGATGGTTCTGTAGAAGAAGTCAAAAATAGCAAAAACACACAAAAAATCATAACTAGAAAAGCAGATTTGCTTCACAGCAAATCTGGGTGCCTTCAAAATGAGACCAGTTTGAAATGCTACACTTTGCCATTGTTCAACATAATCTAAATTTCGTGTATTAGCCTAATTTTTATAAAGCAAAATGCTACAACTTTGGTTCTTGGTTCATTGGACGTGGCCATGTCACAAACTTATAAAATGAAGTTTGAATGAAGCTAGTACCTATAATAGTTTTGAAGCTAATCAACATTTTAATTTTGTGTATTTGCATAATTTGCATAAATTGAAAGCCTACAACTTTGGTTTATGGTTCATTGGATGGGGCTCTGCCACAAACCCATAAATTGAAGTAGGAATGGCACCTTTATCTAAAATAGTTTTGAAGCTATTCAAGATTTCCATTTTGCAAGTTTACCTAATTAGCATAAATTAAAATCCTACAACTTTGCTTAATGGTTCACTGGATGCGGATTTGCCACAAAGCTATAAATTGAAGTTGAAATGGCATGTCTACATATAATAATTTTGGAGATATTCAACTTTGAAACTTTTTAAATCCCCTTATTAGCATAATTTGAAATTCTACTTAACTAATACTGTCCATTATATTGGGAAGGAAGGAAGGATGGAAGGAAGGAAGGAAGGAAGGAAGGAAGGAAGGAAGGGAGGGAGGAGGGAAGGAAGGAGGAAAGAAAGAAAGAAAGAAAGAAAGAAAGAAAGAAAGAAAGAAAGAAAGAAAGAAAGAAAGAAAGAAAGAAAGAAAGAAAGAAAGAAAGAAAGAAAGAAAATTGGAAAAAGAAAATGTCTGGGCACCCAGACATAATTGGAAAAAAATTGCAGTGCCACCTAATGAACAAATTCAGAACTAGGAGTCCGTGTGTGTTATTGAAGCAACTGGTGAGTGGTTTTGGACAAGATTTTTTTAAATTCCCCCCCCCCCCAAAAAAAAACAAAACAAATTCATGAAAAATCCAAAAATCACTGGAGTGTGACCACTTGCAAAAACTTGGTAGAGACCCACCCAAGGCATATCCCTACCAAGTTTGAAGTGAATCTGGCTGACGGTTTTGGAGAAGAAGTCGAAAATATGAATTGTAGACGACATCACATTTAATACAAAGACTTAACAAACCTAATTCTGTAAGCCCATGTACCGTTTGAACACCATAAAGTCTGATATTCTAAGAGCAAAGTCCTATTCCATACCAGTCACTGAAAAAACCAAGTAGATAGATGCCCACCTGGGGACTATCATCGATTCAATGCATAAAATTAATACATTCCAAACAAAACTTTTTGAGAAGTCATTTAGTTGACAGACAACACACATTGATGCTAATTTTCTAAGCTCTGCTGCTTGCATTGATATGCTCTTTATTCCTACAGTATCTTCAGTGCTTTCTGCAATCCACATATGACTGACACCTGTGTTAAAGCTGGATTTTGTTTCAGTATTTTCTCTGATCTTTCAAAATTACTTTTGGTATTATATTGGCATTACATATTTTAGCTGCAGTGTCCATGTCACTTAATTCCGTCCAGAATGTTTCTACCTGTGTATCATAATTAAGGTATGTTCTTGTCATAACCCATGACTAACAATTGAAGTTGGAATGATGGTACATGTATTTCGTTCATGCATCTAAATGTAAAGATTCTAACACAGACACAGATTTCTTCTTTTATGATGAAATAAGTCTTTTATGTACCACAAGTCAATGACTTATTGAATGAAAAATAGAATCCAGTATGCCAACTTGAACCCTAAATACTGAGTCTTAGAAAAACACATTTTACATCTTAAATTTTATGTCATTAAACAGCAGGTTAAGCGTCAGTGTCCAGTTTAAGCATGCAGGGCTTTGATCAAGGGATGTGATCATATCCTTGCAAAATACTGAATATGGCCTAGCAAAATACTGAATATTGCTTACTCTTGAATAGAGTATGTCTCTGCAAGTACATTTAAAAAAAATCCTTTTCATGCCAGGTGCAAATTTATACTTCAAGTTACTGATCTTTCCCCGTTTTATTCTCATGAGAGAGAACCGCTTAATGAAGCATGGTTATTTCAGATTGCAAAGCACAACAGTGCCATCTGCAGGTGTACAGCCTAATTAACTGTTGGTCTCCTCAGTGGTGACATCTGGCCAGCAACAACAAACCAGCCATGCACAAAATTTTTGTTGCTTTATCTGATCATCATCATAATGATATAAAAAATACACGGAAATATTTTATTTACCTGCAAGATATATAGACACAAATTCATTAACAGCCATATGGGTCCTATCTTTCGGCTGTCCAACATGCATGCACAACTGGAGCTAAATTTATTCATGACGACTTGCCACAAAAAAAGTTTCTGAAATAAAAGTCCCTGCAGAACACCTCACTAATACAGTTAGCTACAGAGATCACACATAGTAACATATTCCACAAGACTGTACACAGTATTCTCAATGGATAAATTTATTTGTCTGTTTTTGTGAATTGGGTTGTTAACTTTTCTGAGTTATTAAAGAAAAAGAATAAACTTGAACAAGCAGCAAAGTCCACAATATTTGCATCATGGTGACACAAAAAGTAAGTCCCCCAAGTAGAGTTTTTTGTATAATGTACACAGGTCACATTTTGATCTGCAGGATACACTCTCCTTTCCACTCATGTCCAAGCTCCACCCTACCATTTTCAAATTGGCCCCAGAAAGAACATAAGAAAGAGAAAACATTTTTGCATTTCCTGGCAAAACTTGATGTTTCCTCACAGAATGTTTGCATGGGAATGCAAAAAAAAAAAAAAAAAATATACAGAAAAAAGTGTGTAACATATAGCTCTAGAAGTGACTTTGGAAATACATGTTTATTTTATTTCATTCCCTTGCAAAACTTTTGCCCTCCCTGGCAGAACATTTTGGGTTCCCTCACAGAACGTTTGCATTCCCTTGCAAAACTTTTGCATCATGCAACGAAATGCAAAACATTTTGCAAAGGAATGCAAAATGACTTTTGTTCCCTTTATGTCCCCCCCCCACCCCATGCATTATTTTACTACAAAGTTACAAAAGTTACAAAAAAATATATATTTTGAGGGAACATAAAACTTTTTTCAAGGGAATGCAAAGATTTTTGTGAGGGAATGTACAAATTTTTGTTTTCTCTCCCATGTCCCTCCCCTCTGGGGCTCCATACAATTACTTGTTAGATGTTTAATTTTTAAATCTTTGAACACATTTTGGCTCATAATTTCTGTTAAAGTGTTGGTTGTGTCACTAGTAATACATTAATGAGTGCACTTCATGAAAATCCATTGAATATTAAGGATGCTGGAGTGGTCACAATATTTTCACATTTTGCCCTATATATAACACAGGAATGTAGGTGGCACCAACGATGTCAATAGGGACCCATGTTTCTCTACACCCTGTAAGTCCTGAATGCTGTATGGGGCCAACTTCAAAAACTGTGGACTTTATCGCATCCAGAAGGAAAAGTTAACAGATGGATGGAAGGACAGAGTGACACACGAGTGATTCCAGGAGCTCTGCAACCTTTGTCCCGCAGAAGAGCCAAACATGGCTGGCAATGCCATCGCTGCATGACATTCTTGTGATGAATTTTTCATGTTAAATACAATATGTTGTATTTTGTCTAAATCATACTGGGAATCTGACAAAAAAGTCAGTTAGATCTGGATTTAAATTAAAATTATGGAGAATGTGGGAGTTATGCAGGACAATTATGGCCTTAAAGGAAGGGGACCTCTTTTGAGGGAGATAATTTAATAGAAAATGCCATCTTTGCTGCACACAGAAGTGGCCTGTTTAGAGAGGGTGGCCTCTCTTTAGAGGGGCCTTATAGGAAGAGAACTGCTTTAGTAATACAACAGCCACCAACACAGCTACCCACCTGCCATATTTTCTCTGCCTTGGGGAATCCTCTGAGACTTTCATCTCAAAGCAGATTTCCTGCACTGTACATTACTTCCTGGTTTCATACCTCTTATATTATCTAGTCCCCCTCAATTTTTCTTGTGAAAAAGCAAGTTACAGCATGAAGGTCTGCAGATGTCTGCTTCTTCATCTATGGCCTCTGAAAATGTGCACGCGCAGCTTTGGATTAGTAGCATATTAATTCATCCCACACTATGGTCACAGGCCTTGGTCAGTGCCAGAACCACTGGCTTAAGACTATAGGCATGTTGGTACTTGAACAACAGCTCTTTTCATGAAGAATTTAAATATGCAATTGCCGTCTTAAATCTAGGTATTTATACAGAAAAATCAGGGACTGGTGTGGAATGGATTAACATTGACTGTGATCATAGTTTCACTTTTGTTCTCCATTGTGTTGTCCTTTGACTTCTTCATTTTCTTTTGATCCTTCTAAAATCCCCAAGCTGCCACCAAGTGTCAGGGTTTTGCCAATGGAGAATCCAAGCCTGGAACTTCAGCTTAAACATTTATTAAAAGGCTGCCAACACTACATAAACATGCATACAAATGATGGTGGCTGCGGTGCTCTCTTTAGCCTACTTCACTTCAGTGACTGCCACTTGGCCGCCTTCCAAATCTGGTTCTAACTCTTAACTAACTGACTCCACCAGCTGCTTAAATATAGCTAAATGGCAGGCAAAATAGACCCTGCAAATTAGCTCCACCAATTGTCCACAATTCTCACAAGGGGGTAGATTTTCATACTGTTTGTTCCACAAATTCTCACCCCAGGGGTACAGCTCCCACTTTTGGTGTTACACCATCAAATTTATTAGTGGGTATGTAAACACTCACAAAAGTCCCACGGGCCTAATGCTCTGCTGAAATGTATTTGAATAGTTCAAAAAAAAAAAAAAAAAGAAACAAACGAAAAATGCATTCCCTCCATCACCTTCAGAAACTACGTCAAGGTCATCCATATTATACTTACACAAACTGTCATGAGCGGTGTTTCTGGTTGGGACGAAATGATTCTGGGCAGAAAAAGACGAGCTGCAAAGCAACGAGTGGTTTCCTTGTGTAGAATCATCGAGTCCCAACCAGATACACATGCGAATGATGGTTTGTATTTATCCCATGATATTTTTATGGAATATTCTGTTAAAGAAGACAACAAATAAGTTTTTACGCAAAAAAAACAAAACAAAAAAAAGAGGTCAAAAATGTGTAGAAAAGCATAACCACCTAACACTGCCATGCAGGGATCAATTGGTCTATTTTTCTAGAAACGTAATGTCGTACTATACAGTATGGAAGCAGACGTGCTAGCCATAATGCTTACCTTTATCACCCTCCTCAGGGCCCCATTATGGGATCAAAGATGAAACTTGCATGTTATGCACATTTACGACTGACACATTTGATACTGTTAGCCTTTAATACTCTTTCTCAAAATATTCAATCAGTTGTCCTTTTACTTAAATACTTAATGACCTTGAAAAACAGGTCAGAATTTGTCCCTTGACTAATGAATCTTCGATGTAAATGTCATAGTTACATCTCAATCTATTATCACAATAACGAATTTAAAGTGTTTTTGATACATATGATGTTAGTTCCAATTGATACCACCAGTGGTGCCATCATGACTCCAAACAGCATAGACTTTTATCTGTATAATGTTCCTGTAACGGTATATGGGTATATAAACACGTTAGGATCTAATGATCATCACAAATAAAATCATTTCCTGAACTACATTCCCTCCATGACCTGGAGAAAGTAGGCCAAGGTCATCTATATTACGCAATATCAAACTTTCACATACGATACACATTTGTGGTCTATTTGGTACTGTTAGTCTTAATTCTTTTTCAACACATTGAATTAAGTGTCCTTTACTTAAGTGCTTAATGACCTTGAAAAATTAAGTCAAGATCCCTAAAAATCTGACACAAGTTTGGCCAGAAGCTCACTGCATTTTTGCTGTACATCTGGTAGCTGTGTCTCGATTTATTATCATAATTTAATGTGTTTTGGATACCTATGATGTTAGTTGCAATAAATACCACCAGTGCTGCCACCATAACTCCATACATCATACACTTCTAGATATATGTCCACAAATTCAGATGTAATGACTATCATAAAACTGTCCGTTTTTCTGAAATGCATTTCTTCCATGACCTTGAAAAAGTAGATCAACATCTTCTGTACAGGTATTATGCAGTATCAAACTTCCATATATTATACACATTTGTGGTGCATTCGGTATTGTTAGCCCTATTCCTGTTACAACTGAACTATAATCTATTTCAAACTTTTGCGCTTGGAAAGGGAGAAACATTGGATACATCAATTGTATTCCATTGAGCCTTTTGGCCTCGCTTTCTTGGGGAGATGAGCTCACTCAATCTGTCTAATGCCAAAATTTTGTATTGAGCTAATCCCAGCATGGACCTTTGTGCTTTCATAAGTGGCAATAAAAATTAGAGGGATATAAAGTTTTTACCACAGCAGAACAAATGATTTTTCTGCTAGCCCCAGTGATAGGGCATCAGGTGCAAAATTATGCAGCTTGCCTGGGAAACAGCTCCTTGTTTTTGCACTGGTTGACTAAAAACCAGTAAGTTCATTTTCCTAATTATAATTATATGAACAGTTCAAACATTAGTTTGAATTTCTGAGTTACGTGATAACGAAATTGAAACTATGCTTTCAGTCTTGGACGCGCATACAATGTGCACAGACGTGCACAACGTGAATGTTACCCCTCAGTATCTGGCAGCTTTTTCAAATCCCTGCCAGTGCCTGATGAGACCCAGTGAGGTCAAAATGCGCCGTACATACACTCCAGCTACCTCATCTTGGCTACTTGCCTTGCCTTCTCTGCCTATAAACAATTTAATTTTTGTAAATGTGTCAATATTTCTGACTTTTTCATCAGCACCTACTCCATCGAAAGTGTTGCTATCATCAATCATGTCAACATCTGTTCCCTTCGTACTACTTTCTACTGGGCACTGAACTGAACCGCATTTAAAACGGCTAATTAGCTCTTTGTCTGAGACTTAACATAATAATGAAAGGGGGGGGGGATAAGTCCGGGTGAGGAGGTGACATCTCAAAGGAAAAACCTCAGAGGTACGTGGACTTGAGGCCGCCAACGGCAGAATCCCAGCCTTAGGGTGCAAACCCTCCTTACCAACCTGCATGGGGCCGCACTGCCTGCCCCCCCCCCTCCCCCCAGGAAATCACCTGTCAACCTGATAGCTGTCCACCACATGGGCGGACACTGTCGATTTCTATTCCTCTGGTCCTGGAGATCTAACAAGACTGGTGAAGCGAGAAAAGTGGCTGCAGCTGGGGGGGCCCGAATAGAAGATGGACCTGTAGGGCAGTGTCCAAAAATGGGTCCTGCAGCTCTGGGCCAGCTTGGAAGAGACCCGCCAAAGGTACATTGCCACGAAGTTTGAAGTGAAACTGGCTGACGGTTTTGGTGAAGAAGTCAAACATGTAATTGTCACGGGACGAATGACTCAGCCTCCTAAAAGCTCAGCCTGACTAGCAAGTCAGCTGAGCATAAGTTTTAGTGTCACACAAGGTCTTCCTGACAGTCCATGTGCACAATGCCTGGCCATGCCCGCTTTTGAGAAGTGTTAACAGGTGTTCACAAAATCTGCTCTCGGCCATCACCACTTGATCAAAATAAGCTTTGTGACTCTTATGAAGCACCAAAGCTAAAAAATCATTCATTAAAATATTTTTTCACATTGACCTTGGCACAGTTGGTCAAGCTCATCCATATTATATAATATACAATTTCCACACAAGACACATTTATCGTATATTTGGTGAAATTTACTTACATTATTTCTCTAGATAATGAATTTCATCAATCTCGTCATATACCAACTTGTATTTTCTGATCACCAATAGGTAGCACCATTAGTATTGTGTGCTTGGACATATTGGCCTACAGAATATTTCCACCAAATTTTAAAATGATGTATTGTTTTTTCTTTTATCACTTTTTTGCCCCTGTATTTTGTAATCCACTAAGTGGCACCACCAATAACAAAAGGAACCTAGATTTCCATTTATTGAACATGTCCAAATTTACAAGAGGCTAAGTTAAAAATTGCAGATGCTATCAAGTTGACAAGCAATTGTTTACCAACGGACAGACAGGAGTACGAACGGACCCACAGTCACACAAGTGATCACATAACGCTCTGCTACCTGTGGTGAGCAGTTCCACAAACTGCAAATCCCTGCAATACCATAGGTGGTGCCACCAATATCAAACTTGACCTAGATTTTTTTCTCTTGATAAGTCATCAAAATTGTATAGGCTTAACTTGAAAACTGTATCATATTCACATACTAAAAGTTCAAAGAGTTGAATTGACAGACATGAATGATGATATGAACTCTCTAACCTATGGTCAGCACAGCCACAACTATACTGACCAGCACCTTAAAACTCCTTGGCCACCAGTTTCTTCACATATGGCCACAAAAAATACACAGACAGCACTCTACCCTTAAAAGTGACAAGATCACTGTTCTTCAAATTACTCACAGAAAGGGATGAAGTTTGGAGATCTTAGCTGAACTGGTTCTTGGAGTTCATGCCCAAGATATTCAAAGAGAATTGACCCTGACAGTCTTGAACTGAGTTTTAGGCTAAACCCCACAAGAAGACAAGTCACTGTCCTTTATACGCGGATGTATACTTTCAGACCAGTGATCAACTGTTCAGGTTCCATGATCTTGGCTTATCTAGTTATTAAAATATCACACACAAGAAATTGCAAGACACAGACGTTGGGTACATGTACAATAACAAACCTACCCACCCATCCCTAAGCTAGGTTAGCGCTAGCATTTTGTAATTGCTGGCCAAAACTTCCCTTTTTCCCGGAAAGACCTACACAGACTTTGAATTTGTTAAATTTCTGCATTAAAACAAAGAATTGGAGGAAATTTCAGTAGCTATTTACTACTTTTAGAAGTCAATTTGAGGTTTTAGTAGCATTTGGCTATTTTGGCTAGTCCTAGGGCTAACCTAGCTAAGGGCCATGGGTGAAAATCATAGCACCACTGTTTAAGAATTAAGACCAAGGGGTACTCAGAAGCTTGCATAAATTCAAATCCTACAATGAAGACTGATCACGTCCATAGGCTGCATCTGCAGCAAAACATAAGACAAAATGAGGTCAATAGCAGTCTTTTAAATAATGAATTCACACGCATAACCCAATTTTACATACAAAATTTTGAAGATTCAACATTTAACAGATTAGCATACATTGAAATTGGACACATTTTTTCCTTCACTGCTCACTGAAGTGGAATAGCTTTTGGCTCCAATACATGTATAAGACTGGATGTCTTTTTAAGACCAGTCTTTGAACTGGGGAGATCCTCTGTACTGCATTTCTGTTAAACATACCTGTATTTTAAGACCACTTGCAGTATCAGACCACTTTTGCTGGCAGTAGGGGCAGTTTTAAAAAGCAGGTACCACTGCAGCTTTGAAGACTTTCAACATTTGAATTGCCCAAGTGTCTGCAATTGGCATAACCTAATAATTTTACAACTTTTGTTTACAGCCCATTTGATGTGCCTGCAGCATGGACTTATGAATTGAAGTTGGCATAGCACCTCTACCCATAACAGTTTTGATATTCAGCACTTTAGTTGTTCAAGTGTACCTTTGTTCAACTTTTGTTTGTGGTTCATTGGATGCATGTTCAGCACAAACCTTTTGATTGAACTAGGAAATGCTTATCGCTTGAAAACCAAATTAACCGAAATGGCTCTGTAACCTTGGGAATTGGGTCAAGGTCACCCATATTCGAACTTGTTCAAGACCTTGTTAATGACTATCTGCTTGTTGACGACTATCTGCATGTGCAACATGAAAACCATAAGCAAAAAATTTTTGAGTTATCGCATGAATACTGTCAGTTTTGACACACAAACACATGGACAAAGTAATCGCTACATCCCCCTCCTCTTTGGGAGGGGGAGCTTAATAATTATTCAGTGTCCCTAACCACATGTAGCATAAATTGAAATTCTAAGAACTTTCTTTGTGGTTCATTGGATGTGCCTACAGCATAAACGTACAAAAAGAAGTTGCAATGGTACCTTTACCTATAATAGTTTTGAAGATATTCAATATTCATTTTTTCAAATGCCCTTAATCAGCATAAATGAAAATTCCACAACTTTTGTTTGTAGTTCACTGGATGCACCTACTGCACAAACCTAAGAATAAATTTGAATGGCATCTCTGCCTCTAATCGTTTCGAAGATATTCAAAATTTAAACTTTTTAAATGCCCCTAATTACCATAAATTAACATTCTATGACTTTTGTTTGTAGTTCATTGGGTTAGTTTAAAGCTCAAACCCACAAAAAGAACTTGAAATGGTACATCTAGCTATAATAGCTTTGGAGATACAGAACTTTACAAAATTTAATTGCCCATAATTTGCATATATTTGAACATGTTGACTTTTCCAAATCAGGTAAATAAGGCCATCCTTAAAAATATGTTGGTTTGCTGTAACAACACACACTTTTTTGAAAATTGTGTAGGTAGGTAGGCATTTTTTTTTTCTTACTCCCAAACAGTGGAAAAAAAAATATCGGACATGTGCTGGCCTGGTCTCAATATATATTTCAATTCATGTACTTTTAATCTAAATGGCTCGGCAATTCATGGTCCGATTGCCCGGGACAAGTCAGATTTAATCTCGGGCAAGTTAAAATTAATAGGTACTTGTCCAGTCGGGCAACCAACTTTTTTTTTCGCTGGGAGCTCTATTCCTCAAATTTTCATGACACAGTTACAAGTTGCGGTTGTTTCCAAGGCTGGCAAGGGAGCGGCAGAAGGTGACGATAATCCGTTGTGATAACATTAACAGGGTTTGAAGTCGCAGCGCTGCGTGCATCCTGAAGGGGGTCTAATCACTAAAAAAATCTTTTGCAGCACGTGCGTGGGTGCCGATAGTTGATAATAATCGCTAATTGATAGACATGCCAAGTTCAAACAATTACTTGGTCAGCAGTTGTATTCATCAGAACTGTATTTCTGTCAACACAAGCAGACACTTTCACTGTCGTACATACCATTACGATATCAAACGTACCGGCAGTAATTGGCTTGCTGAGCGGGGTCACACTACTCACAGTCAGTGTGATCTGCCCCAACGTTGTCAAAGCAGCGTCAAACAATAATAAAATTTGCATGGCGAATTCATCTGCAAATTAACATCAAATGCTATTTATCGGTGGGTTCTAACAGTGTTGGAAAAAATAGGTGCCATAAGATGACTTCCTGGGCAAAAACAGCACACAACTGCCAGTCACACGCAAGTAACAGCGTGGAGTGGATCTGCGGTGAACTGACGCAGTCCCACGGACTGATTTCGGACACATTCGGCAATTCCCGCTAACCCCTACCTTTGCATATTTGCCTGTGACTCCAAATAATTGTTGCAATAAACAATGGAATCTTTATTTTCGCATGCTGCAATATAAAGAAAGCTTCCCGTTTGTGTGTTTCCTCCGTAAATGATGGCATATTCACACATGTTCACTTGGCAGAATCCATGATGAAAACACTGTAACACGAGCCGTGATTGGCTAATTTTTACATGTGACTCAATTGACCAATTGGGTGATGTGTTGTGCGTCGGACCACATGGCCATAGCAGCTGTTTGTGTACAGTAGCAGGAAAGATGTTGACGTTGCGCATGCTCGATTTCTGATTTGAAATATTAAAATTTTTGTATGAATTTGATTTAAGAACACTATTTATTGCGAGAAACTTGCCAATACTGTATATGCAAATTTAGTAAGATGTACCGATAGCAGTCATGGTAGGTACGCAAACGATATGCATCCCATCACGGCATCAGAGGCAGCGAGAAAGGATCCTGAAACCAATGCAACTATTTTTCGAACAGACTTGGCAACGCTTGTTGCGAGAATCTCGCATCTGATGAGATGCGCTAAATTTAGACATGTATCCATGAAAAGGTTGTTTGATCACAACAGCGAAATCATCGTACTTTTAGACACCAAATATTAAAATAAGTCTGGGCGTAAATTTTGCTGAGGAAAGCACAAAGGCATATATTTGATTTAAAAAAGTATGGGAGGTTGTGGGGGGTGAAAACAAATACTTTACTCGGTCGCAACAGAAAGTTATAGTCGGCAAGACGGCAAACAAGACCACTTGCAAAAAAAAAAATAATTGGGTAGGGCGTAATTTCGTTGAGAGTCGGTCGGGTCACAGCAAACAAGAATAATTTTAAGGATGGCCTAATCTGACTGCTAGTCAGCCTTCAAAGAACCTGCTTTGAATAGCAAAGAATTTAAGAAGATTTGGGTGTCTTACAGACAGGACCAAAATAAATTCCAGGGGATCACAGAAGTTTATATTTAAAAACTTTACTTATCCTCATTGCACAACAAATTGTTATTAGCAGACATGGAAATCCCCTCAATGTGCCACTTGCCCAAAATTCTTTGGCTGCCTTGTAATTTTTTTTCCTGACAAACTTTGGCCACAACTCATTAGTTCTGTCCAAGACTGGGCTTGCGCTAGCCACTCATCAATTTGCCAGTGGCAAAAAAATGGTTGATCTGGTGAAAAAAAATTGTACAAGTTTGCCATTTTGGGGAACATAAATATTCTGCATGATCAATTTTCCTGTGAAATCTCCCTGCAGAAAAATGAACTTTCTTCCTCAAAATAGTGGAAAGAAAACTATATTGAGCTTCAAATGGACTTCAGCAGTTGGAAACTTGTTTTAAACATATAAATTTTCAAGGCCTACACATACTTAGTTAAGAAGCACTTTTCTTAAATTAGAACTTTAATAATGAAAATCAATTTTATTCACGCTGATTGAAAGGAACACTTAATATCATGCAGCTGAGATTTTAAATGCTATATGCACATCAAATTACATAAAATTATGGATATTTGTCCACCCTATCATTCTGCCAGAATAAACATTGCATTGAATTATTTTCTTCCGCAGTCTGGGTCCATTAACCTTCAATCTGAGTTAAATGTATGCTTGTACATCTTTTCAAGACTAGAATTCTCATTTTTTTCTTCAAAATGGAGAAAACCAAGATTACCTTCAAATCAGACATTTAGTTTCAATATTTTTCCCTGAATTTAACCCCTTTATACAAGCAGCCATTTAAAAAATCAATCATCAATTGCATTTAGCAATTAATGGAAATAAAACATTATTATCATGGTCATAAAAAATATACAATAAGCTCATACTCAAGTGTAAAACTTTAAAAAAACAGTAAAAGGCACCATTACACATACATGTACAATGATATTGAGTTCTGGCAGATATCTTGGACACTGACCTTATGTCCAAGTTTTATCAATTAAAAACTTGCAAAAAAAATTGTGTGATGTCATTTTTGAGGGAGGTCTCCTTTTCAATAATAATAATAATAATAATAATAATAATAATAATAATAATAATGATAATACATGTAATAACCAGAGTTGTGCCCGGGGGCATGATTGTGTCGCCAGCATAATTCAAGCCACTCCGAAGTTTTTTGTTGACGGACAGACAGACGGACGTCCGGAAAGTGACTGCTTAGTCTCGCCAACAGCTTATGTTGGCTAGACAATAATAATAATAATGATAATAATAACACATACATAGTTACTGAACAGGCTCTATTTATTAATTGTAGGCCATCATGGAGGTGAGCTGGGCCACAAGGGTTTTTTTTTTTCCTGGAAGGGGCTGCCGAAAATGATTATGCTTATCCGATTAATAGGATTACATGTAATTTAAGTTTGGCTAAAGAAAATAAACTTTGGCAAAGAGAAATTTTGCAGCTTTAGCCAAATTGGCTAAAAGGGGACAATTCCAAGTGCTAGCCCAGCAAGATATGGTGTCCCAGTCCATGTCTTTGTACATAGCATTTGGCAACTGACCATTCATATCACCAATTCTGTTTTATGCCTTGAACTGATTGTAAACCTTAAAAGCACTGACAGCTCTTGGTCAGAGGCTTTTGTGACAGCTGCAGCATGACGTTCCTGGAAATGTGACAACCACCAACTTACAAGGCATGCACTTGAACAAAAGCTCTTTCATTGAAGAACTAAACAGGTTACATTCATCTCCAATGTTAATAGATATGCCAAAAAATCAGGACTAGTGATAAATGGGAGTATATTTCGCTTCACCCACCTGGAGTTTCGACACGTGTGTAGTGGTACGGATTGACACAAACTTCGTCCTTTTTTAGATGGAAGGCGTATTCACAACCCTCAATGGCTCGTAGTTCGTGATGACTCTGTAGGTCAGGCCACCGCCACAGTCTGCAGTAGATAACGTGTGGCAGTCCTTTTCGATGAGAAACCTGTAGACGCCCGTCCAAAGACCTATAACAACACCTTCACAAGAGTAATGTTGAATCTGTTTGCAGGAAATCTGCTGATTTTTCTACATTTGTGTGGGGTTTTTTTTACGATCTCATTCCCCTAATTTCCAAAACATGTATAATATGTGTCATGGGTACAGTTACAAAGAAATATCATCAACTTTTAGAGAATTTTTTACTGTGAGCTCAAGCTTATTTCTTTATTTTTACACAAAAGTTTCCAATACTTAGGATTATACAAGTTCAAATGTACAAATAAATATGACATACATTAGGAGACATGACTGACAACTATTCACTGTTCCAGTTCATTTAGGAATTTTTGCTGAAATTTATGATCCAGGGCCAAACCATTTGCGACAGAATACACTGCAACACCAGACAGGCATAGTGTTATAAGTTGGTTTATTGGTGTGGGCCAGGTTAGCTACTGTAAAGTACTTTAATTTCGCTGTTCTCTTATTTTCGCTTATTTTGCTGATGGCACAAAACCGTGAAAATAACACAGTGAAAGAGTATTTTAACATTGTTTGAATAGAAATCATTTCCAGAACAGTGAAACATCAAAAATACAAAAACCGTGAAAATTTATAGACGCGAAAATAAAGCAATTTACAGTAATATGCTGGGCAGGCTTACAGTACTTAGCAGTACTGGGTTGTCCTGTGGGACCTCTGTGGAACCACACAGAAGCTTTAGGAGACATGTTGACCTGGGTGCCTGCCAGCAGCCCAGTCGGCTTTGGGATGCAGGGCCAGGGATTCGTGAGCCCGGAGTCTACGCAAGTTCTAAATATCTTCTGATACATGCCCTTCTTTCAAACTGAAAATGAGTGCACTTTGTAAAAACTTGCTAGATGTATTGTAGAGATTGAGAGTGGTGACGTTTTCACTTTAACATAAATGGAGTCTGCAGTCCCTTTAACCATTTATCCAGGGTAACTCAACAATGTATCATGATGACAATACTGCGGCTGGTAGTGCTCAGTGCTGTACACTGGTCCCTTGGAGAGACCACCCCTAGTGCCATTCAAGAATTGGTCACACAAAGCAGGTGGCCTCCCAAAGGAGGCTTGACTCTTATACCTCGTGCCCCAACAGCTAACCCCTACTCTGAATTCCCACACAAAATTTAGATTCAGATAGACCGGTGTACATGTCATTAGACCCCGTTCCTCTTGTGGTCATATGTTAACCCATTTATTGGTATCATAAACAGTTTGAATTTGTAAACTGGTTTTGACAATTTATTTTACCAATCTGGTACAAAATAGGTGAGTTTTCCTTATCTGAAAAGAGGAATTTCTAGATGGAAAAGTGGTCTTTTAGGGTCACTGGTTGGGCTCTGCAGGTGGTCTCCCAAAAGAGGTAAATTGTCATTAGAAGGTGTTTTTGCAGTGAAAATGGTCACAAAAGGTAGGGTGTTTCATAAGAGGGACCACTGTAAATGTCTTCTAGCCCAGCCACATGAAATTCCAATCTCGGCAAGTAAAATTTCTGATGACTTGTGTTGCCAAGGCAAAACACAATTTTCCTTCTCCAAAAGTTGTGTGAAAACAAAAAGACTTGAAGTGGATCAAGCCAAAAGTTTTGGAAAAGAGCAAAATATGTGAAACTTTGATGGAAAGATGTTTTGATTGAAACCATAAAGCTTCCATTATTTCTTGAGCCCCAAAGATAACTTGAAGGATGTGTGCTAATGAAACAACTTATGCCCTCTCTTCCACGCTGGGAACACATGGGATTAGACGCATTTGACTGAATGCTGCGTGTCGCATGATTAAATTTACCAATGAGTCAATGACTGACCTCGAAACTTCAAGCGACTAAAAAACTGATAAATTACATACATGTGTATATGCTATTTTTGACGGGATATCCCAAGAACTCTTTATTTTTAACCAATTAGAGAGCTTGTTACAGAGACAAAATCCTGAGCTTTCCAGCGGTATAAAACATCATAGTGGTCACAGAGAAACAATGAGGCCGCAAACGGGCAAAGATACCTTAGTTTTTGCTTAAATTTCAGACTTTATCATATCCTTCAAATTGTGACATAAATGGGTGGTTGTTAAGATTTTTACCCACGTCACAGGGAAATACTTCTTTTAAACACAACATGGAAATAACCAGTCGGAAGCAATGAACTTTGTCTACAAGAAAATGTACATGCTCACAGGTAAATAGACAATAAGTGCGAACGGTGAGTTGATGAAATTTTCATCAGCTTGTCGTGTGGGTGTGGAGGAATACACTCGCAAAGAATGACAAATTACATTCAGAGTATGTTTGAATGTACTCCCTTACAGCGTGCTAAGGGTGCTGCTGGGACTTATGAAATATCAAATCCACTGATTCATTTAAATTTAAGTTGAAATAAGTTCCTCAAGCTTCAAAGCTGGCATATAATTTGTGTGAGTATGCGCGATATTAATAGCCCAAAGTGGCTACACCGCGTAATATACATGCATGGGTTAATTCCACCAACCCCTCGTCTGCTTAGCAATATCAAATCGCTGTCAAATAATCCTGTTACCACAAAGATGATCAACCTGGCGAAAAAGCCAGAGTGGACTCTCCTTTCATGTAGCCTCCTTGGTTAGCCAAATGGCTGAAATCACATATATACCTCAGCGAAACATCATCAAACAGATGGCTCAAACTGGCTTGGAAAACATTAAATTCATGAGTAAAGACAGTAATAATGCCCATTACTCAGTGGCACAAGGTGTTTAATCCTGTTTAGGTTTTGACATGCTTTGAAGTCGGAGTGCTGGAGCCTTGTCAAGTTGGCCAACTGCTATAACGCAGTTTACGCTCCATTTAGATAAATCACATTGTGCAAAATGCCTCTAGATCATTAATAATGTCATCAATCACTTTTGAACAGAAATAGCTGTTTTACACTTTAAGTGGCACTAGTGTCTTTCGGGTGTTCATCTTTGACTGATAAGTGTATCCAATCAAGCCTGTCACCATTTTTCCCCCTGCGGTCATGTGACTTTGTAGTTGTCAGGGGGTCGGTAAACATGGCTGATGGCTGTTCAAACATGGTGGACCATTATCATACCCAAGTAAACAGAAGATACACGTGTATTGGTCAGCTGAAACTTGTCACAGTTTTTCACCAATTTTCTCATGTAAATATTTTTTGAAACAATATTTGCTGACAACATACTTTAGGTGTTCATCTTTCAGATAAAGAACAAAAGTCATTTTGTAATTTTTATGGCATAGCCGTCACAGACCAAACCATCCAGACACCTTAACCTAGCCCTCACGGAGGAGCGACACGGGGACCAAGATGACCCTATGCTCTGCTGACATGCAGCAGGGCAGGGTTTCTGCCAGAGTGAAATTTTAGGGTAATCAAGTATTCATATTCTCAAGTAAAAATTCTAATAATGAAGAATTTATGGGGTATTTCTGGTTAATATATGCTCAAATTGCCCTTTTCTGCTAAAATCTCAGGGTAAGCAAAAGTACCCTTGAGATTTTTTAGGGTATGCAATTTTACCCTTTTTACCCTCTAGCAGAAACCCTGCAGGGGAATTACAACTGATCAAATGAACGCGCGAGAGTTTCACACTCTTAGTTTCAACAAGTCTCATGCCATCTATTCCATACCAAGCACATAATTTAGTATTGATGGCTCTGTGAACTTGGGAAATTTAGTCAAGGTCACCTGTCTTCAAACTCAACCTATCTCTATACAGGATTATATACCTGTGCAGTATCAAAGTCCAAGCTCAAAAACTTCTCGAGTTTTTGTAAGAACACTTATGTATTAGCTGACCAACAAAGTAGCTCTTGGGAACTGAGTGAAAGTTGCCGTTCTTCAAACTCAACTTAGCCCTTATATACAGGACTGTAAACCTGTGCAATTTCACAGTTTCAAGTGATAAAATAGCATCACCAATGCAAAATGCAAACGTGTACTTAATTCAGCAAAGTGGCTTTGTGACCTTGGCAATATGGTCAAGCTCATCCGTTTCAAACTTAACCCAACCCTTTTTGATGACCATAAGCCTGTGCAATGGGAAGTTGTAATGCAAAAATTAATGAAGTTAGGTGGGAACCTTAATTCAGCTAAGGTGGCCCTGTGTAACTGGATACTTACTAAAGCCCTTATAGAGGAATATATACCTCATGTATACTGGCCCAGAACCTTTGTCAAGTAAGGGTGCACAAACTTTACACAGATAGACAAGATAAGCCTAGCTCAATGACTTGTGGAAACCTGGAATCTGGTACAAGCAAGAGCTTAGCTCTGCTTTGTAAAAAGCAACACGGTGTCTGTATCAGGCTACCCTTAAAATATTGTTTGTTTACTGTAACCTGACCAACACAATGAATTTACTGCCTACCCAAATATTTTTTTTAATATAACGAATAAATCCTTCATTATCCTATATTACTATTTTGAGAATTTGATGATTTTGGCCAAAAAAATTTTTAGGCCTACCTACCTACGCCCCAAAAATTGGATTTAGATGTTACAGCAAACCAACATATTTAAGGATGGCCTTAGGGTGTAACTGTCAGTCCTCAACAATTAAGTTCTTTTTTTCAGTTTTTTTTTGTTCCTGATTTGGGCACAGAAAATTATTACAGCTTACTTGAATGTTCATAATGTAGGTCCCTGGTCATGATTTTGATCTTCACATAAAGTAGTCTCCAAATATGAGTGCCAAAATCATTTTTTTGCAATTACTACGGCAACCCAAATTGTAACCAAATGATGCTGTTTTGGCAATATTGCTGGTTATTAATGTGACCTTATCAAGGAATTGTTGTGTGGAAAACGACAACAACAAAACATAAAAAAATACACAGTTGTTCCACTTACACTGTGCCATTTCAGATCTAGTTTCCATGCAAATGAAGAAAATAGTGTTCAGAGAACAGATTACCCTCGGCGAAAGGTTTTTAATGGCACGGGTCCACAGACAGAGAGGAAACAGAGTCTGCATGTCCAAATGACTGAAGAATAAGCAGTGTGTGTCTGCTGACAAGAGAAGTCCCAAGAGGGAAAAAGACATCATCTCAGCCATGGAGAGTGGATCAATCAAAGGAGACTGCCCTTGCCAGAAGAACCTGACTTCTGATGGGTCTGTGTTTTGTGACCAGCAAAGTACCTGTGGTTATTTCTGGAATAATCTACTAACATAGCTTAGTATAACCTTTATTCATGTAAACTTTAGTTAATTACTGTTTAATGTAATGTTGCAGTTATGATCAAGAGTCTAAATTGTGATTCTTTGCCGAGTTCATTTGTAGATTCCAGATCTGGAACATTCTGTATCTCAACATCCTAACCATTCTGCTTGGTCACGGTTTACTTGTGGGAGTGACATAATTAGAAAGACCTGATCCAAATAAAGATGCAGTGACACCAGTGACATTACATGCTAAAGTCACGTAAAACCAATTTCACAAAGACTCTTTTGGTTACGAAGCGTTAGGTGATGCAGGTCCATAGATGATTTGCTGGACCTGCGAGATCAATGAAACAGTGAGTCACCAGTTTGTATTCAAGGTCTTTCTTGGAACTTAAGGTAAACAATAGAAAAGTTCAGTTGGTGGTCTTCAGTGGATGTTGAGGTATGGTCTTTAAAAAAAAAGGGTTGCAACGATACATTTTCTCACGATATGATAGGTATCTAGATACAAGGGTCACGATACACACACACATACGTGCAGCTGAATAATGGATATAAATTAAGTTCATATATTCTTTTATCACTAATTCTAAATTCATGCTGATTTTTTTTAAAATTGAAGATAGATTTCATATTTGCCTATGTGAAAAAACATGATAAATGTTTCAAACATAAAATAATTCACAAATGTAAAGCCAAAAAGTTGAAATGCCTTACCATAAAATTTATTACAATTTTATATTCTTTAAAAACTTGTGATCTAGATTATGATTAATGTGCAAGTGAAATATCATTACCATTTACTTTCTTTGCAGTGATCATGTTCATGTGGAGTGTAGCCTATCAAATTCAAAGTCTCACTAAGTTAAAAAAGTTCAGAAACATATCTATGCTTAAAATGTTTCCAACTAAATTGCTTTCAAATGATATTATGGGCTACTGTTTTATAACTAGTATAAACATTACTGTCTTATCCTGCTTTATTCATCTACAGATTCATTTTGAAACTAGAACAAGCTGATTTTCTGACAGAAAATCAAATGTCTCCCTGTGTGCCCTTACTATTGTCACCTTTAGTGCATCTGCAATGATTTTTAAAAAGTGGCCATGTGACCTTGAAAATAGGTCACGGTCACCAATCTACAATCTCAACCTAGTTGGTATTATGGTACATAAACATGCAAAATTTCAACCTCCTAAGTCAAATCCTTACAGAGTAGTTGCATCCGTGTTAATTTTAGATGACATGCCCATGTGACCTTGAAAAAAAATGTCAAGGTCACCCATCTGCAATCCCAAGCAAGATCATATATAGGAACATCTTCACATAAAATTTCAACTTCCCAAGTCAAATCTTTCTTGAGTTATCACGTCATTGATTTTAGACAAAATGCCAATGTGACCTTGAAAAAGAGGTCAAGGCCATACATCTGCAGTCACAAGCAAGGTCTTACAAAATTGTCCATAGAAACATAATCACACAAGATGTCAACCTGTTTAAGTCAAATCTTTCTCGAGTGCATCTACAATGATCTTTAAAAAGTGGCCATGTGACCTTGAAAATAGGTCAAGGTCACCCATCTACCATCCCACCCTGGTTCAAATTATGGTACATAATCATGCAAAATTTCAACTTCCTAAGTCAAATCCTTGCAGAATTGTTGCGTCTGCGTCAATTTTAGATAACATGCTCATGTGACCTTGAAAAATATGTCAAGGTCACCCATCTGTAATCCCAAGGAATGTTTTATAGAGGAACACCTTCACAAAAAAATTCAACTTCCCAAGTCAAATCTTTCTTGAGTTATCATGTCGGCAACACATGCAACAATGTGTTGAAGAAGAAGAAATTGATGCAAAAACAATATGTCCCCCCACTGCAGGGAGACAAAATTAGATGATACCAGGCTTAATCTAGGCCTACCGAGCCTTGAAGCTCTTCAAATTTCAATGCTGTCTTGGCAGACAGCAAAATGCAATGCAGCTAGGCTGAGGGGGCTGCCCCCTATTCAGAACTGATGTAACTACAGTGTGGTGTCACAGTATTTAACTACTTGTGCACATGGCTCCATGAAATCACACATGTGGATTTGGGTTTTACTCTGCACATTTTAAAGATTTTGTTACCATGGTTTGGTCATTAACAGCTTGATATAGACACCTATCAAAATCGTATGTATTATGGACGTGTTTGTTGATTTTCAGGGCCTTTGATGAATGTCCAAACTTCAATGGCAATACATTCACTGCTGCCGGCCGCCATGTTGCCACTTACTTCTCCCATCCAAAACTATTTCTTGCCCGCTGGACAGGACACCAGAGAATAAAATAAATAAAAGCTGACGTAAATATGTTTTCATTCTGCTGTTGAACAAATTTTGCTGGTATATGGTAATGAGAATATTTTCAACGATACATTTGGACGTTTCCATGTCTTGACACTGCCATGCCGGCAAAACATGTATCGTATTTTTGCGATACACTGGCTCACGATTCGATATGTGTATCGACAGTATCGTGGCTTCTTGTATTGCGATGCACCGGTGAATCCTTACATCCCCAGTTTTAAACAATAGAAAAATAAATTAAAAGTTACGCAAAAGTGACAGAAGACACACAGAGACACTTGCACATCACGACACGTGTGCCTGACTGACTGAACACTCCAAGAAAAAGCCCATCGTCTGAGGAGTGGACTGCAGATCAACACTGCCCTCGAAAGAACTTCGACTTGTGCTTGGGCTGTGTTGTTGTGGCCTGTATTAGGTCTGGCCTCTAATCAGTGCCTCGGGTCGTTGCATAAACAGTCCATGCTAAGTGTACCCTTCGTTATAGTAATTTTGTGATAATTTTTATTACAATATAGTTTTTCAGTTAAAATCAATTATATTCTTTGTAATTCTTTGTCTAATCCATTCATAGATGTCAGGATTACCTGGCACATTTTGTGTTACAATATCATAATAGTCTCCCTTTTGCACTTTCATAAATCATCCAGTGTGCTGACATTTACAGGTAACGGTTCTACCTTTAATGCATTGATGAAGTACAGCCATAAAATGGTTATAATGACACCGTCTGTTACCTAAGAAATGTGTCAGATAACTGAATATGTCAGATAAATGAACCAAATAACAAAGAAAATAAACTTTTTTTCCTGGGAAAATTTGTGTCATTACATTGAATATCTGACGTTTCACTGTACCAAACTCGAAAAAGAACAATGACACTTCTTATTTATGAGCACCTGCAAAAAAAAAAAAAAAAAAAAAAAAAAAAAATTGTACTCTGCCTCACAAGTGTGTTCGGGACCTGTTAGCACCATAAATACAACACCAAAGGACCATGATGGTCTTGTGATTTGGTGACCTTAATCAGAGGGACCACAGAAGTCAACAGATGAATCATTTGAACAATATTTTGAACTCATAATAAAATACAATAGTCCCATCTATAGGCCTAATGCCCTGCTGGCACCGTAGCTACACTTACATCTTCATTCCAAAGTTGCAAGTCCTCAAGTGGCTTCTGAACATGTAGAGCTTATGTGATTTTTAATAGTGTGTCATTTGTCCACCAGATGGCACTTTAGGGAACAATTTAGATTTTCAGAAATGTAAAGCAAATTTGCTCCACAAAACAGATTTTGTGTAGCACTCAGCTAATTGTGGGTAGCAATTTATCTTGAGCCACAAACCTTTCCAAAATTTCAACTTAATAGCATGTGACAGTCACTTATTGGCATTATACTTGCATGTTTTTTTATATCTTTGTACATTATGCTTAAAATTCATAATGATTCACTGATGGGATTCAGTGATCTCCTCACTGACTCATTATATTGTAACTGTTAGTAAGCTTAGCAACCAGCAGTCTGCTGACTCTGTGACAGTGAGTGTGTGTGAATGTGAACTGATTGTCTTATTGTGCCCTTGGATCCTTAATCATCTTCTGTAACATGCCTGAGTAACAAATAACATAGTTGCAAGATGATGGTGGTCCTGGTGCATGCAAATGCTTGTAGTCATCTGATCATGGATTGGACAATGATTCATCATTGGTGCATGTTCAATTTTTTTTCTTCTACTTTAAAAAATTTCAATTGCAATTTGGCATTTCAATTTTCTCAAAATGATCACAAAAGTATCATAAACTTCAATGTCAGTCTTTATAATAATAGTATTACTAACAGCTCTGTGAGTGTGTGATTATCACAGTATGGATCCTTTTCAAAAAGGCTTCTCAACCTTCAACTGCACCAGTGTGTATTATTAACTCAACACAGTATTATGTAGTGCTAAAGCTTAGATCTTCAATCAAGCTGCAGCTTGTATTTATATTTTGGCTTGCTAGTATTATGCACTTGTCTTGCTCACTACTGTCTGCACGTAAAACCAATGGATCCTTAGCCAGGCAACTTTAGTGCAGGAGGACCTGGGCCTATGCAAAAATTCAAATGTACAGGAGCAAGGCCAAAAATATCATACTAAAATTAAGTTATATTATACTTCCAACATTTACACTAAAACTTCGTAACTTTGCCCCTTTGCCGCCAAGACGTTTTGCGTCGTCCGCCATTGTTTTTATACTGCTGGAATCCTCAGAATTTCGTCTCTAAATGTAACAAGCTCTCTTATTGGCTAAGAAATAAATATTCCTGGGGTATCCCTCCAAAAAATAGCCCAGAATGAGAATCGAACCTCATTATAAATGCGCTGGGTCATTTCCAGGTTTCTCATTGGATGAATTTGGTCACGTGCAAGACATCGTCCAATCAAACTCGTTGTTTGCCATGTGCTTGAGTCAAGTTCGATTTGTTGTGCAGGTGAACATGTCGCATTCACACAAAGATTATAGGACCAAGAAGCGAAATTTTGACATCATACTTTCGCAAAACGACTTCGATGGAACAGATCTAGACACAGATAAAGGCAGGAATGAAAATTCCATGAGCGAGGCAAGGAAAATACACAGATTCCGTCACCACACGGTGACGAAGCTAAGCCTGATTGAAATTTGCGTAAACACAATGTGTTGTCGATCGCTGTCTCAGATACGTCACGGCACGATTTTTTTATCCAAAGTTTGTTGTTTTAATTTGATTAAAATGTCTGAAAGGATAAAAATCTGTATAAAAGAACAAATGAGGAATGAAATTTATGACCGAAGGCCGGGAAAAATATATGCATATAACGGAAAACCATGCCCGGACTCATGCCTGTTCACACTTGCTTGTGTTGCACGGCCCGTGACCGTGTTTGTTGGTAGAAAAAAAAAAAAAAAGGTGACCAGACACTTGACATCCCATAAGGCATAAAAAAATTTAGGGGGTAAATTGAAATAAAAATTGCACAGAATTATACCTCATGTAATTTCTGACCGACTTTGGGTTGATCACTAGGATTGAATCGCAAAACTCACAGATCCCAGGCATGTTCAATCCAGTATGTCCTCTTTTGCGCAGGCGATTAGAAAACTGCCCGGTGGCACACTGTGTGTGATAGCAGATACTGGCAGAGTGCTAGGAGTTAAGGGTGACCCAAAAGGAAGATGTCAACAAACAGAAAGATCAGAAAGCTCACTGATATATAACATTCTAACATTGGACATGGTCTATATATCCTATAAATTTGGCAAGTCTAGTCCAATTACTTTTCCAAATATGGAATTTTATATCTTTAAAACACATTTTGGCCTACAATTTCCATCAAATTATAGGTGGGGTCACTAGTATCATCAGTAACTTAGTCTTTGACCTCCACAATAATCCCACTCAATTCGGTGAAGATCAAATGTTAAAGATGCTATAGTGTTCACAAAATTTTCATATTTTGACCCCAATATTTCATAATATTGTAGGTGGCGCCATCGATTTTTAAAGGGACCTAGATTTTCACTCACCTTATAAGTCCTGAAAGTTATATTGGTCTAACTTGAATACTGTGGATGGTACTTGGGTCAACGAGATTTTCACATATTGACCTGTAAATTACATAATTCTATAGGTGGTACCACCAACATTAATGTCAACCAAGATTTCCATAGACTTAATAACTTCTAAATGCTTCAAAGACCTAATAAAAAAATTGTGGGGTGCAGAGCATTCACTAGATGATCTCCATATTCAAACTGGCTGTTTGACCTTGACCTTCAACTAAGTTTAAAAAATTGTTACTGTCCAAAATGTGCGCCCCACTTCCAGCTATCCATATATTTCCTTTGTTCAAATTAGAGAATAACTTTATCCAGTTATTGGGAAAAAAAACAAGAGGTCCATGGGCCTAATGCTCTGCTGGCATCATGGCTATATTGCACCTGTTCATTTCAAAGTTGTGAGTCTTCAAGTGGCTTCTGAACATATTTAAACTTAATGGAAAAATGTCCAACTGATGGCACTTTGCTCCACATGTAATCATACCTTATTTGTGCAACTCCTGTGATGAATATTGTTGCATGTGCCAAGCAGCAAGTGAGGCCTTAACTTATGGCCTTAGTGACCTTGCAACAGAATATCAAGGACACCCAGATTATGTAATACAAGAGGCCCATAGGCCTGCCTGGTGCTGTGCTGACATTGCCATTGAAGTCCAAGCTACACCTTCCCATTACAAAATCACCTCTTTCAACTTGACAGGCATGATGACCTCACAAAAAAAAGTTACTTTTCGAGATAAAGAATTTTATATCTTAAAACACATTTTGGCACATAATTTCCATCAAATTATAAGTGGTGCCACCAATATCATTACCAACTTAGACTTTGACCTCCCCACAATCCAACCAAATTTGCTGAAGATCTGCCACAAATATAAGATGCTAGAGTGTTCACAAGATTGCTATATTTTGACCCCTATATTGCATAATATTGTAAGTGGCGCCACCAATATGGAACAGAACTTAGATTTTTATACCCCCTCTGGGCTCTCTCTTGGACATGATTGACTTTAGCCACTGTGGCTAATCCATATGAATTTCTTGTAGCCACAAGAAATTTACTTTAGCCACTCATTTTTCACCCACTTTCAAACATGGTCTCAAAATTATCAAAACATGGCTGCAGGCAACTGCATGCGAAGAATAACCACCCCCCCCCCCCCTCCACTGCACTGATGGGATGCATATCGTTTGCGTACCTACCATGAATGCTATCGGTACATCGTAGTAAATTTGCGTATACAGTATTGGCAAGTTCCTCGCAATAAACGGTATTCTTAAATCAAATTCAAACGAAAATTTTAATATTTCAAATCAGATATCGAGCGTGCGCACCGTCAACATCTTTCCTGCAACTGTACACAAACAGCTGCTTTGGCCATGTGGTCTGACGCACAACACATCACCCGATTGGTCAATTGAGTCACATGCAAAAATGAGCCAATCACGGTTCGTGCTACGGTGTTTTCATCATGGCTTCCGCCCAGTGAACATGTGTGAATTTACGGAGGGAACACACAAACGGGAAGCTTTGTTTTTGTTGCAGCATACGAAAATAAAGATTCCGGTGTTTATTGCAACAATTATTTGGAGTCACAGGCAAATACGCAAAGGTATGGGATAGCGGGAATTGCCGAATGTGTCCCAAATCAGTCCGCGAGACTGCATCAGTTCACTGCAGATCTAATCCAGTGTCCACGCTGTCACTTGCGTGTGACTGGCAGTTGTGTGCTGTTTTTGTCCGGGAAGTCATCTCACGGCATGTATTTTTTTCTAACACTGTTTGAACCCACCGATAAATAGCATTTGATGTTAATTTGCAGAAGAATTTGCCCTGCAAAATATTATTATTTTTTGACGGATTTTACTAGTAAAAAATAACACGAAAATGCACCGCTGCGTCTCAAACGAACAACAAAATGCAGGGTTTCGATGTCGATAAAACTTAAGTGACCAAAATATACTGTTCGCCACCGTGGCGAAAATTTAGTGCTGGTCTAAAATTTTTTTCGCCACAGTGCAATTACTTTCGCCAGTGGCGAATGGCTAGCGAGAGCCCAGCCCCTAGAAGTCCCGAAAGTTATATTGGGCTCACTTGAAAACTATGGACAGTACTGCGGCCACAAGATTGTCACATTTCGAACTGTATATTACATAATACTATAGGTGGAGCCACAAACACTGATGTTGACAAAGATTTTCATACAGTTTATAACTAAAACTCCTAAACGTTACATGGACCTATCTCAACAAATGTGGGGTGCAGAACATTCACGAGATGACCCCAATTTTCAAAGTGGCTATTTGACCTTGAGCTTCAACTCAGATTAAAAAAATTATTATGTTCAAAACATACGCCCAGCATCCAGCTTTCCATATGAAGTCTGTTTGTTCAAATTGGGTCATAACTTTTCGGGTTACTGAGGTAAAAACAATAAACTTGGACAAGCGCCGAACTTTATAAATTCTGGGTCACAGTGACCCAAAAAGCAGGTCAGCAATTACAGTTTTATGTATTATGTAATCAAGTGCAATTTTTATCTGGAGGCTCAATTCTCTTTGCCATTGATGTCCAAGCTACACCCGGCCATTACAAAACCACCTTGTCAAATTTACAGGCATGGTGAATCACAAAAATAGGCCTATGTCACTGATATTACATAAAATTCTACCTTTGGCCATGGTCTGTATATCAGATGAATTTGGCAAGTCTAATCCAATTACTTTTCCAAATCTGGAATTTTGCCTCTTAAAACTCATTTTGGCTCATAATTTGTCAACTTATAGGTGGCACCATTAGTATCATTAGCAACTTAAGACTTTGACCCCCCCCCCCCCCATCCCACCAAACTTGGTGAAGATCCGCCAAAAAATAAAGATGCTAGAGTGTTCACAAGATTTTCACCCCCATATTACATAATAATGTAGGTGTTGCCACCAATATTGAAAGCGGCCTAGATTTCCATACACCCTATAAGTCCTGAAAGTTTCATTGGGCTAACTTGAAAACTGTGGATGGTACCGCTCTAACGAGCTAAAGTTTATGGACTGATCGACAGACCGAGACACATGAGGAGTCGCAAAAGCTCTGTGACTTTTGTCAGCAGAGCTAAAAACAAACAATATGGACAAACGCCTGACTCCATAATTGCTGGGTCATGGTGACCCAAAATGTAGGTCACACAATACTACATTTTTTCCCTGCAGGATAACGTACATTGATGTTGATTTATTTAAACAAGGAGAGAATGAACGATAGCAGATGTCCACACATGCCCTGTTTAAATTTGTTAAAAATAAATATACATGTAAAAAATGTTAAAATCTGACTGTGACTGTCAACTTATGTTTATGTAGGCTCCAACTGTTTAAAGTGCCTACAGGTCGCAGATGGCAGAATATGTTTTTGATTTATTTATTTTTCATTGAAGTACCCTTTAAATTCCTACTGTAGATGAATTAATGTTAATTTTTTTAATTTTAAAAATGATGACAGGAAATTAATAAAAGAATGGATCAACATAAAATATAATGAAATTTATTTATATTTTTTCCTGAAATTGTGCTGTATATCCATCCATAAAGCAAGAGTATGTCAGAAATGAAATAAGGAACAAAACAATTTCATTTTTCAGGGATAGGATGACCCGCAGGTTGGGATAAAAAATTTTACTTCCAAAAGCTAACAGATTTCATATTTATATCCCTATGTGTGAAATAATATTCAAATAAATACTTTGACACTTACTAGGTTAGCGCAACGATTTTATAATTAGTAGCCAAAATTTCAATTTTTATAACAAAGACCTACACAGACTTGAAATCTGTTAAATTTCTGGATGAAAATAAAGAATTTTGGGGAAATTTTAGTAGCCATTTGCTACTTTTACTAGCCATTTTGAAGTTTAGTAGCAATTGGCTATTTTGGCTACTGTTAGCGCTAACCTAGCACTCATAAAATATTAAATGTGACCAAAAGGATCAGCCAAGCTCAGGTCTGCACTTGCATGACCACCATGTGCAGTTTATCACATCCAACAAAAATTAATGTTAATCTGTGAGATGATGTGTAAAGGCAATCAGAGATTACTGGATCCATGCCCCCCCCCCCCCCCCATCACCTCAATAGCATTGCTTATCACAGGTCCCATTTGGGAATGATTGTAGTCAATAAGAATAGGCTATCACTGTGACCCAGATACTTGACCTAGTGACCTACTTTTATGCATGATACACTCTTGTGTCCAGACACACATGTATGTAAAGTTTCATGGTTCTAAGTCAAAGGACAGTACTTAGTTTTACATGAATGATCACTGACTCAGATGCTTGACATAATGACCTACTTTTGTTTCATGACACACCTTTAGGTCAAGATATATACATGTGTGTAACAGCTTTCATGAAACTTAGTTAAATAGTAAAGGAATTATAGCCCAGACACTATTTTACAAGACTACAACACTGTGACCGAGATACCTGACCTACGGCCCTATTTTTGGTACGACACACTCAAGATTATACCCAGATGCACCTGTGTGTAAAGTTTTACTAATCTAACTTGAAGGACAACAGAATAACACCTCGAACATGAAGTATAACATAGTTAGTTGTGTGTTATGGTTTATTGGTGTAACTTACACAGTAAAGGAATTATAGCCCAGACATGATTTTAAAAGAATATGTCACTGTGACCCAGATACTTGACCCAGTGACCTTCTTTTGGTACATGACACACCCTTATATCCAGATGCACCTGTGTAAAGTTTCATCAATTTAAGTTGGAGGAGAAGTGAACTATGGCCTGGACATAAAAAGAGGACAGATGACACACGGAAAAAGCAATTACTATATGCCTCTCTTCCGGTAGAAGGGGGGTACAATCAGTCCAAATAAGCAACTATTATGTACACACAAGTGAATGTGAAAGATCAAGCAAAGTAACTGAATACTTGAGATATTATTTTCATGGCACTTCAACATGTAGGCCCATGCCAAGACAGGGTATTTGACATTTGCGGCCATTGGCCACTTGGCGGCAGCACTGCATGCTGTATCAGCAACATATGTGCTCACATTCATTTTATGAGCCATGTTTTTTTTACAGTACCGGGGTTGTACTTTTAGATCTGTCAGGTATTAAACTGGTTAAAAAAATCCCTCAGTATGATCATTACTGGATAGATTCAAGCCATTGGCTTGGCACAGCTCATGTACAAGACCAAAGATTGGACTAGAAACTTAAGATACGAGCTTCAAAACGTATGTTTTAGCACTGTATTTAGGCGGACATTTGAACACTTGCCAAACAGGCCAATGTAGGCGCAACTTGCCCAATACATGATCCAGTTATGCCTGACAGAGGCAAAGAAATGCATAAACAATTGTTTCTATTCTTTAATGTCCATTCTTATGCTTGATAAAGTTTTGTCTGAATAAACAAGTCTTTTCTATGCCAGCAAGCCCAGGACCTAATTTGTTTTCTTGCCAAATTCACGAACATGATGATATGATCATGATACATCTTTCTCTGTTAGTGCAGTTTGTTTCTGATGCTTTTCCATGAAAATTTCATGCTGGTGAAAAAAAAAAATATTATGTCTTATTTATATCGCCCGTTTTGGAAAGTTCATCAGAAATAGTCTGCACTAGACAGAGGACCTTGGACTGGATATTAAATTCAGGCACAGGCATAAGGCTTTCGCGGGAAACCCAAGCCCTTTCCGATGATGCCCAAGTATAGGCATATTTTACATGTGTTTCCAAATATGGATATCATTGTCAGATTTAAATGCTCTTTACGACAGGAAATTTCAACACACATCAAATTTAGTCGATAAGTGGGGAATACCCCAAAACAGAACACACGTAGGGTTGTTTCCACAGTAGTGAACACTCCAGACATAGCTTTGGAAACAAACATGGCTGTATGAGGAGTGTAAACTCACCTTTGAACTGCAGATTTCAACACTTCTACCCACCATAAACAAGTAACAAGTCTGACAATGCTTACTTATACTGCCTGAACAAGTAAATTCCAATATTTTAAAGCAAACAAATCGTCACTGCTGAAAAATATGATGCGGGTTCAGTCATACTACGTACATTATGACATACACAAACACCTATTTCTGTTACACAAGGGTCTACAACTAACTGTTTTAAGTGTGTTCACTGCACATTTTTACCATACGTGAGGAATTAATTTCAGGAATAGAGAGAACCAAAACCAAAGTAATTCAATGGGGGAAAATGTTACGACAGTACATTCATGTTTCCAAGAATTAAACTGTTTTGACTTTTTTCACCAGTAACACAGAAAACAAACACCTGGAACTGAGCAACGTATAAGGATCACCCAACAACCATGGTCATGGCCACTTCCAGGGCCAAAGTTAACTCTCCAGATTAGCTCGAATAAAATGTGTTTTCTGTTGACTGCACTTCAAAATTTTGGTACACACTGCTTAGATTCTCTGTTAATCTACAGCTAACTTGTGGTTGTAAAGAACAACCGAAATGTACCAAAGAAAATCAGGGTGGTCACGTCACAGTCAGACCTAAAAATTGACCCACACCTCTCAGCTGTGTAGGCCAAGTGCTTGGTCACAAATTTCATTTTAGCATGTGGTGGACATTTTATAAACCAAACAGAGGGCTTCCTGGTTCCTTGCGTTTTGGAATATGTTTTTTTAAGCAGTTTTAGGCCCCCAAAACATGAAGAAGTGTTAGTCTTCACGAGCATCATAATTAATATTTGATTACAATTTATCTATTGCGTTTATGGAAAAAAGTGAAGGAACCGTACCTTGACATGACTACGAAGTTTCATTTTGCATATTTTCAAGTTTTTAAGTACTATATTTTTGGAGAATCCCGAGAAAAATTTCCAAATCGAATCCTTTTGTTAAGTGTCAATTTTTCACCCAAAAAAGGGATTTTAAAATTTTTTCTTGGTGTACATATAATGTAAAGATCCCAAGCAACAAGCATTTGTATAGTTTTATGAATCTAAAAACAACAAGAGGGCTGTGTGACTTACATAGTAATAAATAGGAAAGCTACATTGAACGATAAGTACCTGAATTGAAAATCCTTAAAAATCAGGAATCCAAAGCAGTGCCACCTAGTAAACAACTGTTTGACCCTTCCACAACAACATATCCATCACATTTCAGCTTAATCTGAGGGACGGTTCTGAGAACAAGTGAAAAATAGCAAAACCATACAAAAAATTCATAAAAGAATTTGCAGCGCCACCTGGTGAACAAATAGGGAACTAGGTGTCCCCGGGAGTGTCTATGTACGATATCAAAGCAATTGGGTGAGTGGTTTCAGGAGAAGAATTTTAAGATTTGCCCCCAAAAAAGAATTTAAAAAATCATATAAATCCAAAAATCAACAAAGCGTGACCATTTGAACAAACTTGGTACAGATCCACACAAGGCACATCCTAACCATGTTTGAAGTAAATCTGGCCAATATTATTTAAGTTATGACCATTAAAAGAAATTCCCATGTTAAACTTTCCTATTGAAACTTTTGTTGAGATTTTTGAAAAAAAAAATCATAAAAAATCCAAAGTTCATTGGAACATGACCACTGGAACAAACCTGGTAGACACCCACCCAAGGTACATCCCCACCAAGTTTGAAGTAAATCTGGATGACGGTTTTGGAGAAGAAGTCGAAAATGTAAATTAGCATCAGAATGCCCATTGACTTACATGGTAATCAATAGGAAAGGTGCATTTACTGCAAAGGAGCCGAATTGAAAAAAAATAATTAAAAATCAGCAAGCCGCAGCATTCCCACATAGTAGACAACTTTCTTTGGCTCTTCCATAAAGAACATATCTACCACGTGTAAGCTTTATCTGAGTGACGGTTCTGGAGAAGAAGTCGAAAATAGCTATATAACACACAAAAATTCATAAAAAATTAGAAAACAAACTGCAGCGCCACCTGGTGAACAAAAATAACAACAAGGAGTCCCTAGGTGTCTTCCTGTGTCATAACCATTATCTGAACAAATTTTCATAAAATAAGTTCTGACATGTCTTGGTCACTAACCTTATCATATGTCCAAGTTTCATAACTTAAAACTTTATTTTAGATAAAAAATGTAAATGAAGAAAAAGAAAAGAAAATTTACGTATTTTAATAACAATGTAAGTATGTTTGACAAAATATTTTTAACGTCTTTTAGGAGGGCGGGCTGTGTGTGTGTGTGTGAGGGGGATGCTTTTTGACTTTATATGTGTCAGATTTATTGGACAAAAATTTGGCTAAAGAAGATTCCATTTGGCTAAAAGAAACTTGTAGTTTTAGCCAAATTGGCTAAGGGGTAAAAATTCCTAGCGCCAGCCCAGGGTGGGTAATAGATCTTATGCACGGTCGCCATTTTGAATAAATTAGCGCCATGTTAGGAAATTGCATTCTGGGATTAATTGTAGTACGCTGCTTAGATCAGTCTGAGGGCTCAATTGATATTAGATATCTCGCCGTGATAAGTTTCACTCGTTGTTTAGCGAGTTTTTTCACTAATACGGTCGGACAAATGTAACATATATTTGGTTTCTGAAGGTGTAGTATCGAAACTATCTGGCCTCCAAAAACAATGTGGAAAATTTAAGTCTTTAAGGGGGAAAAATAAGTTAAAGTTAAGGATGTCCTTCAGGCTTGAGCAAATATCATCAATTCACTGTGATGTTTTTTGTTTGCTTGCATCCCTACTCTCTCATCTTTTTCTTTCCCTTGTGGGTAGTTTTTTTTTATTTTTCCCTTCTTTTTCTCCTTTTTTCCGAGTTGACTGTTGCGTTTCGATCGTACTTTAAGAAGTGTGATTTTCTTTGACGCGGAGGTCTGCCTTTTAGTAAGAAATAATCCCTGGACGAAGTGAACATAAAAATGCAACAAAGAGACCGCATCTATCTGGTTGAGCGCGGGTTTCAATGATCTTTCAATGAGGGGAAACCGCAAACTCGTGAACACATCGAATATAGCCAAATGTCATTTTTGGTGCGCTTACTGCCGAACAAAAGGCACAACAATACTAACGACAACTTGCACAAACTTCAACAGTTTCTCTTCAAATCAAGAACGTACACTTGCGTTAGACATCCCTATGGTAATCAAAAGGTTTGAAAGACATATACAAACGAACAAGCGTACGTGCAAGACACATTTTGCTCCTGCAAACACTCTATATTTTTGTTTGTTTGTGTGTGTGTGTGTGTGTGTGTTTCTCTTGGTTTAAACGTAGTTTATTTCTCAAAATACATGTACGAGTGGGGAGCAGGCAACGCCTATACGAGCCCATCCCTTGTGCGGATATCGATGCAACTTTGAACATTTAAGCGTGTTGCACATCTCTGCAATGTACATGTGTATTATTTCAGTAATTCTTTTTATTTCACACAATTACCCTAAAAATACCGACTTAATATGGGAGAACAAGGTGTTAGCGATATGGAATTTGGCTCCTAAGTCTCCAAAGTGTGCTTTCTGAAACCATTAGTACGTGTTAAGTACTTGGCCTTTCTTTGTGTTTGCATAAAATTAATCACCCGGTGCTTAAGCTATAAAGAGTTTACGAGATTAGCACAAGGACTGGTTGCTTAAAAAAACTACTTGCGAAAACAACACGCCAAGAAACAACACACGGGTTGTTAGTTGAGGAGCGCATGGTAAAATTATCTGTAGCTTTAAACGTTAAAATGAGTATTTTTTCGGCTATGATTAAGAAAACTCACCGCATAGGTTTAAACATATGTATCTATACAGGATTGTCCAACATTACTTCTAGATGACTAATAACATGGGTTGTCGAGCTGAATATGACAAAGGTGGAAAAGCAAAATATCAGCTTGTCAATCTGATTAATTTCTGTTACAGATGAACACGTCCCTGTTTTCATGTATGACATTGCGTAATGAAAGTTGAACATTTCCTATTTTCATATCTGACCCGGATTATTCCGAAATCAAAGTTTGTAGAAGAATACCTTAGTTTTGAAACGACTTTGCTCGAAAAACAACCTGTATTTATCTTTGAAAAATCAGTAATAAAGGAAGGAAAACTTGTTATTTTAGGGAGCGTAATCTTTCTTTCTTTCTTTCTTTGTTTGTTTGTTTCTTTCTTTCTTTCTTTTACTTTCTTTCGTTCGTTCTTTCATTCTTTCGCTCGTTTAACTACTAACCTATCTATCTATCTATCTATCTATCTATCTATCTATCTATCTATCTATCTGTCTATCTATCATTGGCCATAGTGCTTACACGTTGGTTGCAAAACACACAATACGATTTGGTTCCTAAAGGAATATGATTCAGATGACAGGGTTACCCAGTTGGAATGGATATATTTAAATTAAATTGTATAGACTGATCGCAATGTGCAAATTTCATCATTCAAAGTTACACGGCAAACGTTGTATGACGAGGTCATGGGCACAAATTTACACAATTTTCAGTCCTTTCCAGGACAGGAATTCTTCTTATCCATTGTTTTACCAGTTTTTATTTGTTGGCAAGGGATAAAATTTGCGTTGTTTGCCGCAGGAATAAGTTGAAAAGCACACAGCCAAATAACAAATTAAACTTCTCATGGCTACATGTGTAATTTCATAGTCGACACAGATATCGCCATAACGGCTCACATACTACAAATAAGTCCACAATGCACTGCGCGTCAAAAAATTGGCGCATGCGCTGTGTTGCGAGCATAAGATCTATTGCAGGTACTACTGTACCATGATTGTACCTGTTCCCATGCAGAACCTGCCAGGGTATATAAAAAAAGAGTGAATGTAAGAACATTTTCAAAAATAAGGTGAAATTATTCTTGGTGCATGAGATGGGAGTACTGCTACTGTAGACGGACCCCTTTATATATCTTTAGTTTTGTTATCTTAGTGTTATCAGGGGCCTGCAATTTATATAAAAGCCTATCGCAGGTCCCTGCATTTAAAAAAATCATTTCTTTGGTGCTTATACTTATTTATATAATAATTTATTAAAAATTTTGATCAATCTTTTAATGCATAAAAAATTATAGCATTTCAGCTACAAACCTGTGCAAAGTAACTTAATATTTTTCCGATTTCATACTTGCATTTCTGCTTTTTTTTATGGTGTGGTCCACCATTGAAATAAGCCAAGGCAAGATTCCCCAGGCATTCGGTACTCCAATTTTATGCATCCTAGTTTGGTGTGCTTTCAGCAATTATATTGCACCATCCTGGCATATGTGTGCATAAATATTATCAGTCAACATCAGTGATAAAGGTTAAGCACATTCACGCTTATTGATTATCTTAATGTATTTTTTTTCTTGCTTTTGTGAAAAAACACAACTTACTAATTACGGGCCAATTTATCTGTCAATTTTCCCTGTATTAACAACCATAATATGGGCGCAAAAATTCTCTAAAGCCTTACATGTATGAATGCAAAATTTGTCTTATTTTAATTGATAACATGGCGACAGTTTTTTGATTATTATTTTTTACTACTTTTCATCAGATTTTTGTGCAATCTAGGGTAAAATAGTCAAATCAGTACAATAATAACTAAAATGTGACTGTGTCAACCATGTGAAGGCAAGATACACAAAACTCCCAAGATAAACCATCTTGCATGCTCAAATTAAATTTTTTTCGGGGGGGGGAGATGTCCCCAGACCCCCCCCCCCAACATGCCTTCAGGCCTTTGGGCCGTGTAGGTCACATTTGGGCCACTGATAAAAAGTACAGACTTTTTTTGGACACTTGGGTCTCTGACTGAGTTTGTAGCACTGGCCTGGGTCGACCAGTATTTTATTAAGGAATGGCAGCTTAACAGTACTTTTTTTTGTTCCATCAATTTTAGGGTTTGGCCTTTTTAGTAGGGTCTGTCAGGTTACCCGAACCACATATTTACTGTAAACTGCTTTCATTTCGCTGTATTTTTATTTTGCTTATTCTGTAGATGGCACATAACCTTGAAAATAATAACAGTGAAACAGTATTTCAATATTGTTTGAATGTGAATTATGTCCAAAACGGTGAAATTAAAACTGCAGTGAAATGTCAAATATACAAAAAAACAGTGAAACTTTATACACGCGAAAATAAAGCAATTTACAGTATTTTTTATTAGGCCTTGGGTAACTTGCCCATTGGTTGAAACAAAATGTATGTTCTTTCCCCTTTTGCACATTACCTCCTTTGATGTCAGTTTAATTTGTCACCTGGGCACAGCCGGAGGCACTTGTAATATACTTAATTTTTTTTTCTGTTTATTGTAAAAAGTGACACTGATCCCTCTTGAACCAGTAACCTTTGGCACCTATTAAATGTCCACAAACCCATTCTTTATTCAGTGGGGTTGATGCCACATTGTCTTGGTGATTTTTTTTAACTTGATTTTTTTGAACTGCTGAATGCACACAATGTGAATATACAGCTGTTAAAGTCTTGCCCAAGACAAGGTGCAGAAGCTAAACTAGAAAATTTGATTTACTTGTTAGCAAATCAGTCTGGGTGCCTTGAGCAACTGCAATGTGACATAAGCTTCAAATGTGTAATGGCATGTCAACAGTATGGCCAAGTTGGTGAAAAATGTTGCAGAATGATATAGGTAGACATGTCTAGCTTTGACCTTTCAAGGTCACTCTAGATCAAAAAAGACAACACCAGATGAAAGCTTATATGTCATTTCCTACTCATGTTCAATAGTAACTATGGCCCCAAAGTGCATCGTTTTCCATATATGCAGAGATTCTAATGCTGTGTGGCCTTGCTTTGACCTTTCAAGGTCACCCAAGGTCAAAAAAAGACAGCAACACATGAAAGCCTATATATCATTTCTTATTCATGTTTAATAGTAATTATGGCCCTAAAGTGCACCATTTTCCATATACAAAGATTTTCATGGTGTGTGACCTAGATTTGACTTTTCAAGGTCACTCAAGGTCAAAAAGGACAGACAATATGTCTATGTGATAGGCCATCCTAAATATATTTGCCATTTTAAAACATGTCACTGTACAATAGTTTTGAAGATATTCAAGATTTGAGCTTTGGGTATTAACCTAATTTGCATAAATGTAAATGTTAGAACTTCAGCCCATGCTTCATTGGACGCACCTATGAGACAGTCCTATGTATTGAAGTTGGGAACATCTCTGTCCATTATAACAGTGTTGAAAATATTCAAGATTGAAATTCTGTGTATTCTCCTAATTTGCTTAAATTTAAATGTTACAACTTTGGCTCATGGTTCATTGGATGGGCCTGTAGCACAAACCTACGTATTGAAGTTGGAATGGCATCTCTATCAATAATAATTTTGAAAATATTCAAGATTTACATTTTGTGTATTCACTAAATTTGCATAAATCCAAATCCTACAATTTTGGTTTGTGGTTTATTGGATGCGCCTACAGCAGAAACGTATATGCAAAAGTTAAAACCGCATTTCTATCTCTAATATTTTTGAAGATATTCAAGATTTGAATTTTAGGTAATCATCTAATTTGCATAAATTCAAATACTACAAGTTTGGTTCATGGTTCATTGGATGCACCTCTATCACAAACCTATATATTGAATTTGGAATGGCATCTCTATCTAATATACTTTTGAAGATATTCAAGATTTAAATTTTCAAAGTTCCCTAAATTAGCTTAATTTAAAATTTTATAAATTTTATTTACTGTCCATTAGATTGAAGATGTCACAAACCTATATGCTGAACTTTGAATTTTGTATCTATCTATAATAGTTTTGAAGATATGGAGCTCTTAAAATTTTAATTGCCCCTAATTAGCATAATTTTGCACATCATGACAATTTCAAATCAGAGAGACAATTTCCCTACTAGGTGTATAACCATGATAAGTTGAAACAATGTAGTTTGCATGGGGTCAGAGAAAAGCTCCGTGCAAATTTGGCAGAAAGAAGGAGAAGAAGAAAGAACTTTGCAAAAACAATATGTCTGGATTGGCACCCAGACATAAAAAGGTGGCCTGGTCATTGCAGATCTATGCAGTAGAGTTGTCCTCCCTGTATGTGACCACTACCTTTTAAGAGACCACCTGCTGTTTGTGGCAAGCCAATTCCTCCTAAAGATACCTACTGTGAAAGACCACCCATCGTATGTGTACATGGAAAAGATTACAACAGTGACATAACAAATATGATCTTCTCTTTTAAGCAGCCCTAAAAAAAGGTGGCCTGGTCATTGCAGATGCAGTAGAGTGGTACCTGCTGTATGTGACCACCTGATGTTTGTGGCACATCAATTCCTTTCTAAAGATACCTACTGTGAAAGACCACCTATTGTATGTGTACATGGAAAAGACTGCAACAGTGACATAACAAATATGATCTTCCATGCTATGTGTTCTCAAGCCTGGACCTCTGTACATGTGCCTATTTTTCCAGTTTATTTTGTATCATAGTTACAAATACTCTTTCGCTTCCCAAAAATTGTGTGAATGAAATTTGGTAGGAATTTAACCGCCCATAGCAAATTTGGGTAATGAAAGTCTAAGGTGACGGTCTTCAGACAAAATACTGTTTGCCTTAGAAGAAAAAAGGAGAAGCAAAATTCTACCTTTCTCTCATCCTTCATAACTGTAGAAAATCCAAGTTCATATATAATCGATAATGTGTTTTAATACTTGAATGAATTTTGAATCCGGTGAACCAATTTGGTTGAAAGTTACAAAAAAATCTCAAGCATGCCAAATCATACTTGTTAGCCACTGACTAATGCACAGTGCTAGCCATGGTAGTACCTTATTTTATTTTGGAAAGTGATCTTAGAAAGTTCATGTGATAGACACAGGTGGCAGTATATCCACTTTCTCTTTATAGTTTCTTTTTTTTTTAAAATTGGGGTTCATAAATGAAATACAGCGGTACCTGTCTTGAGAGACCCCTCTAACAAAAGACTGCATATCTTTTTAAGACCCCTCTCTGAGAACTCTGTACTATCTTTTCCATGTTATTGTACCTATAATGAAAGACCACATTTTGACCCTCCCTTGGGGTGGTCTCTCAAGACAGGGACCAATGTACAACAAAAGGTTGTACGTACATACTCGCCACTTTGTTGTTTGACCAACAAACTGCCAGTCAAAATTGCTCAGACCGCATAAGTTTTTGCCTTTCAATTTTTCAAAGTAAAATTGTACCTTGTAAACCAATATATAATATGCAGGTGTACAATGAACTACCTTGTTCCATGAGGTCTAAATTTCCTGCAACACTTCTGCTGTGTTAATGCAAACAACACTAAATACATGAAATATATATATATCAAACAGTACTTTGAACGTAAATTTCTGTCACTGCCTCTAATTGAAACTTGCATACTAATTTTGTAGAATTCTATGTTTCTTTCTGTGCTAGTACACAATTAATCTGGACTCTCATTGCAACATAATGATCATAAACAAGTTCTTTGCCAATAAATTTTTAAGGACAAAACATGCACTGCTACTTAACTATAATTAACCAGGGCTCGAAAATTCCTATGATCCGACGTTCCGGGACAAGCTGAAGCTCTTCTCGGACAAGTGACTTTCAAATTCAGCTTGTCCTGCGGACAAGCTTTTTTTTTTTTATACGGACTGAAATTACGTCTGTTTGCATGCACGGCAACATTGATAATGAGCAGTCCGAGCCTTCGCGACTCTACATATGCTGGCGATTGCTGCGGTCCGTGTGAACAGAAGTTAGAACATACACACCAATGCAGGCATGTGCGTGGGGACGCCAATGCGCAATAGGTGATGATAATCCCCTGGCCAAAAGTAAACAATCCGGGTTTAAACAATTACATGGTCAGCAGTTGTATTCAACAGGACTTGACTACCTACTTGATTTCTGTCAAAACAAGCAGGTATTTTGACCGCTGCGTACATACAACTACGAGATCAAAGGCACCAGCAGTAATGCATTGGGGCATATTGGCTTTCGCCCGTTTTCAGAGCAAGGTCACAGACACAGTACCTCACCGTCAGTCTAATCTGCCCGAACGATGACAAAGAAACATAAAAAATAAAAAATAAAACTTGCATGGCAAATTCTTGAGCAAAATTAGCATGAAAGGCCATTAATCAATAGGTTCTAAAAGTGTTGGAAAGATCGTGTGAAGGTGACGCGAGTTGACTTCCCGGCCAAACAAAACACACATCTGCCAGTCACTCGCAAGTGACCGCGTGGAGTAATCCACGGTGAACTGAGCATCATGCTGACTGATCTGTCACACATTACGCATTTTTCTCTTTCCCCCCACTTTTGCGTATTTGCCTGTGACTCCAAATAATTGTTGCTATAAACATTGGAATCTTTTATTTTTTCGCATGCTGCAATACAAAAAAAGCTTCCCGATGGTGTTTTCCCTCCGTAAATTTCAGAAGGTTCACACACATTCACAGGGTGGAAGCCATGATGAACACACTGCAACATGAGCTGTGATTGGCTCATTTTTGCATGTGACTCAATCGACCAATCAAGTGATGTGTTGTTTGTCAGACCACATAGCCACTGCAGCTATTTGTTTACAGTGGTAGGAAAGATGGTGACTGCACGCTCGATGTGCATTACAAGGAGACGGATTTTTTCATTTGAAATTCTTTGTTTGCACTTGAATTTAGAACACCATTTATGGATAGGAACTTGCCGATACTGTATTCACAAATTGACAATGTACAGATAGCATTCATTGTAGTACGCAAACGATGGCGTCAATGTGCATCCCATCAGCGGCAACAAGAAAGACGATGCTAAAACCAATACAACTATTAATCTGTATTAAATTGACCTGGAACAGTGACTTCCAGAAATTACACAGTATTTTTCATCGTAAGTCACCCTATGCAAATAGTTTACTTTTAAATCTTTATTTTTAATATTTTGCCAGTTTTACTGTTTACAGTCATGGCTAGAATCGTGGTAAAAAATGACAGATTTTTGCTGATTTGCAAGCGACAATAACTGCCAAATGAGGGTAAATGGTTTGTCCAGGCCTTTATGTATGGATTGATGAAAAAGAATATTACTATGTTTGTTGCACCAGGTTATATTCGGACAAGTGGATTTTAAAATTCACTTGTCCTGCCGACGAGTGCCTTTTAAAAAAAAATTTCGAGCCCTGTTAACACTTGTGAAGGGAATAGTGCCAATTAAAGTGGCAGAAAAGTCAACTATAAACATGGTTCCTAGTAAGGTCAGTACTCAATGGTAGAATGTCATGCTTCCCCTTGACACCATACACCTTGCTATGGACATACATAAATGTGTGTTTCTGTATGCTATGAGCTGTATCAGTCAAGCATGGCAACCCAGGGATCAAGTATATGTGGAAAGATAAATCACTGAATAACAATTTCTGGCTGAATACAATGCCAACTCAGTCATTCAAGTTTTGTCATATCTAGCAACAAACTTCTGGCTGCAGATTATGTTGCATTATTTTCTGTTCATACCAGTCAAATATGATTTATAAGGGTGTGTCTGACTTAATTTGACCTTGTCCCATCTGTTACTTTGAAAGTCCTACAAATTGTCGCCTCAGTATTATACCTATACTGCCATGGGTGTACTTGACAATGGAACTTGTGCGGCATTCTATTATTGAAGCTACTTGATGTAGCTTCGTCTGTGACCATGTTCTTTTGGCAATGCACACAAATCTTCACTACAAAAACATTCAAGTTCAACACTGACACAGTGTCACTTGTACCGTGCAGGGCCAGGGGTCCAGGAGTTATTTTTTTTTTGTACTTTTGGATTCAAATGCACAGCAGCACAGAAAACGATGGGAATTAGCTGGTATACGATAAAGGGATCCAACTGTTTTTTGTTCTGACGGTTAAACACGGCACAGCATGCGACCTGTTATCGGTAATGCTGTGAAACATGGGCAGGCTCAGAAGAACCAAAATAAAACCATGTGAGGGAACGTTTGTTGTCGGCCATATTGGATTTTTGACTGTTGCCCCAGCTGATCGGCATTCAACTTTACAGAACTAAAACTGAAGCCACCTTACCTAGCGATAGTGATGCACTTAGTATTCGGGTCTTGTGTAGTAATAGCCTTCTCCAACTCTTCCAAACCCCCTCCCTTCTTAAGTTTCTTTACCAAACTTTTGACAGCTTTTTCGGACCACTTGTCTTCCTTGTCGTTATCGCCTTTCTTCCAGCCAAGCAAACGCTTCACAATCGGGGGAGTAAATGGTAACATGGAACTCATAGTTACACGGAATATTCACTCCACCACAATCTTCCGTGATCGCGTTCAGCATGGAAGAAAAGCTTAGAACTCTACTGTCACGCACACTGTGTAAAAACATCCAACAAGCTGACCCAGAAATTGTTTCTCCATGCAACTCTTGATACAGACCGAGCCCAACCACACACTAGCTCATGCCACTAAATTTCTTCCGCGCAAAAAATAGTGCTCGCAATAGTCGACTTGATCTTTCAGTTTCAGGTATAAAGACTCTTCGCTTGAGTTATGAAAATCCTATGAAAAAATACATACACAATTTTATGTGTCATATGGTAATATTACGTTCATATGAAAAGAACGAGAAACCCAGGGTCCCAGAAAGAGGCGAAAAAGGACACATTCAGTATTCGTGGGCAAGCGTGATGCGCCCACAGGGCTGTCAATGAACTGCTGTGCGAAAACAGCCGACAAGGCTACTAGTTTTGAAATAGACGTCACAAATGCTGAACACAAGCCCCCCTTTAGTGTTTTAATTACTATGATTCTTGAAACTGTACTTAAAGCTGTACTGTCATGTGCATCACTCAGTTGATTGTATTGCCTCTCTTAAACAGAAAGGATGTCCCAGGGTGTCCCCGTAAGGTTATGACGTCAATATAGGTAACACTGGTCAATGACTCAAATGAGGCCTGCATATTCCCATTGAAGCCAGATGCGGATCCACTAATTATTTCGCAACGCTCTCACATGATAAACTTTGACTCAGATTTCAATCAGTATAAATTGTAAAGTTGCCCTACGAGTGTGTTTGTAAAATTGCGCTTTTTTTAAAAATTTGACAGTCACATGACGCGAAAAACAAAACAGAATATTTACGACTTATGTGGTTCTAAAGAAAAGAACTATAGGGTCGCTTGCATTGGATTACATTCAAAATATATGCTGTAACTTCGTGTAAGGATACCTCCCTCCCCAGCAAGGACTCTGACTCCGCTATATCGCTGGAACTATAAAGCAGACAAGTAAACAAGCAAAGAAACCAATGTGACAGATCTTGTTATGTTTTCATTAAAAAAGAAAAGAAAGCTACTCGAGACACTGCAGGTATCATCCAATGGGGGGGGGGGGGCATCTTTGTCTGACCATTCAATCTTTGGCTATTAGCCTGATTGGCCGAATTGTTTTCATCTCAAGATCATTCAAAATTCCAGAGTTGGCAACACTGTTGCCGTGAAAATCAGTTTGAACTTTCGTCCTTAAACTTTTCACCCACGTACCCTCTTTTAAGGAAAAAAAATGAATAAACGACCATGCACATTTTCATTTCAAGATGCAATACCATGCATACTTTCATACATACATACATGCATACATACATGCATACATACATACATACATACATACATACATAGGCCTACATACATACATACATACATACATACATACATACACACGCATACATAGGCCCATTCACACATACATGCATACATACATACATACATACATACATGCGTACATACATACATACATACACACACACACACACACACACACACACACATACATAGGCCTTCATACATACATGCAGAGCTTTATTATAAAAGAATACCTGTCAAACCAAACATACTTACTAAATTTGTATAATACAAGTTCACATAAGAACAATTTGACTTACCCCTGAACCATAAGTACCCTTCCTAGCTGGATAGCTTATCTTCACGTATTTAGCTTATTCTTCATTTTCCACGTTCATGTTTATTCATTAATATGTGGCTTGTCTTTGCTTAATATTTCGCTTAGACATGGAGCTGCAACCCAGAGAGACGGGTATAGGCTCCGAAACATGTTCTGAGTAGTTATCCACTGAAGACCCTTTAATTTATTTGAGCTAATACAGCTTATGTCAAAATTCTACAGAAGAGCGTGCGCAATATGGACAGTAGTACTTCCATATGTATATAGGTTAGACAGTGACAGGTTAGATGATGGAGAGTAAAGAGTTCGGACTGCAGAATAGGGCAATTACTACTAGGAAATTCTGCTGGAAAAATGACACAAATACAACACAGGTGCTGGACAAAAAGACACAAATACAATACAATACAATACAATACAATACAATCCATACATACATACATACATACATACATATTCACATACATACATACATACATACATACATACATACATACATACATACATAACATATGTACATCCATACATCGAAACTGGAAAAGATGGTCCATAATGTGGGAGTTGAAACCTTGTCCTTATCTACTATGCTTTTTAAGATATTCTATATTCAAATTTTAAATGCCCTAATTAGCATTAATGAGAATGCTACAACTTTTGATGATATCCATCAAATGTACAATGCTGACTAACATATAGATAAACGTTCGAAGGACATCTCTCTCTCTCTCTCTCTCTCTCTCTCTCTCTCTCTCTCTCTCTCTCTCTCTCTCTCTCTCTCTCTCTCTCTCTCTCTCTCTCTCTCTCCTCCTCTCTCTCTCTCTCTCTCTCTCTCTCTCTCTCTCTCTCTCTCTCTCTCTCTCTCTCTCTCTCTCTCTCTCGTTCGTGTCGGCTTAATTTCAGACCCTGCGAGCCAGAAAATCCAACTTCACATGGATGTAGCAGTACCTAAGGTGTTATTTTGCATACCGCTTAGAATAGTCCAGAGGTTGTTTTAAACATATTTTATTAGCAATAAGAAAGCAGGACAGAGCCATACATAAATCCTTCTCATTTTTGATATTTTGATCATGCCAGGACACATAAGTCAAGAATGAGACAAAGGACAGAACAAGACAGATAGAGGGGCAAATATTAACCTAGGAACAAGTAAGCCAGTTGACAGAAGACGTTATGTATCCCGAAGGCGAAATCTACCATTTTTCAATAAAATTTTGGACAGCCAGAAATATTAATTTATTACTTTCTAAGTGGCAAAATTCGGAACCATATAAGACGGTATGTATATTGAAAGGCGCAAGGTTTATAATAATTGTATGAAGACGATTTCGATCGGGAACGAATAATGGGCAAGAGAAGATAAAGTGCCAATCGTCTTCTACTCCCTGACCACATGAACACAAAGGAAACTCCATGATACCAATTTTATAAAGATGTTCTTTCAGCCGACTGCGGCCCATACGTAATCGAGCATGAATAATTGCATAATATCTCTTGCCTAAATTTAAAAACGCTGGATGTTTTTAGTAAGGTACAAGGTTTACTAAGAAGATTAGATTTAAACTGCAAAAGTGTTTGGGAGTTGCGAATATCAAGTGGCAGTAAATTCCATAAACGTGTTGCTAATGGAAAGAAGGATTTGTCAAAAATATCTGTTCTAGCTCTGAAATAGTCCACAGGTTGACATGTAAGCAAATTACGGGCCATTTTGGGGACTTTTGAAAATGTCGATCCCTTCTAGCTTCCAAAGTATTCATCATAGAGGCCTAAATGGACCTCTGGGTAGAAGCCTGCAGATGTAATCCCCTATCACAAATGGCAGAAAAAGAAAAAAATTGACTGACCGAAACCCAGGGTATTGTCTCGATACTTTGAAAGAAAGACCTTGAATTTGAATTTTATTAATCCAGCATAATAATTCAATTAAATATAGACACTTTACATTTGGGGATAAAAACTCCATTGAGCTTATAACATTCCCATCTGATTATAAATTTACAGATGGCATCAAACACCAATGGCCATTGAAAACTACAAACAGTCATTGAAACATTGAGTCATTAAGATGAGTAACAAGAATTTTAGCTTCTTTTTCAATCAAAACAAACTAGGCTCTTGTCGTAAATTTAGAGGAATACTATTCCAGGCTATTGGACCATGATCTTTTATCGCAAATTTATTACCATTAGTTCTTCATCTAGGAACATGTAAGTCTTCCTGTTCCGGGTTGAGTAATAAAGAACATCAAAATCAAAATGAACAAAATCTTTAAAAATATTCAGGACAAGTTTATAAACTGCCTTATAAATAAAAATACAAGTCATGTCACTAGCAATTTACTCAAACCTTGATACTTTGAGACGTGAAAAATAGGATAAGTGTGAGCATTATAAGTAAAAAAAAGCACTAATTTCTTCTGAAGAACAACAATTTGAAATTTGAAGCAGAAGCAGATGCCCAGGAAGTGTTACATCAAAAAAGTAAGGTTACGCCAAACTATATTTTAACTGAGCCTATATATATATATATATTTCAAAATTTCCATCTTATTTTTAATAGCTAAAATTTTGCTCAGTTTATTGGAAATCTGTGAAATATGAAATTTACAATTAAATTTTCGTCTTACAAAACACCCAGAAATTTACAATATGTTGTCTGTTTCAAATCTATCACATTCACCAGAATTATAAAGGATGGTGATCCATTGCATTATTCCTTCTATGGGAAAAATGAAATTTGATTTTCCTATGTTTACAGGTAATCTATTTGATTTAAACAACTCGATTATCCAATGACAAATTAATATTGTTTTCTAATACATCTAAATCATAACCAGTGAAGATGAGACTTATTTCATCTGCAAATAGTAAGGAAAACATATCTCGAGACACAGTACAGAGATTATTAACGTAAAAGAAAACGAGAAGCTGACCTAGTATTGAACCTTGCAGTGCAACACAAGCAATTTCCATCTCGTCATACAAAATCTGATGTTTTCTTTTTTCAGAAATGCAGTAAGTTCTCAAATGATTTTTCAAATATTTTAGAAAAGAAAGGGCAGCACGCAGCACATAAATAGGCTGGTAATTTTGAACAATGCAGGACCCTCCTTCTTGTATAAAGGGATGACATTGGCCATTTTAAAAAACATCAGGGAAAACACCAGTTTGATAAAGACAAGTTAATGATACGTGTGAGAGGTTCGACAATGCCAGCAGAAATATATTTGACAACTTTTGGATCAATTTCATCCAAACCTGGTGAAGAATTACCCTGTAAAATACATACTCATACAGCACAGATCCTCAAAAAGAAAAGGCTTACATATAAATTTATACATTACGTGTGTAGTCCCTCTAATTGATTCGACCGAACATCCTTTATTCCAGTTTGACTCTCTACATTAAACAGAACACACACACACACACACACACACAAATAAATAAATATAAAATTCCATGCACAGGGCCACACTCCAAGAAATAAAGGTTAAGATTCTCAGAGGATCCACCAGATTCTTCTTGCAGCCATTTCAGGAGATGAAATTGTTTTACATTGTGGATACGTGTGGTCTAGCACATTCTTCAAACAGATTTGTAAAAATGTAGTACCCATGTTCATGAAGTGCAACCAATTTAAGATAGAGTGACCAGAAACGCTCGCACAGTGATACATTTTGTAAGCACGGACTGCAAAAGTAACCCCGACTACACAGGATTTTAAAAATTAAATTACACAGAGTTTTCTAGCGTAGGTAATAACTAAATAACTTAATGCAACATAGTGTGGAATGATACATTACAGACAGAAAAAAAAAGAAAAAAGAAAGAGGACTGGAAAAAATTCACGTAAATGGCTTTCCTAATAAAAGGTCATATGAAGACCATGAGTTATCATTAGAAAGAGATTTGCGGAAGGTCAAGCCACATTTTTAGAATTAATAAAAAGCGAAGAAGGCCTTTGATTGTATCACTAGGGATATGTTATCATACAAGCTGTTGCAATGTAGTAAGTTGGGCAAAAGTTTTGCTATAAAATCTCTGCACTATCCAAGAACATAAGCGCCAAAACTGTTGTGTAGACGAACATTATGGTTCAATGCAAAATTTGGTGTATGGCAAGGGGCATTTTTGCTCCCAGTTTGTTTAATAGATTAGGTGCAAGGAATGGGGGCTTAAGATAATCTTTCAAAATCAAATATACCTGATTTTAGGAGCAAGAGAATACCAAGAAAGTGCACTAAATATTCAACTATATTGTAGGGATGGTCCGATTTCAAATTTCACTCGATTCCCAACACCCGATATTTTGGTTCCATCCGATCCCGATTCCCGATCCTCGATTTTCATATTCAAAATACTTGTAAGTAAAATTTAAAAGACAATATTAAATCACTGTCTCTATGTAAGTAAGTAAGTAAGTTTATTCGGTACTATAAGGCCTCAGGCCCATGGTACATAGTGTATTACAGACATTTTCATTTAGAGTGACAGAAAATATACATTAATCCATATAAACCAAATTGTACATGTTCAATCGTTAACGGATTTCACTATGCGGTCTCTCTTTCTAAATGCCTGGAAAACATATGTTGCTGTCTGACATATGACTGAAGGATTTTGAGAAATCGTGAGAGATCTAAATTTTTCTCCATTAGTCTCTATGTTTATTACTATCAACATAGTATGACCTCTCTCTCTCTCTCTCTCTCTCTCTCTCTCTCTCTCTCTATATATATATATATATATATATATATACATACATACATATATATATATATATATATATATATATATATATATATATATATATATATATATATATATATATATATATATATATATATATATATATATATTGCAGAAACAAAAAGTGAGAGAAAAAATCATGCACAAGTCTCCCCCAAACTTGATGTATACATTATTATATCCGAGAAAGAGCCTTCTTGTAAGAGCGACTCGAGTTCATGTTTACAATTGGAATTTTCAATACTCAAAATTGAGGAATCTCAAATTCCTGTTAATGGAGAGCAGCTTGTCCACTTTGTCTGGTTGCACTCTAGACATTTGATCTGTCACTATGTGACCTGCCGCACTAAAGGCTCTCTCAGAGGGTGCCGAGGAAGCTGGGGGCACACAGGTACTTTCTAGCTAACTGCTTCAGTATATCATTGTTGTGACCACATATGCAAGCTCATTGAATAGATGCACATAATTATTTGGTTTAACAACTTGTTTAAATCAGTGTGCATGTACTTGACTTAATTTGACTGACAAGATATTCAGATTGAATGCGTAATTTAATGTAAGCTTGATTTTAAACTTTTACTTTTATTATTTGAATAGCCAGAATCGGGTATCGGGTGCCTTTTTAATCCGATACCCGATTTTCCCCAATACCCGATACCCGATTCCAAAATCGGACCATCCCTACCGCATTGAAAGCAGCCTGATATTGTTCACAAAATGTAAATACTTGAGAAGAGGTGTTTTTGACGGGTTTTGGAGTTTAAGGATAACGCTTATGTTTTAGCAAGCTGGGGAAAGCACACCCTCTTTGCTTTAATAAATGAGTCTGAAAGTTCAAAATAGGCTTCTTTTAACACAAACAAGTCTCTGTATACGTTTGGCATGATGCCAGTTTTGCAATACTCTACTGGCATATGGAGGGCAAAAGAATTTGTAGATATAGAAACCTACGGCTGCCTGAGAACTAGTCGATATTTTTAGGTGTGCATAATGAAGCACTTATTCATGATCTGCTTGGTGACATGGAATGGCCAAAGATACAGGTATTACACGAATATTATGTGTTTTTGGACCCGAATGATGAACCTGGATGACAAGAGATGAAAGAACAAAATTTTCGAATGGGGTTATGGATTAAGCAAACAAAAGTGGTCCAATAAAATGACACAGATACAGATAGAACAAGACTACGCGTAGTATTTTTGCAGATCATGCATCAGCGGCCTTGTGATCGATCTGTAGGCTCTTGACGGTAAACTGAATGTACTTCAGCAAGCTTAATTGGGGAGTATCCGTAGATTACGAACTGAAATAACGCATATATACTCTTTAAAGATATTTTTCCTCACCGGAGAAATATGAATGACTCTTTATTGACTGCGCTGTTACATAAGATACAGCAATATGTCAAATATACAACATGTGCACATGTAGAGTATGAAAGAAAAAAAAGAAAATCACATTAAAATATGCACACAATCAAAAGAAAAATGTAACAAAAACAGTACAGACACGTACAGCACAGTGCAGTACAATAAATACAAAAGATTTACATCACTTATCACCTGAAATGAAAGTAGAATGCAATCATCAAATTGGCACGGTATTACATGATTACAGTGGTTTCTCTCTTAGGGCAATGGCTTTGTCCATGAAATTTTCAAACAGGTATACGAGTTCTGTGTCATGCAGTACCATAATAAATTTAAACATACTCTAATCATCATAAGCATCCGAATTACAAAATATTTCGCGTATACTCTTAAACAGATTTTCTCTTGGATTTTGAAATTTGGTGCATGTCATAACAAAATGAAATTAATTTTTAAGTTCTTGGCAAGTGTCACAAACTCTCTAGCTAACAGGAACTTTGGTAGGACACTTATGTCTTCCTGTTTCTATATGTAAATTATGTGCACTAATGCGTAATTTAGTTATATTACTCCTTGTTTGGAAATTTTTTATAACATCTAAATAATGCTCAAATTTAAGTTCTGTCTTAAAAGATGTATACGTTCTCAATTTAGATTCGTTATTTTGATTCAACATTTCATTTTTTCACTGATTTCGAAATTTGTTTTCTGCTTTATTACGGAAAAAATTAGAAGGAAATTCATGAAAAAAATCTTCTTGGTTATCCCAAAGTTCCTGCAGCCCGAGCAAATTAAATGCATCTTTTACAGAATTTAACCAAGATGATTGATTTGCTTGAGATAAGTCAACATTACATTTGTATGCGTTAAATAATAATGAATTTAGCTCCATATTGACGATTCTAAACCAGTTTTTACAGACAGAAGATAATATTCAGAATGACAAAGGGATCTTTCCTAGTTCTCCGAATGCTGCAATATTGCATGCTTTACTATGTAACCCGAGACAATATTTAAGAAATTTTGTATAGAATTTTTCGAGCTCAATTTTAAAATAACCAGAAATATTATCTTGTACAAGGATTTTCGACGGAATTACAGTATAAGCGCCCCATATATCGGACGCATATAGTAAAATTGGCTGCATAACTTTTTCGTATAGAGATAAGTATTGTTTTATATCCGTATCTCGTAGTAAATATACCCTCTTTGTTCTTGCCAAAACTTTATTTGCTTTATCACATAATAACTTTATTGCACCATCAAAGGAACCAGTTAAAGACATTTGAATTCCTAGATAAAGATAAGTCTTGACAATGTCTAGTTTAATACCACCAAATAAGAAATTTCTATTAATTAATTTGCCCGTTTTGTTAAAAATCATGACTTTAGTCTTTTCAATATTGAAATTCATTTTCCAATTTTTGCAATAATCACTCAAAATATTTAGACAATTTTGTAGTCCTGATTCGGTTTCAGATATCAGTATTAAATCATCAGCATAAAGAAGACAATTGAATATTTTCTCGTTTAAAGATACTGGATCACACGATTCATTAAATCAGGTTGGTAAATCATTGATAAAGATGTTGAATAAAGTAGGGCTGCTCACACATCCTTGTTTTACCCCTCTTTTTACCGGAGAAATATGTAATGTCTCTGTGTGAAGTAGAAAAGAGTGATCGTTATTAGTTCAGTTACGCCTTGGGATTGGACTTAAGATTGGAATAGGTTGGTACAGACATTTGGCAGCAAATAAAAGAATTTGTGACATATGTGTAACTTAGACATCGTAGATCTATAAATCTCGTTCTTTCATTTTGTTTATACATGCAAAACACACACACACACACACACACACACACACGCACGCACGTACGTAGATACATACATACATACATACATACATACATACATACATACATACATTGGGGGAGTGGGGTCTGAATGCTTGTGAAGATCACTTTTCCCTAAGCTGAGCCATTTTTTTTTTCTGCGCACAGAGACCTTGGTATTCGGATATGCACTTCCGAAACTTGTGCCACTCCTCATGCATGATTATATAGAGGGCTGTCACTGGCCACCGACTATAGTATAATATGTTTTGCCTTATCACACCAGCATTAGCACTAAAATCGGAGGGTGCAAGAAACTGAAGCAAGGAGTAACAAACTACAGTGATAAGTTCAACGCATCTCATAGAAGTTAACACACATAGGATGTTGATGGTTTTTGGCTTCAAGAATTCAATTTGAAAGCCAAAAATGCTTGGGTTTATGCAGATACCACGCTGGATTGTATTTTCAGTTGTATGCATTGTTATTCATTTCCTCATGATTGGTGTAACCGTTGAGGGATCATCGACTGTGCATCTATCCGCTGGAGACGATGGAGGACTAGGTGTAAACACTTCACCATCGTCAGCATCTTCACAAGGGAGTGTCGTAAGAGTGCAGCATAATACAAATGGAGTAAACATCTACATTCCGTATAGATTCGAACCACAGGACGAAGCTTCCCATGACTCAAAGTATGCTATTATATTACGGGAACTTGAGCACCAGAAACAGATGCTGAAAGAGAACAAAATGGTAAATTGTTGTTTGCGTGTCTGCTTGTTCGTTTTCTTTCTCCTTTTTTTTTTTTACTTTACACCAGTTTGTTGTCATTTGTTGTGTCACGCACTTTTAAAATAGACATTTTTTGCTTCATATTTTATATTCTTGAAATATCACATGACATTCAAACACACAAGTTAAATGAGCGAAATACTTTGACACGACTTGATCTCAAATGCCTAATATCCTAAATTCTTCTTGCGAATAAAAAAACGTTGCATGATGTCAATGCGATACATATCCTCATAATTAGGCGTCTCAGACATGAACGAAGATTTCGCTATTAAAATTGCATGTATGGTGAAGTGTCATAACCCCAAACTTCTGTGTTATCGTAACCTTTCCTAACAATTACAACCAGTTTTTGCGAGGCCACTCTTGAGGGAAGGGATTTAACTGAAACAAAACTTAAGTCTACCCACTTCCTACAATCAAAACATACTGAGTTTTTCTCCATGATCATACAATCAGAACTTGCTAAGTACTTTCAACTCCTTAACTGTTTTCCCATATATATATATAATGTGTGTGTGTGTGTGTGTGTGTGTGTGTGTGTGTGTGTGTGTGTGTGTGTGTGTGTGTGTGTGTGTGTGTGTGTGTGTGAGGCCTATACAAATACTGAGTGGTAGGGAATCCAATATGAAGTTTTATGGGACGACAAAATGTATATTGGGCGAGGCGAAAGCCGAGCCTAATATTATTTTTTGGAGTCCCGTAAAACTTCATATTGCACGACCTGTCATCCAACATTTGTTACATTCTGTAATTCACGTAATGATACACCTTGATCCAGCAATCATTACTCACGAACTCAGTACTTATTGCTGTCCGGTTGATTCAAATTGACCTACCACATGGATCTAAAACACGTGGTGTGACGTTCTGTCATCCATATGGTGCACGTCGTAACGTGACGTCGGGTGCATGCTGTAACGAAGGGATACTGACGGAAGACCAGAGTTTTCCTAATATTTGTGGAACTAAAGGATACCTATGCCAAAGATATGACAACTCTTTCTTGTATCAAGCTTTGTGAGTGTTTGGAGATGACTATGACTTGTAAACACTGAATTTATCAAGTTGATGGTTTTGCAAGAGGAATATATTGTGTAACGTTTGATACAGGGATTTATCCGTACACACGGGTACTTCCATGCTGAATGATATGAATGAATCAAAACAGCAATGCAGCTAATATGAATGCCCCTTATTGAGACGGAGCCATTTTACGGAGAGTTTACCATGATTAACTTATATGCAGAATCATGCATATATGCAAAAATAATTTGTACTGAAAGTTTTCAATTTGAACTTGCATTTTGTTTCTACATGCGTTTGTAATGAGACAAAAATTGAAATGGGCCATGAAGAAAAGATTTTACTTGCACTGACCCAAATTTCCATTATGTTGGGTGATATATGATCAACCAGATTCCATTATTTCCTGTTGATTGCTAAAATGCGGCATAGCAACATAATTTGTGTAGGTGAAATTACATCCACCTCACCACCAATGTGAAGTAGACATATACGTGTTGGAACGCGATAAGCTGATCCTTTGGTTTTGATATTTAAAGCAAAAATTAACAATATTTATCTTCGTAAACTAAACCAATTACCATACATCATAATACATGTCTTAAGTAATGTAGAATGTCCGTTATAGTGAAATGAGTATATAACTGTACATAAGATATCATTCAAAGTAACATTATGCACACATGTGATTCGAAGTAACATTATGCACACATATGATGTCTTGCGCGATAGGTACAACACAGTTTAAATTTTCTGTGCAGCCGCACGCGTTATCTTTACTCAAGATATTCCTAATTTGTGTCTGTACAAACGCATGTAGTAAAAAATGCAAGCTCAAATGAGAAACTTTCCGTAAAAATTAATTATGTATAAGATAGTAAATGTAACTTATTAAGACACATGGTAGCGGATAGTCAGTGTCGATTGCATATAGGTGAGAATGAGCGCAATGGAAAATAGCGCATGACCTACAAGAATGACAGAAACCAAGGGTCAAATTCGAAATGTAACTTATTAAGGCACATGGTAGCGGATAGTCAGTGTCGATTGCATATAGGTGAGAATGAGCGCAATGGAAAATAGCGCATGACCTACAAGAATGACAGAAACCAAGGGTCAAATTCGAAATTTATAGCAATACAGTGAAACTCTTTGCATATTTGCAGAAAATTTGATAAATTTTTGCACATTGAGATACTGATTTACAATTTTGCACTGTGTCAATTCGTTTAAACAACGTACGTATTTTCAGAATAGGCCTACATGTATTTACCTGTAAAATTAAAATATGCGATGTTACGAATTTTTTTTACTCAAATATACGTTTATATCTTTATCAAATATTAAAATAGATGACGATAAAACTTAACATTCTATACAGAAGATATACAGATAAATAGAAAAGAAGATTTGCTTGACAGCAAATCTGTCTGAGTGCCTTCAAAAAGAGAAGTTTGAAATTCTATACTTTGCCATTCTGCAACATAATCTAAATTTTGTATATTAGCCTAATTTGCATAAATCAAAATGCTACAACTTTGGTTCTTGGTTCATTGGATGTGGCCATGTCACAAACTTATACACTGAAGTTTAAATGACAACATTATCTGTAATAGTTTCGAAGCTATTCAAGATTTTAATTTTGTGTATTTGCCTAATTTGCACAATTAAAAGCCTATAATTTTTGTTTATTTTTCATTGGATGCGGCTATGTCACATTCCTACAAATTCAAGTTGGGATGGTACCTCCATATATAATAGCTTTGAAGTTATTTAAGATTTAAATTCTGTCTATTCATCTTATTTGCATAAATTAAAATCGTACAATTTTGGATCATGGTTCACTGGATGTGTCAATGTTACAAACCCATAAAATGAAGTTGGAATGCCATCTCTGTCTATAAAAGTTTTGAAGCTATTGAAGATTGAAATTTTTCATATTCGCCTAATTTGCATAAATTAAAATCCTACATTTTTGGGGTTCATGGTTCATTAGATGCTTCTTTGCCACAAACCTAGAAATTGAAATTGGAATGACATCCCTATGTGCAATAGTTTTGGAGGTATTCGACTTTGAAAATTTTCAGTGCCCCTTTAGCAGGATTTAAAATTATACAATTTTCTTTTACTGTCCATTATATTGGCAAGTGTCACAAACTTAAGCATGCACATTGAAATTTTGTGTCTATCTGCAAAAGTTTGGAAGATATTGAGCTTTTAAAATTTTAATTTCCCCTAATTTGCATAATTTTAAACATCATGACAATTCCAAGCGATATGCACAATTTCACTGGTAGGTTAGCCACCATGCCAAGTTTGGTAATTTTCGGAATAATAGTGTCTGGAAAAAAAAATAAGAAAAACCCCAGACAAATCTGGTTGTAAACAAAGGAAGAGCTAGAAAAGAAGATTTGCTTGAAAGCAAATCTCTCTGGGTGTTTTCAAAATGAGATCAGTTTGAAATGCTACAATTTGCCTTTTTTTCAACATAATCTTAGTTTTGTGTATTAGCCTAATTTACATAAATTAAAATGCTGGAACTTTAGTTCTTGGTTCATTTGATGTGGCCATGTCACAAACTTATAAACTGCAGTTTGAATGACACCACTGTCTATAATTGTTTTGAAGCTTTTCAAGATCTTAATTTTGTGTATTTGTCTAATTTGCATAAATTAAAAGCCTACAATTTTGGTACATGGTTCATTAGATGCGTCTCTGTCACAAACGTACAAATTGGAGTTGAAATGGCACCTCTATGTGTAATAGTTTTGAAGACTTTCAAGATTTCGATTTTGTGCATTTGCCTTATTTGCATGAATTAAAATCCTACAACTTTGGTTCAAGGAACATTGGATGCACCTATGTCACCAACATATTGAGTGAAGTTGAAATGGCACCTCTATCTTTGATAGTTTTGAAGCTATTTAAAGATTTTAATTTTGTGTATTTACCTAATTTGCATGAATTTAAATTATAGAAATTTGATTCATGGTTCAATAGATGCGGCTATGTCACAAACCTACAGGATAATGCTCGAGATGGAACCTCTATGTATAATAGTTTTGAAGTTATTCAATATTTAAATTTAGTGTATTCATTTAATTTGCATAAATTAAAATTTTCACAATTTTGGTTCATTGGATGCGGCTATGTTACAGACCCACAAGTTGAAGTTGGAATGACAACTCTATCTAGAATAATTTTGAAGCTATTTAATATTGAAATTTTGCGTATTCACCTTATTTGCAAAATTAAAATCCTATAGTTTTGGTTCATGGTTCAATGGATGCCGCTCTGCCACAAACCTACAAATTGAAGTTGGTGGGGCACCTCTATCTATAATAGTTTTGGAGATATTCAGCTGTGAAATATTTCATGCCTCTAATTTGCATAAATTAAAATCCTACAACTTTGGTTCATGTTCATTGGAGGCGGTTTTGCCACAAACCTGGAAATTTAAGTTGGAATGGCACCTCTATCTATGATAGTTTTGGAGATATTCAACTTTGAAATTTTTCAGTGCCCTTATTTAGCATAATTTAAAATTATACAATTTTCATTTACTGTCCATTATATTGGCAGGTGTCATACACCTATGCATGCACATTGAAATTTTGTGTCTATCTGCAATAGTTTGGAAGATATGGAGCTTTTAAAATTTTAATTTTCCTTGATTTGCATAATTTTAAACACCATGAGTATTCCAAACGATATGCACAATTTCACTGTTAGGTCAGTCACCATGGCAAGTTTGATGGTTTTGGGAATGATATTGTCCGAGATTGCCTGCAAAGCGACTGGTTACGAGGCACGCACATGCGTTGCTTCCTCTCACGTATTCGGCAGAGCAAGATAAGTCGTTTAGCCGCCAATTTCCGAGAAAACGTCCGGACAAATTTGGGTACCATGGAAAGAAAGAAAGAATCTATCTATCTATCTATCTATCTATCTATCTATCTATCTATCTATCTATCTATCTATCTATCTATCTATCTATCTATCTATCTATCTATCTATCTGTCTATCTGTCTATCTGTCTATCTGTCTGTCTGTCTGTCTGTCCATCCATCCATCCATCTGCCCATCTACCCATCCACCCACCCACCCACCCATCCATATATCCATCCATCCATCCATCCATCCATCCATCCATCAAAAATCCATCTATCTAGCTATCTAGCCGGGTAGCTGTCTGTCTTCCAAGTGATCAATCTTTCTCTCTGCTTCTGTCATAAAATGTTAAATGCTAAAGTATCTAGGTGTGTCTTTCAGAAGCTATTTTGTTGCATTCTAAGTTTTCAGAAAAATATTTACATTCTGAAAGAATCACGGGTTAAAATGCGCTCACGAATAGCCATGCTGTTATGAACTCTAGCCGACAAATACACAAAGGTAATAGGACATAGCAATGTCATGATTTCAACTTCAAATCCATCTGTTTTTATTATTTATTGCAATGATTAGACAAGGCTTGGCACCGAAAACATTTCAACTTGCCCCTAAAACAGACTGAGTAACGTGTTTCATTTATACTCCACCTGCGTGGAAATTCAGGCCCTGACAAGCAATCTACCTGTAAACATAAATGAACCCCTCTCTCAATGATTTCAATGTGCATGATTTTTGTGCAACTTGGTTGTTAAGTGAAGTTTACCTTAACTTGTAAATTGTTATTTTACTGGTATACTATCTTGATTGGCATGTATGTATGAATGCATTTATCATGTGCTTGCATAGGGACCCATTTAAAAGAAACTATTTTGACTGCTTTATGGGCTACCTGGTATAAAGAATATAATAAATCGCGAAAACACTGGGGCAGGGCATTTAACAGTTCCAATGGTGTAAAACAGGGTGCCATACTTTTGTAAATTTTACTGGGTGTCTATGTCGATAGATTGCGGATACAGTGGTGGAAAATAAAGTGAATACGGATGTCATATTGGCCATAGTGTTGAGGACATTGTTTTGACGGCTTCCCCTCTTACATTCACGACCACAATTTCAAACGTCTGTTCAAAGTTCGTAAATAATTAAAAAGTGATAGGTCAAACTAGATTGACACTTTTTCACATACAACTTCCTTGCCAGCAAAGAGAACACTTTTTAAAATTCACGTCAACTTGTATCCCATTTTACAGCTATCCGCTGTGGGACTTTTTTGTGAGAGAAGACAGGCATTTTTATGAACACCCGATGAAAACCTTCACATATCTTTGTAAGTTCCATATCAAAGTCGTCAAAAGCTGCTGCTATTTACTTGCTGAAACACACTAGTGGAATTAGAGTTAAGCTAAAAGTTCTTTGTAATTTGCCAGTTAAAATAACGGCAAAAACAATGTGAAAATGGCTCCAAATAACCAGTAAACCCATATTCAGGAAGTTCGAATGAAAATTTGTCCGATGTTAGATGTATTACAGTCACCTCTAATATATATGAAGTTGACTGTGCTCCAGTTTTGGTAGGCGATTGTCAGATGACCTAGAAAAGAAGATTTGCTTTACAGCAAATATCTGTGTTCAAAACTTGAATAAATTTAAATGCCCCTACTACTGTTCACTGTTCATTGGTTGGGTGTAAAACCAATTGAAGATTTTAGTGGCGTATCTTTCTGTATTAGTTTTGAAGATGTCCAAACATTTTAATTTTTTGTTAATTTTTCCAAATGACACAAAGTAAAATTCTGCTAGTTTGTTTTCATTTGATGTGCTCTACAACACAAATCTATGGATTGGACTTGGAATGCCAGCTTGAGCTGGGGTCCATGTCTCTGCTGCTGAAAACCTCCATTTTCACACCATTTAAAGTCATTCTGGGCACCTTTGACATCAGCCTCTGACTGTGATAGTGAGAGACTTTTGACCTAAGCGCTGAGCTCTGACCTTAACATTGACCGTCTGACCTTGATTTTGATTTTTGACCTTTAGAATTACCTCAATTTGACATTGGCCTCTGACATTGACAGTGACTTCTGACCTCGATATCGACCTCTGACCTTGGTATTGACTTCTGACCTTGACAATGACCTATGACATTGATAGAGGCCAATGACTTAGACCTATGTCCTTGTTATTGACCTATGACCTTGACAGTGACCTTTGATCCCGATATTGACCTCAGACCTTATCTCGATGCATAATTTCCTCTGGACATCCATATAGTCAGGATATCATAGAGTGCATGATGCAATTTTAATTGCCCTAATTTGCATAATTTTCAAACTGTCAACTTTTTTGAACGGTACACAGAACCACACTTTTGGTGCTATACTCATGAAATATTTGAAGTTTGGATCGAGTTGTGTCTAAGTTTAAGCCGAGCAAATACCGAGTGGAAAGAAAGAACTTCAGAGGAAACAATATGTGTTCACACACACAGATACTCGGGAGTTACATTGGGACATAGAGAATGCATAGGAGACTTGCAGATAAGATGTTCAAACGGTATATGTAACTTAGTAAAAGTTGGGAATGAAGAAAATGGTCGTTTTTCCAATAAATATGTAAAGCATTTAACACAGTCAACAGAACTTGACTTAACGTTATTGCTGATGCGCTTAAAAGGAAAATCAAAGGAAACTAGAAAAGAAGATTTGCTTCAAAGCAAATCTGGTGCCTTCAAAAGTTGTAAATATGGCTACATGAAAATTTCAAAGGTCCCAATGACCTTGGCCTTTGACCTCTAGAGGTTATCTGTCAATTACAAAAATGTGCAGTGTAGCAATACCTACAATATGCCGATGAGATGACTGAAAGTGGATGAAAATTGACCAAGTTATGACTAGATAAGAATTTCAAAGACCCGTATGACCTTGACCTTTGACCTTTAGAGGTCACATGCAAACAACTAAAATGTACAGTGTTACAATATCTACAATTTAAGCCCAACACGAACCAAATCAGATGTAAATTAACCAAGTGATGGTTTGATGAACATTTCAAAGGGCCAAATGCCCTTGACCTTTGACGTTAGAGCTCACATGTAAATTACAAAAATGTGCAGTGTTTCAATGCCCACAATTTGAGTCCAACATGATTACAATTGTATGGAAATTTCCCAAGTTATGGCTGAATAAATTTTTCGAAGGTCCAAATGACCATGACCTTTGACCTTTAAAGATCACATGTAACTTAAAAGCAAATCAGATGAAAATTGACCAAGTTATGGCAGGATGAAACTTTCAAAGGTCAAATGACATTGACCTTTTACCTTTACAGGCTACATGTAAGTTCCAAAAAAATGAAGTGTTCCTATACTTACAATTTGGGTCAAACATAGTGAAAAGTGGATGGAAATTGACAGAGTTATGACTGGATGAAAATTTCGAAGGTTCAAATGACTTTGACCTCCGACCTTTAGAGGTCACGTGTTAATTACAAAAATGTACAGTGTTACAATATCATTTCTTAAAGCCCAGAATGAACCAAATCAGATGAAAATTAATCAAAAAGAAAATTTCAAAGAGCAACATAACCTTGACCTTCGCTCTTTAGAGGCCACGTGTTAATTACAAAAATGTAGAGTGTTATAATATCATTTTAAAAGCCCAGCATGAACCAAATCAGTTGAAAATTAATCGAGTTGAAAATGTCAAAGGGCCAAATAACCTTGACTTTTGACCTTTAGAGGTGACATGTACGCTATGAAATGTGCAATGTTACAATATGTCCAATTTGAGCCCATCATGATCAAAATCGGATAAAAATTGGCCAAGTTATGGTTTGAAGAAATTTTCAAATGTCAAAATGACATCGACGTCTGATCTTTAGAGGTCATATGTAAAAAACTGTGCAGTGTTCTAACACCTACAATTGGAGTCCAACATGATAAGAATTGTACAAAAATTGTCCAAATGGTGGCTAAATGAAAGTTTCAAAGTTTTTTAATTTTAGAGGTCACATGTAAATTACAAAAATGTGCGGTGTTACAATAGCTACAATTTGAGCCCAACATGATCGAAATTGGGTAAAAATTGATCCAGTTATGGCTGGATGGAAACTTCAAAGGTCCAAATGACCTTGACCTTTGACCGTAAGAGGTCACATGTATACTAAATTAAAGTACAGTGTTGCAATATCTGCAATTCAGCCCAACATGGTTAAAATTGAATAAAAATTGACCAAGTTATGGCTAAATGAAAATATCAAAGGTCAAAATTACCTTGACCTTTGACCTTTAGAGGTTGCATGTAAAATACAAAAATGTGTCGTGTTACAAACACATGAACTAAAGTTGGATTGGTTAGCTGTACTTATGATATTTTTGGAGATATTCAAGATTAAACTTTTCAAATGGCCCTAATTTGCATAATTTTCAAAACCGTTGAACCTTTTTACACGAACTCAAGACTTCATGTATAGATATATATGATATTCTTGAAGATTTAACTTTTCAAATGGCCCTAATTTGCATAATTTTCAAAACCGTTGAACCTTTTTACACAAACTCAAGACTTCATGTATAGAAGTATAATCCCACTAAGTTTGTGTGCTAATAAGCATGGTTTAAATTGCTACAACTTTCGTTTTAAATTCATAAGAATGGTCAATAACCCCCTAGAAGAAGTTGGAATGACATCTCTATCTATTATACGTTTGAAGATATTCAAGACTTAAAATTTCAAATGCCCCTAATTTGCATAATTTTAATCATCTTCATTCTTCTGCCTACAAAGGTGCGCTGCTTGTATGGAAGTAAAACCATGCCATTCTTGGAGTTTCTATGTACAATAGTGTCAGAGAAAGATGTCAAACAAATTCACTGGTAAATAAAGAAAAGAAGGAAGAAACTAGAAAACAAGATCTGCTTCACAGCAAATCTGTGGCTGCCTTGAAAATGAGAACAGTTTGAAATGCTACACTTTGCCATTGTTCATCATAATCTAAATTTGGTGTATTAGCCTTATTTTATGGATGAAACGCTACAACTTTGGTTTTTGGTTCATTGGATATGGCCATGTCACAAACTAATAAAGTGAAGTTTTGAATGAAACTACTATATATAATAGTTTTGAAGCTATTCAAACATTTTAATTTTTGTATTTGCCTAGTTTGCATACATTAACAGCCTATAATTTTGGTTTATGGTTTATGGTTTATTTGATGGGGCTATGCTGCAAACCCATAAATTGAAGTAGGAATGGCACCTCTATCTATAATAGCTTCGAAGCTGTTCAAGATTTACATTTTGCAGAAATCAAAATCCTACAACCTTGGTTCATGGTTCATTGGATGTAGTTTTGCTACATACCTACAAACTGACGTCGGAATGGCATGTCTATGTATAATAGTTTTGGAGATATTCAACTTTTTAATTTTTCGATGCTCCTTATCAGCATAATTTGAAATTCTATAACTTATATACTGTCGATTATATTGATAGTTGTCACAAACCTATACATGCACATTGTGGTTTTTTTTTAGTCTATCTGCAATAGTTTGGAAGGTATGGAGCTCTTACAAAACTGTCTCTCTTCCTTTATACAGAAACAAATTTTAAAACAAGCTGTCACAAAACTACATGTTCAATTGTACATGTACCTGTGAACTGAGACAAGCATTATACTGTCTCAGTATTGGCTATGAAGACCATGCTTCATCTCACTGCAGCTGGTTGCAAGAAAACAAAGACATGAAAGTGTCCACTGAGATGACACAAATCCACACACTGTTTCAAAATTCAAAACGTTATGAAAACAGCCATTGAGTACTGGAAGACCATACCTTGATTTGCATAATTTTTAACATCATGGCTATTCCAAACCAGGTGCATAATTTCACTGGTAGGTCAGTCAACATGGCAAGTTTGGTGGTTTTGGGAATAATAGTGTCCAAGAAAAACTGCAGACAAATTTGGTCGTAAAGAAAGAAAGAAAGAAAGAAGGAAAGAAGAAAGAAAGAAAGAAAGAGAGAGAGAGAGAGAGAGAGAGAGAGAGAGAGAGAGAGAGAGAAAGAAAGAAAGAAAGAATATCTTGGCACCCAGACATAATAATAAAGAACACGAGGAAAAACAATATGTCTGGGTTGGCACCCAGACATAAGAAGAGAAAGAAAGAAGAGAAAGAAACAAGGAATGAATGAAGGAAGGAAGGATGGAAGGAAGTAAAGAAAAAAAAAAAAAGAACTTTAGGGAAAAAAAGAAAAGTGTGTGTTGACCCGCACACTTTAAACAATCAGATCAAAATGATGTAGAAATACGCTTCAAAATAATTTCACTAAATTAGAAGCAAGAAAACTTCGTTGTGAATTATAAAGATTATGTTTGTAATTCAGACTGTAATTAGAAAAGATGATTTGCTGCATAGCAAATCAGTGTGTGTATCTTCAAAGCATATTGGTATGGCAATGTACAACAGGAGTAGAAGTTGGAATGGCATCTCTATCTAATATACCTTTGAAGTTATTCAAAATTAAAAATTTCTAATGGTGCTATTTAGCATAATTTAAATTGCTACAACTTTTATTTTTAATTCATTAGGTGCGCAATGGTCAACAACCCCTTGTAGAAGTTGGAATGGGATCTCTATCTATCATAGTGTTGAAGATATTCAAGATTGAAAATTTCGAATGCTGCTAATTAGCATAATTTAAATTGCTACAACTTTTGTTTTAGATTCCTTTCATGCACAATGGTCAACAACCCCCTAGTTGAAGTTGAAATGACATTTCTATCTATAATAGTTTTGAAGATATACAAGTTTTAAAATTTCCAATGCTGCTAATTGGCATAATTTAAATTGCTACAACTTTTGTTTTAAATTCATTAGATGCGCAATGGTCAATAACCCCGTAGTAGAAGTTGGAATGACATCTCTATCTAAAATAGTTTTGAAGATATTCAAGTTTTAAAATTTCCAATACGGCTAGTTAGCATAATTTAAATGGCTACAACTTTTGCTTTTGATTCATTACATGTGCAATGGTCAATAACCCCCCCCCCCCACCGTGGATGTTAAAATGACATCTCTATCTATAATAGTATTGAAGATATTGATGTATTATACTTTTGAAGATATTCAGGATTTAAAATTTCAAATGCCCCTAATTTGCATAATTTTAAACATCTTCATTCCTGGGTACAAAACGGTCAAACTCCTTGCATGGAGGTAAAATCATGCCAAGTTTCAATGTATAATAGTGTCCGAGAAAAGTGTCGGACAAATTTGCTGGTAAAGAAGAAAGAAGAAAGAAACTACGAAAGAAAGAAAGAATGAATGAAAGAAAGAATGAAAGAAAGTTAAAATTGACCAAGTTATGGCTAAATGAAAATATCAAAGGTCAAAATTACCTTGACCTTTGACCTTTAGAGGTTGCATGTAAAATACAAAAATGTGTCGTGTTACAAACACATGAACTAAAGTTGGATTGGTTAGCTGTACTTATGATATTTTTGGAGATATTCAAGATTAAACTTTTCAAATGGCCCTAATTTGCATAATTTTCAAAACCGTTGAACCTTTTTACACGAACTCAAGACTTCATGTATAGATATATATGATATTCTTGAAGATTTAACTTTTCAAATGGCCCTAATTTGCATAATTTTCAAAACCGTTGAACCTTTTTACACAAACTCAAGACTTCATGTATAGAAGTATAATCCCACTAAGTTTGTGTGCTAATAAGCATGGTTTAAATTGCTACAACTTTCGTTTTAAATTCATAAGAATGGTCAATAACCCCCTAGAAGAAGTTGGAATGACATCTCTATCTATTATACGTTTGAAGATATTCAAGACTTAAAATTTCAAATGCCCCTAATTTGCATAATTTTAATCATCTTCATTCTTCTGCCTACAAAGGTGCGCTGCTTGTATGGAAGTAAAACCATGCCATTCTTGGAGTTTCTATGTACAATAGTGTCAGAGAAAGATGTCAAACAAATTCACTGGTAAATAAAGAAAAGAAGGAAGAAACTAGAAAACAAGATCTGCTTCACAGCAAATCTGTGGCTGCCTTGAAAATGAGAACAGTTTGAAATGCTACACTTTGCCATTGTTCATCATAATCTAAATTTGGTGTATTAGCCTTATTTTATGGATGAAACGCTACAACTTTGGTTTTTGGTTCATTGGATATGGCCATGTCACAAACTAATAAAGTGAAGTTTTGAATGAAACTACTATATATAATAGTTTTGAAGCTATTCAAACATTTTAATTTTTGTATTTGCCTAGTTTGCATACATTAACAGCCTATAATTTTGGTTTATGGTTTATGGTTTATTTGATGGGGCTATGCTGCAAACCCATAAATTGAAGTAGGAATGGCACCTCTATCTATAATAGCTTCGAAGCTGTTCAAGATTTACATTTTGCAGAAATCAAAATCCTACAACCTTGGTTCATGGTTCATTGGATGTAGTTTTGCTACATACCTACAAACTGACGTCGGAATGGCATGTCTATGTATAATAGTTTTGGAGATATTCAACTTTTTAATTTTTCGATGCTCCTTATCAGCATAATTTGAAATTCTATAACTTATATACTGTCGATTATATTGATAGTTGTCACAAACCTATACATGCACATTGTGGTTTTTTTTTAGTCTATCTGCAATAGTTTGGAAGGTATGGAGCTCTTACAAAACTGTCTCTCTTCCTTTATACAGAAACAAATTTTAAAACAAGCTGTCACAAAACTACATGTTCAATTGTACATGTACCTGTGAACTGAGACAAGCATTATACTGTCTCAGTATTGGCTATGAAGACCATGCTTCATCTCACTGCAGCTGGTTGCAAGAAAACAAAGACATGAAAGTGTCCACTGAGATGACACAAATCCACACACTGTTTCAAAATTCAAAACGTTATGAAAACAGCCATTGAGTACTGGAAGACCATACCTTGATTTGCATAATTTTTAACATCATGGCTATTCCAAACCAGGTGCATAATTTCACTGGTAGGTCAGTCAACATGGCAAGTTTGGTGGTTTTGGGAATAATAGTGTCCAAGAAAAACTGCAGACAAATTTGGTCGTAAAGAAAGAAAGAAAGAAAGAAGGAAAGAAGAAAGAAAGAAAGAAAGAGAGAGAGAGAGAGAGAGAGAGAGAGAGAGAGAGAGAGAGAGAGAGAGAGAAAGAAAGAAAGAAAGAATATCTTGGCACCCAGACATAATAATAAAGAACACGAGGAAAAACAATATGTCTGGGTTGGCACCCAGACATAAGAAGAGAAAGAAAGAAGAGAAAGAAACAAGGAATGAATGAAGGAAGGAAGGATGGAAGGAAGTAAAGAAAAAAAAAAAAGAACTTTAGGGAAAAAAAGAAAAGTGTGTGTTGACCCGCACACTTTAAACAATCAGATCAAAATGATGTAGAAATACGCTTCAAAATAATTTCACTAAATTAGAAGCAAGAAAACTTCGTTGTGAATTATAAAGATTATGTTTGTAATTCAGACTGTAATTAGAAAAGATGATTTGCTGCATAGCAAATCAGTGTGTGTATCTTCAAAGCATATTGGTATGGCAATGTACAACAGGAGTAGAAGTTGGAATGGCATCTCTATCTAATATACCTTTGAAGTTATTCAAAATTAAAAATTTCTAATGGTGCTATTTAGCATAATTTAAATTGCTACAACTTTTATTTTTAATTCATTAGGTGCGCAATGGTCAACAACCCCTTGTAGAAGTTGGAATGGGATCTCTATCTATCATAGTGTTGAAGATATTCAAGATTGAAAATTTCGAATGCTGCTAATTAGCATAATTTAAATTGCTACAACTTTTGTTTTAGATTCCTTTCATGCACAATGGTCAACAACCCCCTAGTTGAAGTTGAAATGACATTTCTATCTATAATAGTTTTGAAGATATACAAGTTTTAAAATTTCCAATGCTGCTAATTGGCATAATTTAAATTGCTACAACTTTTGTTTTAAATTCATTAGATGCGCAATGGTCAATAACCCCGTAGTAGAAGTTGGAATGACATCTCTATCTAAAATAGTTTTGAAGATATTCAAGTTTTAAAATTTCCAATACGGCTAGTTAGCATAATTTAAATGGCTACAACTTTTGCTTTTGATTCATTACATGTGCAATGGTCAATAACCCCCCCCCCCCCCACCGTGGATGTTAAAATGACATCTCTATCTATAATAGTATTGAAGATATTGATGTATTATACTTTTGAAGATATTCAGGATTTAAAATTTCAAATGCCCCTAATTTGCATAATTTTAAACATCTTCATTCCTGGGTACAAAACGGTCAAACTCCTTGCATGGAGGTAAAATCATGCCAAGTTTCAATGTATAATAGTGTCCGAGAAAAGTGTCGGACAAATTTGCTGGTAAAGAAGAAAGAAGAAAGAAACTACGAAAGAAAGAAAGAATGAATGAAAGAAAGAATGAAAGAAAGAAAGAAAGAACGAAAGAAAGAAAGAAAGAAAGAAAGAAAAAGAAAGAAAGAAAGAAAGAAAGAAAGTAAGAAAGAAAGAAAGAAAGGTGTGTGTTTACACACACACTTTAAATATTACCCTAATTATCAAAAGCTGCAAAAATCTTGAATACATAATGTAATGTCAGAGACACATGTAATGATTAATCTCCATTATCCCGTTGCCTCATGGCTGGACACCAAAACGGGGCAACAATATTGACAAACAATGTGGAATCGTTGCAAAATGCATGACTTTTTTTTTTGTTTTCGGTATATAATCTTTATTTCAAGTGGACATTTTTTAAACAAAGAACGTTAGCACCGAGGCACTATATCTGATAATCTCGACATTATACAGAAGAGAATTAAATGAAACTAGGAAAGATGATTTGCTGCATAAGAAATCAGTGTGTGTGTCGTCAAAGCATATTAGTATGGCAATGTACAACTATTCCATAACACAGGTGTAGAATTTGGAATGAAATCTCTATCTATTATAGCTTTGAAGTTATTCAAGATTTAAAATTTCAAATGGTGCTATTTAGCATAATTTAAATTGCTACAACTTTTGTTTTGGATTCATTACATGCGCAATGGTTAACAACCCCCTAGTAAAAGTTGAAATGACATCTCTATCTAACATAGTTTTGAAGATATTGAAGTTTCAAAATTTCAAATGCCTCTAATTAGCATAATTTAAATAGTGACATCTTTTGTTTTAGATTCATTACATGTGCAATAGTCAACAACCCCCTAGTGGAAGTTGGAATGACATCTCTATCTAAAATAGTTTTGAAGATATTCAAGTTTTAAAATTTCCAATACGGCTAGTTAGCATAATTTAAATGGCTACAACTTTTGCTTTTGATTCATTACATGTGCAATGGTCAATAACCCCCCCCCCCCACCGTGGATGTTAAAATGACATCTCTATCTATAATAGTATTGAAGATATTCAAGTTTTAAAATTTCGAATGCTGCTAATTAGCATAATTTAAATTGCTACAACTTTTGTTTTAAATTCATTAGATGCGCACTGGTCAATAACCCCGTAGTAGAATTGGAATGGCATCTCTATTTATTATACTTTTGAAGATATTCAAGATATAAAAATTCAAATGCCCCTAATTTGCATAATTTTCAACATCTTCATTCCTCTGTATAAAACGGTCAAAGCCCTTGTATGGAGGAACAATCATGCCAAGTTTGGAGTTTTATGTATTATAGTGTCCGAGAAAAGTGTCGGACAAATTTGCTGGTAAAGAAGAAAGAAAGAAAGAAAGAAAGAAAGATAGATAGATAGATAGATAGATAGATAGATAGATAGATAGATAGATAGATAGATAGATAGATAGATAGATAGATAGAACAGAAAAGTGTGTGTGGACACACACACACTTTAATAATATACACAATTACTCAAAATAGCAGATATATACAATCGGTAACACATGATGTACTTATGATGGTAAGGAAAAAGACAAGAACCAGAACATGCTTTGGCATAAAACACATTAACAACCGTTCCTCAATAATCCCTATAGCTAACAGAGCTGGAACTGAAGAACCCTAAGGTTTGCTGAAGAACCGATAGGGTTTTCTAAAGAACCCCATTGTAAAGCTTCTTCAGAAGAACCATACCAAAGGGTTCTTCGAGATACATAACAAATGTACCGTATTTGTGACCAGCTGAAAAACCCTATTTTGTACCCCCAAAGAACCTTTCATTCAAAGTTGTAGGATTTAGCTGATGGTAAGGGTTTATGTGCATTATGCAAGGAAAAACGACCAATTTTGGTCATTTGAAGTTTTGTTCCTGTGTCCAACAGTTAACCATGTAAAATCCATACCTTACAGGCTGCTGGAGCAGGGTTGTCAACGTTTAAAGTGTGAGCAGGCTTCGCTAAGATTTTCGGTTTCTCCAATTCTCACAAAATTGTGACAACTCGTAGTAAAAGATAGGTGTGACTTTATCGAACAAATGGGGATCTATGTGCCTGCTGATGTGTTCTATGCCTGAGCTTTTTGGTGATACCCGTGTCGTCTGCTCAAACCTAGCACCCCACGGCACTGATTGTGACTCTGTCTGCGCAGGCAAGGGATTTATACGATCTTATCATACCCTTGAAAATACCGTCTAGGTTGGCGTTGTTGGAGACAGTCAACAAAGGACTCGTCCGTCTGGCATCTATCCGTTACAACCACTTGTATTTCCATATATCAGTAGTGCAGCACTTGATTTGCGTTATTATTCGTGGTGAGTTGTCACAATACCCCGCTCTCACACCGGATGTTGCACATAGATTTCCCGCCAAAATTTCTGACCATGTTCCTAGGCAACGGTGACAATCAGCCGCCATGATACGGGTGTCACTAGCATTTGTAGCATTAAAGAATACTGATTGCAAAGATATATGACCACTCCTTCTTATATTAACTCAGTGTGTATTTGAAGAGCATTGAAGATGAATTTACCGGTTGATGTTATCAACGTCGCTAGTTTGGCAAAACAAACATATTTTGTTATGTTTGAAACAGGGATCTGCCCGTAAGCCTACATACGGGTGCTTCCTCGTTTAATGATATGGGTAAAAGCAGAACCACTGCTAATATGAATTTTACGTATTGCATCCGTTTGGACCGCGCCTTAATCCCCTTTGCGTCCAGTAGTAATGCACGAGGAATTTGGAAGGTGTCCTTGGAAGGTAATGCCAGCGCCCCCTTCTGTCCTGTTTTGAGGAAGGAGCCGGGGATGGGGTGTCATCACGGCTGCTCGTGATTTTCTTTCTTTCTTTCTTTCTTTCTTTCTTTCTTTCTTTCTTTCTTTCTTTCTTTCTTTCTTTCTTTCTTTCTTTCTTTCTTTCTTTCTTTCTTTCATTCTTTCTTTCTCTCTCTCTTTCTTTCTTTCTTTTATAAAGGTTACTTGTATACTTTTTGAATCGCTCCTATGTCCCAGTTGCGTCTCATGATGGTTGCGGGGTCGGATGCAGGATGCTGCCCAGGAGGCCATCACTGACTTCCCATGCACCGACTGGTGTTATACGATGGTAGTCGTCTCAAATGCACATTTACATACTTTGTGGCTTGCACATATTACAGTGTGTGCAACATGTTATGACATTTATGCACAATGCATTTTTTATGTCTCCTTTGGTCAATTGGGCTACCATCACGTTGGTGTAAGATTTTTAGTGTGGAGCATTTTAAGGAGACGAATTGCTCACCCCCAGTCTGTGGTACTCCGTTGTTAAAAAGGGATAGTTTCCCCATAAATACTACATAATATTATCATGTCTGTGTAGAAACACAAGCATACTGTTTTTCCCATCATTTTTCCTTTTTTTTTCTTTTTGTGTCGGCCTAAACCCAAACACCACGCAAGCCCGAAACTTCAAATTTGGCATGCGTGTAGCACCTACGGTGAAGTTTTGCATATCGTTCCTGTTAAACAAGTTGAAAAATTATGCAAATTTGGCCAACACACAAAATTGAATTGTTGATTGCTGATGAATATCTTTAATCCGTTTACATACAGATGCCATGACTACTTCAATTTGCTTGTCTTTGCTATGGGCGCACTCAATGGACAGTGACCATAAACTGACAAAATATTTTAATTTATTTTGGCCAATGCACAAAGTTGATGTATTTAAAAATGATTAAAATCTTCAGAACTACTATAGATAGAGGTGCCATTTGAGCTTCAATTTATGTTTCCGCTATGGGTGCATCAAATAAACAGTGACTGAAAACTGTCAGATTATAATTTATGCAAATTTTGCTCAATACGCAAAATTGAAATGTGGAATAATGATGAAAGCCTTCAAAACTATTACATATATCGATACCATTGCAATTCCTACTTACATGATAGTGCTATGGGCAAATCCAACGAACATTGACTGACAACGGTCAGATTATAATGTATGAGAATAATGGCCAGTGCTCACAATTCCGTGTTGAATATTGATGAATATCGTCAAAGCTATTGTAGACAGAGATGCCATTCCCACTTTAATTTATATGCTTATGCCGTGAGCGCACCCAATAAACGGTAACTCAGAAACTGTCAGTTCCAGCTGAAACAAATTTCTGCCAAAAAATTAAAGTGTTGAATAACGATGAATAATGTTAAAAACTAGCGTCGACCGAGGTGCCAGTTCAACTCAAATTGATTTTTTTTGCACTATGAGTGCATTCAATGAACAGTGTTATGTTTATTACGCCAATACGCAAGGTTTATAAGGTGAATGTCTATCAGACTGTTATAGATGGACGTTTACTTCAAACTTTTTATCGTTGTGCTATATATAGGCATATTCATTCTTGCTTTCAGAATGCGCAAAATGGTCATACAGATTTGCTATCCAGCTGATCGTTGTTTTCTAGTTACATTTTTACTTTTGCTGACTCGGTGTTGTGTTAATCTGTCTCAATTGAGCTCAAAGTTGGTAAGGACATGTTTTTGTGTGTTTTCTTCTCGCTCAAATATTGTTTAATCTAAACGAATTCATAATATAGTTTATTATTACAGTAAGAGATCAATTTTGGCATAATACATCCCTCCTCCATAGTATTGTACCAAAGGTAAACTTTAATAGCTTTTTCTTTTTTGTCATTGATACTAACGAACCTCTTTCTGTTTTGTGAGTAAATATTTTGTCCATCATCGCATCGTGTCTACTTTATGGTAACCAGGGTAACCATCCCTGATCATTTCAACTTACACGTGAGGTGTTATTTTTAAATCTTCTACTTCAGTTCGATGAACTTGTTTATTTCTTTGTATGTGCCATGTTCTATGTATCTGTGTTATGTGTACCTCTCGGAGTGCAGGCTATGAACCAGAAAAGAAGATTTGATTCAAAGCAAATCTGTCTCTGTGCCAACAAAGGAATGTTGTTGCCTTGTAAATTCAAAGAATAATTGGAAAAGCTACATGACAGAAAACATGAAATTTCATTAAAAAAAATCTGTAGTAAAATAAGGGTCTTGAATTGAAAGAAAAATCTGCAGGTAAAAATGAAATGCCAGACAGAAAAGAGAAAGACAAGAAAGAATTCATGATACAACAGAATCTCAAGTGTCAGCAAACAAACAAGATTTGGTCATGTGAGGAACTATAGCTAATTCTAGTATATTTTTGTTGCAACTTTGATTCATTTTATGATGGATCCCTTTTGACACTGCATGGGCTGATGACAAAATGGTGACCATATGGTTGCAAATAAGTAACATGAGTGTATACAACAAATCCTAGTGGTGTTCAGATATGATATCCCTGTACACCTGTATATACTTATAACAGGGTCAAGAAAAGAATCACTTCAACCTTTTACCTGTATTATAATCAGCTAGGCACCTTGGGCTATAACCTGCATTAAGTCAATATTCATCTCTGTTTTGTGGAATAAAATTCACTATTTTGCACATAAGGTATCGCCTTCAAGAAAAGTGGGGTTTTTTTGTCCAGTGTATTGTTGTGGGAAAATGTATAACTAGGAGCTTTATGATCCCGAAACAACTTTTTGTACCTAATTAATGTGAGGGGTTAATCATTGTAAAGGCATGGACTGTTGGCACATGATTCTCCTTGTAACAGTGCTGCCACCAGTGGTGACTAACGCTATTGACTGCTAATAACAGATCCTGGCCTGTTGTACTGGGCTGCACGGTGCGTGTGCCCTGGGTGTGACTCATGTATAACTTTTAGCCAATAACTGATTGAGTTATTCCTGGGCTGTTCAGTAAGTTGCCATGAAAACCATTCAACCATGCAGTCACTGGTGAAACTGCTGCCCAGCTTAAAGATGCATTGGAACTTGGGAAGCATCTTGCAGCTCTCTGTTCGGCCTGCATATCTCTGCCACTGAAGAAGTACACTGGCTGTTGGCTGTGTAGAAGGTGAAGACACAGCATTCATTTGACAACCCATCTTGTTCCAGCTTACTACAGCCAGGGTGTGAAGAACTGTGTAGCTGTGGCATGTATTTGTGCTTCTCCCATTTTTATCAAAATGTGAAACCAATTTCAATGTTCAAGGGCAAGGAGCCAATTTATCCCCTGGGGATTCCTCAAAATGTGACATTTCATGCACACAACAAAACACTCTACAGCCTATACATCTATGATTGGCCCATCTCTTTTGCCAGCCACCATACAGGCTGTGAGAAAAAAAAGAGACATAACTTGCTCCTTTAGTTGCATGTTTTGTATCTCATATATGCATATATACGAAGTTTCATGCTAAAGTAAACACTTCAAAAAGAAGTATTGATTTTACCACGTGATAACTTGCTTTCCACTTACAGAGTTGTTGCCTTGCAACCTTCCCAAACCCGCATTGCACTTTTCAGCCACTAGATGTCATCTGCTACCGGGCCAGACCAGTGTGTTGCCCGGCAACCTTGGTACACTCTGAACTGAACATTTTTGCCACCAGATGTCTCCAGCTACCAGACCCATTTTTGTGGGTTGTGAAGATTCAAATGGCCCTAATTTGCATAATATTCAAAATGCTCATTCTTCTTTAAAAAAATCCTCGACTTCATGTTTGGATCTATAATTGTACCAAGCATGGAGAATAGTGTCCGAGGAAATTGTCAGACAAAATTGCTGGTGAAGAAGAAGAAAAGAAACCCAAGAAAAACAGAATGTCTGTGTAGCCACACAAGCATAACGATCAGTATTACCACACTATACTCTACTTTGCACTGTTATTTATATTTATTTAAGAATATGTTTACCCTGGGTAACCCTTTCAGAGCACAGCTCTGTTCTTCCAAGGGGCCCAGTATACATCTAGATGAATAACTTGACTAAAATTTTAATGTAAAAGGAAACATTACTAAAACTTACTAAAAGCTTATATGGGTTAATATGACAAGGCGAAATTACTAAACAAATCTACAAGACTAGAAAACTAAAAGGAGTTGAGAGACACAGGTACTAAGATACATCATTTAAAAAAAATGAGCCTTATATTGACATTTAAAATCACGCACATTTTTACAGTCCTTTGAAAAGTCCGACAGGCTATTAAAAATGCAAGCACCTTCATACACAAGCGAACTTTTGAATATTCTTTTTTTTTAGGAAAAGGAACATGGATATTATTTCCCGTTGCGCATCGTGTTGAATAGTGATGAATTTCATTTAGAAGGCAGATTTGGTCGCAAAGATAGTTAGGTGCTAGACCATGCGTGCATTTGAACATTAGAATAGCCATATGAAACTGCCTGCTCTCTTTAATTGTCTGCCATTTCAAACTTCTAACAATGTCTTCACCCCCCCCCCTCCAAGTTTACATAATCATAATTACTCAGATAACAGATAACAGATTTATTTCAGCTAGCTAGGAAAATAAAAATTTCCACTGTAAGCTGCTCATTAATATACAGAAATCTGAGTTCTGTGTGGATGGTCCAATGCCCTGTAATCATACATAACAGGATGGTCTTTAAAATAATTGTCAATTCTTACTTTAAAACTGTTTACTCTTGGGGCATTTACTACATTACTGGGGAGTGAGTTCCACCAGTCCACGACTCTATTGCTGAAAAAATACATCCTTATGTTTGAGTTTGATCGGGTCTTGGTTAATCTTAGGTTATGGCCTCTGGATATAGCATTCACATTGAAAGGTGGTAAACATTTGGCTGTATCATAATAACCATGAATATATTTGTACACGTTAATAAGGTCTCCTCGTAATCTTCTATACAACAATGATGGCATTTTCAGTCGTTTCAGTCTTTCCACATAAGTCAAATTACTCATATTAGGGACTCTCTTGGTGGCCCTCCTTTGTACAGATTCAATTAAGTCAGCCATTTTCCATAAATGTGGGGACCATATGGGAGCACCATATTCTAAATGTGGCCTGATCATGGATGTATACAATAATTTAAAAACTTCCTTGTCAATATGTTCAAATGATCTCCACATAAGTCCAGTTATTCTGTTTGCTTTCTTCACCATTTCTGTAATGTGTAGCTCAAAGTTCAATTCCTTGTCTATCCAGACTCCTAGGTCTTTTTCCGAAGATTTTATGTCTAGAGGCACTTCTTGACCTGAATCAAACATTTTATATTGGAAGTCTGGATGATTTTTCCCTAGTCTCAACTCTGTGCACTTATGTGGATGAAAATTAAGTTGCCAATCGACTGCCCAACTTTCTAGTTGTCTGATATCTAGTTGCATTTCTTCGCAATCGGTGACTGTTGGAACTGGCTTAAATAATTTGGCATCATCAGCAAATAACTTAATAAATGCATTAACAGCTTCAGGCATGTCGTTTATGAATATTAAGAACAAGGTGGGTCCCAGGACACTACCCTGTGGTACTCCACTGATAACATCCTTCCAATTAGACTTGCTTCCGTATATATTCACTCTCTGCTGCCTTCTTGTTAAAAAAGATTCAATCCACTTATGTAGGTTTCCAGTGATGCCATAACTTTTTACTTTCAGCAGTAGACGATGTACGGGTACAGAATCAAACGCCTTTTGAAAATCCAAGTAAATAACATCCATTGGGTTTCCATCTTCAAGCCATGCTGTCCATTTATCTATCGTTTCTAACAGTTGTGTTATTGTAGATCTACCATGTAAAAATCCATGCTGGTGTGTCTAGAACAGACCATTTATTTTAAAATGATCCATGATGTGATCTCTGATAATTCCTTCAAGCAGTTTACAGACAACCGAGGTGAGACTAACAGGTCTATAGTTGCTAGGTAACTTTTTTGATCCCTTTTTGTGTATAGGAGTTATATGACTTTGCTTCCAGTCACTTGGGATAGTTCCAGTCTGTAATGACTTCCTGAAAATTATCTGGAGTGGTAATTTTATTGATTCAGCAGTTTCCTTTAAAACTCTAGGATGGATTTTGTCTGGGCCCATAGATTTGTTCACGTTAAGTTTATTTAGTCTTTTCAAAATATCTTCACAACTAATTTCCAACTCTTCCAGTTCATGTGTAACTTCCCTTTGCCTAGGCTCTGGGACATTGCTTAGGTTTTCCTTTGTAAATGTGCTTACAAAGAAATTGTTCAATACTTCTGCTTTTTCATTATTATTTACCAGCGTCTTCTGCTCCCATTCAAGGTCAGGAATACAGTCTCTAATTTTTTATTTTGAATTCACGTACTTCCAAAAAAGTTTTGGGTTTTTCTTTATGTGCCCAGCTATTTGCTTTTCATACTGTTTTAAAGCCCGCCTAGTTGCCCACCTTGCCTGGTTACGGGCCTTTGTATATTTTACATAGTCTTCATATGATTTAGTTTCACAGTACTTTTTCCATTGTTTATATTTTTTACGTAGCTTACATTTTGTCTTTTTGTTCATCCAAGTCAATTTGTTTTTATTTTCATTTGATACAGTTTTATGAGGAATATTTTTATCTTGTGCCCTCTTGAGCGTTGTACAAAATATGCCCCAACATTCCTCAAGATTCTTGTCTTTAAATAGCGACTCCCAATCAATCTGTAGGTCTTTGCTCATTTGGTTGTAATTCCCCCTTGAATATTGGTAGCAGGGTTTTTTCTTTAAAAGTTTCTTGCGTATAACAGTTATAATCAAAAGTGATAACAACGTGGTCACTCTTACCTATAGGTGCTTTTGCTTCAAGATTACTGACCATATTTTCCTCATTTTCACCCCCCCCCCTCCCAAGTTTACATAATCTTAATTACTCGAGACTATTCTGGCTGCAGCGTTTTGCAGTCTCTGTGCTATTCTAAGCCCCTTCTCCGTACATGTACCCCACACAGTTTCGGCGTAAGCAATACAAGGTAGGATTGTTTGTTACTTCATCGTCTTATGGCCAGTGGCGCACGTCTTGCTCAGGTGAGCTTCAATCATGTAGTGATTTCAAGATCTCATAATCAACGCTCAACCCTGGGTTCAGGTAGCCAGGAGTTGGGTTTCCGAGGGTCAGATTCAGTACAGATTATGTGATCACAGCTTATGCTTTGTTTAACAATAGCTTTCCCATTATGTACAAGGGCATGCAAGGGTAAAAACAAGAAGGGGATAGTGGAAGATAAACACAATGATGGCAGAATGATTGCCGAAAAAAGAGGAGGCCTGGGATACCAAAACTGAAACTTTCAATGCCAGGCATGGTGTACATAAACGCACCAAAGACCAACTGAAAACCTGCTGGAGAAATCTGGACTTTGTCTAGCCTGTCACCTAGAACTTGCAGTAATGTCATTACTGCTGTTTTGTTCAGATGATATCTCGACAGAAATTCCCCTTCAGAATATTGTTCAAAAGGGTTACTTCTATCCCGAATAACAGGTTCATTCCTTAAAACAACTTCAATTTGCTCTAGCTGATTCAGGAGGGTGGGTAAGGGGTTTCCCGCACTGGCGTATATACTGGGGCTTTTTATTTACCGTACTGGCGTACTGGAAGCCCCCTTATTTTACGTACTTTGCACCATACAAAATTTTGAAAGATTTTTATTTTCTGTACTGCGTACTCTAGAAAAATAATTACCTGTACCAGCGTACTGAACCCCACCCCCATCCCCCTTCATTCAGGTATTTCTCCATTTTGACCTTCCTGCCCAGGAAAATGCCACAAATAAGAGCTCACAAATGTGTTAACCATGGATTATAACATGCACCGACCTCAGATCAGAGTGAACCACAGCTTACAATCTTTAACAACTTAGACCACGACTTCTGCAACAGGTAACCTCTGCTTAACCAATGGTTAAGTTGCGATCACCTTGATCGCAGCTTGACCAAGACCTGCGCAACTGGCCAATAGTGCGGCTAGTTTCCCCATGACTTTTGCATGCAGTTTCTCCACGTGCGTATTCCAAGAAAGATCCGCATCCACATGCACACCTAAATTATATCATGCGATGTAGTTACAATCGCTTCATTTTGTTCTTCCATACATCTATCATGATTCTTCAGTTGCGCATTTATGTTTCCTCTGTTTTGTTTATTTATTAAATAGCAAAAACTTTCATATACTATCTGTCTACTGCTTATAACTACACTTAGCTATATGACCGTTGGGACTGAAAGCGCACGTCTGCTAATCATCTATGATTCACCTGCTCAACAATGTTGAATTGAAAACCACCAAACTTCGAACGCAGTTGGTCTACTGCTGATTCTTCCAGCCAAATGGGTTTTATGACATGATTACACACAAGAATTGAAGATTTTGCATACTGGCACTCACTGAATTTACATTCCTAAATTTGTATGCATGTTCATATGTTTTTAACGGGTGCTATGATACACCATTCTACTTGGCTGGGGTGTTATAGAACTTGATGAACCTAATCCCAGTGCCTTTCTTGGAGCATGTTGTGTTGTATTAGTCGACCAGTTGGTTCTTACATCATCACTTATGTATTGCCTGTCGGCTAAGTTTTCATATACACGTCATGTTTACCTATCCATGCAATTTTAAAATCCACTTATACTTTCCATGGTGTGACTGATTAGTTAGTAGATTATTGATTGGCTGGTGCTGATTCCCGGTGATCGGAATCCAAACCTAGGTCCCCACAACTCGTAGCCAGCGTCGACTATTTGTCAAGCAAGCATTCCCAGTCTGTCAGACGATTAACTCTGATGTATTAAAACATCCCAAGTTAACGATTTCGTTATCATTGCCCTATCTCAAATCTTACTCTCATCCACAATACCAGACTGGAAGTTTAAGCTTCCAGGTTTTGAATTCGTCCCTAGTCAAAACGGCCCCAAGTCACACGTCTCCAGATCTGATCGGCCACGAGTCAAAGCGGCCCCCAGTCAAACCGCTCCCCCAGTCAAAGCGGCCTCCAGTCAAACCGCTCCCCCAGTCAAAGCGGCCTCCAGTCAAACCCACCCTCTCTCAAATTTACGTGTTTATTTTTTTGTACTTTATATTATATCTTATGATGTACCAGGTTCCCATTTAAAACCAGCTTCCTCTTTGTATTTATAAAATTTTATGAAACTTTAAAGTATTCATTTCAAGGCCGTCTTAGCGGCGCACAAGCGGACAGCTATGCGCTTGCACATAAAACTTAAAGTATACAAATTAAATGTGTGTGCAAAAGATTGCCATAAATGTATGCTTATATAACTAAGTCCAAACTGCTTGTAATGTTCAGTAATATTGATACAAAAGAAATAATAAATTACAGTTTCCAGAAAATGTAATTTTATTGTTCCGTCCCGTCGCGAGACGTTTTTGACTGATAAAAAGGATGAAATCCACAGAGCTGTGCTGAAAACCTGCTGACATTATTCTAACTTCTACATGCACCATAGGGGTGATATTGATCAAGAAGTTGCCAGTTTTGTACTACAGCTCCAACAAGTTATCAACAGGAAAGGTCAGAATTAGCTCTAAAGTGTGTATTCGCCCCAATACACAACTGAATACACAAACGTTTGGAAGGCTAGAGCTGTGTATTCCCATTAAAGTAGTCATTTATGTAGGCCCTAGCTTAGACTTGCACAAGTCCAGCTCTGCTACGGGACCTGATGGTATAGGTAACCTCACCCTAAAGAACACGGCATCTGACCTCTCCCCATCACTTACCAAACTCTTTAACCTCTCTCTTGCTGCTTCGTGCTTTCCAGATTCATGGAAAAAATCTAATATGTGCCCTGTATTAAAAAAGAACGATAAGCAGGTAAAAAGCAACTATCGCCCTATTTCATTACTGTGTAATGTTTCTAAAGTTTTCAAACGTTTAATATTTAATGTTCTGTACGAATACTTTATTTTTCACGATCTACTGACGCGCAAAAACTCTGGATTTAAGAAAAACGACTCTACCATCAACCAGCTTATCAAAATCGTTCTTGACATATATAATGGCCTGGAACTACGAAAAGAAGCCGGGATGGTTTTTCTCGACACCAGTAAGGCTTTTGACCACGTGTGGCATGACGGTCTTCTTTTCACATTAAGACAGCTGGGTATTGAAGGTGCTTTACTCGAGTTTATCGGCAGTTACTTATCAAATCGCTTTCAGAGAGTTACGTTTGGTGGTCAGTCGTCCTCTTTGCTTCCTGTACAGGCAGGGGTACCACAGAGCTCTATTCTGGGACCTCTTCTTTTCCTAGTTTACATTAATGACATAACTGATAATATTGTGTGTGATATTAAGCTTTTCGCTGACGACACTACCATTCTGGAGATAATCCATGATCCCTTTACCTCTGCAGGTCGGATGAACGCAGATCTTGTTCATATCTCTGCATGGGGCAAGCAGTGGAAATGTCTTTTAATGCTATCAAGTCCTTAGCTGTTTTGTTTTCCACTAAACATAATAAGCCAGATAACCCGCCTTTACTCCTTGGCAATTCTGTTATACCAGAAGGCACTAGCCGTGCACATCTGGGCGTTACACTTTCTAGTTATCTAAAGTGGGATGCCCATATTACCAGAATTGTGGAAAAAGCGAGGAAAGGTCTGTCTCTCCTACACAGACTTAAATTTAGGTTATCTCGCAATACTCTAATTCGGCTTTACAAATGCATGGTACGACCTATTTTAGAGTATGGATGTATAATTTTTGACAATTGCTCACAGACTCTTTCTGATTCCCTCGAGTGTGTTCAGTATGAAGCAGCTCGCATTTGTTTAGGAGCCCTTAAACGCGCTACCCGTCATCTTATGCTCAAGGAATTAGGCTGGCCTACTCTAGCTAAAAGACGCCAATATTTCAAATTAATCATGTTTTACAAAATTGTTAATGGTCAAACTCCCGCTTATCTTTCGGATCTCGTTCCGAATAACAATGGTCAGCCCACAGTCCAGTTAAGAAACCGACGCAGCCAAAGACAAATCAGGTTTCATTCCTTACGGTTCGGAAATTCGTTCATTCCTTCCTCTATTCAACTTTGAAACGATCTCCCCGACGACAAGACATTCTGCAACTTTACCCCAATTTAAATCTACTTTGAAAAATACTCTATTGTCTGTAGATCCTGTTCCTGTTTATTACTCACACGGCAATCGATTTTCAAATATCATACACTCTCGCATACGCTTGGGCTTATCCGGACTAAATTCCCACTTACACAGATTTAATATAATGCCGCCTCCACCTTGTAAATGTCTAAATCCTGACGAAAGTACTCTTCATTTTTCCTAGAATGTCCCTATTTTTCATTTCCCAGGAATTCCCTTTATAAACGGTTTGTTACATTCTAGCTCCAGGTGTGCATCCTAGTCTTGTAGTCTACCTAGCAAGTGATATACTTATCAGGTATCTTACACATGGTAACAATGACCTTTCTGCCAACCTTAACATTAAATTCTTTGATGCTGTCCAAAAATTTATTTCTGACTCCAGACGATTCATATTTTGAATTACCTTGTTGATCCTGTCTATATACGGTTTATGGCTAAGATTATCATTATTTCTTTGGTTACCGAGCTAGTGACATAGTAGATCTTTCTGGATCAATAACTTGTATTCATTCTTTAATCGACATGTCTCTGCTTGTGAGTATTTACTTCATAGCATCCAGGATAGTGTATTTTTCAATTTTATTGTAACAATGAGTGGTACATATTAAGCATCTCGTGAATTGTATTGTCCTGTGTGTGTTGTATATATTTTGTATATATTTTGTATATATTTTGTGTGTCTCCCTATGTCTGGAGAGCCTGTTTTTTCAGTATCTCGATGTATACTATTACGTGATCCAAAATAAATAAATATGTTTAAATTAAATTAAGTCCCTGGTGCATGTCCCTCTTTTCCCATCCCGCAGTCCCATCCAGAAGTGCGATACATTTTCCCCTCCACAAAGTTAACTGTATAATATTGTGCCACCTACACAGTATAGTGTTATTAAGTAGACCCTACTGAGTACTGTCATTTTTTAACTGGTCGACACTGCCGCCAGGCCGGTTTCAACAGGAGCAGCTATTGAGTCCTGGTCAGTTCTTATTTCATTATCTTTGTGATAAGGCTAAGTGGCAATTTAAAGTGGTCTTTGATGAATGCGTGGTTATCTTCTTTCTTCTTTATGACCAGATTTGTCCAGAGTTTTTCTCGGACATTATTACTCCAACAATCACCAAATTTGCCATAGTGACTCACCTACTGATGAAATTAAGCACCTGGGTTGGAATAGTCATGATGTTTAAAATTATGCAAATTAGGGGCAATTAAAATTTTAAAAGCTCCATATCTTCCAAAATATTGCAGATGGACACAAAGTTCTGACTTACACATATAGGTTTGAGACAACTGGTAAATCCAATAGCATACAAACAAAACTTGGGGAATTTTAATGGATGCTAAATTCACCGAATTTCTCCGCAATCCAATCCGCAATTGAATTGCTTGCAGTATGACCTGTTGCTTGACCTCTATGGTTCCAGGCAACTTTTGCATTCATAATTAATTAGCTTGAACCTGTCTAACAGGCAGCTTTCTATCCATGCTTGCTAGGTGTATGCTTTGGAAGGTTTTGGTCTTGCAGCCAAAAAAAAAAGGGGGGGAGAGACTACCAACAACTGCGTAATGAGGCTCTCAATAAAATACAGAGAATCTCTTTCTGTTCATGCAAGAACAGATCAACTCCATGCTGCCATATGTACCAGGCAGGCTGTAGTTTCCACTAGAGCTACACAGACCTGTCAGGGCACCATTACTGAAACTGGTGTCCTAGCTGGCCTGTTTTTGCCAGAGGCAATGTCAGTCTGCTGAGCTTATCAGTCCCAAGGGAACACAGGCTCCAGACTTCTAGGCAGAACAAGTCTGAGTGTACCCTCTGTTAAAAATAGACTACATACAGAGCTGAGTCCGCCAGACCAAGGGGGGGGGGGGGATTTGTGTCATTTCATTAGACACTTTCATGTCTTTGTTTTCTTGTAACCGGTGAGATGAAGCCATTTTTTCATAGCCAATACTGAAACAGTATAGTGTGTGTTTTGGTTCACAGGTACATGTAAATGTAATTTCTTGACAGCTTCTGTTAAATTTGTTTATGTAATAAAGGAAGAAAGACAGTTTTGTATTGCATTATATACATATCCCCTTGTATGTGTATATATATATATATACACATGTACATATACATGCACACATACTAATCCATACTTCCCCAGAAGGGCTGACCCCCTCAGGAGTGGGCACTTTTCTCTGGTTCCATGAGTGACTTTTAACTGTATTGGTAAACATTGGAATTTTCTTTCTTTCTTTCTTTCTTTCTTTCTTTCTTTCTTTCTTTCTTTCTTTCTTTCTTTCTATCCTTCCTTTTTTCTTTCTTTCTTTCTTTCTCAGTGCACACTTTCATGTCTTTGTTTTCTTGTAACCAGTGAGATGAAGCCTGTTCTTCATAGCTTTTACTGAGCCAGTATGGTGCTTGTCTTGGTCTTGGTTTACAGGTACATGTACATGTAGTTTCTTGACAGCATCTGTTAAAATTTGTTTATGTAATAAAGAAAGAAAGACAGTTTTGTATTGCATTGTATACTATGAGCCAAAGTTGTAGGATTTTAATTTATGCAAATAAGGTAAACATGCAAAATGTAAATCTTGAATAGCTTCAAAACTATTATAGATAGAGATGCCACTCCTACTTCAATTTATGGGCTTGTGGCAAAGCCCCATCCTGTGAACCATAAACCAAAGTTGTAGGTTTTCAATTTATACAAATCAGGCAAATACACAAAATTAAAACGTTGAATAGTTTCAAAACTATTATAGATACTAGTTTCATTCAAACTTCCTTTTATACGTTTGTGCCATGGCCACATCCAATGAACCAAGAGCCAAAGTTGCAGCATTACTTTATGAAAACTAGGCTAATGCACGAAAGTTAGATTATGGTGAACAATGGCAAAGTGTAACATTTCAAACTGTTCTCATTTTGAAGGCACCCAGACAGATTTTCGGTGAAGCAAATCTTCTTTTCTAGTTGGCGTTTCGATGTGCAGTAGTTTTCAAATATAAGTCTCAAGTTACAATGTAAAGTAATAGGAATACACAACCCTAGCCCTCCACTGACTGCAGTGCCCTCTTTTAGGCAGTTCGTGAACCTTCTATTCTTGCCCTTGCCGTCCCGTCATTAAAACGACTGCTTTGGATCTGACTCTGCTCAAACTGATTTGTTATCTTTGGAGTAATTTTGAAATAGGGGACGAACCATTAGAATCTGGGGGGGGGGGGAGGGCTATGCATTTTAGTAAAACATACAATTTTTTTCTGTTGCCCATAACAGTACATCATTTTTTTCTACCCTACCTCACAGTACATTTTTTTTTAATATTGACACCCATGGATGCATATATTTTAGCTAACATTGTGTAAGAAACATAACGTCAAGAGAAGCATGTTAGAAGCCTTAAATATATCTGGTCCATTTGAAAATTATGTGAACACTGAGGTTCCATAAAGAAATCATTTGAGGATCCAGGGGACGAAGCCCCCGGAAGCCCACAGTTTATGATAAAATAAGGCTCCATTTGGGGACCTAATTTGTCACTAAAAATCTGATGTTCCTACCCTAGAAACCCTGCAAAAAAGACCCAAGTTTATGACTGGCTATTCTTGGGTAAAAATGGGAGTAGAAACAAAACAGAAAATATTCTGCAAGCACCAGTTTTATTTATGTTGCACAGCATAGTTCAATCCAGGCATCAGTATAGAAATGGGATAGCATATTCAGCCATGACTTACCCTACTATAATCACGTAAGATACATTATTTTGCACCATTCATATGAGCACACTTTTAACATTCTCTTTGACTCACTTAACTGAAATATCAAAGTGCTATGAATACACAGTATTACACGCTGCATTAAAAGTGTGTTCATGACCGAGGTGTTTTTGGCTTTTAATTCTTGATATTTAAATGACAATTTCCCTGATGATTAAGATAACATATGTTATACTGGTTTTACATGTATTGGAATATCTATTGTACACTTTTACTCAGTATTAAAGATTGATATGTTAATATCAGAACAATGTTCTTACTAGCATCACATTGTCAATATTAATATTCATCCTTTATATATTGTACGTATACAACATATAGCATTGATCACTTGAATTTAAGAAAATGGTTTTGTAAATAAAAATGAAAACATAAATAAAGAATAAATAAAATCAGACCTTTGCAAGTTTGGAAGTCCTTTTGATGGTCTCGTGCCTCAGAAGCATGATTTAGTATACTTAAGATAAATAAAACTAAAAACACAAGATTCTACATGCCATTTAAAAAATCATAATTCTTAAATACTACCATAGATGCATGCCACTGGGAAAAGGTATATCCAATTACACTCTATAAAGTGTTTGTGACACTATGAACTCTAATAAAGCACTGGAACCAGATATATATATCTGTTTGAACCTGCACTGTAAAACTGACTTCAGATTCAAGTTCCTCATGGAGCGACTTTTCATTCAAGTACCTGCAAGCCGAGGTTTAATTCAGAAGTTTCACCAGAAAATTTGACCCAGATCAACAGGTTTCCTCTGGGCACTTCTTGAGAAGTACCCAGAGGAAACCTGTTGTCTCAGTCTCAGTCTCAGTCTCAAATGAAGCACTTGAAAGGTAAAATGAAAATCATACCTGCATACAAATTATGAAATAAGTAAGACCACATTGCCACATCGTCACAATAATTGTGAGTATTTTGCATGTATATGCACATGTACTTACAGTATTTCATCATGGCTGAAATAAATACACAATTAGTTACCAACAGTGCCTGACTTTGTTTACCTGAAAAGAAATGAGAGAGAGAGAGAGAGAGAGAGAGAGAGAGAGAGAGAGAGAGAGAGAGAGAGAGAGAGAGAGAGAGAGAGAGAGAGAGAGTATCCGTGCTTGTACTTAATGTACATAAATAATGGGAAATTCCTATTCATGTATTGTTACCTCTTCCAGCGCTAAAGGTAACCATTGTTGATCTCACTCCCACGGAAAATTAAAAAAAAAAAAAAAAATAGGTGCTCTCAGATGCGTGTCTTCCTGGCATTTGCGACTGCATTTTCATGAGGACCATTTGGATTTTCCGGGATGCAAACTTCACTAAACTGGGCTCCATAAATCAAATTTCGCTATGGGCCTATATCTGATTCAATTCACATAGAATGAATCAAAGAAAAAACTAGAACAGGCTGATTTTCCGACAGAAAATCAAAGGTCTCCCCGTGCGCCCTTACTATTGTCATCCTTATTTTTATAAATAGGCATACCGATTCAGGTTCAGATTCAGATTCAGATTCAGATTTCATTTATTCGGCACAAGTGGATACATGTAACAATTTAGTTAGTAATAGCAAACAAACAATACATTCAAGAAAAGCCAACATTGTTGCTACTACCATTCAACATAATTGTCAGGATGACCCACCATGAGGATGAACAACATCTGTTCTTGCATGGGCCACCTAAAAAAAAAGATTACTTTGCTGGTTCACACCCTTTTGTATCGTAAAAAACATGTTTAACAACCATTTATATTTATGTACAAATCAACTTAGATATCGTGTGATACAATTTCATGCGAACAATCAAATTATTGATTGAGCACCACATACAAAACAATTAGAAATGGAGCATGTTTCGGAATATTGAGTAATATAGAAATTTTTGACACATTGTGAGAAACCAGAGTAAGAATGAGTGTGGATTTTGCTTGTCACAGTTACAGGGGAGTTTTGAATCAATTTGGGGATAGAGTATCGAATGCACTTTTCGGTGCATGCATGAACTGGAATAGTGTAGCGTGGAACATCACGATATCTAATTAAAATACAGAAGCAGCTCAATTTAAGTGTCGCTTGGCTTTCTAAGCCAAGAGATAAAATAACCTCCAGTAGTGTAAGCCAGGCGATACTCCATTGGTCCTTGGAGTAATTATATATATTTTAATAGAAATTTAGAAACTATTTCGGAGTAAACTATAGGCAATATCATGATATTGCCTATGGATTTACAAGGTCTCAAAAAGAAGGATAAACTGATTACACAAGGAGACGTCCTTCAGAGTTTTTAAAAAGGCCTAAGTGATTTTTTTCTCATAGCGTCTTACTCTTACATTTGTGACAAAGTCGGGAATTTTAACGTAAAACAGACTATCGCGGCTTCAGAAGGCTTAGCTATAGGCCTAACTTATATTAAGATTTGTAATAGATGAATACAAACGTTGACATAAGTTTTCCTCTGCCTAGGCCTATAATTATAAGCCCAGTTATTCCTATGGCTTTACTACCGGTATATCTATGGCTTCATTCAGTGCTTCACGAAAGTTAACCATATCGGCATGTACTCTGTGCGCTACGAATGTAGATAATATCTGCGATAACACAAAGAATCACTTACAGTCGTTGTAGTCCTATCGTTATGATGATCATTTAGGATTAATAAGTGCATCTGATAACTAACCTTTCAAAGTATATGTTCATTCGACGTCAGTCGCACTTGCCTGGCTTCCACGGTTACGCCCTGCCGAGTGCTGGCCGTCTCTAACTGCATGATACACATCAATGCAGCAGAGCGTGTAACGCCACGTATACGCAAGCTAAAGCCAATGATCGCTGATTTGATCCAGACGGTATATACGGTATTTTCGGCATCTATAGGCATTTAAAAAAAAAGCAAGAGCAAGTCGGGGCCTGCCCCCCCCCCCCCCAACCATCAACAGCTGGCAAGCAGTACTTTATTTTTTTAGGTAAATGAGGCAGCACAGTATTTTTTTTCACTGATTTTGAGACGTACATCATTTATTTTTAAAAAAATTCATAGCCCCCCCCCCCAGATTCTAATGGTTGGTGCCTAATGCATCCCCAAGATCTGAGCTGTTTTTATACAGAGAGAGTAGATAAAGTCGATCAAATAATAAACAACACGGTGAAGTTATTTTTTTAAAAAGATTTATTCATGGTTATTTATACTGGCTGGTCCCGACAACTTGGTTTAAATAAATGATAATCGAACCTCGGAGTATTTCTCTTGGATGAGCATTTTCACAGATTGTCTCCCAATCATATCGAGATGAATAAAGAAACCTCAGAAACTGTGGCAGATCATTGTCTTCTGAAGGAGGATTGTTGAAATAAAATGATTTGAAGTCACCTGATAGGGTATGATACGGTCTACTCTCTGAAAAAACGTGAACCAACTGAAGGGACCCCCCTCGATGAAGATCCACAGTGGCTATCACAGTTTTATCGTTTATTCGAGCAGTTTATTGTCGGTATATTGTTATCTCGATAGATGGGCCTTGCGGACTTCCACGGGATGGGAAGGGCTACACTGTAGCTTTTATTTCGGGTGGCCTGTCCTACCAAGCTAGCATGTGATCAATATAAAGGCTCGTGTTTATTTTCTCATTATAGATGCTGGAGGGCATTGTGAGAACATTAGAGGACGTGCAAAATAACATCGACCTCCTGCAAACACAATGCAGTTTTAGCCAATTACTAAGAACAGGTACGTGGCATTCCCGTCTTTCCTAAGTGTCATGGTCACAGGTTATTATGTCTGTGTGTAAACACCGACATACTGTTTTACCCAATATTCTTTCTTTCTTTCTTTCCTATCTTTCTGTCCGCCAGATTTTTGTGTCGTCTTAAACTCAGACACCAAGCAAGCTAGAAACTTCAAACTTTGCATGGTTATAGCACCTGCTGTGAAGTTTTGCATATCGTTCTGAATAGTCAAGATTTTGAAAATTATGCAAATTAGGGCAATTAAAAAAATTCAATAGCTTCTGGCTTCCAAAGTATTCATCCGATTTTGATGATGTTGGACCCAAATTGTAGATATTGTAACATTGCACATTTTTGTAATTTACATGTGACCTCTAAAGGTCAAAGGTCAAGGTCATTTCTACATTTGAAATATTCATCCAGCCACAACTCAGTCAATTTCTATCCAATTTTGATCATGTTGGACATAAATTGTAGCTACTGTAACACTGCACAATTTTGCAATTTACATGTGACCTCTAGAAGTCAAAGATCAAGGCAATTTGGACCTTTGATATATTCATCTAGCCATAACTCAGTCATTTTAATCCAATTTTGATCATGTTGGGCTCAAATTATAGATGTTGTAACACTGCACATTTTAATTATTTGCATTTGACCTCTAGAAGTCAAAGATCAAGGCAATTTGGACCTTTGATATATTCATCTAGCCATAACTCAGTCATTTTAATCCAATTTTGATCATGTTGGGCTCAAATTATCGATATTGTAACACTGCACATATTTGTAATGTATGTGTGACCTCCAGATGTCAAAGGTCAAGGTCATTTTGCCGTTTGAAATAGTCATGTAGCTATAACTCGGTCAATTATCATCCAATTTTGATCATGTTGGACACAAATTATAGCTACTGTAACACTGCACATTTTAATAGTTTGCATTTGACCTCTGGAAGTCAAAGATAAAGGCAATTTGGACCTTTGATATATTCATCTAGCCATAGCTCAGTCATTTTAATCCAATTTTGATCATGTTGGGCTCAAATTATAGATATTGTAACACTGCACATTTTTGTAATGTATGTGTGACCTCCAGATGTCAAAGGTCAAGGTCATTTTATCGTTTGAAATTTTCATCTAGCCATAACTCGGCCAATTGTCATCCAATTTTGATCATGTTGGACACAAATTGTAGCCACATATGGGCACTTGTCTATGTGGGCAGGCGGGATGTTGCTGATGTTTTGGAAATTAAGAATACTTTTTACAGGCAAATTTTAATTTCTTCTGATATCCAGATAGCAAAGTACTAGTTCATGTTGGACTCAAATTGTAAGTGTTGCAAAACTGCATATTTTTGTAATTGTGCAAATTTTTCACACACACGGACAGATTTGCTTTCAAGCAAATCTTCCTTTTCTAGTGGTTGAGTTGAACCTCTTTTGCGGTTGTTCATCAACACATGTCATTGGCATGCAGCTAGTAGTACTGAGCCTTCAGGGTATATTCACAGGGGCAACCAGCAGAATAGTTGTCATGGTAACCTGTCAGATCCAATTAAAAAGGCCCAATCCTAAAATTAATGGACCCCCCCCAAAAAAAAAATTTCAAGCAGCCTTTCCCCAATAAAAATTGATCGACCCAGACCAGTGCTAGAAACCCAGATACCCAAGTGGCCCAAAAAGTAGGCCTACATAATTTTTTCAGTGTCCCAAAGGGCCAAAACGAGCGCCCGAAGGCATAGTAGGGGGGTCTGTCAAGAATTTTGAAGCAAAATTTTGCTACAATACTCCAGTTCTGTAGGTCAGCCCTGGTCCGGGCCCCCTGCAACACGCGACCAACGACCAGCAAAATCAACCCTTAGACGACCCCCTATAAAAAAGGGAGTCGTTCCAATCAACCGTTACCAAGTTGTAGATAAATGGAAAAGCTGGCGAATGTGTACCGTCATTTTAGAGAAAAGTCAACTCAAACACTGCATTTTATTTCAACTTGTCTGGGTGGTTAACTTGGGCCAGTGAAAAAGCATAGGCCATAGCCACAGTGGTGCGGTGATCGGTATCAAGTATTTCGCCAGGTTCCAGGTGTCTGTTCTCCGAGTTACCGGGGAAAACGGTCGTCAACTTATTCTTAAAAGATGACTTACTATCTTAAGTTTAATCTGCCTGCTCTGTTGTGTCTGAAGCAATTATCATCGTTAGTTATAAATCCAAATGAAACACGATACTATGGCATGCATGCATGCACGGTGAGCGCCATTTTTAAACATGGCACAACCCATTGTGGGAAAGGAAAATTTGGTTTGGATATCATTTGAATCGCGGTCACGTGTTTTAAGCAATGTGCAATGACAAAAGATTTTATCGAGAAAGTGGCCATAGTGTGCCGTTATTTTGCAGTAAAGTCAACTCAAACACAGCATTTTATTTCAACTTGTCTGGAGGTTTAACTTGGGCCAGGGAAACCGCATAGCAACACAAAGTTCAATAAGGCATAATATTTCGCAAGGTTTCAGGTGTGCGTTCTCCGAGTTACCAGGGCAAATGGTCGTAAAAGTACTTTTAAAGATGACTTACTATCTTAACTTTAATCTGCCCACTCGGTTGTGTTTGAAGTAGTTATCATCCTTAGTTACAAATTCAAATGTGACACGACACCCAGACGCCTTTTGGTGAACGCCATTTTGAACATTGCACAATTATTCCATTGATCCCGGGACAGTTGCACAAAAATGATTTTGATTTGGATACCAAAGTGAATCGCGACCACAGCATATAAAATACCATTATTGACGCTGTGAAACATTTGCAAAATATATACTTTTGGTTTCATATATTATAACCTTTTTCCCACCCCTGCCCCCAACATCGTCAATCTGCATTCGGTGAGGATTTCACTATTTTCAAAATGGCAGCCAAGCCGATTGGATATTTTGAAGAGGTAGTATCCAAAATAAATGTGTTATTAGTGTTGAGGGAAGATTAATTTGTCGAATGAATGTAATGTACAATATACAATGGGACTTTTCCAGAGGGTGCATTACCGAAAATTTAAATACAACGATAAACAGTTACCAGTTGTAGGCCCCAGAATAGGGATGTTGTATCAAATAGTGAAGTCGACCTCAAACTGAAAAATAAGTGACAGCAATAGGCTGAGTGCCAAGCGCACCACTGCGTCAAACATGGAGTTTTGTGGAGAAAGTTGACCCGACAGTGGATACAGGTCCGAAAGTACTGGCGGGTTTTTATATAAGTGGTAACAACATACAAGAAAAGAGTGTTCAAGCCGACTGATCCGAGATCTGGGACAACTTAATATACTCCTGTCTCATTAACCCCCCCCCCTCCGCCACCCCCCCCCCTCTCTCTCCCATTGTCCTCCCATATTATATTGTTATCGTTATGATCATGAGTATCATGGAGTGAAATATGGATTATATTTTTGTATTGATTTGATTTGGTTTGATTTTATCTTTGTATATTGCATCTGTATGTTTTTCTGTGCTCCTTCTCCAAGCGATCTAGAATTGCATGTAAGCTCTTTTGATTCTTATCCAATTTCCTCTCTGTGTTATTAAAGTCACCAGACTAACAATGTACAAGGGTACAAGATAGCTCTGAAGTTACAAGCATTCCTTAGTTCCAGTCATTACTGAAATCAGTAAGATAGTGGATATTTGATTTTGTCAATTTGGAATGCAATTCTGTTATTCTAAGTACTTTAGTTTTATCCATTAGTAAAGACAGTGCGATAGTGAACCTTTAATATTGTTATTCAACAGTCTTGGTCCAGTGACTGTTTAAATAAGGATATCCTTTGAAGACCAGAACAGGCACCATATTGTAACTGTGTCCACTACTGGACCAAGTGTCAATCTCTACCTCATTTATTAAAAATACACACATTCCGCTGGTTTAGACTGTATCTTTGGCATATTATCCCGCCTTGAAAAGTTTTTTCATTCATGTTAATTGTTTAGGTATTCTGATTGCATAAAAGTTTGGTGTTGGAAAAAGGATTTTAGTTATATTCTGAGAATCTGCGAGCAAGTGGGACTTGAGCAACTGATACACAACGTACATGGTGTATCATGTTCAACAGGATAAACTTGTACAAAGGAGAAGGGCACCAAAATCGTTAGCCACAAATCCAAATGCGACACGGCACGCTCGAGCGAAATTTTGAACATTGTGCAATTAAAGCATTGATCCCGGGACAGTCTCACTAAAATACACTTGATTTGGATATCAAAGTGAATCGCGACCACAGCATATATATCATTATTGATGCTCTGAAATAATTGCAAAATATATACTTATGGTTCCATATATTATAACCTTCTTCCCAGCCCCACTCGGCAAGATCGTCCCAATGCTCATTTACAAACCATTGGCATTGGGTGCGGAGCTCACTATTTTCACAATGGCAGCCAAGTCGAGTGGATGTTTTGCAGAGGTAGCGTCCAAAATACATGTGTGATTGGTGTTAAGAGAAGGCTAAATTTGGCAAATGAACGTTATGTACAATATATAGTGGGACTTTTCCAGAGTGAGCATTACCTGAAAATGTAAATACAACAAACAGTGACCAGTAGTAGGCCCCAGAAGTAGTATTGTGGATCATACCTAGAAGTCGCCGTGAGGCAATGAAATAAGGGTCCGCACTAGGCTGAGTGCCAAGCGCCCCACTGCGTCAAAGACGAAGCTCAATGGAGAAGGTTACCCGGATAGTGGATACAGGTCCGAAAGTACTGGCGAGTTTTTATATAAGTGGTAACAAGGCCATAAAATGACATGTAAATTGCCAGTGCATTCATTAATTCACATATTTCTTACCCTTTACTCATCTAGCCATAGTGTTTTACGTTTCTTATGTGCATATTTTAAACATACAAGTTTCAATGGCCATTAGTTCAAACTGAGACTTATAAAGATGTAGCAACAAGGTAAATGAACTACACACCTTGCAATGAATTGATGCTGCCACTTGCCTTAGTAAAATGTTATTGTGCGAGACACAGATTACATGTAATATGCCAAAATCCCCGATACTATGCATTAAAACCTTTGAAATGCCGACGCGTCCTTTAATGCGTTGATTCCAAAATTATCGGTTAGATTCTGTAGTACATCTAGGGAATTATTTATGACAAGTGCCCGTAGTAACATCTGGCATATATTGTGGTGATTCTATAACTTTTAGTGTGTTTTTTTTTAAATTATTTTGTAAATGTGTATAGACATGGCATATCCTTGCCAGACTGAGTACAATTATTCACTTCTGGACATGCATTGGAAATGATTAATGAACTGTAGAATCGCTTGAGAAAGAACCATGTGTAATACACAAATCTCTACTATTTTACGGGTTGGGAACTCCTTTCTGGCATTACATTTCTGATAGACGGTCACTCACAAGTAAAGGGCTAAAGCATAACTAAAGTTCTTTACACTTATTAAAGCTGGTGATATTGCAAATACTGTCTTACTTGTTCTTCATGTTCTGTGATGTCAATTTAACTGATACCTGTAATGTCACATTATCATAAAATAATTCTTATTTTGGATCACTGTTCAATTCTTTTAATTAGCATAAATAATGTTTATTTGCTATCAAAAGGTGCTTCAGTTGAAGTGGCTAATATAAGGGTCCGAAATTCAATTCAGGGCTTATTTGGACAGCTTGCGACAATTCTGTCATTTATATCCACAGGCAAAATGGTTGCTGATACGATCATTAATTTAGCTGTATATTCCACACGTTTTGATCAGCTTGACCTGCAAACTTGTGTTTTATATTGGTGCACAAATGTGAAGCATGTTGACCTTACTTGTAATGTAATATTAATACTATGAAACACAACAATTAAACGTTTTAACGTATCAAAATAAATTTATTTGTTTACATCACATTTTAAATATTTTGCAGAAATGACTGCATGAATTATGGAGCTAACCAGATGTTAATAGTTTCCATAATGGCAAAAAGAAAAAAAAAAAGACAGTCATCATAAATGTTTCATCAGTTTAGTGTGCATACTTAATCAGCAATGTCGTACTGATTTCGCATTTGTTACCCTGCCGGCACGATGTTGATATCATTGTCGTAGATTTGGCAACTTGTCCTTTGATAGTTTGCCTCCTAAGCAGACTTTCTTGGGGCGATACACTATGTTGGCCGCCAGCGGGGGGTAGTAGACCGCCAAGAACGGATGTTTAGCAGGCAATTTGATAGTCGAAAAACTCGTAATTACTATTTTTCCAAACTAATTTTTGTCGTTACTTCAGGCTTCCATAATAGGTAGATAAAAATAAGAAAATCAATGGAACATGATAATAATTATTTTTCTCGGACCTGTACTGTAAATTATGTGAGCCAAAATTCAAAAGGAATTCATAGATAGGAAAGTTATAGCAAATAGAAGATTTATGGAGACCGCAGCAAAGCCAACATTCTACAAAAGACTTGTACGATTATACAGACCATGTCAGATTAATATATTGTAATTACGATTTGAGGTGATGACATCTAAAAATAGGCTCCCTCAGGGAGCAAATTTTGAATGTCATACTTCATATCAAATTTAATACGTATTTAAAATCAATGGTACTTGTCTTTAGCTCATTTAACTGGTCAGTCAGATGAGCTAATTTTATGGTTGTCCGTTAGTCCCTTCATTGTCAGTCCATCCATCAACGATTTCATGTTTTCAGCCGAGCCGTTCCAAAACCACTGAACCAATCCTCTTAAAACTCGCTGGGCATTTTCTTTGAGTGGGTTTCTGGTAATTTTGTTGTAATGGTCATGCTCCTATGATTTTCATTTTTTAATTAATTTATTTATTTTCATGAATTGTTTTGTTCAATTATTGGCAAAATCATTTGAAAATATCTAAAACTGGTCAGTCAGTTGTTGCTAAATTGCACGGGGATACTTCTAGATATCCTGGGACCTTAATTTGTTCTGCAAGTGGCGTTGCAATATTATTTGTTTGTTTTTGTTTTTTGTTTGTTTTTGTTTTTGTTTTTTGTTCCTCTGTTCCTTCATTTATTATTTACTAACTTGCATATAATTTATTTTAATTTGTTTTTCACGATTTCTCATAGTTAAGCTAATTTCGAACTTTTCATTTTAAAAAAGGGTGCATTTCGTCATTAAGAGTTCAATTTAGTCTTTATCCTTAGTTTGATCAAGTTTGTTAAGTAAGGATATTTTAATGATATGTGGAGTTTTTCTACGTTGAAGTTTGATGGTGACCACTTACATGAATTTCACTGTTCAATTAGGAACCGGAACAAAATTTGAGCTCGGACTTTGATATTGCAAATGCTGGTGGTCCTACATGAAAGCCAGACTTATGCACTTGATGACCCAAAAATCCTAGGTTCTGACTGGTCGAGAATGGTAAGGTGACTGGTCTCCATGCAATATGTTTCCATCCCCTCATTGGACAAGAGCAGTCAGGTGACCATAGGACAGGAATCGAGAGCGGTTTGAAATAAGAATGAGACCTAACTCACTTTGCACTTGATTACCCCAAAATCGTAGGATTCGATTGGTCGAGAACAGTCACGTGACTAGTCTCCATGCACTTATGTGTTGGTCTCCCAATTGAACGATAACAGTCACGTGACCATAAGACATGAACTGAATGCAATTTAAAAAAGAAAACGAGGTTTTGTCCTTACGTGCGAGCGTTTTTCTTGTTCTGTTTAACAGGTAATGATGCAAGTTTTAAAGGACAACACAGTAAGTATGGTAGAGAGGCGATATTGGATATACAACAAACTAGCACCACACAAATCCTTAGGTCATGTGGTCCTAAAAAGGGCTGATTTTCTTCTTTATTGCAGTAAATGTGCACAATATATCTATATGGTTACAGCATTATACTTCAATCCACTCATCTGGTATAAAATGCAGTAACATGCAATGTGTATAATATCATGCAATATATCTTAATTCTAAACAGGCACATTATGTTTGGAATTACATCCATACCAATTGCATTGGATATTGAGTCTATCATTGTCTGATACAGACTGTAACATGACAATATCAGAGTGGTATGATGTGGATTGTAAGGTCACATTATCATTTACTTACGATTTTATATTGGTATCAAATACATAATGAAAATGATATTACGTATTATAATACAATATTCATTTAGTCAGGTTATAATGTGCGCAATTATGTCCGCAAATGTTGTCCATTAAGGCATATAGAGTTTCAATTTGATTTTTGCTGTCATATTTTACATTAAAGTCAGCAGATCTTCCATATCCAGCAAATACTTCTAGACATTGATACACTTAATTCTGGATCTTCTGGGTGGAGCAATTTACATATGATATCAACCATACTTATCCCTATGCATCGCTGAGACAACTAAAATATGCAGTGCGGTCTACATGTTATATCATGCCAGCTTTGTACTGTACTCTGTCTACATTCCAAACATACTCATGTGGCCAAGCTAACATGAACTTTTCTATGCTATCAACAAAAGATGCCATTACAAGAGGGTCAAAGTAACTTGCACATCCACATTCAAATCTTTGGGGTACATACACTACCACCCAATGTTCTCCTTCCTCTGTTGATGGGGCGGTATTGATCACATACCACTTTCCACATTTTGATGCCTTTGAAAGCTTGTCAGTCATATATGTCGGCAAATCTTGTTGCTGGTTCTTGCCTGCCTAAGATATCTGTGATCATGTTGGTGTCCATGTTAGAAGTCTGTGATTACATTCCTTGCTTTGTCAATCTCTACTACTTTGTCATATTCAGCATTGACCATCATGCATACTGCTGATGTAAAGGGATTAGTGAATGTCACATCCAGATCCACACTTCCCTTCTTTACCAGCTGATAGTGATCCAAGTTGCATGAAAGGTCAGGTGTCAAGTCAAAGCAATGGTATAACCATTTGCAAAAGTCTCTGGTGCGACATCATAACCAAAATCTTCCTTGAGCTTTCCAATCCCCGAGTACAGGCTTAGAAATCCCCCAGTGTATATACCTCATGGGAAGTTGGATCTGAACAGTTGCAGTGTATCACCCCCTACTTTAAGTGATACGTTTGTTAAATTGTCATGCTTGAAATGGAAAGGAATTTTGCTGAGTAAGCCAGCATCATTGTCCATGAAACCAATGATGATTCTTCTCAGAATTTCATCTTTGAGCAGATCCTGCACGTGTTTAAAGGTAATATTACTAGGCAACACGTATGTCCAGATAACACCCCTCCTTGTAGAATATTTGGATGTGCTGGTTTCTAATGCTCATGCATGTCACATACATACTCTTACTTCCATTCTTACCTTGTGTACATAAAGAATGGATTTGTGTATGTGCGTCTTGAATGTGGCAGTGACTGAAGACATCAAGGGAATCAACGAGGTTGACCTGTGAAGCTTGATTCGAGCCTCAATGCCATTCAACAACAGTCTGTCTTGATTCAATATTCCAGCATTCAGTGGTCCCATCAGCTCTACTAACTTAAAGCCTATGGTTTGTTGGCCTCTTTTGTTGAGGCCAGTGTTCTTGGCAGGAGTGGTTGAAGTGCTCAGTTTTGATTCATCCATGTGTCCAGCAGTGTCAACAGACCACATCACACTCTGTAGTTGACTGTTTTTTAGTGTCAGCTTTGTAGAAGAGTAAATTTGCCATATTTGCTTGGTGTAGGCATAGTCTGAAGAGTGGTTGATGACACTCACTTTATTCAACTCTACTTCTACACTCTTGAATAAGCTTTGCATCCAGTAGTTCACTGGTCCAACATTCGTAGGAAAATCGAAGTCTGTGCTATCCTCTTTGGTAATTTTCACTTGCAGCGACTCCCTTGTGCTGTTTAAGTCTATGTATTTGTCTCCAGATCCATTGATTTCAAACTGAATGGGACCATCATCCTCCAAGGAGGTGACAGGATGATGGGGATCCCACAATCCTGCTCCTACTTCAGCCTGGGTAAGTGGTAACATGAGGAGATCTAGCTCAGACTTGCTGCTGAGTGCACTCTTTTCATGTACTAGTGACGTCATCTTGACAGGTCTTTATTCAAAGATGTCTTCTCATCTTCTCTATTTACTTGACTCCTGTTGTTGCTTTTATTGCTTGCTGTCTTCCTCTTTTTGAGTCCTCTTTGTGACTGAACAGCTGTGTTCAGAAGATTGGTGCCAAGTTGTCTCCCTTTCTTTTTTGCTAAAGTTTTGATACCTTTACCACTCATAGTGCCTTTGGCCAATATCTCTCCAAAAATTCAAAGCCTCTTGTTCAATGATTTTGGCTGCAGACCTGAAGAGGATGCCACCAATAAAATGCCCCTTTTGTATTCCAGAACCTTTGAAACTGGAATCCTGTGACCAGCCTAATTGATGTAGTAATTTTGTAGACATTGTCAGCAGGAGCAACATACTCAGCACGTTTTCGTTTCATGGCACTAGTGGTTACAGACTACAGTTGTGATTGGCTGGTTGTGGATCCCAACGGAGATAGTCCATAATTGTGAAAATACTGTGTTTTCAGCATGCTGTAGTTTCTGTTTAAATAAAGTTAGCTAAGTCAGGTTTGCTGCATCACAGAGTTGCTTCATTGGTGGTCATATAGATGCACGGTCTTCCAGGCCAGATGGGAACTTTATGGTGGGGAAGGACAATTATGTGATCCTGGCAAGAGCACAGTTCATACACCTGTGTAAAGCTGACATGCAGGTGTCCTTTCCTATTTCAATTATCACAAATTAAAGAGCTTGGAATTATATGACAAAAATCCATCTATGTTTTTCTGACATTTTTATCTGTTAAATGCCTTCACGGAATTTTAAAATTCCAAAATGCTGATTTTTAGACTGAAAAATGCTAACATGAAAAATAGACGGATTTATAACTGTAGTCTGTGGCCTAGTTTTCCCCTTTTAGGTCAAAAATGAAGTGTAACATTTGCTTGACCTCTGTTAAATAGGATTGGATGACCAGTATGAGATGCCATTTATATGCATGGTTATAACATGGAATGTATTAGTTTTTGCGGGTTGATAAAGGGGGGCATTGCAAGTTGTAGTACACTGCTGGCCATCTTCCACTGCAACTTTAATGATTTAGAGCCGATGTATCTCCAATCAATGTATGTTCAACCACATCTGTATACATAAATATGTAGTGTAATCCTGCATCTTTCTTTTGTCCTCTCAGTATGCCTCTTGTTGCTAATTTTCGTAGATTGTGCATATGTTTCGGAAGAGTCTCCTTTTGGCCCTCTGAAAGTTTCACGTTGCCTATAAGTATGTAGAGCACACATTCACAAATAGCATTTATCAAGTCGGGGGGTGCTTTTTGTATCATACTATTTCTCATGCTCAGTGGGCATGCATTCAAAGAAGACGGTGTAAGAGCATTTTGTCGCTTTCATCTGGTAAATTCCTTGGTTGCATCCTTCTCTTTGGAACACTTTCTCCGTGCCATTATGTGTTCTTGATCACAAACACATTAGACATTGGTGTGAAAATGTCTGTATGGTATCATTTATTTTTGCTTGTGCCAGGTGCACAGTCAATAAAAAGATAGCCAGGTTGGTCCTTTATTGCAACCTCAAAAGCATCGACCACAGCTCGACTTCTGTTGGGTTCTAGCTGTCTTGCTTATGCAGTTATTTGTTGTCCTTCCCTTGCATTTTCGAAAACCGCTAAATAGTGAGCATTCAGACTGACAGTGTGAAAAATTGTTGTAGGCAAACAAGTTCTGCACAATTTATATGATGCTTGACTTTTTTGTGACCATGTCTAGCACACACTTGTCCATTTCATCCATCAGGTCATCAACCACCACCAAGAACGGCACATTCCCACGTGAATCTCCCAGCTCATCCAGACCAGACACAAAATCCACAATTGGCTGCATGTCTTCATATCCATGTTGCCAAATTCCGTAGAACCACATGACTGACCAGTTGGGAACAATAATGTTTTGCATCTTGTTGACCAAGTGTTTTACCCATTCGGTTTTCCAAGGTCGACTTGAACCGGCCATGATACAGGTAAAAGGATGCTTTAGGTTGGGAGTCGTCACATGATGCAATGAGTTCATATCATGAGTTTCAGAGATTGAATTAAGAACAATGAAAGCATCTTCTGGTGCTGGAACTGGTACATAAGTACCTTTGAAAGGTCTAGGATGGCTTGTCCTATGTATATGGGTTTGTTCAGTGTAATCAGTGCAGTGATCCTACTTATTCCCATTAAGTTCTTGTGTAAAATGTGGTGTGTTTTGTGTATTGGTGCTGCTATGTGTCTTTTTGGTTTTTTCTCGTCTGTGATAAGCCTGTAAGGGATGCCATTGGCAAAATTTTCCATTGTTTTTCCAAAGATCACATTATTTATCAGTTTAAAGAAGTCCTTTTCTAAATGTGAAGTGGCTTCAGTCTCCAATCACACTCCTCCTTGAAAACCAGCACACGATGCACTTTTTTTAGCACCATACCCAACCTAAGGTGTAACTGTCATGCACAATTGTGAATAATGTTTGATTTCCTTCGTCTGAGGTGTGGTATCAGTTTTCATCTCAGGGCTCCTTGCATTTTTCCTATGCGGTTTGTAGAACATGGGGAAATCATATCTCATGTAATCTGAATATTTTCTAGTGCCTGAGGAAAATCATTGTGTAGCTTGTGGAGTTTGGATGGGCAATCAGGATCAACTTTGGCAATGTATTTGGTACCTTCAGCTGGGAGAGTACTGACCTACTAAACTCTGCCTGTTGGAAGTGATTGCACAAGCAAGTGCCCATATCATATAGATTGTTGCCATCCAAATATATCAGCTCACTCTCTTTTGGCTTTCTTTCCACATACAGATGTGTAATCATCACCACACCTGCTCAAATATATTTGTCTATCAACTGATGCATGTGAATGTCTGACAGTAGATCAAGTGACACTCCAGACATTTTTAGAGCAGCATCCCAAGCTAGTGCTCAAGCTGTGAAATAATGAGCTGGATCTAACCGATATATCCGCAATGGTAGGGAAATTCTCGTACATGTCACATATTTTCCCTATATTTTCAGGTCAAATGTTGTTCATACTTTCTGTGCATGTGCATAACTTTCTTGATTGATACCTTCTCTAGTAAGTCTACTGTAAAATGCTTCAATTGGTGGGTGGCAGGTCTCCTGGAAATGTGCCATTGATTCCATATACTCATAGGAATAGACCCCCTTCCTAGCCAACTGTTCTTTTTTCTGAAGTCCTTCAAAATATCCACCACATATTTAAAGTCCTTCACTCCTTTAACTAGTTCGTCCAGGCTACAACACAAACTGCAATGAATCTATAAAGTGAGCATTTCCCAAGGAAAAAGAAATGAACTTTCCACAAGTTTTTAGAAGGCATTTCACGTCTCCCATGTAAATTTTTCCAACAGCTTCCATCACTATGTGAGCATCACATCCTTCCAAGTAGTGAATCACCACAGGGATGGTGAATTTGGAGTGGGAAGTTTTTGTGTGGTTGTGTGCGGCATCATACTCTGATTCGTATTCTCTTTTACCCTTAAACAGATGGCCCAGCATGTCTCTTCTCTTCTTACCTTTGAAGTAAGGCTGTATATTACAATGTCTGTGTGCTGCATCCATTCAAGTGGTTATGATCGCACACCTTGTCTGACTGTAAGAATTGGCTTTTTTCAAAAGAAACAAGTCTGTTCTTGCTGAAATTTGGTTTCATCTTCCTCTGTCATCATAATAGGGAGAGGGTATTGTCAACTCAGCACATTTCCAGTGTCAGTTGCTCCAAAAAAGTCTTGGCAACATTCTCCCCCCATACAATCTCAGTTTGCTTGAGGAAAATCCCGCTTCCTCTCTGCACAGCATGTACATGCAAAATCCTGCAGGAATGTGAAGGCTGTCTTTTATAGTTTGAGTTCCTCGGCTTTCATTGAGTGGAACAATGATAGACTCAAAATCAGCAAAAATTAAAAAAGGGGCTGGCAATTTGTTCCTTATATTTTGGAATCTACAAATGCTGCCTGGTTTCTGGCATCTTGATTCTCCAAGCGTCTTGCATGTTTGTTCATGTTCTATTGCATTTTGCTCTTTTCCAATAGGTGTTTTGCAATATGAAGAGAAGTACATTTTCCCATGATGCTTGGTTTCATGAGATTTGAGCAAAGACATATTTTTGATCCAAACATAATGTCTGTCCTGTAGAAGCAGCAAATCTGTATGTCGGCTCTTTTTGTAGATGGTAACATAGGTAGGAAATAAAGTTTTTTCCTCAAGACCATCAACATTAATAGACAGCTAAGGATTCAACTTTTCAAACTTTGCAATGTGTGTAATTTTGTCTGTGAATAAAATATCTGTAAAGTCCCGCCCTTTTTGGTAGCCAACATACTTGCTCACCCTCTCTACATGACCTGATGCTGGGTGTAAAGTGAACAAAATGGCCCACATGAAATATTTTTTCTCCTAATTTTTCACATGTATGATGGAATGGGTATCAAAAATCCACTTTGGGGTGTGAACATATGATGAGCCCCTGTTGATGTGTAAATTGCTACTTTTACAATCAATTCAATTACTTCCTCTAGGCACCAACCAGAGCCATCATGAACTATTTTGCCCACATCTCCAAGCAAGTGGCTAAATATTGTCTGAGGCAAGCAGGCCCATTGTTGCACTCTGGAAAGCTGGAATTGTTTCCATTTTCCTCCCAACTATTGGATTTTTTTTAGTTAATCTTGCCTTTAACATTAAGTGACATTTAAGAGCATTTCTGTTCTGCAATTGTTCTTTAAGATGAGAGACTACTTTTTTCAAATGTAAGTCTAAAAATTTCCATTCACTATGCATGTCACTGTCATTGGGCTGAAATCTTCTGCTTATTTTCCCAATGCTGTTCACTAAGAGGCTTGCGTTATTACAAGTATTGCATGTGTGATTTCCAGGTCCAAAATACTTTGCAGGCAAAAGATGGTGATATCGCCTCCAGTCCTTACCTTGCTCACCACACTTACAACAATAACATTGCCCCTCATTAATTGAACAATTACAGAAATTGCATCTATTGACAGTACCTTGAAGAATTTGCCTGCATGAATCATACAACCAGTCATCCAAGCTGTCCAATGGAAACTAGAGACATCTACAACAAAGCATTTGATGTATCTTGGGCATCACGTTTTTAAAAAAATGGAGTCTTTCTACCATTTCACCCTTCTTTTTGTATCTGTTACAGATCAATATGTGCAAAACTGAAGTTGTCAAATGGCTGTTAATGGTTAATGCTTACAGCAAAACAGTATTGTTGTTGTGACTATTTCACTTTGGATATTTAAACAGCATACCATGTGACTAGACTCTTTCAACTGTTGCAGCCATGCAAAATGCTCTTCCGTCATGTCAAGTGCTAATTGTCATGTCAAGTGCTAATAGGATTTTTCCTCAAGATGCCAAATGATGTATCACATCATTGTAATTTATATGAAAGACCTTACACTGTGTATAGCTTTCCAAATCTTGAATGCATTTAGCTTTACAGATCATAAAGGACCATTCTTGATGCCTTCAGCAGAATTCGGCTTGTGCTGAAGATTCTTTCATAGCTTTCAGAAAAATAGCTGTGATGTACCAACACTGTTATCATAGTGTATGTACCCGCCAATGAAGGTCACATGACCTTAGGGTAACACATGGTTGGGGTCCGCCTAATAAAGCATTGATGGAGCAACCACGTCTCCCATGGTGACTATCCCTAGTGAGAAATCAAACTAAGTTAAGACACCACACCTGGCAACGAGGATATAACAATGGCCATTTACAGTTTTATAGAACAATTTGATCTGGATTTAAAACAGGACTGGCACCAGTATACGGAGAGATTGGACTAATACTTTTTGGCCAACGCTATCGCAGATGCCAACCGAAAATGCCCCATCTTGTTGAGCGTGTGTGGTGCAAAGACATACAATCTTATCAGGAGTTTAACTTCTCCGGCCAAGCCGTCTGACAAATCCTAGACTGACCTGGTCGACTTAGTTCAAAAACACCAAAACCTGACACCGTCTTCTATAGTGGAGTGCAGCAAATTCAATGTATGCCCCAGAACATAGGGCAAGTCAGTGCCAACTTTCGTTGCGGACCTACGAAAGTTGAGTGAACATTGCAAATTTGGCACTTTCTTAAATGAAATGTTACGAGATAGACTGGTTTGCAGTGTTAATGACGGCAGAATACAACAGCGCCTGTTTGCCGAGGGGGATAGTCTTACCCTCCACAAAGCTATCGAACTCGCAGTTACAATGGAAAGTGCCGCTAACCATATTAGGGACATTCAATCTTCACAAAACAGAACTGGGTCAACCAGAACTGAACAACAGGAAGCAAACAAAATCAAAATGGCTGGGCCCATGAGACTGGGAGGAGCCAGGCCTAAGGTGGGCCAGGGCCAGAAAACACCCAAGGAAGCTTACAGCGACAACAAAAATGAAACGTGCCAGCGTTGTGGCGGCAAACATAGACCTGGTACCTGTAGGTTCAAGGACTCTTTGTGTTTTTACTGCAGGCACAAGGGCCACTTGGAGTCCTGCTGCAGATTAAAGGCATGGCACCAGCACAAGGAGAAAACTAAAGTGTATGCAGTGCAGGAGAGTACAGAAGCAAGTGGTGCATGTAGCTGCCAAGCGGCCAAAGTGGACGAGGTATACACGATATACCACCTGCAGGTGGAAACACCAGTGGTGCCCAGGAATGCTTTTGCTGCCACTGTGAAGGCAAATAACACCGAGCTTAAGATGGAAGTGGACACAGGCGCCGCTGTTTCAGTAATAAATGAACATGCATTTCACGTCAAGTTTGGAAAGGATGCCAAGCTTGACCAACTGTAAAACTGCGTACATATACCAGGCAGTGAGATATATGTAGTCGGCAAATCACAAATGAAGGTGCAGGTGGACGACCAACAGGTATGCTAACCCCTATTAGTTGCTACGGGTAATGGGCCCACACACATGGGGAGAGACTGGCTAACAAGATTGAAATTACATTGGAAAAATGTGCACAAGGTGCAGTCTGATAACATGGAAAGTATCTTGGACAAACATAGTAGTGTGTTGGAGCCAGGACGGGGCACAATTGAGGGTGTCAAGGGTAAGCTGTACATGAAACATAATTCACAACCACGTTTTTTTAGGCCACGCCCAGTACCTTATACTATGAGGCACAAGGTGGACTTGGAGCTAGAAAGACTAAAACAACAGGGCATCATAACGCCGGTGACTTTCTCAGAATGGGCGGCACCTATTGTCCCTGTTTTGAAGAGCAAGGGCAGTGTACGCAGATGTGGCGATTACTAAGTCACAATAAACCAGTATGCAAAACCTGATACATACCCCCTCCCTAGAATTGAGGAGTTGTATGCAAAATTAGGAGGCAGTGAGGCATATAGCAAGTTAGACATAAGTGGCGTGTTTCTACAACTTCCCCTTGATGAGGAATTAAAAGGTTTTACTACCATAAACACCCACTGAGGCTTATTCCAGTACAATCGCCTGCCATTTGGCATTTCCACAGCCACGCCATTTTACCAGCGTGAAATGGGCAGTTTATTGTAGGGTATACCAAACGTTGGTGTTTTCATTGATGATATTTTGCTCACAGGCAAAACCAAGGCCGAGCACCTCAAAACGCTAGATACGGTGCTAGACAAGTTGTCACAAGCAGGTGTGAAACTCAGGCACGACAAATGCGCGTTCTATACACCATCAGTGGAATACCTGGGATACAGAATTGATACAGAGGGCCTGCACCCTTTGGACAACAAAGTGGAAGCCATAACAAACGGCCCAGCACCTACTTACATTCAGGAACTCAGATCTTACCTGGGACAATATAACTATTGGGAGATTCCTCCCAAATTTATCCACCATTTGGGCCCCACTGCATAGACTTTCAGAGGACAAGGTTGAGTGGCAATGGCTCCACTCACAGCAGGAGGCATTTGAAGAATCAAAGCGCCTGATTACCAAGTCCAAACTGCTAGAACATTTTGACCCAAACAAAGAAATAATACTTGCCTGTGATGTGAGCCCTTATGGGATCGGGTCGGTTATCAACCACAGGATGCCAGATGGCATGGATCGGCCAATAGCTTTTGCTTCAAGGACACTGCTACCAGCAGAGAAACGTTACTCTCAAATCAAACGGGAAGCTCTAGCAATTGTATTTGGCATCAAGAAATTCCACACAGACTTGTAAGCTAGACATTTCCTCATCCAATCAGACCATTGTCCACTAGAGATGCTTTTAAATGAGCACAAAGCCATTCAAGTGTTGGCCTCATCACGAATCCAATGCCAGGCACTGACCTTATCAGCTTAAGGTTCTACAATAACATTTAAAGCAGGTAAAAACCTGAGCAATGCAGACACTATGAGCCGTTTACCCCTGAAACAGAACTTGCCAGCACCACCTCAACCAGCGGAACATATCTTCCTTATGGAATTTGTAACTTCTACCATAGGGGAAGATAAAATTAAGCAGTGGACTGCTACTAACCCAGTATTGGCCAAAGTGCAAGGTTATGTAATGAGTGGGTGGCCTGATAATGACAAAGACTGCGAACAGTATTTTGCCGAGAGAAATGAGCTGAGTGTACCGAATGGTTGTTTACTTTGGGGGTCACCGCTAATCATCCCACCCCCAGTCTGCAGTGCAGCATTGGACATGCTGCATGACACACACCCCGAATCGTGAAAATGAAAGGTTTGGCCAGAAAATATATATGGTGGCCCGGTATGGATGCTGCCATTGAACAGTGCATCAAACAATGTAAAACATGCCAACAGAACGCTAAATTACCAGCTGTGGCACCATTGCACCCATGGGAGCCACCACAAAAACCTTGGACGCGGATACACATTGATTATGCAGGGCCTTTCATGGGTAGCATGTTCCTCTTTGTAGTAGAAGCCTATAGTAAATGGTTGGAAGTGTATCCTGTGAACAGTGCTACATCAGCGGGGACGATTGAAAAGCTGTGGCAGTTGTTTGCCACACATGGTTTAGTAGAAACGCTGGTATCGGACAACACCACAATCTTCACATCAGCGGAGATGTCCGATTTTATGGAGGCAAATGGCATCTGCCACGTTTTCTCGGCGCCGTAATACCCTAACAGCAATGGGTTGGCCGAACGGGCTGTTCAAACTTTCAAAGAAAGCATGAAAAAACTTGAAGGCGGAACTTTGCAATCGTGTGTGTCCAGATTTCTGTACCATTACCAGAACAACACTACAAAAGCCATAAGAATATTAAATTAGTCAACCCTATCATGCTCAAATGATGATTTGTTCTTGGAACAAATAAGTGTTTGCTGCTGCTCAAGAAAGTCTTGATAATAGTTCTGCAATGCTGTACAGTTTTAAAAGATAGATCATTTATGTGATGTTCTTGAAATTGTTCTATTTTTATCTCCTTAACAATGAGCTCTTCAGCTTCAATGCTGCAGTTGTTGCTTCCGACCCTTGAAGAGTATTCATTGCCAGGGCTTTTAGTGTTAATATGTTAAAAAACAAAACAAGCATACTATACGATGCTGTCTGGTGTAACTTGCAGAGAAAAGAAATACATACACTTACCACACTTTTACTGTATTTTAGGGATACAAAAACCTAAGATAATCAAACACTTGCTCTGCAATCACCACAGGTACATGATACTGCCAATGAGAATTGAGTGCTTCTTCAGTTCAGTTGGACAGCTTCGGCAAAAGTTGTGATGTGTGAGAAATTGCGGCATTGTTTTTGGGGGGGGGATGAATGTTCTGTGACCAGGTGAGCGTGGGAAAGGAATGACCTGCATCAATCATGCTAACAAAAAGCCTCCAAAAATATAATTTTAGAGAGGGTAACAAATATTCTGGAAGCTGGGGAGCATGAGAAAGGTATGACCTGCATCAGTGGTGTGAGAAGAATGTTCCAGGCTATCAGAAATGTTCTAAAAGTTCTCAGACATCTTCAGTTACACAATTAAATCTGTTGACTTCACTTTACCGCACTACTGAGTGACCATGATGTAATCGCCAAGGTCACCTAGTCACTTATGTGAATTGTGCTGTTCAGTTAATGATAACTTGAGGACTATTTGAGAAAGGCCTTTTGATTTCGTACAAGGTGGTGGTCTGCTAAAAAAGGTCACATTTAGACAGCATATAAGATTGTAGGTGACCATGATCTAATCCAGACGTCAAAGGAGTGCATAGGAGAGTTAAATGCTCAGTTTATTATTGAAGAGCAATTTGAGCTGGGACTTTGGATGTTCGTTGCAGGTGGTCCTCTGTGAGGGCTTTACTGTGACTGTAAACGTCAGACCTAGCCCCATGTTTTTTACACTTCAGTCAACTAGATTACTAGGGAGAAACATGGAGCAATGCAAAAACACGTAGATTTTTTTCTCACTAAGTGTGATTTCCCAAAATGTTGAGCTTGTGTGGCCTTGAAAGGTAGAACTGACATGTAATAGTGAATCTTGGACTTATGGTTTCTCGCGAAAATGAAAGTATCCATGGGTTTCTTTTGGTGTTGTTAATTTTGGCTTTGAGTGACCTTGAAAGGTCAAACTGAAATAGTGGCTTACATTTTGGTAACAGTTGATCGATCCTTTCACTTTTTCTTTAAAAAATGATGACTCCAGAACTGTGTGAATGAGGACGCAAGATAGTGTAATCATATGGGGGAATATGCAATATAAATGCATAACGGTATCATGGCTATTGATCTTAAACGACTGCTTCAAGTCAGGCTACTCTTCCCCGTAGATAGAGATTGTTACAACGTTCTATGGTGATAAAAATTCTTGCTTTGCTACCGTTTTTTTTATACGTTTACTTGACATTTTTTTAGCATTTAATGGTGTTTGTCTGTGTATCATCTGATATCAATATATGTCATTTTGTTGACAGAGACATCCAGAGCTGCCAAAGTAATCACTGAAGATCGTAACTTCACAACGCTATCACGGGATAAGGACACACGGCTTGGGGATTTATTTGACCCTCTCTATTATGACTTGAGTATTAAGCCTGATATTTATGGTGCAGTCACTTCAAATTTTAGCTTTTCGGGCGAGGTTAGGATAAAATTTAAATATGTAGCTAGTTTCAATTCAAGCGTAGTAACTCTGCATTCGAAACATTTAAACATTGAAAATAGGTCTTGTATCACGCTGAAAGCCAATGAAACAGAACTTGATGTAAAAAGAATTGAATCCTATGAAAACGTACATTTAAACATTTTTCTTGAAGAACAACTGCAAAATGATGCCGTATACACAATAGACATCAAATTTACAGGACTTCTATCAAACAGTGTTAAAGGTCTGTATGTAAGTTCATACACATACGGAGGAATGAAACATTTTCTTGCAACAACACACATGAATCCCACAGAGGCCAGACGAGTGTTCCCCTGTTTTGATGAGCCTGCGTCCAAGGCAAATTTCACGCTACGAGTTTACCGGAAAGATGGTATGAAGACTGTGGCTAATACCCCATTAAACTTTTCAGAACCAAAAGGGTAAGATTCAGTCATGGATTTAGATATAAATTGTCTCGAATAAGATTTTAAAAATAAATTTAGATGTTGCTTTCGACGTGAAAATCAAAGAGTCGCATTATAGGTTTATATATCTAGTTTGTGAACGATAACTTTTAGTAATTTTCGCCTTGTACTCTGTTTACGTTATGCTAAGCAACGCCTTTTTTATGAAGCAAATCCCATTTTGCCAAGTTAACTGTGTAGGTTAATCTGTTGTTTTGTATTCTTTTAACATTTGAGTATATAAAACCAATCTGATTCTGCTCTCTTGATTCTGTGAAGTGCACGAAGCGCGCATGTGTTCCCTGGATTTCTTACCAGAAATGTCAATGTTCCTGAATATATTACATGTATGTGCTTACAGTGTGCAGCATTACCACTGTCATGTTCACAGCGGGTTACCTCAGTAGATTTGTTAAGAGAAAAAAGGAGGTGATCACTGCATTCCATAATGCAAAGGTCCCACTTGGCATACGTGTTCCCTGAAACAAAATTTTAAAAAAAATCCAAAAAGAGACACTTTATCTCTGTACTTAAAGTCGTCTAATTTGCATAAATTATGCAAATAAGCACCCGAAGGAAAGAAGCGTCTAACTAGATAAACAGTCACCAAAAAATATATGTGAATAGACGAAACTAACAAATTTGAGGGGAAGGAATTCATTTCTGAGGTTATTTTGATACTTAGCGTCCATTTCGATCTTCAAATCCAAGGTGGCCGCTGGTTACTGTCTTTTATGTAGGTATTCGGTGTAACTTTGGAACTGTTTGAAGAACTAGTGCCATGCATCACTCTATACAACTTTAACATGGGAAACTCCTTTCTGGCGCTGCGGTTGCGGTTGAAGGTCATTTTAAAATGAAAGTTGAAAGAAAAACTGAAAGTACTTTGACGTTATGGAAGCTGATAGTTTGTGAACTATTCTTGTGTATGTTCTCTATATTCCCTTATGTTAGAACTGAGACCTGCAGTATTCCATTGGTATAAATCGTGAACAATTCTTATTTCAGAATGATTACCTTTAAATTCCCTCAATTAACATAAAGTATGCTAATTAGTGTCAAAAATAGACAATATACATCACATCAATCATTTTACATGAAACGTGTGATTGATTTGAATTGTCTAATTTGGATGTGTGAAATGCATTTCAAGGCTTATTTGGACACTTCATGACAATTCTGACATTTATATCCACAAGCAAGATAGACGCTGGAGCCCTTGTCAATTTAGATAAACTTGATTTTTGGAAATTTTTTTGCACTTGACTTAATTTTGCGTTGGTCGAGCGAGTTGTTGATGCGCAAAATTAAAATACGCCAAAAATAATCAGTGAAGTGACAACAGATATTACTTGCCTACTGTACTTGCACTAGTCCTGACGCACTGCCATTATTGTCCAAAATTAAAATGTGCAGTGTTTTAAATGTAAGAAATATCCACTTTGTACGAAAGTAATCTTGCGCCAAAATTTGTAGAACTACAGTAGTTGCAACTTTTGATCCACTGGAGCCGAAACTTGTGAATGAACACACGTTTCAAGTTGTCAAAGTAAAAAGAAAATGTTTGTTTCTGTCACCTTCTAGATATTTTGCATGAATGACTTCATGAACATGCAGTGGACAAAATCTTCATGTTTTTCATGATGGAGAAAAATTTGTGAGTACTGTTTTGCCACTCCACCTACTGTGATGATTGATTATATTCCTTGCCGCATTTAACATGGCAGATTTTGCATTCAGTATACTGGCTACTCACATTGTAGTCTTCCTAATGTGTCTGCCTCGTTTTTTCATAAGATTGCATACAGCATATTTATTAACCTTGACTTCGGCTGCAACCTCGAACTGGATGGGAATGAAACCAGGAGGCCTCGGATACTGCTCCAGTACCAGTTTATAGCACTCGACCAGCCATTTCCAGAAAGTTACTCCAAATGGCAATCTGTGGCTGTTTAAAGGTCTTATTGATTGAATGGGTACCACAAAGCAGAAAGTTGATGTTTAGGGTCGTTAGAAATGATATCTGAAAACCAAAATGTTAAATTTCATTTTTGAAAACTGTTTTTTTTAAGCTCCAAAAGTGCATCACATTTGCGACAGGAAAGCGCGCGAATTTTCTCCGATCATGGCCCGATGTTGGAAAGTGTTACTGACGTCACAAACGCAACCCGCTGGCCACGGTGTCTGTGTTCTAAGCCAGAATACCTTCAGTTTGCCAAGAGTTATGGCAGAGATAACAGAACATATTGATTTCGGAGAGTACGAATTGAGTTTTTTTATCTACGTGGTCTGATGACGATGAAGAAGCATTAATAAAAAAAAGTTGAAGCAGCAGAGGAAAAGATCACCCAGCCTTACACACACATGACGGGACGCCCAGAACCCTGCCGCCGCCTGTACTGCAGGGAATGAAGCAGTGGTACAGCCAGAAGATCCCAACTTGCCGTCTGGGCAATGATAATTCGTTGCAAAAGAGATATTTCCTATAACAGCTTATAACATTCCATTTAACAAGAACAAGCATGAATGCAGTAAATTGGAATTTGCGTCAGGATGGGCCCGGTCTTGTTGTGTTTCAACTTCTAGCATTCATGGAAACAGCTACGGCCTGAGCCTACCGTATATAAAAGTCTAAACAAACAGTTCATTTTCCCATCCCATATGTGTGGTCTATGATAAAAGAGGCACACCTCGATCAGCGCGAGTCTCATCAAGTGTGTATATAATTCTGGTCACAATTTTGCTTTTGAAGACATGTACCTGTATATATGTAAAAATTTGATACTTTAACCTTGAATCGGACAAGCACCATATGCTATTTGTATTTTTAACTGTTATAAGTACCGTGATAAAAAAGGCATTTGCGATGAATATTTTTCCAGGTGAACTGACTGTTATGTCATACGGACAGGATATAGTTGACCTCAAATGCGATATGACCTAGAAGCCCTGATCTAAATGCTCATAGAATGGCAGTATCAATTTTTACTTGACGATTTTCTAGTGTATTTACTGGAAAATAAACTTTCTTTGTGACTGATTTGTGTTAATGTAATGTTATATGGTCTGTTCCATGTCTGATATATTTTTCAATTGCAGTTGTGTTGCACATTATCAGTATTCATATATTTATTTCATCTAGCTTTTCTTTCGTTTTTAACTCACAAATCACCCCATATTCCACACGTAGCGCCAGAAATGAATTTTGTGGAAATCATGCATCCCAGCTAGGAGTTAACATGCTGTCACAGAAATTATATATATATATATATATATATATATATATATATATATATATATATATATATATATAATTCAGAAGAGTATATGAGTAATGTTCTTATGCCTTGCACTGTGAATGATTGTCACCAATAACATGTCAGATCTGAGTCTCCCATTCCAAGTAAGTAGAAATTATTGTAAAATACATTTTTCGCTCATATGTGTCGTCGGAAGTGGTGTAATGTGCCTGAGGTAAAGAAAATATCCAGCGGCCAACTTGGTTTCGATGGTCAAAATGGCCGCCAATTGTCAAAATAACCCCCAGAATGGATTTCTGACCCTGACATTAGCCAATAGCGACTACTTACACATTTCCTTCTGTTCTCTTGTGAACAAGGTATGTACTCCTTTCTTTCAGATGCTCATTAGCATAATATATGCTAATGAGTCTGAGCATAGAGACAAAGTGTCTCTTTGGATTTTTTTCATTTTGCCGTCACAAAATATTTCTGAATTATTCTTTATACAGTGACGGTTGGATTATGGACGTGTTTGAGACAACCCCAAAGATGTCCACCTATCTTCTGGCATTCACTGTTTCAAACTTGAGCTACAGATCTGCCTCTATTGCTGGAGGAAGACAGGTATGATACATACATACATACATACATACATACATACATACATACATACATACATACATACACACATACAGCGTATGTATGCGTACATAGATACATACATACATGCTTACAGACACACGTAGGTGCATACATACACGCACGTGTGTATGCATGTACGTGTACATCCATGTATGTCAGATCTATTCAATACTGTTCTTGTGAATTTCAGAGATGCGTATATTCAAAATGCTATTTCATGGTCATTTAAGGGAGAATATCAGGGACAGAGCATATTTTACAAACAATCTGTAAGCAAATACTCAGTTTCAATGCGGGACACCGTAAATTTCAGATACTTTCTGGGACAGCCCCTGATGATGAGGGACACTTGGCATCTGTGGAATCTTGAAGCGTTATGAATAAAGTTTAATCCTTGTATTTTAAGTCGGATAGGAAATGAGTTTTAAAATGCCAAATCAAACAAAGCAAAAACTATGTCACTGAATTGCCAAACCACATGTTATCCAATCTTGTATTAATATTCCACAGGTTCGCGTATGGGCTAGACCGGACGTTATAGAACAGACAGAACTAGCCCTTAATTTGACAGGTCCGATGTTGATGTTCTTGGAGCAATACTTCGGTGTGCCATATCCACTTGGCAAAATAGGTAGGACATGATACTCAAGTAAATGATGGAGCAATTTTAAGTGCCACTTTACCTGGTTATCTTTGTTGGTTTGCTTCTAAATATTCTACATGACTCCCGTGCTCCTAACGCGACTGTTCGTGTTCTTTACTCTTCTCAGTAAGCTCAGTTGTATTTTCTGGTCATGTAGTGCTCGGTTGAAAAAAGTTTCACAAAATTAAATGAGATTTTTATCTTAAATACTGTAAGGTGTGTTAAAGACAGGTCTATTCGACGTACAGGGCTACCAATAGTGAAAACAATACAATCTGTTTTAGAACAATACTTGCTGTAGCTCTTAAGCTTTCTCAAAGAACGCTACCATAAAAATTGGAGGCATGGGAACGTTTTGCATTGTAAACGGACAATAAATTCGATAGTCTACCCTGTAGGCGTCTGACGTAGGCATAATATGAAATATTTTCCCGTCGCACTTAAATAATTCTGCACTTTCTTCGTCAGCAGAATACGTGTATATGTGTGTGCGTGTGAGTGTGTTTCAGAAAACAAAATTCTGATTGGCCTATTCTGGTTTGGACAGATACCTACAAACTTACAGACATTAATATGACTTCAGTCACCTCCATTTTCGGCCTCCCTTGCCCTTTGTTTCAGATCTCGGGGCTATACCACACTTACCTGTGTCTGCAATGGAGAACTGGGGCTACATCATGTTTCGAGAAAACTTTCTTCTTTATGATCCAGAATCTTCCAGCGATTCCATCAAGCAGATTGTTGCAACTGTGATCGCGCATGAACTTGCACATCAGGTCTGGCTTACTACGATAATAAATTTATCACCGTAAACTGTGTATTAAAATCCGCTGCTTGTACGGGAATATAGATTTGTTTTTCACATGTCCAAAATAGCAAACTCGAAGTGCGTTGACCCAATGTGCACATAGAGACACCAATGTGAGAAATGCAGTTTGTCGTGGTTGTGTATGCATCCTTTTTAGCGACATTTTTTCTAATCTCATTAAAACAACATAAAATCTAGTTGACAAAAATTATGAGCAATTGCAGTTGTTAAAATCGTGACGAATGACAACTGATAAATTAAAAAGTAAACATGTTTTTATTTTGTCTGATGTACGCATTTGTTCAGTACAGCAAATGCACTCATAGCAAATTGATCACTGCAACCAATTTTTTGTGAATTCAGCTGGTAACCTAAAAGCCGGGGCACAATTTGCAATACGGGCTTTCCGAGAATCAAAGATCTGGGGATTTTTGTCAAGCTTGACGACCAAGGTGGCTTGTATCATAGAATTTATGGCAGTACTACACTTGAATTGATGTGTCTGTGTTGGTGTTTAATAGGGTCGGATCATCTTTAAATTTGCATTCTTTGAAATTTTTGTATACGTTTAGTTAATACATTTTCTTTTTATCAATACAGTAGAATATTTAACCTCTTGGCATAAGCAAGAGGCCGTTGCGCTTTTCTTCCTCTTCTTCTTCTTCTTCTTCTTCTTCTTCTTCTTCTTCTTCTTCTTCTTCTTCTTCTTCTTCTTCTTCTTCTTCTTCTTCTTCTTCTTTGGTTTTACTTGTTTTTGTGTTTTGTGTTTTTTTTGTTTTGTTTTTTGGGGAGGTGGGTGGGTGGGTGGCGGATGGGGTGAGATTGTACCAGATGGTCACTTTAATAAAGGGAATGTATGTGATGGCAGGGATAGAATGATATTCTGTATTCCAGGTGGTGGTTAGTACTTTTATTGCTATAATTTTACGAGAAATGAGATGTTGCAATTCCTTGCTCGCGATTTCTTTGTTCCTTGTGCGCAACAGGCTCTTTCCGAGCACTCCCCTTGTCATTTTACTGTACCTTAGACAATCTGTGTGATCTATTTCCCTTTAAATCATGATTTTGGAGGGAAATATTTTAAATTCGAAATTTTCCATCTTTACCCATATTTAAATTCAGATTACGTGATCACTTTGGGTGGTCGAATAAGCGTTCAGAGTATTACAATTTTGGTGAGAGATATAGTTCTGTTGCATACTCGCCTCCGCCTGGGTAGCAGTCAGCTGAATTCCCATCTGTTCAAGATTGGTGTCAAAGCACAATGCCAGTTGTCAATGTGGTGCAAATAATGAGGATGCTTGGCATTTCTTTTTTTCTTGTCCAAGGTATACTGTTGTCCGATTCCAACTACACAATATCATTTCATTGTATGCTCCTTTTACATTGCAAACTGTGCTGCATGGTTCTCCTAACTGCACCCTGACAGAGAACACCCAAATTTTCTCTGCAGTTCAAGATTTTACTGTGGTCTCTGAAAGATTCACACAAACAGGTATTGGCTGAGGAATTATTTGTTTTTCTTACTCAAAAATTTATCTGAATTATGTACCAAGTAAACAAAATTATTAAGTACTTTGAACGTATTGAGCCCCCCTATCTGTCCCTGTCCAACTGTGATGTCTTCTCACTCTTGTATCGTCGCAAGTCGTCGGGCCCTGCCTCACTGTGCAGTGTCTGTTTATGTCCTGTTTAATAGTTGTCTATTCTTCCACGAGAGGGATTTACATAGGGCCGAGCCCTCTTCCCAATTGTTAATTGCCGATGAGAATATTGTATTTGTACATTGTTGAAAAACAATAAAATACGTTTAAACTAATATTTTCTCGTTCAAAGTAGCCAAAAGCACCCTGTAAAGTGTGAGCTTCAGTGGTTTACTGATATTTGTCCTTAATACAATAACAATGAATATGAGAACTGACCTAATAGAAAGCTGTTGACTCAGTCTTATGCGAACCAACAAAGTGTTTAAGCATACATTTAGATGTGAAGGATGAAGGGCAATATCACGTAGGATTGAGGGCCATTGGCTGTGACCTGATGCACTAGACGTTTGTAATTTCGCCGACACTTTGTTCCTTCTGATCCAATTGGCAGATGCATCTCTCTACCTAGCATTAAGTACTGGTGAAACTTTGTCACCATTCTATCATAGCAAGGTTCCGCAACATTGTTTCAAGGCTTGAATATTGGACATGTATTATACTTGTCATGCTGCTTCCAATTTGGAGGTGACACTTTCTCCACAGTAAACCTCGTGGTGTCCTAAGCGAGATTTGTTCATGTTTAAATTTACGCCCCGAATATGGCCACCAAAATGCAACAGGACATTCCAAGACATTGCTGCACACCACATTACAGCAAAAACCATATGATAGCGCAACACATACTACCGTCACTGCAAGACACACAAAAAAATGTAACATATGGTGAAGCATGTTGCCGTGGGTAATAGTGGAAGAATGTTAGCCTTTGACAGGGAAATGAAGAGGGGATCATTTGGAGCTAGAAAGACATGAAGATCACAAACCCGTGCCCGTGTAACATTCTTGCTCATTTATCATTCATTGTACTGGAGAACCTCCAGATTATTTCCCATATGTGCTGTTAGGCTATCCAGATTAAATAAATTTTATGATAAAATTACCTGAAACACAAGTGCAGTTGAGTTTCTCTTTTGTAATTAGCCAATTGACAGTATCTTATCATGTATAAAAGTTAATATAGTGCTATTATTATTATTATTATTATTATTATTATTATTATTATTATTATTATTATTATTATTATTATTATTATTATTATTATCATTATTATTATTATTATTATCAAGTGAACGATGGTTGAGCTAAATTAATTTATACAATTATTATTATTATTATTATTATTATTATTATTATTATTATTATTATTATTATTATTATTATTATTATTATTATTATTATTATTATCATTATTATTATTACCAAGTGAATGATGGTTGAGCTAAATTAATTATTTATACAATTTTAATGGGATAAACCTTGGATCTAAAGAAAAAGACCCCAGCATAAATTTCAAACCCGAACTGTTTCAGTGTATTTTATTCATGCATACATTCATTCATTTAGTCATTCGTTCAATTATTTTGATTCATTCATATTCATCTTCTTGATTTGCTGAATTTATTTGGATCAAATTATGGGAACTGCAATGGATCTGAGTTTATGTGAAGCAGCTTATTTATTTGAAAATAAACAACAAAGTAAAGTATCTTCACCTGCACATAATAATGACTTTGGTTGTATTCTTGTTTTGGGCAGTGGTTTGGTAATCTCGTGACTCCTGCCTGGTGGGATGACCTTTGGCTAAACGAAGGTTTCGCCACTTACATGGCACATCCTTGTGTAGACAGTCTATTCCCCGAATGGAAGATGGTAAGATCTTTGATTTTTTATATATATATATATAACCACAAAGCTGACAGAGATAAAGGACATAAACACAGTGAAATACCATTTTTGTACATTTAATTAAAAACCACAGGTCACTTATAAAAATATCTAAGAGAAGTAGAATTCAAGTCATCCCTGACGTACACCGTTTTGTAGCAGAATATTGATTAAGAGACCGTTAGGAGGCGGTCATTATTTACGGGGAGGGGGGGAGCCCTCGGGATATGGGGGGGATCACAAAATTTTTCTACCCAATTGTGGGGGCCACACATGCTCCTAATGGGGGGTTACAAAATTACTGACATGGGGGGGGGCATAAAATTGCCTCCCCCACCCTGGCGGGGAGGGGGTCATCAAATTGTAAATCAGTTTATAACAAAGTCATACAACAATAACCAGTATAAGGCCCGGGGTGGGGGGCTTACAAAATTCTGCAGACTTGCTGGGGGTCGCAAATTCTTGTCGGTTTTTATAGGGGGCCACAGAAACTATGATGATACCCTATCCCAATATCCCGACACCCCCACCCCCCCCCCTTGGGAAATAATGACCACCCCCTTAGTAAACTTCAATTGCAGTGTTACCTCACTGTACATGTCTACAATAATATTATAAGAATGACCATTTATGTCATGATTGGGTAATTTATAGAATAAGCCTTGGTGCCATTCAGCATCGAACGCACGCTGAAAATTGATGAAACATGCATACAAATATTCACCTTTCTCCGTCACTTTCGTGTATTTATAGAGCTCTTAATATTAATATCAAAATATGATCACTTGTACGTGAAGTTTTACGTGCTTTTCATCATTATTATTATTATTATTATTATTATTATTATTATTATTATTATTATTATTATTATTATTATTATTATTATTATTTGTCTGGAGTCGAAACAGAAACAGAGCAAGGGTCTGTATAAATCCCTCTTGCACATGAAAAAGATTAAAGAAGAGATGTCACGTATCACAGGCTAAGAGAAAATTCACTATCAGGAAGAACGCCACAAGACGAGGACAGATAGAGTGGCGGCGCCACACGAGCATAAGCGGAACGACACAAGAAGTTAAGAACTGTGCATACCAGTTTGCTCAAGTGATCAGACGGTGACGACTGTCCTCTTATAATACTGGCACACTGATAAGTTTATTATCCAGGACTCTGGAAAAAGACGACGTGTTAGAATTTTGTGAAATATTATAGTATTATGGATAGGACAGGTAACAGCTCTTCTTTTCCACATTTAATCATTTTGCTTTCAAACCTATCAGGTCGTGGTGATTTGTTTCTTCTTAAGTTTGAAATAGCTCTACGGATTTCAGCTGTGCTTATTTTGGAATTAAACTTATTTTAAATTGGTTTTCATTCTTCTTATAAAATCATCATTTTTTTATCATTTAAGTCACCTGGTTGGTTCGTTAGTTAATGAAAATGTTTTAATCATTTCAGTGAGCTCCTTGCAAACGTTACAAAATAATTTTGAGTCTTTATTCTGTAAAGTGTACAGTTGGTCAATGACACCTTGCTGACAAAAAAACAAACAAACAAACAAACAAAACACACACACACACACACACACACACACACACACACACACACACACACACACACACACTGGATTTAATTTCATTTCATTTGTTTGTTTATTTTTTCATTTATTTATTCGTATTCTTTCACTTTTGTCCAGTATTAGGAAAGCAAAGTAGTGTTATATGGTTCTGATTTCAGTTGTACACCCATTTTGTTATATGTTTGTATGAATGAACACAGCTTTGGTAATACCACTGTTTGGACTTTTTTCCTTAAGATTATATTTAATAATTTGTGTTTAGCTTAAATTTCTTTGCTTGAGCAATTGTAGCTGCCAAATAATTCTACAACCGAGTTGTTTATCTTATTTTCGTGTAAATCAAAAGCATTCAAATATTCAATAAATTCTCCTTTTTTTCCCTGTTCGGGTTTGGATCGTAGAACATTATGGGACTTGGTTTCATCCCCTTTGTTCCGTAACAATTTATAGTTTTCGTTGTAAGCCTCATCATCTCTCGAGGTACCAATGTGTATACTTGTGGATAACATGCAGTGGAGATATATTGTAAACATAGAAGTATCTCAATCTGTTTTGTAGTGATTGTTGTGCAGTCATGTTAGTCTGTTACACCTGGTGCCCCAGTATGGCTGTGACTACCTCCTGTGTCACCTAGAGATCTTCCGTTTAGGATCGGAAGGCCGGTACAGAGACCCTGCAAACCTCTAACAGATTTTTATCAGGGGTTCAACAGTGGTTTTGTCCGTGCTATTTCTATGCATGTGTATATCAATGTTGCACCGGTCTGACGTAGGCAAATGTTCGCTAGAGTTTTTAATTATGACATCAGGGTCTTCCCCCGTTCGGGCGTTAAAATCGTCACAGATTAGACATTCGCGGTTTTGAATACTTGGCTGCATCTTTATCTAACAGATCAAATTTATCTTCTTGTTTTTTTTACAGCAAGAGGAGTTTACTGGGCGTATGTATACATATGCAGTGTGTATGTCTGATGGTAATTGGAAGTAATACTTACATAGTTTGATCCGTGCAATTTCAGAAGTTTTAACAGACATTATTTTGACGCCTGACCTGATTAGGTTACCAAAACAGATTGTTAGACCACCATAGGACCTTTTTGCTTTGTCTGGGTTTTTACGACTAAATGATTCAACTTAGTAACTATCTAGACTCTGATCTTCTGTTTCATTAACACGGGTTGCCAGGAATCCTAAAATGTCACAGTTTCTAACTTCCTCCTGAGAATCGCGGTCATTTGGTTTGCAGAGCCTCTTGCCATTGATCCGCTGTATCAATCAATCTACATTCCTCGAGCCAATTTTGAGATCAGACAAGCTGTGGGAGCACCGAGCTTCTGAAGGATATAACGTGCTAACAGATATACCACAACATCAATGAAACAGGGAAATTACTAATAAATAAATAAATAAATAAGTAAATAAATGAATGAGTGAATGAATAATTTCAGTTTAAGTAGCATTGACATTGACCTGTGTTGTAAGTTGTTTGTCCTTACAAGATCGTCAACTTTGTGTGTGTATTTTGCTTGTAAATCCTAGGGTTTTTCACAAAACCCTGCCTTTTGTAAACTACCCAGGATAACATTGCCTCCAAAGCAGACCCGAGCTGCGTATTTTGTCTACTCTGCTGGGGTCTGCCCTTCTTTGACAAGGTCACTGTTCTGCATTGGAAAAGTGACTCAGTTTCTAATTGGCTGAGTATGGTTACTATGGTAACAGGCTTCAGTACACTAGGGACCAGAGGCTGTTACTGGTTCAGGCGATAATGATGAACTTCCTGATTGGTGTCTCAGTCTAGGGGGAGGATCACAATATAGTTCTGTTTCCCTTACTATAAATAAAGTCCTGTCGAAGAAGGGCAGACCAAGTGTAGTAACACGTAACTTGGTCTGCTTTGCAGGCAAAGGATAACAAAACAAATATCATAATTTTTTATTTTGTTCAATAATATGCACAAAACCCTGAGTTCTATTATAAAACCCAGGGTTTTGTAGACCAAACGCTGGGTTTTGTTCGCAAAACCCAAGGTTTTCTACACAAAACTCTGGGTTTTGCTTTCTTATCCAATCTTTTCACAAAACTCACGGTTTTGTTTCAAAACCCTGAGTTTTGTCATGATAACGTGAAGTTTTGTTTATAAATGCAGAGCTTCGTATCAAAGAAGAATACCTGTCAAACAAACCATAATTACCAAATTTGCATAGTACAGGTTCAGATAAGAACAATTTGACTTACCCCTGAACCAATATGTACCCTTTCTAGCTGGACAGCTTATCCTAGTTAAACCATCCGCCAATGATTAACTGAAGTGGAAACAAGCTGGGGCATTATATTCAGTCCCAGTGATTGGAAAATAAACAGTTGCAGCTAGACCACCTGTATAAACCAAGGGAAATCCTAACAAGGACTGCAACAATGTACATCCTGCACCAGAGATGTAAAACAAACTCCATGATGACACCTACTCCTCAAACAATTAAGCTCTATTTAACTGCCAACCCTGAGTCAATGTGTCAATTTAATGTGTCAGGTTTACGACATTTGAGACAATACTGTCAATTTTGAGTAATTTTTTAATATTGAGTACATGTGCATTTAGGAATATCAGAAAAGAATGAAAGTCATTAGCATTTATGCCAAAAACATGCTATCAAAACAATTTTTCTTAACAGGATTTTAAGTACAATTAGGCAAACATGTAACTGTCGTAGACCGCTTCTTGCTACCTGTAGCCCCTGGGGGCTTACCTAACAGAAAACATGTAAGCCTGTCTGATAGTGAATATTAAAACAGAAAGATGCCAAGAGATAAAGTTAAGTAGCAAAACAGACAAGTCTAAAAACTGTAAATTATTGTGGCCAAACTTTCTAATAATCTTTGGATATTAACAGTAGCATTATAGGGCAAGTCAGAAAAGAATTAAAGTCTTTTGTATTTATGTCAAGAGAATGCAATGAAAATATTAACCAGATATCAAGGGGCCACTACCCTTTAACTCCACCTTCATTCCCACCTTTCAGAATTTTGCATCTATTTTGCCCGGGGGGGGGGGGAGCACTCCCTACTTTTTAGATGGGGTGTGCAGCTGAAGTTTTTCAGAATGACCCTTTATTAGGGCTCCCATCCTATCAAATAATGGATCTTCATTAGGGCGCATCAATCACTTTGACAGCATGCGCCCTGTTCACGGGTCTGGAGCGTAAATCGTCTGGTCTTGATTAGGGCCCTTTGATTTTATTGGTAACCTTGGTTCGGGGTTTCAGAAAAATATATGGACCTTCGTTAGGGAAATCTTGGGAAAATTGATACCTTTGTTCGGGAAAGTACCGGCGAAGAGGCACCCTTCAGAGCGGCACATCCCCATTACACTCGGCATAGGGAGTGCCCCCCCCCCCCGGGCTATTTTGCGTGTCAGCTATGGTGAAAGATACTCAAGCTCTTCCCCGGGAGCTCTGCAACCGGAACGGTGAAAACCCCGTCTGTAACGGCATGGCCCTGTGCCAGCCACTACCCTCATACAAACTACCAATGCCCAGTACCGAGTCGTATACAAGTTTTTTTGTTGACGGGCACTGCAAATCACTCAAGATTGCCTGGCATCCTTTCAATAACTGTCGAATGGTTCAGTGTACACGCATGTCCATATATATATGATATATAAACACAACAAACCAAAAGCCAGTTTAATAACTGTTGAATATTTCAGACAATAATGATTGAAAAATCGGACCGAAAACGATATTTAAATCATCAAAATTTCCAGGGCTCCATCATATATCGTGCGATAAATTAACTATTTGCAACGGATCGAATGTTTTAAGCAAATTAAAGAGCTCGAGGCTGTGCGTTAATAGTCCATGCGGCTCTTTGCGTCCGGCGTGTGGATTATTTTGAACACTGGATGCACAATCTTTCGTTCTGTAACTAATAAATAACTTACATTCTCATCGTTTCGCAAAGAGGTAGACTATGCGCGTGGTGAGCAATAAGGATGTTATTGATCACAAAAACTGTACCACTTGTAGTTTGACGCTATTTTAAAATTGAGTAGCCTAGCAAGGCCTACCATGTAACAGCTGTCATGATTGGTTGGTTACAAAACCCTGGGTATTGCACCTTTGCAAAACCCTGGGATTCGTGATGTCACAAAACCCAGATTTTTGCAATCTCACAAAACCCACGGTTTTGTTCTGTTATTTCAAAGTGTTACAAAACCCACGGTTTTCTGGCTAAACCGTGGATTTTACGAACAAAACCCTTGGTTTTGTTCAAAAAAACCCCCCGAGGTTTTTGTGATCAAAACTCCGAATTTTGCTCTGAAACTGTGGGTTTCGTGCTCAAAACCCAAGGTTTTGCTACAAAACCCACGGTTTCGTACCTAAACCCTGGGTTTTTGTTCATGAAACCCACGGTTTTTGTACACAAAACCCAGAGTTTTGTAGCAAAACCTAGGGTTTTGTCCAAAATGATATCAAAATTCAATAACTAAGCAAAACCCACGGTTTGGTACAAAGCCCTGGGTTTTGCAAACGAAACCCAGGGTTTTGTGATGAAACCCATGGTTTTGTTAGCAACACTCAGGGTTTTGAAAAGCAAAACCCACGGTTTTGTGAACAAAACACGGGGTTTTGTGAATTATTGAACAGTACAACTTCCATGCACGTCGGTGGTACTCTGATACAGGTAGTACAGGCCCCCTGCATAAGTGTAGCATAACAGAACACAAAATTGCTGAGTACGGTACCTGTCTGAAGTCATGGAATTTACATGAGTTTACGTGGTATGTATTAGGCTTGGCGCAATTATTAACCATCATTAGCATACAGTGTTCAATTTACGCCATATTCAGCAATTCAAGATTCCTTCAGGTCACATGATGATGGCTGTCAGTAAAGGCCAACTTGAAACTGCACATAGGTGACCCTGAATTAGCTCCCAAGTTTACGGGGCCACTTTAGTTTGTAGCCTACATAATAGATCATCGAAGCACAAAATTTGTGCAGCAATCTTGTTCGGTGTTTTGCACCTCGCAAGCTTCTTTACTCTGACGCTTAAAATAATTTCAGAATGTGTATGCTCGGTTGGGTTTTAATTAATGTAAAATAGCAGTAGCGCGTGAATCGCCAAATACCCAAAAGGGAGCCTCATAGCTGTTGTTATCCGTTAAACATTTGACTATTACAGTAGGCTTCCAACAATCAAGCTGCTCGGTTGAGGCACCGTTACCATATAAATGAATACATTTCAAAACGATGCAACTTACATGACATTGTTTCAGGTCTGTTATGGCTATACAGTTAAATGTTCTTAAATAACATGTTTGACAGGAAAACTGCTGACAGCTCCAAGGATATAGTATCAATGATTAAGGTGCGGAAGAGCAAAACTGACATGTACTGTAATATAAATGTGTTTTTGTTTTGTATTGGACCGAAACAAAAGTGCAACAAAATATCACTACAGTGTACATTTTTTATAACACTTTATGAGCTTTGTTACTCATAATTGTAGAAAACAAAACTTTGTTGTTGTTGTTGTTGTTGATGATGATGATGATGATGATGATGATGAAATATAATTACATCACTGAAGAGTAACTGATGAGTTAAAAGTGTAGCGGCTACAAAGACGTCTATTACGGCAACAAATACAGGGTGTGTTAATGGCGGAAGTAAAGAGGCTGAACTGAAATTGCAAAGAATTTATCCTTTGTTGTCAACAGTTCCTATTTTACTTTTTTTTTTTTTTTGCAGGACGAAATGTTTGTGGTAAATCGCCTTGAGGCAGCTCTGGCAGTCGACAGCCTGTCTAATTCACGGCCAATGTACTCACAAGTACGAAATGTGATCCAAATAAACCAAATGTTTGATAGCATTACTTATTCAAAAGTAAGTGTTGGTTTACAGACAAACTGATGGCACATATGGTGTATGCATCGCATGTTTTTTTGTTTGTTTGTTTTGTTTTTTGTTTTTTTGGGGAACCTAATGTTATAAAAGTGCCTTAGGCACAAGTTAATGCCGCTTCGCTTATTATTTGAAACTGCATGAGTAACGCAAACTTCTGAAATCGTTACCTTACTGGAAGCAGAACTCACAGTTTTCTTTTGAATAAATATCAATGATGACGGGATAAAAAATAGACACTAGAGTGTACAAGATAGCTGTTCAACATTTATTAGAGTTGACTTTGTTTCTGTGTGTGCTCTCCTGGTACGCGCACCTTTGTGTTTTTTTCCGCAAATAGGCTGCGTCTATCGTACGAATGATGAGATTTTCATTTGGAGAAGCTGTGTTCAGAAAGGGACTTGAGGTAAGAAGACAACTTTTTAATCAATGAATGACATGAACCCTATTTAAACTAATTATATGAACAAATTCTGCACAAATATAGATGTGCAGTTTTGTTTGAATGTATTGATTTAATCTGGATAGCCCCATCGTACATCAAGATAACTAATACATAGGTTCTCCAGAACATGGAGACACACCATAAAAAAGTACATTGCACACAGGACAATACAATTGTTACCAGTGTATAAAATTAGTACAAATATCAAGATGTCATATATATATAAGATACAAATAAAACCAGTGTGAAGTAGAGTTCACCATTTACCCAATGTGGAAAAAAGTGGGATACAGATAAATTTGCATAGTCCAAACTAATGATCATTACAGTAACCGAAACATTCAGTCGTTAAAAGGTCTGGTATCAATAATGCACAGCTGCAGTGCCTTACAGATCAGGATATTTAGGCAGTCAGAAACCTCGTTACGGCCACGGAGAAATATTTCAACTAACCTATCACTACCAATATGATCATGAGATGGCGGCTAACTTCTGGAGCAATCAGAGGAATAAAAGTATTAAATAATTTGAATCTCTGAACGATGTAATTGGGACAGAAAAGAATAAAATGCTTGAGGTCTTTAGTGGGATAAGAACAGGCACAGGACTGGTCCCGAAAGATGTTAACTTTGTGAAGGTCAAAGTTTAATCTAGAGAATCCTAGGCGCAATTGCGTATGACAAATATCAACAAATGTGTCAACTCAGGAACGCTGTCTGTGACTAAGAGAGTAATTTTAAGTTTCAATTTAAATATTTATGGTGAAAGCGACTCTTTTATGTAGGAAGGGAGGTTATTCCGCTGTTTGATAGCATTTGGGAGAAAAGAGTTACCCAGACGCGATGCTCCACATCTGATGGGGCCCACTGCCATTGAATGTCGGGGAGCACGACCAACAGGAAGAGGGCTAGGAAGGAGTTAGTTTTTGTGGTACATTTTGTCAAACAGGACAAGCTTAGAGTATTTCCGTCTGTCTGCTAGAGTTGACGACCCAAGTCCACGAAGTTAGTTAACATGTGACGCTTGTTTCAAAGCACCAGTACAAATTTTAGTGGCGCTAAACTGAATCGATTCCAAGCAATCAGACACTGAGCACCTTACCACAGTTGTCGAACAGTGCACAACCGTACTCAAGGATCATAGAACAATACAGTTTGACCAGGGATTTGGGTGATAGTTTATACTTAAACCTCCTGAGTAAGGAAATTATTTGACTAGCTCTATTGGTAATCCGTGTAATATGGGCACGCCAAGATAAGTCACAACTCAAGGTGACAGCGAGATGTGTATGAATATCTGTCTGAGGAATCAGAGACCCACCTAAGAAAACAGGCGGGTGATGAGGTTTCACGAGTTTCACAAAAAAAAAAAAAATAAATAAAATAAAATAAATAAATAAATAAAAATAACAGATATTAATTTGATAGCATTGAATAACACTCGCCATGTAGCCTGGCTCAGTAATGTTTTAAAGACAGATTGGTGTTCAGGTGACGTGAGGATTGAACAGACTTATTGACAATTTCGAGTGTATGCTAGTATCATCAGCAAACAATCTCACTTCACATGTGAGATTGTCTGCTAAGTCATTTACATAAACCAAGAATAGGAAGAGCCCGAGGATAGAGCCCTGATGCATCCCAGCCTGGATATGGATAGGAAGCCAGGCAGAAGATTGACCATGAATAGTAACTCTTTGGAGGCGATTAGAGAGATAGCTTTCGACCCAGATAGCAAGATGATCGGATATGCCAAGCTGCTTAAGTTTAAAGAGGAGTCCAGGATGCCGTACCTTGTCGAACGCCTACGCCTTACAGACATCAAGAAATACCATTCTGGCTTCTTTTGATAGCTCTAGACCGTTGTAGGTAATACGAAGAAGGCAGACAAGTTGATTGGTCATCTTTCTTCTTTACGACCAGATTTGTCCGGAGTTTTTCTTGGACCAACTATTCCGACAACCACCAAACTTGCCATGGTGAATGACCTACCGGTGAAATTAGGCACCTGACTTGGAATAGTCAGGATGATTGAAATTATGCAAATGAGGGGCAATTAAAATTTTAAAAGCTCCATATCTTCTAAGGTATTGGAGATTGACACAAAGTTCTAAATTACACATATAGGTTTGAGACAACTAGCAAATCCAGTAGCATACAAAGAGTCTACAAACAAAACTTGGGGAATTGTAATGTACGCTAAATTCATCAAATTTCTCCCCAATCCACATACAGTCCTTGAACTGCTTGCAGTATATGACCTTTTGCTTGACCTCCATCCTGCCAGGCAACCATTTTGCATTTATCATTAGCTTGAACCTGTCTTACAGGCAACTTTCTCTCCATGCCTGCTAGATGTATGCTTTGGAAGCTTTGGGTCTTGTAGCAAATTGGAGGGGGGGGGGGACTCTCAACAACTGTGTAATAAGGCTCTCAATAAAGTTCAGAGTACCTCTTTCAGTTCATGCAGGAACAGATTGACTCCATGCTGCCATATATGTACCAGGCAGGCTATAGTTTCCACTAGTGCAGAACAGACCTGTCAATGTACAATGACCGAAATTGGTGTCCTAGCTGGCCTGTTTTTGCCTGAGGCAATGTCAGTCTGCAGAGCTTATCAATCCCAATGTATTAGAGGGGCTGGACTTCTAGGCAGAACAAGCCTGAGTGTACCCTCTGTTAAAAAATGACTACATATAGAGCTGAGTCAGCGACCAAAGAGGGTAGAATTTGCGTCATCTCAGTGGACACTTTCATGTCTTTGTTTCCTTGTAACTGGGCCTTATAACCAGGGAGATGAAGCCTGTTGTTCATAGCCAATACTGAGACAGTATAGTTTTGTGTTGGTTCACAGGTACATGTTTATGTAGTTTCTTGACAGCTTCTGTTAAAATTTGTTTATGTAATAAAGGAAGAAAGACAGTTTTGTATTGCATGTATGCACATCCCCTTGAATTATAATATGTATACACTGTATATATATGTATATATATATATGTGCATGTATGAATAATGTACATATATATGCACACATACTCATCCATACTGCCAAGAAGGGCTGACCCTCTCAGGAGTGGGCACTTTTGTCTGGTCCCAAGGGTGCCCAGTTTAGAGAGGTTTCACTGTATTTGTAGAGACTGGAATTTTCTTGCTTCCTTTCTTTCTTTCTTTCTTTCTTTCTTTCTTTCTTTCTTTCTTTCTTTCTTTCTTTCTTTCTTTCTTTCTTTCTTTTTCTTTCTTTCTTTCTTTCCTTCTTCACAACCAAGTTGGTCTAGAGATTTTCTCAACCACCATTATTCCAAAAACCACCAAACTTGCTGTGCCGACTGACCTAACCAGTTAAATTGTGCATCTCATTTGGAATACTCATGATGTTTGAAAGTAAGCAAATTTAAGGGCAATTAAAATTTTAAAAGCTCAATATCTTCAAAAATATTGCAGATACTCCAAATTTCAATGTGCATATATAGGTTTGTGACACCTGCCAATATAATGGACAGTATTAGTAAAGTAGAATTTCAAATTATGTTTATTTGGGGCCTTGAAAAGTGTCAAAGTTGAATATCTCCAAAACTATTATACAAAGACATGCCATTTCAACTTCAGTTTATGGGTTTGTGGCAAAGCTGGATCCAATGAACCATGAACCAAAGTTGTAGGATTTTAATTTATGCAAAGAGGGTAAACATGCAAAATCTAAATCTTGAATAGCTTCAAAACTATTATAGATAGAGGTGCCATTCCTACTTCAATTTATGGGTTTGTACCAAAGCCCCATCCAATGAACCATAAACCAAAGTTTTAGGCTTTCCATTTATGCAAATTATGCAAATACACAAAATTAAAATGTTGAATAGCTTCACAACCATTGTAGATACTAGCTTCTTGCAAAGTTCATTATATAAGTTTGTAACATGGCCACATCCAATGAAACAAGAACCAAAGATGTAGTATTTTACTTTATGAAAATTAGGCTAATACACGACATTTAGATTATGTTGAACAATGGCAAAGTGTACCATTTCAAACTGGTCTCATTTTGAAGGCACCCAGACAGATTTGCAGTGAAGCAAATCTTCTTTTCTAGTTTGTCTCTTAAATTTTTTTAAGACGCAACAAATATAGCAGTTGTGTTTCATGTTCAAAGTTTGGCGTATGTTAATTGTTCGACACAAATAAAATGTTAAACTTTATCGGGATTGTGGGATGAGACATCCTTTATCAATTTCGTTGATTTTGACGGAAAATGTCACTGAGCACTGTCTCTGTTGGCGTTGACTCATTATGACAAGACCGGGCACTTAGTTTAGATGGATGACTCCGCAGACAAACGACATTGGATCAACGTTGAGTTAGCGTCAATGGTTTAATGTTAGAAATGTTGCCCCAATGTTGAGTCAATATCATTTCCCCGCAGGCAGAAGTGGTTGACTGACGTGTCATTTTGTCTTTACAGCACTTTTTCAAGAAACACAAATATGGCTCTGTGACTCACAATGACCTCTGGATGGCACTGGACAAGGTAATGTGTAATTCGACGAATCTCATATAAAATAAAAGCGTAGTTGCCAGGCAGTGATTGTGACAAGCAAATAAATGTGAAGTGTCAAATCTTGTGCCAATGACTCTTTGAACCAGCATGCATATAAAAACGTGCGCAAATTTTTGAGGGTGACATCGGACACAACCCATAGATGGCGCTGAATTGCACCATTTCCCAATCACGTACATTTCACCAGGAAGACCTCAGTGCATCCCCAAGTAAGCCTGAGTTCGTTTTCAATATTTTGATAATTTTTTAAGCTCACGTAGGGCACATTAAAATGTATATATATATATATATATATATATATATATATATATATATATATGTATATATATATATATATATATATATATATATATATATATATATGTATATATATACATATATATATATATATATATATATATATATATATATATATATATATATATATATATCAAACTCTAAACATTTCTAATCTTTCATTTTAGCTTTTTTTCCCTCACCCCCCCATTTTGGATCAATATCGTAAAATGATTAAAATCTATATTTGTGTCACCTACTTGCATCTGTCTCATGCTTATATAAAAATGGTGGATTTCACGATTGTGCTGTACAGCACAGTGCAGGCATCTTAGAAAAACTGGCTTTTAATGTTAGTGTGATAATGTGCATGGATTAAGTGAATCTGGGCTATAATTTAAAACTGCGTGTAGAATGACTCACGTTTATCTTTCTCTATCTTATCACGTGTTGTTCTGTTCTCTATCCCATCCTTCCCTCTCCAATCCCACCCCCTATTCATCTGTCTGTCCATCCTTTAGTCCATAGGGGTACCCACCCATCTCTCTATTCTGCTGCCCATCCATCCACGTGTCTGTTCATTCATTCATTTACCCACTCACTGGCTTACTTAAATTTACTTCAGGTAGCAGATGCACACAACATCAAATTGCCTGTGAAAGATATAATGGACAAATGGATTTTGCAAATGGGTTATCCTTTGGTGACAGTTCAACGGACAGAATCACGAATCACCCTAAAGCAGACACGGTTTATGCTTGATCCAGAAACAACCATTTTACATACAAATCCCTCACAGTAAGTAACCAAAGAGCCACGGAAAATAAACATAGTTTCCTTTCAAGATATCTATTTTTAAGTCCTAACATGAGAAAAACAAAACAAAACTACCAACACAAATTTATACAATAATTTTAAATGCGCATATATATATATATATATATATATATATATATATATATATATATATTATATATATATATATATATATATATATATATGAGTGTGTGTGTATGTGTGTGTGAATGTGTATAAGCATAGGCCTATATATGTATATATATATACATATATATATATGTGTATATATATATATATATATATATATATATATATATATATATATATATATATATATATATATATATTACCATCTGGTGTAAATACAGCCCTGGTTATCATTCTGGTGTAATGGTCCATATGAAAGCAATGAGAATAGGGTCAAAATGAGGCTTGACATAAAGTACATATGCTTTTTTCCTGTACAGCCAATACCAGATAAGAAATCACTCTCAAAATGGCTGCTAGCAACTTCTCTCCTCATTAACAAATCAGAGATGTAAGAGGGTTCCCTAATTATAATAAATATTGCCTTGATAATGGCTGCCAGCAAAGGAGACAGGTTGGTAAATTCTATTGGCAACAGAATTTTGTATTTGGAATATTTTATCGAGAAAGGTATGGGGACACTGCACCAAAAATAACCCCAGAAAATTGGGCCTTATTTTGTGGATGTAAATGAAACAAGCTAAAAATATGGTGGATGAGCAGAAGAATAAACACACAAGAAGGACGACTGTAGCATTATCAACCTTCTTCGCTACTGCTTGGCCCATGAAGTGCCCCCCCCCGTGTATATATATATATATATATATATATATATATATATATATATATATATATATATATATATATATATATATATATATAAATGGCGGGGGGGGGGCACTTTATGGGCCAAGAGTACAAAGCCCGTTGCGACTAATATGGAGGCAGCCTTGCACAAGCGACTGCACCTGCGTCAAACTTTCTGACGAACAAAGCATGGCGGGATATTTAGCAGTTTTGATCTATAGGGAATAAATTATAAAAACATAAATGGGCTATATAGTATCGAATGAAAAATATGTCATGCATGGATCTTTACATACCCAACTGCAGGTCACACAGGGTTAGGGTATTACACACTACATTGTTTTATGACTGTCACTCGGATATTTTGAACAGAATATATACTATTCGTTTCGTACCGTAAGTTATAAACTGAATGGACGGTGGGGTATTCTTAACTGCTTTTTGGCACATAATTATGTGAGTAGTTTCTATGACGAGCAGCTTATGGACTAATAAGGCTATTCGTAAGTGATGTACTTATTTTATTTTTCAATTACTTGTACTACTGATCATACGGTCGTCAACCAGAACAGGTAAAATTACAAAAGACGCCACGGATGCTTTAGTTCCCATCAGGTAGTGTAAAATCGTGTTTCGACCGCGAAAAGAATGAAAGATACATTTTGGGCAAATCATATGTTTGGATTCACGCGCATGTAACCTGCTTCACGTTAGTAGGATTCGTTCGGGACCCAATTTTTATAAAATCTTGGTTATTGATAAAGAATGTTTGACAAAATGTTTAGTTTGAAAAAAAAAAATGTTGTCAAAGCCTGTCGACGATTTCGTGGGTGTTGGCGATTCACTGAATAGCATTTTGTAAAGAAACTGCATCCAGTTATCAGCGCCTATTTGTATCTTTCATTTTGCGAGTTGTAAGTAAACGCCAAAATGTGTTTATTGTAGGTCCACGTGGATAATGCCAGTTTCAATCATGAAAGAATCAGACGAAAACCCAGGTTTTTCTAATGTGTGGATGACAACAAAGTCCCGTATGTAATAGATGTTTGAGAGGGTATAGTATGGCATGGTATAGTATGGTGTTGGCCCGTTAAGGGAAAATGAAGTGGCGTAGTAACTTTTCGACAAATAAACAAACGTACCGGCAAGAAAAATATGACGCTACAAACCTATGGCGATCAGAGGATTTCAGCTCCTTTTTTCCACCTTAAAATCAGAATTGCAAAAAAGATTGGCAATGACATTTGGGCCATACAGTTTTGGGGTGGCCACAATATTTATGCCCCCCCCCCCGAGCGGGCATATAGCGATAACTTTGTACGTGTGTGTGTGTGTGTGTGTGTGTGTGTGTTTGTGTGTGTGTCCGAACTGGCAGTTTTCAAGCGATAACTCGAAAAGATTTTTGCTTAGGCTTTCATATTGGAAATGCTTATAGTCCTGAATCAGGTCTCAGATGAGTTTGAAGATGGGTGACCTTGACCCGATTCCCAAAGTCACAGAGCTATTTTAGTCGATTTGGTTTTCACACAATAAGTTGAAAAGTTTTTGACATAAACCTGTCAAACTGCAGGAGATTACAGTCCTACATAAGGTCTCAGATGAGTTCGAAGATGGGTGACCATGACCCAATTCCCAAAGTCACAAAGCGATTTGTGTGAATTTGGTTTTCACAAGATAACCTGAAAAATTTTGTGCATAGCAGTTTGATATTGCACACGCTTATAGTACTGTTTAAGGTCTCGGGTGAGTTCAAAGATGAGTGACCTTGACCTAATTCCCAAGGCCACAGAGCCATTTTAGTGAAATTGTTTTTCACATAATAAGTTGAAAAGATTTTAGCATGTATCTTTCTTATTGCATATTGTTTTAATCCTACGTGAGATCTGAGACAAGTTCGAAGATGGATCACCTTGACCCAAATCCTAAGGTCGGGGGGGGGGGAGGGCATAGATCTAGCAAGTTCTGATTGCGTTTTAATTCTTACCAGTGTCGAGCATAATGTAATGAATATATACGAAGAGTACCACTAAGGAGTATTCATCTCGGCAAATATAGGCCGACTGGCCCAAAGTTTCATGTAATGACCAAATTATTTCATTCTTTTATTCCTTAATTCATACATTTTATTTATCATTCCTTCATTTTAGTTGAAATTAGACCCGCCCCATCCAAGAAAAAATGGATTCTTGCCAATGTGGGTCGACATGGATACTTACGAATCAATTATGATGACGCAGGCTGGGCTGCCCTTATCAGACAGCTATATGACAATCATTCTGTAAGTAAATGGGCCCAGCCCCTTCATCTAATATCCAATAGAGAAAAACTTCATATGGGAGGTACACTTTTTCCTAAAAACTAATATTTCAAAGTCATATTCATATTAGCATTACCTCAGTAAAGACTTGGAGAAATGACGATTCCTCCATTGTAAATGAGACCCCTCTCTATTGTGTATTAGGGAGGGTATTTTTAGTCCCAAATGGAAACTTTACCCCTAAGATGGGGACAGGTTCTACATTTAGGTGTACATGTGTCTAAAATGGTCAACCTAAGCTTGTTTCTTTTTGATACAAATACGTGTCCATTTTGAAGTAAAAAAATGGAGACTTTTTTTTAATTTCAGGAAATGAATTTTTGTTACAATGAAAGTTTTGGACATTTAAGATCGATTATTATCTGAAAAATCAATTTTTAGTATCAAAAACTAATTCTGTTTGTAAGTAAAATCTTGAAATGAATAAATATTTTATATGAAATGATAATTCTAGATATCAAGAATCAATTATTGATATCAGGTGAGATAATGTTGATGTCAAGTTTCCTCTCTTTAAAACATGTTATCAGTACCTTTTAACAAATATATATATGTTTGTAGATAGATAGATAGATAGATAGATAGATAGATAGATAGATAGATAGATAGATAGATAGATAGATAGATAGATAGATAGATAGATAGATAGATAGATAGATAGATAGATAGATAGATAATTAAATGCGGCAACCTTCAATAAGGGGAAATCCCTGTCTATTCATACGCACCTGATGCCTAAATGCGCCAAACCATTTCTATTTGTTCAGTATTATGGCCAAGCTCAGTGGCACAGTATATACATTTTTCCATAAAAAGAAGACAATTAAAGATCCACAAACAAGGCGTGAACTGCCTTTCAGCTTCATGACGTGGTGGTGGAGCGATAACTCAGATTCCTGCATCTGTGATCTCCAGATCATTGTCTCATGCCATGCTCTGGATTCCTTCTATATTTCTTGTAATTCCACCCAGGACTACGTCAAGCATACACTATGGCATGCTATGCTTCCATCAACAACATCTTCACACTTAAGGGAACAACCATTTAAGTAAATGTACCCCAGCTTGAAAAGTTTTTGTATCAAAATACATTTTGGATACTAAAAAAATCATTTTTGATAATAAAACTAATTTTTATGTTTAAAATATATCAAACATTTAATTGCTGGTATCAAATAGTCATCTTGAGATATAAAAAATTCTAGATAATGTGTACTGATTCTTTATATGAAAAAATTGAATTGAATTTTTATAGCAAAAATAAGATCCTTATTTTAAAAACAAGATTTTTGATAATTGTTTTCTTATGTCAAAAATTATTTCTTGATATTCAAAACATTTATTTATTTACTTACCATTTGTGTTATTCATTTATCACAAGAAATTAATTTTTGGGATCAAAAGTTAGATTTTTGGTGCAAGATTTTTTAATATAAAAATAGATATTGAAATGGTAAAACAGCTTCCTGTAGCCCTGCTTTTATTTTGTGATTTTGAACGAACTGTCTACTTTGTTGGATGGTCGGTAAGAGTAAAAGCTAAAATAAAGAACACCACAAAACACCCGAACATGTTTGTCACCGCTGTAGCTCATGTGAGCACAATACCCTTGGTCATGAAAAAAAAACCATCTGAATCATGTCCGGGCACCACAGTTCAATCTCATCACCGTATAATTATCCCCCGCCACCAAAGGTGGTGTAGGGGGATATAGGAATAGTAGGGATAGAGGCTGTGTCGGTCCGTCCGTCGTGTCCGTCACGGCAGATAAATTTCCACGTTGTAATTAAAGTGCCTTCAAAGCTGGTCAGAGTATGCATCTTGGTCAACCATTGGCTAAGATTGATTATGGGTGGCTTCGACCTCAAGGTCACCAATGCATACATGCTTATTGATTACTGTGTAACTGAATGGGGATTTCTGTGGTAATTCACATTTTCGACTTCTTCTCCAAAACCGTCAGCCAGAGTCACTTCAAACTTGGTTGGGATGTACTTTGGGTGGGGTCTCTCTACCAAGTTTGTTCAAATGGTCAGTTTTATTTTACTTTTTTAAGTTTTTGTCGTTTCTTTGGCAAAACCTTAAAAAAAACTCCGAAACCACTTGACGAATTGCTTCGAAATTGCATAGGGACACTTCTGGGTACCCCCAGACCTTAATTTGTTCAAAAGGTGGCCCTACGATTCAATTTTTTTTCAATGAATTTTGTGCTTTTTTGCTATTTTTAACTCTCTCTCCAGAACTTATCTGTCAATGGATACATTCCTAATGATTACTATTTAAGTGAATGGGGATTGTTGTGGTAATTAACATTTTCGACTTCTTTTCCAAAACCGTATGTTTACAACACACGATGTGGCGGGGGACACCGATCCTTTGGATCATCTAATTAATAACAGTAATGCTGTTACCATAGGTCATTGCGGCTAATCGAATTTATTTTGGTGCGTCGCCGATTTTTAGAAAAAAATTGTCCCAAATAGCTGAGCACAAGACTATCACAGTCTACGCTCCTGATGTATTTGGTTGCAGTGACTCCTTCCGATAATACAAGAAAATGTGAATTAAACATGTTTTTAAACGAAGGAACAAGTAGCTCTCGCTGACAAGTCAAAGCATCTATTGAAAGAGCCTCCAGGTTACTTTGTTACATTCATGCGATCCAGGAAAAAGATAAGCATTTTGCATTGTCAGCGTAGGGCTGTTTTGTTATAAAGTGTTTATCAAACGTTTGTAAATCTATATAAGAATTGCTCGTATTTTTTTTTTTTTTTTTTTTTTTTCGCGAAAAGGGAAAATAGAACTGAGAAAAAGATTCTCTTACAGAAAATAATCCTGGCATAAAACACAAAAGAAGGGATGACGTGCCCAGTTTTTATTTTTTATTATTATTAATTTTTTTGGTTTTGGTTGTTTTTTGTTTTTTATTTTATTATTATTTCTCGGAGGATGTTTCACACATGAAGATATTTCGCCACATATACAAGGATTTCTTCTTAACAGACGCGTTATTTGTGCAGCTATTTCCCGCCAGTAACTCTTCTATGTCTGTGTACCGCATAGGTTATCCCAGTTGTGAACAGACTTCAGATTATTGACGACTCTTTCAACCTTGGAAGGTGGGACATTTTGACTCTTAAAACATGCACTTTCGAACAAAGTAAATGAAGTCCGTCGTTGCCAACTTTGAGGGAAAAATAAGTCGATATTTTCTTACCTCACCCAACAGTACGAACTCTATATTCCTTGTTAACCAACGTTTAGTTCAAGTAACTGCATGCCTGTAGCTGCACTTACCATACGAATGATTAGGTCAGCAGCTTTTCTATGTGCGCTTTGGGCGCACGCAATGCGCGACGAGGAAACCTGTGGACAGAGTCAAAACTTGACACTGAAAAAAAAAATGGCAGGCCCTAAAGTATACTAAGCTCAATTGAAATTTTAAAAAATTGGAAACTACATATATATAGATATATCTTGATTCAACAATTTACCACGCGTGTTTACGAAAATTACGCATTTATTATAAAGCTCTCTCACTTTGCATAAACAGAGGTCTGAGCAAGATGTGAAATGTAACTGGAATATAAAGCATAAAAAAATGTTGATTTTATCAATTTTTCCAAAAAGTGTGAAGACCTGGTAAATGTATATGGATGCTGTAGAATCTCAGTCAATGGAAATTATAAGGAAATTTAGTTATGAGACAACGTTTCCTGAAAGTAGTAGACTTGCCTACTTTCAGGGATTTTTGCGAGAAAATCTTTTATAAACTGCTTCATTGCTTGCATAGGGACATTTCTACGTTGTAGTTTCACAAAAAGACTTGAATTGAACAAATTGTGAACGCAGAGTAAGGCATGAGTAAAAAGTTGCGACGGAAAGCAAAAATGAAAAATACGTAGATTCATCAACACACAATAATGAAGCCCCTGCGAACACAATGATGACTGTGTTGTTATCGTTCTGGGTGATCGCTATATGTCAACGTGACACATTAATATTGGAACAATGAACTTAAGTTTAGTTTCATTAAAAAGTTCAAATGGAACAAGTCTGTAACACAGAACCAGATACCAGTAAAATCCATGACGCATGCCAGAAAAAATACGGGATGTTACGGTAAATCATGCCCATGATAAAGCAGACTTGTATTCTCCCGCCCATGTTGTTTCGAAAAACTGTAACAGCACTTAAGTAAAGGCTAGACATTTTACATCTCCAATGGTGCCTAACCTTTGGGTAAACTGACCTGAAAACTGCACAGCAATATTAATCATGTAATTTGTGACAAACTTTCTGGTGGTCACTTTTAGTGAAACTTGATACAAAAAAGGCCTCGAACTTTCAATCCAACATGTTGCTTGTTGCGCAAATAATTAAACAATTGCCTTGTGGCGCACGCTGACAGTATACAGCCTGGCCCAGGTCGAACGATCTAAGATTAAAAATCCTACCTCCTAGGTGAATATTGCAATACAAACTGTCAAGCCACACGTGGACCCAACTGCCGGCTGCCATTTTGAAACAGTGTGTTGTCAAGGCCATGGTCAGGTGACCTTGTAATCGTTTTACGACCTCCCTTTGATCCTTGGAAGCGACATGTGAAAACACAGCGCTAAAACCAACATTGTGTCTGCCTTGACAAAATTTCAGATAAAAAAAAATTGATTCTTATACCACAAAACGACAATATATCTTTGATAGAATACATCAAAGTTGAAGGTTCTTATTCACTCCACTCGTACTGAAAAGTTCGATCGGAGGTAATGAGTTACTTTCACACGACGGTCCGTTCTTTGTAAAAATCAGAGCCATGACCTTCGAAAGCGATTTTCTCGGAACTCAATTTTCACAAGATCAATCAAATTTTAAAATGACGTCAATCAAACACCGGTAGATATATCCTCTCAAAATAAACGGGTAAAGCAAGATAAATGTCTAACTTTTTTTTAATTTGCATTTTCACCTCTTCCTTCTGCGACTTTTCGAGCTCAAAAACTCAAGAAACTTTATAACATCTTGGTACCAACTTCAAAACTCTACAAAATTGTATAAAATCAATTGTACCCCTAGACAAAAAATCAGTTCCTGGGGAGTGGTATATATTATTGTTTCAGATAGTTTGCAAATCTTAAAATTGAATATCGTGCGAACGATCTGCAATAAACTTGTGAATCTATACCCGTTCACAAAACAGCGTAAAACGTCTGAAAAGCCCATATTATTTTTTGGTTTTTAAAGATTTGAACAAAAATTGTTATTATCAATGAAAACAGATGTTATCACGGTCAGTCTAGGGCTTGTCCAATTGCTGAGATTTTTACAGGCATACTACTTTGCCCTCATTTATTTCATAGAGAACATAGCAGCAGAGATACTGATGTAAATGTATACATGTAATGTTATCCATAGTCCAGTTTACACTTGTCAGTTTGGAAGCTGAGAACTTTTACTGTCACGGCAAATTCATGTGAGCACACGTTCTTCTCACACAGTCTTCTTGTCATCGATTTTAGTGACATTTTTTGTCAGTTTTATCCATACCCAGGGATTTCAAAAGCAAGTCGACGGGTTTACTCGCGCGTTTTAATCGTCAAGTTTGACTATTTTGAGAAATGATAGATCTTTAAATCACGAACGTTTCAGTAACACACATAATAATGCTTTCTGTACTTCAAAGGCTCTTTCATTCATGTGATTGGCCAAAAATTGATTGATAACCTCCCCAAATGTTAAGGGACGATGTTTTCTACGTTTTGTACAAATATCAGCACAACTTGACCAAATGGTATTGTTTCAGAGGCAAATGATCAACATCAAAGGCCTTTGAAGCTTGTTTTCTCAGAAAGGATAATAGGACGAGAACCCCACCTAAGAATGGTTATTCCAAGAAAACGGCTGGGCGAAATTTAATTCGGTTAACGGCTTTGATTTTGTAATGTGTGAACTGCAAAAACGATTCAGCGATTTTCAAAATTTTGCTTCGTTCTTTTTCTATGAAATGAAGAAAATGAACATCATGAAAATCAAAGGGAAAATTGAAACGTCAAACTTTGAGGATGGATAACAGAAAAACGAAACCAAACATAAAAAATCGTAGGATCGTTTTTTGTTGCCAATATGTCAGGATTAAGATGCAAGTGTAATTATGATTTTATCACAAGTAATTAGTGACTTATATCGACATTTATGGAGTGGATGCTTTGCGGTCAACTTTCAATTGTTTATTCAACAATTAACATCACAGACACCCAAATACGGGCCATATAAATTCTTTGGAGTATGACGATTACACACATATATGATATGTTATCCTAACACAAATAGAGTTTTAGCTAGGATTGACCAAAGTGGGATTTATTTTTGGTGTCTTACCTGTCCTTAATCTAAATTTTACACTGTAATATATCATCGTTGATAAGTGATACATATCGTATGTTTGCAAAATTGACGTTATGCTTTTTTTCTTTGCTATTTTGGCGGATTTAAAATGCATGAATACATGACTACACTAAAATATATGTAATATAATATTATGTGATTTGTTTAAATTTATCATTATGTCAGACTTTTGTGCACTTAAGTTATGAAATTAGCAGCAGAGATACAGATACCCAGCCAATTTGGCTAATGTTTACAAAATGATACATGTTTGGATATAATGCATGTACATGGTTTCAATTTATCACAATGTCAGACTTCTGTATGTGTATGTTATACTGTAGATCTGGAGACATCGATCAGGTCATTAGTATGAGGGTGACAAAGTATCTTGTTAATGAGGTGGAATATCTTCCGTGGAAAACTGCAATGCTTAAACTGGATGATGTGGGCCAGTTGATATTGTCCAGCCCAGTGTACCTTTCTTATGAAGTGAGTACAATTCTTTAGTTTGTCAAATGTTTCTATACAGGAGAGATTTAAACTTTATATGTAGAATAATTTGTAGGTCGTTTTTAACATTTGAAAAAAAAAATCGATGGCTCACAGAAACATTAATGAATCGTAAAAATATAACAGGTATTTCAATCCGCAAGATTTAATCACTCATCACATACGTATCTTAAGTGATTGTTCATTACTGCTGTCTTAATTGATCGTAAATGTTGTTCCTTGATAAATATTGTCAGTTGCTATTTGCCGGGATGGCTCTGGGAGTTTCAAAATTGCAACCAGTTTGGCTTACGTTACATTAACCTCTTTAGCCAAATGCTGATTATGTTAGCCAATCCATGAGCAAAATTTACATTTTCAAAGTGAAATGAATCATGAAATATACTCAGCCAATTTGGCTAATATTTACAAAATGATGTTGGCCAAACACATTTTTTCCTTGACTGTCTCTGGCTGATGTAGAGCGTTATTTTAAATTTGATGTTCGAAGGAGGAGTGTGTGTGTGTGTGTGTGTGTGTGTGTGTGTGTGTGTGTGTGTGTGTGTTGTGATGCATAAGGTTTTGAACACATGACCGATGATGTAACTTAAAGAAAACTGAATGCGTAAGTAATTGCAATTTCAAAGACATATCTTCTCAACCTGCTACTTCCCGCCTACGAGACACTTGGATGGCAACACAGAAGAAACGATTCACGCCATACAAAGTGAGTTTTTTTCACGTTATCGTTGTTCAGCACTTGCACGGATAGAATGTCAGCATTTTCTTAATTTTCTCAATACACATTTATTCAAATCATTATTTTGTATGTGAGGTCCTCATCAATCAGAAAAGCTCAATGACCGTTGGTTTGGTTCAAACATATTTTATTGAAAAAACAGTTGGGAAACAGGGCAGTGCCCTATCTTAATCCCTCTTGTAGGGACCGTTGCCCCGTCAGCAGGGCATCTACATATAGATAGGATCCTGGCGGGTCGGAAAATGGCCACATGGTGTTAACAATGTTGTTTGTAAAGTTGTCGCACGTCATACAAATTCCAATGATGGAATAACGGTAAATTATTATGTACTGTCGGATGCGAATGGCGATCTGGGGAACAGAATTTGTATCCAATTGATTATAAACCTTCATATTGACAAATACAAGTCAAGACAAGACCTTAAATATCATCCAGAGAAGTTGGTGTAAACATCAAACGTCTTGACTTTTTGTTTCACGTAAAAGTAATGAATGAATTATATACGTACATCTACTTACCGTATTCCAAAAGTAATACATAGTACTTTTTGGTCAATAACTCTTCGTATCATTTACATTTAAATAATATCTTCTACATGTAATATAAAATCATATAAGCAGTATCAATCATATCATCATGTTTGCGTGCTTACTTCCTATCAAATTGAGTTTAAAGACTAGAAGAGTAGCGGTTTAATGTTTACTTTTACGTTTATCAAAACTAGTGGTATCATGTAAAAAGTTGCATATTTTCTCACAGACTACATCATAGGCTATATGGGTAAGACTAATACCACGCGCCAAATGCAGCCTTTAAAACTAGCCTTTGCCATTTATTCTGATTGATTAAAATGTTGAGGTATCTTTACATAATTGTCAATGTATTTGAACAGGTTTCTTCGGAACTTAATAATGGTTCAAGCTTGTCGAAACGGTCACACAACCTGCATCTATCAGGCCAAGGACCTGTTTCAGCGATGGATGCTCAGCAATGGATCATTCATGTAACTGGTCCAATCTTTCCTTGTTGCCCTGAGTGATTCTCTTGCCTTTGTTACCTTGCAAACTTTATCCATTTTTACCAAAAATCTTACTTTTCACTTGTGTCTCCTGACAGGTTACAGATTTCTTCCTTTGATGCTTGAGCGTTTTTACCACTTTTGTAACACCTTTTGGTTGATGTGAAGGCAACCTCTCCGAAATTTATTGCAAAAGAAACTTAATCATCGGTGATTTTGATTCAATTCAATCATAAAGATTGATGTTGTACTTGAATTTAAACTTTACTTGAAACAATAAAATTGCACTCCAGACTACACATCCTAATTTGCCAGATCTTTGGGTTTTATTGGTATGGCGTTTTACGTTATAGCATGACGATAATGATAAATGGGATGATGGTACATTATCTGATAAAACTCTTTTCAGTATTGAAACAGAATTAAAACCTTTGGTATATTGCAATGGCATCAGGAATGGAGGAAATCGTGAATGGGAATTTGCCTTTGAACAATACAAGTCTACCCCTGTAACCCAAGACAAGCATATTTTACTATCAGCTCTATCTTGCAGCAGAAACATTTCCTTGCTGCAAAGGTAGGTTTATGCAGGTTTGTGCATAATTCACACACGAAAATGACTTTAGTTTGAACTTTCCACTTGTGAAATGTTAACCTTTTGATAGACTATGACGCAAGAATGTCACGTTTTCCTCTCAAGAAACGTCACCTTATAATACATTGCGGCGAAAGTATGTAGTAGTTTCCAGTTGTCATGTGAACCTTGTAACATGCTGTGACGAATTATTTAATGATAATGAAAAAAGTCTTCAGGCCAGGACGGAAAAACATGATATCCTGAATTTAAAGTCATTTTTATGCAACAAAGAGTCGTTATTTTTGAAACTTTTTTGCACACAAAATGGGCGCATACTCTGAGCAATCACTTCAATGTAAACAATGTACATTGAATTCTATGCGCAGAGGTGGAAGGATTTATTATTTTTTTTCTTTTTCTTCAGCAGAAAACCTTTTGTTTTTATAGAACAGACAGATGGTGTTGGTGTATACCAAAAGCGATGGAAATATAACAGGCGCATATTGTTATTTTTTCACTCAACATTTTGAACAGCACGATGTTCACAATGACAATGATAATAATGATACTATTACTACTACTGCTACTACTAGTAATGAAGTATTACTAGTATTTTGATTTGTGTTAATTTCCACTAAATGCCTGGAAATAAAAAAGTTATGTTGCTTGACATACCACATATGTTGATGGTAATGTCTAGTCTAAAATGTTTGGTTCAGGTACTAACGCGATACAGTATTATATAACAGCAACGACACCTTCACATACTCCTACTGAAGCGTAATTCATAATGCAGCAATGGGTGTATGTTTAACTTTTTCGTGGCAAGGGGAATCCTTTACTGCTGATGCCCAGTTGATGTAGAATATGTGCCGGCATGCATTTCATGCATGTCACAAATCCATTTTTCGTGGATGATAGATCCATGTAAACTTGCATCATGTGGGCGCACAGCTTACTTATGCCAAATGGTAAACATCTACTGCTAATACTTTACGTGAGACAAGACTGACATAAGGTATTAGCAGTAGATGTTTAACATTTTTACCAGACTGTCGTATAGTGGCATAATGGTAACACAGACATCTGCAAATCTACAGATTGGTAATTGTATCGCAGTATATGTGAACACCCATAACACAGCCCCCCCCCCCGTCATTCATATATATATGTATACAGTGGTACCTGCTGTATGCAACCACTGCCGTGAGCAGCCGCATTGCTTTTTGTGGTCACTAGGCTTGACCATAGGAGTCAACTTCTTTGTAAAATTTACCTGTGGTGACAGGTCACCTACTGTATGTGGCCACTTTTTCTTGACAGAAGAGGTGTCCACATACAGCAGGTACCACTGTGTATATATATATACATATATATATATATATATATATATATATATATATATATATATATATATATATATAGCTGGGCGACTGGTGCCAACGGTTGCAGGTTCGAGTCCCGCTCGTTCCGAACATGAAATATATATATATATATATATATATATATATATATATATATATATATATATATATATATATATATATATATATATATATATATATATATGTATATATATATATATATATATAAGATTCACACCTATTGACAACTTCGTACAATTTTCCTATATATATATATATATATATATATATATATATATATATATATATATATAATTCAATATATATTATTTATAGATACGAACCATTAAAATAAAAACGTAATTCATTTACCCCTGTGGCCATTAAAGGCCAAACCTAAGGTATACCAGTAAGTTTGAGTTTGATGTTTGGTACAATTTGAGAGTTTAATGGTCTAAACTTCAAGAAAAAAATGAATATAATCTGGTATGGAGATATTGTGACTTTGTTTCCCGATTAACAATGCATGTTTCCACTTACAGAACATAAATATCGTCATCAAAAGTAAAGAGCTTACTTATTATGGGAAATAAACGTTTTCGGAATGATAAATACTTAAACACGTTGCAGATATTTAAACCACTCATTGGATCGTGACCGAGTACATGTACTTGACACACCTGCAGTGATATCTGGCGTGGCGGCCAGTGGATATGCGGGCATGCAGTTAGCCTGGGATTTCTTCAGACAACACTGGCACATCTTCAGAGAGAGGTAAGATATCACAGGTACACACGAGTCTCCTGTACTTCAGTACCAGCTGAAATATTACAGACAGCTATCAAAGCCCGACGTACACGATCTATTCTGATACGTGTACAAGGTTTGAACAGAAATGTGTTGTTTGACAAACAGGAGAAGAATATATCAGTACAGAGCAAACTGCAGGTCAGACTTGCCACGACGGCCTTCACTTCCCGCCCCCACTGCTGCACCCAATGTCGGAATTCTATATTATCTGTTTAAGCAGGCTTCAATGAAAAACACGATCCTCAAAATGGTGGGCCTACCTAACTATTCAAAGTTTACTTTCACACTTCCTGCAGCTGGGACGTCAGCGTACAAAATGTTCACACAGTAGACAACAAATAATATCCATCAATGTTGCTTGGACCAACTTTTTGGCTGACAGTCCCCACTTTTTGCGCCATTTCACAATGAGTCGATCAAGTTTTAACTTTATTTCAAGTAGGATAATGATGCGATTTTTACTCCATTGTAATCAGACCATAGTCATGACTGGTGAGTAGAATTTGAATAGGGAGATTGTATGCAGCTGCAGCTGCACCTTACAACATGGTAACAGAAATATCATTTACAAGTTAAATTTGTTTCTATCTTTCAGATATGGCAGTATTGCATTTATATTTGCTGGTGTGATAAAGGCAATTACACAAAACTTTTCGGAGATGCATCAGTTGAATGAGGTAATGATCAGTTACGACCATTTTTTGTTCAGTGCCAATGACCAAAATAAGATAAATAACAGAAGTTTAAATGTGAACTTGCTTTTTGGTTCATAGAGTTTTCATGTTAAATGCAATGATTTACTTTAATCGAGAGGGGAATAAAAGCAAGAAATATTGCACTTTCATTTCGATGCAAACCAGTCTGTGGTGTCTGGCCGATTTAAATACTGCCTGCCTCGTAGTATAATCTTTTATGAAAGTCTCACCTGCAGTTTTACAGGGGAAAATAGCTAAAATATAGAACACAGTTAAAAGTAAAAACAGCAGCCACTCTATATGGTTTAGAGTTATGAGAGACTATATGTCCATGGTTAATTCAGGATACGTGTATTTACACTGGTATTTTCTGTGTAACACTGATTTGTATAAACAGTTTTAATGAACACGCTGTAGGAAGATTGACAACCATATTTATACGCCCCTGATGAAGAAGAAGAAGAAGAAGAAGATGATGATGATGATGATGATGATGATGATGATGATGATGATGATGATGATGATGATGATGATGATGATGATGATGATGATGATGATGATGATGATGATGATGATGATGATGACGACGTTGCCAGCACACACACAAGGTCCAGCAAGGCTGCTTGACTGACTGCGCATTGTGGGGTCCGGGTTCAACAAATGTGCCAGCAAGATAACGCACAGCAGAGTAATTGTACTACTTTGTTACTCTTACCTTACAGCTTATTGCCTTGGAAACCAGTCATCCGGACCAAGGCACTGCAGCAGATGCTTTAAGACAAGCAGTGGCTCAAACCCGAGCAAACATCAGATGGCGGGAACAAAATGAGATGAAACTGCAAGCCTGGCTTAATAGTACCAAATGGACAGATTGACAGGATAGCAATGCCGGCATACATTTTCCAGCACAAAATGATTTGGAAAATATTCTGAGTGTATGCCACAAACAGAAGCATATTTTTACTTTTGTATATAAATGACTCGTCCTCTTCTTGATTTTACTACTTTAAAAAGAATCCAGATAAGATTGTGATCACTTATTTTTAAAGAATAAACTTAAGTTACTTGATTTAAGTTACAAGAGAATACAACTGTTCGTTAATTGGCTTGACAAAATAATGTGCAGGCAAAACAGTCATATAAAATGACACTGTTGCACTCTACTAAATACGAAGAAATTGAGCTGATCAACTGTCAGGAGTACATCTTTCTTTGTTTTTCTACAGGTGCAAAATAGGCCTGGAGATCACGCGAAGGAGGCTTCGTCTCAAATGTTCTTTATTTCAAATAGTTTGTACCCCAATTCAGCGATCAGTACAGCAAAGTATTTTAGAGTTTTAACTGGATAAACACAGATGCTGGTCACTAGACTGGGTACTATTTTAAAATTTTAACTGGATAAACTCAAATACTGCTCACTGGACTGCAGTGTTTGAGTCTGGATACTGTTGGAAGCACAAGATTTCGATTACACAGAGATGCAAGCTGGCAAGTACTTTAAATAATTGAAAAGTTCAAATTTATATTAAATGCAGAAAAATTAAAATCATACAGTGCAGTGTGAGTAAATAAGTTACCACCCTGGTGGTAACTTATTGGCTTACACTGCACTGCATGATTTTAACTCTTCTGCATCTAATATACATTTCTTCCGGTACACCCATACAGTCATCCACCTCTCTTTCTGTGTGTCCATGTCTGTCTACATATATCTAATTATCTAGGGTTAAAATAATAAAATGCGGTAGCAGCAAAGACGTTACCACTTTGGTCTCTCTCTTTTTTTTTTTTTTTTTTTTTTTTTTTTTGTTATTTAAGATGGGTGTAACTTCAGCGTCTTTTGTGGTTTTTAGAAAAACTGAGGTTTCTACCATTATATTGGTCTACAGATGACCGATGGTAAGTCAAAAGTGTCTTTGCATGTACACAGTCGTTGCCCATGGATTTTCTTTTTTAGGGCTTAAACTTTTGAGCTTTGCTTTGGCCTCTTCTTCAGAAATATGATTAAACTAAATTTAGGCTGATCACAAACTTGGCAGCTTTTTGTGGTAGTGTACCTTTATTTCTTTATCTGTTAAATTAACTTAATTATTCTTATATATTATTAATTTCTAGGGAAGGTTCGCATTATACATGTATAGTCATAATCGCCAAACACCAGTGGTAAAATGTATTATGTTGTGGTATAAGTTACATTTCGGATTCCAAGTAAACAACAATTTGGAAGGCCTTCTATGGATTAAATGATTCCCATTCTCTGTGAAAACACTGGAACATGACACCGACTGCAACGAATATGTTGAATTTTAACGAAACATTGATTTGACTTGGAGCTGCCAGCTCCTTTGGCCGCGTGCAGCAACATTATTCCCCGGGTTGGATAACCAACCATGTCGAGTCAGTCGACTTGTTTATATCACTACTTGCACACAAAAGTATAGTCCAAATGATAGCTTTCCGTAACCTTTTCAGAATATGAAATATTAAATATCTGAAGTGCTATGTTTGAACTTATAATGCATTCGAAGAGTTGTTGTGACTGCATGTGCGTGGCACGGGAGACGTACAGTTTGGGTCCTACTGTTTTGTTTTTGACTTCCTTTTCATCTGGTTCTTCTTCTGTTGTGTGCGAACACAGACATTTTGTATTCACTGCAGTTTTTTCTTTATTGTATTTGGTTGTTGTTTAACACAAATTGGCGTCAGTGAGCTATATCCACAAGCACTTAAACATTCAACAAAATCTTATAGTCCAACTGTATAGGATGCAAAATAGATACACTAAACTGTTTCAAAACATTTACAATGAACACACAGAATATTTAGTCAATAACTATGATAATCTGAAAGCCCAAATGGTTACAGCACGTGTTTAAACTCCCCAAATCAGCCGTGCCATTTCCTGACCCCTAAAATTTAAGAATTTGTTAAATAAAATTGATAGATAATATTTAATGAGCTCACTTTCAAATTAACCAAATTTGAGAGTCAGTTATAAATGTGCATATTGCAGGGCAGGGTGGTAAAGACTGAAGTGCAGAATTTTCGCGTACTTACCCAACTATTCAATAAAGTGCTGACAAGGAGACTTTCCCAAGCTCAAGGACAGTAAATCTACCGCGATATCTGTTCACAAGGGAGGAAACCATAATTGTCCAGATAGCTGCAGAGCGATTGCAACATGTAAACACAAACTGCTGTGCACAATCCAAGACAGGAGACCGAAATAATTTCGCAGAACACAACTGCATTTCAAAGGAGCAAGGGAACATATATGTTTCAAATTAAAAACTACGATTCCGATCATATCCTTACTTTGAAATATTTGTTTACCTATTATATATGTATATATATATATATATATATATATATATATATATATATATATATATATATATATATATATATATATATATTATTTATTTACCCTGGATATATATGTATATATATTATTTATTTACCCTGGATAGCCCTTTCAGATCGCAGCTCTGTTCTTCCAAGGGACCCAACATACATCTGGATGAAGTAGGAAGATAGTGTCACATATATGTTTAAACAGTAATTAAAATTAAAGACATGTAAAAGTGTTGATACTAAGACAACGCATAACTAAATCTACACCAATAGAACTATTCGTAAAAATGACCTATAAAACTAAAAGTGTCACTGGAGAGTAAAACAAACAAACTTTTAAAATAATTTTTAAAAGTGAGATTTATACAGACGTTTAAAATCATATACATTATCACATTGTTTGCAACAATCAGGAAGCCATTAAAAATGCAAGCACCATCATATACAAGTGAACGTTTAAATATTGCTTTCTTCGGGTGGGATACAAGAATGTTTCTTTGAGTGGCAAAACGCGTTGGGTAGTGACGAATCTTGTCTAGGAAATTTTGCTGATCGCACAAATAAATAGGCGTCTTGCCGCTGCGTACACTTAAGCATAAATGTGTGCCATGTGGAGTTTCCGTCTCTTTTTGACAATCTGCCACTTTAACCCTGTTACAATATGTTCTCCTCTGTAGTTAATATAATCATAGTTAGCAGTGACAATTCTTGCCGCAGCATTCTGCAGTCTCTGTGCACATTTTAGAACTGTCTCAGTACATGTGCCCCTAACAGTATGTGCATAATCAATACCTGGTACAATTGTGGAGTTAAGAATTAGTTCTAATGTTTGTTTGGGTAAAAGTTTGCTAAGACGTCTGAGTTCTGCAAGCTTTGGCATGACCTTAGAATGCATTTTCTTGGTATGCTTTGTTCAATGTTAAATTATCATCCACATAAACACCTAAATATTTAACACAATCAACCTGGTTAACTGCTTTACCGTCCAAGTAAACCGCCATATTATCCTTAACATTTCTTTTTCCGTTTATTAACATATAATATGACTTATTTGCATTAATTGACAATCTATTGCATTTATACCAATGGGCGACTTCATCTAGGACGAGCTGCAGTGTTTTTGGTCACTTCATTAACTGATTCTCCTGTCATATAAAAGATCGAATCATCAGCAAATAAATTGCATGAACCATTACTTACATATTGTACTAAATCATTAATGTAAATTAGGAACAACACAGGACCGAGGGTCGACCCTTGAGAGACCCCCATGTTGAGCACTTGTTGGTGGGATAATTTTCCATTATACGATCTACTTGTTTTCTATTACACAAATATGAAAAAACACGCCAGTTCATTGTCCACGATTTGATATTTCTTGAGCTTTTCCTTTAAAATGTCGTGGTTTATAGTATCAAAACATTTCTGAATATCGAGGAAACATACTGCTGTCATAAGATCATCATTTAGAGTTGTGAATCAGTCGTCAGTAACTTAATGTAAACATATCTGAGGGGAATGATTTTTTCAGGTACGCACTTTGGCGCTGATGAAGTCATGCGTTACCAAATAATTCGACAGTTGGTGCTGAATACCTTGCCTGCTGAGACAGACTAAGCTTAAGCGCTATCGTTACAATGTGGGCGGGCGCTGGATAAGTGACACGGCCTTATCAAAATGTGTCGCTGAACATATCAATTATTTACAGGGATCAGAGAGACCACACAAAGTGAAGCCAAGTCAGACACGCGCAACAATAGTCTGTTTAGCGGGCAACTGAGTACCTCTTGCAATGACCTTTCCAACGTGACACCCAACCGAAATGGGTCTATAATTATTCAATTCAAGTGTTGCACCTTGATCCTTGTAGACTGGGGTAACACTTGACAGTTTCCAGTCATTTGGTAAAACTGCTTGTGAATTTGACAAGTTAAAAATATGCGTTTTAAAAGAAGGCCCAATCAGCTCTGCGCCTATAGCCGTAATAGTCTGGTGTCAAAATCGAGAAAGTCAACAGAACTTACTTTTGAAAGTTCTTGTAATTCACGAATTACAGAAGTAGTGTTAAAGTAAAATAAACTGAACCTGTAAATACTTTCCATAAAAGATCAATAGTAAAGTGAGGTATACGTAGATTTTGAGAGACTTTGTTTTCTATTTCCGCAAAGTACTTACTGAAATCATCAGAACTGATCTAGTGTGGGATTTTATTTGTTGACCCTTTTTGCTTGGCAAAAACTTTTCTGATATTTTTCCATAAGGATGCAGGATTTCTGAGCCGCGTATTACGTGGCATACTAGTAAAATAATTTTGTTTCTCTGTTCTGATTGACCCAGTAATTTTATTTCTCAGGTTTTTATACTGCTCCCAGATCTGCTGATCACCTGTACTTATACAGCAGCTTCATGTAACCGATCACGTGTACACATAATTTTAATGATGTTTTTATTAACCCAAGGATTTCTCCGATCCTTAAGCCTCATGGTTTTGACAGGTGCATAGGTGTTACAAAATTTAAGCACATCACCTTTCCAGAGATTCAAGGCTCCATTAACGTCAGATCATCATTGAGATATATTGTAGAACATCAGAAAGACTCAGACATTGAATGAAATCAAATTCATCAAAATTTTTATAATCTCTGAAATGTACCTCTTCATGTTTTATAGTCCTTGTTTACATTCAAAATAATATACACCATATAATGATCACTTAGAGTTACCTTGTGGACACCAGACTTGATGTGACTATTATGCATACTAGTTAATATCAAATCTGTTGCTGAGGAGGTTTTATTTGTTACCCTCGTTGGTTGAATTGTCAACTGCTTTACCTCAAATAGATCTTCCATATGATAAATAGGATATTAGTACTCAAAGATTCATTCAACTTGTAATCCACATTCAGGTCACCATAACTATGAAAAGTTTATCTTCACTTTGGGCCATCGTGATGTTTTCTAACATAGTATCGTATAATGTGCTGCCACCAGATGGTGGCCTGTAAATTGGACATACAAGTAAAGGTGACATACCATTTACTTTTATTTCAACCCAACATGCCTCAACACCACTTACTGTATCAGGAGTCAAATCATTGCCATGTTTAACAGTTATAATCAGTTTTTGAACACAAAAGAACACCACCTCCACGGTTTATTATTATAATTATATGAGCGGTACATTTACTATGTGACCTAATTAATTTGAAGTTCGCCGCCTTCTAAACTTTCATGCCGAGACTATCTACGTGAAAGATCAAGTCTAACTTAAGTCCAATTCATGTTTGTGGAAAGATGTAGCGCGTTATCTTTAACGCTTTCAAGTCTCTTTCTGTGATATTTTCAACTAAACTTGTTAAACCACACCATCCACCCGTTCATCTAGGAGACTCTGAAATACCTGAGGCAAACTCACACACACATCTTGGTATTACTCTCAGTAGCAATTTATCCTGGCATGCTCACATTACTCGCATTACCACCAAAGCTAGCTAGGGAATTGCCCTTCTGCGTAGATTTAAATATAAACTTTCCCACAAAGCTCTGATCAAACTCTATTTAATTATGATCCGACCAATACTTGAATATGGTTGTGTGCTCTTTGAAAATTGTGGTCACGGCCTTTCTGATCTTATTGAATCCATACAGTTTGAAGCTGCTAAAATATACACAGGTGCATTAAGACACACATCACATGCCAATCTCCTATGTGAACTCGGTTGGACAACACTCGCCAGCAGAGGGAAGTACTTTAAGTTATTTCTTCTTCATAAAATGTATCACAACTTAACACCCTCCTATCTCTCTCAACTAATTCCCCCAACTATCAATGCTCGAAACCTTCGCCACGTTAGCTCCATACGTCCCATTAATTGCAGAACTAATCCCTTAGACAAATCCTTCCTTCCCGACACTATTAAGCTGTGGAACAATCTTCCTTCTGACATAAGAGACTCAATTTCCCTTCAAATATTTAAATCAAAACTGAAAGCAACTCTACTAGCAGTGGACTATGTTCCTGTTCATTATACCCAAGGACACAGATTTGCCAACATTTGTCATACCCAGCTTCGTCTTGGATTCTCGAGACTTAACTTTGATCTCTTTAAAGTCAACATCATCCCACAACCTACATGTTCCTGTTCTTACCCCACTGAAGACGTGCAACATTTTCTGTTCTTTTGTCCAAAGTATTCAACTCACAGAACTAAACTTCTCAACTCCGTCATCCCCATTATTGCTCCTAGCGTCCACCCGAATCTGATTTTACACACAGCAAGTGACAGGCTAGCTCATATCCTTCTCTTTGGTAGCGACGAATTGTCCATTCCCTTCAACATACAAATTTTTTATGCTTTCCACAGATACATCGTAGACACAAGACGCTTCATATTTTAGCTCTGTTATGCACAAGCAGTCATGTCGATTGAGTTAGTCGCTGACTTACACAAATTTACTTCTTATGTGTCCTTATATTTCTTTTTCTTTTCTTTTCTTTTTTTTTTTTACCGCTGGTCTGTATTATTGTGAACAGTGTATACATATATGTGGGTGCATTCTACCCGTAGTGAACTATCTTTCTTTGTTTTGCATATTGGTGACGTCTTTATTTTGATTCCTGCATGCGGGGTACAAATCTGAAACATGTGTACAGCTTCTTTGTTAATTGGGTAACTTTGTTCATGTTTTGTCCTGTGCGTTTTGTAATATACTTTTTGTGTGTCACTCCATGTTCTGGAGAACCCCCCGATTAGTGACATCTCGATGTACTATAGGGCGATCCAGTTGAAATAAATATGTTTAAACGAAACATATTTATTTTCTCTGGATTGCCTAATAGTACAAAAGGACGCGCAGGAATATATACAATACACACTGGACGAGAACAGAAGACTAAATTCACGGCTTGTACACGAATAACACAATTGATGCCAGATAATGGAGACTTATAATTAGATCATTTACTAAATTAGTAGATAAAACGTCTAGATTCTGATAAGAAGGTCTGAACAGCCTCAAAGATGAATACATTATCAGTGTCTCGCAAGTCCTCACTACCTTTCAAGAGAATATTTAGTAAAATGTCACTAGAGCACTGAACTATTAAAGTCAGATTTACACCTGGAGCGAGTAAGTGACACACAGTGTTCAGTAGACGAACCTTTGCACAGTGAACTTGGGGCAGAACAAAAGGTAATGTTTCGTATCTTCAGTAGTATGAGAGCATGCACACGTTGAGGCTGGAAGGATATTGACATGATGCAGATGGGCATTTAAAACAGAGAAGTTAAGACGTAGCTGCGTGTGGCATATGTTTCGGAAACGACTCCCATGTTAAAGTATGTGGGCTTTTTTGTCAACACTTAAGAGTAATAGATTTAATTTAGATTTAAACTGCGTCAGGGTATTGGTGAGACGAGCATCAACCGGGAGGTTATTCCATAATTTGATAGCAGACAGGAGAGATGAATCGCCGAAGCAATTGGTGGTGAACCTGATTTGGTGTAATTCGATACGATTTCTCAAAAAGGCGCCCAGCAGTGAATGCAACGTCACGAGGAACGAGATCATGTAGGTATTGTGGAGTCAACCTATAGTACATTTTAAAGAAAAGAATAAGTTTAAAGTATTTCCTCCGATTTGCCAGAGTTTGCCATTCAAGCTCTTTGAGAAATAAGACACCTGGAGTGTATCTAGTTGCGCCAAGGCAGATCCTGGCTGCCTCATACTGCACAGCTTCTATAGATTGTGACAGGTTTTCAGTGCAATTGTCAAACAGGACACACCCATATTCGAGGATAGGATGAATCCTTGTATTATACAACCGTATGAGTGTTTGCGGGAGAGTTTATATTTGAGTCTGCGTAAAAGAGCAAGCCACTGACTGGCTTTATTAACAATACGTGTTATATGCTGGTGCCATGACAAATTACTTGAGAGTGCAACTCCAAGGTGAGTATGTAGAGTGGCCTCGGGTATCGGTGTGTTTCCAAGAAGTAGGGGAGGATGATTGGCTTATGTCGTTTAGCTGAGAAGGTCATTGAGATGGATTTTATGGCATTAAATATCATATGCCAGAGCTTGCCCCAAAGATGAATTTGTGTAAGATTATAATTAAGGCTTTCAGCTGTGGCCATTGGTTCGTGAACAATTTCAAGAATACTTGTATCATCCGCGAATAAACAGATGTCACAGGTGATGTTGACAGTGATGCCGTTAATGTAAACGAGGAAAAGTACGGGACCATGGATCGAACCTTGGGGAACTCCAGCCTCTATAAGGAGCCAAGGTGAGGTCTGTCCTCCAATAGTAACACGTTGAAGTCGGTTTGACAGATAGCTTTCTATAAAGAGTAACACAGGATCTTCAAACCCCAATTGTTTCAGTTTCAAAAGTAGACCAGCGTGCCAGACTCATGGCCCAACTCAAGGCCACTGTAAATAGTATGAAGTATGCTAACAAGTTGATTTATGGTGGAATCGTTTTTCCTAAAGCCAGAGTTTTTAGCGGAAAGTAAACTGTTAGAGGTAGATACCCATAGAAAACGTTATAAACTAGACGCTCAAGTACTTTAGAGACAATACAGAGGAGTGAAATAGGCCTATGATTTTCCTTTGACTGTTTGTTACTTTTCTTAAAAATGGGGCACACGTTGGACCTCTTCCAGGGATCTGGAAATATGAGTTGGATAAGCAGAGATTGAACAGATCAGTGAGAGAAAGTGAGATTGAGGGGGGCACAGTATTTAAAAAGGGTGTTGCCTATACCGTCAGGACCACAAGCAGAACTGGTTTTCAGAGATTTTAAAATCTCTTCCACATCATTTACTTGCACTTGAAACATAAACAGGCAGGCCTCAGTTCGGAAGGCAAGGTCGGGCAAGGGCAAAGGATTGTCATCATGCGGAGTCTTACACTGATCAGCAAAATACTTATTGAAGGTCATTGACTTCTCCATATCGGAAGAAATATTCCTTCCACCGTCAATAAAAGTTGGAATGTTTTGATAAAGTTTGTGACCGAGAATAGATTTGCTGAGGTTCCACCACCTTTTAGGGTTTATCTCTCTTGAGTCTAGTTCAGATCGGAGTTTGGTAAATTAAAGACGAATGGAGTTTTTAATAGCGTTGACTGTAAAGTTACGTTTCCGTTTGTATAACTGAAAGAGGCGTTCAATATTTTGAGTATTGAGGAGCGTGTGAGGCCGAGGCTTTTGTGTCTGGCATTATATCTGTTCCACGCGCAATTGCGCTGCCTTATTAGCCTCTTGATACTACAGTTGATTCAGGGCTTGTCCCTGGGTCGAATAGTGACCACACGGAACGGAATAAACTGTTTACACGTGTCAATAAATAGGTCTGACCAGTATGACACAGTGTCACTTATGGAGTCAAAAAATGTGAAACCAGTTTCCCAGGGAGCATGATGGAGTACATTGTTCAAGTTGACAAAATCAGCCCTCTTGAAGTTCCAGACAGAGCGTTTAAAGGGGCGATCCTTGTTATGATTCACAGAAAAAGAGCAACAGACAACAGAATGATCAGAAGAGGATATAGGAGGGAGTAAGCCGGAGTTCAGGATATAACCAGGGGAGTCAGTTATCATGAGGTCTAGTAGGTTTACAGAGTACTCTGACACACGAATAGGTTCGGATATGAGCTGATGCAGGTTGTTTTGAGCCAACAGATCAAAGAGGCGCTGTCCGAGTTCACTATCGGTGTGGGGAGAATCCCAACTTACCCAGCGGTCGTTAAAATCACCTGTTATTAGGAAGTATTTTAGGGTTAAGTTCAATAGCAGACGAAATGGAGTGAGATAAATTGTCCAGAAATAGGTCTCTCTCTGCGGCAGATTGGCCTGGTGGACGATAATAAACACCTAGGATCAGTTTACCCGAAGGGACAGTAATTTCAGCCCAGATACATTAACTACTGGGAGTTTCCAGCTCCACACATCTTCTGACAGGTAGATTGTCTTTTACATACAGGGCAACCCTTCCCCCAAACCAGTTTCACGATCCTTCCGTAGCGGGGGTTGAAAGCCTTCAATTGCCAATAAAGCATTGATCAGGGTACAAAGTATCAAGTCATGTTTTAGATAAAGAAATGACTTCCAATTTTTCAGACTCCGCCAAAATACTTATTTCTTCAAGTTTACCATTAGACTTTAAGCTACGTACGTTAGCATGGCACACAGAAAACTTATTAAGAACAATATTATGAACTGGACCAGGGTTTGGATGAACACTCGTGGAGAGCACCCTAAGTATAAGAACCGTCACATGTCTCAGATGGCATAGACATTCGGTAAGTAATACTGCGGCAAATACTATGAGGAAGGTAAAAGAGAGGATGAAACTATGATCGTGACATGAAAATGTAGACGCGTTGGCAGACATGGACAGGAACATAAACCCATCTTTGTTGTGAAATAACCCTACCACAGCTCTATATTGATTTAAACAAATGCCCATTAGGGAGTATCATACTGGGGAATGTCCCTCGCTGAACACTGTGAGACACAACAGAATATAAATGATTTCATGTTTACAAAAAACCCAATAAGTATATGACATTGTATGCTGGAGAATATAGTCCTCGAAACAACATGTAAAGTAACATAAACAAGAGTAAAGAAAGGTGAGCCTAGCAAGAAAACAAATGTAAGAGGTTCGAGAGCGAGTGTCAGTGGGAAAAGTGTGGAAGATGTGTCTAAAAGCGTGAATGTGGCGGACAGTGTCAGCGATGCAAATTGGACATGTTTTGTTTGCAAAGGAGTGTATGATGGTGAGGATGATAAGATTCTGGAATATGACGGTGATTGCAAGCACTATTTTTGTGTGAAATGTATTGACATGAATGATGCTCATTATGAGACTATGCAAAGACCAGACTGTTTCTGGTTTTGTCCTACTTATGCAGAAGACGTCAGACAAAGTAAACACAGGAAATCAAGTACAGGACAAAGAGATGAATTAGATATTGAGAAAATGTTATCTAACCACCTTGAAGAAGTAAATAAAAACGTCCTGTCCCTGGAAAACAAAATCGAAACGAAGCTAAATAACTACGTAAATGATGTACCAGAGAAAATAAGTAAGTTACGAGTTGGCAGTAACCAGAGTGAAAAAAATGAGTCAAATATGAAAAAGATTATCAAGGAGACCATGATCGAACAAAAGAGAGATGAGAGAAGAGAACATAATCATCCACAGGGTAAAACAAAGTAACGATGAAAACCCTGCACAAAGAAAGCAGCATGATATTGACTTTTTTTCAGTCATTGTGTACAGAGGAATTAGGGCTTCAAAATATTGAAACCAAAAACGCGATTCGACTAGGCAAAAAGAAAGAAGAACAGGACAAAACAAGTCCCTTAAAGATTTCATTAAAACACAAAGACGACAAACAGAAAATTATGAGAAGTTTGTGGAAACTACGAAATGCACCAGAGAAATTTCAGCAGATTAGTGTAATGAACGATTTGTCGTTGGAAGAAAGAGAGGTGGTGAGAGCCAAAGTTGCAGAAGCTAAAGAAAAAACCAAATTAGAGGGGGGGGGGGACTGGATTTACCAAGTCCGGGGCCCTCCCTGGGATCTGAAAATGGTCAGACTGAAAAAAAGGGAAACCCATTAGAACCCATTCAAAACCGTCATGAAAACAAAGAACAAGAAATAAAGTGCCTGAAACAGTCTCTCAGAACATTGTATACTAATATAGATTGTATAACAAACAAGAAACCTGAATACTTTGGTATAATAAGTGAATACAACCCTGACATAATAGTTACAACAGAAACTAATCCAAAAAATCAAAGGTTTAGAATGACAAAAACTGAATTACACACTCCGGAATACATTTTGTTCACAAATGCTGAAGAAGAAGGTAAAAGGGGTGTCTCAATTCATATTAAGGAAACATTACAACCCAAGGAGGTCAATAAATTGAAATTAACTGAATTTTGTGAGGTGATACCAGTTGAAATTAAGTTGCACAGGTGTGACAAACTTTTAATTTTGGGTATCTACAGAAGTCCTAATTCAAGTAAGGAAAATAATGCCAGGTTAAATCAACTGATACAAAATAGCACGACACTAGGGGTATTCTCACTTACTGTTTTTAGGAGACTTTAATTACCCAAAAATTAACTGGAACAATGAGGGCAGTACAACTCAATCAGTAATTAATGAAGCAGGAAAATTTTTGGAAGCTGTATGTGACTCTTATTTGTGTCAACATGTGACTTTCAGTACAAGGTTCCAAATAAATCAAGAATCAAATATATTGGATCTAATACCAACAAATGAGGAAAATATGGTCAGTAATCTTGAAGCTAAAGCACCTGTAGGTAAGAGTGACCACGTTGTTATCACTTTTGATTATAACTGTTATACGCAAGAAACTTTTAAAGAAAAAACCTGCTACCAATATTCAAGGGGGAATTACAACCAAATGAGCAAAGACCTACAGATTGATTGGGAGTCGGTATTTAAAGACAAGAATCTTGAGGAATGTTGGGGCATATTTTGTACAACGCCCAAGAGGGCACAAGATAAAAATGTTCCTCATAAAACTGTATCAAATGAAAATAAAAACACATTGACTTGGATGAACAAAAAGACAAAATGTAAGCTACGTAAAAAATATAAACAATGGAAAAAGAACTGTGAAACTAAATCATATGAAGATTATGTAAAATATACAAAGGCCTGTAACCAGGCAAGGTGGGCAACTAGGCGGGCTTTTTAGGAGTATGAAAAGCAAATAGCTGGGCACATAAAGAAAAACCCAAAACTTTTTTGGAAGTACGTGAATTCAAAATCAAAAATTAGAGACTGTATTCCTGACCTTGAATGGGAGCAGAAGACGCTGGTAAATAATAATGAAAAAGCAGAAGTATTGAACAATTTTTTTGTAAGCACATTTACAAAAGAAAACCTAAGCAATGTCCCAGAGCCTAGGCAAAGGGAAGTTACACATGAACTGGAAGAGTTGGAAATTAGTTGTGAAGATATTTTGAAAAGACTAAATAAACTTAACGTGAACAAATCTATGGGCCCAGACAAAATCCATCCTAGAGTTTTAAAGGAAACTGCTGAATCAATAAAATTACCACTCCAGATAATTTTTAGCAAGTCATTGCAGACTGGAACTATCCCAAGTGACTGGAAGCAAAGTCATATAACTCCTATACACAAAAAGGGATCAAAAAAGTTACCTAGCAACTTTAGACCTGTTAGTCTCACCTCGGTTGTCTGCAAACTACTTGAAGTAATTATCAGAGATCACGTCATGGATCATTTTAAAATAAATGGTCTGTTCTCTACACACCAGCATGGATTTTTACATGGTAGGTCTACAATAACACAAACTGTTAGAAACGATAGATAAATGGACAGCATGGCTTGAAGATGGATACCCAATTGATGTTATTTACTTGGATTTTCAAAAGGCGTTTGATTCTGTACCCGTACATCGTCTACTGCTGAAAGTAAAAAGTTATGGCATCACTGGAAACCTACATAAGTGGATTGAATCTTTTTTAACAGGAAGACAACAGAGAGTAAATATATACGGAAGCAAGTCTAATTGGAAGGAGGTTATCAGTGGAGTTCCACAGGGTAGTGTCCTGGGACCCATCTTGTTCTTAATATTCATAAACGACATGCCTGAAGCTGTTAATGCATTTATTAAGTTATTTGCTGATGATGCCAAATTATTCAAGCCAGTTTCAACAGTCACCAATTGCGAAGAAATGCAACTAGATGTCAGACAACTAGAAAGTTGGGCAGACCATTGGCAACTTAATTTTCATCCACATAAGTGCACAGTGTTGAGACTAGGGAAAAATCATCCAGACTTCCAATATAAAATGTTTGATTCTGGTCAGGAAGTGCCTCTAGACAAAAAAATCTTCGGAAAAAGACCTAGGAGTCTGGATAGGCAAGGACTTGAACTTTGAGCTACATATTACAGAAATGGTGAAGAAAGCAAACAGAATAGCTGGACTTATGTGGAGATCATTTGAACACATTGACAAGGAAGTTTTTAAATTATTGTATACATCCATGATCAGGCCACATTTAGAATATGGTGCTCCCATATGGTCCCCACATTTATGGAAAATGGCTGACTTAATTGAATCTGTACAAAGGAGGGCCACCAAGAGAGTCCCTAATATGAGTAATTTGACTTATGTGGAAAGACTGAAACGACTGAAAATGCCATCATTGTTGTATAGAAGATTACGAGGAGACCTTATTAACGTGTACAAATATATTCATGGTTATTATGAAACAGCCAAATGTTTACCTCCTTTCAATGTGAATGCTATATCCAGAGGCCATAACCAAAGATTAACCAAGACCCGATCAAACTCAAACATAAGGATGTATTTTTTCAGCAATAGAGTCGTGGACTGGTGGAACTTACTCCCCAGTAATGTAGTAAATGCACCAAGTGTAAACAGTTTTAAAGTAAGAATTGACAATTATTTTAAAGACCATCCTGTTATGTATGATTACAGGGCATTGGACCATCCACACAGAACTCAAATTTCTGAATATTAATGAGCAGCTTACAGTGGAAATTTTTTATTTTCCTACCTAGCTGAAATAAATCTGTTATCTCTTAAGAGCACGAGAGTGCAGAAAACAAATTAAAAAGTGTAAAAACATGGCAACAAAAGAGAGCAATATCATCACAAATGTAATGATGTTCATATGAAAATGATGGTAAATTGATTGTCATTTCGAAACACTTTATAATCATCAATATGTATTTCTGCATTAGAGACATTCTCATCTGCCAAGTTTCATTGACAGAAAACACATCTGGATTGACTTGATTCACCTTGCATTGTACTTCATCAAATTTGGATGGTCAACTTCTAACGTTGAGATGCATGAGATAAAATTTATTACAATCTTTACGTTTCTTTTCTTTTACATAATGTTGCTTTTGAACTGTTCCTTGCAGATAATTAATACTTTCATTACAGCATGTACCTTTGGTATGAATGGCCTGCCCATATGAAAACTCATCATTACTTAGTATCTGAAAACTTTTTTGTGTATCGATAGCGTCTTGCACGGGCAGCCTTCGATAGGCGGCCCTCACATTTGCTGGGCCAACTCCTTATTGAGAGTTAATAAGGCCACAGTGTTTTTATGTCTGTGTGTGAACACAATAGAGTCTTTTCATATGGTTTGTCTTTTGCTTCAAACCAGCAGTGACACCTAAGTGCAAATTTAAACAAATACATATATTCATTTTTATGTTCATACATACATACATACATACATACATACATACATACATACATACATACATACATACATACATACATACATACATACATACATACATACATACGACGTTTTTATGCTGTAAAAGCCGGCATTGCCAAAGCTGAAAGATTCTGCTCAGACACAGTGCTACGATTATGTGCAATAAGCCCAGGGCTGTTGAACTTCTCTCTTCATGATCTGACGAGTATATTTGGTGACGTGTGTGACGTGTAGACGGTAATATCAATTGTTTGATGCAAGCAGGTGATCCATTTCATCTCTCCAAAGCAAACCAACCCACACACGAAAGCTTACGAAATACCTTTGATAAGTTACAAAAGCAAATTGACAAATGTATGTCAAATGTTCACTCAGCTAAAACCAAGATTATGCTCTTCAATACAGAAGATAAAATAAGTAAGAATTTGATTACAAAAGTTACGACATCGAAGAAGTGAACAACTACAGCCATATGGAAATTCAATTTAGACCGTCATCAAATTTCAATGCCGCAGTCAAAAAAAACTAAAACTGAAAAACACACATTTCATTCGAACTGAGGTACTGCTTAATGAATGGCAACGTAAATGTTGCACCAAAAGTTTTCAATACACTTGTTTTGATGACAGCAATAAACGGTTGGCAGGTTTAGGCTCCATTTCTAATGCAGGGTATTAATGATAAAAAAATGTGATAATGTCACTGAAGATCGAGTACATGCCACATTCTGTATATATTTCAGGAGTGCATACGAAATACTCCATTAGTGTAGTAAAAGGTTAAATACCGGTCCAATATACATGCATATATAGTCTCTGTGCAAACACACACACACACACACACACACACACACACACACACACACACACACACACACACACACACACACATATATATATATATATATATATATATATATATATATATATATATATATATATATATATATATATATCGTGTTGTTAACGAGAAAATAATTCTTAGCAGAGTACACCAGCAGGCTGTCATATCTAAATTTATGCTCCAGAACTGTGGCGTGTTTGTTGTTTTTGTGAATATTGGTGGTAGCAAGGAGGAAAAGTGTCTTGGAGTATTTTTTAGAAAGGTTCCACTTGTGAAAGTGGTTAAAGTAAAGACAGCGAGCGGATAAGTTATACTGTAAATAAAAGGCGAGTTTTGATGAGAAGTATTTAAACATTAACATATCTTTTGTGGTGTAAGACTATTTATGATACAAACTGGAGCAACACTGCCACTTCTTCCGTGTAGTTCTGAACAAGAAAGAATAAAAAAATGTAAATAAATAAATAAATAAATAAATAAATAAATAAATAAATAAATAAATAAATAAATAAATAAATTGATTGATTAATTAATTAATTAATTAATTAATTAATCAATCACAATCTACGCTCCATACCCAATCCAGTCACTGTCTATGTCTGAATCACTATTATGAAGGAGCATCGAGAACAGCCCATGCAGCTCTCTATCGATCATTATGAATTAGAAATAGGTGAGGGAAACAGAAGTAGGATTTAATGGTGAATTCACATGTCTGGTACCTTTTGTGCATGGGACCCAACTTGAGCCATACTCACAGCCCATAGATAGTTTTTATTCCACAGATAGGAGACCAAGCATGGAAATATCACAATTTGGAAAAAAAAATTGCAAAATGCATATAAGGCAAAAGTTATATTTGTCTATTCAAACAAGGAATTTATCAGACCATAAATATTCAAAAGCCTGAATCGAACAAGCCAATCTGAAATCCTTGAAATCGAATAATCCAAATTTCATGACAATGTAGTGACGTTTCTGACAAAATTTATCAAAATACTGTATCATGTGTACTTCATTATATCCTCTTTATATAAGTTTATAATACATAAGCCATACCAGCAAAATCTGCCAACTTAGAACAAAAGCGACCAAAACGTAAAACTAGTGACAACTAGGTATTATGACTAATGCGTTTAAATATACTCCTATTACTTTCAAGGGACGGATAATTGGTTTCAGAATTAAAATCGTCAGCTTGGTGATATATTTCGATACCAAATCTAGTATCAGAAACGTGAATATCTAAATCAAGAAACACATGCTTATTATCTTCAGTATTAGTTTTCTCCAAAGGAATATTAGGATAAATTTATTTCGCTATGAATAAAATCTTTCAAGTTTATGCAAACAATATCATCAATATATCTGGCATTAACTTTATTACTCAATCAATTTCTGCATGAACTCCTACTCAAAATCAGCCAGTAGACGTGAGCAATTAATTCCCATAGGGATACCTTTAAACTTAGCTGACTGACAAGTCGGGAGAACTAAAAGGTGATAGGCCTATCAGGTATCTTTTAATTTTTGGCAGAAGTAATGAAATTTGTGTTTTGGGTGGTTTGGCCTGTACATTTTCGAAAAGAACTAGTGTCTGCAGTTAATGATGAATATTTCTAAGGTTGAGAGAACCGGTTTAAACCACCAGTTGCCTTTTATGTGTGACTGCCTGTCTCAAGTCAGGAGTGAAATTTGTTTCTTCACATTGGTATTGGAAGAGAAATGTTGATGCTTTGGCTAGTCTGAAATCTCTTTGCTATCATTGTTGGGTTTGGAATTAATGAATGTGGATCATGTTTTTCTGTACCATTTCATTTATTGAAATATCAATGACCCAAACTGCATAGGCATTATCGGGAAGAAAATAAATTTTGCTCACTAAATTTTCAGTGGTATATGATTTGACATTGCTGTTAATATAGTATTAAAACTTGATCAGTTTATATATAAGCAGGCAGGTGTTGTAAGTAAGCTTACGACTGATGGCTGACCTTGATCTCATACTCAATGACATGTCCAATTCGGTGCTCTAGCGATAACTCAAGACAGATGAAAGATTCTATAAAAGTTTATAAAACTTTGAGATATAATGTGTAAGACCGCGCTAAAGATTTCAGATGGACACATGCAGTTTTGTTACTACACAGTATAAAGCAGTGTTGCGTGTAAAATGAAAGATGAAAATCAACATCAACATGTGAAAAAATAATTAAGAGCAATAAGGATGCAATAATTTAAATAGCTACATGCGGCGATATGTGGGTGACCTTGATCTCACTTTACAGGTTGCAGACCCCTTTTCCTCGATGACAATCCAATTTGACATTGTGACTCCTCTCACTTTTGGGGAGCCAAACCTGCAAATATTCATAAATTCTCGGCAGATAGATTCTAACTGTCTGGTGAGAGTTCTTAATTATGTCTAGGGAGTTTTAAATTATATGCAAGAAGTTTATAAAAACTTAATTAAGAACAATTGATATGCAATAATTTAAATAGTTACATGTATCTATGTGTGGGTAACCTTGACCTCACTTTAAAGGGTGCAGACACTTTGGTCCTCGACGGTAATCCACTTTGACGTTGAGATACCTCAAACCAAACCTGCAAAAACTCGTTAATTCTCGGCAGATAGTTTCTAATTCGAAGCAGAGTTCTTAACTCTCTGCAGGAGTTTTGATTTCTATGCAGGGACTTTATATGCACGACACTTCCTGCAGGAAATTAAAAACTCACCGCATTAAACTTTTTCACATGATAATTAAAAAACAAAAACAAAAACAAAACGAAAAACAAAAAAACAAAAACCAAAAAAAAAAAAACCAAAAACCAAAAAAAAAAACCAAAAAAAACCAAAAAAAAAAAAAACAAACAAACAAACAAAACAAAAACAAAAACAAAAAAAAAAACAAAAAAAAAACCCCTCTCTACAGGGAGCTTGATGCAGAACTCCTTGTAGAGAACTGAAACCTTGCTGAATATAATTGAAAACTATACTGTCTTCATCGGTTTTACGAATACTTGCAGGTTTGGCTTACCATACCCATACTCCTTGTGTCTTATTTTTCATAGTATAGGGGCGTTTAACATTTGACAACAAAGAGTTCACGCAATATACACACAGGGTGTACTCGGTGACATGCTGTACGACCGTATTATATCAAGTGGATTTCAGACTAAAAATATAGAAAACTGAATGAACACAGCGAACTCGTGACTGATTTTAACAGGCATCTGACCAGCATGCACCAAGCGTGGTGGGTACTGATGGGCAAAAGTTTTCATTTATATGCCTGCAAACTTTGAATTTTAAACGTGTAGCTGAACAAATCTTAAAGTGCGCACAGCGGGGTAATAAGTACATGGCCTTACCAGTTCGGAGAGGCTAATGATTTACTATACACGTCAAAAACTCAAAGTTTGATAAAATGTCAAAATGTAGTCTATAGTGGCTTTTCAAAATGAGCGGCTATGCTCCACGATCATATAAAACGTCCAGGATCGCCAGAGATTTCAACTGCCCCTCATCATCAGGGACAATCCATGAAACTAGCACAAAATTTGATCAATTTATGTTGCGTGTCCATCATCATAATTGAGTGTTTGCTGCTATGTCCTTTGTTGATTATTTTGTGTCCGTGACACTGATGCTCTTAGTTACTTGTCCCTGAAATAACACTTTGAATGTTGGTATCCCTGGATCTCGTACATTTGGAACATTTGAGCTGCGGTTATCGAAAGCTGTCGCACCCCCAGTAAGCTGAAGACAAGACTGAAGACCGTAAAGTGCTGCCGCGATCTCTCAAATAGAGTGGAATGGAAAGGAAAGAAATGAAATGGAACGGCATGTCAGTAAGATAAATCATACTGAAAAAAAAAATCGGCCAGACTATAAGCCTCACTGATGAAAAGACATCTGAGTGCTCTTGTTGAAAACAGGTACAACAAACGGAAGGTTCGAATTCATTTGAGAAAGTACAAGATTGATAACATATACCATTTCCTCATAGTATTTGCCTTCCTCATAGTATTTGCCGCAGTATTACTTACCGAATGTCTGTGCCATCTGAGACATGTGACGGTTCTTATATTTAGGGTGCTCTCCACGAGTATTCATCCAAACCCTGGTCCAGTTCATAATATTGTCCTTAATAAGTTTTCTGTGTGCCATGCAAACGTACGTAGCTTAAAATCTGATGGTAAACTCGAAGAAATAAGTATTTTGGCGGAGTCTGAAAAATTGGAAGTCATTTCGTTATCTGAAACCTGGCTCGATACTTCCTACCCTGATGCTTTATTGGCAATTGAAGGCTTTCAAACCCCGCTACGTAAGGATCGTGAAACTGGTTTAGGGGGAGGGGTTGCCCTGTATGTAAAAGACAATCTACCTGCCAGACGATGTGCGGAGCTGGAAACTCCCAGTCCCAGTAGTGAATGTATCTGGGCTGAAATTACTGTCCCTTCTGGTAAACTGATTCTAGGTGTTTATTATCGTCCACCAGGCCAATCTGCCGCAGACAGAGACCTATTTCTGGACAATTTATCTCACTCCATTTCCTCTGCTATGGAACTTAACCCTAAAATACTCCTAATAACAGGTGATTTTAAGGATCGCTGTGTAAGCTGGGATTCTCCCCACACCGACAGTGAACTCGGACAGCGCCTCTTTGATCTGTTGGCTCAAAACAACCTGCATCAGCTCATATCCGAACCTACTCGTGTGTCGGAGTACTCTGCAAACCTACTAGACCTCATGATAACTGACTCCCCTGGTTATATCCTTAACTCCGGCATACTTCCTCCTATATCCTCTTCTGATCATTCTGTCGTCTTTTGCTCTTTTTCTGTGAAGCATTACAAGGATCGCCCCTTTAAACGCTCTGTCTGGAACTTCAAGAGGGCTGATTTTGTCAACTTGAACAATGTACTCCCTGATGCTCCTTGGGAAACTGGTTTCACAGTTTTTGACTCCATAAGTGACACTGTGCAGGCCCGTCACCAGCCTTTCCTAAAGGGGGGTTCGAATTCGGTATTGTCACTGCGAGGGAGCGTTAGCGACCGAGCGGGGGGAGGGTTTGGGAGGGGTGCGTGCCCCCCTCCCAAGAGGTAGAAGCTTTTGAAAAAATGAGTGACAAAATGGTGTGTTCTGGTGAATTTTGGGGTCACGTTTTAGCCATTGTGCCAACATAATTTTAAGTGCATATCTAGGAATAAGTACTGGAATTTGAACTTTTTCTCTTTTTTTTCTGAATTGGTGCTTCCAATAGATGTTTCCTTGTCGGGATCCATCGTGGCAGCAGAGAATATAACATGAAGAGGTCATGACTCAAATTTGGCCAACTTCACTCCAAAGGGAAACATTTCAGCCCATCCTAAGTAACTGGACACAGCTACATGTATGCAGATATTTTTCTGTGTGGATGGGGAGCCTGGGGTTTCCCCACAGATGTGGTGTGCTTTCTTAGGGGGAAATTCTGTGGAACTAGGCAAAAAACACTTTTTCCTATACCGATTTCAGTGATTAACGTATGGAATTGGAGTTATTTTCCTCAAATATTCATATGCAATGATTTGTTTTATGATCCGATACACAGAAATTTAAAAATGGATACACAGGCAGAGAAACCCTTACCACATGATATTGATATCATTAATGATTCACAGCAGGGCATAGATGAGATTACAGAGCTTTCTTTGTCGGTCTGTAGAAGTGCTCTGCCGTGTCAATGTACAAGCCATACCTGCTATAACATCACCATGGGTCCTTGGTCAATCTTTTTGGGGTTGTCCCGATGGCCTAGTAGAGGTCAGCGTGTTGGACTTTACATTTGGCTAGGCGAGTGTGCCGAAGGTAGTGGGTTCGAATCCCATACAGGTCGACATAAATTTTTCATTTGAAGGTTGGTGTAGGGACCATTGGACTCATTGGAAGAAACATAATAATACACAGTTTATCTCACTGGTGGTGGGCTATTGGTGTGTTCACATCTATTATTTAGGCAAGGAAATTTTTTTTTTTTTTTTTGCAAAGGGGGGTTCGTTCGAACTAGTCGAACCCCCCCTGGTGACGGGCCTGCTGTGTCATACTGGTCAGACCTATTTATTGACACGTGTAAACAGTTTATTCCGTTCCGCGTGGTCACTATTCGACCCAGGGACAAGCCCTGGATCAACTGTAATATCAAGAGGCTAATAAGGCAGCGCAATCGCGCGTGGAACAGATACAAATGCCAGACACAAAAGCCTCGGCCTCACACGCTCCTCATTACTCAAAATATTGAACGCCTCTTTCAGTTATACAAACGGAAACGTAACTTTACAGTCAACGCTATTAAAAGCTCCATTCGTCTTTACTTTACCAAACTCCGATCTGAACTAGACTCAAGAGAGATAAACTCTAAAAGGTGGTGGAACCTTAGCAAATCTATTCTCGGTCACAAACTTTATCAAAACATACCAACTCTTATTGACGGTGGAAGGAATATTTCTTCTGATATTGAGAAGTCAGTGACCTTCAACAAGTATTTTGCTGATCAGTGTAAGACTCCACATGATGACAATCCTTTGCCCTTGCCCGACCTTGCCTTCCGAACTGAGGCCCGCCTGTCTATATTTCAAGTGCAAGTAAATGATGTGGAAAAGATTTTAAAATCTCTGAAAACCAGTTCTGCTTGTGGTCCTGACGGTATAGGCAACACCCTTCTTAAATACTGTGCCCCCTCAATCTCACGTTCTCTCACTGATCTGTTCAATCTCTGCTTATCCAACTCATATTTTCCAGATCCCTGGAAGAGGTCCAACGTGTGCCCCGTTTTTAAGAAAAGTAACAAACAGTCAAAGGAAAATTATAGGCCTATTTCACTCCTCTGTAATGTCTCTAAAGTACTTGAGCGTCTAGTTTATAACGTTTTCTATGAGTATCTAACCTCTAACAATTTACTTTCTGCTAAAAACTCTGGCTTTAAGAAAAACGATTCCACCATAAATCAACTTGTTAGCATACTTCATACTATTTACAGTGGCCTTGAGTTGCGCCATGAGGCCCGTATGGTTTTTCTGGACATATCCAAGGCCTTTGACAGAGTCTGGCACGCTGGTCTACTTTTTAAACTGAAACAATTGGGGTTTGAAGATCCTGTGTTACTATTTATAGAAAGCTATCTCTCAAACCGACTTCAACGTGTTACTATTGGAGGACAGACCTCACCTTGGCTCCCTATAGAGGCTGGAGTGCCCCAAGGTTCGATCCTTGGTCCCCTACATTTCCTCGTTTACATTAACGACATCACTGTCAACATCACCTGTGACATCCGTTTATTCGCAGATGATACCAGTATTCTTGAAATTGTCCACGAACCAATGGCCACAGCTGAAAACTGATAATCTTATACAAATTCATCGTTGGGGCAAGCTCTGGCGTATGACATTTAATGCCATAAAATCCATCTCAATGACCTTCTCAGCTAAACGACATAAGCCAGATCATCCTCCCCTACTTCTTGGAAACACACCGATACCTGAGGCCACTCTACATACTCACCTTGGAGTTACACTCTCAAGTAACTTGTCATGGCACCAGCATATAACACGTATTGTTAATAAAGCCAGCCAACGGCTTGCTCTTTTACGCAGACTCAAATATAAACTCTCCCGCCAAACACTCATACGGCTGTACAGTACACCTAGATAGAAGCCAATATGTTAGTTTCGTCTTTCAAGCTCACTAAGGGTCAAAATTAACCAAACCAAAAGAAACTCGATGGTACTTTCTTATTAGTGTTTAATAGTAAATAAGGGCCCAGGATCCACCATTACCGAGATATGAGCCAATATGCCACTTTGGCCTTTAAATTCATGGTCATTCAAGGTCCAAATTAACAACACTGGGATCCACCATTTCCGAGCTACAGGCCAATTTGTCACATTTCCTTTTGTCTGTATAGTAACGATGCTAGCATGTACACGTGCCAACCAGTAATTTATATTTTCAAAAAGTTATGAAAAAAACAGGAAATGCCAACAGCACAATGAAGTGAAAAAAGAGCTTATCAAGCCCAGGTACATTCCCACCAAGTTTGAAGAAAATTCAACATGCGGTTTGGCAGAAGAGGTTGAAAATAGCGAAAACGCACACAAATTCGAGAAAAGGAAAAAAGATTTGTTGCTATAATAATAATAATATTTTATTATACCTCCAGGCTTGGAGAAATAAAAGTACATAGATATCACTATACATCGAGATCATAATACACACACACACACACACACACACACACACACACACACACACACACACACACACACACACACACACACACACACACACATATATATATATATATATATATATATATATATATATATATATATATATTCATAATATAATCGAAGTGATGTTTTTTTTTTTTTTAAAGAGATATGGGATCACTAAAAACACCACTAAAACATCTTGTCAGTAGCACAGTGAGGATATGTTCCTCTGACCATGGTTTAATGAAATTTTCATTAGCTGTTAAGTATTTAAGTGAATCAATAATACCGTCTTCTTGGGCCATAGTAGAGTTCATACACTTTTTTAAATTAGTGAAGATTACCCTGGTGGGTGAAAGACCCAAACTCGTTACTCTGTCAACAAGGGAGCCCTTTGTGACCGTGCCATATAAAGCATACCGGGCAATCATGAACGAATAGAACGAAACGAGCGGCGTCTTGACCTTAAAAATACGTTTAAGTAGTGAAACTGTCTGATTCGATACCAAGTCCGAAATACTGGGCACACCGAGGGCTTTTAAGAGTGAAGAATGGTGCGACCTGCACGCCAATACCAAGGAACCGCTTTACCAGGGTTCCCTGTGTAGATTCAAGCTGGTGGTAGCAGGCATTAGTCACATTTAAAGTTTCCAGGCCATAGGACATTACTGGAGCACACGTTGTCTTCCACAGATGAACCTTGACATCCGTGGCGAGACCTGGATATGACAAACCAACATTTCCTAATCCGTAGTAACTTTGTCTTCACAATACCTGCTATACCTGTTGTACAGTAGCATACTAACAATGCTGACATGTACATCTTCACTTACTGATTTTTCATTAATTTGACAGTTTTCTTAAAACAAGAAAATATGACAGCACCACCGTCTAGCGGACAAATTTGGTGGCCATGTACATTCCCACGAAATTTGAAAAGGATCCAACTTATAGCTTGGGGGGAGAAATCACTAAAACGAACACGCAAAATGAATAAATAAAACAAAATAAAGTAAATATAAATAGATAGATAAATAAAGGAATGAATAAATAAGTAAAATAAATAGATAAAGGAATGATGAATGAATGAATGAACGGATGAATGAACCAATAAATAAATAAATAAATAAATAAATAAATAAATAAATAAATAAATAAATAAATAAAGCAAAAGAATTATAACGTTCCCTGTTGAACAAATTTATGTCTAGGGGTCCCCAGAAGCGTCCCCATGCACTTTCAAAGCAATTGGTCAAGCGGATTTGTAGAAGATTTTTAAAGATTTTACCGGAAAATGCCCCCCCCCCCCGCCGTCCATAAAACATATTAATATCACTGGAGCATGACTGTTTGAACAAACTTGGCCGAGACGAACCCAAGGTACATTCCTACCAGGTTTGAAGTGAATCTGACTGACGGTTTTGGAGAAGTCGAAGAGGTGCATTACCATTGCCATTCCCATGGACTTAAAGAGCAATTAATAATGGGAATGCATGCATTAACAGACAAGCACCCGAACGGGGGTGGGTGGGGTGGGGGTGGGGGGGTTGGGGGGAGTCGAAAAATTAAGGATCCGTAGTATCATCAACAGGTGAACGACTTTGTTTAACCTTCCGAAAATACATTTTCACCAAGTTAAAAAAATCCGACTTCCGTACTTCGTACCAGCCTTTGTTTCTCTATTTTTTTTTTTTTTTTTTTTTTTTTTAGTTCTTGTACCTTTTACAAGGTCAAGGGTAAAATTCTTACCTGCACCAACGTATTAGGACCTACCCCCTCCACCTTGATCTCCCCTTTATTTTGAGATTATTATGTATTCAGACCTGGTTGGCATCCATTATTTCACATCAAAATATTAAATTCCACCATGATATGGGATTTTGTATTGGAAATATAAACATGGTGCCGCCAGTTAGCAGAATGACTTGTCCGGGGATAAATGGCACTGAAACAAGTCTTGCGCTGCTTCCCCGCTGATGACCGGATTTTATAAAGGCTAATAAAGCCTGAAACTTTCTTCTAAATTTCAAATTTTATGAATATGAATTGTTCCTTTCACAAATCAATTTGCTATAATGATTTAGAACTTGGGCTTACAGATTTAGGTTTGTTAAGTTTCTCTTTGACTTTGTAATAAATAAAAATTAAACAGCCAAGGTAAAAAAAAAACACAGGCTATTATAGCTTTTATGACACGTCCTTCGGTGATTAGACCCACCCATAGTATGTGCAGATAATAACCCTACATAGTGAAGGGGACACAATACTACAGGTAACCTGTTGTTGGTCGTGTTGGTTCCCGCTGAAATGGCATAAACTATGAGAGCCCTCTAGTGGCCATTTTGTCGTATGGCTATCAGCTGGCAAAATGTATGCTCCCTGCATTGCCCATTGAACTGTGGGAAAGCACTTGATTTTATTCGCCATTTTGCGTCATCGCGGGAAAAATGAACTGTCGTGTGCTGAAAAGTGGTAGGCATTATAGATTGTCAATTTTCATTTATGAAACAACGATATATGACAGTCTTTTCGTCAGTCTGTCCAAGTACAGTTGGGAAGACACTCTATTTTTTTTCTTGAAACTCTGCTGTCTCAGTTCAGTGCCAGTGCCGTGTTGACATGGTTGATGTCCACATTTTCTCGTTGTCGGTGAGCACATGTACGTGAGCACCAGACAGGTAGCTTAGATTTTAGAACATGGACCTAATAGGTCCATACTCAGAACTACACTACGTGAGGTGATGGCCCCTGCCAAACCAAAGTGTTTCTACTGCCCCGACTAATTTGTGAAGGGCTGGCCCCAGTCAAACCCATAATACCAACTTCTGATTTCCTCCGGCGACTGGTCACTGCGTCAATTCCGCGGTAGGCACTCAATACTAACCAGTGAAACCATAGTTATGAATTATTCATTAGCTACGTCACAGGTACGATCTAAAATAGCATACAAGCCCCCTAACATCATTCGCAAATTAAACAAAACCACGTTGCTTTCCGCCTCCCATCTGGTTGTCCCATATGCAGTTACCCGCCCCCGCAAACGGGTAGTGTATCTGTTACGTGCCATCGATGGATCTGCACAATCGATCGATCGCGCAGCGCCATCAATGGGTCTATTGTTCGCGCAACAGTCGATAAATAGCGCTGCGCGAACAATGGCTTTATTGTGACACTTCGTGACGTGAGTGTTGCTGGCGCTGCACCATCGATTGACAGATCTGTCGAATTTTGGGTTTTCCGAGTGGCGTGTGACTTTCAGTTTGTGATGATTTTTAAACCATAATTTGAGTGTACTGACAAGAAAAAACAAGTTTACATTCTCCAAGTACTTATAGTTCATGAACAGCCAGGCTTTTATGATTTTGTTTTTACCTCCGAATTCTGTTATTTTTTACAAAAAACTTATGGAAATCTGTTACTAGTCTACTGTTACTGCAGTAGCAGAGTTTGTATCTTGAAACAAAAGAATATTGAACAAACGTGTGCAAGAAAGCAAAGTCTAAAAAATCATTATGTATTCTCATTGTCCACTTTATTACTTGCTCCAGTCTCAACTCAAATACTCGAACAGTGATGGATCAAATTCCCGGATCAAATTACATAGTGTATTTAAAAGAAAATAAATAAATAAATAAACAAATAAATGAATAAATAAATAAATAAATAAATAAATAAATAAATAATATTGAGTTAGTGTACTCTTTGATTAAACAAAAAAATTAAAAAAACTTCTGTTAGGCCTGCCTGTGTTTAATGGGGTTTGATAATTATAACAACGATAATTCGCATTTTATTTGTGGTTTTACATGTATAGGCTTACATTACCAATGTGTCAGAAATAAAATCCATCTTAATAACTTTATTGACAAACCTGGCTATCAATCAATCAATCTATCTATCTATCTATCTATCTATCTATCTATCTATCTATCTATCTATCTATCTATCAGTATCACACAACAAAGGCAGATCTGATACTAGTTTATTTTATTACAATTTTTTCAAACTAAATCATACATCGATTGGGCATCCTTTGGAACATCAGCAAAGAACAACCCTGGTATCTTTTCTCCTCCTATTGTTACTCCTTTATTGCTCTCTATCAGCTCAGTTCCCAGTTCTCTCATGTATATGGCAAACAAAATCGGTGATAACACACAACCTTGTTTTAGCCCGATGTCTAACCTTGCCCCATGAGTTTCCACATCTCCTATACTGAGACTACAATTTATATCTGCATACAAAGCCTTTAAAACTTCCATAAAGCCACCTCCAAAGCCTAGCCCTTCCATTTTAGCCCACAGTGCATTTCTCCAAACCCTGTCGTACGCTTTCCGCACATCAAGGAAGGCCATGTACACCTTTCTTTTCCTTTTCCTTGCTATCTCTAGCACCTGTGATAATGTAAACACATGATCGACAACCCTCCTGCCTGGTCTGAAGCCATTCTGAATCTCTCCTAAGAAACCCTCCCTCTCCACAACTCTCACCAGTCTCATGTACATTACACGTGCAAAAATCTTTCCTATATTTGAGGCTAATGCTATCCCTCTGCACTGATCTAGACTATCCACTGATCCTTTCTTTGGGATGTATGCTATCTTCAGCTCCCTCCATTCTCTTGGGGCTTCCTTTCTTTCAATGACCAAATTAAACAGAAATTTCATACTCTCCCACAATTTTTCCGGACCTTTCTTTATAAACTCATTTAGTACCCCATCTGGCCCTGGGGATTTTCCTACTTTCAATCTGTCCACTGCTATTTCAATTTCTATTCTCTCAATTCTCTTGCATAGTTCCTGTTCCCACCTGTCAGGTCCTGCTTCTACTCTACCACTAGGTGGCTCCCCCGCCCCCCACTGTGGGTCATTAATTTCATCCCAGTGTTCCTGCAATGCCGCTTCTATATCTTTCTCCTCCTCTACTACTTTTCCTTTATGTTTAAGCTTGTCAATTCCTACTCTCTTCCTTCTTAACACCTGTTTCCAAAAAACTGCCGATGAGTCACCTCCACTTGACAGAACCCTTTTCGTCATCTCATCATTCCTCTTTATCCTTCTCTGTGTCTTCATCTCCTGTACGATCATTCTTGCCTCCTTGTACTCCTCCTCAGCCTTAGCTATTTCATTCTGCTGTCTGTATTTCCTAGCAAACCTCCAAGCTTTATTCTTAACCTTCCTATTTTTAATCGCAATCTTCATATCTGCGTCTATGCTATACCCTTTCTTCTCTACTGGTACTCTTTTCCTTCCTATTACGTCCTTTGCAACCTCGAATATTACTCTCCTCATGTCATCTGCCATTCCCTGAATATCAACTGATTCACTCTCCACCCACCGTTCCTCCCACCCCCCTCAGCTCATCATGTAGTCTTTGTCTGTATGCCCTCCCAGTCAGTATCCTTACCAACACACCAAACCCATTTGACGCCCCCTTGTTTCTTCACTTTCTTCACACACCTAAGATTCACAACTATCCAATTATGGTCACTTCCAATATCCATATGCCCTTCCTCATCAATGCTACATGTCTCAATATCCCTGAACATTCTCTCGTCTACCAGCACATAGTCTATGATTGACCTCCTGTCACCTGCACCCCATGTCCACTTTCCTTTACACTGCATGTCCCTATTCAAAATCCGTAGCCCAAACTCCCTAGAGAAGCTAAGCAGCCTCCTACCATTCCTGTTTTGGTCTCTATCACCTCCATCAATCCCATCTAATCCATCTCCTATGTGACCATTGAAGTCCCCCCACAACCATGACCTGGTATCCCTGCTCCTGTACACTGTTGACATGTGTTCTGAACTGCTCATACACTTGGTCGTTCCATTCCTCTGGTAATCCCTCTCTGCCTACATATACTACCCCTAGTGCTATCTTACTCCTCTGTGACTCTATTCCTATCCACTGTATCTCATTCCTAATCTCACTGCGCTCATCCTCTTCAATCCCAACCCTGTGCCACTTCACTCCCTTCTTAATGAGAAAACCTACCCCTCCTCCCTTTCTCTGCCCTACTGCTCTCCCTCTTCCTGTGAAGTTATACCCCTCAGGTATCTCTAATTGGTCCTGTTCTCCTCCCCTTAAATGTGTCTCTGTCAAGGCCACTACATCAAAGTTTTCCTCCTCAGCTACCATGCAAATATCAATCATCTTTCCTCTAACTCCTCTGCAGTTTACATACCCCACTCTTATCCTTGACCCCTGGTCCTTCCTTTTTCCTTTCTTTCTTCTTCCCTCCCTGCCAGTCCGAGCCTCTTGAATGGGTGCTGGGTTCCCTAGTTTTCCTGCTGCTGTTGCACCCACTCACCATACACCTGCCCTAACCTGTCTCCACCTATCTGGCTCGGGTGCAAACCATCCCACGCAAACATCTCCCTCCTGCCTGCAAAGTCCTCCCACACATCCCTGAAAGCAAACCCTCTCTCCCTGCACAACCCCTCCCAGCTGCCTATTTATTGCTATAATCCTGCTAGCTTCCCACCCACTCATTCTCAACCTGGGCAGAATCCCCATCACAAGAGGCTCACAATCTAACTGCCCTACCCTGTCTAGCAGCCTCTTGTACCTCCCCAGCACTACCTCTGTTCCCACCCTGCCCCCTTCCTCCCCCCTCCTCTCTGTCCGCTAGGTCGTTCGTCCCTACCTGTACCACCACCCTCGGACACTCCCCACTAGATCTGACTAACCCCTCTATACGCTCCTCTACATCCCTAATCTTCGCCCCTGGTAGGCACACCCCTAACCCTATTCCCTCTATCCTGCCTACAGAACGCCCGGTCTACCCTCCTTACTATACTACTTCCCACCACTACTACTGCCTGTCTGACCCCTCTCTCCCCTGCCCTCCTCCTCACTACTCTCTGCTGCCTGTGCTAACCCCCTCCCCTCCTTCCCTACTCCCCCCCCTCCTCACTCCAGCCTGCTGCCTGTCTCGCCTCCTCCCTCCCACCATCCCCCTGCCCCACCTCACTTCCCTCCACAGTCCTGGCCCTACCTTCCGCTAGCCCCTCCCCTCCTTCCCTAATCTCCCCCTCGTCCCTACAGCCTGCTGCCTGCCTCGCCTCCTCCCTCCCACCACCCCCCCCTGCCCCACCTCACTGCCCTCCACAGCCCTGGCCCTATCCCTAGCCTCCTCCAGCTCAAACTTCAGGGCTGCCAACTGTAACTCTAGGGTCTCCACCCTCCTACACCTCCCACACGTGTACACAAAGCTATCCTCCTGCGCCTCCTCAAATGTACACGTTATCCCTGTTGTACTGAAATCCTCCCACATACCACACTCCCAGCACTCTATAAATCTATCCCATCCTGGACCCTCACCCTCCCTCCCGCTCTCCTGAGACTCCTCTCGACCCTGGTCATCCCTGCCCCCCTCCCTGGTCCCCTGACCCTGCCCCTGCACACACGAAACCCTCGCCCCTACCCTCCTTACCTGTCCCCCACTGCCTACCCTCCTGAACCCCTGTACCCTCCGTAGCATCCTCCGTGTCAACCCTCGGCCCGACATCTTCAAGTAATCAAGTTTCTTTTACAACTTCAAAGTTCCCGCGGTTTTCAAAATGGCGTCTTTGCTATATTCCCACTACAACTACCAATTTCTTCCACTGTAATACCTACATCCACTCAGAAATTTCCCTGCACCGTCTCTATACGTTCCCACAACAATCTATGACTGCAATACCGAAAGTAACACAAAATTTTCCACTTATCTTATACAACTTCACCCACACTATTACCGCACGTCCACTCTCGTTCAAATCCCGTCGTCGACCCTAACACAAAATTTCTGACAATCATAATAGAATATAATATCTGCTCATGATTTGTGATATTCTGACCTTTTTTATTTGTTTGACACATTGTATTCAAAATGCAAATTTGAAAGAATTAGCAAAGAGCATATCCTTTGTGTTCATCACTGAATGAGTTAAGTTTGTCATATAAACATTGGCTGCATTGATTGAATAGGTATGTCTATTTGGTAATTTAATTACAAGTTAATGTTTTCTTTCTGGACACAAGTCAGTTCAGTGGCTCTTAAAGAAAACATTTTAGGCTACATTATTTATATACAATTACACAGTCCAGGAAATGCTCAAGATCCCTGCTCATGCATTCTGTCATTAAAGTGTGTGTGTGTCAACACACACTTTCTTCTTTCTTTCTTTCTTCTTCTTTCTTCTTTCTTTCTTTCTTTCTTTCTTTCTTTCTTTCTTCTTTCTTTCTTTCTTTCTTTCTTTCTTTCTTTCTTTCTTTCTTTCTTTCTTTCTTTCTTTCTTTCTTTCTTTCTTTCTTTCTTTCTTTCTTTCTTTCTTTCTTTCTTTCTTTCTTCTTTCTTTCTTTCTTTCTTCTTCTTTCTTTCTTTCTTTCTTTTCTTTTCTTTCTCTCTCTCTCTCTCTCTCTCTCCCTCCCTCCCTCCCTCCCTCCCTCCCTCCCTCTCTCTCTCTCTCTCTCTCTCTCTCTCTCTCTCTCTCTCTCTCTCTTTCTTTCTTTCTTTCTTTCTTTCTTTCTTTTTACACGTAGAAACTCCAAACTTGGCACAATTATACTTCTATGGATGAGAGGTCATGCTTTTCAAAATTATGCAAATGAGGGCTAATTAAAGTTTTAAATCTTCAATATCTTATGTTGTGGTTCCGAGTGTATAGGAGAACTTTCGATCATAGCAAGGTAAAGGTCATCTCAAATGTAAATGTCATGTCAAGGTCAAAGGTCAAGTTTAAGCCAAAATGTCACTTTTGAGGTCAAGGTTCACTTCACATAGAGGTCATCTCAAGGTCAAACATCATTTCAAGGTCAGAGGTCATTTTCGGTGGTGGCTAGCCATAACTTGGTCAGTTTTTATCCAATTGTGATCGTGTTGGGCTCAAATTGTAGCTATTGTACACTGCACATTTTTTAAACTTGTGACCTCTAATGGTCAAAGGTCAAGGTCATTTGTACCTTTGAAAGTTTCATCTTGTCATAACCTGGCCAATTTCCATCCAATTCTAATCATGTTGGACTCAAATTGTAGGTATTGCAACACTGTGCGTTTTTATAAGACCATGTCAGCTCAGAAGGGCATAGGTCAAGGTCATTTGGCCCTTTGAAATTTTCATCTTGTCATAACTTGGTCAATTTTAATCCGATTTGGTTCATGTTGGGCTTAAATTGTGGGTATTGTAACACTGTGCACTTTACATGTGACCTGTTAAGGTCAAAGGTCAAGGTCATTTTGACTTTTGAAATTTGCATCCAGCTTAATGTGATGTGAAGTACCAAAGGATAAAAGTTGTACCATTTAATATTAACAACTGTTAAAGGCACACAGACAGATTTGCTTTGAAGCAAATCTTCTTTCTAGTTTTATCCTGGTTCTCTTGGAACTCCCAGAGTTTTAGTGTCACTTCATTTCCCTGCCCACACCAGGTCCTGGTGAATCCACTGCATAGCATAGTTTTGATGCACACACACACACACACACACACACACATACACACACACACACACACACGGACCAGAGCTTCTCTGTGGATAAGTACTGCAGCATCCCTGGAAAATAGTCCATTCTGCAGCTCAAAAAAAATGCAAATGTCATATATATATATATGAAATGAACACAATTTTATTGAAAATATGCCCCTCCCCCCCCCTCGCCCAAGAAAAAAAAAAGGAAAGACTATCAAAAAAAAAAAAAAAAGGAAAGAAAGGAAAACATTAACCACAAAAACTGGACCATGCAGCAAGACCCAGCCAAAAGTATAAAGTCTACCAGTGAAATGTAGTGACTTTCATGAATATCAATGTTTTCCCTGGCAGGAAAAAAAGTTATCTATAGGCAGTTGTGGTACATTGAGGGAGCTTTTGACTGACCAGGGGAGACTCTGGGGATTGGGGTTTGGTTCCCCTTCCGGAGGGAAATTTGTTTGCTAAATAGGGGTCAGAAAGTGTCAATGTTATGCACTTTAAGTGTTGCAGTTTGTTGGTTTTTAAGAAAAATGTAGGGGTTTTTGTGTGCCATTTTTCCACATATAATTTTTAAACATACACTTTGAAGACATGAGATTAGTCAGCTTCTGTTGACTTAAAACAATTAACATCTTATAATAGACATGTAACTATTTCAAAGGCTGTTTCACAACCAATTTTGTGGCACAGACTTGGAAAGCACCAAAGCCTTGAAAATCAGTTAAATGTTTAGTGAAAGTAACTGTTTATTTGTCATATTGTGAGCCATCAGAGGCTTGACTTTGACCTAAAGTGAACTTTTCTCATCAGACAAACAAGATGACTAGTTGGCAGAACGGGCAGTAGGTATCTTGGGTCTCCATGCATAGTTCCTTGCACAGGGGTTGGTATGTTAGAGGGTGTATGGGATTGAAGGAGGTAATAAACATATATCCAATCTCCAGATCATCTGTGTATGAATCAGTTTCGGACATATGTGGGTTTTTTTTTTGCAATAATATACATGCAGTGGTACATTTGACTTATATTATAAACAAAATTAATCAGGGCCACCCAATTTTCTTGTTCAACAATTTGAATCATACAACATGGATTTTTTTTTTCATTTTGTTTCTGTGTGTGTGTAATAGGTGAAATAATTTAGAGTTTGTAATCCAAAATTTTTCACCTGGGGCTTGTGTGTAGTCAGTATATATGTTTCAACATTTTTATCATTTTTGAATTAGTACTTAGCACTTACTTAATTTTATATATCTCTCTCTCCTACTCCACCCCATTAATACTATTAAAATGTTGATTTTCTGTAATATTATAAAAAAATACCCTAAAATTAGGTTAAAATTTGTCAGTATTTGTCATTATCATTACAGCAGTGTTAACCGATCTAGTTATATTCCTTTTTCCTCGGTGCATACTTAAGATGCCGTACAGTGATTCAAAATTGATGAAAATATTGAACCATCCATAACTAATGGATTTTTAATTCTCAGGAAATGTTGGTGAATTTTTTTGCCTTTAAGCAAGTAAATCCAAGATATCTCTTGCTAATTTCAGACAGTGAAATAAAAACAAACAAACAAACAAAAAACAACAACATTAAATGTCTCTCACCAAGCTAGGCCTTATTATTAAAGATTAGTGCAGGGCTCTGGGTGACTGTTTTCACAAAGCTGTGATATGAAAATCTAAGTTCAAAAATCGTGACACCCCTTTGAAGCCTGCAAGAAACTTCTCATTATTTTCATGTTGTAGTTTCAGCTCTTCTAGAAAACTCAAGGCGCATTTTTTGGGAGGATCCCAAGCAATCAAAAGGCCCAAAATTAGAGTTTGATGGCATCCCATTTATCATTGGCGGCAGTTGTCACATTGAATGTCAGCATGGAATGGACAGGAACAAAAAGAGAAAGTTACAGGCAGCCCAAAAGAGAAAGATGGAAGTAAGTATTCTTTAAAGTGAATAAAATACTTTGAAAGATTGAAATTGAACATTATAGAGGTGACCAGTGATTTGCATGGGGTGGTCATAAACCCATTGCCAACATGTCTGCAAACAAATTACAGGAATTTTGCGACTTTCTCTTCAAAATTGAGTTTCTACCAAGCTTGTAAAAGTGGTCATGTTTCATTAGCCAGAACAATGGCTTTCTTGCTTTGCTGAAGTGGAGTTATTGCAATAGTTTAATAGAACAAGTGCACCTTAATTTGCAGACAAATACACCATTGTGAAGAAATGATTTTTTATAAATATTTCTTAATTCTGGAACCACCACAACTAAACTATTTGAACTCTGGGTATATGTTTACCTCTGAGACTAGAGCAACTTGGTCAGTTAAAAAATGATGAACAAATCCGTTATCATATTTATATATTTTTAAAGCACAGGTACCGTAATAACTAGAAATGTTATCTGAGCTACAATGTATAGACTATTCTGACAGTCAGATATTATTAACAGCATCATTTACAAATATCCACAGGATAGGGACCATATGTTCAAGAAGAAGAAGTTTCTTATACAGAACAGTAAAAAATTGGAATGTCCTGCCTGTATCCACCTGAGAGAAGTGGTCAAGTTTCCAGACTTCAAGGTAATTTTCATCTAATGAAAAGTAGCCCAATTACAGCTTTATACATTGATTTTTATCATGCATGTGTATCATAATTAAATCACTTCAAGTTAATAGAGAAACAGATAACCTCAAATGACAAAGTGAACTATAAACATGTTAAATTGGCATAAATTTACATCATGGCACTTAGGTCATCTACAGGGCCATGCCCTAGCTGGTCATGAATATGGATATCCTTACAAGTACATGTATATATCTGATCATATTAAGTAAGATTTCTTGAGTGGTCACTCACTAAATATTGAGAGAATACAGAGAGTGCAACTTGGTGGCAGAAGTTGAAGACTTTCAAGAGTGTGTATGTTTTCAAGATTTTGTAAAATAATGACTACTATTCCACATTCTAACCAATTAATCTCTGGTTTCCATACATCGTTACAGTATATAGTGAAACCTCATTATAATGACACTCAGATATACGACATATTCAATATAATGACACAAATTTTCATGGGAAAAAGTTCATTTACTTTGTTATATGATCCATTTATCTGACATATTCAGTTATCTGACACTTTTTGGGGGGACAGATGGTATCATGATAAAGAGTTTTCACTGTACATTACCAGCACAGAAAAAGGATGAAACATGTAAATTAACCAAGATAGCCATATGAAGACATAGAACCATAAGGACTTTTTTTACTTTAATTTCTCTTCTCCCCCCCCCCTTTTTTTTGTCTTTGTTTTGATCAGTGAATTTCATTATATTTAGATAATGTTTGATTAATAATGATGTGGAAGAGGAGTGAACATGGACCCATAAAAAGTGAATGCATATAATTAAAGTGTGTGTGTCAACACACACTTTTCTGATTTTCCTCGAGTTCTTTATTATGTCTGTGTGCCAACACAGACATACTCTTTTTCTTTCTTTCTTTCTTTCTTTCTTTCTTTCTTTCTTTCTTTCTTTCTTTCTTTCTTTCTTTCTTTCTTTCTTTCTTTCTTTCTTTCTTTCTTTCTTTCTTTCTTTCTTTCTTTCTTTCTTTCTTTCTTTCTTTCTTTCTTTCTTTCTTTCTTTCTTTCTTTCTTTCTTTCTTTCTTTCTTTCTTTCTTTCTTTCTTTCTTTCTTTCTTTCTTTCTTTCTTTCTTTCTTGTCTGACATTTCATTTGAAAAGTATTATACGTCGAAACTCCAAACTTGGCACAATTATACTTCTATAGAGGAAGTCAGGTCTTTTTATAATTAGCGGTCATGCTTTTCAAAATTATGCAAATAAGGACTAATTAAAGTTTTAAATCTTCAATATCTTATGTACTATAGTAGATGTAGTTCCGAGTGTATTGGAGTTCGATCATATCAAGGCAAAGGTCATCTCAAATGTCAAGGTCAAAGGTCATGTCAAGGTCAAAGGTCAGCTTTAGGTCAAAATGTCATTATAAAGCCAAAATGTCATTTTAAAGGTCAAGGACCACTTCAGGTGGAGGTTATTTCAAGGTCAAAGGTCATTTCAAGGTCAAAGGTCACTTTCGATAGTGGCTTTCTTCTAACCATAACTTGGTCAATTTTTATCCAATTTTGATCATGTTGGTCTCAAATTGTAGCTATTGTAACACTGTACATTTTTGAAGTCTTGCCTTTTTATGATGAAAGATCATACTTTTCAAAATTATGCAAATGAGGGCTAATTTAAGTTTCAGATCTTCAATATCTTATATACTATAGTAGACATAGTTCCAAGTGTATAGGAGTTCGATCATAGCAAATCAAAGGTCATCTCAAATGTCAAGGTCAAAGGCCAATTTTAGGTCAAAATATTTTAAAGTTCAAGGTTCACTTCAGGGAGAGGTCATCTCAAGGTCAAAGGTCATTTCAAGGTCAAAGGCCACTTTCGATGGTGGCTTTCTTCTAGCCATAATTTGGTCAATTTTTATCCAATTTTGATCACGTTGGGCTCAAATTGTATCTATCGCAACACTGCACATTTTGGAAATTACATGTGACCCGTAAGGGTCAAAGGTCAATGTCATCTGGACCTTTGAAAGTTTCACTTAGCCATAACTCGGCCAATTTCCATCCAATTCTAATGATGTTGGACTTAAACTGCTGGTATTGTAACAATGTACATTTTCGCAATTTACATGTAACCTGTAAAGGTCAAAGGTCAAGGTCATTTGGACTTGGAAATTCTCATCCAGCCATATGCTTAATGGAAATGATATACCAAAGCACAAAAGTTGTACCATTTAATATTTACAACTTTTGGAAGGCACACAGACAGATTTGTTTTGAAGCAAATCTTCCTTTCTAGTTTCTTTCTTTCTTTCTTTCTTTCTTTCTTTCTTTCTTTCTTTCTTTACCAGCAAATTTGTCCGACACTTTTCTCGGACACTATTATACGTTGAAACTCCAAATTTGGCATGATTGTACCTCCATACAGGGAGTTGGTTAGAGATGGGGGTTGGTAATGAATTATATTTATTCCTTGTAGACTGTCTTGGAGTCTATATATGTGATTTCCACCGAGAACAGGCCTGGGTGAGATGGCTAGGAGCAATCCGTAATGGTGTCCATACCCAGCGTGACAACATTTTGCCATGTTTGAGACGCATTGCTCATGCCAAAAATGTAGAACACTATCAGCAGGCATTGCATGCACTTCAGGACCGTTCTGTTTGGAAAGAAAATGAACATTTCCGGAAATGGTTTTCCAGCAAATGGATTCCAGTTCATAAGGTATATCAACTTACATTACAACTTTTAATTTTTATTTGGTAAACTTCTTTCATATTATAATGATGGTGTAGAATTTGATAAAATTCATTGACACTGTTTACAAAATGTTTTGCCACAGTGCCACAACATGAAGCTTAACTTTGTCATCTTTCCACAAAAAAAAAAAAAATACTTTGCATGTGGGCTTTGGGTGATAGAGACTACCAGAACCCTCAAAAAAGCACAGCTAACATGCCATTTATCCTTGAAAAGGATTGTGTAATTTTTAACTGTAAGACTTCCAAATTTATTTAGTTTTCTTGGGATTGTTAAGAATTAAAAATACCATAACTAGTTTTCTTCATCACAAGAATAAAGGGAAGATTAAATGGTTAAAGCCAAATAACTTAAAACCTTTCACCCCATTACCTGGAGATTATGCTAATTACCAGAAGCAGCTCAATCAGATCACTTGTATGCAGATTAAACAGGGTTGTTTATGTCTAATTGATGCATATACACGTGTAAGCCCATCAGGTATATGAGAGTACATTGATGTCTCTTGTAATGAACAGAAATGGGTGTGGGCATTCCGGAATCCAAATTTCCTGGTGAAAATCAACACCAACAATGGCATTGAAAGACAAAACAAGACATTTAAGTACGATTACCTGCTGCCATTCCGTGACTCCAGCCTATCAGGAATGATGACGGTGATGATCGAACGCTTTCTTCCTGACTCGTACAGAAAGTGAGTATGCAATGTTGATGTTTTGGACATGTATAAATTTGAAAAACATGTTTGCTCAATATATTATTTATTAACTTTTACCAGAAAAAAATTCTTTATGTATACTAAATATTAAGTAAGAACAGCTTGTCACATAGTTAATCAATGCCTATGTTTAACTTGCAATGATCCTTATTGATGAGCTGCATTACAATAGTTTTGCTCTCTAAATTGCACTTGTACATGGACCTGTTTTCAGGCATACTTATTAAGATATTGTAATATTAAATTCAAGTATGGATTAGCACTTCAACCTCAAAATATTTGCACTATTCATAAAAAATTGATGTTAATGCTTGCATAAATTTTGATATACTGAATTGGAACTTGAGAGAAATATATTACAATTTTTGCATTATTTCAGTGATAGATTAATTTTACAAAGTTTTATGCAAGCTATTCACATTTCATTTTACAATAATTAGGATATTAATTGTACATCCAGATTTGATTTTAGTTTGGAAAAAGATAAGAGGACTTGTTGTTCATAAGAATTAATGTGAATATAAAGGGGAACATGTTTATGTAATCCCATTTTTATGTATATCTTGAAGAGTGCACAAATATTAAAGAAACGTAAGTATGTGGTTCATTATCCTAATTTCTTTCTTGGTGTGGTGCAAGTCAATTTCTTTTGGGTGGAGGTTGCTTCAATGGCTTTTATATATTTTGCATAGCAAAGCTATGGATGTTAACTGGATAATTTGCTTTGAATTATGGTGAAACTTCAAAGTTTCCTTACTCTGAAATTATGACTAAGGTGTCGCTTGTAATTTGTGTAAGCTTTGATAATAAATAAAAAAGTGTTGTGTTGCTATGGTAATATTATTGTTTATATGTTCTTTCATGTCTATTTTGTTAAAAGTGCATGAATAGTAACTTAAATTTTGTATATTTTATTCATAATCCTTTACCTCTTAAATCTTTCTGGTGTGTGTGGTATTATCATTGCATTTTATATGCCTAACACATGCCAATTCAGCAATACATGTATTGATTATGATTAGCTTTTGTGCTTTGGTAAAGCTAGTTATCATTTATGGTGCAGCTTAAAGGTGTTTGGCAGATGCTTGGATGATGTAAGATATCGAAGTGAACACATGCAACAAACCAGAATGTTTTTATGTACATTGGTCCAATTCTTTCTAGTGGTCCTTTTCCCAAACAACATGTCTTCTTGGAATACACTTACGAGAAACAATGTAAGAACAAGGAAAATATATATTAGCCACTACAAGTTTTAACATGACAGGCGTGGCCTAGTTGTACAATGACCAATGTAGAATCATGTTACATGTACATATTGCAATGTGATCAATACAAATACTTTTCAATTGTATAAGTACTATAATAATAACAATAATTATAATAATGAACCCCCAAGAATGAGAAATATTAGGACGGTATATCTAGGTGGTTACATTAATTACATGGCATCCTTGATGTATAGTTCATCATAAAGTCAACGGATGAAACTTATTACTCTTCAATAAAAATAATTGTTTACCAATAAAACTTGAGTAAGAACTACCCAATGCAAGTGGTAGCCTGACCAAGGTTTAACAAAATTTTCTTGGGACAATAAATAGTGAAGCAAATTTACAATTATCACCAATTTCATGAGAGGGGTATTTACTATAACTGTGCTAATTGAGCATATAACATCTACATGAGAATATCCAAATGCAATCATTCAGTCCTACAAAGTGCACTTAGCACATTTGCCTGGCATTATCTAGGAAACTACAATTCTGTAAAATGATACATTGTGAAAGAACAATCCCAAAAAAGTCTATTGTATATAGACTGGCTAAGTTTTTTCTCAAGAGATTCTTGAATACAGGAATATATGCACATTGTGCATCATATTCTTATGATGAGATCATTTTCCAAAACCACACAGAACTTCTTAAGTACTGTAATGCTCCCTTTGGATGACATGAAATAATTCCTATCTGATTTTTCAGATAAATGCTACCAAGTTTTTCATAACAGTAGGAACTTCTATGGAGGTTCACAACTGTGCTTTAACATTGAGCCAAAGTTCAGGATAATTCATCACCTGCACTTAATTATGATCATAATATACAGATCACATGTCCGGTATGATTAGATTGACCACATGGGTATGTGTGAAGAAGCACTTCTATGCTACATGGTAAATTGATACAAAAGTTCCCCAGGTAGTATTATGAATGAATGACAATCAAAGATAAAATTTCATACATAAGAGAGACATTAGATGAACACTTTCAATGCCAAGTAAGTTATGAGCTTATTTACCCTCGGCATGACTTACACACCTCAGCTACAGTGCACCAAGAAAATAGGTTTTTTACTGCTATTTCTCTATTCCTTACCAAAAGTCCAGTAGTCTTTGAATCCAGCAGATAATCACTGTGTACACACTCTGAGCCAGCTTGTTTCTCACTTTCGCTTAATATTTTAATTATCAAAACAGCTGCTTTTGCCCACTTTCCTTTGCTCTTGACATAGAATAGATACACAAGTGCACTTTCAAATAATTGATTATGTTTTGATCAGTGAATCAATTTGGTATAGTTTTTTTTTCAAAATTAACATATTACCACATATTTTGTTTAAAATTTAACAAGAAAAGTTACAGGCCAAAGTTATATCAGAGCCACTGATCTATAGACTGCAGAACTATCTCACTTATTACGTATGGAATAGCCATCAGCTTGAGTTTGCTGTGTGTTGTTTGGTGTCTTGGTCAGTGGTGACCCCTGTATCCAAGGTTCAGGCAAGGAGAAATGGGGGTAAAAATCACTATAGAATAGGCTTTAAGCCAAAGTAGGCTCTAAGCTGGATATCTTTAGCTGAGGAGCACACAGCATGGAAAGAGTGATGATGAAAACTGACAACCTGAATCCTTATCTTCTGTTCAACTTGCAGCTTAAGATTAGGGATGCTTGAATGGAAAGTTTCTTCATAATTTTGTTTACATATGGAATCATTATGGTACTTGACGAGGGTGACTGTATTCATGATTTACACCCAAAGAATTAACATACTCCAAAGTACAATAAGTTAATGCTCCGGGCAACAAGTGTCACTGTTAAACAGTAGCAAAGTAGATAAAGAAAACTAGAGAGAGCAGCATTTAATTTCATGGCGTCAAATCTCTTGTGGATTGCCATCTTTGGAATGTCTTTGAGTAGGCCTAATATAGTCATTGAAAAATCAAGTTACATCACAACTCGTATCCGCTTAATAATATAATAAATAAATCTAATTAATCTTCAGTTGAGGAAGATATTCCATGTATACAGATGCAATCCTTAATTTGCTAAAGGTTTGTTTTGCATGCTGGTCCAAGTAAATGGGTAATGCCAGAAAAGCACACCGTATATAATTAGCATTGTGGACAGGTGATTTTGGCTGTTATAATACTCTCATGAGGATATTTATGGTAGTTTTGCAATCTATTAGTGCTTATATCTATAATTAAAGACTATATATGTGTGTCTCTAATGTTGACAAAAAGCAGCTTGTCCACTTTATCTGGTGGAAGCCTTGATGAATCATGGAAAAGTATAATTCAATTTTTCACTCCAAATTTGCTTTCACATCTTGTTAAAGCACTTTATATTAAGGGGTGTAAATTTGATGGGAAAGTAATAAGTTTGAACACAATAATAAATGTAAAATTTGGTTTGATGGGTAAAATTTCCCTCCATGATCAACTTCATTTGGAATTTTACCCTCATTTTTACCAGTGTCAGGTGACTTTTAGATCCTTTACTCAATACGATACCAGGTACTGCAAAAAAGACCGTATACCATCTGATATCTGATACCAGTATCAGACCATCTTTAATGTGTATATTTTATAGTATATACGTACATGTAAATACATGTATATGTATGTTAACTTGCTTTATGTTGCAGATACATGGAACTCAACATCCGATTTTCAACTGAATATAGGAAGTACAGTGAAGAAGTCCCCCTGTTCCTAAGAAATAGGCCCAGGGATATGGTTATGCACATACTTCCAAGATATTCAGCAGGCCAACAGATAGACCAGGGACACATCAAGGATGAAGGAAATGGTATCTTCTTGGTCATGAGTGCATCTGATGGTGCCACATCTTATCAAGTATGCTTTGGAAATGGAAATCAGATGCCACATTGCCAGTGTGAAGATTGGAGTATATTCCACTGGCCGTGCAAGCATTTCTGTGCCATCTTCAGCAAGTTTCCGGAGTGGGGCTGGGACAAGCTCAGTAGTTCATACAGGGACAGTCCATATTTTAATATAGACAGCACTGTGTTAACTGGTATCAGCCAGCAACAGCCCTCACAAGCAACTTGTAACATTGATGTAGATTCAAATGAAATCCATGACAATGAAGTTGACTTGCTATTGCAATGCGAGTCCATGGAACAATCTTCTACAGCTGATAAATCCTCCACTGTGCTGGCAGCAGATTGTAGGGAAAAATTAAAAAAAATCACAGATCTTACCTATCTTTGTTCAGACACTACCTCTTTGAAGCTGCTTCTAGAACAGCTGGAAAAGATCCATGACACATTTGAAAAAAGTGTACCAAGTGACAGCGGCCTTCTCATGGAAGTGCCATTTGTAGATAACCAAAAGGCTTTGGCTGGGCAGAAAGCTAAGTATAAGGAGCTTCCAGTGAGGAAATCCAGAAAAAGAAAGGTAGCCAACAGTAAGTCAGCTAGTTTGGTTGAAATGACGCAGGAGCAGCCACCAAGAAAGCAGCAGCCTACTGAAGCTGGCATATATATACATGTCCTAGCTGGGTCATCGGCTGATACAAGATACAAATCTGATGTGTCAATGGCCACATCAGATCACAGAGAGACCACATTACATCCTGCTCAAAGTGTACCTTCTCTGCGCTCTAGAGCTGCATCAGCTGTGCCTGAAACAGTAACGGATCTAGCGGAAATAGCTCATGGTAACTGCTTTTCATTTATATATAACCATACACAAAACCATTGGTGTGAACTCGCCAGCTTTAATAAATTCAATACGTTAATAATGTCTGAAGTTAGACATGCAGAACAGGATTACACATACAGGATATAAAATATGGGCTTTCTTTTAGTGTCATTAATTTTAAAGTGGAATGCCCCGCCCCAAAAAGTCAAACTGGGGTTCCTCACCATAACTTTTGTGTAATGGTGCTCCATATGCTTATGGTTACTACTGAACATCACAGTTGAATAGTACCCTCAGCTTTCAGTGACCAATGTCAATGGAAGATCATCTTCCTTTTAATAGCATTTTTACTGAGACACAGTTATAATTATGGTTACATATATTTTTACTGATATGAAGGTACAAGTAAAGGAACATGTGTAGGTACTGTAGGTGCATGCAGATATTGTTGTACATGCAGGTACAGGCCTGGCACCCCAAAATAATGCAGGCATATACAGTACATGTGCATGTAAATGTATGCAAATTTCAACAGATACAGTCCTGTGTACAAGTACAGATACCTCTAGATGGGTATGGGTTTGGGTATATAGATAGGCCTACAAAGTAAAAGTACAGATGTCCATCCATTGTCTGTGTATAGTGTATATGTTGAAACATCCATTGGTGGTTGATCGTTTGTTGAGTCATCTTGAAGCTCTGGAAGAAGACTTCTTGCAGATGTGTCTCCATATTGGTCTGTTAGTGACCATTTCTTATATTGTTCTAGGTATTTTGAGTGTCTGGAATTAAAATAACTTGTGGGAATTATATATCTCCTCTCACATTTGAGGAAGAGTGCTGTCTGGTGTGAGTAGTGTTAACATCATGTGGGTTAAAGACCAAGGCCTGGGTTAGAGATGTACTGAAATTTTACTAGTAAACGCCTGCTGATACTCATCAAAAAGCTTTGAAATGTAATTTTATGCCTGTGATGTAATAAATGCCAGTGTGAACATTGCATATGGGTTGCCCATACCTCCATGGGCTGCCTGATTTACTTGATGAAAACACAGTACACACAGGGGCTCAGTGTATTGTACCTTTATGTCAGAAGAAAAAAAGAACAACCAGCTTGGCAAGATAGATGACTGCAGTCTACCATAACCTAACCTGGGCACCCTTGTTTGTTTATACCCTTAGGGTAATGAATATGCAATTTTATATTCTCAAGATGTACTAACCATAATAATGTCCACATCTAATATTGAATTTATACACAATTATATCCCCAAATTTTATAACATATCCACCAATTCTGGTGTTTATAATTGTTTTTCATAATATATAAACATGTTACCAAAGAAATTGTGTAAATACGGTTTCACTGATTAACCACTCAGTTTAGGCTATCCAGTGAAACCTCGCCTGACTAGGGGGGCTCAGTGTATTGTACCTTTATGTCAGAAGAAAAACCAACAACAAGCTTGGTAAGATAGATGCCTGCTGTCTACAAAAACCTAACTTTGGCCCCATTTTAGTTTATACTCCTAGCCCAATGAATATGCAAGTTTATATTCTTATGATAGACTTATCATTATAATGTCGACATTAAATAATGAATTTATACATAATTATATCCCTACATTTCATCACATATCCACCAAATCTGGTGTTAATAATTGTTTTTCGTCATGTTTAAACCTGTAACAACAGCCATTGTGTAAATAAGGTTTCACTGGTTAACCACCTAGATTAGGCTATCCAGTGAAACCTGGCCTTACTTGAGGGCTCAGTTTATTGCACTATCATGTCAGAAGAAAAACCAACAACCAGCTTGGCAAGATAGATGACTGCAGTCTACCATAACCTAACCTGGGCACCCTTGTTTGTTTATACCCTTAGGGTAATGAATATGCAAGTTTATATTCTCAAGATGTACTAACCATAATAATGTCCACATCTAATATTGAATTTATACACAATTATATCCCCAAATTTTATAACATATCCACCAATTCTGGTGTTAATAATTGTTTTTCATCATGTATCAACCTGTAACAACAGCCATTGTGTAAATCAGGTTTCACTGGTTAACCACCTAGTTTAGGCTATCCAGTGAAACCTGGCCTGACTTGAGGGCTCAGTATATTGCACCTTCATGTCAGAAGAAAAACCAACAACCACCTTGGCAAGATAGATGATTGCAGTCTACCATAACCTAACCTGGCCACTGTTGTTTGTTTGTACCCTTAGGGTAATGAATATGCAAGTTTATATTCTCAAGATGTACTAATCATAATAATGTCCACATCTAGTACTGAATTTATACACAATTATATCCCCAAATTTTATAACATATCCACCAATTTTGGTGTTTATAATTGTTTTTCATAACATATAAACATGTTACCAAAGAAATTGGGTAAATAAGGTTTCACTGGTAAACCACACAGTTTAGGCTATCCAGTGAAACCTTGCCTGACTTGAGGGGCTCAGTGTATTGTACCTTTATGTCAGAAGAAAAAAAGAACAACCAGCTTGGCAAGATAGATGACTGCAGTCTACCATAACCTAACCTGGGCACCCTTGTTTGTTTATACCCTTAGGGTAATGAATATGCAATTTTATATTCTCAAGATGTACTAACCATAATAATGTCCACATCTAATATTGAATTTATACACAATTATATCCCCAAATTTTATAACATATCCACCAATTCTGGTGTTTATAATTGTTTTTCATAATATATAAACATGTTACCAAAGAAATTGTGTAAATACGGTTTCACTGATTAACCACTCAGTTTAGGCTATCCAGTGAAACCTCGCCTGACTAGGGGGGCTCAGTGTATTGTACCTTTATGTCAGAAGAAAAACCAACAACAAGCTTGGTAAGATAGATGCCTGCTGTCTACAAAAACCTAACTTTGGCCCCATTTTAGTTTATACTCCTAGCCCAATGAATATGCAAGTTTATATTCTTATGATAGACTTATCATTATAATGTCGACATTAAATAATGAATTTATACATAATTATATCCCTACATTTCATCACATATCCACCAAATCTGGTGTTAATAATTGTTTTTCGTCATGTTTAAACCTGTAACAACAGCCATTGTGTAAATAAGGTTTCACTGGTTAACCACCTAGATTAGGCTATCCAGTGAAACCTGGCCTTACTTGAGGGCTCAGTTTATTGCACTATCATGTCAGAAGAAAAACCAACAACCAGCTTGGCAAGATAGATGACTGCAGTCTACCATAACCTAACCTGGGCACCCTTGTTTGTTTATACCCTTAGGGTAATGAATATGCAAGTTTATATTCTCAAGATGTACTAACCATAATAATGTCCACATCTAATATTGAATTTATACACAATTATATCCCCAAATTTTATAACATATCCACCAATTCTGGTGTTTATAATTGTTTTTCATAACATATAAACATGTTACCAAAGAAATTGGGTAAATACGGTTTCACTGATTAACCACCCAGTTTAGGCCACAAGTGAAACCTAGCCTAACTTGAGGGGCTAAGTATATTCTACCTTTATGCCAGAAGAAAAACCAACATTCAGCTTGGTAAGATAGATGCCTGCTGTCTACCAAAACGTAACCTTGGCACCAGTCATGTTTATACTCCTAGTCGAATCAATATGCTAGTTTATATTCTGATGATAGGCTAATCATAATAATGTCCAAAATCTAAAAAATATATTTATACATAACTATATCCCCACATTTTATGACATACCCCCAAATTCTGATGTTAATAATTCATTTTTATCATGTATACACATGTAATCATAGACATTAGGTAAATAAGGTTTCACTGGTTAACCATACAATTTAGGCTATCCAGTGAAACCTGACCTAACTTGAAGGCCTCAGTGTATTGTACCTTTATGTCAGAAGAAAAACCAACAACAAGCTTGGTAAGATAGAAGCCTGCTGTCTACAAAAACCTAACTTTGGACCCATTTTAGTTTATACTCCTTGCCCAATGAATATACAAGTTTATATTCTCATGATAAACTAATCATTATAATGTCCACATTAAATAATGAATTTATACACAATTATATCTCTACATTTCATCACATATCCACCAAATCTGGTTTTAATAATTGTTTTTCATCATGTATCAACCTGTAACAACAGCCATTGTGTAAATCAGGTTTCACTGGTTAACCACCTAGATTAGGCTATCCAGTGAAACCTGGCCTGACTTGAGGGCTCAGTATATTGCACCTTCATGTCAGAAGAAAAACCAACAACCACCTTGGCAAGATAGATGATTGCAGTCTACCATAACCTAACCTGGCCACTGTTGTTTGTTTGTACCCTTAGGGTAATGAATATGCAAGTTTATATTCTCAAGATGTACTAATCATAATAATGTCCACATCTAGTACTGAATTTATACACAATTATATCCCCAAATTTTATAACATATCCACCAATTTTGGTGTTTATAATTGTTTTTCATAACATATAAACATGTTACCAAAGAAATTGGGTAAATAAGGTTTCACTGGTAAACCACACAGTTTAGGCTATCCAGTGAAACCTTGCTGACTTGAGGGGCTAAGTGTATTGTACCTTTATGTCAAAAGAAAAAAAAAGGTCAACCAGCTTGGCAAGATAGATGACTGCAGTCTACCACAACCTAACCTTGGCACCGTTTTTTGTTTATACGCCTAGGCTACTGAATATGCAAGTTCACATTCTCAAGATGTACTAGCCATAATAATGTCCACAACAAAAATTAAATTTATACACAATTTTATAACATATCCAACAAATCTGGTGTTTATAATTGTTTTCATAACATATAAACATGTTACAAAAGAAATTGGGTAAATAAGGTTTCACTGATTAACCACACAGTTTAGGCTATCCAGTGAAACCTCGCCTGACTTGAGGGGCTCAGTGTATTGTACCTTTATGTCAGAAGAAAAACCAACAACCAGCTTGGTAATATAGCTGACTGCTGTCTACCAAAACTTAACCTTGGCACCAAATAAGTAAATACTCCTAGCTTAATGAATATGCAGGTTTGTATTCTCATGATAGACTAATCATAATAATGTCCATATCTAATAATGAATTTATTGACAATTATATCCCCACATTTTATGACATTTTCACAAATTCTGGTGTTAATAATTGTTTTTCATCATGTATAAACATGTAAGCATAGACATTGGGTCAATAAGGTTTCACTGGTTAACCACACAGTTTAGGCTATCCAGTGAAACCTCACTTGACTTGAGGGGCTCAGTGTATTGTATCTTTATGTCAGAAGAAAAACCAACAACAAGCTTGGTAAGATAGATGCCTGCTGTCTGCAAAAACGTAACTTTGGACCCATTTTAGTTTATACTCCTAGCCCAATGTATGTGCAAGTTATATTCTCATGATAGACTTATCATTATAATGTCAACATTAAAGAATGAATTTATACATAATTATATCCCTACATTTCATCACATATCCACCAAATCTGGTGTTAATAATTGTTTTTCGTCATGTTTAAACCTGTAACAACAGCCATTGTGTAAATAAGGTTTCACTGGTTAACCACCTAGATTAGGCTATCCAGTGAAACCTGGCCTTACTTGAGGGCTCAGTATACAGCAGTTTCATGTCAGAAGAAAAACCAACAACCAGCTTGGCAAGATAGATGACTGCAGTCTACCATAACCTAACCTGGGCACCCTTGTTTGTTTATACCCTTAGGGTAATGAATATGCAAGTTTATATTCTCAAGATGTACTAACCATAATAATGTCCACATCTAATATTGAATTTATACACAATTATATCCCCAAATTTTATAACATATCCACCAATTCTGGTGTTTATAATTGTTTTTCATAACATATAAACATGTTACCAAAGAAATTGTGTAAATACGGTTTCACTGATTAACCACTCTGTTAAGGCTATCCAGTGAAACCTCGCCTGACTTGAGGGGCTAAGTATATTCCACCTTTATGCCAGAAGAAAAACCAACATTCAGCTTGGTAAGATAGATGCCCGCTGTCTACCAAACCCTTACCTTGGCACCAGTTATGTTTATACTCCTAGTCGAATCAGTATGCTAGTTTATATTCTGATGATAGACTAATCATAATAATGTCCAAAATCTAAAATATATATTTATACAAAGACTATATCCCCACATTTTATGACATACCCCCAAATTCTGATGTTAATAATTCATTTTTATCATGTATACACATGTAATCATAGACATTAGGTAAATAAGGTTTCACTGGTTAACAATAAAATTTAGGCTATCCAGTGAAACCTGGCCTAACTTGAGGGGCTCAGTGTATTGTACCTTCATGTCAGAAGAAAAACCAACAACAAGCTTGGTAAGATAGATGCCTGCTGTCTACAAAACCTAACTTTGGCCCCATTTTAGTTTATACTCCTAGCCCAATGAATATGCAAGTTTATATTCTCATGATAGACTTATGATAATAATGTCCACATTGAATAATGAATTAATACACAATTATATCCCCAGATTTCATCACACATTCACCAAATCTGGTGTTAATAATTGTTTTTCGTCATGTATAAACCTGTAACAACAGCCATTGTGTAAATAAGGTTTCACTGGTTAACCACCTAGTTTAGGCTATCCAGTGAAACCTGGCCTGACTTGAGGGCTCAGTTTATTGCATCTTCATGTCAGAAGAAAAACCAACAACCAGCTTGGCAAGATAGATGATTGCGGTCTACCATAACCTAACCTGGGCACCCTTGTTTGTTTATACCCTTAGGGTAATGAATATGCAAGTTTATATTCTCAAGATGTACTAACCATAATATTGTCCACATCTAGTACTGAATTTATACACCATTATATCCCAAAATTTTATAAAACCTGCACCAATTCTGGTGTTTATAATTGTTTTTCATAACATATAAACATGTTACCAAAGAAATTGGGTAAATAAGGTTTCACTGGTAAATTACACAGTTTAAACTATCCAGTGAAACCTTGCCTGACTTGAGGGGCTCAGTGTATTGTACCTTTATGTCAGAAGAAAAAAAGAACAACCAGCTTGGCAAGATAGATGACTGCAGTCTACCACAACCTAACCTTGGCACCGTTTTTGTTTATACCCCTAGGCTACTGAATATGCAAGTTCATATTCTCAAGATGTACTGACCACAATAATGTCCACATCTAATATTAAATTTATACACAATTTTATAACATATCCACCAATTCTGGTGTTTATAATTGTTTTCATAACATATAAACATGTTACAAAAGAAATTGGGTAAATAAGGTTTCACTGATTAACCACACAGTTTAGGCTATCCAGTGAAACCTCGCCTGACTTGAGGGGCTCAGTGTATTGTACCTTTATGTCAGAAGAAAAACCAACAACCAGCTTGGTAATATAGCTGACTGCTGTCTACCAAAACTTAACCTTGGCACCAAATAAGTAAATACTCCTAGCTTAATGAATATGCAGGTTTGTATTCTCATGATAGACTAATCATAATAATGTCCATATCTAATAATGAATTTATTGACAATTATATCCCCACATTTTATGACATTTTCACAAATTCTGGTGTTAATAATTGTTTTTCATCATGTATAAACATGTAAGCATAGACATTGGGTCAATAAGGTTTCACTGGTTAACCACACAGTTTAGGCTATCCAGTGAAACCTCACTTGACTTGAGGGGCTCAGTGTATTGTATCTTTATGTCAGAAGAAAAACCAACAACAAGCTTGGTAAGATAGATGCCTGCTGTCTGCAAAAACGTAACTTTGGACCCATTTTAGTTTATACTCCTAGCCCAATGTATGTGCAAGTTATATTCTCATGATAGACTTATCATTATAATGTCAACATTAAAGAATGAATTTATACATAATTATATCCCTACATTTCATCACATATCCACCAAATCTGGTGTTAATAATTGTTTTTCGTCATGTTGAAACCTGTAACAACAGCCATTGTGTAAATAAGGTTTCACTGGTTAACCACCTAGATTAGGCTATCCAGTGAAACCTGGCCTTACTTGAGGGCTCAGTATACTGCAGTTTCATGTCAGAAGAAAAACCAACAACCAGCTTGGCAAGATAGATGACTGCAGTCTACCATAACCTAACCTGGGCACCCTTGTTTGTTTATACCCTTAGGGTAATGAATATGCAAGTTTATATTCTCAAGATGTACTAACCATAATAATGTCCACATCTAATATTGAATTTATACACAATTATATCCCCAAATTTTATAACATATCCACCAATTCTGGTGTTTATAATTGTTTTTCATAACATATAAACATGTTACCAAAGAAATTGTGTAAATACGGTTTCACTGATTAACCACTCTGTTAAGGCTATCCAGTGAAACCTCGCCTGACTTGAGGGGCTAAGTATATTCCACCTTTATGCCAGAAGAAAAACCAACATTCAGCTTGGTAAGATAGATGCCCGCTGTCTACCAAACCCTTACCTTGGCACCAGTTATGTTTATACTCCTAGTCGAATCAGTATGCTAGTTTATATTCTGATGATAGACTAATCATAATAATGTCCAAAATCTAAAATATATATTTATACAAAGACTATATCCCCACATTTTATGACATACCCCCAAATTCTGATGTTAATAATTCATTTTTATCATGTATACACATGTAATCATAGACATTAGGTAAATAAGGTTTCACTGGTTAACAATAAAATTTAGGCTATCCAGTGAAACCTGGCCTAACTTGAGGGGCTCAGTGTATTGTACCTTTATGTCAGAAGAAAAACCAACAACAAGCTTGGTAAGATAGATGCCTGCTGTCTACAAAACCTAACTTTGGCCCCATTTTAGTTTATACTCCTAGCCCAATGAATATGCAAGTTTATATTCTCATGATAGACTTATGATAATAATGTCCACATTGAATAATGAATTAATACACAATTATATCCCCAGATTTCATCACACATTCACCAAATCTGGTGTTAATAATTGTTTTTTCACATTTATAAACCTGTAACAACAGCCATTGTGTAAATAAGGTTTCACTGGTTAACCACCTAGTTTAGGCTATCCAGTGAAACCTGGCCTGACTTGAGGGCTCAGTTTATTGCATCTTCATGTCAGAAGAAAAACCAACAACCAGCTTGGCAAGATAGATGATTGCGGTCTACCATAACCTAACCTGGGCACCCTTGTTTGTTTATACCCTTAGGGTAATGAATATGCAAGTTTATATTCTCAAGATGTACTAACCATAATATTGTCCACATCTAGTACTGAATTTATACACCATTATATCCCAAAATTTTATAAAACCTGCACCAATTCTGGTGTTTATAATTGTTTTTCATAACATATAAACATGTTACCAAAGAAATTGGGTAAATAAGGTTTCACTGGTAAATTACACAGTTTAAACTATCCAGTGAAACCTTGCCTGACTTGAGGGGCTCAGTGTATTGTACCTTTATGTCAGAAGAAAAAAAGAACAACCAGCTTGGCAAGATAGATGACTGCAGTCTACCACAACCTAACCTTGGCACCGTTTTTGTTTATACCCCTAGGCTACTGAATATGCAAGTTCATATTCTCAAGATGTACTGACCACAATAATGTCCACATCTAATATTAAATTTATACACAATTTTATAACATATCCACCAATTCTGGTGTTTATAATTGTTTTCATAACATATAAACATGTTACAAAAGAAATTGGGTAAATAAGGTTTCACTGATTAACCACACAGTTTAGGCTATCCAGTGAAACCTCGCCTGACTTGAGGGGCTCAGTGTATTGTACCTTTATGTCAGAAGAAAAACCAACAACCAGCTTGGTAATATAGCTGACTGCTGTCTACCAAAACTTAACCTTGGCACCAAATAAGTAAATACTCCTAGCTTAATGAATATGCAGGTTTGTATTCTCATGATAGACTAATCATAATAATGTCCATATCTAATAATGAATTTATTGACAATTATATCCCCACATTTTATGACATTTTCACAAATTCTGGTGTTAATAATTGTTTTTCATCATGTATAAACATGTAAGCATAGACATTGGGTCAATAAGGTTTCACTGGTTAACCACACAGTTTAGGCTATCCAGTGAAACCTCACTTGACTTGAGGGGCTCAGTGTATTGTATCTTTATGTCAGAAGAAAAACCAACAACAAGCTTGGTAAGATAGATGCCTGCTGTCTGCAAAAACGTAACTTTGGACCCATTTTAGTTTATACTCCTAGCCCAATGTATGTGCAAGTTATATTCTCATGATAGACTTATCATTATAATGTCAACATTAAAGAATGAATTTATACATAATTATATCCCTACATTTCATCACATATCCACCAAATCTGGTGTTAATAATTGTTTTTCGTCATGTTGAAACCTGTAACAACAGCCATTGTGTAAATAAGGTTTCACTGGTTAACCACCTAGATTAGGCTATCCAGTGAAACCTGGCCTTACTTGAGGGCTCAGTATACTGCAGTTTCATGTCAGAAGAAAAACCAACAACCAGCTTGGCAAGATAGATGACTGCAGTCTACCATAACCTAACCTGGGCACCCTTGTTTGTTTATACCCTTAGGGTAATGAATATGCAAGTTTATATTCTCAAGATGTACTAACCATAATAATGTCCACATCTAATATTGAATTTATACACAATTATATCCCCAAATTTTATAACATATCCACCAATTCTGGTGTTTATAATTGTTTTTCATAACATATAAACATGTTACCAAAGAAATTGTGTAAATACGGTTTCACTGATTAACCACTCTGTTAAGGCTATCCAGTGAAACCTCGCCTGACTTGAGGGGCTAAGTATATTCCACCTTTATGCCAGAAGAAAAACCAACATTCAGCTTGGTAAGATAGATGCCCGCTGTCTACCAAACCCTTACCTTGGCACCAGTTATGTTTATACTCCTAGTCGAATCAGTATGCTAGTTTATATTCTGATGATAGACTAATCATAATAATGTCCAAAATCTAAAATATATATTTATACAAAGACTATATCCCCACATTTTATGACATACCCCCAAATTCTGATGTTAATAATTCATTTTTATCATGTATACACATGTAATCATAGACATTAGGTAAATAAGGTTTCACTGGTTAACAATAAAATTTAGGCTATCCAGTGAAACCTGGCCTAACTTGAGGGGCTCAGTGTATTGTACCTTCATGTCAGAAGAAAAACCAACAACAAGCTTGGTAAGATAGATGCCTGCTGTCTACAAAACCTAACTTTGGCCCCATTTTAGTTTATACTCCTAGCCCAATGAATATGCAAGTTTATATTCTCATGATAGACTTATGATAATAATGTCCACATTGAATAATGAATTAATACACAATTATATCCCCAGATTTCATCACACATTCACCAAATCTGGTGTTAATAATTGTTTTTCGTCATGTATAAACCTGTAACAACAGCCATTGTGTAAATAAGGTTTCACCCGGTTAACCACCTAGTTTAGGCTATCCAGTGAAACCTGGCCTGACTTGAGGGCTCAGTTTATTGCATCTTCATGTCAGAAGAAAAACCAACAACCAGCTTGGCAAGATAGATGATTGCGGTCTACCATAACCTAACCTGGGCACCCTTGTTTGTTTATACCCTTAGGGTAATGAATATGCAAGTTTATATTCTCAAGATGTACTAACCATAATATTGTCCACATCTAGTACTGAATTTATACACCATTATATCCCAAAATTTTATAAAACCTGCACCAATTCTGGTGTTTATAATTGTTTTTCATAACATATAAACATGTTACCAAAGAAATTGGGTAAATAAGGTTTCACTGGTAAACCACACAGTTTAGGCTATCCAGTGAAACCTTGCCTGACTTGAGGGGCTCAGTGTATTGTACCTTTATGTCAGAAGAAAAAAAGAACAACCAGCTTGGCAAGATAGATGACTGCAGTCTACCACAACCTAACCTTGGCACCGTTTTTGTTTATACCCCTAGGCTACTGAATATGCAAGTTCATATTCTCAAGATGTACTGACCACAATAATGTCCACATCTAATATTAAATTTATACACAATTTTATAACATATCCATCAATTCTGGTGTTTATAATTGTTTTCATAACATATAAACATGTTACCAAAGAAATTGTGTAAATACGGTTTCACTGATTAACCACTCTGTTAAGGCTATCCAGTGAAACCTCGCCTGACTTGAGGGGCTAAGTATATTCCACCTTTATGCCAGAAGAAAAACCAACATTCAGCTTGGTAAGATAGATGCCCGCTGTCTACCAAACCCTTACCTTGGCACCAGTTATGTTTATACTCCTAGTCGAATCAGTATGCTAGTTTATATTCTGATGATAGACTAATCATAATAATGTCCAAAATCTAAAATATATATTTATACAAAGACTTTATCCCCACATTTTATGACATACCCCCAAATTCTGATGTTAATAATTCATTTTTATCATGTATACACATGTAATCATAGACATTAGGTAAATAAGGTTTCACTGGTTAACAATAAAATTTAGGCTATCCAGTGAAACCTGGCCTAACTTGAGGGGCTCAGTGTATTGTACCTTCATGTCAGAAGAAAAACCAACAACAAGCTTGGTAAGATAGATGCCTGCTGTCTACAAAACCTAACTTTGGCCCCATTTTAGTTTATACTCCTAGCCCAATGAATATGCAAGTTTATATTCTCATGATAGACTTATGATAATAATGTCCACATTGAATAATGAATTAATACACAATTATATCCCCAGATTTCATCACACATTCACCAAATCTGGTGTTAATAATTGTTTTTTCACATTTATAAACCTGTAACAACAGCCATTGTGTAAATAAGGTTTCACTGGTTAACCACCTAGTTTAGGCTATCCAGTGAAACCTGGCCTGACTTGAGGGCTCAGTTTATTGCATCTTCATGTCAGAAGAAAAACCAACAACCAGCTTGGCAAGATAGATGATTGCGGTCTACCATAACCTAACCTGGGCACCCTTGTTTGTTTATACCCTTAGGGTAATGAATATGCAAGTTTATATTCTCAAGATGTACTAACCATAATATTGTCCACATCTAGTACTGAATTTATACACCATTATATCCCAAAATTTTATAAAACCTGCACCAATTCTGGTGTTTATAATTGTTTTTCATAACATATAAACATGTTACCAAAGAAATTGGGTAAATAAGGTTTCACTGGTAAATTACACAGTTTAAACTATCCAGTGAAACCTTGCCTGACTTGAGGGGCTCAGTGTATTGTACCTTTATGTCAGAAGAAAAAAAGAACAACCAGCTTGGCAAGATAGATGACTGCAGTCTACCACAACCTAACCTTGGCACCGTTTTTGTTTATACCCCTAGGCTACTGAATATGCAAGTTCATATTCTCAAGATGTACTGACCACAATAATGTCCACATCTAATATTAAATTTATACACAATTTTATAACATATCCACCAATTCTGGTGTTTATAATTGTTTTCATAACATATAAACATGTTACAAAAGAAATTGGGTAAATAAGGTTTCACTGATTAACCACACAGTTTAGGCTATCCAGTGAAACCTCGCCTGACTTGAGGGGCTCAGTGTATTGTACCTTTATGTCAGAAGAAAAACCAACAACCAGCTTGGTAATATAGCTGACTGCTGTCTACCAAAACTTAACCTTGGCACCAAATAAGTAAATACTCCTAGCTTAATGAATATGCAGGTTTGTATTCTCATGATAGACTAATCATAATAATGTCCATATCTAATAATGAATTTATTGACAATTATATCCCCACATTTTATGACATTTTCACAAATTCTGGTGTTAATAATTGTTTTTCATCATGTATAAACATGTAAGCATAGACATTGGGTCAATAAGGTTTCACTGGTTAACCACACAGTTTAGGCTATCCAGTGAAACCTCACTTGACTTGAGGGGCTCAGTGTATTGTATCTTTATGTCAGAAGAAAAACCAACAACAAGCTTGGTAAGATAGATGCCTGCTGTCTGCAAAAACGTAACTTTGGACCCATTTTAGTTTATACTCCTAGCCCAATGTATGTGCAAGTTATATTCTCATGATAGACTTATCATTATAATGTCAACATTAAAGAATGAATTTATACATAATTATATCCCTACATTTCATCACATATCCACCAAATCTGGTGTTAATAATTGTTTTTCGTCATGTTGAAACCTGTAACAACAGCCATTGTGTAAATAAGGTTTCACTGGTTAACCACCTAGATTAGGCTATCCAGTGAAACCTGGCCTTACTTGAGGGCTCAGTATACTGCAGTTTCATGTCAGAAGAAAAACCAACAACCAGCTTGGCAAGATAGATGACTGCAGTCTACCATAACCTAACCTGGGCACCCTTGTTTGTTTATACCCTTAGGGTAATGAATATGCAAGTTTATATTCTCAAGATGTACTAACCATAATAATGTCCACATCTAATATTGAATTTATACACAATTATATCCCCAAATTTTATAACATATCCACCAATTCTGGTGTTTATAATTGTTTTTCATAACATATAAACATGTTACCAAAGAAATTGTGTAAATACGGTTTCACTGATTAACCACTCTGTTAAGGCTATCCAGTGAAACCTCGCCTGACTTGAGGGGCTAAGTATATTCCACCTTTATGCCAGAAGAAAAACCAACATTCAGCTTGGTAAGATAGATGCCCGCTGTCTACCAAACCCTTACCTTGGCACCAGTTATGTTTATACTCCTAGTCGAATCAGTATGCTAGTTTATATTCTGATGATAGACTAATCATAATAATGTCCAAAATCTAAAATATATATTTATACAAAGACTATATCCCCACATTTTATGACATACCCCCAAATTCTGATGTTAATAATTCATTTTTATCATGTATACACATGTAATCATAGACATTAGGTAAATAAGGTTTCACTGGTTAACAATAAAATTTAGGCTATCCAGTGAAACCTGGCCTAACTTGAGGGGCTCAGTGTATTGTACCTTCATGTCAGAAGAAAAACCAACAACAAGCTTGGTAAGATAGATGCCTGCTGTCTACAAAACCTAACTTTGGCCCCATTTTAGTTTATACTCCTAGCCCAATGAATATGCAAGTTTATATTCTCATGATAGACTTATGATAATAATGTCCACATTGAATAATGAATTAATACACAATTATATCCCCAGATTTCATCACACATTCACCAAATCTGGTGTTAATAATTGTTTTTCGTCATGTATAAACCTGTAACAACAGCCATTGTGTAAATAAGGTTTCACCCGGTTAACCACCTAGTTTAGGCTATCCAGTGAAACCTGGCCTGACTTGAGGGCTCAGTTTATTGCATCTTCATGTCAGAAGAAAAACCAACAACCAGCTTGGCAAGATAGATGATTGCGGTCTACCATAACCTAACCTGGGCACCCTTGTTTGTTTATACCCTTAGGGTAATGAATATGCAAGTTTATATTCTCAAGATGTACTAACCATAATATTGTCCACATCTAGTACTGAATTTATACACCATTATATCCCAAAATTTTATAAAACCTGCACCAATTCTGGTGTTTATAATTGTTTTTCATAACATATAAACATGTTACCAAAGAAATTGGGTAAATAAGGTTTCACTGGTAAACCACACAGTTTAGGCTATCCAGTGAAACCTTGCCTGACTTGAGGGGCTCAGTGTATTGTACCTTTATGTCAGAAGAAAAAAAGAACAACCAGCTTGGCAAGATAGATGACTGCAGTCTACCACAACCTAACCTTGGCACCGTTTTTGTTTATACCCCTAGGCTACTGAATATGCAAGTTCATATTCTCAAGATGTACTGACCACAATAATGTCCACATCTAATATTAAATTTATACACAATTTTATAACATATCCATCAATTCTGGTGTTTATAATTGTTTTCATAACATATAAACATGTTACCAAAGAAATTGGGTAAATAAGGTTTCACTGGTTAACCACACAGTTTAGGCTATCCAGTGAAACCTCGCCTGACTTGAGGGGCTCAGTGTATTGTACCTTTATATCAGAAGAAAAACCAACATTCAGTTTGGTAAGATATATGCCTGCTGTCTACCAAAACCTAACCTTGGCACCAGTTATGTTTATGCTCCTAGTCGAATCAATATGCTAGTTTATATTCTGATGATAGACTCATCATAAAAATGTCCAAAATCTAAAATATATATTTATACAAAGACTATATCCCCACATTTTATGACATACCCCCAAATTCTGATGTTAATAATTCATTTTTATCATGTATACACATGTAATCATAGACATTAGGTAAATAAGGTTTCACTGGTTAACAATAAAATTTAGGCTATCCAGTGAAACCTGGCCTAACTTGAGGGGCTCAGTGTATTGTACCTTTATGTCAGAAGAAAAACCAACAACAAGCTTGGTAAGATAGATGCCTGCTGTCTACAAAACCTAACTTTGGCCCCATTTTAGTTTATACTCCTAGCCCAATGAATATGCAAGTTTATATTCTCATGATAGACTTATGATAATAATGTCCACATTGAATAATGAATTAATACACAATTATATCCCCAGATTTCATCACACATTCACCAAATCTGGTGTTAATAATTGTTTTTTCACATTTATAAACCTGTAACAACAGCCATTGTGTAAATAAGGTTTCACTGGTTAACCACCTAGTTTAGGCTATCCAGTGAAACCTGGCCTGACTTGAGGGCTCAGTTTATTGCATCTTCATGTCAGAAGAAAAACCAACAACCAGCTTGGCAAGATAGATGATTGCGGTCTACCATAACCTAACCTGGGCACCCTTGTTTGTTTATACCCTTAGGGTAATGAATATGCAAGTTTATATTCTCAAGATGTACTAACCATAATATTGTCCACATCTAGTACTGAATTTATACACCATTATATCCCAAAATTTTATAAAACCTGCACCAATTCTGGTGTTTATAATTGTTTTTCATAACATATAAACATGTTACCAAAGAAATTGGGTAAATAAGGTTTCACTGGTAAATTACACAGTTTAAACTATCCAGTGAAACCTTGCCTGACTTGAGGGGCTCAGTGTATTGTACCTTTATGTCAGAAGAAAAAAAGAACAACCAGCTTGGCAAGATAGATGACTGCAGTCTACCACAACCTAACCTTGGCACCGTTTTTGTTTATACCCCTAGGCTACTGAATATGCAAGTTCATATTCTCAAGATGTACTGACCACAATAATGTCCACATCTAATATTAAATTTATACACAATTTTATAACATATCCACCAATTCTGGTGTTTATAATTGTTTTCATAACATATAAACATGTTACAAAAGAAATTGGGTAAATAAGGTTTCACTGATTAACCACACAGTTTAGGCTATCCAGTGAAACCTCGCCTGACTTGAGGGGCTCAGTGTATTGTACCTTTATGTCAGAAGAAAAACCAACAACCAGCTTGGTAATATAGCTGACTGCTGTCTACCAAAACTTAACCTTGGCACCAAATAAGTAAATACTCCTAGCTTAATGAATATGCAGGTTTGTATTCTCATGATAGACTAATCATAATAATGTCCATATCTAATAATGAATTTATTGACAATTATATCCCCACATTTTATGACATTTTCACAAATTCTGGTGTTAATAATTGTTTTTCATCATGTATAAACATGTAAGCATAGACATTGGGTCAATAAGGTTTCACTGGTTAACCACACAGTTTAGGCTATCCAGTGAAACCTCACTTGACTTGAGGGGCTCAGTGTATTGTATCTTTATGTCAGAAGAAAAACCAACAACAAGCTTGGTAAGATAGATGCCTGCTGTCTGCAAAAACGTAACTTTGGACCCATTTTAGTTTATACTCCTAGCCCAATGTATGTGCAAGTTATATTCTCATGATAGACTTATCATTATAATGTCAACATTAAAGAATGAATTTATACATAATTATATCCCTACATTTCATCACATATCCACCAAATCTGGTGTTAATAATTGTTTTTCGTCATGTTGAAACCTGTAACAACAGCCATTGTGTAAATAAGGTTTCACTGGTTAACCACCTAGATTAGGCTATCCAGTGAAACCTGGCCTTACTTGAGGGCTCAGTATACTGCAGTTTCATGTCAGAAGAAAAACCAACAACCAGCTTGGCAAGATAGATGACTGCAGTCTACCATAACCTAACCTGGGCACCCTTGTTTGTTTATACCCTTAGGGTAATGAATATGCAAGTTTATATTCTCAAGATGTACTAACCATAATAATGTCCACATCTAATATTGAATTTATACACAATTATATCCCCAAATTTTATAACATATCCACCAATTCTGGTGTTTATAATTGTTTTTCATAACATATAAACATGTTACCAAAGAAATTGTGTAAATACGGTTTCACTGATTAACCACTCTGTTAAGGCTATCCAGTGAAACCTCGCCTGACTTGAGGGGCTAAGTATATTCCACCTTTATGCCAGAAGAAAAACCAACATTCAGCTTGGTAAGATAGATGCCCGCTGTCTACCAAACCCTTACCTTGGCACCAGTTATGTTTATACTCCTAGTCGAATCAGTATGCTAGTTTATATTCTGATGATAGACTAATCATAATAATGTCCAAAATCTAAAATATATATTTATACAAAGACTATATCCCCACATTTTATGACATACCCCCAAATTCTGATGTTAATAATTCATTTTTATCATGTATACACATGTAATCATAGACATTAGGTAAATAAGGTTTCACTGGTTAACAATAAAATTTAGGCTATCCAGTGAAACCTGGCCTAACTTGAGGGGCTCAGTGTATTGTACCTTCATGTCAGAAGAAAAACCAACAACAAGCTTGGTAAGATAGATGCCTGCTGTCTACAAAACCTAACTTTGGCCCCATTTTAGTTTATACTCCTAGCCCAATGAATATGCAAGTTTATATTCTCATGATAGACTTATGATAATAATGTCCACATTGAATAATGAATTAATACACAATTATATCCCCAGATTTCATCACACATTCACCAAATCTGGTGTTAATAATTGTTTTTCGTCATGTATAAACCTGTAACAACAGCCATTGTGTAAATAAGGTTTCACCCGGTTAACCACCTAGTTTAGGCTATCCAGTGAAACCTGGCCTGACTTGAGGGCTCAGTTTATTGCATCTTCATGTCAGAAGAAAAACCAACAACCAGCTTGGCAAGATAGATGATTGCGGTCTACCATAACCTAACCTGGGCACCCTTGTTTGTTTATACCCTTAGGGTAATGAATATGCAAGTTTATATTCTCAAGATGTACTAACCATAATATTGTCCACATCTAGTACTGAATTTATACACCATTATATCCCAAAATTTTATAAAACCTGCACCAATTCTGGTGTTTATAATTGTTTTTCATAACATATAAACATGTTACCAAAGAAATTGGGTAAATAAGGTTTCACTGGTAAACCACACAGTTTAGGCTATCCAGTGAAACCTTGCCTGACTTGAGGGGCTCAGTGTATTGTACCTTTATGTCAGAAGAAAAAAAGAACAACCAGCTTGGCAAGATAGATGACTGCAGTCTACCACAACCTAACCTTGGCACCGTTTTTGTTTATACCCCTAGGCTACTGAATATGCAAGTTCATATTCTCAAGATGTACTGACCACAATAATGTCCACATCTAATATTAAATTTATACACAATTTTATAACATATCCATCAATTCTGGTGTTTATAATTGTTTTCATAACATATAAACATGTTACCAAAGAAATTGTGTAAATACGGTTTCACTGATTAACCACTCTGTTAAGGCTATCCAGTGAAACCTCGCCTGACTTGAGGGGCTAAGTATATTCCACCTTTATGCCAGAAGAAAAACCAACATTCAGCTTGGTAAGATAGATGCCCGCTGTCTACCAAACCCTTACCTTGGCACCAGTTATGTTTATACTCCTAGTCGAATCAGTATGCTAGTTTATATTCTGATGATAGACTAATCATAATAATGTCCAAAATCTAAAATATATATTTATACAAAGACTTTATCCCCACATTTTATGACATACCCCCAAATTCTGATGTTAATAATTCATTTTTATCATGTATACACATGTAATCATAGACATTAGGTAAATAAGGTTTCACTGGTTAACAATAAAATTTAGGCTATCCAGTGAAACCTGGCCTAACTTGAGGGGCTCAGTGTATTGTACCTTCATGTCAGAAGAAAAACCAACAACAAGCTTGGTAAGATAGATGCCTGCTGTCTACAAAACCTAACTTTGGCCCCATTTTAGTTTATACTCCTAGCCCAATGAATATGCAAGTTTATATTCTCATGATAGACTTATGATAATAATGTCCACATTGAATAATGAATTAATACACAATTATATCCCCAGATTTCATCACACATTCACCAAATCTGGTGTTAATAATTGTTTTTTCACATTTATAAACCTGTAACAACAGCCATTGTGTAAATAAGGTTTCACTGGTTAACCACCTAGTTTAGGCTATCCAGTGAAACCTGGCCTGACTTGAGGGCTCAGTTTATTGCATCTTCATGTCAGAAGAAAAACCAACAACCAGCTTGGCAAGATAGATGATTGCGGTCTACCATAACCTAACCTGGGCACCCTTGTTTGTTTATACCCTTAGGGTAATGAATATGCAAGTTTATATTCTCAAGATGTACTAACCATAATATTGTCCACATCTAGTACTGAATTTATACACCATTATATCCCAAAATTTTATAAAACCTGCACCAATTCTGGTGTTTATAATTGTTTTTCATAACATATAAACATGTTACCAAAGAAATTGGGTAAATAAGGTTTCACTGGTAAATTACACAGTTTAAACTATCCAGTGAAACCTTGCCTGACTTGAGGGGCTCAGTGTATTGTACCTTTATGTCAGAAGAAAAAAAGAACAACCAGCTTGGCAAGATAGATGACTGCAGTCTACCACAACCTAACCTTGGCACCGTTTTTGTTTATACCCCTAGGCTACTGAATATGCAAGTTCATATTCTCAAGATGTACTGACCACAATAATGTCCACATCTAATATTAAATTTATACACAATTTTATAACATATCCACCAATTCTGGTGTTTATAATTGTTTTCATAACATATAAACATGTTACAAAAGAAATTGGGTAAATAAGGTTTCACTGATTAACCACACAGTTTAGGCTATCCAGTGAAACCTCGCCTGACTTGAGGGGCTCAGTGTATTGTACCTTTATGTCAGAAGAAAAACCAACAACCAGCTTGGTAATATAGCTGACTGCTGTCTACCAAAACTTAACCTTGGCACCAAATAAGTAAATACTCCTAGCTTAATGAATATGCAGGTTTGTATTCTCATGATAGACTAATCATAATAATGTCCATATCTAATAATGAATTTATTGACAATTATATCCCCACATTTTATGACATTTTCACAAATTCTGGTGTTAATAATTGTTTTTCATCATGTATAAACATGTAAGCATAGACATTGGGTCAATAAGGTTTCACTGGTTAACCACACAGTTTAGGCTATCCAGTGAAACCTCACTTGACTTGAGGGGCTCAGTGTATTGTATCTTTATGTCAGAAGAAAAACCAACAACAAGCTTGGTAAGATAGATGCCTGCTGTCTGCAAAAACGTAACTTTGGACCCATTTTAGTTTATACTCCTAGCCCAATGTATGTGCAAGTTATATTCTCATGATAGACTTATCATTATAATGTCAACATTAAAGAATGAATTTATACATAATTATATCCCTACATTTCATCACATATCCACCAAATCTGGTGTTAATAATTGTTTTTCGTCATGTTGAAACCTGTAACAACAGCCATTGTGTAAATAAGGTTTCACTGGTTAACCACCTAGATTAGGCTATCCAGTGAAACCTGGCCTTACTTGAGGGCTCAGTATACTGCAGTTTCATGTCAGAAGAAAAACCAACAACCAGCTTGGCAAGATAGATGACTGCAGTCTACCATAACCTAACCTGGGCACCCTTGTTTGTTTATACCCTTAGGGTAATGAATATGCAAGTTTATATTCTCAAGATGTACTAACCATAATAATGTCCACATCTAATATTGAATTTATACACAATTATATCCCCAAATTTTATAACATATCCACCAATTCTGGTGTTTATAATTGTTTTTCATAACATATAAACATGTTACCAAAGAAATTGTGTAAATACGGTTTCACTGATTAACCACTCTGTTAAGGCTATCCAGTGAAACCTCGCCTGACTTGAGGGGCTAAGTATATTCCACCTTTATGCCAGAAGAAAAACCAACATTCAGCTTGGTAAGATAGATGCCCGCTGTCTACCAAACCCTTACCTTGGCACCAGTTATGTTTATACTCCTAGTCGAATCAGTATGCTAGTTTATATTCTGATGATAGACTAATCATAATAATGTCCAAAATCTAAAATATATATTTATACAAAGACTATATCCCCACATTTTATGACATACCCCCAAATTCTGATGTTAATAATTCATTTTTATCATGTATACACATGTAATCATAGACATTAGGTAAATAAGGTTTCACTGGTTAACAATAAAATTTAGGCTATCCAGTGAAACCTGGCCTAACTTGAGGGGCTCAGTGTATTGTACCTTCATGTCAGAAGAAAAACCAACAACAAGCTTGGTAAGATAGATGCCTGCTGTCTACAAAACCTAACTTTGGCCCCATTTTAGTTTATACTCCTAGCCCAATGAATATGCAAGTTTATATTCTCATGATAGACTTATGATAATAATGTCCACATTGAATAATGAATTAATACACAATTATATCCCCAGATTTCATCACACATTCACCAAATCTGGTGTTAATAATTGTTTTTCGTCATGTATAAACCTGTAACAACAGCCATTGTGTAAATAAGGTTTCACCCGGTTAACCACCTAGTTTAGGCTATCCAGTGAAACCTGGCCTGACTTGAGGGCTCAGTTTATTGCATCTTCATGTCAGAAGAAAAACCAACAACCAGCTTGGCAAGATAGATGATTGCGGTCTACCATAACCTAACCTGGGCACCCTTGTTTGTTTATACCCTTAGGGTAATGAATATGCAAGTTTATATTCTCAAGATGTACTAACCATAATATTGTCCACATCTAGTACTGAATTTATACACCATTATATCCCAAAATTTTATAAAACCTGCACCAATTCTGGTGTTTATAATTGTTTTTCATAACATATAAACATGTTACCAAAGAAATTGGGTAAATAAGGTTTCACTGGTAAACCACACAGTTTAGGCTATCCAGTGAAACCTTGCCTGACTTGAGGGGCTCAGTGTATTGTACCTTTATGTCAGAAGAAAAAAAGAACAACCAGCTTGGCAAGATAGATGACTGCAGTCTACCACAACCTAACCTTGGCACCGTTTTTGTTTATACCCCTAGGCTACTGAATATGCAAGTTCATATTCTCAAGATGTACTGACCACAATAATGTCCACATCTAATATTAAATTTATACACAATTTTATAACATATCCATCAATTCTGGTGTTTATAATTGTTTTCATAACATATAAACATGTTACCAAAGAAATTGGGTAAATAAGGTTTCACTGGTTAACCACACAGTTTAGGCTATCCAGTGAAACCTCGCCTGACTTGAGGGGCTCAGTGTATTGTACCTTTATATCAGAAGAAAAACCAACATTCAGTTTGGTAAGATATATGCCTGCTGTCTACCAAAACCTAACCTTGGCACCAGTTATGTTTATGCTCCTAGTCGAATCAATATGCTAGTTTATATTCTGATGATAGACTCATCATAAAAATGTCCAAAATCTAAAAAATAAATTTATACATAATTATATCCCCACATTCTATGACATATCCAATAATTCTGGTGTTAATAATTTATTTTTATCATGTATTAACATGTAAGCATAGACATTGGGTAAATAAGGTTCCACTGGTTAACCATACAATTTAGGCTATCCAGTGAAACCTGGCCTAACTTGAGGGGTTCAGTGTATTGTACCTTTATGTCAGAAGAAAAACCAACAACAAGCTTGGTAAGATAGATGCCTGCTGTCTACAAAAACCTAACTTTGGACCCATTTTAGTTTATACTCCTAGCCCAATGTACATGCAAGTTTATATTCTCATGATAGACTTATCACTATAATGTCAACATTAAAGAATGAATTTATACATAATTATATCCCTTCATTTCATCACATATCCACCAAATCTGGTGTTAATTATTGTTTTTCCTCATGTTTAAACCTGTAACAACAGCCATTGTGTAAATAAGGTTTCACTGGTTAACCACCTAGTTTAGGCTATCCAGTGAAACCTGGCCTTACTTGAGGGCTCAGTTTATTGCACCTTCATGTCAGAAGAAAAACCAACAACCAGCTTGGCAAGATAGATGACTGCAGTCTACCATAACCTAACCTGGGCACCCTTGTTTGTTTATACCCTTAGGGTAATGAATATGCAAGTTTATATTCTCAAGATGTACTAACCATAATAATGTCCACATCTAATATTGAATTTATACACAATTATATCCCCAAATTTTATAACATATCCACCAATTCTGGTGTTTATAATTGTTTTTCATAACATATAAACATGTTACCAAAGAAATTGTGTAAATACAGTTTCACTGATGAACCACTCTGTTAAGGCTATCCAGTGAAACCTCGCCTGACTTGAGGGGCTAAGTATATTCTACCTTTATGTCAGAAGAAAAACCAACATTCAGCTTGGTAAGATAGATGCCTGCTGTCTACCAAAACCTAACCTTGGCACCAGTTCTGTTTATACTCCTAGTCGAATCAATATGCAGGTTTATATTCTGATGAGAGACTAATCATAATAATGTCCAAAATCTAAAAAATATATTTATACATAACTATGTCCCCACATTTTATGACATACCCCCAAATTCTGATGTTAATAATTCATTTTTATCATGTATACACATGTAATCATAGACATAAGGTAAATAAGGTTTCACTGGTTAACCATAAGATTTAGGCTATCCAGTGAAACCTGGCCTAACTTGAGGGGCTCAGTGTATTGTACCTTTATGTCAGAAGAAAAACCAACAACAAGCTTGGTAAGATAGATGCCTGCTGTCTACAAAAACCTAACTTTGGCCCCATTTTAGTTTATACTCCTAGCCCAGTGAATATGCAAGTTTATATACTCATGATAGACTTATGATAATAATGTCCACATTGAATAATGAATTAATACTCAATTATATCCCCACATTTCATCACATATCAACCAAATCTGGTGTTAATAATTGTTTTTCATCATGTATAAACATGTAACAACAGACATTGTGTAAATAAGGTTTCACTGGTTAACCACCCAATTAAGGCTATCCAGTGAAACCTGGCCTAACTTGAGGGGCTCAGTATATTGCACCTTTATGTCAGAAGAAAAACCAACAACCAGCTTGGTGAGATAGATGCCTGCTGTCTACCAAAACCTAACCTTCTCACCATATCAGTGAATACTCCTAGCCTAATGAATATGCAGGTTTGTATTCTCATGAGAGACTAATCATAATAATGTCCGCATCTAATACTGAATTTATAGACAAATACATTCCCAAATTTTATCACTTATCCACCAAATCTGGTGTTAATAATTGTTTTTCATCATGTATAAACATGTAAGCGCAGACATTGGGTGAATAAGGTTTCACTGGTTAGCCACCTAGTTTAGGCTATCCAGTGAAACCTTGGGTTACTTAATTCAGGGAATAAGTATATTGCACCTTTATGTCAGAAGAAAAACCAACAACCAGCTAGGGAAGATAGATACCTCCTGTCTCCCAAAACCTAACTGTGGCATCATTTCAGTTTATACTTGTTGCCTAATGAATATGCCAGTTTATATTCTTATGATACACTAATCATAAGAATGTCCAGATCTAATAATTAATTTATACACAATAATATCCCCAAATTTCATCACATACCCACCAGTTCTGGTGTTAATAATTGTTTTTCATCATGTATAAACATGTAACCACAGAAATTGGGTAAATAAGGTTTCACTGGGTAACCACATAGTTAAGATTATCCAGTGAAACCTGGACTGACTTCAGGGGTTCATTATATTACAAGCCTATGTCAGAAGAAAAACCAACAACCAGCTTGGTAAGATACATGCCTGCTGTCTATTAAAACCTAACCTAATTGTTTTTCATCATGTATAAACATGTAAGCACAGACATTTGGTAAATGGTTCACTGGTTAACAACACAGTTCAGGTTATTCAGTGAAACTTTGCCTGACTTGAGGGGCTCAGTATATTGCACCTTTATGTCAGAAGAAAAACCAACAACCAACTTGGTAAGATATATGCCTGCAGTCTACAAAAATCTAACCTTGGCACCATTTTAGTAAATACTCCGAGCCTAATAATCCATACCCACCAAATCTGAGCTCTGACAAATTGGTCCCTGTCCATTCCACGTGCAAGGCTTAATGTTGGCAGGATCAGGATTTCTAGAAGTGGTGCCACTAGATGGAACTCTCTTTTTTACCCAAAATTAGGAAAGCCCCAACCCTATATCCCTATTCAAGTCTTGGAACTACCCCCTCAACCAATAACCTCCATTTTACCCCCTCTGAACCTCATTACCTCACATCTTTTCTTCCCTACTCATTTTTCATTTGGTGGCTCCCCCTCATAATACTGGTCATGATCAAGCTTGATCTTGACCTTCAGCTTTCACTCATGTATTTTAAACTTTGATTATAACCCAAGTTATTTATTGATTTTCCATTCTGTTATATCAATTCCTATATCTACCTGATGTCTTACACTTTTTTTCAGTTTCTTTCTTAGATATTGATTATTGTGTTCATTTTACTGTTGTCTATGTTTTAAAAATTTGATTCATTTTTACAAATTGTCACTTATCCTTCATGAATTCATACCGGGTATGTAATATTACCATCCAGGTCCTGGCGGAAGATTCAGTACCATAGCCTTCAACTTAAAGTTGGTCAGGCCAAATTCAGAAATTTGGAAGTTTGAAGCAAATTTCTTTTTATTTAATCTGACCTCAAGGCTATGGCCCTGAGATCAGTGCTGGGTCACTGAGCCAGTGACGCTGGCCACAGAATAAATACATGTAAATCAAATCAAATTAATGAATATGCAAGTTTATATTATCATGATAGACTAATCATAGTAATGTTCACATCTAATAATGAATTTATACACAATTGTATTCCCAAGTTTTATCACTTATCCACCAATTTTGGTGTTAATAATTGTTTTTCAACATGTATAAAAATGTACGTGACCACAGAAATTGGGTAAAATATGGTTTCACTGGTCAAACGCACAGCTTTGGCTATTCAAGTAAAACCCTGCCTGACTTGAGTCGAGAGACTCTTGATTGAAAATTGTGACACTACCCACACACATATTGTAAAAATAGCTCGGATTTTCCAATACTGGTGTGGGAAATTAATCTAAAGCGGGTGGGGGTGGGTGGGTGGGTGCTATTTCCTCTGCATGCACTGAGTGGAAGGTACATAGGCAATGCAAGAATGACCCTGTATTTTCTATCAGCATGCACATGCACTGTTCCACTTTGCCCCCACAGCCACATTTTAAGCACTCAGTCTCAGATAATAATGACCCCCGGCCACTTTTGGCAAAAGAAAAAAAAAAGAAATAGAAATGACCTGATTTTTTAATGTGAAGAATTGATGCCAATGATGGGTTTTTTCACACACTGTGTGTGCAGGTAGTCAAAATTTTTAATGAGTCTACCAATTTGGGGTACCTGCCCTCCCCAACCCCCATACTGTAGAACCCCCCAGCTCCCTCCAAACTTAAAAAAAAAAAAATGGCAAATCGATTTTAATATAGGGTGCCCACCTACCCTTCTCGGACACCTTGTGCTCGCCCCCCCCCCCCCTCCCACGATCTCGCAGGACTCTTCCCTGCCCTCCCCTCCAGGCTCGATCTGATCTAAAATAAAGCTTGTGAAAATCCCCATATTGTCAAAAGTCTCAAAATATGTAGCCAATTCCTCTTAACTGTTAGTGAATAAAATGCAGCCCAAAGCCTGAGCCATATAACAAAACGTAACATGAGGCTCATGAGACTAGATTCTTGACAATGAACAAGTGATCACGGTTGACGGGTTGTTGCATGAGTAAAATCCTTCCACTGCCAACAACTGCGCACTCGTGGATCTGATCTAAAATAAAGCTTGTGAAAATCCCCATATTGTCAAAAGTCTCAAAATATGTAGCCAATTCCTCTTAACTGTTAGTGAATAAAATGCAGCCCAAAGCCTGAGCCATATAACAAAACGTAACATGAGGCTCATGAGACTAGATTCTTGACAATGAACAAGTGATCACGGTTGACGGGTTGTTGCATGAGTAAAATCCTTCCACTGCCAACAACTGCGCACTCGTGGTCGGCTCTGAAAGCAATGTGGTTTTATTTCATTTGCTATTGATGCAAGGGGGCTCGATTGCTATTTTTGACTTGGCAGTGACGTAGACTAATGAATATTAATAACTAAGGTTTCACTGGTTAGTATTGAGTGCCTACCTCCTGCCCATGCAGTGACCACCGCCGTCAGCGGCATCTGATAAGATTAGGGTGAAAAGGGACGGTGTTGCCAACCCTCCCGGATTATCCGGGAGACTCCCGGAATTTTATGCTGAAAATACTTGAAAAAAAAGTGTGGATTTTTGACAATTTTGAGTCACCTTCCGGAATTTCATCAATATTTCCCTTCTATATTTCATATTAATTGATCAATCTCCCGTGATTTTACTTTTTATCTCCCGGATTTTAAGTTTGGCAGGTTGGCAACACTGTAGGGGTTTTTCAAAATATTTGTGTACCTATGGCATGTTATATATCAAAGGAAAGCCTAACTTAAGAGAAACATTTCGGTATATAAATTATACTTCTACCTGAAAGCAAAAAGAAGTTCTGGTTGTTTAAAGGAAATATAATTTTACATTTTGTCTTCCGATTTTTTAAACTTTTTTTGGTCTGCATCTTAAAATTGATAAATATCACAATATTAGCCAGTACACAAATAGAAATGTGGATTAGAAGGCATGTTGAATGTGAAATAAATCTTTTTTCAATATTTTTACAATACAGGTGTAAAATATACATGTAAAATGGTCGAGTTCGCCACCACCACTTCCGGGCACCAGGCCTATATAGTATTACTATTAGATCAGGACTGAAAGCAGTGTCACACATTGAAAAATTCTGAAATGGATAAAACTCAAACTGATATCACTGCTGTCATTAGTTTTGTGTCAGTTTGATCATACATGTATTTCCCAATGCTAGGTACCTTCTCCTGCTCTTTAGGCATTGTTAGGGATGTTCAATCAGCAACAGAATGTCCCGTCTGTGCATATCCTCTTGAAGCTGGTAGGTGTAAACAGAAGTGTCGTACACAACGTTATACCACGATGGAAAGCCCGGAACCTATTGGCAAAAGCAAGCATGCTGCTCAACACTTACAACCATAACTATCAACTATTATACATTCAATAAATACATAGGAACGCACATTAAAATAAATGTAAATCCACTAATCTTCCAAGCACACAGAAATCTAAACTGAAATGAAAATAAAGTGATTAACCAAAAGGACATAATGCATGTAATCTGGAACAAAAGAATATAAATAAAATGTTTTAAACAAGCAGCCTTCTGATGATTTGTCTGCAAAACTGAAACAATTTTAAGGTACAAACAACTGCATCATACATAATTCAGAATTTGAAAGTATAATTGCTGTTTTAAAAACTGAAAATAAATACACTATCAAACTTCAAATTAGCTGAAATTTGACACAAAAGATACAAGTGAGTGTAACAGATTAGATGATCCCATGATCAGACATAAAGTTTGGCTATGATAAATGAACTCTGAAAGGTTAAATCTAGTTAGGATTGTTACCTGTGAAATAACTTTTACATGGTACCCAATTTATTTTCTTGTGTTCAATGAATCCGGCAGATCCAGCGCCCAACCAAAAGATTTTCACTGGAATCACATGTAGTGGGCAACATAGAATGAATAATGAGCTGTTGTACATTTTCTTTCAATTCATGCACTGATAAATGTGTTCTTTTCCCATTTTGACTCTTCTTAGAAAAGTTGTACAGTGTCTTCGTGTCATGCTTTTGTTTGAGAACAAGTTGGCGAAAATGCAGCTGTGCCTTGGTGCTTCTGTCTGGATAGTTTTGGATTGGTGTGATGCCAACATATTGTCTACTTCCCTTATAGATTGCCACAAGTCTTGATGGATAATTTCTGATGTGTATTGCTGTAATTGCTGAATTCTCCTCCTTTCTGCGTCTTCAGCCTTCTTCATCTCTGCTTGTATTTTGGTCAACCTTGCTTCATGTATAGCTTTGTGTCTTTCCTGAAACTTCTAATTTCTTTGTCTTACATCTATCCTCAGACAGTAACTTTGCAATACTTGAGCTGCTTTTACTGGTAAGCCATTCTGCAACTTTATTATTGGCATACATCCCGTAAGCCTCACATGCAAGAGTACTTATGTGTGGTCTCGATACCATAAGTGTGTCTATATATGCAAAAATGCTTTCCAAAAAAATATTATGTTTTGGTGTTCCCTGGGTCAATTCTCTCAATTTGGAGCTGGCATTGTGATACTGACCTCCTGGTAAAAAAATCTTCAAACAACTGTTCCGCCATTTTCACAAGTGCTGGAAGGACCACACCAAGCATAGACTCCACCATATGATCATGGTCCCAGGGGCTGTGCAATTCATGAAGAATTGGGTCTCTTTTTGTGTAAGTGTTGTCTCTAAATATTAGCAAATGGCCTGCTTTTAACTCCCCTGGATTGTCAATAACAGCCTTTTGAAAATCCACTTCACATATATTCCTAGTACTCCTATCTATAATGTGGATGCTTCTCTCTTCTAGAACATGCCAAAGGGGGGTAGTGAAGAACTTAGATAGCAAACCTAACATTTTACAACCTGCAATGTTTTCTGGTGTTTGTAAATCATAAAGTACAACTTTGAGAAACTTATTATCATTTCCTTTCAAGAATGTGCTCATTTGTTGCTGCAAAAGATAAACACCACCACTAGTTGCAAACACGATGTTGAACCTGTTACCTTTGAATGGTGTGAGTGGCATACTGTTTATATTGTACTCTTTGAGAAAGGAGCTGCCGTATGATGTAAAAACATTATATGACACACACTCTTGAGGTCTGCACCTCTGGCGAAGGCCTTGCAAGCAGTTCTTATAGGCAAATTGTTCCTGGTTCACCACAGTTTACCAATACATCTGCAGATGGAACATCATTTCCGAGGAGAGCTTTCTCTGCCACCACTAAGCTAGCAGCTGCTGAATCAGCAAAATGTATGAGACTGTGTTACCCACAAGAAAATTCTAGTATCTGTCCAGTGTGTCTTGATCTTCTTTGGGAAGCTCACTATGACCGTCTTGTATAATAGGAAGTAATGCTTTCCTCAAGTCTTGCAGCATCTCTCCAAATTTCAACTCTGTTGCAGCCCTGTCTGACAGCTGGCTCTGTATGTTGACCAATATTTTCTTTGAAATTGTATTATTTGTAGAATCAACACGACTTTCAACATCCTATAATATTTCTTGCAGCACACAAAATACATCCTTTGCAGATTTTGAAAGTATTTCTCTCACACCAAGTACCCAATACCTTCCTTCTGCATCTGATGCATGGATACTTTCCAGCTTCTTGTCATGTTTTGTTGTTTTATCACTGAATAAAGTTATATTTCTTTTGCAGGAATACACTTCTGCCAGCTGCTTCTGTGCCAATAATAATGTCTGCACACTTATTAATGTAACAGTGGTCTTGCTAGTCAAATGTGCAGGCTTCAGCCCCACCATCTCCAGTACTGCATCAATTACACTTGCAACCTGTCTGATGCTGACATGGTGCTCAAGCAATATATATATATATATATATATATATATATATATATATATATATATATATATATATATATATATATATATATATATATATATATATATATATATATATATATATATATATATATATATATATATATGTATATATATACACATGTATATATACATATATATACATATATATATATATATATATATATATATATGTATATATATACACATGTATATATATATATATATATATATATATATATATATATATGTATATATATGTATATATATACACATGTATGTATATATATATATATATATATATATATATATATACATGTTTGCATTTGAGTTTTATATGCAACATCTACAAAAGTCGTTATCACTTTTTCTTTCTCGCTTACCATTTCCTGAAGCCATTCATTTTCTTCTAATAGGTCCTTGTTCTCTTGTCATGTACCTTTCAACTCATTTTCTGAGTTCCATATATAATTTTTCTAGGTCCACAAACTTATTATTCAAATGATAAATCTTGTTTTTCAGTCTTCGCTGTTTCTTCATGTAGTACCTTTGTTTACTGGCAGCTCTTTTTATTTCCTTTGCTCTCTCACATCTTGAAAGCATAGATTTTTGACAGCTTGCTTGCTCTCTTCAATTCTCTTTTGGCATCTTTATTCTTTATGTTCTTCAATATACTTTAACTTTTTGCTAGATTTTTCAAATTCTTCAGTGGACAACTGTAGTTGGTTATTCATTTGTCCGTGTGCACCAAATGAATCACCAAGTTGTTTTTTCACACTAGTAGTCTCCCTTCTTGCTTCAGCCAATTCTGTTGATAATTTAACAATTGTCTCAGAGTACACATCCTTCATAAAAAGAGTAGGGTCAGTGTCCAAACAGGACTTCATTTTCTGTGAAGGGATACTGTGGCCTGGCTTTGGGATTTGGAGCAGACTTCTTTTAAACTGTTCATGCTCCTCTTTGCTTCCTGGTCTGGTTCCATTTTTATGCAAGTCCTGTCTTTCTATATGAGCTTGTGTATGCATTTGGTGATAGCTCTTTTTGATGAAGCTTCTAAATCCTTTAAATCTATGTTCTCATGTATGTGCTTAACTGTGTCATTTTTATTTTATTATTTTATTTTATTTTTTGTCAATTCTAGTATGTGATCATTATTTATATTCATTATGTGTGCTAAAATGTTGCAAACTACTTTTGAAGAGACTAGCTCTCTCTTTAATATTTTGTTTTGTAAAATTAGAAGTTTGTTCACTTCCAACAATGCTGATTTATCCTCCTCAAGATATTTTACTTTTTTTTACAACAGGCACATGTTGCATGTTATATTTGTGATGCTGGTAAATCAGAGGATGAAGACTGGAGTGCATTTGACATATATAATTTCCACTTGAGTTGTTTTTTAGGCTTTTGGGGTGTGGGAGTCATGATGTCATCAGATGATACACTCAGAAAAAAAAGACTGAAAGCAAACTAACATGCACCTCCACCAACTACTTGCACAACTAGGCTACAAACATGACAGTCAATTTGTGCACCTTCATGTTTATTTTATTTTATTTTACCAGAACCAGGCTAAACTATCTAGCATTCCTGGTGGGACAGTTGTATCCCCTAGCACCTCAACCCTGACCAGTGTTTCCACTAGGAGAAATTTCAGGGGGTCACACCTTAGGATTAAGACATATGTACAGCTCTATGTTTCAAAATTAACATAGATAGCATAGCGAACCTTGACTTTTTAAATTTTTTTCTGAGGTAGCATTTTGTGATTTTAGAGGGTAAAATATAATACAGTGGTCCCTGTCACCAGAGACCACCCCTACAGCGACAAAAAAGTGGTCTTATGAGACAGGTGGTCTTTCATGAGAGGTATATTAACATGGGAAGTATAGGACTTGGGATTCTGAAAAGCGGTCTGTCATGAGAGGGTGGTCTCTCATGACAGGGGTCTCTCGTGACAGGGACTACTGTACCCCCATTTGGTGGTTAAACAGAAACACTGCTGACACAAATATTTCACCTAGTGATCCACTTCTGTTTTATGACACACTGTTAAGTAATGAACAATAATCATGTTTAGTTCAAAAAAGACCCATAAAAAATGAACTTCAGAAAGAGCTACAGGCCAGGCAAGATTCATCCAAGAATGGATGGACTGACATGGTGAAACCAGTATATGCCCCCTCAACATCTTTGCAGGGGGGGAATAAAAATGTTGGTATCATCAATTATAGGAACTACTGGCCACATACAGCTAAAAACCCAATCATCATGTATGTAAAAGAAATGCGTCACTTGGGTTGCTTTCTACATTTTTTTCAAAAATGACAACTGAATCACAAGAAGGTATTCCGTAAATGACATTTTTATGATCCAAATTTTTTTCGTGTTGAAATATAATGAATTTTTGCATTAAAGCACATTCATGTTCCTCTAGGATCTTTACCCCTACCTATTCAAACTGTGATTGCGAACTGCCCAAAAAAGTACTGGTCAGTGGTCCTGGGCAGCCCCAGGCATGGCCTTGCGTTTCTCCACATTCACACAAAAATTATGTGAATGGTATTGGTGACCCTTCTCTTGATTTGAAGCTGGTAAGAAAAATACTAAGAGGTCCTGGGTACTTCTTCACCTCAGAAATTACAATTCAATGTATATTTATAACAGGCTTACCGAGTGATTTTCACTTCATTTTTTTCTGAAAATCAATGGAAAAAGTTTCAGCTGCTTTCAATAAATCGTCAATTGCTTGGATGGCTGGAAAAATCATGCTCAAGTATCGTTAAAAATGTGAAAATCGCAAAATTATGCAGGATAATGCCCTGGCCAAGATGGAGGTGCACCAACCCAGAAGCAAACAGCCAGCGTTATTACCGTCATTATAACCTGCTCTAGAATATCACCTTCAAGATAGAAACACAGTTTTCCATCTGAAATATATTCAATGATTTCTATTATTACGATTTATCAGGGCAGCAGAAAGTGTTCAAAACAGGAAAACAGATGGGGTGGGGGTGGGGTGGGTGGATGGGTGGGTGGGTTTGTTCCATTCTAACCCTATTCAGTATTTGTGGTAGACAGTGACTTTGGCTGTCAGTATAAATGGGTTCGTATCGACCAGAATATGATGACAACCATTCTGCTGGTTGCCCCGTTAAGATGAGCTACTGTATGCCTCCAAATAGTAGCAAGCTGTGCTAATGCAGATATCCTGGAGCAGACATGGTTTTAGTGGAGTTTTCTAACAATGATATGTCTTACTTATTTACAATACCACAAGCAATTACACTTATAGAATCCATGCAGCATAAAATAACGACAATGGACCCTCTTCTTTCATCAGAAGCAGTTACCTTTTAAAAAAATTGAATTTTTTAATACCAAATGTGTCCCAAATCGGTCCGTGAGAGCAGTCCGGCAATGATGCTCAGTTCACCATAGATCTACTCAGTGCTGTCACTTACTCTGTATGTATGACTGGCAGTGGTGTGTTTTTTTGCCTGGGAAGTCAACTCAGGGCACCTATACGTATATGTATGATCTTTTCTTTTTCCAACACTGTTAGAACCCACCAATAAATGGTATTTGATACTAATTTGAAGAAGCGTTCGCTATGTAAATTTTAATATTTTTTGACGCTGGTTTGACATCATTGGAGCACATCAGACTGACAGTGAGCTGCTGTAACCCCTTTCCAATAACAGGCATAAGCCTTGATACCTTATTGCCAGTCCCAATGATAGGACCATGCACTTCCTATTTTAAAAATTAAATTTTTAAGGGTCCGCCCCATGGGGGGGAACTCTTTTTGTTTTCAGGTTGTCTGTCCATCTGGATGTGCACATTCTCCTTACTGCGATATCTACAGAATGCCTCCATGTATGTTGCTCAAATTTGGCAATATGCTTATCTTTACTGGCAAAAAGATGAACTGATTAGATTTTGTCACCATGACGTAATTTGAGCAAATGGCAGCCTAATTACATGTTCATTAGGGCTTGTTACCGCAATGTCTTCAGAATGCTCCAATATATTTTGCTCAAATTTGGCAATATGCTTATGAATCTAGCATGCCAAGATGCACTTATTAAATTTTAGGGTTACCATGATCTAATTTGAGCAAATGACAGCATAATAATATATGTTGCTTAGGGCTCGTTACTGTGATATCTCCAGAATGCTTCCATGTGTCATCCTCAAATTTCATAGTATGATTATATTGTATGCCAGGATGATCTTATTAGATTTTGGTGTCATGATGACCTAATTTGAGCAAATGGTAGCCTAATTACATGTTTCTTAGGGCACGTGACCACAATATCTTCAGAATGCTTCCATGTGTTTTGTTCGCATTTTGCAGTATAATTATCTTGCCTCACAATATGCACTGATTAGAATTTGGAGTCACCATGATCTAATTTGAGCAAATGGCAGCTCAATTAGATTTTCGATAGGGCTTGTTACCGTGATATCGCCAGAGTGCCTCCATGTATTATGCTCTAAGTCAAGTTGGATAGGAATACTTAGTACAATATCTCAATTATACTTCACTATAGCTTCAATTATTTTATTTGCTTTTACAGTACATGTACTCCATTTTGTATGTTCATTGAACATATTTTTATTAAATCCTTTTCAATGTATAATCCCGAAGCTCCAGCAGTGTTGATCTGTCTCAACACATTCATAGTTTAAAGCACATGTTTCAGTCATCGCTCAAAAAACACTAGATGGCACACTAATCAGTATCTCTTGAGGAGCACCACATGCATATATGCTATGTTAAATAGATTTATTAATTAACAAAGTACAATGACAAAGAAAAAACTACTTTTTTGAGGAATTTGGTAGCTTGGGCAGAAGGGTATCAAGAAAGTTGGATGACATATTTTGATGAAAAACTGGTGCCAGATTATCTTTGATAATTGTGTGAATAAAAACAGGCCTATCATAAGAAGCATCAGAAAATCCAACACTTCACAAGATAACTTGATTTCAAAATTGATTTCAAAATCAAACATATTTAGTATAAATACTGTTAAATCTGTATAGGATATAACCAAAAGATCTTTTGTGGGTCTGATCTCATGCAACATATCAATTGTCAGACTTAAATATTGTGAATTTCACATATCACAGATGTGTACTCAGAAAAATACAGTGAAGAACAGCAAATTTATTAAACTGAAAAAGAACAAATAAATATATTAGAAACGAAGAAAATAGATAGATATGTGGTCACAAATTGACAAATTGGCATTAAGAGCCTATGCTGCAAAAATATGGGACAAGTAAATTAAGATTCAGTGTGGAGAACATGACCATGCGACCATTTTGGGCTGGCAGCATGGCTGGTCGTAAACAGCAAGTAATGAATCTATTAAACCAAGTTACAGTGTATTTTCATCAATTTCAAAGTTCATGTATCTGTCTCAGAGATATTAAAATCTCATTTCAGTGAATTTAACTCATTTTCAGTGATCATAAATGCCATTTGAAAAAAGTAAATAAAATAAACAAAATAAATAAAATCTCCCTGCCTACCGACCCATTTTTTGCCTAGCATGTTAGGGGAAACACAGGTATTATTTTGTTTGGCCTTAGTAGTATAAACATTTACTGTTTTAGCACATCCAGTTACTCTGGACTAAATTTATCAGTATAGGTTACTGTAAGTGGCTGATGCTGCAAGATGGTGAAATACAATTACTTTTGACTAAATTTTTCAGTGTATTGCTGTTCTAAGTGGCTGATGCTGCAAGATGATGACATCCTATTCATGAACTTTCCTGGCGGACCCTTCAGTCAACACTTTGCATTGAAGGTATCTCTAGTTCTGCTTTTAATTTTACTGAATCCTGCTTTATTCGTAACTGAATTAAATTACCTCCATAATTGCATAATCTGATAATAAAAGCATGCTGACGGTACAAGTGAAGTTATTTTATTGGAATGGCGACCTAGAATGTTCCAGAAATGATAAACCAAAATTGCTGAAGTTATGCGGAAATGCAGACAAAAAAAGTAGCTACAGCCTGAAAACAAACATCAGAAGTACCAATGATAATTTTGCCAACATAAAAGGAGTAAAATCATTCAATATTCATATTTTTTACTGTTATTTTAATTTTTTCTGACAAAAGGTAATTCCGCAATGAAAATAATGATTCTGCTCACTCTTCCGCTAAAGCTGAAAGTGCATGGCCCAACTATGATCTCGTAATTACATGTATACTTCGTGGACAGCGAAAATACCTGCTTGTTATGGCAGAAATCAAGTAGGTGGCCAAGTCCTGTTGAATAAAACTGTTGACCAACCTGGAATGTTTACTTCACCTATTGGTTTTCCCACACACACACGCTGCAGTAATAGGGAAGGGCAGTTTCTTAAGTTTCTAGAAACCTCCACTACACGGCGTGATTCATCACTTTCATCCGGGTACTCGCCTGTGGGTGAACATTGGTCTTGGCGGATTTGCAAACACTGTGATAACATTGTACGTATCGGCAATCAAAGTGCCAAAAATGTTCCTTTTTCACGTTATATCTGCCAATAAATTTTACACACACGAAAGATAAGATTGTATTATAGCAGAGCATGAATGCATTTGTTCGTATATTGTGTTAAAAAAGTGAAAAATCCATTTGAACCGCGGTGGCCGGGAACCGCATTCTGCTTGTTACATTCCTGCGTAGCCACTCGACTATGTGAATGGTCGAAAGAAATGTAACAATAAACAATATTCTATGACAGTCATTCCGATAATGCAATGATCACATATAACAAATTATCGTCATAGCACATAATACGGACTAAACAGCATAAGGATTCCGTCAGACTTCTGTTGCAAGGATTTAATGTGACCCAGTTCATAGCTGGCGATAATGGAGCCCAGGATCGAGAAGGATAAAACAACATTGGTCATCGCGTTTTAAGAAGTCGATTGTATTTTATTTGTCGGGTGTGTTGTTGTTGTGTCAAAAATAAAGACAGTAGACAACCTCATCAGAATATGTTATTGTAGATGAATTCCCAAGTTTTACAGTGTTACTGTATGTGTGTGTGTGGGTGTGGGAGGGTCGGCAGGTAGCGTTAAAAGTTAAATTAAAATCAAATGTGATTAACTCCACAACAATGTGTATTGGGTTGATTCCTTGATTGCATTACTTTCTACAAAAAGTATTTATTAATGATAACATTATCATGATTATGAGTTACACTTGGTTATTTCATACGCCAAGAAAAACGCTCAGTTTGCACCATGCGTTAACACATCATAGTATGCGACGCTACTCAGGTTGACCCGCTATTGAATACCCGGATGAAAGCTGTCTGCAGCGCCACATGGCGGTCAATGAGAGAACGCAGAGTTATTGCTCTACCATATTGCGAATGGCAAAGGCTCTGACTGTGATCGTTTACTATGTTTCGAAAAGGAATATATGAGAGGGAAGTTTTTACTTGTCCGACAGGGCAAGTAGTTTAAAATTTTCACTTGTCTGACCACAGTTTTTTACATGTCCTGGGAAATCGGACATGCTATTTGTCGAGTCCTGCCTGAACAACAGTGGAACTATGCATACTACAAAGTTATTACAGTGGTACCTGCTTTACATGGCCACCCCTTTTGCCAAAAAAATGGCCACATACAAAAATTGACGCCTGTGTCCAAGCCTAGTGACCACAAAAAGCAATGCGGCTGCTTATGGCAGTGGTTGGCACTGGTTGCATACAGCAGGTACCTCTGCAATGGATCGGAAATAGTGGTATAATAATTATACAAAGTATTTTTGTTGTTGCTGTGCATGTGTGGATAAGTATCATATATGGTGGTATACATGGAAATATTACCAATTCTCAGTGATTTGTGTCTGTTGGCAATGCATCAAATTTTGTTTTCAGACATACTTTGCAAGACTTCGCAATTTTGGGTGACAACTTTGACAACACCGAAGGCAATATTAGTTTCCAAACTTCCAGTGACAATAAAGCTGGATATTGTACACACATAAATCTTAGGCAGTATATTTTAAGATCTAGCAAATCATGTAAACTTCATATAGTGATGATCAGTTTATTTTGTTTTGATGATACTTCTAATTTTTGTCAGCAGAGGGCAGGACAGCTGTAAAAACCTGAAACTTCATAGCCAATGCTTTGTTGCATGAAAGTCAGGCATTATTTTGTTAAATGTAAGGAACAAAGACAATCAAGTTTTATTGTGTTCACAAATTATTTTTAATTCATCATGTCATAAAAGTGATTAATTCCAGCAGAAGTGAATTAAAATTTCAGATTAAGAGAGATCTGATGAGTACTTTAAAATGCACTTGTAAGCATTTGAGTATTTGGAGTATTTTACATGTTAAATAAGAAGAGCACCAGATGGCAGCACAAAGTTTGTATCTAGATTATGTTGATGTTCATTTTGAAGTATTCCTCATCACAGTCATGTAATGAGCTTCTGGGCTCAGGCTTTCTTATGCATGGGATACAGCAAAATTTCGGGACTGCTGGTCCACTGGAAAATATACACATTAGGCCTGACCACTTTGCAATTCAGAAATTGAACAATTACTCTGTGCTCTGTGTTCACTTAATACAAGTGTGTATCCAGTGATTAATGCATGTAAATATTCACTAAATTAAGTATTTTGAATTGTACCCATGGAGTGGAATATTTGGAGCATTGGATTATTATAAATCTTCAACATGTTCTTGAAACGCCTTCAAAACTATGAATTAGTGCATAGTAGCCCTTTTCATGAGACTTTAAGTATACCTTTTGAGGCTAAATGTACTTTGCTTTGTGCTTTTCAGGTTATTTATAAATACCTTATCTGAGAAACTACCCGTTTTGAGAGAGCACAATTTGGTCATCCGTAACGGGTTGTGTCTCGAGGGATATGGGAGATAGTGAAACTTAGGTTTTCAATAAATTTATTTACTTCTTTTTAGGGTTGGGCTCTTATGCCACAAAATTTCCTTGCAGATCATGTGTGCTGAATCTTATGAAGGTTTGGTTGACTGTGTCCCCTGATCAGGCTGTGCACAACTAAATGATACAGGTGTCTCTGAATAAGACACTACGAGCTTATAGCAGCAATACCTTTATTGCATGATGTCCATGAGGAACCAGAGCAGTTACAGAGTTCACATACAGCTAGACGTGGTGTCAAAACATACATCAATACATTATAATAGAAAGGGTCAGAATTAGCTCTAAGGTGTATATTTGCCCCAATGCACAACTGAATATACAAACATTTGCAGGGCTAGAGCTGTGTATTCCCATTAGTTTGTATGTTAAAGCAACCTTGTAGCTAGATATGGTGTCAAAACATACATCAACACATTTTAATTGCTGGGTACTGGTGGCCACTTTTATATTTTCAGAGCATGTGTCAAAATGTAAGTAGCTGTGTTAAAAGAAGGTTTGGCATAACAACATCATTTGCAGTATTTCAAGGGGATTTGCAAGGCAAGGTTATGAACCTATGAGACCCTTTTATGTTTTTCTTATCTATAAAGGATTATCCATGTGAAATAAATTTGGCACTTGTGTTACCAATTTGCATAGAAACGTAGAGGCAGTGTTTACTGGAATGTACATGTAAGTAATATATTGGGCTTAGAAAGAAAATGCAATGCTCTGGTTTAACCCTTTCCCATTGAATAAAGACCTAGTCAACAGTTTTCTTTGGTATGGGTTGGTCGCTTAGTACCAAGGAAAACTGTTGACCTGGGGCATGTTATCTTGATAGGTCTCTTCTACAATTCTCAGTCAAATTGTTTTTAATTACTGTTGAGAATAGTTGAAAATACTGATGCAGACAACATTTGACCAGCCGGTTTGGGCCAGTTGTGAGTGTGAAAGGATTAATGAAAATAATTATGACATACTAAAGCAAGAGTCAGAATTTAACTGATGTGGAAGGCAAGAAAAATATGGAGATGGCATGGGAATACTGCATGAAGTAATTGTGTATACTCACACTTTTTCAAATTGTCTAGGATGCAATTTTTGCACATTAACCACAAGAGCAGATGAACGCTATGATTGTTGAATAAGAAGGAACTAATATCTCTCTTTAGATGACCTTGACATTTTTTGAAAGTCAAAATACAAATTGCATATGTCATTGATAATTAAGAAGTACAATATGTAGATATAAGTGAGATAGGGTATTTTATACTGGATGAATGACCTCTAACTTACTTTTTGAAGGCCACTGATGGAATAAAAGTGAAAAAACTTAATGAACATTGTTAGGGTCCTTAATTTGTCATGGAACTCGATGAAATGTGGTGAGAATGTTTGGGAGGGAAAAATGTTGAAGTATTGTGGTATTGGTTATGCCAGCTGTAAGTCTATGCAAAATATCAGGTAATGTCTTTTGAGACGAGTAGAATTCAGTTTCATCAGAAAGAATGAGACTATGATGCTTCTAGATGTACATGCATTATAAATGTATACATGTACTGTGTGATTTGTTTATATTACATAGTCTGGGTGACCTTGATCTGTCCCAAGTTCACTGAGGACATAAAGTTTAGGACTCACTATTGTTGTCTTTGCTCATGCAACAATATCCATCACAGGAATGTGCCAACCTTCTATTCACAGACTTGAGAGGCAGTCCATGTCACCGCCAAGATTGGTCACTCAGCATGTGACCATTGATGGTCATATGCTGAGTGAAGAGAATGTCACTTCAGTGCTGGGGCTGTCTTCACAAGGATCACTATGCCCATGTCACAAGTGCCCACTTTTTTTTTTTTTCTTATTTATTTATTTTTTAATTTTTTTTGTTGAGAGAGAGTTAACATTTATATGTTCTATGAAAAGCCAGTATTCTGCATAAAGCAGTACTACATAAAGGTAGCAATATTAAGCTTCAAATTTCCAGCTGATTTGCAGCATGACAACTATTGCAGAGGGGCTTAATGGCAGCTCAACTGTTAATTTGCAAAAACACTTGTTACAAGATGCAGATAAAGATTGGAGATATATGAGTGAGAACTTGTGACCTTCATTGAGCATGTCAAGTAAAGCTTAATGTGCCACGTTTATAAGCACGATTAGCAAAATGCTGAACAGTGTATTGGAGCACTAGTCTTCCATGTAATTATAAAGGGAAGGTTTTATCATTTGCACAGTGAAATGGTATGTGAAAAATTGCTGTCTCGGTGCTAGTGATAAAATTTGGAAAAATATTGGGCAATTGATGGTAAAACTATTACATGTATGATACCATAAAGAGTGAAAAACACTTTCAACAGGGGATGAGTCATGTAGTAGGATCAGGAATCCAAAAATCCAAAATATCCAACAGAGCAGGAATTGACACCAATTTATTAGAATGAAACACACATGACAAGGAATGTTACAGCAGAGAATCTTCACAGACTTGTCATCTTTTCGCTTATTAAGTCTTACATTTTTGTCATGTCTTTGGAGTGTGTGCATTTTTGTATCTTTTAAACACAAGGCCTTGGGGAAGATAAGTGCCAGCTTACTGGGCTACTTTCGATAAATACAGGGTATCTGTCTGTCTGTCTTTCTTTCTTTCAGATTTTCTGTTTACACGTATGTACATGTACATACATATATTACATAGATATATGATATAATCAGATTACAGACATCTGGTTTTAAGCAGTTAAATGCAATGTACTAGTATTCTGATTAAGTTTATCAGTGTGATTGTGCATAATTGAAACTTGCACAAAGCTCTGCTGATTGACTGTCAAGTAGAAATAATTTCATACATGGGTAGTCAACCAGGCAGGTAATATGTATAAAGTGACAGAGACAAAAGTGTATCTGTATCATAAAGATATTGATACTCATAAAACCTATCGTATTAAATGCAACTGTGAGGTTTTCCTTTATTTTAGTGCTACATACGTCAGTTTTTCATGCATTTGGTAAAACTTCAACTTGCAGCCTTCAGGCAGTCCAGGAGAAGATGGGACAAATGGCGAGCCAGAGGAGCAGATTATCTACAAGTATATACCACCAGAGTCCAAGCCATGGGTGTCTCAGGGCTATGAGAGGGAAATTGAAGAAGAAGCTCTCACAAAACAGAAACCTGGGGGAAAAAAGGTAAATCAACAATTTTTATGTTGTGTAAATCTTTTCTTTTAAAGTTTACCTTCATGTGTATCATGTATTTGATTATCAGAAGTTAACATAGTAGTAGGGTGCACAGTTGGCTGAGTGGTAAGACGCTCGCCTTTCACCTCTGCGACCCGGGTTCAATTCTCCTCCTAGGCAGCATGTGGAAAAAGTTCCTACCACTTTAACCGTGCACGGTGGTTTTCTCCGAGTTCTTCGGTTTCCTCCACTAGGCAAGGTAGGAAGTATACGCCAACATCTGTGCCATGGAGAGACTCGATAAGTCAGTACTTGACTTCTTTCACAATACATGTAAAACAAATGTGTCTATACTTTTTTATACTCTATAGTTACATCAAAGAAGGTGTGACTTTAAAGGAAGAAGTTAGCTAAATTTTGAAATTGCCAAGTTTCATCTTAAAGCCACAAATGTTAATGAGGCATTTGTTTTTGTTTATCTGTTTAGATCAAAATATCTGTACAAACAATAAGGAGAGAGTTCGGTGCACAGGTGTTCTCTGACCGCAATGTCGCAGATGCTAAGGATGGCCTCATAGAGTGTGCATCATAACAGGACAAAACATTTGACCTGAAAAAGAGAGTTAGACAAAAGCATACAGGTAAGATGATTTATATTTACACTGTCAAGTTATTGTTACTTAATTTGTTGATGCTGTTGCAACAGAACAAATCTCTTGTAGTGAGTACATATACATACACATAAACATGTATCTAATGATAGCTAAAAGGAATATTGTTGCATGTATTCTAAAATGTGGTTGAGAGAGTGTCCACACCTGCCTGGTTTGTCACTCAGGATGAGTTAGCTCTGCTGACTTGTCACTAAACAAGAACAGAATGGAGGGACCGATAAAATGCATTCTACCCAAGAAATGGTTTTAATATAGACCTATGCCTGTGTAAGAAGTTTTTTATATTGTGAGGGCTAGATCAGTTTCATAGAAGGGTGACCATGACCTAATTTCCAAGGTCACAAAGCCGCTTTAGCGAATTTGGTTTCTGCATCCTTACTCAGACTTGACCCAATTGACACAGGTTGGAAGATTGTGGTTTTAATAATTCAAGGATTTTTTGAGATAGGGCTTGATACTGCCCAAGTATATACTCCTTACTAAAGGGCTAGGTGAAGTTTGAAGGTGGTTGACCTTAACCTTATTTCCAAGGCCACAGAGATACTACAGTAAGTTTTGGTTTCTGCATGATGACTAAAAAAGTTTATATGATAGGACCTGTATATTGCACAGTTGATAGTCCTTATCCAGGCCTCAGTCAGATTTGAAGATGGGTGTCCTTGACTGAATTTTCAGGGTCACAAGGGGACTGCAGCGAATTAGGTTACTGCATCCTAACGTAGGACTTCAATATTTGCACATGATTACAGTCCTTCCTGCATTAGGGCTTGGTCAACTCAGAAGATGGATGACCGTGACCAAATTCTTAAGGTCACTCACGTAGAGTCCTTTTCAGTGAATGCTTTAATATGGCAAACAGTGATGATGATCTTAAAGAAAGGTGACCTTGATATTACCCAATGGTCACAGGACCACTTCAGTTAGTGCATCCAATGTCAGTTTGGCAAAGGACTGTAACAGTCCTCTTGTCTTGTACAAGGATTGGATTCTTGGTGGTGCACAGCAGAAAAGAGCTGTACATGCCATCAGAGACTCGTCTGTCTGCCTGACATCAGCTGTGTTACTGAGTTTTTATGGGCGAGATATAAATTGCTTTGAAAGTTTTCATTATGGTCCAGTTCCATGTCAGTTGAAAATCATTAAGTTGAGACTTGGAGAATGTTATTCAGCTTTGATGGGAGAGATTTAGATTGCCTCAAAAGTTTTCACCATCATGATTTTGGGCTGTGTCAATTGTAAATCCTTAAGTTGAGACTTAACCAAGGGGTGCAATTCTCCATCTGTGAGGAACCTACAATAAAATGGTGGCTGGTTATTATCTGAACCACTTGTCTCCGGAGACCATGACCTTACTCATGAGATTTAAAGACAGTTATGTTGGCCAATATACCATCTCACAGCACATCCTTGTGAAAGAGATACATACACATTAGATTGTCATTGATTGCAATGATATTTTCACAGAATACATGGAACTTGGAAGTGCCACAGGGACATAAGATTGCCCTGTATATTTCCTCTATTATCAGTGTCACTAGAATATAATTTTGTTGGAGCACGAGCCTGACAGGTTTTGCATACAAAATTTTAGGTTCATCAGAGACAGTGATATTTAAGGCCAACATTTTCCAGAGTCGATATTATTTCACCATATGCACACCTACACAGGATTTTAATTTTTGCTGGCCGTAATCAATCTGTGTATGCAGGTCAGCCAAGCACAGGACAGTCACAGTTCTCTTGTTCGCTTTAGACTATAGAAAAAGACCTATTCCCACAAAGCCAAAATTGGTCTTGTCACTTGGGTCCAGTTTTCATTTGCGTATAGATAGATTTAAACTTTACCCAGAGGATAAAAAGTAATCTGAGTCAACCACATTTCTTGAGACAGGTTGGGGGGCTTAGCATCCTATTTGTGCTAAGGAAAGCTATTGACCCTGTGCATGTTATCCTGATCAATAATTCTCGGTGAAAGTGTTTCTCGTTAATGTTTAAATTAGCCAAAAGTGTTGGAAGTGGATCACATTCAACATCCTGTCAGTTTAAGGGAGAAAGGGTTTAAAGAACAAACAGCCATGTCATTCTGTGATTATGGTGATTCTTGGTCTGTGTACTCAATTTGTGTGTGATCGTTGGTTTCTGAGCACCCTGATGCGTTTCTATTCGAAGCGGCTGTCATGAATATGAGCTGTTCAGTTCAACCTTTTGTAAATGCTACAGGTACAAATGCCTCTGTTTACCAAGTGTTTACATCTAGAATGGATCATGTGAACTCTCTTTATGAGAGTCAGCACAAGGAAAGCAAAGGTGGTGCAAGGAACTACAAACCTAGCAAAATGCACGCCCTGCTTGTTTTGGCTTTGCTTCTTCAACATTTGTATTATGGCAGTTGAACATGACCAGATCTATGGTTATTTGTCAAAACTTGCACACTATGTATTTTTGTTGTTAGCAGTTTGTTTGTTTCGACAATCCATCCCATTTTTAACGATGATCATTCATTCACTGCTTCAAAAACATGTATGCTGCTCCCTTTTTGACCAGTGGAGAAATCAGGCTTTTAATCTTATTACATTTACCTGGTTGCTTTTATATTCATCAGCCGCAACAAAACTGTTTCCATGGAGGTTAGTGTTTAATGATACATTCTCTCTCTCTCTCTCTCTCTCTCTCTCTCTCTCTCTCTCTCTCTCTCTCTCTCTCTCTCTCTCTCTCTCTCTCTCTCTCTCTCTCTCTCTCTCTCTCTCTCTCTCTCTCTCTCTCTCTCTCTCTCTCTCTCTCTCTCTCTCTCTCTCTCTCTCTCTCTCTCTCTCTCTCCATACATGTATAGAGAGAGATCGACTCTATCTATATATATATATATATATATATATATATATATATATATATATATATATATATATACAAAAAAACTGTATTTCAGAGGGTAACTCAGCATCTACAGACACTAATCTTTTCTGAGGCCCTCCAAGAAAGTGGGTGTACAGAAACAGTAGCAAACATAGTGAATATTTATACAATGAGAAGGACATTGTAATGTTGAGACTTACTTCGATAAGATGTGGGCTGTGAGTGTTCTTTAAATATCACAAGACTAAGAGCATCCTTAACTGTTGTGAGCAGAGTTCCATGCTACAGCACTTGAGTAGCATTCAGCTCGTTTCAAATAGGTTCTTGGTTTACCTAAGTACAAATTTTTCTTTTTTACAGACCTTAAATTTACAGTATGCACATCCCTCACATACGTATACATTTCTTTCATGTATGGAGGCAAGGGACCATTCAAAGATTTATAAACTATCAAAGCCTTCTTAACCCATCCTGTAGACTGCAGGTGAGAAAACCTGTCCAAAGATGCTTGCTTCTCCTATGCTGCTTGTGAGTTTATCCGCCCAATGTAGCACATGCCGAAGATCAACTTTCAGTGTGCGCAGTAACCGAGATATGGCAACATGGCGCATTCTCCTGCAGTTGTACAATATATTACATGTAAAAGGTTTCCACTATAAATATTAAGCAAAAGCACCAACTTACATAAATATTGCTGTATCAAAACAACAAAACAAAGTTTAACATAATTTATTTAGTTCAGACCATCGCAGAGATCGATTGACAATGAATACAGATGTACAAGTTTCCCATTTTAACATCAATTGCGTGAAGTTTCCACTCTCTATTTTTTCAGCAGTTAACCAGGAACATTCTGAATTTTTTTCAAAATATCTACCCTCCATATGTTGCTAAATTTCGGTACTTATGTGACATGAAAACATAAAAGTACCCTTGGTTTGAATGATCATCTCCACCATGCTTTTTTGTTGAAAGTGCACGCTGCGCATGCTTGACAAGGTTCTGAGATTTGGCAAACTTATTTGCTTGACCTGGGAGCCAATCAGCGCACTGAAGCAGGGCGAGAATCTCGCTGTCTTCTATTCTTATATGTTTAACTTGGAGATAGTAAATCTATGCAAGATGATGACGTTTGATGGGCAAGAATATAAAAATTAAGCCAATAGGAAAGCAGCATGATGATTTTGACAAGGTTCAGACAGTTCCATTGACACCAAACATGCCGGTAACTGGCAAGGGAATTGTATGAAGTTTGGGGCCACGAACTACTACCCCATTTGATTGACCAGATATTAGCAAGTAACATCTTTGTTTATGTAAATAAACTTCTGTGTGAATACCCAGAAGATGTTTGTTATGTGGCCATCCCAAGATTAAATACAGTGTGATAGACAATGACCCCCCCCCTCCCCCCCCCCAAAAAAAAATAAATAGCAGGGGAAGGATTAAATGCAATCCTTTGATGTAAGCTCATCCATCTTGATAACTGTGTCTGGAGCCCAGACACATTCAGTATGCTATGATTTTTAGCTCAGCTGAGTTGTCAGTCAGCAGAGCTTTTGTGAGGGTCTGTCGTCCGTCAGTCCGTCCTGTGTCCTCTGTCCACAATTTACATTTTCGACTTCTCCAAAACCATCTGCTAGACCCAGATTCACTTCAAACTAGGTGGGGATGTGGCTTAGGTAGGTGTCTACCAAGTTTGTTCAAATGGTCACGCACCAGTGATTTTGTATTTTTTTATGATTTTTTTTTTTTTTTTTGGTTCTTTTTTGGGGGCAAACCTCAAAAACATCTTTTTCTCCGAAATCGCTCACCCAATTGCTTTCATATCAGACAGGAATACTCCTTGGGACCCCTAGCTCTTGTAATTTTTTATGATTTTTTGTGTGTTTTTGCTATTTTCGACTTTTTCCAGAACTATCACTCAGAGTAAGCTGAAAGTTGGTGGATCTGTTCCTTGTAGAAGGGTTAAACAAAGATGTTCACTATGTGGCACTGCTGTGGATTCCTGATTTTTAACAGTTTTTTTTCCAATTTGGGTATTTATCGGTAAATGCATCTTTCATATTGATTACTGTGCAACTCAGTGGGCATTCCAAGGCTAATTCACATTTTCGACTTTTTCTCTAAAACCGTCAAACAGATTCACTTCAAACTTGGTGGCCATGTACCTTGGGTGGGTCTGTCTACTTAGTTCGTTCAAAGGGGCACATTCCATTGTTTTTATATATTTTTTATTTATGACTTTTTTTTCTTTCTTTTGGTTCCTTTCTCGGACAAATCTTAAAAAATCATCTTCTTTGAAACACCCACCCAATTGCTGTTATATCACACAGAAACACCCTGAGGGTGTAGTTCTTAATTTGTTCACCAGGTGGCACTGCAATTTTTTTGTATTTTTTAATGACTTTTTGTTTTTTCCCCCGCAATTTTCAACTTCTCCAGAATCATCCCTGAGATTATGCTGAAACTTTGTGGATATGTTCCTTGTGAAAAAGTCAAACAGAATTGTTTGCCAGGTGGCACTGCTGTGGATTTTTCATTTTTAATGATTTTTTTTTTTTTTTTCAGTTCGAGTGTTTGTATGTAAATTCATCTTTCCTACTGTCAAACGTGGTTGGAATGTACCTATGATAAGTGTCTACCTATTTTGTCCTATCCCTGGTTCACAGAACCACAAGTGTAATGCATCTCCAGGTCTGCTGAGCATGGGCTGTTCACACAGCTCTCTTGTTTTATGTAGAATTAAGTATGCTCTCATTTTATGCAGCAGTCTTGGCTTCTGTAACAGTCCTTTTTGACAGTTTCCCCATATAGCATTCATTAGTCTATGTGTGGTAGAATGTAAGCATTAACCCTTTCCCCCTTGAATTAAGACTGAGTCAACAGCTTTCCTTGGCATGGGTTGGGCACTAAGTGCCCAACCCATGCCAAGGAAAGCTGTTGACCTGGGGCATGTGATCTTGATAGGTCTCATGTACATTTCTCAGTCAAATTGTTTTTCATAACTGTTGAAAATAGTTGAAAACAATGAAGCAGACGACATTTGACCACCAGCCGGTTTTGGCAGGTATGAGGGGGAAAGGGTTAACATACAGTTTTCTAATGTGGAATGGCAGATAGTGGCAGATCCTTCTGAAAATTCCCAGTTTACTAGCAATCTTTTTGCAAGTTAATTTGACATGCTGGTCCTATGTTAACTTCCTGTCAATATATAGTCAAGTACTGTGTGACAGTCAACATTCTCCAGGCAAGTTCCATTTATTTGGATATTCAACTGGTTGCAGTGTTTGTGACCACCTGTTCACCTACAAAATAATATGGCTTTTGACTTGTTTTCATTTATACACATCATATTGTGTGAGCACTCTTTCCCTGCATTACAAGCTTTATGGTGCAGTTGTTGTTCAACTTCAGACAGAGTTTTACCCATTGAATAAATTGCAGTGTCATCTGTATGCATGTTGACGTGAGTGTCATTCAGGTACAATGAAGATCATTGATATAAATCAAAAACAATAATTGCGAGATGATAGACCCTTGGGGCACTCCATATTTCACTTGAAGAGGTTCAGACATTGTATTACTAACACGCACCTTTTGTGATCTGTCAGTCAAGTAAGATTTATACAAGTCAACTGTCTAAGGAGAGCAATGATAAACGTGCAGTTTGTGCATGAGTACATGTATATTGTGGTCAGTTAGGTTGAAAGCCTTTCGTAGATCCAGCATTTAATAGACAGTGCGAGAAATAAGGAAAAATTTTCACTTGTCCGCCAACCAAGTGGAGTCTTAAATTCTAATTGAACTGTATGCAAATTTTGGACAAGTGCATTGGCAATTTTACTTGTCCGTCACAAGTTTCACTTAGTACGGACAAGCGGATAAGCCCTATTTCTAGCCCTGATAGATCCTACCAATTCATTACTATCCAGTGCTTTATGCCACACATCTAACAGTTTCAGGGGGGCTTGTTTGACAAGAGTGACATTTACGAAATCCAGACTGGCAGACACAGAATAGATCACTATTTACCAGAAATTCATAAAAATGTGTGAGAAAGGGAAAGAGATTCAGCAACACTCTCAAGTTTAGACAATAAGGGTATGATAGAGCTGGATCCAGAGGGATGCAAGGGGTACAGTAAAATAATCCAAAGGTAGATGATGTAGACGACCATACCAACAGTTCTATCATATGTACTGAAATAAAGCAACTCTGACCACAGGATATGTTTTTATGTATATGGCTCCCTTAAATCCCGACTAGTTTCGGTGATGTCTTCACCTTCTCAGGGGAAGGAGCGTATATTTATTAAAAATTGGTGGGTATATTGATTAAAGAGGAGTTACAGTATTTCCGGCCGTGCTGCCGGATATGACGTCATTGTAGACAAATAAAGGTCATTAAGTACACAAAGTATTGTTGATTTTTTTAAAACTGATCATTCATTGTTAATGGTGTCTTGTCCTTGTTAATACATCGTATATTAATAAAGGTTGAATAAAAGCATTGAGTTGGCTTATGATTTCTAATATGGTGAAGCCTTACATTAAATTACAATTAAAGATGATTACTTAAGAAGTTAAGTATATGCGTCCCATAGTTGTTCATCTAGGCGATCAGTGTAAGGAGTTTTTACCTCCGGAAATAAGTTATTAATCCTGGGAAGACAACTGAGATACATTATAGTTCGTGTTAAAAGATAGATAGTAAAATTGATTCATGATATGGATTAAATAAATGTATGATGCCGGCTGTCATCTCAGGGGTGGGTGGGATCGTCTGCCGTCACTTGAAAGGTGTTGAAATATATTCTGGGATTGGATCAAAAGTCTTGGGACCCTCTGTCTCCGACTCATCTTCCAGGGCAGTCTTTTTCTTCCCCTGTGTGTGGATAAAGGCAGATTTGTTACGGTTATGTACTCGGTTAAATTGTTCCACAGGTACATCACATGTTATGGGTTTGGGATTACATTTGTTTAGAATAATATGTTTATGATCCTTAATAAATTGATTGGGCGTTATGTCAATCTCGCTTGTGCACGGGGTTGGCTTATCACTATCACTGTCCGAATCCGAGTCGCTAAGGTCTAAGCCCAAATCTCGTAACATGTTTTGTTTCTGAATATATTTGTCCACTTGTTTCTTTGTTGGTAATCTGATGACTGGTAATCGGGGCTTTCCCTGCGGGTCGCATGGGAGCGTTTTAATCGGTATCCCCGAAGCGGTTGTCCGGTTCTTCGCGAAAGTCCGGAAGGTTGCTATAGGCGTTTTCTTGATGCTGATAAGTTTAAGCGGCTCGTGATTAACCCTTGCGGTTGTATGGAGTCCAGTACGATGGGTGTTGCAGTTATCCCTTGGTGCTTGGTTTTCATATGTCTATTGTAGTTATCCGTGCAATTGCACGATACGCCGCATATTGTACATTTATATCGATGTGTCGGGTGCTGATGGTGTCTGGTGATATGTTGTTTCAGATTCCTCCACTTTGAAAATTTTGTAGTATTTGAACATAGATAGCACTGCCACATGGTGGACGTCGTAGTGGGACGTTAATATGTTTCTTCTCATCTGTTAAGACCCATGGGTTGAATGGTGTTAAGTTTGAACATTGATCCATGCCGCCTCCTTATTGTGACGTAATACATTGTTTTGTTGTGAGAGATTGTCTATGCCATATATGGAAAGATTTTTTACGTCACACGAATCTGAGAAATGGGAGGGAACACTTTTGGCTGAATTGTTTCTTAAGTCAAAACGGTGACCATGAAATCTCATGTTTAGAGTCTTTGAAGTTTGACCTACGTACTGTTTGTGGCATTTTTTACATTCAATTATATAAATGACGTTATTGGTCTGGCATGTAATGTTGTGGTTAATTCTGTAGGTTTTACCTGTTACCGAGCTTTTGAAAACAGTTCTTTCACTAATGTACGGACACGTGGGACAATTTGTATTGCATTTAAAAGATCCCTTGGGCGGCTTGACTTGTGTAAATTTAGACCTTACGAGAAGATCTCTTAGGTTGGTGCCTCTGGAGTAGATGACGCGTATTTTTTTATTGTGTAAGGGGACGGTGTCGTTGTGATGTTTGAGAAGGTTCCAGTTACGTGATATGATTTCCTTAGAGATAGGTACCTTTGGGTTATATTGTGTGATGAAATTGATGGTGTTCTCGTCGCGTGTGATTTTTCGTTTGGTTAAAAGGTTAAAGCGATTTTGTGCCTCAGCTTTCTGTAGAGCCTGGTTTAGTAGTTGTTCCGGGTATCCCCTCTCCAAGAAGAATTCCTCAAGCTGTTTTGCTTGTATGAGAAAGTCAGTTTGTCTGGAGCATATTCGTTTGATACGTAGAAATTGACTGTAGGGAATGGCATTTCTGCAGTTTTTTGGGTGACAAGAAGAGTATAATAAATACGTGTGTGCATCCGTGGGTTTACTATACACTTTGGTATGAATGATTCGACCTTGTTTAGTTAAAGTAACATCCAGGAAGTGAATTTCCTTGTCAGAAATTTCTGTGGTGAACTTAATGGTGGGATGCGAGTTGTTGATCATGTTAATGAAGTCCTGAAGTTTCTCTGTGCCAGTGGCCAAAGCATCCAGATATCATCGATAAAACGAAGCCATATTTTTGGTTTTAGTGGTGCGTTTTGTGTGAGTTCCTGTTCAAGTTTTGCCATAAATATATTCGCAAAGTTTGGTGCGCAAGCAGTTCCCATAGCGGTGCCTTTAATTTGAAGGTAGGGGTCATCATTAAAAGTGAAAGCGTTTTTGGTAAGGATAAAATGTAAAAGTCTTAATAATAACCAGGTGTGCGGTATCTGTTCAGTTCTCTTATTGAGGGCATCTCTGCAAGCTGATATCCCCTCTCTGTGTGAGATATTTGTGTATAGGGAGCTAACATCTAGAGTTACCATGATATCATTGTGTGCGATGTCAAGTTCTTTTATTTTATTCAGAAAATGCGTGGTGTGTTCGATGTATGATGGCGATTGTTGGGCTAATGGTTTGATGTAATGGTCAACAAAACGGGAAATTTTTTCCGTAGGACCTCCTACGGCAGAGACAATAGGTCTTCCCGGTACTGACGCTTTATGGATCTTAGGCAAAAAGTAGATACTGGGTGTAGACGGAAACTCAGTGGTAAGAGCCGTTTTGATCTCTTTGGATATGTGTTCATTCTTGTATAATACATCGATAAATTTGTTTATATCTGTATTGAATTTTTTGGTAGGATTTTCTGTGAGGGGTAGGTAATAATCCCGATCCCCGAGTGGTCTCATGGCTTCCCTAATGTAGTCCCGCGTATTTTGGATAACAATGGCACCCCCCTTATCTACGGGTTTAATGATGATGTCCGGATCGGACGTGAGGTCTCTTATCGCTTTGCGCTCGGCTTTACTTATGTTCGGGTGGATACTTTTAGGTTGTACGTTCATGATATCGGCTTCTAGACTGTGGATGTACGTGTCCAGTATTCTGTTTTGGCCTGGCGCAGGTGTCCATCCCGTAGAGGGTCTGGAGACTGGCCCGGATGTAGTGGGGGCTGGTCCAGAAAGGTTTTGTTTTTGAAAGTGATGAATCAGCCTTAGTTGCCTGCCAAACCTTTTACAGTTGCTTCTGAGGAGTACGTGGTCTACTCGTTGAGGGGTCGGACAGAAAGAGAGGCCCTTGCTTAATAGTGAAGTTTCGGCGGTGGTTAAGGTGCGTTCAGATAAGTTGACGACGGTGTTGGAGTTATTCGTGCTCTGACGTTTCTTACGTTTGGACCACGTTGCCTTCTTGACGAACCTTCTTGCCATTCCGTGGCTTTTTTCTGTCCCTTATTTTTTAGGTTACGCAAGTCCAAAAAATCAACAATACTTTGTGTACTTAATGACCTTTATTTGTCTACAATGACGTCATATCCGGCAGCACGGCCGGAAATACTGTAACTCCTCTTTAATCAATATACCCACCAATTTTTAATAAATATACGCTCCTTCCCCTGAAGAAGGTGAAGACATCACCGAAACTAGTCGGGATTTAAGGGAGCCATATACATAAAAACATATCCTGTGGTCAGAGTTGCTTTATTTCAGTACATATGATAGAACTGTTGGTATGGTCGTCTACATCATCTACCATAAAAATGTGTGTGAACATGTCACCAGGATTTTGGAAAGCAAACTTAAGACTGATATGGGACGGTAATTGTTGATATCAGCAGGTGCCTCATCTTTTAAGTTTGAAGATAGCAGTCACTTTTACTGTTTTCCAATCTGCAGGAAAGTTATTTCTTTGGATACTAAAATTAAATATTTTTGTTAAAGGATCTGCAAAACTAGATGCTACAGTCTGCAGAAATTTGACATGGATTCCATCAATACCGGGTTAATTTTTGTGATTAAACTTTTCTGTCATGCTGTAGACCTCAGTAGCTTCCATCTCAGGGATCTCAAATTCATGTCAGATGGGATTTTTCCATGAATAAAGGCAGCTACTTTATCAATTAGCTCTTTTTGATCATGTTGCTTATTTGAGGGTTGAAGTAAAGTCTCTGCTGCAGATGTGAAATGTTTGTTGTATTCATTTGCTGTGACTTGTGTCTCTGAGACAGTGTTCTCCCCAGTATTGATAGACGCACAAACTTGGGCAGATCCGTACCCAATAACCTCTTCAGGCACTTCCACAAATTAGCTGGGTTTTTAACATTTTCCTTGACAATGTTTGAATAATATTTCTTCTTGGAAAGTCTAATCCGTTTTACGACCTCATTTCTCCAGGTTTTGGAGTGTCTTGATCACCAACAGGTTTATATTTGTCCCTCATCTTCATGGCATCTATAATTTTTTTTTTTTTTTTTTTTTTTTGAGACTTAAAAGAGAAAACTATTGGATTCACCAGTTATGTACCACCGAACCACTAGGCCTCAACGCTATGGGTAGATGAGCTCACTTGCAAAGTGATATACTAAAAAAATTTTTACATTTCCGAGCTCCCTACCCATCAACATTTCCACTTGTGTGAAAATTGTTTCCACAAGGTAACGTGCCGTGAAGTATTAACAAAATGGCTATCAGAATTGATACCAAGCTTATTAAATCAAATTATAGACCAGAGGTAATCTTGGTACATACCGGACCCCAATAGGGGCAGGGTTAATGTACTTTTCTTAGTGCTGTTTTATGAGGAACGTATCTATGACAAATAAATCAAACCCGTCATCATACGTTTCAATACACGTCACAGGTCTTTGACATGTATTTACGCAAGTTTACGTTGGTTACGTAAACCGTGTTTCCCCTCACTATATAAACCAGCCCCAACGGCCGTTACTCTCATTCCCTGATGAGCTACGGTGTAGCGAAACCGGTCGGAATATAGTTTAAGAACGGGTTTGCTCCTGGCCACGCCCAGACAAAACCTTATTCTTTATCTATAATATTTTCATTGATCCATTCGGGTTGTTTCATGAATTTTGCACTGTGATTTTTTTTATAGAGCATGTACTGATGGCAGGAGCATCAGCAACTGTATGCAGCATTGATAATAATTCTATCACCAAGTTGCATTGTACATGTTAAAATGTATGTGTTTAGAAACAAATAACATACTGTATCAATGATGTTTGATTTTTTTGCACATTTTTGTCTCCATCTTTTCGGAGAGAAAATATGTGATTTTGGTTACCAGTATTGGGACTCTGCTTACATCGGATATCTGAAGTCCCACAATAAGCTGGATTTTGTGTACATGCAAATATTATTTGAGCATCAAGCTTCTTGTCTCTTGACTGGGAAAAGCTTTGAAATCATGTTCCCGCTCAGATATTCCTGAATGGCACCAGGTTTTTGGAAAAGCCTCATTTTCATCAGGAATTTGGATAATGTTTCAAAAACTGACATGCAACTTGAATACATTTTCTATCAGTCTGGGGACATTTTTTTAAGTGCTGCCTACTTTGTCAGTCAACTGAGCTAATTGAACAAGATGGCGGAGCTTACAGTATGCTCATCCATCTGTCTGTCATTGTCCACAATTCACTACTTCCAACTTGAAAACTATGGTTCAGATCTTCTTCAAACTTGGCCAGGATGAGTGCAAAATGAGTGGATTTTTATCAAGATTGTTCAAGTGGTCATGGGCCAATGACTTGGACTTTTAGTTCAGTTGACATGTCAGTCAGCAGAGCTTTTGTGATGGTCTGTTGTCTTTCCATCATCCACAATTTACATTTTTGACTTTTCTGAAACTGTGGCCCATTTCCTCTTCAAACTTGGTGAGGCATACCTTGGGTGGCTACCAAATTGAATAAACCGGTCATCGTCGATTGATTTTTGGATTTTTCATGAATTTATTTTTCATTTTTAGCTTGGCTGACTTGTTAATCAGCTGAGCATATAGGATGGTCTGTTGTCCGTCTTCAGTCAGTCTGTTTGTCATCCGTCCACAATTCCCATTTTGGACTTCTTCTCCAAAATCACTGGCCAGATTCACTTCAAACTGTGGAAAAATGTACCTTCGGTGGGTTTCTGCCACATTTGTTCAAATGGTCACACTCCAATATTTTTTTTTTTTTTTTTTTTATTATGCATCCCCACAGGAGGGGTCATCTCATGAATGCTCTACACCCCACAATTTTTGAGATAGGCCCATATTACATTTTGGAGTTATAAAAGTGTATAAATATCTTTGTGGACATCAATGTTGGTGGCACCACCTATAGTATTATATGATATACAGGTCAAAATGTGAAAATCTTGTGACCCCAATACCATCCACAGTTTTCAAGTAAGCCCAATATAACTTGAGAACTTATAGGGTGTATAAAAATCTAGATTCATTTTGATATTGGTGGCACCACCTGCATATTATGGAATGTAGGGGTCAAATATGAAAATCTTGTGAACACTCTAGCATCTTTAATTTTTGGAAGATCTTCACCTAATTCTGTGGGATTGTGGGGGAGGTCAAAGTCCAAGTTGCTAATGATACTAATGGTGCCACCTATAATTTGACTGGAATTATGGGCCAAAATGTGTTTTAAGATAAAATTCCATGTTTGGAATAGTAGTTTGATCACATTTGCGAATTTTATTGGATATATAGACCAAACCTAGAATTTTATATAATATCAGTGACTTTGACTTATTTTTGTTAGGTCAGCATGCCTGTTAAGTTGAAATAGGTGATTTTGTAATGGCGGGATGTAGCCTGGACATCAATGGCAATGTCAGCACAGCACCAGGCATGGGCCTTGTGTATAACATAATCTAGGTGACCTTGATCTTCTGTGCCAAGTTCACTGAGGACATAAACTATGTTCGCGCTTGGATTCTACTTTCAGTGGCCACTTTTGATTGGATTAGCAGCCATTTCAAAAATCTAGTTGCTATTTTACATTTTGCAGCAGCCATTTTGAAATTTAAATGTTTTTCCATATATATCTGTCTTCTACATTTTATATTTTGAAATAAAGGTCATGATACCTCATTGTCATAAACCAATGTTGTCAATACACTGACAGGGACACACATTTTAGGTGTTTATCTTGCGATTATTGCACCTGCCCATACCTTTTCTCTTGATGTACCTAGTAGGCATATGTGTGAACAGACGATTTATAAATACAGCTATTTTTTTATTGAAATGGAGCAATCCACATATCTTTGCTATTCATTTCCAACGTGCGCTGTCTAAGATCGAAACTAGGGAATCTCCCTTGCGTCATCTGTGATCATTTCCGCCAAGCCTCGTTTTGAATCACCAGCCTGTCTCCACAGCATGAGGTCCAGCTATGCATATCAAATGTGTGCATGTTGGATACCCTTATAGTTTAGCTCAAACAGTGGTCGGTAGTGCTCAGATCTTCACAGAAGTAAAGCGTGTTAGTTTGTTTTTAATCCAGGTGAGAAAAATTTATCCATTTATTTAAGAGGTGTAAGACTAACACGGCCCAGGATTGAAAGGCAATGCTGTTCACAGCTGACCGGACGGGACCGCTCTGGTTTACACAGTGTCACCGCTCACTCAACCCAGGCGGTCCTAACCAAAGATATTTAACTACAAGCTGTGAGGGTTCCAGGGCTTATCTTCTTAGGCATTGTAATTAACTTTTCACATGTTTTGTCTTGTCGTCCCTCTGATCATTAGTACACGGAAGAGTTTGTTCAAAACAGATTCAGGAAGAAAAAAATGGTTGCCAATTTTTTTTTTTTTTTTCCCATTTTTGGCCACCTGCAGATTTTACTCGCCATATGTAGCATTTAGTCGCATTTGGCGATTTTGGCAACCCTTAACGCGAACCTAGCATAAAGTTAAGGATTCACTCATTGTTGTCTTGGCACATACAATGATATCCGTCACAGGAATTGCACAAATAAGCTATGATTACATGTGGAGCAAAGTGCCATCTGGTGGAAGTTTCATGCACTAAATGTACATGAGCTTTACATGCTCAGAAGCCACTTGAGGACTCCCAACTTTGAAATGAACAGGTTCAATATAGATAGGTCCCAGCAGAGCATAAGGCCCATGGGCCTCTTGTTTTCTGAAATATCACGGAACTTGGTAGGAATATTAATCAGGCAAGAAGTTTCAAATTGTGAAATTCTGAATTTTTATTTACCCCCCTCCTTCTGTCAGAGAAATTCCAGGTCACTGAAGGTTGAAATTACCAACACCAAACAAACCTGGTCATGTACTATGTCTTTCCTATCAATGTTTAATGGGCCAAGAATCCCCATTACCGAGATTTAAGCCAATGAAATGTCTCTCAGTTCCTATGGATTGGGTAGTGACTCCAAGTGTGCATGCTCCCCTTATCATCATTCCTAAGAGATCTCTTTCGGGAGGAACGAGCGCCCAGCTTACCCCAAGAGGACCATTGCATCTCTGGCCTCTGACCCGAAGGTTGCCTGTGCCTTGGAGTCTATGGCTAGAAGGAAGGCACCCAAGTCTGTTGTGGCACCTTCTGCCATTAGTGGGCCTTCAGCTTCTGCATTGATGGCCCCTCCTGTGACCCAAGTGCCACCTTCAAATCTTCCAGCTTCAGTGCTGACTTTGCCTCATGCTCTCCACCATGTCCATCCCGGCGTGAGCCGCTGGCAATCCGGCTGACTCCAGCCTTCCAGCCGGGTGCCCTGCCTCCCTCTCTGGATAAGCAAGCAGAACTTGAGCTCGCTGAGGAACAGCGCTTGCAGTTGGAGACCTTGCCTTCTTCCACGCTTGCTGGCACTGCGCCCATGTGTGAGCAGACTTTTTCAGTGGAACAGCTTGCTGCCTCTGCCCTGAGTCAGCTTTCACTTAGCCCCAGGGCTGCGGAGTTCTCTGACCCTCCCCCCCCCAGCCAGCAGACTCTTCGGTCGGCAGCAATTGTGGCTCTGCCTTGAGCCACATGGAGACCCAGGAGTTCTCGTAACTCCTGCAGGGGCCCTCTGGCCAGTAGACTTCACAATCAGTGGCCGTTGTGTCCCCTGCCACTGGTCCTCTGGAAGCCCCCCTCTCCAATCCCACCTCGGCTGATCAGACATTTTAGGCTGCAACAACTCCTTCGCCTGGCATGGTGACAGACCCTTTGCTGTCACAAGCGGCCACCCCATCACCCACGAACATGCATTGTTCGACAAGCTTTTGGGTCTGACTGATGCTCTCGTGAGTTCAGAGTCTTTGGACCTTGACACCGAGGAGGAGGAGGATGAGCTCCAGCAGTCAGATTTGCCTGTTAGCAGGCCCCAGCCACCATCGACTTGTCGCCCATCAGGCCGCTAGCCCGCTGAGGTGCCAAGCGCAGTGCTGGCCATGGGGTTTATTACACACAGGCACTTGGAACAAGCTTCCAAACCTCTGGATACCACTCCAGCTGTGCCAAAGGGTTTTGAACATGTCAAAGCTCTCATTCAGAGCCTGGTGGGAGACCAAGCTGTGATTCCACCCAAGGAGGAGAGATGCAGGGCTGTTGCGATGTCTTGCCAGGGTTTGTCCCTGGATGATATGTGTTATAAGACCCTTATCACCTGGATCAGACCACGCCTACATGTCCTTCCACTCGCATACAGTCCTCAGTGCCGTGACGCCCTAGGAAGAGTGGGCAGCAATCCGAGAAGGGTAAGCACTTCATCAAAGCCAAGAAGTCAGGTAAGCCTCAGGGCGGTGGCCTTTCCACCTTTTTCGCACAATGGCTGTCCATTACAGTCTTCAGCTGGAGCAGACCTTTGTCTTTCTCGGCATCCAGTTTGACCTGGTTGGCTAGATCTGTCATCCGCACGCACGCGAGGCATGTCCCCCAGATATCAAAATGTTCTGGCCGACCAGGTCAGCTGGTAGGAATGGAGGGGTCGCCCCCTCGCAGGTGGTTCAGGGCAGGTGGACCAGATGGGGAACTCCACATGTGGATCTGTTTGGAACAAGTGGGAAGGCAAAACCACTGGCATACATCTTGCCACTCCCGGACCCCCAAGCCCTAGCAGTGGAAGCTCTAGCCATGGACAGTAGTAACCTTTGGGTGTACACCTTTCCACCTCTGCAGATCATCCCGAGGGTACTGTAGAAGGTTTTGTCACACAACTGCAATTTGATCCTGGTTGCTCCTTTGATATCTTTGTGCATTAAGCAGACGATCATTAAGTCCTACAAGACCACAGTGCAGAGGCCCCATGCCTTAGAGCTTGTCTCAGCCTGAGCTCACAAGGTGTGAGCCTTCAATGCCCCCTGAGGAATTTTTTTTTTTTTTTTTTTCTCGTCAGAATTGACACACAATGTAAAGCGTACACCACCCTTTATGTCAAACCTACAGATACTCATACGTATCTGCATTACAGGTCAGCCCACCCCAAACATTCTAAGGTGGGTGGACCATTTAGCCAGCTGCTCAGAATCAAACGGATCTGTAGTAAGACCATTGATTATGAGGAAAATTCTAAGAAAGTCCTCCAATATTATGAGCTTAGGGATTATCCCACTCAAATTCTGACTGATGCGAAAACAAAAGTGGACTCAGTAAACAGGTCCACAATTTTGGCTCCCAAGCCAACCACCGAGACCGACCAAGAAAAGCTTTTCTTGATCACAATGTTCAACCCCTCACTTCCACCTATAAAACAGATCATCCAAAGCCACTGGAGAACACTTGAGGCCTCGCTGCATGCAGAAGCCTTAATCGACAAGGAAGTGATAGTGGGTTTCAGAAGGGCAGACAGTTTGAAAGACATACTGGTCCATAGCAGGATCAGATATCACACAGACACACAGCTGAATCCAGCTGTATGTGGAAAGAGACACAGTAACGAATGCAGTCGAGCTGATTGCAAATACTGTATCTGTCTGGACACTTCAGGCAGAGTAACCAGTACACAAACTGGGCGGACATACCATGTCCCCAAGGGAGGTTGCTGTGAAAGTTCCAATCTAGTGTACCTACTTACCTGTGTCACATGCAACAAACAATATGTGGGGCAAATGATACGCCCACTCAAAGACAGATTGCGGGAACACTTTCGTTACATCAGTAACAAAGTCATTGCACAGCCACTGGGCAGACATTTTGCCCAAAATGACCACCAGGGTCTTGCTCTAAAAGTGCACATTTTAGAGTATATCCGCACTCCCCCCCCCCCCCCCCCCCCCCCCCCCCCCCCCCCCGTCTAGAACGCACCAGACAGTTGCGTCTAGACAGGGAAAGACATTGGATGCACCAATTGCGCTCCATTGAACCTTTCGGTCTCAACATCATGGGGAGATGAGCTCTCTTGCTCGGTCTAATGCTAAAATTTTATGTTCAGAGTTCATCCCTCCATGAGATTCTGCTTTGGGTAGCATATTACCTATGCAACCCATAGGGAAACCGCACACACGTACCCACACTGTGTTCTCACACACAGTCCCAAGCTCCTGTGTTCAGGGCTTTGTGGTACGGTAGTACCACCACCTAGATGTCTGATTAATTACACTTGCTGACCCCCAGCATTGTTTTTACAGCAGTCCTTATTTTATTGGCCTGCCGGGATTCAAATTCTTTTGAATCTAATTCACCTTGACAATAACGTCTTGGTAGAACCGAGATTCTGTGTTACGCAATCACAATAACGTGTTTTACGTGACAACAGAAAGTTACCCCTCGGCATATAAATCAGACGTAACGTCAGTTAGCCCACAGTTCCTGACGAGTTGTGAAACACAACGAAACCGGTCGAACTTCTTCTACTTCTAGCTATTGTGACCCTTGCTCGATCCTTAGAAAATATAGCTCCCTGAGGAATGTCGCGGTTGTCGACATTTTGTGGGCCCTAATTGTCTACAACTTTCGCAGACCGCTACTTGTGAGACTTGATAGTGCTAGGGGAGGGCATGTATGTCTTTGTGGGCATAACAGGTGTTCCTGATACCTATCTGTTAGGTTTCCAAGTCCTATTAAGGCAGCCATCATGCTCCAGTTCATGGGGCCCTTGTGGTTTAGAATCAGTGCAGTCTCTAGGTCAGTGCACTTCTTAGTGGGCCTCTTATTTGTTAAATTGATCTAATATCACACTTGTATCAGCAATCGTCCCTGCTGTCCTGGCCTAGATAGAGCCAGTTGACCCAGGTGGTCGCTGTCCCACGGAACCATATACCAGCCTCCCGGCGCCCTCCAATTTCACGACTTGGTCCTGTTAGATCTCCAGGTCCAGAGGAGTAAACAGACAGTGTCTACCCACGTGGTAGACAGGTATTATCTTGGCGAGGGAGTTCCAGGGGGAGGGGTGGCAGTGCGGTCCCAAGCGCGTTGGTAAGGAGGGTTTCCAGGCTTCAGCCGGGATTGTGATATTGGCAGTCTCAAGTGCAAATACCTCTGAAGCTTTCCCTTCAGATGTTGCCTCCTCACACGGACCAATGGTTCCCCACCAGACTTGGTCCCAAGGGTCCTAATGTGGTCAGTATGCCAGTAACATTACACCCTCCACCTTTGCATCTGTATATCGGCAATGGTGGTCAAGAGGTAGTGTACTAATATGTCAATTTTTTTAGTAATTTTGATATTAGCAAGTACAATTACCTCTCGACCACCAGAGAAGCCCACCCAACCACCCTGCTTCCTTTCTCACAGCTGACATCAACTGACCACTCTCCCAAAGAGGAAGGACGATTGGGGAGCATGCACACCAGGAGTCACCACCAGATTTATAGGAACCGAGAGATGGCACTATAGGACCATCAGGTTTTTGTAACAATCAAGTGAGTGAATTCAACTTGATTTTCCTAGGCATTGTGCCCAGACACAGTGGTCTAGGCAGTGGTTGTCAATAAGTAAGTGTACTAACGTACTAATACTGGAATTACTAAAAATTTCACTAATTTGACACCAAAAAGGATGGATAAATTTCTGAAATATGTAATGGGGAACAGAGCCCCACATATTGAAATGCACCCACACACACCCACACACACCCACACACACACACACACACACACACGTAAAAATGAAAAGACACCTTAATAGTCCAAGAAATTTGTCATACTTTAGAATTTGCAGATTTATTGTAGGTCAAAAATGATCAATGACATAAGATTGTGAAAGTCAAGGTATGATAACTTTTGACAGAGTTTCAAAGTTGTTGCTTCAGGCTTGCTTAGACATGCTGAAAAGAAGGTTTGCCTAGGTAGCACGATTGAGTAGTCACCATATATGTTTGGGGTGTAAGTAATTCCTGAAGACATGGTGTTGTGTTTGTGTATTGACTTCTTTTCCTGTCCTGCGTTACTGTATAGAATCTTTAGTAGGGACCAGAGGTTTCCTATTACATGGTTTTAACAAGTTTGGACAAATATTTGCCTTTCATTAATTCAATCTGTTTGGTTTCAAGACCTCAAATGCTTGCTGTGTAAACATGGTTGGCTACCGTTTACCTTGTCAGGCGACTACACAAGTCAATTTTAGGCCAAGATATTTAACCATGAAATCTGAGATCCAAATTCTTTCTGGTTCATAATGCATTACTTAAACCCCCTAGGGTACTGCCTATTTCTGTGAGGGAGTGTATTGTTGAAAAGGTTGGTCGTTTCATGGAGGTTACACATTGACAAACTTGGTTCAGCTTGCAATGAGAGTCATATGATAAGCATTGACATTAAGCCACTTTAAAATCTAATAACAGAACGTAGTCATAAAGTATCTTTCAGTGACATATACCAGATCTAATTCAAGTGGAGATAAAATTTCTGGTGAACCTTTTATTTAGATGTTGAATGGTCAAATTTTATTTAAAGGATGGAAAGTTGTTGAAAAATAGTTGACATAGTTCGAACTCTGCTTTTCAAGCCGAAGAGTTCCAGTTCAGCTGGTGGGGAAAAGATCACCCAGTTAGGTAGTGCAGCCCATATGATAATAAAGAAACCAGTTCTGCTCTGGTTGCCGTTTCATCAAATCTTATAATCCATTTGTCAAATTTGATGTCTGAGATCTTTGGCTACTTAATTGATAACCAGTGGCCATATTCACAGAGTTTAATCTGATCCAAAATTTGATTCTGCCTACCTATTGAATCATTGGTATAATATTTTATTGAAACGTGGGATTAAATAATCTGTGTTCTTGGCTATAATGTGAACTTTGGGGTTAATCAGTTGTCATGTGTTCTGCCAAGCTATTGAGCTATTGCACTCCAGGGCTCCATAAGTTTGGCCAAAACCACCACAAGGGGGCACTGGGGTCCTGCAAGACGACACAACAGTGTTACTTGTAACAAGATTAGTTGTATGGATACCATACATTCCAGTGCGCTAAAATTAATTGTGCAAGAAGCAACAGGAAACTGAGAATTGACTGTCCAAGAAAGAGAAGGGCATGGGCAAAACCACAAGAACTGAATCCAGATGATCGTCAACCAGTTGTCTGTGACCAACTTACAACAATCTAAATATATTACAATAAAATTCATGAATAATATCATACATGCCAGCACATCAGAGCATATATTTGTGATGAATAGTCATATTTTTGTCCCTCCCCTTGGTGGGAGGCATTATGATTTTGGGTTGTCCGTTTGTTCATCCTGGGTTACTATGACCTATTTAGTGATGAGCATGTGCATAGCAAAGTCATATATCCAGTGTGAAAATGCATTTTTTTTCTTTTCATTTTCACCTAGTTTTGTGAACACAGCCTTGGAAGATATTGTAACATCATAATGTCATTGAGTACCTGTTAATATTCTTGATCTACCTGTGCTTTTTACCTGTTGTAACCTTCTTGTAATAAAATATCTTTTGTGTACATAATTAAACAAATTTTGATCAAATTTGAACAATTTTAATTGAGTTTTGTGACTGAGTTGGACTAATCAAATTTTTGGGTGCCACATTCCATACATGTTATCCTGACCAGTTTACCAAGTGCATCATTCTCATGATATGCCTATCTTACAAACCTGTTACCCTTATGTTCAAAGTGCCTGGACATGATTTGATTTTAGGTAGACCAAACAAGATACCACAGATTGAGGGTTGTAAAGAAGGAATTCTATGCAGAAATGTGCACATTTGAATTTATTATTATCATAATTTTTATTTTGTTTTCAAATCTAAAACCTAATTACTATACCTTTTGTGGGAAATGAGCTCATTTTCATGTTGGGATTTCAGTGCCACCCAGAGGTGCCCCTGGCAGAAAGTTTTGAAGTGACAATTTCAGCAGGTTGTTCAATGGATTTGTTTTTTTTTGCAGATAATCAACTGGAACCAAAAAAAAAGCCTTGTCAACAGGTGTAGTTGGCCAGTGATAGCTGTCATGCCTGCAGGTATGTTCAAACCCTAACATTAGCAAACCTAAAGTACAAGTGAGAAGGAGGCTAAGGCACCTCATCCCAGGGCATTGAGGCCAGCGGGTTCTAAAGTGTTAACCTTGTAGATCGGGTGTCTTTCCCTTTTCCTTCAAAAAAGGTGGTTGATTCTAAGTTAGGGCTTCTGTCTATTAGTTCTAATACTCGGGCAGAAAGAATATCCCTGGTGCTGTGATTACAGGTTTTCCAATGTTTGCTGAGGGGGATGGCTTTATGAAGACCAGTGTTCTGCTTGTGTTCTAAATATCTGTCCCTAATCCTCCTTTTAGTTTCACCGATATATTGAGGGCTTCATTTGAGGCAAATGAGTGCGTAGGGTTTTGGCATCTTGGGAAGCTGAAAACGCGTTGTTCCATAAAAGTGCGTTTGCATTCTGGTGAAAGTTGTAAAATGCGCCACCAGTGGAAAGTGATTTTTTTGGTATCTGGGTTCCTTGGGTTAAAATCATGTGTCAATGAAAGTGGAGGGGTCACTGGCAGTTAGTGGGACAGAGTTCTTCCCTGGTTTTGAGTATGGCTTTACGTCTGTTAGTGGATAAAGTGGACTTGGGGTAGCCTCTTTTTGCAATTTTCTTTTTTTTTTTTTTAGCATGTATTAACAGAGATACGGCTTCTCTCACCACGTCAGTCGATGGGCGGACCGTTTTTTCTTCCACACAGAGAAACTCTCTCCCTGCGTGTGACGTTGCTCACTTTTCGTTAGCAACATCAAAAGTTACACCCGAGTATAAAAACGCACGTCTCAACCGTCTTGACCAGTACCTGATGAGCCCCACTGGAGGCGAAACTGTTCGTACTACTGCTTTCAATAGTATTCTAATTTTCGGAAGCTGTCAGGCACTTGCCTGTGTTTCCTACAATTGATTTTTGCAAAATGTTCTGTCATGAGGTCGATGTGTCTGTCTCTGTCTTCGATGTTGGAGCAGATTTTAATTAATTAACACCTAAGAATTGACTGTAAGGTAGTGATCGTGTGACGTGTTGTTGGGGGTGGCAAGAGTCGTAATATAAATAGCTGTGTGTGTTGGTAGGCTTGCAGTATAGTGTGGTTTCTAGAAGATAGGCCATGGTGTCTACAAAAGTTTATTTTGGGATAAGAATATCCAAGTATGATGGTGGCAGGGTGTTGGTTATTAAGCCAATCTTTCCAATCTATAAGCCCTTGTTCGCCATGTGTCCATATGCTGAAGCAGTCGTCAATGTAGTGGCAGAAGACCAAAGGTTTGAAGTGGGAGTTTTTCAGCAGTTTGCATTCTAGGTTATGCATAAAAGATTGGCGTGAGCCAGTGCTACTATGGATTCCATAGCTGTACCTCCTATGTGGATATAGTGTTTGCCATTAAAATCAAAACATATTCCTGTGTAGGACTTTTTTAGGTGGGGCTCCGTAAGGAGACCCCCTCTCATGTACAATGTACATAGTAGACCTAAAAAGTTCAATATTTGAAAACCAGGAACTATTCCTGTCGTGTTAATAGTCCTGATTTGTGACAAGACTTTATTCTTAACATTTGATATCGGCAAAATAAACAAGACTGATACCTGAAGGGTTTAATAAGAGAAAATACTCTGTCACCACTGGTCACAATTGCTGAAAATGCCTAACTGTTAGCTGAAAAAGCCTAACTGTGAGAATATGTCATCCGGCGAACGTATGTATTCTGGTGCAAACAAGAAACAGATTTTAAAAAGGTGCAAGTTATTTTCTTTCATTTGTGCTCTTAATGGTAACACTGGTATTACTGCTCATTGCTGATGTAAAATGTAGATATTCTTTATCGATCTATGCACATTATCAGGACCTTTCTGTTAAAAGAAGTTCCGTATCTTGCTTGTATTCGTGGGTGAATGTGACCTCAATTCTGTGAACACCGAACTTTTGTCAGCTCAATGAGGCTCTCCGTAGGTTTTTGCATATCCAGACAGTTACCAGTCTGAACACGTCCAAAGATGCATCAGACGGAAAAAATCCATTGAGCATTCGTTACAGTGATCTAAAAAGTCCACGAGAAAATGTAATCAAGTTATCACTTCCCCTTACAAGTCTTGTGCAAGTACGCTGTTTTGGCGCAATAACAATATGTAAGTGCTTTAAAGTTGCATTCCGCGATATTTCATACACGTACCTATCCACGTAATTCATCACTAATCATGCGTCGAAGGACCGTTGTGCCTTGTTTTGGTCAATAAACATGATATTTTGGCGGCAAGAAAGAGTTTTTACATTCGACCATGCAAGTGTTGTTTATAACGGCATTCGGCCATGCACAACGGTTCTAGGGCAATTCCTCGCTGATGAGAGATATATTTAGAACCAGTTGGCTCTCGCCGGTCACGTGGCGTGCGCTATATTGCGAGAGCAAAGCACAATTGCATGCAGTCTCCACGTGCTTGCAGAGCCGTCTGCGGAGACAAAGTGAAACTGTGAAATACCACTATTTTGTTGGCCGTCAACGAGAATAGAATTTTTCATGTGATTAACCGTGCTTGATCATATTTTAATCATGCATGTTCGTATCGCAAGACTCAATGATAAATGGACGAGTTTGTACGCTCATCGGTGCCTATGTTGTTTGTTCAAGCCTACGGCCTTCGCATCGTTCGAACTTGAAGTTGAAGACGACGGCATGCAGTCTTATATAATGTTCCGGTGTCAATGACAATGTTTGACACATTTATTGACGCAAAACAGCAAATAAAGCTTTTATATATGGTGTTCATTTTGACGCTAAACTTGTGCATGTTTTTATAAATTCAAGTCGCGATCGTTTGCTATGGACTGTGTTTGTGGTATATATTTTGATAGACATATTTGTTTGCTTTAGATTACATAAGTGTGGAAAACGAGCAAATGAGAACACACATGGTCGCAAACAATAACACATGATTGTCATCTTCACCGTTCACTGCAAATACAGATTCAACTTGGAACATATTGACCTCAAATCTCAGGAAACTAAATTTTTATGCAGTGAAACAAACGTCGTTTCATATTTCAAGATTTGTCTATAATTTGGTATCAGCAGTTCTAGGATGCAGGTACCTCCGTTCCATTGGTTATTAATGTTACAGCAAAGATGGTAGAAAAAGCCCTCCTTCAGGGTCGGTAAGGGGTTTCTCGCACTGGCGTACTGCTTTTTTTTTTTTTTTTTTTAATTTATTTACCGTACTGGCGTACTGGAAGCCGTCTTGTTTTACATACTTCGTACTATCCAAAATTTTGAAAGATTTTTATTTTCCGTACTGCGTACTCTAGAAGAATAATTACCTGTACCAGCGTACCGACCCCCCCCCTTCTCCTTGGTTACAGTGAGCAAAAGACTATCTTCATGCTTATCTGCACAGAGAGAGAGAGAGAGAGAGAGAGAGAGAGAGAGAGAGAGAGAGAGAGAGAGAGAGAGAGAGAGAGAGAGAGAGAGAGAGAGAGAGAGAGAGAGAGAGAGAGAGAGAGAGAGAGAGAGAGAGAGAGAGAGAGAGAGAGAGAGAGAGAGAGAGAGAGAGAGAGAGAGAGAGAGAGAGAGAGAGAGAGAGAGAGAGAGTTTTCACCAGGATTCGTCGTGTTTCCTACCAAAAATTTTGTTTTAGGATGTTTGTTTTATTGACGATGCACTGCATTCGTAAGATCTTGTCAATATTATCGTCTGAATAATTTTCCTCGCGCTGTTCCTACCAACTGTACACTATAGTAGATTGTTCCAATGCAACTAAGCAATCATATATTTCGAGTTTGCGTCATGATATGATACATTTGAAATCCTCAGTATTTTTTTTTCATCGCAAATTACCAAAATAGAAATGCGAGATAAAAAACAAACAAAACAAAACAAATCAAAAACAAAACAAAGAAAAAACAAAACAAAAAAACAAGAAAAAACAAAAACAAAAACAAAACAAAACAAACAAACAACAAAAAAACAAACAACACACACACACACACACACACACACACAAAACCCCACAGCAGATCTAGAAAGGACCAGATGAAATTCTGAATTACTTGACTAAAATGATTTGTTTGGAAAAAATTGTTGATACCTTAAGTTTATGTACATCAACTTTTGTTCTGCATAGGCCTATGACTTACAAGAAAGAACGATAAATAATTCTGTGCTGGAAGCATGTGCAAAAAAATGGGATGTTATTTAGTTGGACTTGTGTGTGCGTGTTTTCGGAGAATGTATACGGTTGCGACCGATAATAGCAGATAGATATGGCTGAAGCAGTGGCCGAAAGAGTGAGAGAATGAGGCTTCTTTGTATAATAAATTTTATGTTTCGAAACGTACAGTTCCTCATCAAATTTTCATGTCGCATGTGCCATTATACCGAACACAGTGTGACACCCGAGGACCCGTTCAGACCGTTGTGCAGTATACCGTTCTGTCAATGGTGACAACGTTCAAAGCTTGTTCTAATCCATTGCAAATGCATTTGGCTAGTGTGGTACACAGCAATGTGAAATTACAAGTACAATCCTTTCTAATTTTTCAAAATAAATTCGTTATATTGTGGTCGAGAAATGTTGGTAAAATTCTCTGTCGGACGAGGCTCTGAACAACGTATTGCAACTTCCCACACAAGTGGCATGCAGACAAATGTCTGAAGAAAGAAACTCACACATTATACCTTGCACAATCTTATAGAAATACAGAACTGATAAAGTCAAGTTCATGAGAAAATTTTATGGTGCCCCTAGGAAAATTGATGACGAATAGAATAACATAAATCTTTGACATCGTAGACAATAACAGCTTGATAAGTAGCGGAGGTCGCGGGCACGTCTTCCTCGCAATATGTGCAGTCAAGAGCTGCCGATGCAGACAAAATTTTATCTCGAAGTTAGCGGGAAACGTAGATAGTATGCCCATTTGTTTGTTGTTTTTTCTCTCTCTTTGTCTCTGAAGTTGCCGTTGTCTTTACTGATCTTAATTAACGGCACTTTTGTCCCATGAATTTGATTACCTAGCCACTCTCCCCCCCCCCCAAAAAAAGAAAAGAAAAAGAAAAGAAAACTTCATCAAGCTGGAGCGGTTATAATATGATAATGATATTCGGATTCAATCTCGATTGATTACAAACACGACTGATCAAGTATCCATGACGACTTGAATATAACGACTTCAAAGAAATGGGCGGCTCCTGTGATCTTTGATTTTTTTTTTTCCGGCACGTGCGACAACTGGGCACTGCTCTGAACATCAGACCTGTTCAGAATCAGAATGAATGTAGCGACATCATCATCACTTGGACGCCCAAGGCTGACCTTGTCCTTCTTTTACAACCCGCTATCGCTCCATATTTTCAACACCGATGGAAACTGTGTGTGTCTGTCTTATTTTGTCACGCGCGGCTGGGGCACGTTTCTTTTCGCTGTGAGTGGCGTAATTTTCTTGGTCGCACAAGCAGACGAAAAGCCGGCTCAGACGGAAAACATAAGATGTACGCATGCGCGAGATCTGTATGTAAATGACCCAAATGACGTTGTCGAGGAATTCCCTACCGCACTCTGTTTGAATATTGAAGTTCCATTAGTGGAACCCGAAGAAGACGTGAGGATTACTCGGTAGTTTCACAAGTAAGTGTGTGTTTTTCATATTTCGTTGTTTTATATTGTGTATTTTACACGAGCGAAGATGTGTTTGTATAAAATTTGACAGGTTCCCTGCCACTAGCGGTGTCATAGCATCAATGTGGTATCCACGTGGTCATTGCCATGTCGACCATCACATGGACATTAATAAAAAAGTCATTATGGCAATGTCGCTCATCACGAACACATGCTTTTGAATATCAATGCATTGCTCACAAATTAAACTTGATGTGTGTTTTGAAGTCTTATACTGAGTTGTTATTGTATGTCACTTGGTCTGCTTTATTGATTGCGTTCAATTGATTGTGGGATTCTGAGATGAATCAAGATCTAGGTCATGGATCCGAGCGAGAAGTGGATGTTTGTAAACATGGCCATGCTGAGACTGTCGACATTTTCAGTTCACGTTTTGAATGACCTATCACTCAGTGCTGTACTCACTCAACCTTGCGCTCGATAAGGCCACTTTGTTTGATGCTAAAACTATTTTTTCTTCGATTGATATACTGTATAGGGAAACTGTGTGCCAGAACAGTCACGGAGAGATGGGAAAAGTTGTGTTTTAATGGGAGGGAAAATGGCGTCAGTGAAAACTATTATTAAAGCAAAGCAAAACTTATATAATTTAAAAGTTGGTTTGATTCATTTACATGTTGAGCTTTAGATTTGTCACATCATAATCATTCATAACTTGCCTTTTTTGAACGATCTGAATAGAGGTTGAAATGTATGGATGTATGTATGTATGTATATATATGTATGTATGTATGTATGTATATATATATATATATATATATATATATATATATATATATATGCATATTTTAAGTGTGATTAAAACCCCATCTTCTGCTGGGATTTTGGTGTGATTTTTACCTCAGCTGACTTGTCAGTCAGCTGACGTTTTTTGAGGGTCCATCGTCCATCGTCCGTCCGTCGTCCACAATTCACATTTTCGACTTCTTCTCAAAAACAGTCAGCCAGATTCACTTCAAACTTGGTGGAGATGTGCTTTGGGTGGGTCTCTACTAAGTTTGTTCAAATGGTCACGGTCCAGTGATTTTTGGATTTTTAATGAATTTTTTTGTCCATTTTTGGGTAAATCTTAAAAAATCTTCTTCTCCGAAACCACTCACTCAATTGCTTTGATATCACACAGGAACACTCTCTGGGACACTTAGTTCTTAATTTGTTCACCAGGTGGCACTGCAATTTTTTCCTAATTTTTTATGAATTTTTGTGTGTTATAGCTATTTTCGACTTCTTCTCCAGAACCATCACTCAGATTAAGCTGAAACATGGTGGATATGTTCCTTGTAGAAGGGTCAAACAAAGTTGTTCACTATGTGGGAATGCTGCGGATTCCTGATTTTTAAGGATTTTTTCAATTCTGGTACTTGTCGGTCAATGCAGCTTTCCTATTGATTACTATGGAAGTCAATGGGCATTCTAATGCTAATTCACATTTTTCACTTCTTCTCCAAAACCGTCATCCAGATTAACTTCAAACTTGGTGGCAATGTACCTTGGGTGGGTTTCTACCAATTATGTTCACGTGGTCATGCTCCAGTGATTTTTGGATTTTTAGTGATTTTTTTTTTTTTTTTTTTTTTGGACAAATCTTAAAAAATCTTTTTCCCCGAAACTGCTTACCTAAATGCTTTGATGTCACACAGGAAGACATCTAGGGACTCCTTGTTGTTAATTTGTTCACCAGGTGGCGCTGCAGTTTTTTCCAATTTTTTTGTGAATTTTTGTGTGCTATAGTTATTTTCGACTTCTTCTCCAGAACCGTCGCTCAGATTAAGCTTACACTTGGTGGATATGTTCCTAATGGAAGGGCCAAACAAACTTGTTCACTGTGTGGAAATGCTGCGGATTCCTGATTTTTAATGATTTTTTCAAGTCAGCTCCTTTGGGGTAAATGCACCTTTCCTATTGATTACCATGTAAGTCAATGGGCATTCTAATGCTAATTTACATTTTCGAATCCTTATCCAAATCCATCATCCAGATTAACTTCAAACTTGGTGGCGATGTACCTTGGGTGGGTGTCTACCAGGTTTGTTCCAATGGTCATGTTCCAATGAATTTTTGTGATTTTTTTTCAAAAATCACTACAAAAGTTTTAATAGGAAAACTTAACATAGGAATTTCTTGTAATGGTCGTAACTTTAATAATATTGACCAGATTTACTTCAAACTTGGTGGGGATGTGCCTTGGGTGGATATTTACCAAGTGTGTTCAAATGGTCAAGCTCTATTGATTTTTGGATTTTTGATGAATTTTGTTGTTTGGGGGGGGGGGCAAACCTTCAAAATTCTTCTCTGAAACTACTCACCCAATTGCTTTGATATCGTACATGGACACTCCCGGGAACACTTAGTTCCCAATTTGTTCACCAGGTGGCGCTGCAATTTTTTTTAATGAATTTTTTGTATGGATTTGCTATTTTTCAGTTGTTCTCAGAACCATCCCTCAGATTAAGCTGAAATGTGATGGATATATTGTTGTGGAAGGGTCAAACAGTTGTTTACTAGGTGGCACTGCTTTGGATTCCTGATTTTTAAGGATTTTCAATTCGGGTACTTATCGTTCAATGCAGCTTTCCTATTGATTACCATGTAAGTCAATGGGCATTCTAATGCTAATTCACAGGACAACTGACACGAAATTTACTGTTTACTTGATATCTTGAGATCTGTTTTGGGTTAGCTACACATGTTTACTATTTTGTATGAAGGTCATGCTGAGACAGTACATGAATGACCTTGACCTCGTTTGTGGGATCACAGTGCAACATACATGAATTTTTACTCTTCATTATAACTTGAGAATTACTTGAACTTTGATGTTGCACGTGTGGGTGTTCTTCTATGAAGGTCAGACTTACTCAGAACATGGTGTCCTCGATCCTTTCCAAAGTTCATAGAGCTGCAAGTGTGATGAATGTCAAGATCAGCTGAGGCACGGGCTGTTCACACAGACCTCTTGTTTAAGGTCCATCTTCCTGCATACCCTTGGAATGGAAAATGACAACCTGTATGTATCAGATGTACAGGGTGGCCTTTTACAGATCAAGGGTACAAACTAAACCAGAGGAGAAGCACTTCCAGTGATGAGGGGGCTAACAATTCTGTTTCTATTTTGCACCACCTGATTAAAGTGTACTGGAGCTCAAATGAAATAATACAGTGAAAACTCAAAGTGACACTCAGTTATCTGACATATTCATTATAATGACACAAATTTGAAGGGACTGAAGTTGTTGTTCCTTTGTTTTTTGACTCATTAATCTGAAATATTCAGATATCTGACTCATTTTCTTGGAAAAAAATAGTGTCATTCTTACAAGTTTTCATTGTGCCTGCTATGTGTGGACCCTGACAAACATTAAAAATGTAGCAATCAATAAAGCAGACTTAGTGACATACAATAACAACTCAGTATAAGACTTCAAAACACACATCAAGTTTAATTTGCGAGCAATGCGCCGATATTCAAAAGCATGTGCTGATGGTGAATGACATCGCCATAATGTTCATGTGATGGTCAACATGGCAATGACCGCGTAGATACCACATTGATGCTATGACACCGCAAGTGGCAGAGAACCTGTCAAAATTTATACAAACACATCTTCGCTCGTGTAATATGTACAAGGTAAAACAATGAAATATGAAAAACATGCACTTACTTGTGAAACTACTGAGTAATCCTCAGGTATTCTTCTAGTTCCACCTCTTCGCTGGCTTCAGCAACAGGTCTTTTCATACGTGACTGTGGCTGCTTTACATATGTCATAACACATTATGCGTGCGCATAAACGATCTCCAAAATACGCTCACTCCCACCCTAGAAATAAATTTTTGTTTGATCATACACAAACCTACATGTATTGAAATGTTAACAAAATATTCATATTAACGTAGCGATCTAGTGAACAACATAAAAATCAACTATGTTTCACTTTTTACATTTTCTGGTCTGTTAACAAGTTTACTTTAAGTTCCGCATTGTTTCGTTGCTAAATACTTTTTACATTGACGTTAAACTCGTTGTTTTTCCTGACGGGGTGGTACCAAACTGGAGTGTAAACAAAGCTGCCACTGAACGTGCCGGTTTGTTGGGTCACGTGACCTGTGATGCGTCCACACTGATACATATCTAGCGAGGTCAGGGGGTCGAGGTCTGACTCCAACACAACTTCAGAGCGGTTCCTCCGTACCCATCAAAAGAAAAAGGAAAAAGGGTCGCAAAAGAAAAAAAATATATTGTACGAATGGACACGGATATCAGGACAAAACTTGCCGATAGTGACAAGGGCTCGTAATACCGAACGTGGCCTAAAGAGCCCAGGCCCCAGCTTTTAGTTTCAGCGGTTGTGCCATCCACACCCACCGGCACCGATTATGAATCGGACTGTCTCGATGACGACGACGGGAAAACTCATTTATCAGCAACGCATAAAAAAAATTGAAAGTTAACTGAAAAATGTATGCGTGCACTGGATATTTCCTTGGACAATGAAACAAGTGTGACCAGAGCCTCTGCCCCTGCCCCTGCTCCGTCCCCGTCCCCTCGTCTGCAGTAGCCTGCTCTTTGCGGTGGCATTTTGGCGAGTTACGGGAAGAAGTTGAGTATGTACACATAAAATGCTATGAGATGGGGCTGTGATCCAATCTTTTTATTTTATGACCGCAATTTATTTCACCATTTTCGGGTTTCATTGGGCTAAATGCACCGTTCGTCAACATTGAAGTTCGGTTTATTAGTTTCTTGGTTAGGGTTTCAAGTCTGTGAATATGAAACCCGTCCGCCAGCCTGAATGAAGCCTGTTTGGCTGGAACTTGTTGTAAACAAGCAAAACAACCTGTGAAAATCGCAGAACAGTGAGACATGTCGGGGTAATTTTAAAACAGATTCTTATTCATCGCTTGGTGTTTTCATGAAAAGTGCGATTCATTCGACCCTACTTGTATTGTACACTTCATCCCTCGCTATCGTCGACTTTCATGGCTGTTGCGGCAGCGGTTATCTTTGGCACATTTGCATAATTAGCTCTCTCAAGTTCTAGTACGCATGCTCGCTGGGTAACTCCGCCTACTTCCGCGAAAACGTCATATGGCGCTAAATTTCCACGAGGGTATTTAAAAGGACAGGAGACGTACCTCCTTATGAATATGTGATTTTTAGCTATAAATCACTATATTTTACATGTTTTGAACATTGATAGACAACTAGGGAGGTCGTACTTATCGCGGAAGTTCAAAAATAGAACCTGTCTCGAATAGTTTTGGCGGCATTGACCGACGAAGGTCAAAGATCATCAGACCGAGAGATATAGCCTGTTTTCTCGGGTTCACTTTTACGAAGGAACGGCCACTTCCAGCGAAATTGGGGAAAAATCCACTGGCTCGATTCTGTTCAGACTTGGCATGTATGATAAGTCATTTATTTTCTCTAAAAACGTGTTTTTGTTTGTTGATAACGGGAATAATTTTGTAGTTTCACCGTCATTCGCAGAGCTTTCACCCAAAGTACATGTACATGGCACAACTATAAATAGCTTTCGTGACCTAAACCAGGGCTCGTTTGCGTTATCGACAATACAAAACACGTTTTGATGGCCAAGAATCTACGCTAGCAGTAAAACGGACGGAAGTGGTCATCGGATAATCTGTTGACCTCCCAATTTCGCTGGAGTGGCTTTGGGTTGGCACAAACGATTGTCCGATTTTGTGGCTTCATAAAATAAATACTGTTGGATAGATTTTAATAAAGGTGGTATCTTCGTTTGCGCTAGACACTTAGCTTTTAGAAAAGGTATACTTTTATATGGCTTACTGTTGCCTATTTTTCACAATCGCGAGAAATGGTGAGCAATGTCCGTTCATATGCGTTCACTAGATCGCCACCTTAAGCCCGGTAAATTAAGGTCTTACAGATATTACTATAATAGCCATGATAATTTACTCGCAAATGTACCCAAATTTCATATACATGTATATGTATATTATACATGTAAACATATGTTCATGCCCTAATGAAAACAAAGGAAAAACAACAAAAAGCCCCACCTCCAGGCTTTAAGCCTTGTTTAACATTTGGGCAAGCGCCGTGGTTCTCATGGTTGGGTGCGAGTTTTTATTTAAATTAATTGTTAGGTGCTTTGCCAGAGCTGGTATAAATTGTCTGTAGGTTCAGTGCCATTCCATGCTGCTGCAGAGACTGCCGTCTAGGCCCTGTGGCGTGGCACAGCACCGCTGGCAGTAGTAATGCATAGTAGTGAGCATGCGCATACCAGTTTCCTACTCTGGTGTCCATGTATGATGGACGCGTTTTGTTGGAAGCTCCTGGTATTCTCTTACGTTTATTGTACTTTTGTGGCTTCTTCATGCACCATGAGATAGCTGATAGGTTAGAGGGAACTGGTCTTATCTCCGGCTTAGTTTGTTCAGGGATTGTGTAGTTGGTTAGACCCATGAACTTGGATGTGGAGTTGGATATTTCTCTGTAAGCCTTCAAACAGGAAGCTGAATTGTCTGTTAGTGTTACAAATGCATAAGCATCATTCAGGTCTTAAGTTTATATTGTTCAGAGACTTGATAACTGACTGAGCCAGTGTTGCGTTGTTGCAAGCCTCCACGGATATGACATCTACCAGGTAGAATTTTCCTGTGATGTTGGCAAATATGGGTAAAATGATAAAGAAATAGAAGCTATTCATAGTAACAGGGAGTTTGTGCTGCCACCTAGGCTGCAGCAAGGAACTTGACAGGAAGGAGGGACAGATTTATGTATTAAACAGTGCTAGATGAGCTCCTACTATAAAAATAAAAAATTGAAGGCAAAAAGCGAAAGGAAAGTCATTCACTATGCCGTGAAACCTCACTATACGAAATGTTCTTGGGACTGGACAATAGTGTTCAGTATAGAGAGGTGTTCAGTATTGGGAGGTGTGCTTATAATAAAATATACAATTGGGATCGAAAAAAAAAGTGTTCAGTATAAAGAGGTGTTCAGTATATGGAAGTGTTCGGTAAGGAAGGTTTCACTGTGTTTTGAAACATTCAAGGTATTAAGTCTGTTTAAGTATCATAACTCCTTCAAGTGCCCTCATCATTTTGAAAGCATAATTCCGTTGCTTGGCACCTGAGGTGACCAGAGTAGGTCTACAGTTAATACAGTTAAATATGAGTACCTCCTATTTGAAAGTTTGATTATGTTAAAATAGGCAGCAGCACCAGTTATGTAAAGCATTGAATTAGAGATCCTCATTTGAAGCTTTCAGAAATTTGTTCATTTTATAATATTGGGCCCATTTCATGTAAATTTTCTCACACAAAGTCAAATATCAGTTATGGTACACTTGCGTTCCAAACAATTGTGACATTATTAGCAGCCTTTAAACTTTTGTCATGGAACAAATTTAGAATTTCTTACTATGCTTCTCAAATTTAATGACATGAAAATTAATTATATTGTTCAAAGATGGCAGATGAAACCAAAGAAAAGGAAAACAGCTTACCTGTGATATTCAAAACGCTGAGATCACGCTCATCATGATCTAGTCTCATCCACCACAATGCACATTTTTTGTTACCGGATATTCTGTAGAACAGAATCCATGTGCTCTCCCAATAGTTTGCCAACATGAACGTGTCTAAAGTATGACTCGTCTTGTGGGATTGCGCCACCTTCACGCACCTTCACGGCAGCGCTTTGCTTAAAAAGGTCTCATTTTAGACAGTTGTGTAGAGGTATATCTGCCTCAAAACACATGGCAATGAAATCTTGAACTATTTCAATTCCCCTCCTTGCACTTACACAAGAAGCACTGATCGTTTATTGGAATGCCAATTTCCTTTTAGCTCAGCTGAGCATATGTGGTGGTTAGGCATCCGTTGTCCCTCCGTCGGTGTCCACAATTCACATTTTCGACTTGCGCTCCAAAACCTAATGTGAGCAAATGGCAGCCTAATTACATGTTCGTTAGGGCATGCTACCATGATATCTCCAGAATGCTTACATGTATTTTGTTCACATTTGCAGTATAATTATCTTGCATGACAATATGAAATGACTAGATTTTGGTGTCACGACCTAATTTGAGCAAATAGCAGCTTGATCAGATGTTCGTCACGATATTTCCAGAATGCCTCCATGTAGTATGTTCTGATTAAAGTTTGATAGGAATAATTAAGGGTCCAACCCATGGGGGAACCCTTTATGTTTTTGGGTTGTCTGTCCGTCCGGATGTGCACATTCTCGTCACCACGATATCTACAGAATGCCTCCATGTATTTTGCTCAAATTTGCAATATGCTTATCTTAACTGGCAAGGTGAACTGATTAGATTTTAGTGTCACCATGACCTAATTTGAGCAAATGGCAGACTCCTCAGTCAACACTTTGCGTTGAAGGTATGAGGTATGTCTAGTTTATTCTTTTTTTTTTGCCAAATCTTAAAAAAAACCCCAAACCACTTGGCTACTTGCTTCAAGATTGCTTCGGGAGACTTCTGGGGACCCTTAGACATTAGTATGTTGAACAGGTGGCTCTGTGATTTTTCAAATATTTTGCATATAAAAAAGTTTGTGTTTGCTATTTTCGACTTCTTCCCCAAACCCATCTGTCAATTTATGCTGAAACTTGGTGGAAATGTTCCTTGTAGAAGGGCCAAACAAAGTTGTTCACAAGGTGGCGTTGATGTGAATCCCTAATTTTTAGCGAATTTTTCATTTGGGGTACTTATCGCTTAATGCATACAGTGCTGTTGATAAACTATGTTTTAGTGAATGGGGATTGCAATGGGTAATTCACATTTATGACTTCTTCTCCAAAACCACTGTCCAGATTCACTTCATACTTAATGGGGGAGTACCCTGGGCGGGTCTCTACTAAGTTTGTTCATATGGTCATGCTCCAGTAATTTTTGGAGTTTTTGGTTCATTTTTTGCCAAATCTGAAAAAAATCTTCTCCAAAACCACTTGGCCAATTGATACAAAATTGCATAGGACCACTTGAGGGCAAGACAGCGGGAGTTACCCAGTACATGGGTGACTTTGACCTCCTTCTCAAGGTCACAGGGTCACTTCAGTGTATTTAACTCTACAGATAACTTGAGAACTATTTCAGTCTGAACTTTGATGTTTTACATGGTTATGATCCTCTTTGAGGGCCACATTCAGACAACACGACTTACCTTGACTTCATTTCCAAGGTCACAGGGCAACTGACTGAAATTTGCTGTTTACTTGATAACTTAAGATCCGTTTTGAGTTATGACCTTGATGTTGCACATGTAAATGTTTCTCTATGAAGGTCACGTTTAGGCAGTACATGAGTGACCATGACCTCATTTCTGCAGTCACAGTGCAGCATACATGAATTTTACCTTTCAGTGCTATAACTTGAGAACTACTTGAACTGGGATCTTGATGTTACACATGTCAGTGTTCTTCCATAAAGGCCAGACTTACTCAGTACATGGGTGACCTTGATCCTATCCCAAGTTCACAGAACCACAGTGTGATGAATGGCAGGGTCAGCTGAGCATGGGCTATTCACACAGCCCTCTTGTTATTTTATTGTTTTTTTGCAGCATTTTCAAGTGTCTGTTTGTTTTGTTTGTGTTTAAAACTTTGAACATGTCCCATCAGCATGTCTTTCTTCTCCCACATCAAACTATGTTTGCAAGAACGTCAGAATAGGAGCCCTCCATCAATGCAGAATGCTATTGGAAACTGATTTAATCTGACTTAAGGTGTAAGACAAAGGTTCCCTAGTTTTTCTTGACTGGTTGTTTTGTACCCAAACTGTCCACCATGATGGCTGGGTCATGCCATTAGGATGAGCAAGGAACAACAGCATTGCAATAAGATTACGGATGAAACCGGAAGTCTCTGATGCAAAAGTTGTGAACAATGGTCAAAGTGTTAGATACAACACTCAAAATAAAGACAGGTGTTGATCGTCAGGGATGTTGATTTTTTTGCATTAAGAGTGATTTTGGGCCATATTTGGGGGGTTTTGTTTTGTTTTTTGTTTTTGTTTGAAAATAGTGAAACCCCCAATAAAAATGATGATGCTGCTCGTTTTCCCCAAATGCGGAAATTACATGGCCCTAGAAAAAGCTCAAATTTGTGTTTTGCTGTCATAAATTCTGTTCGTTTTGCATGGTTGCTGGTCACGTTGAACAGGTGGTCGTTCATTAGTGGTAAATTATTAAAGAAAAAGAACCTTGGCAACCAAATTTGGTCATTCAAACCAGGTGGTCGCTCATAGGTGGGGTATTTTTGGGAGTACTGTTCACATATTTTTGAACAATCAACAATGTTTCTCTTCATTTCAGCAAGGCAATAAGATATAAATGGCAATTCTTTAGCATTCCCTGATACTTCTACTTTCTGCAGCAGTTTTGTTGTTATAATAGTCTTTATCTGTCTCCCATTGCAATTGTGATGCAGTGGTACCTGCTCTAAAGACCACCTCCAATTTTAGGCTGCATGTCAAGACTGCTCTTTCAAGACACTTTGCTATATTTCCTTGTTCAATATACCTTCAATTTAGGACCACCTGCAGTATGAGACTAATTTTTGTAGCCCATAGGGGTAGTCTCAAATAGCAGGCACCACTGTATAAGTTTGTACCCCATTGGTTTGTCCTTCGTCATTCTGCCCCTAAATGCTTGTCTTGGCCATATTTCTTATACTATTACACCAAAAAATACCAAACTTAATGCATGCACGATTCTTAGGGTAGCAGTGTGTTACGTGTCAACATTAGGCCACCTTGACGCTCGACCCCAACACAGAAAGTGCTTGTTCAGGCCATATTGACCATATTGTAAGAACAACAGGTATCACTGACCTGTGGTGGGCGAAGCACTGTGTATTGCTGCACAATGCCACTGCTCATTTTTCATCAAATGCTAACAATATGCACCATTCATGTTTCCTGTGGGCTTGCTATGAGGGCATATGGCACACAGAAGTCATGACTGATGAGCACTTTCCTTTTACCTTACACAACAAAAGCTGTTGATCTTACTGAAAAGCAACTGAAAATCAGGACAATTTTAAAAGGTCAGTATCATGATATCAAAACACATGCAAAGTTTCAGATATGTTGAAAATAAATGTCACATATAGGAAAGTGTTCCAATTTACAGAAACTGTTAGTAACTTGTGACTGTCAGTGGTGGATGCATGGTATCATGTTGCTATCACAATGTTCAGCGTAGGTGTGACTGGCAAGAAAGTAACATGCATGTCTTGTATTAGTGCCAAAGACATATCCCTCATGAAGGAAAGATTTTGTTTAAGGGATTAATACGGCCAACGAGGGGTTTGTGCCTGTACCCTGACCCGGCCACCAGCACAACACCCGAGTCAAAGGTTCCGGTGTTGCTCGGGTGTTGTGCTGGCGGCCGGGTCAGGGTACAGGCACAAACCCCGAGTTAAAGGTTTTAATCACTTTTCTATCATGATGAATCTCCTAAAAGACTAAAAAAAATCACACTCGCACAACAAAGATCTACATCAGGTCCAGGCCCATCAGTCTGTAGATGAAGATTATTGCCATCAAGCGGCTATTTTCGAAAGAACTGTCTCGCATAACAAGGACGCGGTGCTTGGCAACGTTACTTTTCATAGTTCCAGGATCGTGTCGATTTCACATGGGACATGTAAAAGTTAAGGATGTACTTCGTCACTATAGTACTTTATTATGAGCAGAGAATAAGGGGATTTCTACAAGAAGCACTGGAACATTTTATTGTGAACGAAATTAAAAGGAGAACATGACCATAATGTGACTTTTGAACACGATTTACAAGGTCAAGGCTATGGAATTATTGACATTTTCACACAGATGGCGCAGCAAGCATGGAAACATGGAAGTGGACTGCTTTACTCCCCAAGCAGTTTGCCTGTAGGTGGACTTTGCTGTACATTGTCCAGCACTATTGTTCAATTTTTGTCACTTGGACGCATAAATGGTTCCGCCTGTATGGATGGAGGGGCAGATGGATTCGTAGGAGCAGTGTGACTTGCCATGTCGGCTATGCATGACCACTCTGCCATAGAATCGCCATCGGCATCGAGTAGGCCTAGTAGTAAGACCAGGGACTAGTTGTCCTGTTCTCAAGTTCGTGTACATGCCCCCTAGTACTGTTACCAGTGTTGAGATTTTTTGATTGGTAGTTGTCGAATTCCAGTTCATTGATTATGGAGATAATGTAATCGCCCCCCTTAAAATGCACGATCTGGCCAACTTCATAGTGGAAAGGACCCAGAGCCAAGAGAAACCTCTCAGTAGCCATGTTGACGGAAACTGCCATAGACCCCCCCATATATGCAAAACACTTTGCAAAGATTATAAATTATGCTTATTTTATATAATTTTTACATGAATAAAGCCCAATTTAAAAAATAAAAGCTGTCATTACTCTCTATTTGAACAAATAGTTTGGGAGGTCGTAATAATCCTGAGAGGTCGTTGTGCTGGTATTACGACCTGGCAATACTGTGTTCCCATTGGACGGTCCTTGGTTACAGGGTAACATCATGATAGAATGTGGTCCTATTGCCTTGTGGTTTTGAAGGTTTGCATGGTCCATTGAGCTCCATGTTAAGATTGGAAGTTCGTTGATTATTGTGTTACTGTTACATGTGTTAAGATTTCCAGATAAATTTGGATGCATAGTTAATCATTTTTCTAATATCACACCAACACATGGACAAAAAATAATTGGTGACACAACATTAAATTGGCACTTCTGTCTTTTACAATGTCAGTTCTTTTCTTTATTATGACTAGGCTGAATGGCCATAAGTACAAGAGGCTAAAAGTCTGACCAGTTTCCATGACTAGTTCATCTCATCGGGGGCAGTTGGGAGTACTGCAGTGACCCTTTATATGCATCCTTGTCAGGTTACGCTCATTGCACGTAATGCACATGCATTGTGTGTACATGTGAGGCCTAATTGGCCATGAATGTTTATGTCGTCACAATCTATGTTTATCATAGATCGGTGTGTATTTGAAATTCGTGGATTCCCCAAATAAAGAAGTCGCGCTATGGATATAATCGAGATCAGTTAGTGCAATGTGGTTGGGCTGGGTTGAATCAGGACAATTGGTGTATGTATTGTGCTCCAGGATAGAGACTAAGAAATGTAAGGTTTACAGTTTCTTTGCATGTGTGGACATTTGCAGTTTCCATGTGTATGCAGGGTTCTCAGCCACTCAGGAAATCAGGGAAAACCTGGAAAATGAGTTTCCATTTTTCCAGTTAGGGAAAACTCAGGGAATTGTGGAAAAATAAAGAAAACTCACGGAAAATTCAGGGAATTTAGATTTTGGCAGTGAAGGGAAAAGTTATCATCAGACAATTTAATCTAGCATGGTCATCCTCTGTCCTGGGTAATATCCATTAAAGTCCTCACTTGTTAAACCAAGTGAAAACACAAGCATTGGAGTTATGAGTAGGTACATTAAATAATATTGCAATTTACGAAACAAAATGTGGAAGACCAACTATTTATGTACTCTTTATTTGAGACATACTCTCTATATTTTTAGGGATATCACTCTTATATTTGGCTTTTGTGCCATGGCACCCTTGTCATGAAATTTTTGAAACTTGTCAGGGAAATCTCAGGATAAACTCAGGGAATTTTACCTTCACAGAATGCTAGGAACCCTGGCATGAAATGTGGATATTAAGGAAAGGTAGAGACACCAAAAACCTTTCCATGGGCCATTTTGAGATTTTAATGATTTTTACAAGTTAGCTGTCTTTTCTATGTGTTGGCAAAATTTCCCCTGACCCCAAACAGTCCCTGACCATAACGATACCTGGACCCAACAGTCCCCACCCATTCACAGGCCAAGAGCAGCCATAGGCCGCCCCATGGATGCAAGGCAACATAGCAAGCCCCAATTGTTTTAATGAGCCTCCTGGAAAAGAGTCGAGTTGATCAAGCTGGGTACTATATTGTACTGGCTGCATATTGTACAAATGTCAGCTCAACTTAGCAAACAGTATTGTTTTAGTCTAATGATCAGCATTTTTAAAAGTATTTGAAGCTCCTTTTCTCAGAAAGGATAATAGGATGAAAACTCCACCTAAGAGTGGTTATTCTGAAAAAATGGTTGGCCGGAATTTGATCTGGTAAACGGCCTTTGATTTTGTAATATCTGAACAGCAAAACTGTACTAGCGATTTAAAAAAAATTTTGCTTCATTCTTTTTCTATGAAATGAAGAAAATGAACATTCTGGAATCAAAGGCAAAACTGAAATGTCAAACTTTGAGGATGGATGGCAGAAAAAATAAGCGAAACATAAAAAATGGCAGTATAATTTTTTGTGGCCAATATATCAGGGTTAGGATGCAAAAGTAATTATGATTTTATCACAAATAATTAGTGACTTTTTTCCACATTTATGAGGCCGATGGTTTATTCAACAATTCACATCACAGACACCCAAACACTGAAAATATCAATTCTTTGGAGCATGTCAATTACATACATATAGGAATTATTATCCTAATGCAAATACAATTTGAGCCATAATTTATTAAAATGCAATTTTTTTGTCTAAGCTGCCCTGAAGGATACACAAAATAGGCCATAAAATACAAAAAACTAAAAATAAGTCCTACAAAATGTATATTTTTGAAAAGTACAGAAGTGGAGAATTGTCTTTTGTCATTGTCAATTGTGTCACTTGTCCCCGGCCACCGAAGGTGGCATAGGGGGACATAGAATTAGTAGGGATGGGGCCGCTTCTGTGGAACCAGAGTCTATCAACAAATAGTGGGCATACCAATGGGAACAGATCCAGCCCGATATATTGCCAACCTTTATTTACATTATTATGAATCAAAATGGATGGAGGAATTGGCAAAAACAAACGTTACAGCTGCAAGAAGATCATATTCTCACACAAGAAGATTTATAGATGACCTGTGTGCTTTAAACAATGGATATGAAATCAAGGGAAATTGGAAAAAACATGTATCCCAAAGAACTAATATTAAATCTGGAAAATGAAAGTGATACAATAGCTACTTTCCTTGATCTGGATATAGAAATAAAGAACAACCAGCATGTAACAAAAATATTTGACAAGAGAGACCAGTTCAAATTTGACATTATCTCCTATCCTGACCTGACAGGAAGCATTCCAGAGAAACAAGCATATGGAGTTTGTATCAGACAAGTGATACGTATTGCTAGAAACACCACACTTTTTAGCGATTTTGTCAGTACTCAGAACTCTGTTGAAATGTTGTCCAGAGATATGACCAAATACCTAATAAATAAAACACTAACTCAAGAACATTAGTCAAACTGTGTCAAGAGAGAGCTTGAAATGACAAAGTGTAGTCCTCAAAGTGTTTAGAGTGGTAAGAGGGAAAGTACCCGGGGTAAAGTATACTTAACCCACCTAGAGAATTTTCTCTAGTCCGTCTTAAGTCGGAAAACCATGATCATACTCACTTTTTGCAGAATTTCTTCCTTTTCAATCTTCATCCAGTATAGTGCAAGAGGTGGCTTCCAGCTAATACCTTAGTACACTTTACCTCATAACACCTCTAGTCAACCTTATGGTGCTAAAAAATGTTTTACTATTTATCTGTTTATACCAGTGTCGGTATGGTGGAATAGTTTATGAAGCTTTTTAAGTTTCAAAGGAGATGTCCGTCTGTCCGGGAGCATATCTCTAGAACCCTATGAGATATAATAATGAAATTTATACCAGAGATGCATCATACCACAGGCGTGTGCCCTGTGTATTGTTTTGGACCTTGAAAACAGGGCCCAAGAACATATCCATTTTCATGTGTCCGGGAGCATATCTCCAGAACCCTGAGAGATAGAATAATTAAATTTATACCAGAGATGCATCATGCCAAGGGCATGTGGGCCATATATTGCTTTTGATCTTGACCTATTTTCAAGGTCACAGGGCCCAAGAACATATCATTTTTTGTGCATCCAGACATGCTGTATACATTGTATAGCTTTCTTCTGTATATTGTGGTGGGGGACAGATCACGGTGCACTTTTATTGAGTTTATACAGCAATTGCACAAAGTGAAGGCACAATTTTCCCTAATTTTTCAGTTTGCAATGGATTCAACTTTTATTTTATTTCATTCAAACTTTGAAATCCTTGTGGCAAAATAACTAAGAAGTGAATACAAAAAGTGGGTCTCATTTTTTTGCAAGTTTTGCTTTGTTTGGTTTTTAGGACTGTTTGATGTTGGAAGGTTGACATTTTGTGATGCACATATGTTTGCTAGATTGCTATGTTAAGTGAGGATTCCTCCAAAAATTTTTTCTTTTCAGCTGTGGAATATCAAAGGTGTGTTGTTACCTCTCTTCTCATTAGTTTTGTCTGATGGTGGTCTTCATATAGATAAGATGGACATTCATTTCATTTTATATGCAGCATTGCACTTGTTTGTTATACTTTTCTCATTTTTTTTCCTGCTTTTCAGATGAAAAAAGAACGATCAAGAGTAACATTTGCATTGGTTTATGCAAAGATTATTTGATCAGTTAATTATGTGTGCACTTGAAATGTTATATTGCTGTAGATTTCATTTTGACGCTATATAACAACAGACAACTATGAACGTGGAAAGTGAATTCATGACTGGAATTGAATTGTGTGTCTATTTTACATTAACATTCATTGCTGATGATCCCCTGTTGAACGGGAGAAGCAATTGCAGAGTTTCCTGACTTGAATCTTAATGCCCAGTTTGCTTTGATCAGCTGGAGCAATAACAGCCAAGACTTACCATCACGGGACACCAGAAGTTACCCACTCAAAGCCACTTGAATAACACATTGAACAAGTGCACATTTGATTTCTGTGGGAAGTGTCTTGTGTGTGGTTGTGGTTGGGATGATGTTACCACCCACAGTACTTATTGAAGTTGTGCAAAGGAACACTCAGCTTGCCGGCTGTCCTGCTCCAAAGAAACAGTTATTGGCGTGGTATGTACAATACCAGAATGCGTGCATGTATTCTTTGGGGTGGTCAGTCAAGTCAAGATTGTACCCTATGGTGACTTGCTTTGTGAAATTTAAATGAAGTTCATGGGGCCATTTTTACCAATGGTGTTGAAAATTGGCCTGTCATGGATGCCATGCATCATTGGCACTACCATTCAAGGGTTTTTTTGTTTTTTTTTTTGGCGAGGCAAGAGTGACCTCCTTTGATTGCCATTGGTGAGGATATAGGTGTGTAAACGTCTCTTGCTTATTGTGAAAGTTCGACTGTGTGTGCAGCTAATAGTGCATTTTGTTTGCAGGTAAACAAGCTGGCTGAAGGCTGGTCTGGACTTGTTGGCAGATAGTGATTGAAATCATCGCATCCAAAACCTGAACCATTGATTCGGCTGTCCAACAACAGTTACACACGCTATGGGTGTGCCAATGCACAGCAACAGGCTGTAACGGGATGAAAGTTGGAACTGGCAAAACGTGCTGGATTGAATGCAGTGCGTCTTCACCTTGTGACCACCCAAGTCATCAGGGCTGCCTCTTTGATGTTAGTATCAAGTTGGACCAGGTAATTCGTGCTCAAGGTATGTACTACGACTTGTTTCATGGTGACTTGTCAAGGATGTCCAGTGCACAATATATCCAGCATTTAGTGTAATGCAAACCTTGTACATGGAAATGAGTTTCACGTGTGGAGAACTGTATCTCTCTAATTTTTATGCTGAGACCTGAGGGCATAGTAAAGGGACAATACTTGACCCCAGAATTGAGGACAGCTTCCAAGTGCAGTATGAAGGTGTATTCTGTACTTTGCAGAATTTACAACTGCTTACCCTAACTGTCATCAGACTATTTTAGGGGGTTATTTGGGTGAAAATTGCATTCAGGTGCTTACCTTAAAATTAGGTTCAGCTGATAATGGTGCAGACATCAGAGGACTTGACTGAATATCAAATGTACTGTGAGTAGCTCTGTGCATCTCCTCTCTGGGATCTTGTTCATTCTGCTAATGAATGGAGAAGACAGCTTGCTTAATTGACAGTTTGTTGCAGTATGCTCTGTTCCAAAACTAGTTAATTTGAACATTGGGCAACTAGAGTGTCAGGTAAAGTGCTGTGAATTCATTTAATTTTGCTGTGTTTTTATTTTCGCTTATTTTGAAAATGCTTCAAAATGGTGAAAAATAAGAACCCTGTGAAAAAGATTTTTAACATGGCATCAATAGGAATTATAACAAAAACACTGAATTTAAAGTTTCAGTGAAAGGTCAAAAAAGCAAATACTGTGTAAATAATATATATATTCACAATAGCATTAAAACATTAGGAGCTGCAACTTTATTTTCCTGAAAGGTGTCAGAGTTGAGAGATGTTCAGGTCTTTAAAGTAGACACAGTTATATAATTTTCGTGTGTAAGAAAAGTTTTGGTTTGTGGTTGATATTAAACATGAAGGCATACACTAATAATTTAGTGCTATGTAATAGGTACACCTGTTGTAATTTGTAAAAGGTAGGCAGGTTTAAATATTGCCAGAATAAAATTTATGATTCAAGAAAATGTTTCCTTAGAGCACCAGCAGTACATGTACTGTGCAGGATACAAAACTTGTTACAGGTCTGAAAAGAATTATTATTGCTCACCACCACCACCAGAGAAGGGGCATATAGTAATGATGGCTTTTTCCCTGCGTCCATCCACTTTTCGTGTACAGGTTATAATTCGTTTGCCTTTCCACTTAGATTAATAAAACTGTATACACAGGTGCATCTGTGTAGGTCACTAGGCTGAGTATCTGGGTGACAGTGATATATTCTTGTCAAATCATGTCAGGGCTGTAATTCATTTTGCTGTGTGACTTAGATTAATGAAACTTTAGACACACATGCATCAACACATAAGGGTGTGTCATGTGTCAAAAGTAAGTCACTAGTTCAAGTAACTGGGTCACAGTGATATCGTATAAAGTCCTATAATTCCTTTACTATTTAACTTTTGTAGCTCAGGTGATCATATCACCTGAGCTTAAACCATAGTCTCAAAATCCGTCGTCCGTCGTAAACAATTTACATTTTCGACTTCTTGTCCAAAACTGCAGGCTAGATCTGCTTCAACCTTGGTGGAAATGTGCCTTGGGTTGGTCTCTACCAAGTTTGTTCAAATGGTCTCGGTCCAGTGATTTTTGGATTTTTAATGATTTTTACCTCAGCTGACTTGTCAGTCAGCTGAGGTTTTTTGAGGTTCCGTCGTCCGTCCGTCCGTCGTCCACAATTCACATTTTCGACTTCTTCTCAAAAACCTTCAGCCAGATTCACTTCAAACTTGGTGGAGATGTGCTTTGGGTGGGTCTCTACCAAGTTTGTCCAAATGGTCACGGTCCAGTGATTTTTGGATTTTTAATGAATTTTTTTGTTCTTTTTTGGGTAAATCTTAAAAAATCTTCTTCTCCGAAACCGCTCACCCAATTGCTTTGATATCACACAGGAACACTCCCTGGGACTCCTAGTTCTTAATTTGTTCACCAGGTGGCACTGCAATTTTTTCCTATTTTTTTATGAATTTTTGTGTGGTATAGCTATTTTGGACTTCTTCTCCAGTACTGTCACTCAGATTAAGCTGAAACATGGTGGATATGTTCCTTGTAGAAGGGTCAAACAAAGTTGTTCACTATGTGGGAATGCTGCGGATACCTGTTTTTTAACGATTTTTTCAATTCGGGTACTTATCGCTCAATGCAGCTTTCCTATTGATTACTATGGAAGTCAAAGAGCATTCTAATGCTAATTCACATTTTTGACTTCTTCTCCAAAACTGTCATCCAGATTAACTTCAAACTTGGTGGCAATGTACCTTGGGTGGGTTTCTACCAATTTTGTTCACGTGGTCATGCTCCAGTGATTTTTGGATTTTTAATGAATTTTTTTGTTGTTTTTTTTGGACAAATCTTAAAAAATCTTCTTCCCCGAAACTGCTTTCCCAAATGCTTTGATATCACACAAGAAGACATCTAGGGACTCCTTGTTGTTAATTTGTTCACCAGGTGGCGCTGCAGTTTTTTCTATTTTTTTTTTTTTTTGTGAATTTTTGTGTGTTATAGATATTTTCGACTTCTTCTCCAGAACCGTCACTCAGATTAAGCTCATAGAGCTGCAAGTGTGATGAATGTCAAGATCAGCTGAGGCATGGGCTGTTCACACAGCCCTCTTGTTTTGTTCTTTTTTGGGCAAATCTTTAAAAATCTTCTCTGAAAACGCTCACCCAATTGCTTTGATATCACACAGGAACACTCCCTGAGACTCCTAGTTCTTAATTTGTTCACCAGGTGGGGCTGCAATTTTTTTCTAATTTTTTTATGAATTTGTGTGTGGTATAGCTATTTTGGACTTCTTCTCCAGAACTGTCACTCAGATTAAGCTGAAACATGGTGGATATGTTCCTTGTAGAAGGGTCAGACAAAGTTGTACACTATGTGGGAATGCTGTAGATTCCTGATTTTTAATGATTTTTTCAATTCGGATACTTACCGGCCAATGCAGCTTTCCTATTGATTACTATGGAAGTCAATGAGCATTCTAATGCTAATTCACATTTTCGACTTCTTTGCCAAAACCGTCATGCAGATTAACTTCAAACTTGGTGGCAATGTACCTTGGGTGGGTTTCTGCCAGGTTCTTCAAGTGGTCATGCTCCAGTGATTTTTTGGATTTTTAATGAAATTTTTTGTTCTTTTTTTGGGCAAATCTTTAAAAATCTTCTCTGAAAACGCTCACCCAATTGCTTTAATATCACACAGGAACACTCCCTAGGACTTCTAGTTCTTAATTTGTTCATCGGGTGGCACTGCAATTTTTTTTCTAACTTTTTATGAATTTGTGTGTGGTATAGCTATTTTCTACTTCTTCTCCAGAACTGTCACTCAGATTAAGCTGAAACATGGTGGATATGTTCCTTGTAGAAGGGGCCAACAAAGTTGTACACTTTGTTGGAATCCTGCGGATTTCTGATTTTTAACGATTTTTTCAATTCGGGAGCTTGCCGGTCAACGCAGCTTTCCTATTGATTACTATGGAAGTAAATGAGCATTCTAATGCTAATTCACATTTTCGACTTCTTTGCCAAAACCGTCATCCAGATTAACTTCAAACTTGGTGGGGATGTACCATGGGTGCATTTTGGGTACTTGTTGGAAAATGCATATATTCTGACTATTTACTATGTAAAACAATTGGCCTCTGATACAGATTCACATTTTCAACTTCTCCGACGAAACCGCCAGCCAGATTTACTTCATACTTGCAGGCAATGTTACTGTAGTGGGTTTCCAGCAAGTTTGTTCAAACGGTCAACTTATGATTCACCTGAGCACAGGATCAGTCCTGATCCTCAAGTTTCATAAACTTCACACACACACACACACACACACACACACACACACACACACACACACACACAAATATGTTGACCTAAAGGTGTGTCATGAAACAAAAGTAGGTCACTAGGTCAATAATGTGGGTCAAGGTGATACAATCATGTAAAACTATACACTGCTATATAACACTTCATGTCTGAACTGTAATTCTGTTATCCTTAAAGTTAGACTAATGAAGCTTTACACACAGGTGTATTTAGACATAGGGATGTGCTATGAACCAAAAGTAGGTCGCCAGGTCAAGTTTCTGGGTCACAGTGACATATCCGTATAAAATGTTCAAACTATTATTCCTTTACTGTTTAACTTGGTTTCCTGAAAATTGACACACACATGTCTTGACCTTAAGGTGTGTCATAAAACAAAAATATGTCACTAGGTCAAGTATCTGGGTCTCAGCTTTTTGTGTGTGGGCTATAATTCACTGAATGAAACTTTACACACAGGTGCATCTAAACATAAAGGTGTGTCATGAACCAAAACTAAGTCACTAGGTCAAGTATCTGGGTCACAGTGACATATTATTGTAAAATCGTGTCCAGGTTATTATTCCTTTACTATTTAACTTAGTTTCATAAAACTTCATATTCACATATATGTTGACCTAAAGTTGTGTCATGAAAGAAAATTAGGTCACAAAGTCAAGTATCTGGGTTCCGCTATTCGTGTCCAGGCCATAATTTGCTAGTCCTTCATCTTAGAATCGTGAAACTTTACACACAGGTGCATCTGGCATAAGGATGTGTCATGTACCAAAAGTAGGTCACTAGATTAATAACTGAGTAAACAGTGACATATTCTTGTGAAATTGTTTCTGGGCTATAAGTCCTTTATTATTTTACTTAGATGAATGAAACGTTTCACACAGATTCATGTACAAGTAAGGGTGTGTCATGTACCAAAAAGATCACTAGGTCAAGTATCTGGGTCACAGTGACATATCCTTATAAAATTGCATCTTAGCTATAATTCCTTGACTCTTTAACTTAGTTTCATGAAACTTGACACACACCCATATCTTGACCTAAACGTTCGTCATGAAACAACAGTAGGTCTCTAGGTCAAGTAACTGGGTCATGGTGATACAATCTTGTAAAACTACATTATGCTTCATGTCCAGGCTGTAATTCTATTGTCTTTGAAGTTAGATTAATGACACTATACACAAAGGTGCATCTGGACATAAGGGTGTGTCATGTACCAAAAGTAAGTCACTAGGTCAAGTATTTTGGTCACAGTGACATATCTTTGTAAAATCGTGCCTTGGCTATTATTCCTTTACTATTGAACTTAGTTTCATGAAACTTCACACACACACATATCTTGAACTAAAGGTGTTTCATGAAAAAATAGGTCACTAGGTCAAGTATCTAGGTTACAGAGATACAATCATGTAAAACTACATAACACTTCATGTCTGAGCTGTAATTCTGTTGTCCTTCAATTTAGAATAATAAAACTTTACACTAAACAGAAGGGTGTGTCATGCATTGAAGTAGGTCGCTAGGTCAAGTGTCTGGGTCATGGTGATAGTTTATTTTTATTGACTAGAGTCATTCCAAAATGAGACCTGTGATTAGCTTAGTAGCAAGGTTATAAATGACATGCAGGGGGCATGGATCCAGCAATCTCTGATTGCCTGTTTATTTTAGTTAAAGACAAGTCTGTTCAGATGTGAACTTTTCCACAGTTAGGATATGACTCAATAACAGAACATAATTAAGTTAATTGTTTTAGCCATGCAAGCAAGCAGCATCTTTTTCTTGATTTTTAGCTCTGTTAACTTTTGAACAAGTATGTACATGGTACTTGCTTATTGGGAGACCTTTTTTCACAAGAATGCAGATAGCTTTGTAGATGTAAGGACAAATCTTTATTTCAAGTTGGTACATTCATAAAGATAAAACATTAGCCACAGTCTATTACAACACACTATTTACAAAAGAAATATATGAAATAAAACAAATCAGGACCAGCATTAATTGTGGTAGACCTGAAGTTCCATTGCTGTGGAGGGTCTGCACTTTTATTAGTTGCATGGTGTCCTTACATTTAGCTGCCCTCACCAAACTGTATATTTTTAGCTGTCAGGATCTGTAGATTACAAGTTTGTAAATGGTTTTGGTGACTATATACAATTTTACTAAGAAAAAGTTCCCATTCAGATTAATCTTTTAAAAAGAAAATTGACCTTGCAATATTTACAAGTTATTTGTGCTTATTGTAAACATGCTGGTAAATAAAACTTGACACTAACGTGCAGGGATTTTTTTTTTTTTTCTTTTTTTTTTTCGTTTTAGTCAATTTAAATAATTTGCATGTTATGATCTGAACTTGGACACATTGATTTTTTACAGTAACTTCATCCTAGAAACATAAAAATCAAATTCACAATTGCGTCAGTTTTGATATCTGGAGTCTTGCTGCTGAAACAATTCCCAGGAAAAAATTATGCTTCTCTAGGAATATGTTGCATGCGTAGTGAAAATTACAAGGACCATTAAACAGAGCAACCCAGTTTTCTATCTAGAGTGAAGGGCGGAAACCTCAGGTCAGTTTCTTCAAAAAGCATGGCCCTTTCATCGTAAAAATTTACTTGTAATGTAAGACCATCTGCCAGATGAGGCTCTTTGGGTGGCAGAAGGGGTGGCCCTCAATGGCAGGTACCACTGTAATCTGCAGTTTCTTTCCACATGTTAGCAAGACTTATCTGATGATGTTTTTGATATCAACACTTACTGTGGCCAATATCGAGAAAAAGGTGTTAACCCAAGCTTGGGGTGTAGAAAGTTTATCAAAATTTGATAACTAAGGTCCTTGCAATTCCTTTGTTGAATCATGTGGGAAGACAGACAGGTGCTTTCCTTGGGGATAGTCTTTAAATGGATTGAACATACAATTTAGATTTGGTGTACTAAAACATTTTTTCAGAGAAGGAATGAGGATGGAATTTAAAAGCCATACTTCCCTTGTCCAAGTAAGTTAAGTGATATTTTATCATGTAAATCTTAAAACAGATTTTTTTTTCTTAACTTCAAAGATGAGGGATAGAAAACTTTTCCCCCTTTGGCTTTGAATATGTGTTCTCATTGTCACAAGAACATTTCATGCTAATCCTTGCAGTGTAAAATTATTACAGGTTACTGAGTACGGGAAAAGAATCGAATGAGTGGAAAGCTTCTGTGTTATTGGCACTGAGACACAAGGCTAATGTACCAGTGACAAATCGTAGGATCAGGTGTCCGAGGTGTGCAGACAGATGCTTTGTTGTGGTCGAATGTATGGAGGATAACTTAGCAACATTAGAAGTCCTGCGCTTTCACATCCCTGAATGGCTTGACAGGGATTAAAAAGGGCTGAAGACAGCTATGAGAAGATATAGTTGTTGGTCTTTTCTGGTTCACAAAGGTATAAAATGAACGGGTCATCGTGGTTTTACTTGAGCATCTGTGATCATTTTAGTTTCTGAAATAATTAACAGCATCACATGAAACCAAGTCAGTGTAAAGCTTAGACAGGCAAATAAGAAGACTATGATAGGAGGGGAGATTATTACTGTGGAGTAAGCAATTACCACGCAGACAGAAATGTTGCAACCATGTGATGGTAACATCATGAATGTAAAGGTCCCAGGAGCCATTATGCAAAAAGTGAGAAATTCAATAGGGCATGATACAAGTTCCTTGTTGCCTTGTCGACTAATTCACCAGCCAAGCAAAGGATACAATTTGCCCGTCTTTGTGTGCAAATTTTGGAAAGTGATTCATCTTGATAAATGTTCAAGGTATCTTTGGTATAGAAAACCAATAATACACATGGCCTTACAACACCACATTATATTCATCAATAATGCTGCAAGAATAAACTTGCAAAATTAAATGACATGGGTGAGTTGGCTTGAAAGGACAGAAGCACCATATCAGAAGGTTGTTTTCATCTTTTTTCATAGTCTGTCTCATTTGCTTACCCCACCAAGTGGCAGTGACTGAATACAGGAGGTTTACCTCCTGACACCACTCGTAGTTTCATGGGAATTTAATGAAAATCATATGGGAAATATTTCCAAACAATGGTTTAGGTGAAGTACCAAGCAGTTCACCTGGTTCGGGGTAGTTCAGGTCACAATTAAGCCTTTAATTTACCTGCCATTAGCCCAGGGCAAGACGTCTTCTGCATCCTGTAAAGTTAATACAAATCAGCTGCTGACATGTACATGTATAAAGGTGCCAATATATAACCATTTAAAGGCTTTCACAAGGAAAGGTATGACACAGAGTGATTCTATAAAAAACACTGTTTACCAGATTTGTGCATTCTGCGGAATTGTGAAGGGCAAGATTCCAGGTCATTACAGTATGTAGCAACGAGCAGTATAAAATAGGTATGTTCTTGGTGTTCTTTGATCTTGGTCATGTAAGCCTTGGAACTTGCTCATGACATTTACAGCATGAAGGGTTCCAGGGAATAGTAATCAGTATGATTCTGTCTGATGTGTCCCAACATGGCCAGGGGAGTTTCAATTTTCAAGAGTAAGTAAATATTCTGTACATGCATGCATGCATCCGTCCATCCATCAGCGGCAGAAATGGCCGGTCGCCAAATGCGACCAAAAGTCCATTTGGGCGACCCAATTTAGTAAAAACCACGCGAAACAGTCGCCCAAATTTTTCAAGCTGGGCGACCAATATGTTATGATAATAAAATCAATTTAAAAGCTTGAAATTTGTGTTGTTTTCTCTTCGCAGCCTTGTTATGTCAAAATGTGCAATCGCACATGCAGTCACCGAGATGTTGACAGGCCATGACCTATTTTTATGATGAAGAAAAGGCACAACGTGAAACATTGTTTTTGATTGGTCAGACTGTCTTCTAACGGACCAATAAGATCACACGTACAATGTGACTGTAACATTGACCAGCGCGCTAGCAATTTCGGAGGCGTGGGTTTTTTTTTAAACCACCAAGTAGTAGTACTGGATCCAAAAGTAAAAGCACAAATAAGTTTGTGTTTAATTATAAGCCAAGAAGATTAAGATAACTGTGCCCCAGTGTCATGTTAATTATGAATATCGTAGCATAGTTTGTAGCAGCATACGCACTCGCCGCTCAAGTCCTAATCTGCAAGATAATCATGGCAACATCAACTTCAAGCAACATTTTCTGGTTATATAAATTTTAAGTCATTTTTGGTGACAAAATTGTGTCTTTCACTAGCCAAAAATATGTGGTAACTGTAAACAGTCATGCAAATATAGGTGCATTTCATTTTGTGATCCCGCTATTACCTATCGACGAATTTTCACCTCAACATGGACGATAATATTGTGCATCTATTATCTGTCAAACAGTAATGTCGTGTTTTCTTTTCGTGAGTTCTTTCATTTTAATCTATCAACATGACGAAAAATTTAAGTTACTCTATAACATTCAGTGAATATTATCATGTAATCTTGCATCTAAAAATTTTGACTGTCAGTGATAAATTCAGCCAATTCAATGACAGTAAGAAAAGTTGGAACTTTTTTAGGCTAATCTGTGAGATTTGGATGAAAAACAAATTGCAAACACTGAAACAACATCAATGCTCAAAATACCTGGCCAATATTGGGGTGGGGGGTGGGAGCTGGAGGGCGTTTGAGTTAGTTTGGCCCTGACCAGCATAAAATAATATCAGATTCAGGGCATGTAATTATAAGCTTTATGTTATGAGTTAAGCTGCAAGATCCAATCAGGCTTTTTTCCCTCCCCTCACTAATTATATCTTCTATTTGAAATTTTTTACTACTACATTGGGCCAAATAAAAAGCTTTTTTTTTATCTTAAAATTAATTCAGCAAGCTACAGTCCCTCTTTTTCTTACAAATCAATTAATCTTTTCATATTTGTAAGGTCATAATAAAACATTTCCTTGAGACTGTCTTTTCATATTTTACTGACTTTTGCAGGTATGAAGCAAAGCATGTAAGAAAAGTACAGCCTGCCTGGAAAACAGGCAGGCCATGGCTCCAGATCAGATCATTAAGGAATCGGCTATGTCATGCAAATGGCAAAAAATTTTGTGATTTAATGAGCCAAGTCAAGGCTAGATTTTCCACTCAAAACTCAACAGAATGCACCATTTGCATGCTCAAATTCAAAATTAGTCCGGGGGGGGGTGCCCCTGGACACCCCCCCCCCCCCCCCCAGCATAGCTACGTGCCCTTCGTGCGCTCGCTTTGGCCATTTGGGCCACTGAAAAAATTTATCTACTGGCCCAAAAAAATTTTTGGGCCACTTGGGCATCTCACTGAGTTTCTGGCCCTGATCCATCCATCCATCTGTCCAGGTTGACATGGCCATGACACTGTAGTCGTTTCAACTGAAGGGTCTTACAAAATTTTGCTTAGTGTTTTTTTGGATAGATTTACATTTACAGAATAAATAAGGTTAGAATCAGCAGTGCTGTTTTTATTACCCTGTATACAAATATTCCTGAGGTGTAAGTGTTGTTATTTCCATTGGAAATAACGTACAAAATTTTGCTTAGTGGTGTTTTTGTAGATTTACAAATCAGCAGTGCTGTTTTTATTACCCAGTATACAAGTATTCTTGAGGGGTAAGTGTTGCTATTTTCATTGGATTGCATGTAATAAAATATTCTAAAGTGATTGAGGAGCAGTGGTGGGGAGTGGGCAGTGAGCTTCTAGAAATCAGGTCACCTGACTGTATTTAGCTCACCCGACTTGTTATGCCTCCTTCTACCAGAGGAAGGGCACATTGCAATTGCTTTTTCTGCCTGTGAGTCTGCTATTCATGTCCGGGCTCGCATCCGGGCCCTGCTTCGCTTGTCCTTCAACTTAGATTAATGAAACTTGACACACAAGTGCATCGGGACATAAGGGTGTGACATATCATTGTAAAATCATATCCGTGGTATAATTTTTTAACTATCTCTAACTTAGTTTCATGAAACTTCACATACACATATATCTTGACCTTAAGGTATGTCATGTAACAAAAGTAGGTCCCTGGGTCAAGTATCTGGGTCACAGTGATACATTCATATAAAACTACATTACACTTCATGTCCAGGCAGTAATTCTGTTGTCCTTTGACTTAGAATCATGAAACTTTACACCCATATGTATCTAAACACAAGAATGTGTCCTGGGTAAAAGTATGTCACTAGGTCAAGTATCTGGGTCACAGTGACATCCTTGTAAATTTATGTTGGGGCTGTAATTCCATTAATCTCTAACTTAGTTTCATGAAACTTTACAACTGCATATATCTTGACCCAAAGGTGTGTCATGAAGTTAAACTAGGTCACTAGGTCAAATAGCTGGGTCACTGGTGTATCGTGTAATTCTGTTGTCCTTTGACTTAGAATCATGAAACTTTACACCCATGTGTATCTAAACAAGAATGTGTCCTGCGTAAAAGTACGTCCCTAGGTCAAGTATCTGGGTCACAGTGACATCATTGTAAATTTGTGTCGGGGATGTAATTCCATTAATCTGTAACTTAGTTTCATGAAACTTTACAGCTGCATATATCTTGACCCAAAGGTGTGTCATGAAGTTAAACTAGGTCAAATATCTGGGTCACTGGTGTATCGTGTCTTGACTGTAATTCCTTCACTCAGTAAGTCAGTGTCATGAAACATCATACACACAGGTATCTTGGCCCAAAGGTGTGTCATAGAACAAAAGAAGGTCACTAGGTCAAGTATGTGGGTCATGGTGAGGTCTTTATATAAAACTACAATACAGTGGTTCATGCCCGGGCTATAATTTGCTTGTTCTTCAACTCAGATTAATGAAACTTTACGAACAGGTGCGTCTGAACATAAGGGTATGTCATGCAACAAAAGTAGGTCACAAGGTCAAATATCTGGGTCCAACTGGTATATTCTGGTAAATCAATTTGGACTGTAATTCCTTTACTCATTAAGTTTAGTTTTGTGAAACATCATACACACACATCTTGACCCAAAGGTTTGTTGCATGGCAAAAGTAGGTCACAAGGGAAAGTTTCATGCATCTGTCCATCTGCTTTTCATGTTCAGGCTGTAATTTGCTTGTCCTTTTTAGATTAATGAAACTTTGCACACAGGTGCATCTTGGCATAAGGGTGTGTCATTTAAACAAAAGTAGGTCACCGTGACATATCTTTATAAAATTGTGTCTGGCTATAATTCCTCTATTATTTAGCTTAGTTTAATGAAATTTCACCTACATATAGATTTTGACCTAAAGGTGTGTCATGAAACAAAAGGAAGTCACTAGGTCAAGTATCTTGGTCATGGTGATAGCCTATATTTATTGACTAGAGTCATTTCAAAATGAGACCTGTGATCAGCAAGGTAATAAATGAGGTGAGAAGGGCATGGATCCAGCAACCTCTGATTGCATTTTAATGATAATAATCATTGGTAGTGCTGGGATCATTTCCATTTTTCATTATCGATTATTGGAAGTTGTTTTTAGTTTTTGTCGATAGTTGTATCGATTATTTCAAGACGTTGTATCACAATTCAAAATTTTGTCGGAGGTATTAAGGAAAGACATGGAAAATTCAATATTTAATACTACTTGGCCCCTAGCACGCCGTTGTTGGGCACACCCAACATGTGTTTGAACATTGCCACCATTGTGGATTTGAGCTGTGCGCAACACAATGCAGCATTGCATCGCAAGCCAACCTTCATCAGCTTTCTGCTGGCCTGCAATGACTATTTACCTGCAAGCATATGTGGTTTATCCCAACAAACTTCAATACTTACAGATGGCTATTCTGATTTTGCAGTTTAAAAAATTATATTCTTTGTTAAATGGATAAAAACAACTGTTAGTTTTTCCCGACATTTTGAATGATACAGCTACAAAAAATACCCCAAAACTTAGTGACTTTGCACCTTTGCGGTCACGATGTTTTGCACAGTCCGCCATTATGTTTTATACTGCTGGAATCATAAGATTTTTGTCTGTGTATGTGAGAAACTCTCTTATTGGCTAAGAAAAAATATTCCTGGGGTATCCCTCCAAAAATAGCCGAAAATGGGCATGGACACATCATTTTACCTCATTATAAATGTGCTATAATCACTGTGGAATGAAACTGGTTGTTTCGATGCCATGTGCAGGTCTCATGTCTGCAATGTTGGAAAAGAAGTATTCACACAAAGATTACTGCGCCAAGCTGCTACATTTTCACAAAAAGACTTCGGTCGCACAAATGTAGACACAGATAAAGGTAGGGGTAAAAATTCCTTTGCAGATTAGTCACCACAAGGTGTCTGCAGCAGATAAGTTGAGAGCTATAGAAGTTGATTAAACACAATGTGTTATCGAACACTATCGTTGTGATGTTTTGGGGGTAAATTTTGCAGTTTTATCATTCAAAATGTCCCAAAAAATGGGCAGTTGATTGATTTTTAAGGATTTAATAAGAATTTTTTTTTTACCTTGAAATAGAAATAGCCGTCGGTAAGTATTGAAGTTTGTGTACGATAAATGCACATGCTTGCAGGTAAATAAACATTGTAGTTCAGCAGAAAGCTGATGAAGGTTGATTTGCTATGCCATTTTGCTTTGTAAAAAAAAGGGACAGCACTTAAGATTTCTGTCTTGATGGATAGCATTGGATGGAAGTAAAAGAACTTCAAACACACAGACATGGGTACATGTTAGCCTTTATGCTATTGTTTCATGATGCAAACCATTCAATGAAACAGTGACATGATAAAGTCGATACCAGAATTAGGCAATTGATTATCAAGTTTGAGCTGCTGAACGACTATCTGATTTGTATTATCGTCCCAGCACTGATCATTGGACTGAACTTATGGTACAGGTGATGCCCTCTTGTCTGGCAGTCCATCTGCAATTACATTTGACTACGCCTGAGAAACCATTGACTAGATTCTATTCATACGAGATGGGAGTGTACCTTGGTTTCTTCCCAGTTTTGTTAAATGGTCATGCTCTGATAATACTGGGATTTTCACAGATTTGTTGATGTGGGGGGGGGGGGGGGGGATTTGTAAACCCTTACACTGCCTTGCTGATTACTTTAATTTGAAATTGCACTGTGACAATGCATCATAGTTGTAGACCATACTTTTTTCAACAGGTGGCACCGGGACAGTTTTTCTATGGGACAGTTTTTCTATTTTTATTTATTTTTTTTTTAATGAATATTGTGGGTTTTTTGCCATTTCTGACTTCTGCAGCACCAATTAGATTCTCTCCAAACTTGGAAATTAATGCTTGATTCAATCTCCACTAAGCTTGGTCATCACATGGTGCAGCTAACATCTCCTGATGTTAAACAAATATTGGAAATTACTAGGTACCAGTAAGAATACATGTACATGTTGGCCAGCAATGAAATTCTTCAGTTTTAAGCTCTGCTGACCATATGTTGCCGAGCTTATGTGATCACTCTTGACTGTCATCCATCTGTAACCTTTTGTGTGTGAATGTGATACAGTCAACAGTTGTCATGTTAGCCCTATATAACTTTCATCATATACATGTTGATAGTGGGGGTGCTACCTGTAGCATTATGTAATACAGTGAAAACTTGTTATAATGACACCATCTGTTCCCTAAAAAAGTGTCAGATAACTGAATATGTCAGATAAAGGAATCAAATAACAAAGAAAATGAAGTTCTTCCCATGAAAATCTGTGTCATTTTATCGAAAACGTCAGATATCTGAGCGTCGTTATAATGAGGTTTCACTGTATTTGGGTCATAATAGGAAAATTTCAAGAATGCTGCTTTTTGCAAGGTTTTTCATGAATTATCCTCAAACTTAGTGGGAATGTTGTTCAGACTAAAAGACAAAAAGGATCAAAATTTTATGGCACCCCCAACAGTATTATGGAAAATAAGGACCAAAAGGTGTTGACAACACACTGCATACATTACATTGAGATAGAATAAGGCTGATGATACCAATTACCACAAGTGTGTATCATATGTAGAAATTACAGGTTGCATAATATGGATGACCTTGACATACTTTCTCAAGGTGACAGAGGGAATACATATTAGGATAATGATTTTTTTTGTTATGGTTATTACATTTGAGCTTGTGCACATGTATCAATATACCAATACAGGAATATTATACAGACAAGTTTGATGTGTGAAGTCATAGTGGTGTGCCTGGTGGTATTAGGTGAAACTAGCCCCCTAAGTATTAAAAGTATGTTTAATACACCAAATCTGCTTTGGGCCAGTGGGGAAATTTTGTCCAATTTTGAATGACTTTGTCTTAATTTTCAAGGTAATCAGGGTCGTAGTAAAGGAAACTTAATTCTACATTTTGAGAAATAAGAAAGCTAGCAATACCAAATGTACCATAAATATATATAATATATTGAAGTTGGATATTGCATAACATGGATGATCTTGATACTTTATCAAGGTCATGAAGGGAATACATTTCAGGACATTTAATTCAATATATTGATAAAGAATAAGACAAATAATGCCAAATATATCACAAATGTATATCATATGGAAGTTTGATATTGCATAATATGGCTGAACTTGATTAATTTTTCAAGTTTGTGGATTTAATACATTTCAGAAAATGGACGTTTTGGTGGTGATGGTTAGCAAAGCATTAGGCCCATGGGCTCCTTGTGTAATTTTTTTGGAAAATCTGAAAATGTCTTCCATGAAACCACTTGGCTAGTTGCTTTAAAAGTACACTGGGACACTTCTGGCCACCTCAAAACCTCCTGCAGTAGGTGGTGCTGTAATTTTGTTTGTTTTTCTTATTAATGTTTATGTGTATTTGTAATTTATGATTGTGCTTCTCAGGTGAGAACACTGTCATTAGCCGTTTTTTTTTGGGGGGGGGAGCGTTTAAACAAAATTTTAAAATTAAATAATGGATTAACACGATCACATGTTAGCATGGTTGAAAGTCAACTTCTCTGAAACAACTTGGCCAATGTCTTTGAAATTGCAGATGCAAATTTCTTTGCACCATAAGACATTAATTTCTTCAGCAGATGGTGCTACAATTTTTAAGAACAAAAGTCAAATTTTTTGTGAGTTTTTGCAATTTTCAAATTTCTCCCAAACCACATGCTGTGTCCTCTTCGAATATAATGTAAATAAATTTTGGCTCAATTTGCACCAAATATGTACTTTTTGTGATGCTACTTTTATTTCTTGATTTTCAACAGTTTTTCATAGATATAATTGTTGATAAGAATTACATATTAGCTTTGGTAATAATTGTGATTATTGCGGAGCGTTGGCTGTTCACACAACCCACCTGTTTGTTTGAAATATTCATAAAATTCTTGGAAAATCCAAAATGGTATACTAACTCCTATATAAGAGACATTTTGCTGTTCTGTATTAAAAAGAAAAAACATAATTCAGTGGAGAAAAAAGTGCTTGATTGCTTCAGTAACATCAAATAACAATTCCCAGGTACAGTGTAATTCAACATGCCTCAAAACTGTCAAATATTAGGACATGTAGTGTATGACGGTAAGTTTAAATTAACAGAAAAACATGATGCCGAGATGCTGACAATGAAGTACATGTATTTTCTTAAATTGTCACATTTACTCAAATACACAAGCCCATTATCGGCTGGCTGTATGGTAGTTGAACATAAACTTGAGAGTGTACAATTAAATGCTGCTTGTATCATCACCACAGTGCTACTTCTAAAGTTACCCAAATTATACTACCTGTCAGCAATTTGATCTGTATCAAATCTGTCTACCATCAGACTATGGAATCATCTTCCCCTTTATAATACTTGCAGTTCATCTTCAGTTTTAACATTCAAATAAGATATAACCCCAACAGTTGTCTGCCACATAAAATATGCAGAACTTTCAAATTTTGGCAGTAGATTTATTTTAGTTCAGGTACATATCTTTGTCTAGACGCGAGTCTTTAATTTACACTTATCTAAGATTGGAGTTAAAAGACACCCCAAAAATGTTCCTGTGTTTCACTGAGTGAAGATACATGGCATTTCTTCTGTGCCTGTTCCGTATGTGCTGCAAAATTTCTCCTATTGCTTGCTCCATTTACGCTACAAACTGCACAGTATGGCTTTGCAGAAGGATCTCATGAGCAAAATATTGATTTTTTTTTTTTTCAGCCATTCAGGAATTTATATTTTCAACAGAGCATTTTGAAAGAAATGATGTGAGCTGATCCTTGAAATTATTCTTTAAAACTCATTCTAGAGATATATAGCTTAGGCATGGTTCATTGAAATTTTCTTTTTGACTAAGTCTGGTTACTCAGGTTCCTGGCAGCCAATGGTTCAGGGCTTTGCTTCCTTGGGGGGACCTCTGTTGACAGGCGAGCTCCCAATTGCCTTCAAAAGTCTAGCAGTGGCCAGTGACTACCTGTGTTTGTTTTCTCCCATGCAAGATTATGCTGAATGTAGTCATGTTTCCATTATTAATAATTAAACCCTATTTAAACTCCATGCCCCACTGTCTGTCTTGTTGAATGTAATCTTATATATTTTTCAATGTGTCAGTTAATGCTGTGCTATTTCTCCTATTTGACAAAAGGCATTCAAACTGCATCAAATACAATGTATACATAAACAAGAAGCCAATTGTTTTTGCCTTATTGTTTATGTATATTTGATGCAGTTTGCTACTAAAATTTGTTTGCACCAGAAAACTTTAAGTCCATTATTATATCCTGCCCACGAAGTGGGGGAGGGGGTTATATGGTAATGGGCACCGTCTGTGTGTTCTTCCAAAACAAATTTTGTCTGGGCCATATCTTCTAAACTATAAATGCTAGCCCTTTGAACTTTATAGAGTTGGTAGATCATAGGTAGTAGGTGTGCATAGGCACTGTTTTGTGTTCCTGATTGCTTACATTAATTAATTAATTAACCACAGTTGATTAGGCAACCTCCAGATCAGAAACGATTTTGTCCGGGCCATATCTTTGGAGCTATAAATGCTAGCCCTTTGAAATTTTCTTAGGTAGGAAGTGTGCATAAGATTAAATTGATTTGGCTGATTTCTTTCTTTTACTGATTAATTAATTAAGAAAGGTTGTTAAGCACCTCAAAATCACCTGCATCTGAAACAAATTTGTCTTGGCCATATCCTCTAAAATATAAATGCTAGCCCTTTGAAATTTATAGAGTTGGTAGATCATAGGTTGTAGGTGTGCATAGGCATTGTTTTGTGTGCTTGCATTGGTTAATTAACATTTCATTAGGCAACCTCCAGATCAGCAATGGTTTTGTCTGGGCCATATCTTTGGAACTATAAATGCTAGCCCTTTGAAATTTTCATGGTTGGTAGATTTTAGACAGGAGGCGTGCAAAGGATTAGATTTATTTGACTGATTTCTTTCTTTCATTATTTAATTAACAAAGATCATTGAGCACCTCAAAATCATCTGCATAATTTTGTGTGAGCAATATCTTCTAAAATATAAATGCTAGCCCTTTGATATATTTATAGGGATGGTACATCTAAGGTACTTGGTGTGCATAGGCATTGTTTTTTGTGCCAACTTACTTTCATTAATTAATTAATCAACAAAGTTCATTAAGCAACCTCCAGATCTGAAATAATTTTGTCCAAGTCATATCTGTGGAACTATAAATTCTAGCCTTTTGAAATTTTCTTGGTTGGTAGATTTCAATTAGCAGGTGAAGCATAAATTTGTTTGGCTGATTACTTTCTTTTACTTATTAATTAATTAACACAGATGGTAAAGCAGCTCAAAATCACCTGCATAGTTTGTCCACGCATTGTCTTGGAAAGTATAATAAATGACCCTTCAAAATTTGCAATGTGGGTACTTCTTATATTGAAGAAGTGCATGAATGTAGTCTTACATGGCTAATTATCCTCCATGATTAATTAAATAATTAACAAAGATCAGTAAGCTTCAAGATGACAGGGCCTTTCAAATAGAATTCTGTTCTATGCAATATATACAGAAGGATTTAATGGAAGTTCATTTAAGCATTGTCACAACTGGCTTCAAGGTAGATCATGTGTATTTACCAGCATGGCTATTGTGGGCGGGGGGATATGGCTAGCGTCAGCAGCTACTTGTCACTTCAGTGTACTTTCCTTTGGTGTTGTGCCTTCTCCCAAGCAGTCTTATATAAAGCAAGCACACAGTGACAAGCTTCACAGCTTGCTTGGACGATATGCGCCTTTGGTACACACAAAGTAAAAATGTATTTTCTAGTTAATGAAGAAGTAAAGATTATGACTCGTTGGTGCATTTGGCCCATGTGGTGAAATTCCAGAATCAATCATTGACTATTCTATATATGGACTGCCCTAAAGTTGTAAATTGTGGAGGGAGACAAAAAAACTTTTATTAATGTGAGACGAATGTCACAGAAATATTTGCACTGACTCATTTGATTTTCTTAAGTTCTGATGATGTGGCCATGTGGAATGTTGCTCTAGTTCCATTTCTCATTTATAATGTTGCTGACAAATCCAAACAAAAGGTAGTATTTATTGAGGGTAAAATAATATTTTTTGTGATATAAATCAAATGTGAAAGAAAATATAACAATAAAGAGAGAAATTGTGAAGCAACAAGTAAAAAACAACCCATCACGAAATCATAGAAGTTTTTGTAAAATATCACCTTTTCAATGAAGGTTATACAGAAAGGTTGCCCATTGTTAGCATTTGGGATTGTGATAAAATGTGCATTTTGCATGTGGCCTGTGACTATTTGTATTAGTTTTGCTGAATAACCTTCATGTGGGCTGCTTTTGAAGTTGTCCTGTAGGAGTGAATAATCATGACGGTCTGGCTTGGTTACTTTTGATCTGGGGCTCTTAACAGTCAGGTCAACGCAAAACTTCCCTTTTCCTTTTTATTTCAGAAGAAAGTTTTCTATTGATATATTTCTTGTATTTTATGAGTGGAATACCTCCATTATCGCAGTATTTTAGTCAGTCTTCATATTTCTTACAGATCATCTTGTGTAGGAGGAGAAAGACTAGTCCAACAGCTGTTACAACAAGGTGAGATTTGGACTTCAATATTTTTCCCAGAACCTTCTGAGTTGTACAGTCTGAAAAGATAAAACTCCATGCATTAAAATTGAGGGTTTTGTGGTCAACGGAGGTGAAAAGGGTCACACTTTGAGCAACTTGGATGGTTAACATCACAGAATGTGTACACAGGTATAAGTTGTCTGAAAAATAGTAATGAAAACTTCTAAGGCAGTGAGCACAGGTAGTGTAACTAATGTAGCTGCCATGGTGGTCTTCATTAATTGCAAGGTTTACAGTAAGGGACATTCCGACAATACATTGGTGTTACTTTTCTATTGATCCTCTTCAATGAATTTTGGTTCATTTTACAGTGTTAACGCCCATAGTGTGACCAGATAAGGCACCACTGTGACTAGTGGGGTAAACACAGGAACATAGGTAGATTTGACAGTTTCAGTCACATTTTGTCAAGGGAAGGAAGAATTAAAACACACTAGATATGTAAAGTCAAGGGAAGGAGAAATTAAAACTCTAAATTTGGAAAGTCAAGGGAAGAATAAATTAAAACACTATACATGTAAAGTCAAGGGAAGGAGAAATTAAAACACTAGATTTATAAAGTCAAGGGAAGGAGAAGTTAAAACACTTTATACGTAAAGTCAAGGGAAGAAGAAGTTAAAACACTTTATACGTAAAGTCAAGGGAAGGAGAAGTTAAAACACTATACGTAAAGTCAAGGGAAGGAGAAATTAAACCTCACTAGATATGTAAAGTCAATGGAAGGAGAAATTAAAACACGCCAGTTATGTAAAGTCAATGTTGTGTGCAGGTAATGACCCATGTTATTCTTCACTAAAAGCAGAAGTTGGTTGACCTAAAGTTTTTTGCCTCTCTTTGGTTTTTGTTTTTTGTTTTTGTTTGTTTTTTGTTTTGTGTATATGTATGTGTGTGTGGACTCATCAGAAACTACAAGCAGTGACCACCCACAGCCTAAAAATGTGGTGTGCTTATTATGTGAGCAACATTATGGTTTGACACAGCTCAATTACTGTCGTGCTTCATTTGTTAACATGGCAGACTCAGAGCCATCATGCAGAAAACATCTCTGCATTTCAACAGAAACTCCAACTAGCAGCACTTACTTCCTTGGAAAATAAATGAAAGGGGACAAGTGAGATTTTGCAAGAAGTGAAATTCAATTCATTCATGTGGCAGCTCCCGAAGGAAAAGTGACATTGTATAAGTTGATGGAACAACCTTATGAAAAAAAAGCTTGTAGTGTGCTACTTGAACAGGAGATTTGGAGGTACTGCTTCGATATCATGTGGGGTCTTTATTTTTTTCAGCTTTGCATATCAGAATAAAGGTATATAGTTTTCAGGACTGCATATTATTACTGGTAGGAAGAGTGTAAGATATATCTAGTGTAGCATGGCAATGTGTTACACAGAATGAATTTCATGGCTATACACTTTAGGGTGCAATAACAAGGAATGTCCAATATTGTGAGTAATATTTTGAAAAAAAAAAAAAAAAAATCTTCACACCTATCAGATCTTATCTCCTACACTGTATAATATTCTGTCAACATAAAGTCTAACAAAGTTCTCCAGGGAGTAAAAAAGAAAGGTTTTTCAGGTACACGTTTTAAAGATTCACATCTTGGTAGAAACTCTAAATATTATTAAAACTCTGTGGTAATGTCCAAGGATAGAATTGTTTGCTGTAATGTATTTGCATTTAGGACCACCCCTTCAGACAGCCAAAAGTGGTCACACACAACAGATAGACTTTAATTTACTATACAGCAGGTAAAGAGACAGAATACATGGACCTCACTGCCCAAAGAAATTTGATCGCAAAAGGTTGGTGGTCTGTCAAGTCCTGCTGTACCAGGCACGTTTTATTTCCGTTCTTTCAAACAGGGGAGTATATTGTTGGTTCAACCTGAGTTTGATTTAAACTCAGATGCTATTATACAGACAGGAGCAACATTGCCACATCTTCCATGTCACTCGGAACAACAACAACAACAACAACAACAACAACAACAACAACAACAACAACCAGAAAAAAAAATGACGGGTTAAAATCTGCATTTACTGTTGGCAAAATGTAGGTTTACTAGTTTAAAAATGAGAAAATGAGGTGTTGCTTTATATGATCAATTTCAGTGGTAGGAAAAAAAATCCCAAGTGGAGCGTATTTTGAAGTGGCATTTATACACACAATGTGAATGAGTCTCAATGTGACCTTTGCCTACCCAAGTAGACGTACAGTTTGTTGCTGTGCAAAGCATGTGAATTCCATGAGGGGGATAAAGGTAGTGACGGAAGTTCTTCAAAACACTCTGGCTTGGTCACTGTGGGGCAGGAATGTTGTACCTCGCTGATATATTGATGCAGTCACTTGTGTTCCAGTCAGGTGTAAACCCACATTTACATTCAATTTTGAGAAGAGCTGTGTAAGGACCAAACTTTTGACTAAAATTGTACATTTGAAGCTAACCTTCATACATACATGCATGCATGTTTTGCAGAGCTGCGTCTAGGGTCATTGTTGTAAGGCCTTGAGTTACACCATTTGTAACCAAGGTGAAGTAATTACAAGTAAACCTCATAAATAAGAGCAATGATGTTTAAGTGAAACAGAACATGATAGTGAATCCAAGACAGTAAAGCCGGTGATCCATATTTTAGTTCTATTCTAAAAGCTGGGGCATTCTGTTCAACCTTACTTGATGTTGAACTTTTAAATCTTAATGTATAGTCATTCAGTAAATGTTTTCAAGCAAGCACTTGGTGTATTATCTATTGCAGATGTGAAGAAGACACTTGAGCCTTGATCAATACCATAACATGTTTGGCTATTCATTAATAAAAATGGGGGGTGTCAGAAACACCATTCCTTGCTAGTTGCCAGATTTATTACCATTAGATAATGCTATATAATAATATATTCATAAATCAATTGTACTTTTTCATATGTAACAAGTTGACAGAGAACATATTTCAGGATTGCGCTTAAAAGGTACCAGTTGTGACAGCCATGTTAGATAGTATAGTATCTGCACATTGCATGACACTGATATTCAAATAATATTTATTATTGAATGTCACAAATTGGAAATTTATGATCAGAATGAATGTATCAGTCCTCTGGATATGTCATAAAGTGTTTGTGACATTCAAAACTTAAATACTAATTAATAACATTAAAAGATATATTTATTATCAAAAAAGTACCTTTGTTATGAATCACTAGGGCTGTGAATCACCTTAAAATGTGAAATTGATTTTTGTTAATTTTTTGCATGTTAGATCAATATTCTAATTGATTTTTTCAACCCAACAGAGCCCCTGATTTTCTGGCATAAGAGTATTTTTTTAAGCTAGATCTATCGTGCAATTGTCTGAGCATGATACAACCAAAAGTTCGTTCACGAAAAGTGTGTCAAACACAAACCTTATTATTTCTACAAATGACCACATGTGTATTGCTTACACAAATCGAGTTAATAATGCATGAAATTGCCATTGATCTGGTGTTTTGACACCTAAGAGATTGAAAATGCAGACAGACAGTACTATGCTGGTTTTCATATTTTTGAAAGTGCTTTTGACCAGAGGCCGCCACATTCCTAACTGGACAGCATTGGCTACATGTACTAATTTTTCCCAAGAGGGGTCACAGCAATTCTCCAGCATTGCATAAAGTTAATGTTATGAGTATCACGGCGGGAAAACATCAATTCAATCAGTCATTAGTATTCTATCCTTGTTTATCTTTGTTAGGGTGAAAGAGATTCCATGGCATAACCGTTTATATACAGATTGATCAGGAATGCCTCAGCAAATCATTACATTTTCATACAAACAGGCAAAACTTTGGTGGTTTAGTTATGCAAAACAGAACTGCTTGCTGAAATAGTCAACAAACTGTTTAGTTTATTTTTGTGAAAAAATTATCTATTTGATTAAATTGATGAGATAATTTTGAGCAAGATGACAAAATCAACACAAAAAGTCGTTATTAAAATGTGAGATATTCTATTGAATTTTTTCGAAGCTGCTCCCCTTCACAAAAAGAGGAGCGAAAGAAAAACAAAGACAATACTGTGAGATGCGATTAGGCTTGTGCTTTATGTACACATTTAAGGACTAGCCATAAAGAGAGAGGGGTTCTTATACGTTGTACTTGCAATTTTAAAAAATGAACCATGTTACGCAGATTGTAAATTTTGTAAGTAATTATCCCCCCCCCCCCCGAAGGAGGAGGAAGCATATAGCAAATACTTTGTCTGTGTGTCCGTCCGTGTGTCCGTCACTGGGAACATTCCAGAGAACCTAGCTTATGGTGTGGTCATTGGACAGGTCTTACACATTAACAGAAACACATCACAAGTAAGTGAATTTGTAAGGAGAATAAGAATATTGATGAAAAAACTATGCCACAAAACTTATGATACCAAATAGCTATAAACTTAAATTAAACCCACCTAGAGATTTTCTCTAGTCTGTCTACAGTCAGAAACCATCATTCATCGCTGGCTCCTCCTATTTCATCACTTGAATGTAGAATTGACTAAATTCAACTACCTTAAACACTCAGTTCACGATCATTGTTAGTACATAAGTTTCACATACTAGAGACGTCCGTCCATCCGGACAGTTTTCACACGATAACTCAAAAAGTTTTGATGTAGGGCTTTCATATTGCGCTTGCATATTGTCCTGCACCAGCTCTCTGACAACTTTGAAGATAGGTGACCTTGATCCAATTCTCAAGGTCACAGAACCATTTTAGTTAATTTGGTTTTCACGCGATTGCTCGAAAAATTTTTTGCTTAGGGCTTTCAGATTGTACATGCTTGTAGTCCAGCATAAGGTCTCGGACAGGTTTGAAGATGGGTGACCTTGACCCAATTCCCAAGGTCACAGAGCCTGTTATGGAATTTGGTTTTCACACAATAACTCTAAAAGTTTTTTGCTTCAGGTTTTCATATTGCACATGTTTATAGTCCTGTATAAGGTCTCAAATGTTTTCCAAGATAGGTGACCTTGACCAAATTCCCAAGGTCACAGAGCTCTTTTGGTTAATTTGGTTTTTGCGCGGTAACTCAAAAAGATTTTTGCTCAGGGCTTTCATATTGCACATGCTTATAGTCCTGAATAAGTTCTGAGACAATTTTGGAGATGGATGGCCTTGACCCAATTCCTAAGTTCACAGAGCCATTTTACCGTGCCTCCATCCATCTGGACAGTTTTCATGTGATAACTCAATAGTTTTTGACATAGGGCTTTCATATTGCACATGTATGTTGTCCTGGACTAGCTCTCAAAAAAGTTTCAAGATGGGTGACTCTTTTAACTAATTTGGTTTTCACACAATAACTCAAAAAGTGTTTTGCGGGGGGCTTTCATATTGCACATGCTTATAGTCCTGAATAAGGTCTCAGACAAGTTTGAAGATAGGTGACGTTGACCCAATTCCCAAGGTCATAGAGCCATTTTAGTTAATCTGGTTTTCATACGATAACTTGAACAGTTTTTTGCATAGGGCTATCTTATTGCACATGCTTATAGTCCAGCATATCAAAGGTCTCCGACAAGTTATAAGATGGGTGATCTTGACCATATTCTCAAGGTCACAGAGCCATTTTTGTTAATTTGGTGTTCACACGATAATTTGAAAAGTTTTGTGTATGGGGGTTTCATATTGCACATGCTTATAGTCCTGCGTTGAGTGTCAAAGGAGTTGGAAGATGGGTGACTTTGACCCAATTCCCAAGGCCACAGGGCCATTTTAGTGAATTTAGTTTTCACACAATAAGTTTAAAAATTTTTAACATAGACCTTTCTTATTGCACATGGTTTTGATCTTACATGAGGTCTGAGACAAGTTCGAAGATGGATTACTTTGACCCAAGCCCCAAGGTCACAGAGCTGGGGGGGGGGGCATAAATCTAGCTGTCTCTGATTGCGTTTTAATTGACCTGGACCTCATTTTCAAGGTCACAGTTCCCATTTGTATGCAAAGTGGGGGAGGGGGGAGGTGGAAGGGTATCCAGTCTGTTGCTGATAACTGTTATATTTCAAAATTAGTACAGTGGCACCCGCAATAAAGAGCACCTCTCACAAGAGACCACATATCATGTACTAGTGGTGCTGGAAGATCTAACTAACTTTGTTTTATTTGCCAGCACTTTTAGACCTCCTGTGGCATAAAACCACTTTTGGCTGGCATGCAGTCTTAAATCATGGGTACTACTGTCTCAGACACTGAAGGATGGCTGCATTGGTATACAGGTGCATACTTGCACTGCCACATTGTGTCTTATTGTGTCTCATTTTTTCCTGCACATGGAACACGTTTTACGAGGTACATGTATGTTAATGTAGTAAAATCTTTTAAAGATGAGTATTCCAAATAGATATGTACAGAATTGATCACTGAAATCTTATTTGAAATCCTATTTTTCATAAGGATATTTGTGTCAAGTGAACCATTTCAAGTAGTGCCAGCTTTTAAAGGTATTGTGGTAAAGATTCTTATGCTGTATCAGGGTTAGAAATAAGCCAAACAAATCACTTGTTGGCCGAGGGATAGCTAGATCAAATTACATGGACTTTTTGTGTGCTCTCCATGAAGAACATGTCAGTCAAATTTTGACAAGAGCCATGCCAAATTGACTTGTCACTCAGATATTTGTTTTGTCTCAGATAAGTGAAAGGGTTTTACTTCTGACATTGTATGACCGTATGTATAGAGTGATGCACTTGAATATAAACTGCAGCTTATGCTACAGTTGTGATGTGTCACTGCATTCATCAAGAGAGTATAAAGCCTATATAAGAGGAAAATTTCGTGAAAAATCCAACTTGTAAATGTTTGATAATAGCATAGATTATACATAAACACCAATATATTTTTCATTGAAAATATTTTGTCACACTGACAATTACCAGAAACCCTTCCTCAGAATATCATTTCCAAAAAGTTGTAAAAAATTTTCAAAAAAAATATAGATTATCTATTCACACCTATATTTTTGTTTGAAAATTTATAATTTTGTCGCATTGTATAATTACCGGAAACCCCTCCAGAGGATACCATTTCCAGTGTAAATGTCTGAAATCTTCTTACTTCAGGGTGGGTGTCATCATGTGCAATAGTAACTTTTTTGGGGGGGGGGATACTTTTAAATACCAGCATAATGCCCATCTGTTGGAAATGCAATTAGCCCATAATGGCCATAATTTTAAATATTTAGGAGCCTTTTAAACTTTATAGTTTTTGTTTGAGGAGCTACTGCCTTTATGGGCTAGTCTCTGGTTGAGGTTTAATGGGCAAAACACTAAGGTTTCCAGTTCTACATCTGCAGCCTCCTCTGCAAAGAACTAACAATGGCATGTATTTTGGGAGATCAAGTCCATAAATTTCAACAAATAAGTGGAACTTTTTGTATGTATTATGGAAAGTTTTGTATTTCAAGCGTGATTTATATATGTGGATGAAGTATTGTGTGGCACTCTCAATGCTGAGCTGGGTGCCATGGAAGAACTTGTTTGATTTCATGTCAACTGCCACAAATAGTTTTTGCTTGAAGTTCGCGTGGTTTGGTTGGTGGGGGGAGGGGGAGGGGGAGGGCCACAGATACTTTATGTTGTATTTAAAGATTGTGATTGCATCATCACAATTTTTACTGTAGGCCTGCCTCTAATCTTTGCAACCTTGCAATGCTTGCCTCCTCCAACAACAGGGTAGACCTTGACTGGATGGATCTTGAATTATTTGTGGTGTTTTTCAAGGTACCAATACAATGGTGCCTCTTTTGAAGACCACTTCCCATGACAGACTGTTTATGTGTTTAAAACAAACCACCCTTTCATGACACTATAGTCTGTATGTATTTCAAGACTACCTGCTGTATGGGACCACTCTTAGCTGGAAATAGCGTCAGTCTTGAAGAGCAGGTACTACAGTACCTGCCTGTGATGTATTTGTTCAGTGGATGATATAGTTTGAGGTGAAGTATGTGGTAGGTGCATCACAGGAAGAATAAGGCTTTGCACATGTGTGATGTTGACCCAGTTTCCAAGGTAACTATTTTTTAAAACCATAAGTGTGTGCATGTGTATGTGTGTATATGTGAAGAAGCCTAATGCTAGCTGGTCAGTATCCTTTTCAGTGGATCAGATCATGACCATGGAGAGCCAACTCTGAATTGTCACCAGACAGAACAAAGGAAAAAGAATGTACTGGATTCACAGGTTTCACTCATTAGAAATGATTGGTGTGATACCCTAACTTTAGACAATTAACCCACACCCTCCATGTTTTTTTTTTTGTGTGTGAAACGGGTTTCTGGATGAAAACTTCAAAGGGAATTTACTTGCATTTCAGTATGAATTTTAATGGTCGGTCAGGTCTTTAAGGACAACTGTGACTTTTTTTTTTTAGGATATCCCAAATGGTTTGCATTGCTTATAATTTTGATTTAATATAGTATGTAACACCAAAAGCAATCGGGTATTTTATGAAATTGGCTCGTAACAGTGCACATTGCAAGTCATATCAAAATCTGCAGCCCCCATGCAAGAAAATGGTCACGGTTAGTTAAACTTTGAAATGATTTAGAATCTTCCAGAAGGGAGGGAGCACAGACAAAGGGCGCACTGTTGATTTGTCAGCAGCAGCCAGTCCAAAGTCATAGCATCAGGCTGTGCAGGCATCAGATTTGCCAGCACAATAGTGTAATTGGCCATGTGCCTGAACAGGTCTCAAGGAGAAGGCCACAAGAGGGAAACACTCTCCGGGGGATCAGACAGTAATTGTGGGGGGAACATACAAGGGATTGTCATGTGAATGTTGATTGTAGCAGATCGTGTATCAGGATCATCTACCCAGGGTCTAGCAGGGGTCAGTGGAGTGGCCAGCAAGGAGTGCCCTCGCCCATTTATGGACAGATCAGGTTCCCTTGAAGTAATATTTAGAGAAATGAAGGCAAAATGATGCGATCTATTTCGCTTGATGACACCCCTGCTGTAGGGGTATAGTGCAGAAGGTGAGGGGCTTAATAAATGTCATAGACCAGCTACCGCTGACTTCATGTCTAGAGAAAGTTAGCATGCTCAGAATTGTTTTGCAGTGTAGAAGTAGATGCCTCTCAGATTTCTGTAGGCGGTTTATTTCACTTTTCCTTAGATAGGATCATGTAAGAGTTTTGTGCAAGTAATCAGATTAGATCATCCGTTGTAAGATAGTCCAGATAGACCCTTTTTACCATGTGGATAAGCCCAAGCTTTGTGAGAATGTGCGTCAGGTAAACCGACACCCAACTTGTTTAGTGGAAGACAATGACTGCAGTACTGCCATTTCTTAATTTTTAATAATTTTTAATGTGGGTCATATTTGATAATTGAATACATTACTATTCATTATTGCACATTTACATGTCAGTGGGTGATGCCTTTTTTTTCCTCTCATAAATTTTGACGTAGATCCTGACCTCTGTGGGTTGTGTGGCTGAAGACACCAATGTTGCTGACATACAATCATATCAAGGTCATATGGCCACCCCCTAAAAATGCATTTCATCATATCAATATTTACAATTTTGTATATTTTGTGATTTTTTCCCGGATTGGTGAAATAAAGGTATTCTGAGCCTCATTTGATGATCAGTTTTGGGAGCATTGAATCTCAAAAACTTGCTCCAAGATGCCCATGGGTCAGTGCAATGAAGTAAAACAGCTGATGCGTTTTACAAATTTGTGTATCTGTGACCTACTTTTTTCGGGGGCATGACCTGCTTATCAAAAAACCCATAAGTAGAAAAGATCTATGATCTTGAGTTACATGGACAGCTTGCCTGCCTAATGGGGCAACTTTTTTGACTGTACACAATCAAAGAAAAAAATGAAAGTCAAGGTTCTATGACTTTTTGAAAAGGTGCAGTTCTGTTTCAGCTACTTTCTTGTGATACCACTTATCATTGCAACTGAGATACAGCCACTTAATATGCATTGCCATTAAATGTAACAAGTTAAGGTCATTTTAAAAAATGTGGTCACGGGGAGACATTTGTATGTGATCAAAGACATTTATTTTTCAAGTGACACTTCTTAACATGCAGCACACCTGAATCCAGTGTTGTCTTGACAATTTTTAAGTGGGATTATAAGGATTCTGTTAGCACATTATGGTCATTTACAGTTTGACATCATTGAGTATCAGAATTTTATGCATCCTGCAGGAGTTTTAAGGGCTGAAGATAAGTGTCCAAAGGTGCAACAAATTATTTTAGTATGATGTTACCAAGGACTGACCAATAGGAATGCAAAATAAGGGATGAATGTTACTAGTTCTTCTGGAAAGTATGTATTATGACCTCCCATTGTTTGATTTTTATTTTCCCAGGCCTCTGTTTTATTTCATAAGAAACCCTTATTCAGTGAATCATTATAATAGAAAAATGATTAAAACCCCATGCTAGCAGTGCTAACCCATTTCTGGTCAGAGAACAAGTGAGTTAATACCTTGGTGCGGGTTGAGTGCAACATGCCCAACCTGTGCCAAGAAAAGCTACTGACCTAGGGCATGCCATCATGAATGGTCTTGCGTACCAACTCAGCAAAAATTATTTCTAGTAACAAAAAATTTTGAGGAGAAATGTTAAGGCAATCGACAATTTACATGGGGGCACTTTTGCACAATTTGAGGGGGAAAGGGTTAATACATTTAAGGGCCTCTGGGATGAATAATTTCAATTGCCACTAAAGTGTATTTATTGACCATACTTTATCAATTGGTTGAAAAAATCCACAATAAATCCATCAGAAGTATACTTTTTAGCCATTTTGTGTCTGAGTTTTGATTCAGTTTGCCATCCTCCCATTTATAAGTAGTCATTGCTTTCCACAACCACTTTGCGTGACGTCATCTGAAGAACTCCAAGCTTGTCTGCACATGGAGTAACACCTGTCAACATAGTGAGCACATTAGGGATAGCTGCATTTTGGGGACTTGTTTTCTGGGCCGGGCCAGTCAGTCCACAACCATACACCATGGTGAAAAGGTATGTTGCCTGTGGTTGTGCCAATTCAAACAAGAAAGGATTCAGTCTTTTCCGTTTCCCAAAGGATTCAGTAGCTTCATCAATTATTCATGACAGTTGGTCCTGAGGATGCCTCAGAAGACTATTTGAAAGCTAGGTCACTGGGTCACATATTTAGGTCACAGTGCTGCAGTGAAGAAAAATGGCGGTACCATGATATTTTTATTTGTAAATTTTGTCATTGTAGCTGCACCAATTATTTATGATAGTTGGTTCAAAGGATGCCTCAGACACCTAGTGAAAAGTAGGTCATTGGGTCACATATGTAGGTCACAGTGCTGCATTGAAGAAAAATGGCCCAGCCTTGATATCTCAGCTCGTTGCATTTGCACCATAGCTTTGTTATTATGTCAAACAGAAATTACCGTGACCTACCCAAGGGTATTGTCGTCACCTATGCGTCTGTTTGTCTGTCTGTCTGTCTGTCCGTCCGTCCTGGCCGAGGGGTTTTCGGTCACTGATCGGCTTCTAGTATCTTTTATACTCAAATTTCTCAAAGCAAAAATCGCTGCTGAAATTTTAGTTTCATACCATTTTGTACAAAACAAAAGCACTGTATCATGACTATTCTAAAATTTTCAATATATGTGACTTGTCAACCTCTTGAACCAGCCAATGTGTGGAAGCGGGTGCTTACGGCAGGGATATTGGTTTTGCCTGTGGCTCTTGCCAGTATGGACATACACCTAAAACCTGATGAGCTTGCCCACCAAAAAATTCTCATCATCATTATCAACATCAGAGCTCCTCTTGTGAGTTCCTCCTCCATAAAACTCACATGAACATGAAAGATCCAACTCACGGTCACTGCCCCTCGCGTCAATAACATCTTGTCAACATGCTGCTTGGCTTGGTTGAGTGGATCACATTCCCCAGATGATGTCATGACTGCTTCATAAAAAGGCGTGAACTTTCGCAGCTAAGGGCTGAGAGGGCCAAACTTTTCAAAGCTAAAAAGAACTATATTATCACAGAAAAGTTGGTTGCAATTTATCACAAAATAATAACAATCCATATGGGTCACATTGCATGCAGTTTTGAGTGTGTCATTCTGTAGACCAGTGCTGTCCAGCTGAAAATCTTTGTAGCAAAATTTTCTTCACTTGTAGCATTTTTTCCACTTCTTCACATGAGAAACACTTATTTTTGAGAAAATCTGTAGCAATTTTGAAGAGCTTTGTAGCAAAATTTTGCTACAATGCTCCAGTTGGACAGCCCTGTGGACCCTTTAAATCCATCTGTTGACTGGTATCAGCCCTTTTTTTATTTTATTTCTTTGTTGTTGCTGTGGCAGCTTCCTTTGAGAACAGAACAAAGTTTATGAGATATCTCTCACACATGTTTATTGTTGATTCAGATGAGAGATTGTGTTTCATCGTTAAGCTGTATTTCACTTTATATTTTGTCAATGTAGCTACCATTCCATGCTTTCAACTCCTTGGGTGAAGTATAAAAATAAAAATAACCTAAAATAAAGTAAATTTATGAAATTTGGGGTTAATTGTAAACCTAATTGGTACTTGTCAGGTATACATGCATTGGACTTGGTTAATTTTGATCTGTTCAATTGATACCAGTTCTTTATGGAGGCACAGCTTTTGGTCAGAGCTTTAGGCCCATATTGTAATTGAATTAAACAATGAATACCATTCTTTATGCCTGTGTTCAGGCATACAACACTTGGCTATGTACTGACCCAAAGTAGAACAAGACCAAGCCCTGTTCAGGTGTTAAAACCACAGCAACACCTGAAGATGCAATTGTTGATAGCTGTATTGAGGTCTGTGTTGACTTGCCATGTCTAAATGCTTTTGATGAATTCATGATTGAGTTGACATTGCCCATTCACCCAAGACACAGTTTGGCATCTTGGGCTAGTTTACTTTTTATCTTTCAGAAACACTATTGAACGTGTATCTGTAAATAGAATCCGAGAGTATGATGTGTGTACGATTTGATTCAGTGTGCTTAACATGGTCCGAGCAACACTAAATTTCCAAAGTCTCTCCCTGTAAGCGTTTTTGTCTGTGAGTGGTTTTGCAAAAATTAATGTTGAACATTGAAATGATTGCCCCCAAAATGATCCAGTATGAAAAGCATCCTGCATGCGTACTTCAAAGCAAAGCAACCATATGTGTGTCTCCAATATTGATATTATTTAGTCATGATTAAATGTACAGTTTGGAGAAAGACAAGTAATGTGGACCTTTCAGCAATATCCTTCAGCATCATGAGGTTCACCAATTTTATAATGCATCATTTCTCTTTGTTTAACCCACTTTACTGACCTTTCAAAATACTGTTTGATATGACAGACTCCAGTATTATTCCAAAGACATGCTATTCATGTCTGGTCCACCATGCCCCACCCATTAATTATCATTTTATTCATCTTTCATAGCACCTAATGTGGTGCAAATCTATTTCGTAAATGGAAAGATGTAAGGTATTTGCTTATCTATGTTTATTTCTAAAAATTTTAATCGTTCAGCTGACATGTCAGGAGGTTTATTTGTTCATCCATAAACAATTCTCGAACTTGACTTCTCCAAAATGGCTGGCCCTATTGTCTTATTATCTTAATGAGGGCGTAGCTTGAGTGGGTCTTCACCAAGTTTGTTCAACTGGTCATACTCAGTGATTCTGAGCCCTACTGACCATAGATTGTAGAGCTTATGGGATCGCTCACTGTCTGTATATGTAGCAGCTTTGATTTTTGGTGGATCTTCGTGAATCTTTTTTGGAATGTGGAGGAAGTCAAAATCTCAATTGTTTTGGATGGCAGTGAGGTCCCATTCTCCAGATGGTTCATAAGCAGGTTCCACCCCATGTTCTTAAATTTATCTGTTTACATGACAGTAAAGTGCTTTGCCCATTGGCCATTTGTTTGAGCATTGTGGGTACCTCTAGAATGTAATATGTTGAATGTGTGGTGGCACCATTTTTATCTCACAGTTCATATTATCAACTTTTAAAAAACTGTCTTTCAGCTTCTCCTGAAACTTGATATCAATGTATCTTTGGTGGGTATATACCAAGTTTGTTCACAATGTCTTGCTCCTATGATTTTGCTATCATACTGACAAGTCAGTTGAAGTTACAGGATGGTCCTTTGTCCATCATTGGTGTCCATCCATCAACAGTTCACATTTTTAACTTCTCAAAAGCCATCAGCTGTATTCACTTGAAACTTATTGGGTAGATACCTCGGCAGACCTGAGAATTTTCAGCTCAGCAGCTGAATTCAGCTGATTTGACCTAGAATTTACTGGCATATTTCTTTGTAATTGTCCTCAATTTCGATTTCTGTGATTTCGGTATTTTGATCAGATGGCATTCTCATGTCTGCCTTAGGTGCGTCTCTACCAAATTTGTTCAAATGGTCATGCTCCAATGATTTGTTGGATTTTTTATGAATTTTTTTGTTCATTTGTGGGCAAAATCTTCAAAAATATTCTCCAAAACCACCAAGCCAATTGCTTTAAATTATATAGGGACACCGCTGAGGCTCTACTTAGACATTAGTTTATTCAACAGGCGGTGCTGTGATTTCCCCGGCCCCCCTATTTTTGTATGAATTGTTACCTTAGATGACAAGTACGTCAGCTGAAGTTATGGTATGATCCACCATCTTTCTTCTGTCTGTCTGTCTGTCTGTCTGCCCCTCTGTCCATAATTCACATTTTCGACTTCTCTGAAACCATCATCCAGATTCAATGTAAACTTGGCGGGAACGTATTTTGTTAATTTGGCAGGAATGTACTTTGGGTGGGTCTCTGCAAAGTTTGTTCAAATGGTCATGCTTCAAAATTTCTGGATTTTATTTTAACGAATTTTTTGGGCAAAATCTTTAAAAACCTTCTACTCTGAAACTGCTCAGCTAATTGCTTTGAAATTGCATAGGGAAGCCCCTGTGGACCCCCAGACCTTAATATGTTCAACAGGTGATGCAGTGATGTTTTCAATTTTTTTTTTTTTTTTTTTTTTTTTACACGAAGTTTTGTTTGTTCAAGCTTTTTTCAACCTCTTCTATAAAACCATAACTAAGATTGTTCTGAAACATTGTGAATATGTAGTGTTGGGAGGGGTAAACAAATTTGTTCGCTAATTAATGATACTGTTTCCTGATTTTTAGGGAATTATTCAATTCAGGTACTTGTTGGTTAATGCATGCATTTCTGTGCAAGTCAATGGGGGACTGAAATGGAAATTTAACAATTTCAGCTTCTCCAGATTTACTTAAAACTTGGTGGAAATGTACTTTGTGGGGGTTTTTACCAAGTGGTCATGCTCCATTGATATTTTATATTTTTCAGATTTTTTTGGGGGGGGTAATTTTTTGGTAAAATCTTCTCCAAACGACTCAGCCAATTGCTCTGAAATTGCATAGGGACACTTTAAAGGACTCTAGACCTTAATTTGTTCAAGAAATGGTAATATAAGTTTCTTATATAATTTTATGAATTTTTGTATGTTAATGATATACTTCTGCTCAGCAGAGGTGTCCACAAAATAGGTCATAGAACACAATAAACTAAAAATAAGTCCAACAAGGTACTTGTATATATTTTTGAAAAGTGCATTAAGTGGAGAATTGTGTTTTTTCATTGTCATTTGTGTCCCTTGTCTTGTGTTTATTTATACAGCAATTCTGCAAAGTGAACATACAGTTTTCCAAATTTTTCAGTTTGAAATGGATTCAACTTTATTTTCTGGTCAAACTTTGACATTCTTGTGACAAAATAAAATATAAGAAGTGAATACAAATAGCAGGTCTCACTTTTTGCAATTTTTATGCCCCCCTTCGAAGAAGGTGGGGCATATAGGGCTGCACATGTTGGTCGGTCAGTCTGTCGGTAGGTCGGTCGGTCGGTCTGTTGGTCGGTCGGTAGACTGTGGTTTCCGCACAATAACTCAAGAAGTTTTTGAGCTAGGACTTTGATACTGTACAGGTGTATCATTCTAGTCAAAAGCTAGGCAAAGTTTGAAGATGGGTGACCTTGACCTAATTTCCAAGGTCACAATGGTACCTGAGTTAACTTTGGTTTCCGCACAATAACTGAAGAGGTTTTTAAACTAGGACTTTTATATTGCACAGGATTATAGTCCATATTTGGGGCTAGGCGAAGTTTGAAGATGGATGACCTTGACATCATGTTAAAGGTCAGAGAGTCACTTTACTGAATATGGTTTCATGCTTTCTGCATGATAACTTATACCTTGGAGCTAGAACTTTTATAATTCACAGCTTTATGGTTCTCTGTAAGGGCTAGGTTGAGTTTGAAGATGGGTGACCTTGATCCAGTTTTCAGGGTCACAGAGAGATTGTAGAATTCCTGTGGTTTCTGCACAATAACTCAAGAAGTTTTTAAGTTAGGACTGGGATACTTTATAGGTCTATAATTCTTGCTAAGGGCTAGAAGAAGTTTCAAGTTTGGTGACCTTGATTTAAATTCCAAGGTCACAGTGGTACCTGACTTAACTTTGGTTTCCACATGATAAGTGAAGAGGTTTTTAAACTAGGACTTTTATATTGCACTGGATAATTGTACGTATTCGGGGCTAGGTCAAGTTTGAAGATGAGTGACCTGGACCTAATTTCAAAGGTCACAGCCATTTGGTTGAATACTGTTTCTGCATGATAACTTGCATTTTAGAGGTAGCACTTTTATATTGCAAAGCTTTATGCTTGCCTATAAGGGCTAGTTTGAGTTTGTAGATGGTTGACCGTGACCCAGTTTTGAGGGTCACACACAGACAGTAGACTTCCTGTGGTTTTTGCCCAATAACTGAAGGTCAAGTGAAAATGAGTGACCTTGCCCTAATTTCCAAGGTCATAAAGCCACTTTGCTGAATATGGTTTTTAAATGATAACTAATTTTTCAGCTATAACTTTTATATTGTCCAGGTTTTTAGTTGTTATTTAAGGGCTAGGTTCAAGTTTAAAGATATGTGACATTGATGTATGATCAACCTTCACTAATTTTGTAAGGTTATGAGTGCCCCATCTACCACTATTGATAGGGTAGCGAGGGCAAGGGTAATGAGGGCGGGGGGCATCTATGTTGTACAAAGATATCTTCTTGTTGTTTTTTTCTTTCTAGGACTGTTTGATGTTGGAAGGTTGACATCTCCATTTAGCATCACATAGTATCTGTGTGCTGGCAACAAGAAGATAAGTTGTAGCTGGTAATATAGTGGACTTTGTCATATGTATTTAAATTGATTGTGATGCAAAGTGAATGTTGGTTTCGTAAACACATGTAAAATGAAACGTTTTTACCAGTCGGCCCATGTAGGCCGGAGGGGTATTGTCGTCACCTACGCGTCCGTCTGTCTGTCCATCCGCCATGCCTTGTTAACACCATTTCTCCAAAAATACTCACTATACAGAGACTAAATTTTTATCATGTAGGGCCATTGAGGTGTTTCAGGTGCCTATTGAAGAGTAGGTCAGTAGGTCACATTTAGGTCACATTACTCCATTGAAGGAAAAATGGTGTTTACACAATACTTAAAGATACTGAATGTAGCTTCATCAATTATTTGTGACAGTTGGTCCTAAGGATGCCTCAGACACCTATCAAAAACTAGGTCACATATTTAGGTCACAATGCTGCATTGAAGAAAAATGGCCATGTACCATGATATCTCCAAATATTAAATATCTCATTGTAGCTGTACCACTTATTTATGACAGTTGGTCCTAAGGATGCCTCAGACACGTAGTGAAAACTAGGCCACTGGGTCACATATTTATGTCACAGTGCTGCATTGAAGAAAAATGGCCTAGACATGATAACTCTGTTCATTGCATTTGCACCAAAGCTTTGTCATCAGGTCAAACAGAAGTAACCTCCTGGTCTCACATGCAGGCACATGGTCTTCTCCTAAAGTACCATTTCTTAGTTATCAACCCTGGCCGGGTTTTTGGTCTATGATCAGCTTCTAGTTTCTTTTGTGGTAAGTTCATGAAACAGAAATAACTTTACACAAGTAAGATTACAAAATTTTGTACTGAATTTCATGGTGAACATGAAAATAAAACCTGCAACTAATTAAGAGTAAAGTCTAAGTTGCTATATTTGGCTGGCAATAAAGGTGATTTTAAAGGCTGGTAGAAAGATCTGGATTTGTGATGTTAACACCAGCTTATATGGTATAAATTTGATTTTGTAGAAATGAGAATGAACTACAGGTTTCTATAATTAAAGTGTGTGTCAACACACACTTTTTTGTTTTTTCCTGAAATACTTTCTTTCTTTCTTTCTACTTTACTTGCCTCCAAAGCAGACCCAAGCTACGTATTTTGTCTACTCTGCTGGGTGGTGCAAGTGTGGTAACACGTAACTTGGTCTGCTTTGCAGGCAACTTCTTTACCAGCAAATTTGTCCGACACTTTTCTCGAACGCTATTATACATAGAAACTCCAAACTTGGCATGATTGTACCTCCATACAAGGAGTTTGACCGTTTTATCCAAAGGAATGAAGATGTTTAAATTTATGCAAATTAGGGGCATTTGAAATTTTAAATCTTGGATATCTTCAAAAGTATAATAGATAGAGATGTCATTCCAACTTCTACTAGGGGGTTATTGACCATTGCGCATCTAATGAATTTAAAACAAATGTTGTAGCAATTCAAATTATACTAGTTAGCAGCATTTAAAAATTTTAAACTTGAATACCTTCCAAACTATTATAGAGATGTCATTTCACTTCTACGAGGGGGTTGTTGACTATTGCGCATCTAATGAATCTAAAACAAAAATTATAGCAATTTAAATTGTGCTAATTAGCAGTATTCAAAATTTTCAATCTTGAATAACTTCAAAGCTATGATAGATAGAGATGCCATTCCAACTTCTACTCCTGTAATATATGGAATAGTTGTACATTATCATACCAATATGCTTTGAAGACACACACACTGATTTGCTATGCAGCAAATTATCTTTCCTAGTTTGGTGTTAGTTCTTGTATTGAAAAGGATGCTTCAACATTTTCACATATAGGTAATATATATATATGAAATTAACAAAGGTTAGATGGGGGAAAGATATATGTGTGTGTGTGTATATATATATATATATATATATATATATATATATATATATATATATATATACACACACACACACATATATATACATATATACATATATATACACACACATATATATATACATATATACACACACACACACATATATATACATATATATATATATATATATATATATATATATATATATATATATATATATATATATATATATATATGTAAATATATAGAGTTGAACCATTCTTTTTAAAGTATTTTTGTGTCCCAATTGTTCCCTGCAAGCAAACTTCATTGGTCAAAGTTTTACAAATGTTGGCCTTCTTCCTCTTGCCTGTACCTAACATCCCCAACTTGGAGGTGTTATCACTAAGGCAAACTTATGGATCATCTGATTTTGGGTGTGTGGTAAATGCTGAGATGCTATGTTGCTTAATTGTGATATTGTCCATTTGACTCAAACTTGATTGAAATATAGTGCTTAAAGGTCATTTTAATAGAGAAAAAGTAAAACTAACAGACTAGTCCTATAGATCAAGATTACGTGTATCCTATATCAGCTGTCAAATTTTTTTTTTGGGGGGGGGGGGGATGCGTTTGCATCCTTGACAGGGAGAAGTGTAAAGTCCCCCTTGGGAAGGGTTAAATCCTGTCACTTGTATAAGCTTACATGAACACGTACCAGTATTTGCACAATATGCCCAGGCATCGTGAATGTTAGCATGTTGAGAAAATGGCATTACAGTCAGCGATAGATATGTGTACAAATTAGTTTGAGTCTTCAGCCTGTGGTGGTATAACATATAAGTATAGCAAAGGTCTGGTGAAAATTAAAGTGACAGGAAATGTACATTGTCGCCTTTATTTCCAGGAAAGCAATTCCTCAGTGAATGTGCTGAATTTAGAGGTGTGATGGAAATAAATGCAGTATACTTCTTTGTTAAGATATACATTTTCAGAAATTTTGGGTGTTTTCACAGTTTTGTACCAGTGGTGAATTACAGCCCCTGAAGTCAGCATGGACACTGGCATGACTGTGATGTGCGTGAACCTGATGTGTCATAAACATTGATTGTTCACTGGCATAGTGTGCTTCTTTTTTTTTTTTTTTTGCTCTGCAATAAAAGTGTGGAGACAGAGCAGTGACGTAATTCATGAATGTTGATAAGTTGGATGGAAATAAAACTAAGGGGATGGTTAGCCATGGCCTGCCTTTGTGTACTTTCTTGTGCTAAAAATGTGTTTTAAACATAGGAAAACAGAATCTTGCATGTTTCATGGTCAGCCATGTAAGATCCTCTATTCCCCTGCCTGCATAGACGCTTGCCAATTTGGTAAAGATAATTTTTAGTGGTGAAAATTTGATGGGATTATGAAGCATGCTTGTGGTTGCAGATGGGTGATTTTGACCCATATTTCAAGGTCACCTAATCACTTGAAACATGACATGATTACAGATATGATCACTGCAGAAGGATCAGGTTACAGAATGGAAATTTGTTTTGTTTTATGGAATTTCAAGGAAAAGTTACCTTGACCTTATTTGTGGGTCACTGCCATTATTAGTTTGAGAAATTTATAAGATTTGTAAGTGCAACAACTAGTAAGGGCACATGGGGAGACATTTGATTATGCACCCCTCTCGAAGGAGGAGGAAGCATATCGCTATTACTTTGTCCGTCTGTGTTTGTGTGTCCACATTAACGGTGTTCGCATGATAACTCGAAAAGTTTTTCGCTCAGGGCTTTGATATTGCACATGCTTATAGTCCTGAATAAGGTGTCAAACAAGTTCAAAGTGGGTGACCTTGACCTAATTCCCAAGGTCACAGAACCATTTTAGTGAATTTGATGTTCATGCGATTACTTTATGCATAGGACTTTCGTATTGTACATGCTTATAGTACTGAAGAAGGCCTCAGAGGTGTTCGAAGATGGCTGTCCTTGACCTAATTCCCAAGGTTACAGAGCCATTTTAGTGAATTTGGTTTTCAGGCAATAACTTGAAAAGTGTTTGACATAGGCCTGTCAAATTGCAGGTGATTACAGTCCCACTTAAGGTCTCAGAGGAGTTCGAAGATAGGTGACCTTGTCCCAATTCCCAAGGTCAGAGAGCCATTTTAGTGAATTCAGTTTTCAAACGAAGTGAAAAGTTTCAAGTTTTGTGCACAGGGCTATCTTATTGCACATGCTTATAGTCCTGCATGAGGTCTCAGACCAGTTCGAAGATGGGTGACCGTGACCAAATTCCCAAGGTCACAGAGCCATTTTTGTGAATTTGGTTTTCACATGATAACTTGAAAAGTTTTGTGCATAGGGGTTTCATTTTGCACCTGCTTATAGTCCTGCATAATTTCTCAAACAAGTTCAAAGATGGTTGACCTTGACCCAATTCCCAAGGCCACAGAGCCATTTTAGTGAATTTAGTTTTCACACGATAAGTTGAAAAGTTAATAACATAGACCTTTGTTGTTGCACATGGTTTTAATTCTACATAAGGTCTGAGACAAGTTCAAAGGTGGATCACCTTGACCCAAATCCCATGGTCACAGAGCTGGGAGGGGGGAGGGGGCATAGATCTAGCAGTCTCAGATTGCATTTTAATTTTCTGTTGGAAAATCAGCCTGTTCTAGTTTTTGTTAGTATATATATATATATATATATATATACATACATACATACATACATACATACATACATACATACATACATACATACATACATACATACATACATACATACGTATATATACACACACATGTACTGTGTTTGCTGTTAAACATAAAAAAGGCAGATGCCTATGAAATGCAAAACATCAATAAGGCCCATATGCACTTGGAGGCCTGTGGTGTAGGGTTGACAGGAAAGTAGATTGTCTTTTAGCAGTTACGTGCTGGAAAGGTTTCTCAGTGTTTATCTTGCTGACAATGTATTTTGCTGCTTTTAAGTTGAGCACAGACCAATCTTGGTCCTCGTGTTTTTCTCGTACTGTCTGTCGATATACATGTATATCAACATCGCTGTGCCATTGACAAATCAGCTGCATTATGGTTTTGAAAATGCATGTATACAGTAACAATCAAAAGTAACATGGGAAAAGTTAACCATATAGCTTTGCTGGAAACGCTCACAAAAGATGGGATGTTTGTGTGAGTTCCTACTTTCAGAGGAGGGTGAAAAAAACTGCACACACATACACACATGGTGGCAGTGAATAATAAAGTATGGTAGCCTCTGAACATAAAAACCTCTATTCAAGTCTGCCTGTGAAAGTGTTGTATCCCCACCTTTATCCAGGCTGCTGGTTAATAGTGTTTAGACCTATTACATTCTTAAGCTTTGCTTTGTTACACATGCAAATTATGTGTATAACTACAAGTTTTATGATTTCCCTCATCAGATAAAACTCTGATAATGTATAATACATAGGGAACTAAATTTGGTTGAGACAAGATAATAATCCATTTGATGGTTATATATATGTGCATGTAAGCAGAGAAACATGGATGGCTATGCTCAGATAGGCTTGAATCATGGTATTCTTAAGCTATATTTTGTAATGCTATGATGTTACAGTAATTTTACCCCTGATTTGCCACATTCAAAAGCAGTGTTTCTTTGTGTCACATAAGCAAGGCCCACTTGTAAACAGGTGAGGCATTAAGATTATTTATTACCAGTTATTGCGGTCTATTCTGCACAGGCACACATAATAGTACAGTGAAGGTGGGACTCCCGGGAGAGGACAAACCATATATACTGGTGTCTTGGCACAGTATTGATCCGCTTCAGGTGGGACAGTTATTATCTACAGCATGTTGCAGTGTTGTCAGTTTGCCCTCTTCACTCAAGTACCACAGGACACATTTTCATTGATTTACTTCCAAGATCAAGAGATTGACTGTCAAGCTGCTTGGTGTTTGCCAAACGATCGCCACACACAACACCAGTTTTATTGATTCATTTCTGCTTCGCCAGGTAACACACTCTTAAAATTCCCATGCAGCACATAAAGCAGACTTTTGCGTTGAGTAAGTACGCAAGTTTTACAGTTGTGTAGTTTGTATTAGCTGCGACATGTTGTGTGCTATTTGTCTATTAGGAAAGGTGTGTCTCCTCACTGAAGTAGGTCCAGGGGCTGGAACACGGTTGTGGCTTTAGAGAGAGATACTTGTTTGGAGATGGTCTTAAGGATAAGCAGGTCCTCTTTGTTCTGAGGCATACAGTGTGGAGAGCTTTTAGTGCTGGACTTTGGATCAGCTTGGTAAACTTCCTGTCACATGCACAGCACAGCATTTGTGTGAGATTTTGACAAAGGTATCATGTAATTTTCCAATAGTCCATTTTTGTGTTTTCATTGCTTGTAGAGAAGGAAATTAACAGACAACTTTCTTTCAGAGTGGAGATAAGAGCAACTAGTGTTGACATGAGGGGAGCATATCTCGATCACCACAGAAGGGGACCCAGCACTGATGAGTTTATCTTGATGTACACCTGCCTGCAGAACTGGCTTCAGGTAAACTTGCAAAAGCCACGTTACATACCCTTACTCTAGTCTATTGCTTGTGAGATATGCATGGTTGACCTCAATTTGGATATTCATGTACACATACAAAAAACAAAAACAAAAAAAGAAAAAAAAAGAAAGAAAAAAGCTACCCTTTGCTATCAGCATAAAGTGACCCTTGTGCTTGTAACATTTAATCATGAGGAGCAAAGTAGATTTTGTGATTAACTTTTTTTTCATATTTACATAATTATAGCGTTGCAATGAGATAAGGAAGTTGCTTTGGTAATGTAGCATATATTGTGGCAGGGTGCGGTTTAGTGTTTCTGTAGTTTAGCTGCTGCGTGAGGGGGTCAGCGCCAAGTTCACCAGTGCTTTGTACAGCAATGACATGGTTATTTGCTGTTTGTAGACTGCCTTGACAAAGTCACTGACTGTTTGCAAGTGATTGGATTCACAAGGGAAGTTTATGGTGTAAAGAGTCATAAATCACCATACTTGTGTCATATTTTCTCAGGATTTGCAACAAGGGGCATGGCAGAGGATGTGTGCTTGAGCTGACGCTGCTGGGGAACTTGTGGAGTACCCCATGGTAAGTGTACTGTTTACTTCACTTCCTCACACCCACCCCAAGGGTCCATATCTGTGACAGGTAGGAGACATGTAGCAATTCCTAAATAGCTCAGGCCATGTGAAGGAATGGGCTTTTCTCGACTACCATGGAGGTGCTGCTGCGGAACTAACATGTGGTTAACCATGTAATTACGTCAGCAACTGGCTCTCTTTTTAAGACCCTTCCTTGGCGAGACTCGGTGTAATGAAAAATTAACTTTGCAGTATATTCTTCATTTAATTTCTATGTACATGTAACATTTTTGTCCAATGAAAGATTTGAAACAACAATTGTTTTATTATCCCCCAGCCAGAAGTTGGGAACTTGGGATATAGTACATGTAATTGGCTCTCCAGCTCCATGTCCACAATTTTAGGTGGGCAGTTTCTCTGAAACGGATACTGAGCCATCTGAATTTTTATTGAAAATAGGGCTTTCATATCATGGTTGCCTTTGGTAATTTTATTAGGCTAATTACCAAAATGCATCCATACTAAATTAGCATGGAAACTGATACCTTGCCATCTGAAATTTTGTGGCAAATAGGTCTTGCATATCATGGGTGTCTTTTGATGATTTATTTAGTTAATTATTAAACTGCGGCCATACTTAATCAGCAATGTTCATTAAGCACTCTCAGATCTTAATGTTTCTCAAAACCTATGCTAGCTGCCTATCTGAACTTTTAGCTCAGCTGACTTGTCAGTCAGCTGAGCTGATTGGATGGTCAGTCCATCCACAATTCACATTTTCGACTTCTTCTCCAAAACTGTTGGCCAGATCCACTTCAAACATGGTGGGGATCTACCTTGGGTGGGTCTCTACCACATTTGTTTAAATGGTCAAGCTCCAGCTATTTCTATACTTTTTCCAATTTTAGACAAAATTTTTAAAAATGTTTTCGTAAAGCGCCGGGCCAGTTGTTTCGCAATTGCATTGGGACACTTTTAAATGTCTGTGTCATGTCTGGGATGTAATTCCTTCAGTATTTAACTTAGATTAATGATACTTTACACACAGATGCATCTACACATAAGAGTGTGTCATGTACCAAAAGTAGGTCACTATATCAAGTATCTTGGTCACAGTGATACATTAATGTAAAACTACATAACACTTCATGCCCGGGCTATACTTCTATTGTCCTGTGACTTAAAATCATGAAACTTTAAACACTTCTATTGTCCTGTGACATAAAATCATGAAACTTTAAACACCTGTATATCTGGACACCAGAGTGTGTCATGCATAAAGCAGGTCAGTAGGTCAAGTATCTGGGTCATGGTGATAGCCTATTTTTATTGACTACAGTCATTGCAAAATGAGACCTGCGATTAGCAAGGTTAAAAATAAGGCGAGGTGGGGAGTATGGATCCAGTAATCACTGATTGCCTTTTAATTATAACAGGCAGAGCTGATGTGAGAGGTACTTGGGTGATAGCACAGATTATTGTGGCTGGGTATTCTGCTGCATTAATTAGTTAGCAGAGTTAATAAATTATCCCCGACCTTGTTTGGGGGTGTTTTATAGAAACTACAGGTAAGCATTACATGTACCAAGTGTACCTTGACATTGTTGTATGTGACTAGTTCTTCAAGTCATCAGCAAAATTCATTAACCCATTCCACCTTCAATTCAGACTGAGTCAGCAGCTTTTTTGGGGGCATTGGTCAGGTGTTTAGTGCCCAACCCACACCTAGTAAAGCTGTTAAACCTGGATTATATTAGCTTGATAAGTCTCATCAACATTTCTCATTCAAATTGTTTCTCATAACAGTTGAAATATGTCAAAAACATTGAAGCAGACAAAATTTGAACCACCAGTTTGTTTTAGCTGTTTTGAGCAATAAAGGTTTAAGCACCACAGAAATGGTTACCTGTCTGAAACTTGTGGTGTGGTATACAGCCAACATCAGGGGCAACTTATAGTCCCAAGGAGCTATCTTGCAAGACAGCTCATTAGCATTTACCCTTTACACAGAAGTCAGATAGAAAGTGGCACATCCATTTATGTGGTTGGTTTAAAGCTGACCTTGTGATATATGGACAATGTGTGCATGATACCTGTAGGTTCTTCATTCTAAGGTTGAATATTCCTGACCAGTAACTCTTGATATCCCCCAAGTTTTGACTGTCAAATTCCTTAGTATCAAACTGTCTGTACAACAGGAAGGTGAGAATCTATAGAGTGCTCTAGATGTGACCCTGGTTTTTGTTGACTCGTCAGGAGCTGCAGTCATATGTAAATTCAGAAAACATTTTTGTCAGTGATGAGAAGTGTCATGTGGGTGTATATGTAACAGGATTATAGGCAACTGTACTGGCTGGATCAGATTAGTCTACAGGTCAGTTGGTGCACTGAATAAAGTGCAGTTCCCTAACTTGCTCAGTAGTCACCGGCAATGAAAATTCAATCCTGAAAAATTTTCCAGGTGACTTTACATGTTCTTGAATGAGCGACAGCATTCGTGTATCACATAGTGCAGAAATCAAGTGTCCTTATCTGTGAGGCAGGTGGTTGTTTATAACCAATACAGAACTGATAAGGATACATTGTGAGAGAACCGAGATTGGCTGTTCAAGACAAGCTAACTGCAGAGTATGGTAGGACAGCAATGACTTTATCCTCATTGACTTCATTTAGATACAAACTATTTTAAGTCGGCCCATGTCACTGTCGTATACATTCTCAAACTTGAAGAATGTACCAAGTCACAAGACCAATGCGCTTTACAGTACAAATGGAAGTTGTCCATTTGATGCAGAGGCTTGTATGGAAAACTGGGATTTTGAGTGCAAATGATTGTGAAGCTTTGTTCTGAAAAGGTTTAAACTGGTGGTGCAGTTTCTGTTATTTGCAGTTTGTTGTAATCAGAGGCACTAGATACTTAAAAACTCTTGCTTTGTCATAATCAGCTGTATTATATCTTACAGTACATATCTTGTCTGCTGAACATGTTCCATATAAATGAGCACTTTTGGTAAAGAACATTTTATTAAAGGCTCAATTTAATCCATGAGAAATTTGTTACATGTGCTTATGTAAAACTAATGTTGATAGATATCAGAACTAAGCGCACGTGGCTGATCTTCCTTCACTGTTAGAAATAGCAACACATGGCTACTTACCCATGTCAAACTTTTGAACTCTGTATGTACTTAAATTGAGTCACTTGTAAAATTTGTATACTCTTGAGTCACAGTCCAGCACATCTCTTACTTGTTTCAAACAAGTGGATCGGCCTTATTTTTAATGCTGACAGAACATGGTGTTAATTATTACGGTATGCAGGAACAATGGGCCTCCTGGAGCAGGCATCTTGTTTAAATGTCCAACTATGGTCAAGGCATCTGTCTTTTCTGAATGTATTTTCTTTTTGTCAACTGATGCTTTTTGGAAGCATCATATGTTTCCCTTAACGGCTAGATGCAGGCTTATGTCTTGAATCATATACTTAACATTGATCGATATGCATCACTTACATTGGTGGGAATTTTGGCTGCAGCGGTGACTATAATTCACAGCTTTACTGTGTTATTAATAGAGCAGAAAACTATTTGGACACGCAGGGGCAGTAAAGCACTTTCATGGAGCCATCTGTCAGAACAGCAGCTCTGCTAGATAGGCCTATTAAAGTCACGGAACTGGAAAAGCTCTCCATTAGGTCAGGAACTTTGAACATTCAGGGAGGGAAAAGGTTAGTGCTGTCAAGAAATTATTCGGATGATACAAAACAGTTTTGAAAGTATGTTGTGTTAGGCAAATGTCTTTGAGAGACTGGTCATTGTGTGTTCTCTGATCAATGCTTAGGCATCAGCGACAGTCCATCACATGTTGGCTACAAAAGTGAAGGACTTTTGTTCAATCCAAATAGGAGGTGATTGATTTCAAGCCTTGATTCCTCTTCTACTTAGCACTCATCCTCTGGGAGTAGACTTCACAGTGTCTGTCATTCTCCATGCTGCATTTGACGCCGAAAGAAAACTGGTATTATATGGTCAACAATTGCTGCATTAGTGAGGTAGGAAGAGGAGCAGAACCTGCAACCCGTGGAAACTTCTTGAGATATTTGACATTCAGGTGGCTGTGGAGAGTGCAGGGTAGTGGCATGCGATTTAGACCCATTGGTTACAGGCAATTGAACGGGAACAAATAAGAACAACCCCAAGGTGAAATACTCTAATCTGGCTTTGTTCAGTGTTGAAAGTGGGCTTCCTGTAGATACCCAACACTGGAGCAAGAGGTCAGTCCTTCAAAGTTTGCTTTCCAGCCATTTGCCCTCTAAAGTAGCCCACTTGTTTACTTGTCATCAGAGACAGACATTGTTGTATGGCTCCTTCACATATATTCATCCTCTGGTATTTTAGGCGACAGAATGGAGTCCAGACTGGGCTGTGTTTACTTTAATTGAGCAAATTCATGTCTGGTGTAAGTTTGGTCAGTTTCCAGTCTTTGTCAAACAAAGGGGCCAAGGCACTGGCCATTGAAGAGCAGGTACTACCAGACATGGGTCTGTATTATGCCTCTTACTGGGCTACAGTAAAACCCCATCATATGTGTAGGACTGTTGTACCACGTACCTTCAGGACTTGCCATTATGGTGGAGTGCTGGATGTAGATCATACGGTGAGCACTTTCTTCTAATTTTGAATATTGAATGGATTAAAGGAGGCAGAATCACATTTCCTTAATGACATAAGTATAAAATGTTGAAAATGTGCAGATTAAAAACCAAAGAAGTTAAAAATCAGTTAGTTCCTGAATCTAAAAGTTGGCCACCATCGCAGGCATCGCTGAAATATGCTAAGAGTGTGAAATGAGGGAGGGAAAAGGCTTGAAAACTTGCCCTGGAGTGCCGGAATGCAGCTGTTGTTTGTTTTCTGCTGTATCTAATCTAAATGATGCTTCATTTCCTAAAAGTGACAAATGGCCTAGGTCAAGGTCTACTTTATTGTACACGTCCATGCACCACCTTACCAGAGGTATCATCACTTGAACAGTGACAGCACCACAGGTACTAAATACAGTGACAATAATACTTCACAATAGTGGCTACGTGTAGGTGTCTGCTGTGGTTGTAGACCAGTAGGCCTGACAGCAACCATGTTATTAAGAGGCATTGGGCCACTAGCACAAATAAATAATTATGGCCGCATGAAAGCTACTCTAAATCTATCCCAGACAATATTTTCAAGAAGTTGCAGATGATGATGATGATGATGATATTATTTTATATATTTATGTATGTTTCTTTGTGTTTTTTATATCATTTTTTTATTTTATTTATCTTTTTTGGCAAGTGAGTGATTACTCATTTTAAATTGCAAAACAATGGTATTTGCCATAACAAAAACAGCTCAATGTGGGAAGTGCCAACACATCAGGAAAACAGCATGAGGACAGTGACGCATCTGCTGCCAATGCCCACTTTTGATTTACGTGCATGTACACCAAAAAGTATGGCTGGGGTTTGCTATTGAACATGGGATAAAAAGAACTAGGATCTTGTCACCATAAACAGCTTCACATCTCCAGGAGGCATGAAAATTCCCTCTGGTCAGTTGTGAGAATATGTCCCCCAGTCTGAGGCTTTGTAGAGTGTGTCCCAAAACGCAATTGGTCTTTCTCATCTGGGAAGCTGCATACCGTGATGGAGATGATCCTTTGTATTATCTCAGTGTTAACAGCTTTTACTTGTTTCTTTTTCTTTCATTGGATGTGCCCGACATACAGGTGTAGCGCAAACAGAGGTCATCATGATTGACCACTTGAGATTTAGCCAGAGGGCAGGGAAGTCTGGTTTGCTTGATAGCAGGCGTCTGTTCTCTACTGGCATTGGGGTATTGAGTAAAGGTGACTGTTTGAACAGATGGAGGGATAACCCTGTTGCTATTGTGGCTGACAAGAGATAAGACGGTATCTGAAAGCCAACAAGTTAGTCTTGACACACTGTGGGAAATTTCCACTTAAATGTGAAACACTGACAAAAAACGACAGCTTGGCCTTTGTGGTTGCCTTGTTGCAATGGATGGAAGAAAGCTTTATACAAATTTCCAAAATGGCACTTAAATGAAACGTCAGTTTGCATGGCATGGGTCAAATTTATAATGGTGAGAAATTTCATCAGTAAATGTTTTGTAGATTTATTGAGACAAGCACATGTCTTTTTTAAGGGTGTATGTTCATGAGATAACATAGTTTGCCACTGATGCCCTTTGATAAACTTCTGAAAATCTCAACAAATTACACATTGTCCTCATCATTAACATTTAGTCTCCATACATATTTGCATCATGGGATTGCACACAAAAGCACTCTGTTCTGAATAAAAGTGTTACCTTCCCATCATTTGCATTTGATAGAGGTACAGGAAACTGTGTATATTTTTTGCTGGCAAGGCTGTGTCAATGAAGGAACTTTTTATCAACAGCTTACCTTTGTTGAGCAAACTTGCTTTTCATGTCTGCCCATTTTATTCAGGAGTGAAACTGATAGTTTGTTCAGTGCCATGTGTCCCAGTCTTGTGTTACGCGGTGGAGCAATGGCATTTTGTATTAAAAAAAAAAACTGAATAGCCTATCTGCTCGAAATGAATATCATAATTACATCAGGTGTGGTATGCTAAAAAAAAAAAGAAGTTTTTCCAAACATGTACTGTCCAGCATCTCGATGCTGAAAACATGGTGAAATCAAGAAATGAGGAGAGCAGACCCACAATGCAGTGAGAGTTCCCAAATATGTCAAGATCTTGCCCTGTGTCAGTCCTTGTATCAAAGGTGAAGAGTGGACAGAAAGGGTTGCAATTCAGGGACCTATGTGGAGGTTGCCTTTTGGTAAAGGAATCAGCAGACACACCTGGTATGGATCATATATGTCAAGATAAGTCAATAGTGCTGTTCTAACATAGGAAATGCCACTCATAAAATGTTTGTGAGTCAAAAGTAGTGATGTACTTTGAACTGCATGAATATGGTTGTCACAACCAGTGCATTGAACTTTATTGTCTTTTTATCATACCTATATACAGTTACGAAGCCAAGTAACCTATTTTATTATCTATTGTGTTTGGGCCAAAGTTGATTAAAAGATTGACTTAATTTTTGTTGTGATAGTATATATATTTATATATATAGTTATGAAGCCAAGTAATCTATTTTATTATCTAGTGTGTTTGGGCCATAGTTGTATATGAGATTGACTTGAATGTTTTGATACTGAAATACATAGATAAATCTGTGTGTTTTGAGACAGGAGTGGAATAAAGGATACATACATACATAGTGTGCAAACTCTGACAAAAAAGAAAAAAGCTTCTGAAGCAGCAAGTTAGGAATAAAGTTGAAATTATGATCAGTGAGTCATAGTGGTGTGGATGGTGTAGGTCATGTATGCACACTTACATTTTATCACAGTCACATGAAAAGGTATGGTAAACAAAATTTATCTAGCCTCACATGGGTTTAGACATAATACAGGAAGTAGTCAGATAAGCAAACATTCTCTTTGGTGGTAGGGAAAAAATACAAACAAAGTATGTACTATTACTTTCCCCCCCCCCCCCCTTCTTCAGGCTCTACTGTAGTCGTAGTGTAGATGTTATATCTGTTCCCATCCAGTCAAGACCCCTCATAATATGCCCTAAAGTTATTTTCTTATCAGACTTTAATTTATAATTGACCAGGTTTGTGGAGCATTGTTTACTGGCATTTTGTTTCGTGGCCATGGAGGTCAAAGATAGATAGTTGTCCTATATTTTCCATGCTACACATTACTTCACTGCTTTTTACCTCAGCTGGCCATAGGTCACAGAGCTCATGCAATCACTCATGTCAGTCCACCTGTCCGTCTGTCTGTAAGCTTTTTGCTTATGAACTGGATACAATCTGCTGTTTTCAAGTTGGGCCAATATAAATTTTAGGACTAACCAAGTATATGAAAATCTAAGTCAAGTTTGACATTGGTGGCACCACCTGCAGCATTATGTAAGATATAGTTCTAAATGTGGAAATCTTATGAACAGTCTAGCATCTCTAATTTTTGGTGTATCCTCATGAAATTATGTGGGAATGTGGAAAAAGTCAAAAAAAGTTCAATTTCTTTTTATACTAGTGGCACCACCTGCAGTTTAACGGAAATTATGAGCTAGGATTGTTGAGAGATACAAAATTCCATATCTCAAAAAATGAAAAGCTAGATATGCCAAATTTATAGGGTAGGTAATTTGTGTCAAACACTAATATATTACATGGATGACCTTGACCTATTTTTGCAGTTTGCCAGGCCTATGCAGTAGAAAGAAGGGACTGTAGCGCTAGGGAATAGCTTAAGACATCAATGAAGGAGAGAATTGCACCTCCAGATCAAAATTTCACATTACATTGTACACAAATGTTACTTTTTTGGTCACCATGACTCAGTTATGATAAAATTTGGCACCTACCTGACTTTATTGCTTTTCCTAGATAACTCAAAAGTTATCTGATTTGGACAAGCAGACCATATATGGAAAGCTAGACTTGGGCCATGGATTATAAATGTAACAAAATAATATATGTATCTGTGTGTTTGTGTGTATTATGTGATATATGGGTTGAAATGTGAAAATCTTGTGAATGCTCTAGCATCTTTAATATTTGGTGGATCTTCATGACATATGGTTGGGACTATGGTGGACGTCAAAGTTTAAATTGCTTGTGATACTAGTGGCGCAACCTGTAATTCAACGGAAATTATGAGCCACAATTTTTTTTTTTTAAAGGATTAAAATTCCACATTTCAAAAAGTGATCGGATTAGACTTGCTAAATTTATAGGATATGCAGACCATATCCAATGCTGGTATGTTATATAATATTGGTGACCTTGGCCTAATTTTTGTGAGGTCACCAGGCCTCTGAAGTTGAAAGAGGTGATTTTGTAATGGCAGGGTGTAGCTTAGACGTCAATGGCAAAGAGAACTGACCCATATACATCATGTGGAAGATCAAAAGTGCGCTTGATTACATAATAAATAAAATAGTACTTTGTGACCTACTTTTTTGGGTTTTTTCAGGAGCCAGTAATTATGGACTTTGGCACTTGTTCAGGTCTATTGTTTTTAAAGGTCTGTCCCATGGGGGACCCTTTATGTTTTCGGGTTGTCCGTCTGTCTGGATGTGCACATTCTCCTTACCTCGATATCTACAGAATACTCCCATGTATTTTGCTTAAATTTGGTAATATGCTTATCTTACGTGGGAAGATGAACTGATTAGATTTTGGTGTCACCATGACCTAATTTGAGCAAATGGCAGCCTAATTACATGCTCATTAAGGCTCGTTACCACAATATCTCCAGAATGCTACAATGTATTTTGCTCAAATTTTGCAGTATGCTTATCTCGCATGCCAAGATGAACTGGTGGACCCTTCAGTCAAAGCTTTGTGTTGAAGGTGTGTCCAGTTCTTCAATAACTTTAAAAGTTATTGACCGATCTGAACAAACAGACCATGTATGGAAAGCTGGATGCAGGGTTCATATTTTGAACAGTATCGATTGTTTAATCTCAGTTGAAGGTCAATGTCAAATGGCCAGGTGGAATATAGGGGTCATCTTGTGAATGCTTTGTACCCAATAGTTTTTGAGTTAGGCTCATATAGCTTATAAGTGTATGGAAATCTATGTCAACATCATTGTTATTGGTGCCCCCTATTATTATTATCTCAAAGTAATTGAATTAGACATGCCAGATTTATAGGATATATAGATCATGCCCAATGCTAATATGTTATATAAGATCAGTGACCTGGACCTATTTTTGTAAGGTCACCAGTCCTGTTAAGTTGGAAGAGGTAATTTTGTAATATTTGCTAGGGTGTACTTTGGACATCCATGGCCAAAAATATTGAGCTTCCAATTCAAAATTGCACTTGAGTACATTGTACATAAAACTCTACTTGGTGACCTACTTTTTGGGTCGCCATGACCCAATGATTGTGACCTTGGCCTATTTTTCAAGGTCATTAAGCACTTAAGAAAAGGACATTTAGTTGAATATCTTGATAAAGAGTGAGGCGAATGATGACAAATGTATCACAAATGAGTATCATGTGGAAGTTTGATATCGCATAATATGGCTAACCGTGATTAATTTTTCAAGGTGGCGGATTGAATAGATTTCAGAAAATGATTTTTTTGGTAATGGTGGTCAGCAGAGCATTATGTTCATGGCCTCTTGTTTATACACTGCACCCACTGTACAGTGCTAGTGAGTGAGGTCTGAACAGTATGGTAAAACAAACCTAAAAAATCAGGCCCTTGAAACAAGAAAGTGATGGGAAGAAAACTTCAATAGGGCCTTGATAACCACTGGTAAATTGGAAACTGCTTTTGATTAAGGTATGTTATGAATAGGGAGCATTGTGAATAATTCTTACAGAGGATGACGGTATGCAAAAGTGAAGAGATTGCATTTTGGGAACAACATCAAAATAGTGGACAATTTGCAATGTTGTCCAATTTGCACATATGCCGCTTGTGACAGTAAAAAGAGAAATTTGAAAATAATCCCATTATTATTTTTACCTCAGCCGGCATGTCAGTCAGCTGAGGTTATAAGATAATCCTTTGTCCCTCATCAGTGTCATTGTTGACCATCCCTCAACGATTCACATTTTTGACTTCTTCAAATACAACAGCGGGATTCACTTGAAACTTGGGCGGGATGTACCTTGGGTGGGTCTGTTCCAAATAGTTCAAATAGTCATGCTCGAATATTTATTCGATTTTTTGATGACTTTTGGGGTTCATTTATAGGCAAAATTTTGAAAAATCTCCGAAACCGCTCAGCCAATTGCTCTGAAATTGCATAAGGACACCTTTGGGGACTCGCAGATCTCAATTTTTTCAACAGGTGGCGCTCCAATTTTTTTCCGTTTTTCCAAAATGAATTTTGCGTTTTTCCTATTTTCTACTTCTCCAAATGGTCATTGAGATTGTTCTGAAACTTTGGTGGAAATGTAGTTTATGGGAGGAGTAAACAATTTTGTTCACCAGATGGTGATATTCTGGAGTCTCGATCTCAATTTTAAAGTTGGGTACCAGTCAATTTATGCTTGCATTCCTGTTGATGCAATTTGATGGGAATTGCAATGGAAATTCACATTTTTGACTTCTTCTCCAAAACCATCAACCTGATTCACTTCAAACGGGGGGGGGGGGGGGAGAATGTACTTTGGTGGGTCTCTTCCAATTTTGTTCAAATAGATGCACTCCAGTGATTTTTGTCAGTCAGCTGCTGAGCTTTTGTGAGGGTCTGTCGTCCATCGTCCGTAGTCCGTCCACAATTCACATTTTCGACTTCTTCTCCAAAACCGTCAGCCAGATTCGCTTCAAACTTGGTGGGGAGATGCCTTGGGTGTGTCTTTACCAAATTTGTTCAAATGGTTACTCTCCATTGATATTTTATGAATTTTTTTGTTCTTTTTGGGGGCAAATCTTAAAAAATCTTCTTCTCCGAAACTGCTCATCCAATTGCTTTGATATCCCGCAGGGACATTCCCAGGGACTCCTAGTTCTAATTTGTTCACCAAATGGTGCTTTGATTTTTTTTTTTTTAATTATTTTTTTGTGTTTTTGCTATTTTCGACTTCTTCCCGAGAACCCTCACTCAGAAGAAGCTGAAACTTGGTAGATATGTTCCTTGTGGAAGGGTCAAACAAAGTTGTTCACTAGGTGGCACTGCTGTGGATTCCTGATTTTTTAGGATTTTTTCAATTCGAGTACTTGTCGGGCAATGCAGCTTTCCTATTTATTACTATGCAAGTCCATGGGCATTCTAATGCTAATTCACATTTTCTACTTCTCCAAAACCGTCATCCAGATTGACTTCAAACCGGGTGGCAATGTACCTTGGGTGGGTTTCTACCAGGCTTGTTCAAATGGTCATGCTCCATTGATTTTTGGATTTTTAATGAATTTTTTTAAAGACAAATCTTAAAAAATCTTCTCCACACCCGCTCACTCAATAGCTTTGATATTACATAAGAACGCTTCTAGGGACTCCTAGTTCTTAATTTGTTCACCAGGTGGTGCTGCAATTTTTTTCAAATTTTTTTATGAATGTTTGTGTGTTTTCGTTACTTGTGACTTCTTCTCCAGATCCTTTACTCAGATTAAACTGGAACTTTGTGGATATGTTCCTTGTGAAAGGGTCAAGAAAAGATGTTCACTAGGTATCACTGCTTTAGATTCCTGATTTTTTAACGATATTTTTCAATTTGGGTACTTGTCGGCAAATGCACCTTTTCTATTGCTTACTATGCAAGTCAATGGACATTCTAATGGTAATTCACATTTTGGACTTCTCTAAAGAAACTGTCTGTCAGATTCACTTCAAACATGGTGACAATGTACCTAGGGTTGGTCTATACCAAGTTTGTTCAAATAGTCATGATCCAGTGATTTTTAGATTTTTTATGAATTTGTTCGAAAATCTTTAAAAAGGTTTTAATAGGAAAGTTTTACCTGTGAATTTCTTTTAATGGTTACAACTTAAATGATTTTGGCTAGATTTGTGCCAAACTTGGTAGGGATGTACCTTTTATAAGTGTCTACCTATTTTGTGCAAATGATCGTGCTATAGTGATGTTTGGGGCTTGACCTCATTGCCAAGGTCACAGGACAACTGACATGAAATTTACTGTTCACCTGGTAACTTGAGATCTGTTTTGAGTTGGGACCTGGATGTTGCACATGTTAATGTTTCTCTATGAAGGTCATGCTTAGACAGTAGAGTGACCTTGACCTCCTTTCTGGGGTCACAGTGCAACATACATGAATTTTACTCTTCACTATAACTTGAAAACTACTTGAACTGGGACCTTGATGTTGCACATATTAGTGTTCTTTTATAAAGGTCAGACCTACTCAGTACATGGGTGACCTTGATCCTATCCCAAGTTCACAGAGCTGGAAGTGTGATGAATATCTAGGTCAGCTGAACATGGGCTGTTCACACAGCCCTCTTGTTACATTTTTTATGATTTTTTTTTTTGTTATTTTTTTTCAGAAAATCTGAAAAAAAATATGAAACCGCCAAGCGAATTGGTTTTGAATTGCACAGGGGCACTTCTGGGGATTCCCAGACTTTAATTTTTTCTACATGTAGCACTGCAATTTTTGAATTATATTTTAAACAAATTTTTGTGTGTTTTCCCCATTTTTGACTTCTTCAACAAAACTGTCACACAGATTATTCTGAAACATGGTTGGAAATGTAGCTTGTGGAAGGTTAAACAAAACTGTTCACCAGGTGGTGATACTCTGGATGCCTGATTTTTAACAGTTTTTTTCAATTTAGTTACCTTTCTGTTAGTGACTGCATTTCTATTTATTATCATGTAAGCCAGTGGGGATTGCAATGGAAACTAACAATATTTACTCCCTCTGCAAAATTCTCATCCCCTACACCAGAGTGGAACTTATTATGGGTTGAATGTCAAGGTCAGTTGAGGACAGGCTTTTCACACAGCCCTCTTGTTTTAAGGAATCATTTACACTTCTCAGATACATGTACAATAGAAAATTTATAATTCTTTTTAATAATAATTTTGGAGGTATATATAAATATAGATGTCCAAAATCGTTGAATATAAGTATTTTCCACCAAATTCTTACCTTAAATCTGGATCTGTCCTAATTTTATCATCGCTAAATTATGCAGTAATTAATGTTATAACAGTGGTCAACCATCATCCACAAAGACTGCTGGATATTGTCAATTGTCTGTCTGCACAAGAAATTTCCCTGCTTTTTTATAGATATGATGCAAGTCCATTTGCTGTACCAGTGTATTGGATGCATAATGCTAAAAAGTGCATTGTTTTCAAGTAGAAATATGTGAAGTAATTAAACTTGTTTTTTAGGTGTGACATGGAGAAGCATCATCTACATTATAAACCCCTGTTGAAGTATACCTTCAAAACAAATTTAAATTTGGATTTCAGTATTTACAAGTAAGTTGACATATATCTTATGTGAGCTTGTATAAGTTTGTGGGTGACCTTATGAAACATCATAACAGATTCGTTGTCAAGGTAACCTTGTGCCATCCTGTGATATGATAAGGTATGACCTTGATACATTTTTATTTGTATACAAAGTCCGTAGATTTGTTGTGTTTTATGGAATCACCTATAAGGAGGCTGCTGCGTGGTAATTGGTTTGTGCATGCATGCCTCTGTCCATGGCACATTGGCTCAGGTTGCTAACTTCATAACTACTTTGCCTCAGTCTTTGTTTGCACAATGTGATAGTCCTTTACAAGGGCTAGTTTGGGATTTCAGAGGGGTGACATACACATATCTTTCAGTGTGACAGAGCAGCTTTTCTGAATTGCGTTTGCAGATGATAACTGGATAACTTTCAGTGAGGACTTCCACATTGCACACAATGATGGCTATGTTTTCATTGTGTACAGGGGACTTCTCAGGGTCACAGGGGAACTCCAAATAAATTTTATTTCCTGATGAAAACTTGGAACTATTTTGGAAAGCACTTGCATGTTGCTTGTAATGATGTTCCTTGAGGAAGGCGAGGTTAAAATTGTATATGGATGGCCTTGGCCTGTTTTTGAAAGGTTACAGATAGCTGTGCTGAATATATGAACATTATGGAGGAGAACTTGATAAATCTTACAGTTAGGAATTCACATTGCACATGATGATGGTCCTCTAAATAAATTATTTCCATATCACTGAAAAGTAGATTTTATTTATGGGTGATAATGGAAGCTTTTAACCAGGGCCATATTACTCATAATGGTGGTTCTGTACAATGACTAGTCTTGGATTGTACATGGGTGACCTCGGCCTATTTCCCTAGGTGACATGGCAGTTTTATTCAATTCATGCCCACTTGCCGGAGATCCATGTCTGTTTTCTTGGTACATTTAAACCAAAAGAGCATGGACCTAAATGCTAACACTGGGTGCCATGTGACCTTTAGTTTAAAAAAACAACAACAAACAAACGAGAAAAAAACACATAGCAGTCGGATGTTCCAGTATCCATAGTTATAGTCAGTATAATACAAGGTGAAATTCACGTAACAAACATACATTACGGATTTAATGGTACCACGCTGCGGCCGTTGAAACATTCAGTTCCTGAAGAGCCACTGAACTGGCGAAACCGGTCGAACTAATATGGCACACAAGATGGAGCCAGACCCTTGCTTTGTTTTACACAAAAAAAAAGGGGGGGGGGGGGGGGGATGGGAATAAGCCTTTTAAAAATCAAACTTTGAAATTAAAGTTCTTGGAAAACATTTTGAAAGTGTCATTTTACGAGGAATTAAAGTGGAGTGACAAGAAATTACTCTGGTCCAAAGTCTAACTGTATATTTGGTAGATGCTTGGTCCTCATGGCATGTTTGGCATGCTGGGTAGACAAATGCATTCTGTTTTGGCTGAGTTACGGATTGTCAAAGAATGTGTACTCAGGGTTTAGAGACACAGACCGGGAAATGTTACCAGGTTACAAACGATTGCTACATCCTAACAGTCATGACTGCACATATAGGCCAAACAGGAGAGACAGCGATTTAATTGTATCAATGTGTTTCAATAAAAGTAGTTGGACATTGGAGTGTCTGCTGGATATTTGCTAGTTTGTGCTTTAGCCGTGCATTTCTAGACTTTTTTTTCATTGACTCGTTGATTCTTTCATCTGCCACTGATTTTTTTTAAATGCCCATATTTAGGCTAATAAAGTGACAGGTGCACCATTGTTCACTTTTTTTTTCTTTTAAACAGAGTATTCTATCTGAAAAAAGCAGCCAAAGAATTTACAATTCTGGGTTAAAAATGGATGTATTCAAAACTTGTGGTTAAAAAAGGGCACAAGCCCAACAAAGTGCTTGGTCTTTGAAAAAATACACATTTCAGGAGAATAAACAGGTAATGACACGCTACTAAGCTTGAGTAAGTTTATGAGGCCCAAGTGGGTGGAACCGTGAGAGAACTGCAAGTGATGCTCTTTTAAGAGTTTTGTCTTGTCGCAGTTTTCGTGGAAACTGGATCAAAGGGCTGCCCATTTGAAGGCAGGTGTTTTGGTCAAATGGCTGTTTGCCCTGGTGATGATGAGAATGAATCCATTCTTTAGTAACCATCATGTTTAGATCTATTGGGGCATTATTCTTTGTGACCTGAGCCGAAGTTCAAAAGAGGTGCGTGTTGAGTACTTTTCCCCTTCTGATGTGATTTATTGGGTATCAGATCCTGTTCCACTTCCATGTTTATGCTTCGACAGGTAACAGTTAGAAAATATTGGATTTGGGAAGTGAACAGATAAGCTGCCAGTGATCCTTTCATTGCACTTTCATCTAACAAAATTTTAGTCAAAAGTGGCAGTGTGATTGATATTTTTCTGCAAGCTTTCAAGTCATACAATGGTAGCAGCTCTGTGCAGTCACTGCCATGGCAGAGCACTCCCCTGCTCTATGTGGCCACTTTTGTGGCAGAAGTGGTGGCCACATAAAGCCGGTACTGCTGATGTATTGGACATACATGGGTCAGGGCATATGTGCACCATGGTAAAAATTAAATTCTGCTCTCTTCAAAACGTAGAGCTGTCCCTGTCACGAGGCCACTTTTGGGGCCATTGTGTCGCACGAAACATTGTACACTGTTTTGTGTACTTTCTTCATGTTTCCAAATTTATGCTGCTGATCCGAGTATTTTCGTGAGCTGTGAACTTTGAATTTACTTAAATGTTGTCCTATAACAAGTTCCAGCATACTTTGGTTTGGTTTTTTAAACCAAAATAAATAAACAGAATAATACTCTGTTTGCTCCCTCATGATCAGGTTGCATTGACCTGTGGTGACAGTGCAATGTTGTATGATTTAGAATCTTTATAAATCATTGTTGAAAGTCGACTGCATTACATTCCTATGACAATCCACAAGAATTTCTATTCTAAACCTTACACATTGTGTGAAGTGGAACCTACTGGTTTTATGACTCCCTAAAAGGAAGAGTAAAGGTAAATTGTCAGTTTTACAGCCGAGAATACAATGCCTCAGGTTATGTGATGGCATGCCAAGATGTGGATACAAAGCCCTCTGTCTACAAGACTAGGTCACAAGTCTGGGATCCAGTCAAGGATTAAATTGCAAACAGTGCGGGATCCCTGCAGTGAATCTGGTTGTTAAGGATGGTCAACACATGAATAAATCACACAGTTGGACATTCATTACTCGTAATTATGCAGTAGGTTAGTAATGATGATCAACAATGTCAGTTGAAAGTAGCCGCCACCGCAGCCAATCTTACAGGTACGTCTTGTTTTATAACCCCCGGGACTTGGCTGCAAAAACTTCTCCATTTATGTGCATATATGTAATTGGTGTAACCTCATTTACCTGTGAGTATTTATGACATTTTGGGTTGACTTCTGGGGAATTTTTTCTTCAGTTTAAGGTATAAATCAGAATTGCCATGATTAACGTCCAGTGGTGGTAGGTTGACTTTTTTTCTCTTCATTTTCTTGTGATCAGAAAATTTGTACACTTAACACCCTTGCAGGCATGGTCTGTGATTGCCCTTGTGATGTTTTGGGGGAAAACACTAAGCCTTTGTGCATGTAGGACCTCAAGCAAGTTTACTGGTTAGCAGAATTTATTTGCTGAATAAAAGAAATGCTCTTCGTTGTGTAGATATTGATGTCAGGAAGCAGAGGAAACTTATGAGATCAACCAAAGATTGAATAGTATTCTCCAGATCAACCAAAGATTGAATAGTATTCTCCAAGTCTGAACTTGGCACAAGTATTTCTTTGGGAGAAATTACAATGGAGTATACAAAATCCAAATGTGGTGACTTTGCACATAGAGTGCTAAGGAAATCTGACATACTGGCTTATACCTTGCTAATGGTGAAGCTTGGGTGACAGTTGCTATTGTAGGAAAGTACCCATGGGGTTTCTTTTGGTGTTGTTAATTTTGACCTTGACTGACCTTCAAAGGCTAAAGTATTATTGAGGTCAACCTGAAATATTGGTTTGTATCCCGGTGAAGATGACAGTGGAAGCATAATCCTTGGCCCATGGTTAGTATTAAACATTAGTGGTTAAGACATTTAGCAACCAGGACCTATGTTGAAGGGGTCAACATGCCGGCAGTGATTTGTCCAGCGGGGAATGCATAATGGTTTCCTCACAGCTGAAAAGCTCAAGTCTACTTTCATTTTTGTTTTTTACACTTTAATGATTGATTGATTTTTATATGGGATTGATCTCTTGCTCAAAAAACCAGAGCATGCAGATGAATAGTTAAGTCAAAATGCTGTGCAAAACTACCATGTTTTTTTTGTTTTTTTTTGTTTTTTGTTTTAATTTCTGAGCTTTATGCAGATTCAACATCCAGCTGCCAATATAGTCTGTTGTAGGGACAAAACATTTGAGCTTGCCAAACATGAGGTCACTTTGTAGGTGCATGTTTTCAGTTATAATTGTGTGATTTACATTGAGGAGAATATAACACTGATGTACGCATGCAAAGCCTGTGTCCTGCGCTAATGGTTTCTCTTGAGGTACCACATTCCTTCCAGTAATGACTCCTCCCCTTACAAGGGTCCCTCACCACCTCATTGAAATCTGTGATCAAAAATCAAAGAAATAAATTCTGAACCATAGTAAGAGAGATGCTGTACAGTCTTTCCTGCTTGATTGAAAGATTTTTGGGGTGAGAAAGTTGTGCGATCCTTTTGTTTATATGCCCATAGGAGATATTTACCCAAGGATGGATGGATACTGTAATCTGTAACAGTTGATTTTAGGGTGGGGAAATAATTTTATGTGCATTTATATCCTTTTTTTGACAACTGGTGAGGTGGGAACTCTTTACGTTGTCACTTTTTTGGGGGGCTACTGTCGTATAGGAATGATGGCACTGATCCATGTTAGCATTTGGTTTATATATTTCACACTTGAGGTGAAAACGTCCATCTTCTGCTAAAAAAACATGGCCCCGTATACTGAGTTTTTGTATATGTTTCACTTTCATTCTTTTTTCATAGTTGTTTTTTTGTTTTTGTTTTTGTCAGTATAAAAAGACGCAAAATTTGCCATGAAAGTGTATAGTTATTTTGCACGAGTTGTAAAAGAGTGCGAGGCTGTTTCTCAGACTCTCCAGGGCACAAAGAGAAGCCATTATCATGACTGGGAAATCATTGTGGTGGGTGTTTCATCCATAACTTGTGTTGCCTGATCAGGTCATTGTAACAGAGGTCTTGGGAAATTTTCCATCAATATCTGTCTGCTTTGCCAGAACAAAATATCACCTGATCATTGCCATTCCTGTGACACGTGCAGGACAGTGGGTTAGAGATTGCCCCCCACCACCCTCTGTTTATAATGAGTACCTATAACGCTTAGATATATTTTATGAGTTGTGCCATTTTGTGTGTCACTGGTCCTTTACATTGATTGGAAAGCATTTGATTATAGTGTTCCGCCCTGTCTCCATGTAGTGTCTAATTTTACCATACCTTTTTAGAATGTGTTGTTCCCAAATGCAGTTGCTTTCATGTTAGAGTTCTGAGATACCAGAACATGCCTAGAAATGTGTCCCAAGTCAGTACAGTGAAGACATGTAGTATGTCCCGAGTGGCAGTGACTTGTTTGTGCTCAGTCCTGGTTCAAACTGCTGTTCAACAGTGTTGACTGTAAATTCGTATTGATACAATATACCTATTATGAATTATAGTGTACTGTACTATATTGGTCAAATAAATGAATTGATTTGAATTGACTGCATTTGAGCTGATGCTTTTGGATTAATTACACAAATATAATGCTTGAATGCTGGTTGAACTAGGTAAATTTATTTGAGAAATAGATAAGTGCCAAAAAGGGCAGTCTGAAAAAAAAAAAACAGCAGTCTCTGTTGAGGTGGTCTTCACATCAGGTACCACTGTGATATCCCATCAGTCAGCAGCTTTATCAGGTTATCAGGTGCAATCAAGACGCATTGTGGCAATGTGTGGTGAGAAAGTTTTTGACTCCATTTCCCAAGCATCCACATTAAAAGGCCTAGGCTGCCACATTGAAAAAATGCTCAGCTTGCTTGACCTCGTCATGCTCATGTACTTCGTGTTTTACAGCCCAGCTCATGTGTCAACATGGTGAGAAATCTAGAATGTGCCAGTGCAGCCTGTGTTTGCTATTTGAAGAGTCATCATTGATCAGCATTTTTCAGTCCTGATACACTACCCAAAGAAGCTGACATTTACAATGATGGAAACGTTTTGATATTTTTCAACAGGAAAAATGGGATTATTTTCAACAGGTAGTGCTGTTTTTCACTACCTTTTTGGTCATTGCTTTCCAACTCTCCACAGTTTACATTTTTTACTTGTAAAAAAAAAAATCAATAAATAATCATACACCAGTGATTTTATAGTTTTTACACCCTAAGCCTTGTGAGCCAACAGGGTATTTTCAATTTTCATCGTCATATCTGCATGTGTGCATCTGTCCATCCATTACCCTTTGCCGCTACAATAACTTTTGAAGAAATTGAGCTACTGTCACGAAACTTGCACTTTGTGAGCATCCTATTAGAGGCTTGGCTGAGTTTGACATTCAGCGACCTTGACATATATTCAAGGTCACCAGGGGTCATCATATTTTTATGCCTGTAGACGCATTTACTTTTGAACAAATTGAGCTGCTGTAAGGAAGCTTGTACTGTTGAAGCATCTTATAGGAAGTTTGTCGCTCAACGACCTGAGCCTATTTTCAAGGTCACCGAATTAGCCAGTGCCCAGCATACAACATGTACAAGTCCCACAAGTTGTACAATCATGTGGCAACTGGAATTGAAAAATTGGGAGGAAAAGCAGGAGTTCTGTGATTGATGAAAATGCATATCAGTTTAAAGGGCCTCTAGGGTGAATCATTAAAAATGCCTGTAAAGTGTATTTATGGACCATACTTTATCAATTGGTAGAAAAAATCAATACAACCATTAGAAATTTTATAAGAATATTTATAAAAATATTACTTTATAAGCTGTTTTTCATCCGAGTTTTGGTGCAGTATGACACGCTGTCATTCATGAGTGGTTATTACTTTGCACAACCACTGGTCGTGACATCATCTAGAGAATCCGGAGCTGGCCTGCACTTCAAGCTATTAAAATCCTTGAAATGCATGTTACAAACCTAGCCAATTTTGAACTGTGCAAAAATTCAGAAATGCCAGACGTGAGAATGTTTTTCATCACATTTGATCTATTGCGACAAGAAATGAGAGTACAATTCTAGATTGTAGGCATTGCTAGCGTAGAGAATTTTGCTGCAAACTGGTGACACCAAAATATCGTGTCGCAAACTATTGGAAATAACACAAAGTTCAGACAGGCAGAATGGAACAAGTCGGTGTGGAATATTTTTCCAAACTTTTGACTGTAGTCTACCATCACCACAATAACAGGAAGGAGGTCATAGTTCAAAGACTTCAAAGATTTGATCAATTAGCTGTAATATACTTGATTACCAGGGCTCAGTACAATAGGGTCATGCAACTGTGAGTCGCTGTGCATTATGGTCTTTTTGCTTGACCAAGCCGCTGTAGCAGTCTGCTCCCGCCCTTGTGGCAGATCTGTTTTGAGTAGGCCTAGGATGCAGTATATCTTTTACACTCAAACAAAAATCACTTCTCAAATTTTAGTTTCATAGTATTTTGTATGCAACAAAGGCGATGTATCATTGTTGTTCTAAACTGTTCAATCTCCATGACTTGTGTTCTTGAGCTTGAACTGGCTGATCTGTGGAAGTGGGCGCTTGTGGCTCAGTATGGACGTAGACCTGAATTCTGACGAACCCGCCCCACCAAAAAAAAAAAAAAAATCTCCTCACCATCAGAACTTGTCTGGTAAGTCTCTTCTCCAGAAAACTCGCATGAACATGAAAGATCCAACTCTTCGTCACTGGCCCTTGTGTCACTAGCGTCTCCTCTTGTCAACATCCTGCTGGGCATGGTGAAGAAAGTTCCCCAGATGACGTCATGGCTCCTTTCACAAAAAGGCATGAACTTTTGCAGCTTCAGGCTGAGAGCGCTCAAACTTTTTAAAGCTAAAGAAAACTATATTATCACCGAAAAAGTTGTTGAAATTAATCCCATAAAAGTAATTACAATCCATACTGGTTTGTCTTGTGAAATTTTGAATGTGTCATTCTGTAGGCCCTTTAAAGCAAACAACACACAAAACATTTACATTATACATATTAAATTTCTTGTCAAGAATGCCAGGGCCTATGGGGTAAGTTGGTATCCATACCAGCGAGTCCAAAATAAAAACAAAAAAATTAACAACACATGTGGTACATAATTTACACCAGTAAATCACGTAAACATAATAAATGAGTTTACAAAACCTAATGGTGCAATATGACTTCACAGTCTGATGTATGGTCCAAGGAGTACTCTATACTTCATAGGCCAAACTGTTTGGGGCTGTGTTAATGAAACAATTCAAACAGGGCAAGTACTTTCTTTGGACCATTACGAAATATGTGGTGAAACTGTGAATGTGTGCACTTAATGAGCAAAACCTTCAATTAGATCTCGAGCTGACTGAACACTTGGACCCAGTTTTGCAGTGATCTGTCCTGTAATGTATTGGCACATTGGAAAGGAAGGGTTAGTTCATCGGGAAATTAAAAAAAACCAAAACACTGAACTTTTTTTTATCACCGTAAGTGACACATCAGATTCATACTGATACATCTTGCTGGTTATGAAACATGTACGCTTCATTCAGATGTATTGACTGGGGTAGGTAAGTGACATTGTGTATCAGCTTCTAACAAAATATTGACAAGCTCCTCGCACTGGTGATCTGGCCTTCTCTTCACCATGCATAACATAGTAAAGCAAGCAGAGAACTGATCTTGAGAAAGGTTACAGCATTGTCTAATCTGACACTGGCACAAAGTGGTCTGAAAATGCTGGCATACTTCTACGCTGGTAATGATTTGCCTGGTTACTGCCACAATAAGCTGGTCCTGGTCACCAGTTGCTTTTCAGTGGCCTATTAAGAAACCTGTCAATTGAACCATGCAGTGCAAGCGCTTTTCTCCATACTGGCCATGCTTACCATTTCTCTCCACAACCGGCTGTGGGTGGATTTCCATCATTGTTGCAACTTGTTACCCATTGGTCAACTACTAAAATAACAAACAAAATTATCAGAGGCGATAGGAAATTTTGCTCTGATTTGGAGATTATTTTGCAATTCCTGCGCAATATGGGTATGTGTGAAACAAAATGTAGTGTTGGGTGGCAGTTGCAAATATTTCTGGCTTTCATCTGCCAGTGGCACTCAATGCTGGGTTCTCTAAAGACCATGCTGTTGATCATTAGATGATCTTACTAAGCCCGCCTCCTACCCGAAGAGGGGCATATAGTAGTTACTTTTTCCGTGCATCTGGCCGTCCGCATTTCGTGTCAGTGCTATAATTTGCTTGTTCTTCAAGTTAGATTTATGAAACTTTACACATAGGTGCATCTGCACATAAGGGTGTGTGATGTACGAAAAGTAGGTCACTAGGTCAAGTATCCGGGTCACAGTGACAAATTCTTGTAAAATTGTATCTGGGCTATAATTCCTGTACTATGTAACTTGGATTAATGAAACTTTACACACAGATGCATCTACACATAAGGGTGTGTCATGTACCAAAAGTAGGTCACTAGGTCAAGTATCTGGGTCACAATGACATATCTTTGTAAAATCGTGTCCGAGCTATAATTCCTTTATTGTTTAACTTAATTTCATGAAACGTCACACACACACATGTCTTGACCTAAAGGTGTGCCATGAAACTAAAGTAGGTCAGTAAGTCAAGTATCTGGGTCATGGTGATAGTCGTGTAAAACTACATAACACTTCATGTTCGAGCTGTAATTCTGTTGTTCTTCAAGTTAGATCAATGAAACTTTACAGACAGGTGCATCTAGACACAAGAGTGTGTCATGAATCAAAAGTAAGTCGCTAGGTCAAGTATCTGTCATGAAACAAAAGTAGGTCATTGGGTCAAGTATCTGGTCCTCTGCTATTTGTGTCCCGGCTGTAATTCGCTTGCCCTTCAACTTAAATTAATGAAACTTTACATTAAGGTGTATGTGGACGTAGGGGTGTGTCATGTACCAAAGTAGGTTACTAGGTCAAGTATTAGGGTAACAGTGAAATATTCCTGAAACTTGATGCACAGATGCATCTAGACATAAGGGCGTGTTGTGTACCAAAAGAAGGTCACTAGGTCAAGTATCTGGGTCACAGTGACATATCCTTGTAAAATCATGTCCAGCTATTATTCCTTTACTGTTTAACTTAGTTTCATGAAATTTGACACACACATGTATCTTGACCTAGAAGTGTGCCATGAAAACAAAAGTAAGTCACTGGGTCAAGTATCTGGGTCACTGTGACATATTGGGGTAAAACTTGTCCGGGCTATAATTCATAAAACTTCACACACACACACACACTCATATATTGACCTAAAGGTGTGTCATGAAACAAAAATATGTGAGGAATCTGGGTCTCGGTGAAACATTCATGTAGAACTACATTGCGCTTCATGCCCGGACTGTAATTCTGTTGTCCTTTGACTTAGAATCATGAAACTTTACACACGTGTGTGTCTGTACACAAAAGTGTGTCATGCATAAAAGTAGGTCACTAGGTCAAGCATCTTGGTTTCAGTGATAGCTTATTTATACTGATTACAGTCATTCCAAAATGAGACCTGTGATTAGCAAGGTTATAAATGAGATGAGGGGGCATGGATGCAATAATCTGATTGCCTTTTTAATTTTTATTGTGAAAAGTTAAACTTGCAAATGAGATTGAAATGTAATTGTTTATGAGAAACTGAAAAAAATTACTAACAAATGTAGTGCTCAGTTTCCAGGTGGTGTGTAAAGGCATATATCACTGGTCACTGGGGGGAAAAAGGGACAGAAGCCAAATAAGTGCATATGCATGCAGTTATTGTCATCATGGAGGGTAATACAGTGAAAACTCCTTATAATGACACCATCTGTTTCCTCAAAAAGTGTCAGATAACTGAATATGTCAGATAAAGGAATCCAATAACAAAGAAAATGAACTTTTTCCCATGAAAATTTGTGTAATTATATTGAATATGTCGGTTATCTGAGTGTCATTATAATGAGGGTTCACTGTATGTGTAAATACACATTTCTAGGGAAAAGAATCTTCAGATTATTTGGAACTGATTCTGCCTCATATTATGTATGATTTCCTGAAGTTATATTCAGTAAATGTATACAGTGAAACCTCCCTATACCGAACACTCTTGGGACCAGAAAAAAGTGTTCAGTATAGTGAGGTATGGTGTTCAGTATAGAGAGGTGTTCGGTATATGGAGGTGTTCGGTTAGAGAGGTTTTACTATATATATATATATATATATATATATATATATATATATATATATATATATATATATATATATATATATATATATATATATATATATATATATATATATATATAAACTTTGTGGCCCATTGGGTGTAAAGTTGAATGCAATTCATTCTGGTAGAAAGATCATAATCTTACCACCATTATGTTTATATCCAAAACAGAAAACAATCACACACGGAAAAAAAAAGGGGGGGGGGGCTTGACATGTAGCTTGTGCCAGCACCATAGGTAAAAACTCTGATCCAGACTTTCTGTAGAAATCTGAAAATAGTAAAAACTGAAGTTTGATTGCAAAACAAGACAAAAAATTTAAATAATCAAAAAAAAAGATACTCAAGCTTGAGTAGTGCATGCACTGATGTGACATGCTTGAAGTTTGCAAGTTCACATAAAATGCAACAATGATGTTGCCAATTATTCCAAATTGTTACATGAAAGAAACAGATTAATTTTTGTTACAATGGAAATTGCTTCAATGATGGAGGCCTGGGTAAGCTCACTTCTCTTAGCACGACAAGGCTGTACAGTGAAATGTCATTGTGATGACACCAAGGTACCCAACATATTCACTGAACAACACAACTTATTTGACTCATTTATGCGACATATTCATATATCTGACACATTTTGCAAGGAACAGATGGTGTCACTTTATGATGAGGTTTCACTGTACAGCTCTATTGGCCTGAATAAAGTTGTTGTGTTGTAGAAGTACATGATAAATCATAGGTTCACATCGACCAAATTACTTTGTCAAACTTGATGAGCCATTCATCTTTCAAAGGATCCAAACTGATAAGCAAAGGTACTTATGAATTTAGTAACAAGATACTAATTTTGGTAGGTAAATTAAATTGCAAGTCCAGTGCATACCATTTTTTAAGATGCTTACTGCTTATCCACCCAGAAGTCTGCTATGTTGACAGACCATTTGGTGTGTTTGGGAGTGAATACTCTGGAGACCTAATTGGTTACCCAGGCCCAAAGTTCCCTAAATATAGCCCCTGTACATTTACTATTTATTGTTAACATGGCTTTATGATTCATGGCAGAATATTACTTTGAAAATTTCCTAATAGCAGGTGGACTAATGAGCAAAAAAAAGTCAGTGGAAAAAAAATTGTTTGAAAGCCCAGGACTTGTCACATACATGAAGCCTCTGTCTATGACTGGCCAGGAGGCATGTTGTTAACAGTTGCCACTCCACAAAGAAGTGTTTTTGTGAGACAACTTAAAGGATCCTGTGTATATTCTGCCCGACTTGTAATCCTAAACCCTCCACTGTCAGCTCTCAGTTTCCTAGTGTGCGTACTACTGTTTTGAGTCTATTCTCCTCAGGTGCTTTGTATGTGTTTTGCTAATATAGCAGAAAATCCTTGAGGGAGTGGTAGGTTACTACCTTTATGGACTCTTTGAAGTAAATAGCAAGAGATTTAATTGGATTGCCTCCCATTGAGTTTTGTCTTGGACGGTCGTCTCGCACACAGACTGTATTCAGCACCATTTATTCTGAGTGAAGCTCATCAGCCTATGCTGAGTGTCCAAAAGGCAACTTTGAACCTTCTGTGCTCAGCAGTATGAAAAGATATAAAGAAATTTGATTGGATTAATAGAAAAAAATTAAAATGAGAAATCAGACTCCAGACTGATTGGCGCAATCGTTTTTTATTTTCTCCAATTTTCCTTCCTGCCGGCACCTTGCATTACAATAGAAGTCTATGTGTATGGTTGAAATTGCTATACCGTAATCACGTTTTATGTCAGTGGTTGTCGAGCATAAAGGAGGGGCAAAAAAAAAAAAGAGAGAGAGAGAGACAATTACACTGTGCAATATTACAAACATGCACTAGTATTGTAATTTGCTGCACAGGTAGTTTCATTGTGAACTTCCTTCGAAACAGTGCAGTTCATTATAGCACGCCTAGAAGGCTTCAGTCTGTATTTTGGAATTTTAAAAGGTATAGCTACCCACTTGATCTTTTTACAACAGAAGAGATCGTATAGACGCCAATCAGCATGGCAGCATGTATGACTGCAGGAGGCCAAATAAAGGTCCCTGAATCCTGTCAAATAATTTTGTGTATCACCAACAGCCTAGAAAATTATACCTATCCCTATGTACCCAACCTTGTTGCCTCCCTGCAGTGAAGAGTCCATAGAGGAGTCTCTTCGGTTAGGCTACGGGATATTCTATTTCTGTGCCTATTTAGATGCCCTATTGGTTCATTTCGATGCACAAAGGATATTGGCTGAATGCTGGTCAGGACTGTTGCATACCTTTGATACACTGTGGGTCAGTCTCCTTCATGGTCCACAGTAAACACGATACAGCACTTAGGATTTGTCATTTGAGAACAGTGCTTTTGCCATAAAAATCTAGTGTTGCACTTTGAGATGGTCTTTCATGGCAGGTGAGCGTACAATGAAAATTAAGTTGTACTGACAGAAATAGGTCTGCCCCAATGGGGATCCCACTCCACAAAATCTCACCAGATGCACGTGACGGGCTGAGTATTAGTGAAATGAAGATGGAAGTCCTATTCTAAGGATAGAAGTTTTGGAATACATTTACATGATTTATGTACAGGGTTTACCTTGGCATCATAATGGATTTAGCTCTGACCTAAACAAATGCATTACAAGTTAAGCCTTTAATTTGATTGTATGAAATGTGTACCATATGTCCTTGGAAAATTGGAGTATAATTTGTTGGCATACATGGGCTCATATATCTTCAGGAGCAGCTATTATAAGGGACAAAACATTGGCATTATGCATTTGTCCAGAACCCCGACATGTACAAAGATGTGTTCAAAGTTAGCCTTTCCAAACTGCAGGAGTTACCACTTTGTGACAGGTTAAACTCGGGATACAGATGCATAACAGCAGACCTTGAAATGACAAGTGTTGGTAAGAGGTAAAAGTGGTTGCATTTTGCCTGAAAGGTAATGCCGATCTTTACCTTGACTACAGTTACTCTACAAGTCACAGAATTTTGAAGCATTGGGGCAATGGGGAAGGACAGTGAGGGTCTTTCCTGCGATTGCCTCTTGTAATTTTCAGGCCAGTGAGAGTACAGGTAGAGATTCAGTACAGGGTAGGTGAGAGAAGTTATGTTAGTAGTGTGCTTGATGGAGCATGTAACGTACATGTTCTGTCTGGGCCACAAGATGTCACCACTTTGAAAACCTTGATAAAAATGCTGGCTTTCTTTTTCTGTGTACTTGTGTTCACAATACCCAGTAATGTAATAGTAACAATTTTGTTCTTTGGGTAAAATCTTTTGACCTTGTCTGACTTGTTACAATATATCCACAAAGCTGAGCACCATTACACAACTGAGAACGTCCAGCTTAACTCCAGAATGACAATCACCTGCTTTTGCATTGCTGAGTGGAACTTATCAAGTCAGATTTAACTGGTGTAATTCCCAGACTTCAAGCATGTGTAGAAGGCACAAATTGTCTTTCATGGACGACACATTGGCGTTCATTGGGCTCTCAAATAGGAGAAAACAAGGTATGTTTTGTTTGCTTTGCTTGAAGGAAGTATTATGCCTTTTGTTGTCAGGAGTATCAGAGTGACAGGTGCCCCTGGGGGACATTTTGTGGAAAAATTACAAAATTATTTGTGTGCCGTACTGTTTGAAACCTTAGTGGATATTGTATAGACAGGGTACTGTCAGTCTGAAAGTAGATGTAAACGGATGATGAAATTCTGGTCAGTTAATATAAGGGTGAGGTCAAGTTCAAAGAAGAGTTTGGAGTGCCCCTGTCTCAGCATTCCATATGGTCTCCTGCAGTTGTATGCTCTGTACCGTTTGTTGATGACTTGATCATTATGCAGTGGAGGTCCATGTGGACTTCACAAACATGCTTTCGCGTCATGATCTGCTGACAGTGGAAAACATTCTTCGCAACTTTCAGCAGTTCTGTCATTTGCTGGTGCCTTGAATTGACAACTGTTAAAGACTAAGAGCCCAAACTATGTATCAAAGATATTGTAAAGATCAAAACAAGCACTGCTTTATGGATTTGAATGCATCAGTTGTTACAAATGCCCCGTGTCTGATATGCATGCCTTCGGGATGGTCGTATTGTGAGGTGGGGTAAACCTTCCATCCTTTTGTCTAAATTACCAGTCTCTCTCTGTCTTTCAATGGTTTCATGTTAATGGCAATGCCTTAAGTCACTGGGATGGCTTTTGTGCAACTTTGGGTCAAGGATTCTTTATGGGGCCAAGATAAAGTAGGCCTAGTTAGATATCTGGGTAACTTTTGACACATCTCATGATTACACTGCATCATGTAATAGCTTGCCATTGTAGACTAATATTTCCTGATTGCTCAGTATTCGTTGCAATATTTATCTTCATGCCCTATACTTTTTAGTACTGGTGACAATTTTTATGCCCTAATGCAACTCACCAACACAAACTTGAATCGATTTTTTTTTTTCACTATGGAACCTTTCGGTCTGAATGTCATGGGCAAATAGGCATCCTTAATTGTTTCGTATTATGCTAATCTTGTAGTCCATGTGCCTGCCCCCCCCCCCCCCCAAGTCACATTGTCTGTGTGATGCTCTTATCAGAACAGCTCAGTTCTGTGCTGCCAACGTTTGCTGACCTATTTATGAGGAACAAGTTCCTCCGCAGCCAGGTCCATGAATCCTCATGATGCAGCATAAATATGCATTTACCTTGCATATCAACATTCTCAATCTTGTTTGTCATGTAAACATAACCTCTCATCATGGATAAGCTTCCATCCACAGGCTCTCACCAGGTGGCGTGTCACCACCGTGATAACAAAATGTTTACAGTGATTATTAGCCACGTGCTAACTGTAACTTGAACCAACACGGTATCAAGTCGGTTAGGCTTCCTAACATAAAGACAATAGGTTTTACGTCATGCCCACACTGTCACATAGTACTTTACCTGGGCCTATAAATACCAAGGTAAAAATGAATGCGGCAATCTGTGGTAGTCTCTGAAGAGCCCAGGACGGGCGCAGGTGGTCAGACTCTCCTAAACCAAAGTCTACTGTTGTTTTAAAGTGAAACATGACGCAGCATACTGATTAAATATCCAGCTCCTGACTAGATAATGCACATAAGAAACATCTTTGTACAATGCTTAAGTATTGCCTAAAAGCATAATATCTGATCAATCTCATATAAACACGGGGGAGTGTCACAATACGTGGGATGTGCTTGGCTTACCATCTAACCTTGGCTGAACCAAGGTTAAATGGTAAACAATACAATACAAACTGTTGAATCAAGCACCTGACATGATTTCCTTTTGCCATCTGATTGTTAATGATATGAACTAAGGCAGCATTATCTGTCAGGAGTTTAGGGTTTTAATTCACAAGGTGCTGGCTCAAACTGCTATGGCTGCCACTATGAGATAAAGCTTTAGCCTTGTGATGTTGAAAGATTTCCAGTTTTCAGGCCATCATCCACAAAAGTAACTTACACCCAGCAAAGCTCCATGGCCTATGGAAAAACTTGCATCTGTGTACAGTCTCAGTTGGTCACTTGACAAAGTAATAACTGGTCATTGAAGTCATTTAAGAAGTTGAGCCACATGGTTAGATCTCCTTTTGACTTGCAAGACAAATGCATGAAATGAAAATTGAGGACGAGAGACAGTCCTCTATCAACTCAGACAGTCAAAGTGTAAAGGCCCTCCCTGGGAACACTATGAACATCAAAAATTCAACAGACCTAACAAGGATTGCAATTGGTGAAGTTCGCCCAACCTTTTTCCTAGCAACAGGTATGAGAACAGTGTACGTATTTTTCTTATGGCAGGCAGGCTTCCATTGTAACGAACAGGATTTCCAAAAAAGGTAATATCCATTCTGGGCCCATAGTCTTATGGTGTGCTATTGGATTCCCAACTTTCTGCATATCCCAGTAAAACACTGGAACCCATCTGCACATGATTTAGCTGGAGATCCTATAAAAATGTTGTCATCCAGGACATCAGGGATATGTGGCGTGTGTTTTTGAGCAATCCATTACAGTGTGGTAGCAAATTCATCAGACTCCAACTGCAACCGATGGGCAAAGTTTAATAATAATAATAATAATTATTATTATTATCATCATCATCATCATCATCATCATCATCATCATCATCATCATCATCATCATCATCATCATTGACTGGTTGCATACCTAGTTGTGGATATTCATCTGGGTATACTGGTATCAATCTGAAAGCAGTAGCTATATCTGTTTTACAACTAAATGTCTCCCTTTATTACTAAAATCTGGTTGATGGCCACAGCATGCTGGGCAGACGTAAGCTTTTTAGGGATTCCATCGTTAAAAGGATATCTTTGTGGATATGAAAGCATATATGTTTGAACTGGAACAAACTTGAAGTTGAACATAAACAGTGAAAGTTTGATACCTTCTCAAAAAAACAAATAAAGCCCAGCAGAATTCAGATAAAACTAGCTACACTCTGGTTGTTCATCAACAGTTTGTTAAGACTAAGGTCACTAAAACTTGATGTTTGAATCAGGTGCAGTTCTATTCCCAACTTTTTTCTGCACAGCGTGTCGTTTAGTGTGGTTGCAGAAACAGAAGAAAAAAATTGGGACACTTGGTACAGCTTCCTACGATGATGGACTTATCCTATGTGTGTTAACTTGTTGCACTGATGCGTTGTTTATGTTGTGATAAACAACAGAGCAGGAATACATTCAAGGATCAAGAATATGTGAAACTTGATAAAAGTTTTTCCTGAGAACTTCATATACTGCAGCTCTATGCTTTGTTGCACATACTGAAAAGGACCACTGCTGAGTTTGGGATGCATACGTAGGATCGGCAGGATGAACCAGGTGATAATCCCATACCTGTCAAGTCTCCCCCATTAGGTGGGAGTGTCCCACTTTTTCACCCCAATTTTTATTTTTATTTACTTGTAAAATTTTGCAAATTTGGCTGAATCTCCCCCATGAAAATTTAGTATTTTCTATTATATTCTTTGTTAAAATACAAATCTCCCCCATGGATTTTTCAAATTTACAAAAATCGCCCTTTTTTGAGGTGTGGAATGTAGACAGGTATGTAATCCATTAACTTCCCACTGTTGCATTAATCCAAAAACCCATTATGCCACATGCATAATTTTCATTAATGTTCATATTAACAGTTGTCTGCCAAGATAGTCTTCATGAAATTGTATATATAAAGCAGTTAAGATTTCAGTGATATGTTCAGAAGAGATTTAATGTGTGGATGGGTTAATAATGCGTATAAATATTGTGTGACCAAAAGCATGACTGTATGAGAGAAAGGGTGACTGTGGCGCTTTCCAGAGAAATACAGTTCAAACATTATGCCAGGAAGAGGCTTTACTATGTTTGCTTATGGACATGAGTTTAGTGATAGCTGAGCCAGTAGAAGTTCATCCATTTGCAAACCTGAATGAACAGTGACATACCATATCCCAGTATGCTCACGTAAACACTTCCCTGGAGTAAGCTACCGATGACTGTCCCGTGTTCTCATTTTGTTTGTTGCGTCAGCCTAAATATTTGACGTCAGCCTTTTAATGCCAGGTAAAGTTTGTTTCTGCGTGAGTTTATGTGGAAGCTTCGTGGTGAATCATTTGAAGCATGTGATAAATCAGTTGCATGTATATTGTGCGGGGCAGGTGTGTTATCAGCATGGCTTTACCAGGTAACCAGGAAGCAGTGACAGAATGCATATCAAGTTCATCACTCTCACAAGATAGCAGCACACCCTGTAGCCCACTTACACCCGATTTAAGTCACGTACAAAGCACTATGTTAAGATGCTATGACATTTGAACTTGATACGGTGGATTTTTTTCTGTATGTTTGTTTTAAATCATGATTTGGACTCTGACTTATATGCATTTACTGTAAATTGCTTTATTTTCTCATGTACAATGTAGAAATTTTCACTTTTTTTTTTGTATTTTTGACATTTCACTGTTTTGAACAGAATTCCTTTTCAAACAATGTTAAAATAGTATTTCACTGTGTTTCTATTTTCACAGTTTTGTGCTGTCAGCGAAATAAGCGAAAATAAGAGCACAGCAAAATTAAAGCAGTTTACAGTAGTTTTGTTGAATTCTTGAAGGTGGATACATATTTCCATTGGCATTCATTGCAAGTGCAAACTGTGTTGTCTTGAAAATTTTGGCACCTTTGATGATCAGTTCAATGTGATATGGGGGAAGGTCCCATCCTTCACTTGGGAAAATTGATCAAATCACTTTAATGGACTATAAAATTTACAGTTTTAAAGATATCCCTATTAAAGAATACATTTTCAAAAAAAGTCAGTGATGAAATTTTTGCTACATTTAAATGGGCCGTATTGGATGTGAGTATGGTCAAGTCTAGTGCTGTCCTGTTTTCAAATCTTGATAAAGAAATATGATTTATTTTATACTTGAGCTGTTAAAGGACACTTTTGCTCCAACGTGCCCCAGACTGGTATAATGTCAAGTACACATGTATTACAATTTATGTTTACCGAGGAAAGGTAATTTTTTTTCGCAATTTTAGCTCTGCTGCCCTAAGGTCATAGAGCTTATGCAACTGCTCATGTCTGTCTGTCGGTCCGTCCATAAACTTTTGCTTGTCCACGCGATACCATCCACAGCTTTTAAGTTGGCCCAATATAACTTTGAGGACTGGTAGGGTGTATGAAAATCTAGGTCCCTTTAGATATTGGTGGTGCCACCTACAATATTGTGCAATATAGGGGTCAAAATCTTGTAAACACTAACATCTTTAATTTTGGGGGGATCTGGACAGAATTTGGGTGGATTGTTGGGGAGGTCAAAGTCTAAGTTGCTAATGATACTAGTGGCATCGCCTATAATTTAACGGAAATTATGAGCTAAGATGTGTTTTAAGATTCATATCCGGGAAAGTAATTAGATTAGACTTGCCAAACTTGTAGGATATATAGACCATGTCTAATGCTAGAATGTTATGAAATATCAGTGACCTTGACCTATTTTTGTGAGGTCACCATGCCTGTAAAGTTGAAAGAGGTGATGTTATAATGGCAGGGTGTAGCTTGGACTTCAATTGCAAAGAGAATTGAGCCTCCAGATCAAACTTGCGCTTAATTACATTGTACATTAACTGTAGTTGGTTACCTACTTTTTATTTATCCTTATATATGTCACCAGAGCACCAGGCCCATGGGCCTGTTGTTTAAATAACTATTTCTTCCCATGTTTTTCAAACCCCCAGATCGTAGCATCAGTCAAAAAATTTTGTCTGGCAAATTTCAGATTTCATGGCATCACAGAATAAAAACTAGTTAATATTTTAGAAATGCAGATAAAATCGCTGGCCATTACTGTGAGTCTTACTGAACATTGTGTGTATACTTTTAAGTGACACACACACACACAGACACACAGACACACAGACACACACACACACACACACACACACACACACACACACACACACACACGGCTGATAAACCTTTGTGTTCAAAGTTTTTGCTTATTTCAGTTACATAATTTTAATGTAACAGAACATTCATGTGCAGTTGTAACCTGTAGGTCCCTTTGAAAAAAAAAGGTATAGTAACGATATGTGCAAAGTGAAAATGCCACCGACTATTGAATTGGAGAACCTCAACAGTGTGGGAGTTTTATTTGTAAAGTAGATAGTTATAAAAACGTATGCAACTATTGCTAATATAAAGCAAGAGATGTTGACCTTTCACCATCCATGCAGAATGATGAAGGAATGGATGTCATAGAATTTAGTTGTGTTCGTGTGTTTTGAATGGCTTTTATCACCTATTGGCTTGAAGACGAGGTCTTTGACACCTTACTACTATGTTCTTATATTCAGCTGGTGATAAGATATGCATCCCGTGCTCCTTTATTGGCTTATGTGAAGGGATATGTGGTCATTGAGTGTTTGCCTTTTAGCTCTGCTGACTTTTCAGTCAGCAAAGCTTATATGATGGAACATCTGGACATGCCACTCTTGTTTCAGTGACCAGAATAGGTCCACAGGTATTAGCATAGAAAGTTACCTGCCACAGCCAGTGCTGGACTGCATGTAAAAAATTGTAGGTTAGCTAATTAGCTTTCAACAACCAAGGCTTTTACATGACAAAATCTGGTCCCGACTTTGGTTCCATGCTTTCACAATGGACTGTTATGGGTTTACTATCATTGTTCAGTGTGTTCCGAAATGTGGCAGTTCTCCATATTTGTTAACTTGATAATGATAATGGTGACCAATGAAATGAATAACCATCCCAGTTTCACTCTCAAGTGGTGAATGGACAAACCAAGGGTTCCATCCATTGAGTTACCAAAGGGGTCTGGGTTGAGAAAAAAAAGAAAAAGAAAAAGTCAAACCAAAATCTGCCCTCTGTACCAGAGTTATACACATATATGCACTAGCTCAGTGCAAAGAAAATGAATTTCTTGAAATGTGCACAGACAGTTGCTTTGAATATCTCAGCTCGTGTCATGCTCTGCAGAGCAAACAAGTTATATACTACCAAAAACACATCTTCGCTCCTTCCCACTCCCTCCCCCATTTCTGTCCCTCTCAGCCTTGATTGGATAGGTCTCTTAGGATGGTCAGCTCCTTACCTATGTACATGGTTGGGATAGTCATTTGCATGCTAATGCAACATGTTTGTGTGGATCCATAAATTAGAGAGTAGTACTGGGTCAGTCTGCAGGGTAACATGAATTTTGTGAACTGTGCTGTTTCTTTGCACATCACATCAGGTGTCATGCTTTGCAGAGCAACCATTTATTGCCACAAGAAAAAAAAAGACAACAAACAAACAAAAACAAAGAACAAAACAAACAAACAAAAGAACCAAAAAAAGCATATAAACAAACTTGCACGTTCCTCCCATGCCCAGCTACATGTGCGCCGTACTTTTGCACATGCATGGGAAATAACATTTGCTTTTATTTGTAGCTTGTAGCTGTCACATTTGATTGAGAATCGCCTTCAAAGGTGAAATAAAGGTCGGCGCATATATTGGTTTATATCAGCAAAATAATGTATTTTAGGAGTATGATTATTACTAAACATTTAATACGAAATGACATTTGTGTTTTCATTTTGAGCTTTCGCATTTGCCCTTGAGTAACCTTGAAAGGTCAAACCAATATTTGTGGGCAAAATTTCTTATTCTTACTGCCTTTGTAAGAAAAGTTAAATGCGCTCATTCCAGATTTGCAAGAAAGGTACTTGGGTGGAATTAAGAGCAGAGAGTTCAAGGTCAAACAGTTTCCAGGCAGTCAGCAAGATCTTGTTTCCTTTTGTTGTCATAGCTACAGACCCTACTTGAAAGAGCACCTTAGGAACCATTAAATGGTTGTATGCCAAAGCAGATCTTTCCTACTTATACAAGTTTAATACTAACCACTTTGTGGACACTGTTTTTAAAATAAAATAATGAATATTGTGTGTGATCACTATTGAAAATTGAAGTTAACTGTTACTTGTGTGTATATTTGAAAAGCAGTGACAGGAGTGACATTGATGGTTTATGTCATAGGATCCATAGATTTGCTTCACTTGGTGGCCCAATAAATACATGATACAGTTGGCAGGTCTGTAATGCCATCTCTTCAGCAGTGCTGTCCAGCTGAAAGTCTCTGTAGCAAAATTTTCTTTACTTGTAGCATTTTTTCCACTTCTTCACATCAGAAACACTAATTTTTGAGAAAATTTGTAGTAATTTTGAAGAGCACTGTAGCAAAATTTTGCTACAATGCTCCAGTTGGACAGCCCTGCTCAGTGTTGCTCTAGCTTATGGAAAACTGGTTTGAGGACCACTTTTTGACCTGCCCATCAAGTGATCTTGCCAGATCTGGACTACTGCAGAGTGCCCCAGAAGTTTTGGAATATTGACTTGTAATGTCCTGCATTTACCCGTTTTTGCCAATCATAATGACAAGAGACACTTGTAGACCACATAATGTGGTGCCTGATTGATTAATGGTAAATGTAATTTATGTATTGTTGCACTACACTAACTTTGTATGGGTTGATGCATAACAATTACAAGTGCATGTATATCGGTTTGGAGTACCTTAAAGTGCTGGTAGGTAGGTGTTAAATATACAGCACACCAGGTCATATCAATACAACGTTCTGATGATCTCTTTTGGCCAAGTACAAATGATTTGCTGGGAAACTTTAAGGTAAAGCACTGGGGTTATCTAATCCATCATAGGCAAGCTGTCAAGTAGACATGCTGGGTGAATAACCAAATCAGCTTGAAAGGCCAGTGGAACCATGATATATGTTGGCATGTTGGAAACCTAGTTACTGGCAAAAGGTTTCTTCATCAAGTATTTATCAACTGATAGCATGTATCTGAGTGAATACCACTGAAAGACATGGATTATTGTAAATAAAGTGGCTGGTTGCTGCCATGCTAGGTCATGAAGTCAGAAGTTAGGTGGTGTATCCAGAAGTTCATTTCTATGTATCTGTGGAAAGCTCATTCATCGCAGTATATGCACATTGTATTACATATTGACAATTCGTTGTATGGAGGTAATTTGTGTCCTGGCTTCTACTTCTTTGTTTATTCCAATACAACTGCACCCAATGCAGTCAAGGTCATGTCCAACCCATTTTGGATAATTTTGTTCATTTTGAGATTTGGGGACATTTTAGTAGACATAGATGTTGTTTATCATATTTCCAAATTGAATAGTTCCAGCCCCAATACAATCTGAAGATATAAACAAAATACTTTGAATGTTAACATGAAAATCAATGAACCGTGTTAACCTTTGGATCTTGATTACTGACTTTTGTCCGTTTCACATGGATATTTCTGTAAAATGAATTCTCTGATTTTAATCAAATAAAAACTTATTTACTCTAACAATTCTCTAGAGCAAAACTTTTTTTTGGGGGGGGGGGGATTTTCTAAGAATGATCAACTCTATTTTAAATATACATCTGCAGAAATGAGGCCCACAAACTTCATCAATTTCACAAGAACAACCATTTTCCAATTTTTGTATCGGCATTGTAAACAGATACAGGTGTAAAAAATCCCCTGATATGTTTTTTTTTCAGATTCGTGCATTGAGATAAAAAATAGCACAAATATGACTATTTCATCTGGAATATTGTTCAAGAAATATGCAAAATTTTACAAAAACTACATTTTTACTCAAAACGCATGTGTTTGTACAACAACTATAAATTAGAGGTCCATCCTTAGTGCAGACAGATTCAGCAAAACTTGCTGTCAATTGAGTATATAGGTTTAGTTTTTGGGGATGCATGCTTCTGTGATTTTTTTTTTTTTTTTTTTTTTTTTTTTTTTTTTTTTTTTTTTGGGGGGGGTGATATTTGGCTTAAAAGTGGAGTCACTTTTTCAGGTTGGACATTACCTCAATATCTCTCCCTGACCACTTGTCCTGTGAACATATGTGTTTGATTTAACATCAGGAATCAGATTGGGAGAGTGAGTGAGTGAGCATGTGTGCGTGCGTGCATGTATACACATATATTACCCAACAATGTGTCTTTTGAATGACCTTTATTTTGCAATCTCTTATGAATAACCAGTTGTTCACCACAAGGTTGCACCACATGTGCCTTTTTGTTTTGAACCACAACTCAAGCCTCTGAAGTTTTGTGACACTTGATGACGGTCATAGTCCAAAAAACAGATCAATGTCAGTCATGGTTTTTTTTTGTTTTTTTTTCTCTCCGGTCAATGGAATGTTCAACATATTTCAACAATATGTGTCTTTATTTTGCTTCTGAAAGCAACAATGAAGAAGCATATGACCTGTGTGCAGCCATTGTGTATGGGCACTTCTAAAACAACTAAGTGACAGAGACAAGTTATTGTATGATAATAGAATCTATATTTGAGTGCCACAAGAAGAAAAATATCCCAAATACATAAACAGGAAGCGCCTTCTTGAGTGCCTGTGTGCCATGCATTGATGATACCTGCATGAATTGTGGGCAGGGTCACTGGGGAAATGTCGTCTTTTGAAAGCTGGATGTTACCAGCTAAAAGTGCTTGAATAGTTATGAAATTTTACACAGCAGGTAATGAGCATGTTGTGTCTGCTTGGTTGCAGGACCTTGATGTGGGAAAGCTAATGACATCCTAAGGAACCTGTCCAATAGAGGAGTCCAGGAAAATATGAGGTCAGAGCACAATTGGAATATCTTGAGAGTTCGTACTAGGACGGCACAATGAAGATCTGAAGAACGCTGACTGGTTATACATGGTACCGTGGGAAGACAGGGTGGCAAAAAGACAGGTGTCTTGCCCAGTGTTTGGCCCTATGCTGCCACAGAGAAGGATGCACTGACAGGTGGTGGACCATTGTACAGGTAGGTGAACAAGAATTTATGTGGTCCCATGGGGTTTGATGTATGATTGGACATGCATGTACATTATAAAAGTGTGAGAAAATTGAGATCTTGCCATGAATTTGAAAGAAAGAAAAAAAAACCTTGAAAAAAATATATGTAACAATGTTAATTGTGTTCAATGTGAGCATTCATTTGGTAATACAGTAAAACCTGTCTCAAGTGAACATCCTTGGGTTGGAGGAAAAGTGTTCACTATTTTAAGGTGTTCACTGATCTCGGGTTAGTTAACATGAACAAAATACACAAGGGACCAAGAAATATGTTCAGTAATGCAGGGTGTTTGCTAAGCACAGTGTTCAATAAAGACAGGTTTTACTGTGCACAAAGTTAAAATTTGTTGCAAGGGTTGTTTTCTGAAGTCATTTCTTTTTTTCAGGGTAGGGTCATGCTTTTGGCAATAATTTTATGAAGCAAACCTTGTGCTTTTGTGTGTGTGTCTGTGTGACTTTTTTGCACAAGTCTTTGTATTCAGAATTCTCACATAATCCAACTCATATTTTAAAATATTCTGATGTAAGTGCAGAGAGCCCCAGTCACACAAGAAGGATGAGACCAATGATCAATGCTACTTTTTGAATGGGACCCTCCCTATTCCATGTAAACTGTATGTTTAGGGAAGAATTTTTAAGTAATTTAGCTTGAAATTTTAAGTCCGGTGACCTGCAGCTTCCGCATCCTTAAAACCAGATATCTTTTGGCCAAGTTCAACCCTCCATGTTTGTACCTTTCAGTGCTAATTTGTAAAATGTAAATTATACAAAAATGTTAAATTTTTATTATTTTTGTCAAACCATGTTCAACAAACATATGTAATTTTTTTAAAAGGTTATATTAGTCTGATAGCTGATAATGGGTCTTAAGTGGGTAACTGTGAGAACATGATTCGGAACCTGGAATGCCTAGACATGCATCTCAGATGGGAGTGCCTTGTCTTAGCTTAATGTACATACAGTATTTAGAAGGGTACTTTTTGGATTGGTCTCAGTGTTTGTTGATTGGTCAGTAGTGGATGTTCACTCTCTGTAGCCACAAATAGGTTTATGTGGTGCATTGGAAGCGAAGGATTCAGTCGATGAGCAGCAGCAGAAAACAGTGACTCAGCTAAGAGGAAAGAGAGCATATAAAGTCTCAGCTGAATATTACACAAGGAGATGGAGTCAGTCGCTTGGAGTGATTCGGTGGAAGCAGTTGGTATTTGGTCTGGCTAGACTCAGCTAAGTATTAGGCTGAGCTGATTATGATTGGTGGAAGGACTTGGTCCATGTAGCCCCCGCAAAAAGAAAAAACAAGTGGCTCAGCGGAAGGAACTATCCATGCATACAGAGAAGCATGATTTATTGACTTTTAGATTGACCTCATTCCATGATTTATAGAAGAGAAAGACCTCATTCCATGATTTATAGAAGAAAAAGACTTCATTCACGGATTTATAGACAAGGAAGACCTCATTCCAGGATTTACAGAAGAGAAAGACTTCTTTCTAGGATTTATAGAAGAGGAAGACTTCATTCCAGGATTTACAGAAGGACCAGAAAGACCTCACTCCAGGATTTACAGAAGAGGGAGACCTCACACCAGGATTTATAGAAGAGGAAGACCTCATTCCTGGATTTACTGGAGAGGAAGACCTCATTCCAGGATTTACCTGTTTACAGAAGGAGGAAAGATACCTCATTCCAAGATTTATGGAAGAGGGATGACCTTATTTCAGGATTTACAGAAGAAAACCTCCTTGCATGCTGCAAAGAGAAGGTTGTGGAAGGATAGGAGTCAGCCTATGTTATGTATACCAGCATAAGTTAAGGAGAAGGGGCCAGTCCGTGTAGCTGCAGATGTCAGTATGTGAATCAGTAAAACAGAAGTAATCCATATGCATGCTTACAGAAAGGCCATGCATGATTCATTGACAGAGATCAGTTCTGGCAGCCAGGCAGATCTGTTTGAGTTATTGCAACAAGTGCAACACAATTAGTCAGTTAACAGTAGCCACTGATGTGATTCAGTTGGAACAAGATACGGTTCAAATTCCTTCACAGGTGATACATATGAAACAATCTGAATCACACCAGTATAAATATTATATAATTTATGTACTGTGTGATCCGTATGCAAGCATATACCCCAATTGCAGCACATTCTCCACTTTTGAAACAAAGTGGATGGATATTGGAATCATGCAAAATTGAACATAATCTTGCACAACTAACACCGCATATGAAGCCTGGATATTAAATTTTCAAAACAACAAGGACAGCTTGTGGAGACAAATTGCAACTTTGTAAGGTGGTACATATCTATGTCTTGCACTCACAGTGTTATGCCAAGTGCACTTGTGTGAGGAAATGGGATTACATGGTACTGGTATATGTACTTGTGCTGGTAGTATTTATAAAATAAACAGAATGCCAACGATATGATGTCTCTTGTTTACCCTTGTTGGTTGTGTGTAGGCTTTTGCAAATCCCTACCACAACAGTTGTAGAACTACTTTTAAATACTGAGCTGACAGATGGTCAGGGTAACTGTACTAGTTGAGTTTGCTAGGCCTACTACAGCCAAGCAACCCACTTGTGGTGAATGCTTGCTTGGTTCATTACTAGTTCAACTTCATACAGGTCAAGGCATGGCCATTGCTATTTGCATGCTTGGACAATGCCAACAAATTCTCTAGGCAGGGCAAATTTTCAGTGTCAAGGTCAACATTAATACCCCATCCTAATAACTTCAGTATGTTTACCAAATACAGTGACCTACACCTTATCCCATGGTGGGCTTAAGTACCATGGCATAAGAACATGAAACATACCCCAATTAGTTTTTAACTCACCTGACCTGTCAGCTGAGCTTTTGTGAGGGTCTGTCGTCCGTCGAGTGTCCACAATTCACATTTTCAACTTCTTCAAAATGGTCAGCCAGATTCACTTCAAACTTGGTGGAGATGTGCCTTGGGTGGGTCTCTACCAAGTTTGTTCAAATGGTCATGCTCTAGTGATTTTTGGATTTTTAGCTCAGCTGACTTGTCAGTCAGCTTAGCTTATCTTATGGTCCTCCGTCCGTCGGTCCATCCGTCGTCAACAATTCACATTTGCAACTTCTCCAAAACCACTGGCCAGATTCAATTCAAACTTGGTGGGGATGTGCCTTGGGTGGGTCTCTACCAAGTTTGTTCAAATGGTCATGCTCCATTGATTTTTGATGAATTTTTTTTGGTTATTTTTGGGGGGGGGGGGGAATCTTAAAAAATCTTCTCTGAAACCTCTTTGTGGATTTGTTCCTTGTGAAAGGATTGGTTTACTTGTTGGTAAATGCACCTTTTCTGTTGCTAACAATGCAAGTCAGCGGGTATTATAATGGTAATTCACATCTTTGAAGAAACGATGTTTGATGTGAACAACTTAATACACAAAATTTGTGGATGGTTGCTATACAACATGAAAATATGTAAAAGTGAATAGATATAGTTTCAAATTGTGCAATTAGTGAGAAAATCTGATTTCATTCTTTTGAAATACAGAGTAAAAGTAAAACTACCCACGTTGGCAATCTGAACTGTCATATTAAGCCTGTATCCCGGCCTCATTACCTCCATGCTAGCACACTCGGGTAATAAGGCTCTAGTAGTCCAAAAATTCCAGCTATCAACTTGGGTGGTTTTATCATTGTAAGCTCAATTGTTAGTTGTTTCTGATAATACTAGCTCTTTTGTCACAAGAATACCTCTAAATACTTGTGAAAGCTGTCATATATGTAGCAAAATGGTGGTTGAAATTTTGACAATTTTGCCTTGATGTTGGTGTGAACACTTTGAAACCTTCAATCCAAGTTAAAAATAAAATTGCTGATAATTATACAGTGATATCAAGGACTCTGTGAGCAAGATAATTGGGTCCTTAGCCTTAAAGTTAAAGGTTTGGCAAGTGTGAAGACATGAACTGACGGAAGTCAAACTAAGGACTTGACAAGACTGTAAGGTTCTTGGCCCTATACAGTATAAAAGTAACATTTTGTAGTCTGTGTCATTAATGTTGTACTACAGTGGTAAATGCTAGAAAGACCATGTTGCATGCAACACCAAATGCCGGTGGGACCACTGAATGAAGTAACCGTTTATTATGTGTCTCTGCTAAATTGTGTTGATATTCAAGGCCACCTGCAGTACAGAGCCATTTTTGCTGGCTGCAGGGATGATCTTAATTCTCAGGCAGTTGCACTGTACATCAGTGTGGAATAAGTAAATGAATAAATAAATTTTACTTTTTACTTTTTTTTTTTTTTTTTTTTAAATTTTGTAGACAAGACTGTCCGGTCCAGTAGTATACTGGTGAATCTTTTGTTACCCAATTAGAAAAATCACATCAATTGGGAATGTTCCTAACAAACCTATAAATACAATGTATGTGATAAAATTTAGAGAACTGGCAGGACTTCGTCAGCATCATATTTACATTTCAAGGTACATAGTGCTTCTGACAACATAAAGCTTATAATTGTTTGACTACATGAAGATTGTTGATCAGTTACAGTTTTTTGTCTTTTATGTTGTCTCGAGTGGACATCAAAGTTGGAGAACTGGCAGGACTTTGTCAGCATCATATTTACATTTCAAGGTACGTAGTGCTTCTGACAACATAAAGCTTGTAATTGTTTGTCTACATAAAGATTATTTATCAGTTACAGTTTTTTGTCTTTTATGTTGTCTTGAGTGGACATTTTTTCTGCAAGCTTCCAGTGTGCAGAAGTTGAAACTTCTCTTTTCAACAATCAGTGTCCTCTAGGCTAGGTTGATATGCATTGTGTATATATGCAATAGGATTTGTACTCTTCATAATGATGACTTTCTATCACCACATCTGTGTAACTTAAAGTGTCTCTGTTGTGTTAGGATTGATTTCCAATATTTTATTAATGGTGTACTAAGGATGCAAGGATTGTGTGCATGGGATATCTACTTTGTGCGTCTGTATAAATGTTTGGTAAAGTACTGTGACATGATTGGCCTTAGACAAGGGTCCCCTTCCCTGACCTGTCCGTGCTGTCACCATGTAAATCATGCACGCCTGCTGTACAAGCACTGACATGCTCTGGGTCTTATCCTCCCAGACCCAACCCCCATCTCTGCATTTACCTCCTTTCTATTAGAGTTACCTAGATGAATGGAGAGGAAATTAAAAGATTAAGATTTTTTTTCGTTTTGGAGTTGGTGGGCGGGGAGACTACAACAAAAACAAAGAAACCTGAAAGAAGTTGGATGGTGCATATAACTTGTAATTAGATTATGTTGCAGAACTATTTCAGGGAAAAGTTTTAAACTGTTTACAAGTTGAGTCATTTATTGTTCAGTATATCAGCACTGGACAGATAATCAATTGTTTATATTCGTTGATAATCAGCAGATCATAATGTTTATTATATAAAGTTTCCCTGTGATGAGACTGCAGTGTGTTCAAAGTGTCTGTCTGCTTGTCACTGATGTAGTTGTTTTCCACATCTCGCATAAAATGGTTAACTTAATTCCATATGATATTGAGAGTTTCCATACTTGGCCATGCTAAAGTGAGTCAGGAGCAAGCATAGACATTTTCTGTTGGTGTTTGTGGCATTTACCTCAATGTTTACATGGATTGCGGTTGTTTGGTAGAAACTTGCAATATGCTCAAACACTAAATGTAGAACAAATATCTGCATAGCTATGTAGGAAGAATTACTGACACCTACTACTTTTATAAAAATGTTGCTAATCATATCATTTTAGTTGGGTAAAAGTTTAGAGTGATATGGACTGCCATAGATTGAAAAAATCATTAATACTATTAGTATTGAGAAGCCTTGGCTTGGCTTGTGTGACTACTGTCAGACGGATAGTGTTAATCAGCTGGTAATTCAGCTCCACACTGACCATTCATGTCAAGGTTTTGTTTCATAAGTCCCTAGATGGTCAAATTTGATGCATCAGACACAGTGGTGATTCTGTATGATTTGCTCATCAAATATTGATACCAGTAACATGCAATGTCCATTTTAAAGTCATATGCAGTGGTACCTGCTGTATGTGGCCACCCCTTCTGCCAAGAAAAAGTGGCCACATACAGCAGGTGACCTGTCACCACATTTAAATTATGCTAAGAAATTGACTCCTATGTCTGAGCCTAGTGACCACAAAAAGCAATGCGGCTGCCCAAGACAGTGGTTGCATACAGCAGGTACCACTATACATGCATATTAGTCAAGAGTATTGTGCAATTCTATTTTGTCATTTTATACAGGATGGCTTTCAACTGCTCAGATAAACACCAAACTGTCCAACTTTGTCTGCTTCATTTTTTTTTTTTAACTTCAATTTCTTATACATAGGAAATATTTAGTATGCTATGAGAATCATTAAAGAACTCCACGAGAACAGCATTTCCCAGGTCTACATTTTTCCTTGATGCAGGTGGGGCACTTGGCACACCAAACTGCACCAAGAAAAGATGTTGACTTGGTGTTCTTTTAACCAAGAAAGGGTCAACAGGACTGTGTTGAGAAGTGTACTGATTGCTACCCGTGTTATTCCTGAATAACATGAATGACATGGGGTTGGGTTTTTTTATCTTTGATAACAACATTGGGAATATATGTGTATATTCAAATGATGACAGCTTTGTGTATTGGTGAAAGTAATCATCAGTTTTGAAGGGAAGATTTTAAAAAAAACCCACACATTTTGGAGAGTATTATGTATTTTTTTAACTGAAACGTTTAACTTTTTTGCCTTGAGGCAAGGTAAGGGTAAAAAGCCAGATATTTATGTTGTTGGAATTGGGATCCATTTCTAATGTATAAAAGAGATACAAATCTTAGGTGGTGTCTTATTTACTAGATATGCTGCATATTCAACAAACCATTCTCCATCCCAATACAAATGATCAGAAGGGGAGTAGCTTTTTCAGTATAGCATAGAAATTTGTGAATGGTTTGTCTGGATCTGAGTGTATACAACAACTCATTATCTGTCTGCACAAGGTTGTGTGCTGCCTGATAATGCACCAGAGCACACTGTACCTTCACAAACTGAGACCACAAAAGTGACTGCTCATTGCACAAATCCAAATACATAAATGGACTTAATGTGCACCTGAGTGCATCAACATTTTCTGTTTTATTAACTCTTTGAGTTTTGACTTGTCTCCTTTATTGGACCAAACTGGTGTGTGTTTCTCTACTGCACTGCACTGTGGGAAAACATTAACTCTTTCAGTGCCAAATTCTGGACTGAGTCAACAGCTTTTCTTGGTGCGCATTGCGTGCCGAGAAAAGCTGTTGGCCTAGGATATTCTTTCTGGAACTATAGGCATGCTGGTAAGCCGTTGGCCTAGGATATTCTTTCTGGAACTATTGGCATGCTGGTACTTGAATGAAAGGTCTTTTTATGAGGAATAAGAATCTTGGATCCTACTGATAATTCAGACAAGTTTGACTTAAATAGAGCGACATAAGTCACGCTTGGCACTGAAAGAGTTCAACTTGGTCTGCCCAGCAGGCAAAACTTGAGTTGCCTGAGAGAAAGAGAACAGCAGATACTGAGTAAAAAAAATGACCTGGACGCATGTGTAAGTGGACAACCTTTGCTCAGAATTCAACACTCGTTCATTGTCATATGTTTTCATCAAAGTGATCACTAGAGGTAAATTTATAGTGCAGCAACAAAATTTAAAACAGCTCTTAACTTGTGTATCAACAAACATAATGGCTAGAGAGGCCAGTTTGCCTGAGCTCAAGCAAAAATAATACACACACGTATGTACGTAACACCTGTCCTTGCTGGGGAGTAGTTGGTCATGAGACTCAGGGTTTTTATGAAATTGTGTTGATGACAAGTTATTTGTTGAATGATTCATGTGTTCACAACTATATTTAGATTTGTTTTATAGACCTGTTCATATCGAGTAAATCTGAATGAATTTTGGTGCACCTCCATTCTGCCACATTCAGGTGGTTGGGATAACGCGACCAGAAGCACAATTGGCCCAGTACCCATTGCATGAGGTAGCAGCCAAATTTAGGCCTTTAATAAGCAACATAGAATAAAGCCTAAAAGTGTATCATTCACAGGAATAAGTAATTCATTTTAGTTGTTTTGCTATATTCATTAACACACCAGTACATCTAATGTTAGTGGACCTTTTTTGGATGAGCACAAAATGTAAATAATAGAAGGTCAATCTGTATACATCAAATGGGGGTTTCCCAAAGTAAAAAAGAGTTAGGCAAGGTCCCATGAACAGGTCTGTCGGGTATGTGAGAATAAGTGTTTCCTCGATGAGCCTAGGGTGGCGAGGTCAACCTACTCAAAAAATAGTGGAACCGTGGGACATGATAAATCCAGTGTGTTTCTGGATGATGGCAGAGTATTTTAAGACAAAACAATGTTCAGATCAAATTTTAACATTGGGTCCTGGAAGGTTACATTGTTGGCAAAGTATAAGGTCGTGCTGATGGCCCCATCTTTTATCATGTTTCTTGCAATGAAAAGTTGTGGAGTTCAGATTTAGCTTCTGCCAGGATGGGGGTACATTGTAGGTGTGGCAGAAGACGATGGGTGGGTTTTGTGCCTGCGTTGGAAGGCGTTGGTGAGTAGGGTGATAAGTGGATCGGGTGTTCAACAACATTATGTCGAAGAAGAAATCAATTACGACATGTGTATTCAAAGAGTGACACTGGATTAGCCATAAATTTAAGTTCAAACTGAGTAATCATGTAAAGTTTTTGATGAGCATCTAGCTGTGCCAGGTGTAGTTTTGATGAACTGATATGGACTGTCAGCCTCTAATTTATTATTTTATTTGCAGTAAATCAGGTGATGATAAAAGTTGTCACCCCATATTTTTTCCTTTCTGCATGGCTTGTGGAGCCCTCACAGACATGCATAATGTGGGTCGGTTGTATTTTCACATATATGTACTGGTATTGCTGATCAGACAGGCATTGGAATGTATTGGTGTACACATGCATAGCCCTATTTACTATGTTTAGATGAATTGTCTGCTGTTAAAAAAAATAAAATAAAATAAAATAAACACTATTCTTTCTGTTTAATCTGTATGGCCCCTGTTGATAAACATTTAGTAATTGTGTACAGAATCAGATACTAGAGGGTCATTCACCGTTCCCCCCACCCTGCCTTCCCCAGATTATTATGTTATTGTTGTATGTTATGGTTTGCTGATTGGCATGAATTGATTTGGCTGTTGGCCAGAAATAGAAAATTCAGTGGTATATAATTTTGCTGAAATTAAAAAAGAAAAAAAAAAAAAACGAAAAAATAAATAAAGAAATGAATAACACTATATAATTATGGTTGGATGCAATGTTTATTTAGTATATAAGTATAGATAGTATAATGAAAATTTAGCAGGTATGATTTTGCGTAGCATTGTAGTATGGAAAAGTATAGTAAATTAGTTTAAAGCTAAAGCCAAAGTGCACCAGGTAAGTGGAGGTTATCAAAAACATATGGAGTCCCAGCACGTGTGTATGGAAACCTTGTACATTTGTGTAACTTTTACATGGTTTGAACTTTCATTCCATTGTAAGCATTGAAAGGTGATTCCAGCTTGCTAACAGGTATTTTCCATGATGCTACAATGTCCTGGAAGTAATGGCTGTCAAAAATTTGGAGGCATATGCTGAGGATTCCAATCAAAGGAAGTTTAATCTTCATATTTATGCATCCCCCTGTCAAGGGATACATAAAGTGTTTAGCGTATTGATGAGGTCTGCCACCACTGCTGCTTCCATCAATCTTATTTTTGCAATAGCCCCTGCTGGTCTGGGAAATTCTTGTCATATAGGTGTTGTCAGGATCCATTGATATTTAGATTTCTCATGATTTTTAAAAATTATGTCTGTGTGCGAACACAGATATTGTTTTCCCAGAATTTCTTTCTTTCTTTCTTTCTCTTTTTCTTTCTTTCTTTCTTTCTTTCTTTCTTTCTTTCTTTCTTTCTTTCTTTCTTTCTTTCTTTCTTTCTTTCTTTCTTTCTTTCTTTCTTTCTTTCTTTCTTTCTTTCTTTCTTTCTTTCTTTCTTTCTTTCTCTCTCTCGTTCTCCCTCCCTCCCTCCCTCCCTCCCTTCCTTCCTTCCTTCCTTCCTTCCTTCCTTCCTTCCTTCCTTCCTTCCTTCCTTCCTTCCTTCCTTCCTTCCTTCCTTCCTTCCTTCCTTTCTTCCTTCCTTCCTTCCTTCCCATCCTTTTTCTTGGACACTATTATACAAATAAACTACAAAATTTGGCACAATTGTACTTCTGTAGATGGAGTCTTGCCTTTTTCTAACAAGAGATCATGATTTTCAAAATTATGCAAATGAGGGCTAATTAAACTTTTAAATCTTCAATATCTTATACACTATAATAGATGTGGTTCCGAGAGTATAGGAGTTTGATCATAACAAGGCAAAGGTCATCTCAAATGTCAAGGTCAAAGGCCAATTTTTGGTCTAAATATCATTTTAAAGGTCAAAGTTCGCTTCAGGTAGAGGGTATCTCAAGGTCAAAGGCCACTTTCGATGGTGGCTGTCCACTGCATACATTGTCAAGTTTGTTGCCTCACAAATTAACCAGAAATCCATTGTTCCATTGGACAGCCAATCTTGAAGAGGGGTCATAATGTTCACAATTATGCAAATTAAAGTTTTAAACCTCAATATCTAATAAACTGTAATAGACGTAATTTCTTTATGCCTTTTTTCAAACTTGGCATGATTATATTCCTCCGTACATAGATTCGTGCTTGCTTATTAAGAGGAATAAACATAATAAAAATTATGCAAATTAGGGCCTTGTTTGAAATTTCAAATCTTGAAAATCTCCAAAAGTATTACAGGCAGAGGTGCCATTGCAACTTCAATTCATAGGTTGCTTTAGGCACATCTAATGTACCACAAAAAAAGATGTAGAAGTTCAATTGATGCTAAGTAGGGGCATTTAAAAAGTTTATATGAATATCTTCAAAACTACTGTAGTTAAAGGTGATATTCCAATTTCACGTTGTAGGTTTGTGCTGTAGGGACATCCAATGAACCAGAAACCAAAATTGCAGACTTTCCATTTATGCTAATTAGGGGCAATTGAAAAGGTTACATGTTACATATCTTCACAACTATTATAGACAGATGTGCCATTCCAACTTCAAGTTTTAGGTTTATGCCATGGGCGCATTTAATGAACCACAAAAGTTTGAAAATTTTAGTTTATGCTAATTAAGGACACTTGAAAAAGTTTTAATATTTAATGTCTTCAAAGCAGTTATAGGTAGAGATGCCATTCCCCATTTAAATCATAGGTTTGTACTGAAGGCACATCCAATTAACCACAAGCGAAAGTTGTAGCATCTTCTTTTCTAGTTCTTTTTGATTTTGTTGCGACTTGGCAAATTTGACATATTGACTCATATCTTCTCAATGATGCACCATAGGTCTGTGGCTACTATTAAAAAATAATTGGAAAGTGCCTATGGGCTTTTGTTTGGTGTAATTTAACTTGACCTTGAGTGACCTTGAAAGGTTAAATGAGTCAAAGTGATATCTTGTCATATCTTTGTAATGTTGGCTCCCAGATCCCCAATTACTATTAAACATTAATAGAAAAGAACCTATGGGCTTTCATTTAGTGTAGTTAATCTTAATCTTGAGTGACCTTGAAAGGTCAAACTGACATATTGGCTGTTGCACTTTGTGTTGCCAGACGTGTGGAGGGCAGGGGGATGCATAATGGTTGTCGCCTATGGATGAAAAACTGTGTCTAATTACACAAGCATTTTGTGGTCATGGATCCATTCTATGGCAAACTTATCAAACGTTGTCAGCTCCCTGATGAGGCCAAGGTCACTGTGTATTGTGTCCGGTCACTTGTTAATCTTTTCACCACATTTGCCCCCCAAAATTGCTGTACATGAATTTTAACACTATCACAAGAAACCCCGGAAGATCTGTATGTCGAAAAGCCAAAAATGGAACTTTGTGAAGTGTTACCTGGAGATCCCAAACTATAGTTAGACCCAACAACAGACGCTTACTGCAAGTACCTGGATGTGTGAATAAAGAGACCACTACTTTCCTAATACATCAGCAAAACCTAGCACTTTTGCAGATGATTGGCTGTGTGAGGGTTTTTTTTTTTTTTTTTTTTTTTTTCATATATATTCTATAGGTGAAGTAAAGTTTATTGCTGACAGTACATCGAGATATATTAACAGGAGACAAAGAAATGCTGATCGGCTTACTTAATTCTCATGAACAACATACACATATACGCTTAAATAGAATACCAGGTAGCAGGGACTGTGAACTATCATAATAAAACATAGTGGTTTTTTTCAGGGGGGGGGGGGGGGGGATTTTGTTTTTGGGTTTTTTTTTTTGGTTTTTTTTTTTGGTTTTTTTTTGTTTTGGTTTTGTTTTACCCTTCGGCCTTATGAGGCCGACGGGTATTGTCGTACCTGGCGCCATCTGTCTGTCCGTCCGTCCCGTGGTTTTACCATCATAACTTCACAAATTTTTGAGACAGGACTTTCAAATTCCACATGATGGTACACTTATATATGGCCTACTTTGTGTGCAAGCATAGTTGATCTTGAATTAATTCTCAAGGTCACACAAGGGTCACATGTGCTAAGCAACGTTACCACTCTAACTATTGAAAGCCTGCATCTGGCAATCTAAGTCTTACACACAAGAAGCTTCATAGAGTGATCAAGAAGTCTATTGAAAATCGAGGTCATACCTTTATATTTGACCTACTTTTTGAGGTCAAAGGTCAAGTGCACAATGGTGGTATTGATATAAGTAAGGAAATTTTTAAGTCAGTTACATGAAATTTTATACACACATGTATCACAACGAAAGAATGTGCCATGAATCAAAAGTAGGTCAGTAGGTCAAGTAATTGGGTCACAGTGACCTATTCATTGAAATTTTGTTGACCACTGTAACTTTAGAAATTTTTGAGACAGGACTTTCAAGTTGCACATGATAGTACACTTGTATATGGCCTACTTTGTGTGCAAGCATAGTTGACCTTGACTTAATTCTGAAGGTCACACAATGGTCACATGCTGAGTGACGTTACCACTCTAACTATTGAAAGCCTGCATCTAGCAATCTAAAGCTTATACACAAGAAGCTTCATACCTGCAATAGTATTTTCTGATAACTCCTGTATATCATGAGTAATTTCTATAAAGATAGATTCCATAATATTAATACAAGGAGTTAAATCACTCCGTACAGAATATTCCAAGCATTGGTCAACAAATACAGACACTTCTCTGTCAAATGTGATCAGAATGTATAGTTTTGTGGCATTAGGAGTAGGCTTATTAGATAGACTTTGATTGGTGTTATTAAGCCATGTTTTGGTAATTCCAATATACTAAAACAAAATTGAAGTGTACATAGATAACACTCAGACAGTCTGTGTGAGGTGGGATACTTCAAATATTCCAATGTAAAAGTGATAGATTATTGAGTTCTTTGTCTATTTTTGTGATTATTTTTATTGATGCTTTTATCCATTTGTTGTGATCATTTTATTGAAGGAGTCTTCTATTAAATATGGATTGTTACATATATTGTTTGTCCTTTTGTGTACATGAACATGATTTATGTCAGGATCACTTTCTTACACTGAATAGATAAATTCAATGATAGGTAATACCATTATCCATATAAACAAGCTATGTCTATAAGAGATATAATGAAAATATATAAATCATTTAAAGATATTATTAAATCTGTATATAAAAATATGTTTCAACATGTTGTAACATGGTAACTAGTGATTATAAGTCAGGAATGGAATGATCTGAAATGCCAGACAAATGTAATCACAAAATCAATACTGAGAAAAGTTATGCTCCAAAGGACCATGGTGCATAAATTTCATATCTCAATGATGCACCCATTATGTGTAGACAAAATCACTAAGAAATTTCTATATTTATTAAATGTAATAAAAATGCCAATATCAGATCAAGTGTGAATTCAGTTCATGTTGATATCTGAGCAGGTGATCCACTGGTGCGGTTGAGTTCAGCAAGATTGTGTTTGACAGGGATGATTTTGTTGGCTTTTCTTCTTCACCAGTCTTCACCAATCTTATGATCAGGCATCATTGATAGTATTGTCTTTTTAAAGTACTTTTGCCTTGTACAACAATTGGGCCCTGCATATATTTTGAAATCATTGGCAGGGACAGCATCACGTTTAGTTGGGGAGTTCCATATTCTTCGATTTTGGATAAGTTTGATTTTGCACCTGTACGAAGTCAAGTTGGCAAAAGTGGATTTCTATTTACCCAGTAATTTTGGTTCTTATATGATGAGAATGATTGATTTCACACAATTCAAGTGGAGTACAATGTTTCCTTGAATTTTTTCAGGAGGTCACAAGAAGGGTAAATCAGGGGACAAGACTAGATTTTCACCAATTTTCTTTGAGAGTATTTCAGATTTTGAAAGGGTAATATACCCTCATTTGAGGGTTTATGGAAACACTGGAGTATCCATCATAGCATTTGCCATTTTCACAATTAGCTTATCTGTGTCCTGGTTAGGTTGTTCAGTGATACCGAACAACTGGATTGTGTTTTGTCTTTAGTACTGCTCAAGATCATCACACTTTTGTGTGAGCTCTTCTACCTTTTTTTCCCAATCATTGATTAGTTTTTTCTTTTTTCATTCAATGCCTTTTTGAGAACCTGGAAATGTTGAACAATCATTGGGCTTAATTGGTACCAAATTTATCCAAATTTTCAAGACTTTTCTGAATTCTTTCTGGGACCCTTCCATCAGACAAAGCGTCTGTAACCGCTAATTCAGGTCCCTTAGCTTCAAACAATTTACTGGTACTGTGGGTACCTTTTTAGTCAGGCATGATAGACATAGGTGGTCTGAAAAGATAATGATTTTATAAATATCCAAGGATGACTTGTAGGCAACATGTAAACAAATCACTGGTGGTGTGCCTCATTATAATGTACCCAACTTGCCAGGGTTCCCTCACTGACCAGGACAAATACATCATAGCTCAGTCCGTCCAAGGCAGCAGGAACACGCAGACTGGTAGCATGTCATGGGGTGAATGATGCAAATATACCAATACAAGTATAATGCTTTCAAGTGCAGAAAAGATGTGTCCAAGTGAACTGGTTGTGGTGGACTGCTGATAAATAAGATGTACACCACACTGATCAGAAAACACTCGAAACATACCAGTCCAAAGTTTGCAAGTTAATCTGCAAATTAAGCATACAAAGATGAAATGTCCAGGGAATTCAGGGAAAGGTACTCCTGCCTGACCTGCGCCATTCAGTGAGGTGATAACATTATCAGACTTCCCTTCGTGTTTCTAAATTTGAAATTCATTGTACTCGTAATATGAAATTTCTAGGGGGACCATAAAGATACTCAACAGGGTCTCTGCTCTCGAAAGTATGTCCATGGAAACATGAACTGAGCCAAATCACTGAATGTTGTCCTAGTGAAGAGTGGTAAATAACGATCAGTCCAATAAATAAAATTTACTGTATGAAAGCACCACTTCTGATGATCTGGAATATTTTCAAAAGATATTTTAATGGTCTGATATTCTGTGGATCACACAAAAAAGATGATACTACAGTGCTTGTTGACAAACCATTGGGTGCAAAATTCCCGGTAATCAGCATGGCATCTAAGTTAATACAGATAGTACTGATTGGATGCTTTGAACAAGTAGTATGCAAAATCTAGAAATATGTGATAAGTGTAGTGTTCACTGCAGTATTTTTCAGTCTAAAAAATCAGCATTTTGGTATTTCAGAAGTTTGTGAACGGCATTTAACAGATAAAAATGTCAGAAAAACACAGCTGGATTTTTGTTATATAATTCCCAGCTCATGAAATTATTTATACAGGTGTAAGAAATGTGCTCTTGCCAGGGTCACATCATTGTACTTCCCCACCATAAAGTTCCCACCAGGCCTGGAAGACAGTGCACCTATATGAACACCAATGAAGCAACTCTGTGATGCAGTAAACCTGACATAGCTAGCTTTACTTCAGAAGCTACAGTATGCTAAAAAACACAGTGTTTTCACAACTACGGACTATCTCCGTTGGGATGCGCAACCAGCCAATGACAACTATGGTCTTTAACCTTATTGAGTACTTGGCAGTATGTCCATTAGAAATTTTTTCAGGGGGTCACAAGAAGGGAAATTCAGGGGAAAAGACTAGATTTTCACCCATTTTACATGTAAACAAACAAGACTTTTGACCCTTTAGAATTTTCTCAGAGGGTATTACAGGTTTTTAGAGGGTAGTATACCCCCAATTGAGGGTTAACGGAAACACTGCTTGGATGGGATTGCATGCATGGTAACTTGATCTCAAAGGGAATAAACTGTTCCAAAAAATTTTTAGTACCTGGCAAGCTATAAGTATGCTTGATTTACCTACAGGAAGCTATTTAACCATTGTTTTGCTTTTCACCTTCTGCACATATAAAGAAAATGAATTAGTTAATTTGAAAAAAAGTTTGGTTCTTGGTGTATGGAAATTGGGGGAAAATGTCATACAGACAATTCAGGTGTTTGCTATCATGTTGAAAATGTATTCCACAACAAATTGTATCATCTGCAGTGTGAGATTTAATAACTTGAGTTCATTCCATGTGCAGTTGCATTCACATAGCAGGCCTGAGAAAGATGTAAAGTGCTTAGTCTATGACCACAGTGACCAGGATTTTGAACAAAAACAGTTTCAAGTACACCACACAAAAGCTTGAAAATATGACTTGTTTGTTTGATTTATGCATCAAGTCTTTTCTGTCACAAATGTTTTTCGCCTGTTTTCATGGGTGCTCACATTCAGTTTCATGTCTGCAGGGCAGATGCAGGCTGCCCCTTTGCCCTTTTGCCCGCACCAATGCTGATAGCTATTTGTTTTCTTTGGTAAAAGTTTGTTTGCATGGATTTCTCAATACATCACCTATGGACACACACACATATTATATATACATGTATTCTTGAGCAACAATTAATGCTCGGGTACAACTGATGCAGAACACTTCAAGAATGTGTGAGCTTGAGATGTACAATACCAGATACTGGTACATAAAATTTGCTTGCTTCATACAGGTGCTTTTTTTTTTGTGCTTGACAACAATTTATATCTAATGTCTCATTCATTTAAATGTCCATGTGGTGGTAACACTCCAGGTGACCTCTCTGAGACCTGGGGAAGGAAAGTCAACATGAGCACTGACCAAGTTGACACTAGTTTTTATGTTGTTTACAAAAGTGACACATGCTAGTGTATACCACATACACCAAATGCCATCGTGTAGCATAACTGGGGACAGTACTATTGATGTTAGACTGGGGATGCTTGATCCGCAGGTCAGCTTGGTCATGATATTTCATTGTCCTACTTGCAGAGATATGATCTGTGACAATCAGTGTGAAAAATGAATTGATGGCACTGTTTTGCAGCTTCACTCATATTATCATTGTACATTACATGCACTGTCTGGGGTGGATCTAGGATTGTTTAGGGGGGATTGAAACTCAAGTGATTGATATTTCGAGATCACAAAGTGTTGGGGAGAGTATGAGAGGGGAGCTAGCCCCCCCTCTCCCTTGTCTGCGAAGCAGGCTTTCTGCCCCACTGAACAGATTCACTTGAAACTTAGTGGGGATCTACCTTGGATGGGTCTCTTCCAAGTTTGTTCAAATGGTCATGCTCCAGCAACACATGGATTTTCTATGAAACTTTCCATTCAATTTTTTGACCAAATCTTACAAAATGATCTTTGAAACTGCTCAGGCAATTTCCTTGAAATTGCATAGGGACACTTCTGGAGATCTTAACAGCTTAATTTGTTCAACAAGGGGTACTAAAATGTTGTTGTTTTTTTTCTTCATTTTTTTTTTATGATATGACTCCACCAAAACTATTACTCAGATTGTTCTGAAACTTGGTGGAAATGTAGCATTGGGAAGGGGGGGGGGGGGAGGGAGGTTCAACAAAGTTGTTTTGTTCACTAGGTGGTGATACCCACGATCCCTGATTTTAAACAAAATTTTCAATCTGGTACTTGTTGGTTGACACATGCATTCCTGTTGATTACTATATAAGCCAATGGGGATTGCAATGGGGTGATTTACATTTTGGATATCTGCATCATCCAGAATCACTTTAAATTTGGTGGGTATGTACTGTAGGTGGGTCTGTACCAAGTTTGTTCAAATAGTCGTGCTCCAGTGATCTTTTGGATTTTTAAAGTTTTTTTTCCCTTCACCTTTTGGCACAATCTTTAAAACAATCTTTTTTTTAAACAGCCAGGCTAATTGCTTTGACATTATACAGGGACACTTCTGGGGATCCATAGACCGTAATTTGTTGAACAAGTGGTGCTGCAATTTTATTTCCTATTTTTTGTATTAAATACGATTTTTTTGTGTATTAAAGATGTGTTGTACTTCTCCAAGACCGTGTTTCAGGTTGTGCTCACTCATGTCTGTCCTTCCATCCGTCAGTCTGTCTCTATACTTTTTGCTTGTGAGCGTGATCGAGTTCACACTTTTTAAGATAGTCCCATAAAACTTTAAGGGCTTATCAAATGTACTAAAATCCAGGTGAAGTTTGATATTGGTGGTGCCACCTGCAGGGTAAAAGTGTGAAAATCTTTGCCTGCTCTGGCAACCTTAACATGTGATAGATCTTAATGTTATTTATTGTTATTGTGGAAGAGGGCAAAGTCTCACTTGCTTCTGATACTAGTGGCGCTACCTATAATTTGACAAATTATGAGCCAAAGTGAGTTTAAAGATATAAAATTCCATATCTTGAAAAGAAAATTGGAGAAGACTTGCCAAATGTATAACATATATAAACCATATGCAATGCTGGCATGTTAATATAATATCAGTGACCCGGACCTATTTTTGTCAGGTCACCAGGCCTATAAAGTTGAAACTAGTGATTTTGTAATGGTAGGGTGTAGTTTGGACATCAATGGCAAAGAGAATTGAGCCACCAGATCATAATTGCACTTGATTACATTGTAGATAAAACTGTACTTGATGACCTACTTTTGGGGGTCACCATGACCCAATGACTGTTTGACCTTGACCTATATATCAAGATCAATAAGCTCTTAAGAAAAAGACATTTAATTCAATATCCTTATAAAGAATAAAGGGAATGATACCAAATGGCCCCCACAAATGTGTATCATGTGGAATTTAGTTATTGCATAATATGGATGACCTTGATTAATTTTTCAAGGTTATGGAGGGAATATATTTAAGGAAATGATTTTTGGTGGTGTTGGTCAGCAGAGCATGAAGCCCATAGGCCTCTAGGTTTTCAAGTAGTGGTATTAATTGGAGCTAACATTAATTTACAGGTTTTAAAAACACATTAGATTCATTACTATGATAATTAGTTGAGATGCAACCCCTAAATATACACCAAAATAATAAATAAGGTCAGTGGTCAAACTTTGTGAAATTTTGGTGTATCGTGATCTATTTTCAAGATCATGGGGCATTTTAGTAAAGGATGCTAAATTCAGCAGGTTTAGAAAATATAAGCAATAATAATAAATGTACCACAAATGTGCATGATATGTCACAGTGACGATGATCTTGAATTACTTTATCAAGGTCAAAGGGATTGCATTTCAGAAAATCTTGTGTGTGTGTGTGTGTGTGTGTGTGTGTTGTGTGTGTGTGTGTGTGTGTGTGTGTGTGTGTGTGTGTGTGTGTGTGTGTGTGTGTGTGTGAGATCCAATCACATAAGTCAGAAAAGCATTAGGCCCAGAGGCCTCTTGCTTTTCTCAAGTAAAGTGTGCATGAGCCAACCCCATAAAGCCCCTACACCTGCCAGACTACACAGCAAAACTTTGTGATCAGAATATTGCATGGCTTACTTTACAGTACTGACCTGATAATTTGGAAAGATATCGTATCTGGATTAGTGTTTTAACAGTAAGTCTCCCATGCATTTTTTTTGAAAATTTCAATGTAAGGTCATGCATGTTGCTGCCAAATGAATATTATGTTGCCACATGAGTTCAGTTAATTTGCAAATAAATTTTGCATGTGGAATTAATAAAAAGGTAGTATGAATATTATATTTAAAACATCGCCTGTTCACGCACATAAATTGTGTTCCCTGTACATTGGCTGAGCTAATAGTTTATCCTGGTTTATTGGTATACAAGGCCCCTACATCATCAGGTGAGCAGCAGTCGCACAGGTAAACCATCAAATATTCCAACTGGAAAATAGTGCACTTGGCTGTTTACCAAGACAGGTGTCAATCAGCTTATTGGGATACTTTCAACAAATTTTCATGTTAAAAAACATTAAAGGATTAGTAAGATCTACACCATACCTTTGGAATTGATTTTGAACTTATAGATACATGGATAGATTTTTTTTTCTATTGTATCAGAATCCGTTTTAGACATGATCAATGAAGTGATGACCTGTGATACAGAAATATATGATATTGTCATATTGGCTTGATCAGTGGTGGTCATCACAATTTTCCAACTTTGTTACATTGTATTTGAGTGTACCCTGGATTAAAACCACAGGTGCATTCTTTTATGCTGCATATATATATATATATATATATGTACCAGGTATGATGATGCCAGCTCTTGTGCTATCGTGATTCTTTGAATCCTTATGTCACAAGGGATTGTTAATTTTTGGGTGATATGGGTGAAAATATTGACAGATACCTGATGGAATGTTCTATCATGTATCGATGTATTGATGCCTCCTCACATATTAGTGCACTGGCACTTGAAAGTACATATTCAGTAGTGGGAATACACTTACACATGCATATTGGGTTTATCTTAATTTGATTTGCTTGTTATGGTGTAAAGTCATGGGAGGTTCATACATAGGTTTTAAATTAAGTACAACTTTTAACAAATGTAACTAAATATTCTTCTGGGGGGAAAAAAAAAAAAAGACCAAAAGCTGTTAACACAGAAGCCAAGTTGCAGGCCTCAGCACTAACAAGTACCACCATACGAGCTGAAACTTGTTTGCAGATAAATGGCCCTGGTTCGTGAAGACTGATTTCTTTGCTTCTAATCAGAATGCTGTGGAGTGCCCTGTTACCAGATATCTTTCATGTGAACAAGGGTTTCGTTGGAGGCACTGTCTTGCCTCATGACAGTTTGATCCTTTTAGGAGGAAAAGTAGGCCATTGTGATTTTACATAGCCACACTATCAAATGTACATCATAGCTTAGACTGACTGATCACAGTTGATTGAAATCCATTTATCAGAATGCTAGTTATAATATGAAACCACTGGAGCATGAAAATTAGGTTAGTGTGATCCAAATTTTCATTCCGCAGATAAGGTATCACATCCTAAAAGAATATAGTAAAACATAATGGAATTCCATCCATCAGAATCAAAGATTTTTTTGTTTGTTTGTTTGTTTGTTTGTTTTTTTGTTTTTTGAGTTAAGGATTAATAAAATGATGAGGAATGCCCATGATACGATACAAAGTTATGTATTTGTAACATTCAACCAGACCATAAATTTGGAAATCTGTCCACAAACTCTTCATCCAGTTCATCACTGCTATAATATGCATAAAGTGACATGAAACTTAGAACTGTAAGATTAACCTCCTGAGGTCAGGTGACCTTGTGACCTTTCCAAAATCAACTCTTCCAATCCATTGGAGAAATAAAAGTTTTGTCAAAATCTGTTGGATACTTTTCAAGTTATTAAGCTTCAGATATAAAAGTTAGCATGAACACACTAACAAACCTGCAATCTCTCTCTCTCTCTGTTTTTTTTTCTTCTTAGAGACAATGCTGACTATACAATTATTTAGGAGTCCTTGTGCATTTTTGGAGTAATAGGATCTGGTTTGGTGAATATATTAAGGCCTTCTTGCATTTGTTCCAGTCTTAAATGCTGAAAAGGTGGCAAACTAAGATATTCCAAGACCTGGTAAAGACAATGTGAACAGTCCAACTCTGATAGAATAACTGTGCATGTAAAATGGTCCTTCTTGGCTTGGGGAAAAAAAGTCATGCTTTCAAGGGAACTACCAGGTATCTACCATGGTTCCTCATCAAATTCATATCTGATGGAACTGAAGGACATCTGCTGTGATAGACCACAATGTGATGATCCCATACTGTAGTCTTTCAAAAGGAGAAGCACTGTGTGATCATGTGTCCCCTCGTCTTGTGTGGCTGCATCTGAAGAAATTTTAAAGCATTTAAACCTTCTCAAATTCTTTTTAAAAAAAAAGAAATGAAAACGTTGAAAGACCTGCGTAAATGGTTCACTGTTAGATAAGCAAAGAAATTACTTTTGTCAGTGAATAACAAGTGCGGGCGTATAATCAGATGGGTCAGTGAACTTCATGGCCACAGAGTGACAGATTGTTCTCATTCAAATACTTGAATGTGGAAAAGTACTTTCAGTGAGGTTGCCTTGCTGACTGGGACCCGCACAGAAACTGATTGACAGCTAATACCAAGATTATGGCTTTTTTGTTTAAAATTTAGCATCTCCTCCCAAGGTGCCCACAATGGATTCTTTGTGACACCTTGCAAACTGTGGGCACAACCCCAGCAGGAAACCCAGGAGCGGGTCCCAGATACAATCTCACAGTCAAGCCAAAGAGTGCATAATTAAATATCATGTTGCTCTTCTTCAAATCGAAATCAAGCAATGATTCACGGGTCATTGTTGGTAGTGTCTGGTGCATCATCTTTATGTGGCAGACCATCGCGGCTAGAAGAGTAGGGACCAAGTAGCTACCAATTTATACAGTATTTGTGATTGTGTCGGATAATGCCGCAGTAATGGGTTGTGTGTCCTTTCACTGTCAACACAGGTATTGATGCTCAGTGTTGGGTTACAGTGATGCAATTTCTGTGGTGAAGGTCTAGTATTCACACATTTACTTCAGGTCAATCCCAATCAATTTATAATGGGCTTCATGTAAGACGAAAAATATGAAGTAGAGTATTTCAGGGAGAAAAGGGACTTGTGTTGTTCATTGTCAGCAGACCATAACTGAACATAGCATAAAATTTATGTGGATATATGATATTTTGTTTTTGGACGAGATGAGAATCAGTTGAAGTTGTGGGTGCCGAAATACAGATTGTTTGACTAATGGGCCAGTTGTGTTGTGAAATAATGTTTACACTCAACAGTTACATTGTTAAGACATGTGTTCATGTCATCAATCTTGGCCGGTACAAGTGGCTCATGGTAGACTGACCATTTTACAGATCAGCCCATCGTGTGTTTCCATTGCAGATCGTAAGAATGGCTATGTGCGATGAGAGAATTACATTCAGAGAGTTTACAATTGTCCAGAGCAAAAGCATGGAGTCCTAGGTCAAGATTTGATTGTTGAGAGAGAAAGCATTGTGTCCCCATTCAAGACATTAAACTGTGGTGGGAGTGATTCAGCTTCTCCTTGCTTGGAGACTGCTGAATGCTGGCGCCAGCGTGCCTTGTTTGTTGTTCGTTGCATCACGGTGGCACTTTGTGGTGCACAGGGGTAGCTGGAGGTAAAGACCTGGGCTCCCCATGATCCATATTCATCGGGTAGTCACCTCAGAAAAGGTCACCTACGTCCCAAAATGCAGACTTTTTTTTTTTTTTTATACAGCAGCACACGAAATTTGCAATGCTTAATAAATATTAGCAATTATGTGTGGCTACTTAGAGTGTTATAAAGGACAAAACAGCATAGCTTTTGTGCTATATGGTACACAGACTTCATTATGCATGCCATTAAAGCCCTGACAAAATACACAGGCTTAGTGTTTGACTGTTAACTTTCTGGGTATCTCTCCCTATCTTAGTGTGAAATATTCGAAGTATTTTAGACCGGTATAAAAAGTTGAAGAGTCTGCATAGCAAAAAGGATCAATACAAAAACATATCGCTTAAACGTGCCTTTGATATTTTCAGATTTGAACTGGCCAGGGCAAAATACATGCCGGCATTGTTTTGTGGGCAAGGGCGATAGCCTGACCCCGAAAAAACAGGGCGGATCGTTATACACGCAATTTATAATTGCCTTAAAAAGTACCATGTAAGTAATTGCATGGCATGTACAGAGACCGTGTTTACTTCCAAAACATATTGAATTAATAATTAGAACTATTTGAGCAGATTCTATTAACAGTGGAAGTTTAATGATGGATGTTTTGTATGTTTGACAGGCTCCAGCACAACAACACACACGCTGAACATTACAGGTATAAAAGGCCTCATCCACAGCTACACTTTATCAGTATTTGACCATAGAAGGTAAGCAACATCTTATTACAGTTTGTGAAGACATGTAGTCACTTGTTTGTAGTGTTAGAAAGTGTTCTTTATTGTCAACTTTCTGTTGACACCAGATCTATTTGACTCCACTCGATATGCGTGATGATGATTAACTGTCGTGTGCTGTGTACTTCATTTGCTGTGGTCAGATAAAAGCAGCTTGTACTTATATTGGTTTCCTTACTCAGATTAAGGTAACTTTTGTATAGGCATGCCAGGTATTGTATATTTTAGAGAAATTTTTTATTTATTTATTTTTTTTTAAATACACGTACCTTTGTTTCTGGATGTGGAAACAGTGTTGCTTTATTGCCTCCAAAATAAACTGAAAATTAGAATTTTAATTGTTAAAAAAAAAAAAAAATTTGCAGCAGCTCTGAATGTGAGGAAACATTTAAAAAGAGATTCTGGAGGAGATATGGCATATTAGTGCGACACCCCTTATATGGAATTTCGTTACCACAAATACCAGCAGACAGGTATGAATAATGAGCAAGCTTTGTGTGCATTTAGGTTTGTAATGCACTGTCAGTTTTTCACAAAATTTAAATCACAATGTAAAACAACCAATTTCCATTTTGAAATTAGGAATTAAAATCTTTGTGAGAAGGAAAATGCAATGCAAGTCAAATAGTTTGTACACACTTCACAACTATAAAGAACAGAAGATTAAGTATATAAAATTAATGTTCAAAATATGATCTGATAAAATGGTGTTCCATCAGGGAATGTAAACCTTAAGTTAGATTTCTCAAGAGTTATTAAGACATAAAAAAAACTACACAGTTCCAAAATAACCAGGTAACAAACAAAGTGCATGATGTCATGTGATTACCTTATCACACCTGAATAGTCAGAGTTCCACCAGGCTTGCTGCAGTCCATTATGCTAATGCTGCAAGGGGCAACAAAAGCGCACATGCAGATGGATACAGAAACTGATTTGCCATTAACTATCCATTCATTGGAAGATCATGCTGGTGTAATCAGACTCATGTTAGGCTTAAATCCTGTACAAAGCCTCCCAGCAACACGGGAATACATTTGAAATCAAGTAAATAAACAAATTGTGCAAAACTGCTGAAATATCTGCAATTTATTAAATGACAGAAATATTTAAAAAGGTATATTTTTATATTATGAATGTATTTGTATGTAACATATCATTCATAATTTACTTTGAATTTAAATGTAATTAATTTCGTACTGTTCTTCAGGCTCTTGATACAGTACATTGTAAGGTGCTATTATTACTCAAAAACTGTTGGTTGTGTTTAAATTAACCTTTGGCTCCTAGTAAAAAGAAAGACTGAATCAATAGCTTTGCTTGGGGTGGGTACCAGCCTAAGAAGAGCTGTTAACCTGAGGCATGCTACCATGACAAGGCCAGTCCACAATTTTTTTTTAACTGTTTTTAGCTCAGCTGACTTGTCAGTCAGCTGAGCTTATCTTATGGTCCTCCATCCGTCGTCCGTCCGTCGTCAATGATTTACATTTTTGACTTCTTCTCAAAAACCATTGGCCAGATCCACTTTAAACATGGTGGGGATGTGCCTTGATTGGGTCTCTACAAAGTTTGTTCAAATGGTCACGGTCCAGTGATTTTTGGATTTTTAAGGATTTTTTTTGTTCTATTTTGGGTGAAATCTTAAAAATCTTCTTCTCCCAAACAGCCCACCCAATTGCTTTGATATCAAAGAGGAACACTCCCATGGACTCCTAGTTCTTAATTTGTTCACCAATTGGCGCTGCAATTTTTTCTAATTTTTTATGAATTTTTGTGTGTTATAGCTATTTTCGACTTCTTCTCCAGAACCGTCACTCAGATTAAGCTGAAGCTTGGTGGATATGTTCCTTGTAGAAGGGTCAAACAAAGTTGTTCACTATGTAGAAATGTTGCGGATTGCTGATTTTTTATAATTTTTTTCAATTTGGGTGTTTATTGGTCAATGCAGCTTTCCTAATGATTACTATGGAAGTCAATGGAAATTCTAATGCTAATTCACATTTTCGACTTCTCCAAAACCATCATCCAGATTAACTTCAAACTTGGTGGCAATGTACCTTGGGTGGGTTTCTGCCAGGTGTGTTCAAATGGTCATGCTCCAGTGATTTTTGGATTTATAATGAATTGTTTTGTTCTTTTTCGGGGCAAATCTTAAAAAATCTTCTTCTCCAAGACAGCTCAGCCAATTGCTTCAAATTTGCATAGGAAGACTTCTGGGGACCCCTAGACCTTAATTTGTTCAAGAGGTGGTGCTGCAATTTTTTCTATTTTGTCATGAATTTTTGTGTATTTTCGACTTCTTCTCTAGAACCCTCACACAGATTAAGCTGAAACTTTGTGGATATGTTCCTTGTGAAAGGGTCAAACAAACTTGTTCACTAGGTGGCACTGCTGTGGATTCCTGATTTTTAACGATTTTTTCAATTTGGGTACTTATCGGTAAATGCACCTGTCCTATTGATTAATATGTAAGTCAATGAGCATTCTAATGCTAATTCACATTTTCGACTTCTTCTCCAAAACTGTCAGCCAGATTCACTTCAAACTTGGTGGCAATGTACCTTGGGTGGGTCTTTACCTAGTTTATACAAATGGTCATGGTCCAGTGATTTTTTTTTTTTTTCTTTTTTTTTCTGGCAAATCTTAAAAATTCTTAGCCTCCGAAATCGCTCACCCAATTGCTTTGATATCACACAGAAATACTCCTAGGGGCTTCTTGCTCCGAATTTGTTCACCAGGTGGCACTGCAGTCTTTTTCTATATTTTTATGATTGTTTGTGTGTTTTCATTATGTTGGACTTCTTCTCCAGAACCATGACTCGGATTGAGCTGAAACTTGGTGGATAGCTTTCTTGTAAAAGGGTCAAACAAAGTTGTGTATTAGGTGGCACTGCTGTGGATTCCTCCTTATTTAATGATTTTTTCAATTCGGGTACTTATCGGTAAATGTACCTTTCCTGTTGATTACTATGTAAGTCAATGGGCATTCTAATGCTAACCCACATTTTCGACTTCTTCTCCAAAACTGTCAGCCAGATTCACTTCAAACTTGGTGGCAATGTACCTTGGGTGGGTTTCTACCAATTGTATTCAAATGGTCATGCTTCAGTGATTTTTGGATTTTTATTGAATTATTTTGTGCTTTTTTGGGGGCAAATCTTAAAAAATCTTCTTCTCCGAAACTGCTCACCCAATTGCTTTGAAATCACAAAGAAACACTCCAAGGGACTCCTAGTTCTGAATTTGTTCACCAGGTGGCACTGCAATCTTTTTCTATTTTCAGGGGCTTATTGGAAAATACACCATTCTTATTGATAACTATGCAAGTCATTGGTCATTCCAATGCATATTCACAATTTTGACTTCATCTCTGAAACTGTTTGCCACATTCACTTCAAACTTGCTGGCATTATACAGTAGATGTGTCTGTACCATATCTGTTCAAGCACAGGTCAGCTGAGCATGGGCTGTGCACACAGCTCTCTTGTTTATTAGCTCTGCTGACTGACAACTATTGCCATTTGTTTGTGTCCATTGTCCGTCTGTCCATCCATCCGTTGTTATACTTTTTACATTTTCAACTTCTCAAAAACTGCTGCATGGAATGTTTTGATTTTGCTTATGGATGTTCCCCAGGTGGACTTGTTCCAAATATGCAAAGGATGTGATGACGCAACATTTTCACTATTTTTTTATGAATTTTTTAATTAATTTTTTTGAACAAAATAAAAATTTCTTCATTTCAAGAGCGACTTGGCCAATTGCTTCTATATTACATATAGGGTCACCTGGGTTACTTACTTCTTATTTTGGCCACCAGGTAGTGCTGCTGCTTTTTTTTATTTTTATTTTTTTTATTATGAATCTGTTTGTTAAGGCTATTTTTGACTTCTCCAAAACGACTGAACAGAATTGTTTAAAATTTTATCAGAATATAATTTGACTTTAGATAATTCAATTTGCAAAAATGATATGGATATGTTCATTTTTGACGAAGTTATGGGAACTCAAACTTTGCGACAATGGGTAAGTGCTACCACTGCATAGTATATGATGGCTATTGTATTGACATTTTCAACTTCTTTTAAAAAACCGGTGTTTGGAATGTTTTGCTTTTTCACATTGATGTTCCCCAGGTGGACCTCTACCAAGTTTGTGAAGCAGATGATGATGCAATAATTTTTCAATTTTTTTTATGAATTTTTTAATTGATTTAAAAAAGAAAATTTTGCATCTCAAGAACTAATTATGCAGTTGCCTCGATATTACACATAGGGTCATCTGGGGTCACATAGTTCATATTTTGACCACCAGGTAGTGGTGCATTTTTTTTTTTTTTCCCCGTACTTTTGAATGAATTTTTGTGTGTTAAAGCTATTTTTTACTTTTTCTCCAGAACGGCTGTACAGAATTGCTTAAAATTTTATCAGAATATAACTTCACTTTAGAAATGAAAGCTTGCAAAAATGATATGCACATGTAACAATGTTTTCTTATTGTTTTAATTTTTTTGTCTGTTAAGGCTATTTTTGACTTCTCCAGAATGGCTGAACAGAATTGCTTAAAACTTCATACAATGAATGTCTGCAAAAATGACATGGATATGTAAATTTTTATTTTTTTTTCTACATTTTCTACGTAACGTTGGTTACTATGGACCTGTTACCCTGGGGTATATATAAAGATGGCTATGGCCGTTTGCGGGTAATCAAACACAAGCTTGTGAGCATTAAGTTAGATCCTGATGTATTATTCACCACACCACAAAATGGCAGCAGGGGATCATAACAAGCACCCTATGTCAAGAACATGCACAATCATCATGATTTTCTTCTTTGAAATTTTTGTGTGTGAAGGCTATTTTCGACTTTGGTTATGATATATCAAACTGTAGTACCACAGTTCAGGTACATAGGTTTACAGACTACAGTGCATGTAGTGCAATACTATAAAATCAGATTCCAGTCAGAAGAGCACAGGATAATCATGATCCTCTTGTCAATACTGAAATTGGTGAAAAAAAAACTTTGAAGCAGTGGACATTTTACCTCCAGCTGGTTTGGCTCAGTTTAAGGCGGAATGGGTTAATGAATGTGTGACATTTGTCTGCAGCCTTAATCATGATAACAATGTGCAAAACATAAACCATGAAATCTTGGACATCGTAAGCAGCATTTAATCTGAAACATGCATAGAATTTATTTGGAATCATAATATGTACATGCACTACAATTAAGGACAGAAATTCCCCCATTTCATTATCAAAATGTAGATCATTGAGTCAATTGAAATTAATGTGAAGAGAGTCAAGGGTTTATCATATGCAAATTTTAGGCTGTGTTAGGGCAGGCCAGAGTGGTTCTTTTGATCAATGTGTCTAGCCATTTGATTGGTCAGCACAAATTCAAGGATCAGACTACTTAAGCCTTATCAAAAACATGTGCTAAGCATCCTTAAATTAATTGAATTCTTGCAGAATTTTTTTTTATAGAATGCCTTGCATTGCTTTTTGTGGCTAATATATTTGTCAAAATATAGCAAGGTGGGTCAGGTTGTTACATAACATGCCTTTGAAAAGTGTGGTTTGTAGACCTTTTATCATTCCAGAGATAATTATTGTTAAAATAGGAGTTGTAAGCAACAATTATCGACATGTAAGTAGTGTTTATAATAAATCATACCTTGGCCTGGAACCCTGAAAGACACCGTGGTCTGCCTGAGAAAAGACCATTGTGGACACTTTTCACTTTAATTACAGGGATTTGAGTACTCATTTTCCACAATTGATCCAGGAGCGCTTTCAGATTTATTTTCTCAGGTAGTTTTCACTGGCTTTGGCTACTGTTGTTACAGTAATTGGTAGGTAGTGTTGAGACCTGCATGATAATGTGTGGATATGGGCCTCGTATTGTGCTACGTGCACATGAATTCCCAAATTTTCCAATTGATTGCAGAGGGGAGGTATAATGGGGAACAGTGTTGGGCCATCGTGTTAGATATTACACTCACCAGTGAATTATGGACATTGCATAAAAACCTTGTATTTTGTTATGAAAACAGTTTGTATCTGTTCATTTGCAATACTGCGAAAAAGTTATTTTGCAAAAGTGAATGTGACAAAAACACAGGAGAAGTGTTTGAAGGCCTTGTTGAGGCTGAGTACTTAGGACTGTTAATGACACTAACAGTTACTTAGGGACTATGTATCACTTGTTGTTTCACGCCATTTGGTCATTCGGACTTCAGGCAGTGTGGACATCCAGCAAATTGGCCAATTAATGGCTGGAATCAAATTTAGCAACCTGTTAAACTGACTAATTGCCGTTTTATAGCGTAGCATTAAGTTGTGATTTTATACCTATTTTAGGCACTAGTTTTCTGTTGCCAGTCACAGAGTGAATAGAATTTGATGAATAGAGAATGATTTGATTGAAATTTCATCATGTCATCCCAAAATACAAGAGTAATGATCAGTTTTGATTGTAGTGCTTCCCCTGTGGGCAGAAGTAAAAAATAGGGTTGGACTCTTACATAACGACAGGTTATTTCACCTTCCCTCCCTTTCTGCCAGCCTGGGGGTACTTTTAGGTGATCACAGGTTTTGCCTGCATCTGTTCTGCCCAATGTATATGACAGGCAGTCAGGTGTCTTTTTGATCCCAGTTCTTGGTGTGCACTTGTATCAGTTTCAAATGTTCAGAAACAATGAATCTGTCTGGGTAAGGTGAAGTGGATAGACAATGAGCAGGTGTATGACGCAGGGTATGAGTTGTCAGCTGATGCTGCCACAGTGATTAAATGGAACAGGAGAATGAAAGTATTCCTGATCTCCCATAACATATTCTGGTTGACCAGGCAGGTTACTGATTTGGCGACATTTTAAGACTTTCAGTCCACCTACCGAGAGGAAAAAACGAGTCGAGCAGTAGGTGGCTTGTGGGTCGGGTGAAATAAATCTTCATAAAATGTTTCACAAGCATAACTATGAATGAGTAATTAAAAAAAAAAAAAACAATTATGTGCGTGCAGATAAGTATGGCATGCACATCTTGAACTTTGAATTATATTTTCTTCTGATATCTTATCTGTACTTGAAATTATAAAAACAAGAAATTTATTTCAGTTGTATGTAATTTAAAAGCAAAAGTTGTTGAGGACCGGAAAGCATGTGTAACAAAAAGAGGTAGAAAGAAAGTATATGCATTTTCCATGATAGAAGGTATTGATTAGTGTTATCAGTTTTACGTGATATAAGTGAGAGCTTTTGGAGACACCTACATGCCATACTTGAAACATATCATTAAACTGACATAAATCAAAACAATAATGACATGACTCATTATAGGTGCATTGTTTTATCTCTACCAAAGGGAAAAAACATATAGATTTTATATGACCAGGTATGACTAGTGTTCCCAGAATGCTGGCAGAAGTTCGCTACAGCTCTGGCAAAATCCTGCAGTAGCTGTAGTACTTGGGAATGTTACAAAATTCCCATTGGAAAAAAAAAAGAAAAGAAAAGGAAAGAAAATGGTACACAATACTAATGCATGACTCACGCGAAAACAGAGTCTCAGACTCTGAAATTTTGCTGCCAGTATAAGTTTTCGCTTCCTTGAAGATACAAACTGGAATAAGCATACCGTGTACCTCAAGGTGACAACATTATATCCGTCTGTGATTTGACTTTGTGGAGTTTGGCACTTGTCTTGAGCAGTGGTTGGACCAGTGCCCTGGTGTAAGCAGGGAGCTGACCTTCAGTTGTGGGATCAAGTGCAGGTGGACAGAACAAGTCACAGTGTTGTGTGGTGGACAAGGAGGCCAATGGACTGTGTGGCCACTTGGGAGAATGGAACAAGGTTTAAATCCATTTGAGGCCAGCTTGACCTTCATATAATCTTCAGACCCAGTTCGCAAAGACTTCTAATCCCGGAGATAACATGATCCTTGTGGTGCAGGAACGATAAGTTTGTAGTACCTGCACTGGTGTAAGTATGGAACCTGGTTACAACACTGCTGTTGCTTTTGTGTGTAGCCTTATGGCCAACAGTAAAGGAGTTAGTGTAGTTTGGCATCAGTCAGACCTCTTTAAGGGACAATAGAAGTTACTCAAGCTTACATCACCGGACTTGAGGTAATGAGTTTGGTCTCCTTGCATGCCCAGTAAGTACTTTCTGGTATGCCTGTATCAGTATTGCTAGGCCTTAGGGCTGGTCAGTATATATCTGGAAAAACTGGAAGCAGACGAGGACTGAGGCATCCAGTTTACCAATACGATGGACAGAAATGCTGATTGTCAAGTATGTATGCAACACAAAAAAAAAAAAAAAATACTCGGATTGATTGGATGGTTTTGACACATGTTAAAGATGTTTTGCCATGATAGTTGTGGTGTATAACAGGTGGTAGACCAAGAAGACTTGTGAAGTACTGATAGCTAATTATGTCCTGGCAGGGACCCATTTGTTGAGCACAAAATACCAATTAGCTCCTCATCACAGGGTCTCGTGGGTAGGTCATGAATGCAAGAGAAAGGACATCCAGGTAGGAGGAAAAGTACAGCTATCTGCAGTACACCCCCAGTGCCACAGGGGTGTGTGGGGGCAGGGTGATTCAGTTGGAGCAGCATGCGTGTTGCAGAGGTAGCTCTTCTGGCTTTGATATAGGATAATATCATTGGATCCTCTTAGGTGAGGTTTAATTCATATTTTCCCAACCTTGCAGGCAGTGCTGGATTGTTGCTCAAAGTATATGGAGCCAAGTACGTATTTGTCAGTCTTTTATATCATCAGTTTTGTATGATTACAGTGTGTGCTCTTGGTCAGCTTTGTGTTTGAACTGCACTGTTTGGGGGGGTTTTTTTCTTCTTCTTCTTCTTTTTTTTGTCTGTTTAAAACACAGTCATGTAGAATGATAAAAGTGAAATGTTTCAAACAGAATTTGATAGGTCAGTCAGTGACCCATACTAGTGTGAAGGCAACTTATTTAGGGTCCGCAAGTATACAGTTTTGCATTTCCTGGCCATTGTTGAAGTAACTGGCAAAGTTCAGAAAGCAGACTAAGTCACTTCATATAGTTGTTAGTATGCTAACATGCATTTGTGTTATGGGACTTGATAATATTGCAATACACTTGACAGATTGAGCATGTTTAAATTATAAGGCAGATGTAAGTGCAGACAGGCATTGTGGAAGTTTGCATGGGGTGGAATACTCATGGCATGCCCAATTTGTAAAAGCTTTTCTGTATGGCTCGATCTACCTCGCAGTCGGAGACAATGAAACTGAGGTTCTGAGAGACTAAATCGGTAGATATGATGCAATATGGGGATACAGTAGTGTATCCTTTGAGAGACTACCCCAAAGGCAGGTCTTAAAGTGGTCATATGAAGCAAGTAGTCTTTCAATGGAGGTCAGGTAACATGGGAAAGATACCACAAGGGACCTGACAAATGTGGTCTTGAAGACAGGCGGGTCTTTTATCAGAGTGGTCTCTCAAAGAGAGGCACTTTGAGACACTTCAACCCAGGAGTGAAAGTGTATAGAAAATCCAGACTGATGTGTGTACTGGCAGTAGGGATGTCATTGAGATCAGGAGTTGTGTGACTTGGAGGTTTTCCTGATTCTCTTCCAAACAAAAGACAAAAATCACAAACAGGTTGACCCCAACATTTTCCAAACATGACAGGTAAATGTGTGTTTTATTTGCAGTGTTTCGTTTGAAAGTTTTAACAATTGCGACTGTTGGCAATCAACTTTTCTCCACTCTCCCATGTGAATCTGTTTCAAATATGACAGCTCATTTTTTGCAATGGATGTTTTGATGTCAGGCATTTGACATCATGAAAATTTATCTTCAATGCTGGGTGTGGCTGACAAAAGTTATTCAGACTGGCCGGGAATGGAAGAAAGACAGTGTGTATCTACCGGATGTGTAAATATGTCTATCTTGCAGGCAATCAGAAGAAAGTTTTCGGAGAATTCCAATTGAAAAGACATATTAATGCATGCAATGCAAAATTTTCAAGTTCAAAAAGTTGGTTCAAAGGTAAGATACCCCACTCCCTCTCCCACTCCCACTCCCAAGTAGCTATTATGTATGCAACTGACAAACTTGTAATAGACTGGAAGTTTTTTTCTTTCTTTTCTTTTCTTTTTTTTCATAATGACTGTGTCTGGAAAATGTGGTTTCAATCTGAAAAGAGTAGCTGATTACGGGACACTTTGCAGAAAATCTGCAAACCCTACACATACATGAACAACCAGCATAGAAATGCTTATAAGATGCATTGTAGACAATCTGAGGAAATTTTGAGAAGGCGTAAGTGCACACGATAAATAGTTGTCACCAGAAAATACACGACTTGCTTTGCAAGTGGCACATTAGATTGCATAACCCTTCTTGGAAAAGGAGGTTTGAATCCCAAAGAATAACAATAAATAAGAGAGAACTTGAAGGTGAAACACCACTGCCACACATACAGCTGTACAATGAAGATTATAAATGAACAGTTACTTGCTCAAGGGTAGCACCGTCAATGGGGAAGTTACAGTCATCACATGACAGCATGTTGCAGTGCAGCTTGCACACAGAGTAAAACAGCCAGATTGTACTTTTGGTTCAAGCATGCTGGGGGAATGTGACTGGTACCAACTAGTGTAACACGCATGGGTATGTAAAAACCAGCGCGCATGTAGGTAACTCCGCCGGAAAATTGCATGCATCCTTGGATGTGCATTTAGAGATACGTGCATGCAGGATACCGCATTGAAGAAAATGACTGCGGTGCTCAGGCTTGAATGGGGTCAATACTGTGCTGGTTGTTACTCAGTATTGCACTCGTCCCGGCCTATGAACTGTAGTTCCACACACCATCTTGACAGCACCTTGGCATGTAAAGTTCATGAAGGCATGGATGATGATACAGTAAACTGTGCTTCCACACACTACGTGCACCATGGCATGCAATGTTCATGAAGACTTGAAGGATGATACAGTAAACTGCTTTGACACAATACATGCACCTTGGCATGCAATGTTCATGAAGACTTGAATGATGATACAGTAAACTGCTTTGACACAATACATGCACCATGGCATGCAATGTTCATGAAGACTTCAATGATGATATAGTAAACTGCTTTGACACAATACATGCACCATGGCATGCAATGCTCATGAAGACTTGAATGATGATACAGTAAACTGCTTTGACACAATACATGCACCATGGCATGCAATGCTCATGAAGACTTGAATGATGATACAGTAAACTGCTTTGACACAATACATGCACCATGGCATGCAATGTTCATGAAGACTTGAATGATAATACGGTAAACTATAGTACCACACACTACATGTTCCTTGGCATGCAATATTTATGAAGGCATGAATGATATTACAATAACCTGTAGTTTCACACACCACATGTACCTTGAGTTGCAATGCTCATGAAGACTTGTAGGATGATACAACATTAAACTGCCGTTCAGTTACAGTTGCACACAGTCTTGGCATATGATGTTCATGAAAGCTTGAACTGTGATACAGGGGTACCCTCTGCTGATACTTGTATTGGAAAGAGAAAATAAATACACCATGAATTGAGGTGCAGACGGAGCTATTTTTACCCTTGGTATATAAGTGCCAGAGGGTATTGTCCCATCTGGTGCAACACTGACGACATTACTGCAATATCTCAAAAATAGTGACTGCAACTTCACCAGATTTTAGTTGGAGATGTGTGAGAAGATAGATCAGATGCCTATCGAAAATCAGCTTCTTCTGAGTATTTTTTGGGTTTTTTTGTATGAATTTCAAAAGTACTTAATTGTAGGTCATCTACCCGAGGGCACAACATAACAACAAACAATATGTCAAGAAGGATTGCCTACAGCGTTGCCAATTTTTTTATTGGGATATACTCCAGGACAGACCAGAACTCTTTTAAAGAGTGACTGCCTCTGAACGTTATACAATTTGAATCAAACAATTGCATGTAGTTTTTAAAACTTTTTATTTGGAGGTGGGAGAGTGCTGCCTAAAGGGATGATGTTATTACGTACAATGTCTGAAGGATTGACTGCAGCTGCGTGAAAACTTCATCATAGAGGAACCTTATGATGGAGCAGAAACCTTTTTGAACCTTCTGCATGTGTTTGGAGGTTTGTAGCAGAGAGATCAGTGCACCCATGATATGAATGTAACGTTTTGTTCATTGGTATAGCTTGACTTTATATAGCATCTGAGGCAACATGTCAAGAAATAAGACATAGAGATACATGTAGTTTTTTTATGCATTGATATGTCTGCTGCCCAGAGTGTAGTTACTTAAAAATGCTTATTCTGAACAGTTACTTTTGGAACGCCGTACAAACCTGTTCAATGTCCAGAAAGAGACCAACCGTGAACGCTTGCTTCACAGCCAGTGACCTACAAGTTGAAATAACTTGGTCTGTGCGTTGCACGCATCAGAATGTGGCCTTTTAATAGGCATTTCATTATAATATGATGCCAATTCTGTTTAATCCCCAGAAGTGTGCTCAGTGGCAGAGCATGGAAGTAGTCATTTGTCATTTGAAATAAGCTAGACATACTGCAGGTCACATTTTAATGTTTCCAATTACACATAAGTTGATAAATGGCAGTTCATTAAGTTCACGAAATTATTCAAGGTAAATATTTGTTATTACAGTGCTCTGTATACTGTAAATTGTTGGGCTGTCAAAAACTGTGATGTGTATGGTAGATTTGGGTGTGTGTGTATGCCATGCGAGGAAAGCATTTGGATACATATTATAATGGAGTTACACTGGACTTTAAGAAGCTTAAATGCCAATGGACCTTGTTAATTGTGTAACATGTAGTTACATTGTCTGCAAAATGGTATGGTGAACATTATAAGTCACACCATGTTTTGCCCATGATATGGATCTCGTCATGTAAATTATAAAAGCTTGCAGATTATCATGATTATGTACCCACAAAATGATTTGGTCCTTACTGAGGTTGAGGGAAGTAGCATTAAATAATTAATATAATCAGACAATGTGCTTTATAATGCTCCCAGGCATGCTTGTGACCTCTCATGTGGTTTCATTGTGAGTTTGTATGGAGATTTATATGGCTTGAACACTTGTGTTTCATGTACGTACTAGTATACAATTTTGAGTACTCCAGTATCGCATGTTGCTCGGCGGGAATGGAGAATAAATAGCTGTCACAGTAAGGTGGTTTACTGCTCACGACAGCATAATATAAGTATGTACAGTTTCGTCCATGCATAAACCTGTTGTGATGGCTTTTTTAAGTGAAGGACAGTCTACTACTTTGAAAAAAAAGGAAGCTAAGTGAAAAAGTATATATGGTTTGTCAAAATACAAATATCCAGTGTCTGCAAAAACTCAAGTGGATAATTTTGTAGGCTTGTACCTGCAGCTGCAGGGGAAATATCAGACGTCCATCTGAGAATGCCTCTGTCTTGACATTGCCCATGCCCCACTCATTCTCTTGAGCGAGCTGGAAGAATATCTCTCTGGAGACTTATGCAGAGAGACATAAAAAGGCCATCCTTTTAAGTGGATTTCATATGGCACATTATGAAAAAAGAGAATCTGTGGTGTCTTTGGGTGTCAAGTGGGGGTTTTACCTCTTATGATTCTAGACATTGATAGCTGCAGGCAAAAGATTGGGATCCTACAGTTTTGGATAGGTACTTCATTGTGTGCCCTTTCTTTACTGCAAGATACCAGTCACAGGTGAATGCACCAGATATGTGGTCTCTTTCTCTGTCTTTCTTCATTATTGTTTTCATGTGCAGTGTGTATAAATCATGGCTCATAGGTTTCATTGATTCCCCTGGTTCCGATATAAAGGTCTCTGTAAGCTAGATGTCTTTTTTTCCAGTGTTTAAATCTGCATAAAACTCTTGTGTCATGAGAAGCCCAGGTGGAGGGCTGGTATGTTATTGTAGAGATAATGAGATGTATTCAATTTATCACTTCTGCCAACAAAGACTGCAGACAAACTCATCGAAGGTGCAAATGAAATGAAAATATTTTGAAGTATCATGATTGCTGCATGCTTTTGTGATGGGGTCATCATCTGTTCACATGTTCATCTTGTTTGTGGTTCAATTATTGTTTGATAGAATATACATGTATAACCATTTTGATTAAACATATTTTAATGAAGTCTGGCTAGGTTAAACACATATTTAACCTAATTGGAAAAGAGTGCACAATTGTATACAAACTCTTCCCAGATACAAACAAAAGATGATAGTACTATAGTTATAGAAAGATGCCAGAATTTTTATGACAACATAATCATGATGCAGAACAACACCACTGACAATTTGTAACCAAACATGATTGGCATCAACAATGGGGAAAATAGCACAGAGGGTACAAAAAAAAAATAGATCTTGAATAGTTTGAAACTATAGTAGATTGAGGTGCCTTTCCAATTTCAATTTTTAGGTTTTTGACATAGCCACATGAAAAATGATTGTTGCAGGAGTGAAATACTGAATAGGCAATCTTTAAAAGCTTTCAAGGCACAGAGACTGATTTGCTAACCAGCAAATCCAACTCTTCTAGTTGATACTGTGTTAGCTGCTAGCAGCGAAACCAGCTACAGGAGGTGTTGAGCAGGTATGATGTGCAGGACTGTTACGAGTGGATATCATTTGATTACTGGGCCGTGGGACCAGTGCTGGTGGATCTTTACAGATGAGACAATAAATTTTGGGCTCTTAAAGACGTTCGGTACACTGGTCAAAAGAATTTAGAAATCTCTGGTTTTTGGTGTGAACCAAGATATTGGCATTTGAAACAAAATGCAAGCAAAAAATTGGCATGTCACGGTGCTACTTTTGTCGCTAGGTGGCGCTACATGTAAGGACTACAGAAATTTGATAGCAAACATTATATATGTGGGTAAAAGCAAAAAAATAAATTAAGGATGCAAAAATATGCATAAAATAACTCAATATGAATGTATGCAATGTATATCAAGCCTTTTAATGAAAAATATGTGAAGAAAACATGCTGGAATGTGACTTTAAATACATCTCGTCTTGCAAAAACGTATAAGTGCTCACATTATTTTTTAAGTTTGAAATAGAAAAAATATTTGGAAATCCCTGAAAAATTGTAGGGGGTTTCCAAAATATGCACTGATTTCATTGATTAACAAAAAAAGATATCATACGGTGCTATTTTTTCCGCAATTGTACAAAGAATTCATGCATGTTGACTTAATTTGTTCTAAGTTCATAGGTACAAGGTATCCATTCATTGTCTAACTTCGATACCATATCAATATACATGTATGTAGGTTAAATAAACTGCAGTACGTCGTTAATTTTATATTCCAGTCATAATATATACTTTCATAGTTTTACTGAGAAGAGGCAAACATTTTAAGATTCTCTCCATAGTGCAATACAGCAATGTGGAAAAAGAGGTAAAAATAGGAATATCAAAATTATAGTTGCCTTAATACATTGTCGAATGGTAACACAGGCAGCACATTGTCAAATATACCTGTGCCACCTTTTGACGCTGGGGTATTACTGTGGTTCCCCCCCTCCCCCCCCCCCCAAGTTGGGACAGCGTTTATCGTACCACATTCACAACAAATGTAAAGTACACTGGCCAAGCCATATCGTTTTTCTGATTCTGTATTTTTAGGGACAATGTTTTTTTTTATTTTACATTCCTCGCATACAAGATTATCGGCTAGTACACTTAGTTCCACTCTTCTACGACCTTCGTCCCAGTTATAACTGTCAGTGTTTACATGTGCATGCGGCATTGCTTGGGGAAGTGGGCGTGGCACTTTGAACGGTGGCTTGGTCAGCGTTCGCTGATTGTGTACATGCGTTTTGGTCTACCACTGCCGTGTTTCGACGTATTCTGCCTTGTTTTAAAGCATTTAGTCCTTTGTTTTGGCACTTGTTAACAAACCGCCCATTCTTTTTCCTTTTCACTCTTCGTAAACAATCCATATTTCTCAAGCGGAACTGTGCAAAATGGGAAAAGCGAACAGCAGCTAGTGCAGGTATCGACAAATACCAGCTCTAACTGCATAGAGGCATTGGACCATAAATGGTTGCGCATAACGCGGTGTACCGAATGTCTTTAAGCCAACAGACCTCTGAATATTTCAAACTCTGTTCTATTGTTAATTTATCAAAGGAAAATACAAAGCAAAAGCCCAGCAGCAAAATAGCAACAAAAAAAAAACAAAAAAAGAAAGAGAATTATCCGACTCGTTTTGCCATTTGAGTGGCTCATAGGGACCGGACATAATAGTTATGCCTTCTACTTGTATGCTGTAGTGTCAACAATAAACATTGTTAACTTACTACAGCTAAGTGACTTGGACAGTTTTCCTTCAGTCTTATTATGTGAAGGTCAGTCGCATATAATTTACACATGCTCTAATGTTAGGCTCCTTGATGGCAAGGGCATTGTCGATAGTCAGTGGGAAACCCCATCGGTGTCTGGGGATCCCCTCTCAGAGCAAAAATGTGTTGGTTTTTTTTGGCTTTGCTGACCAAAGATCACAGAGCTTTTGCAACCGCTCGTCCATCTGTCCATAAACTTTTGCTCATTAGTGTGATGCCATCCACAGTTTTCAGGTTAGCCCAATATAACTTTCAGGACTTTTAGGGTGTATGAAAGTCTAGGTCCCTTTCGATATTGGTGGTGCTACCTGCAATATTGGGGTCAAAATGTGAAAACTTTGTGAACACTGCAGCATCTTTAATTTTTGGCGGATCTTTGGGAATTTGGTGGGATGGGGGGGAGGTTAAAGTCTAATTTTGTAATGATACCAGTGGTGCCACGTATAATTTGACAGAAATTATGAGCCAAAAGGTGTTTTAATATCTAAAATTCCATATCTGGAAAAGTAATTGGATTAGACTTGCCAAATTTATAGGATATATAAACCATGCACAATGCTGGAATGCTATATTATATGTTACCTTTACCAATTTTTGTGAGGTGACCATGCCTGTAAAGTTGGAAGAGGTGATTTTATAATGGCAGATATATGTCAGAAGAGCACCAGGCCCATGGGCCTCTTGTTTTGCACATGATAAGGGGGATTTGAAGAAAATATAGGGGGATCCTGGTTGGAGATTCCTCGTCTCAGAAAGCAGAAAGACAGGGGTAATTCTGTGTCCTCAGGACTGTTTCTGTTGTTAGTTTGCTCAGCAAAAATCCTATATTAAATAGTACATCTCTGTGCACTTTCATGTACATTCATTATGATTTTTGTGTGGTGTAGTGCTCCTTCACTGTATCCCACTCAGTCCCTTGGTATAATTGCTGACCATGGCAGTATAGTCTGTATTCCACCTATACAAAACAGACTCTTGTGGCTGTAACCAGCTGAATCTCGTCAAATGAGTCCTTGTGGTTTGTGTACTAGTGTCCTCCTATACTGTACTACCATATGCTATGTTATAGGATGTATTGGTCAGATATACATGTAAATAGTTTCAAGGGTGCTTGTTTTAAGTTGTGATTGGTATGTCTGCATAATGCTAACTACTTAGAACTTTTTATTGCTCTGGAAGATATATGTTTTAACCAATTCAGACCTTTTTGTTTTAAGTTGGGACTAGTACATGTGTTCGGTCACTAAAGTTATTTGTTGCCAATTAGTAAATGTTAGGGATTTCAAGAGAAGTTTTTCCATGGTATAAGTATACTCATAGTTTAAATTGGATTAAAAGTTATTAACCACTACACTTTAATCAGCTGCTGTATGCAGTATACTGGGCTACCTGTCACCAGGTCTACAAGATAATTGTTGTACAGGGAGATTCGAAACAAGTGCAACAGTTATACAATGAACAACATTGCACTCGTCTCGGTCTGCCAGTAGAACAAGACACACCTTTAGGTCATGTGGATCAGGCCGCAAACTTTGAACCATATGACTTGTGAGATATATGCATTTGTGTTGACAAATAGACCCAAACAATACAAGGGATAGACTATAATAACTTATTTCAGGTGTAATGAGGTTCGCTCAAAGTGAGACAAATACCAAAATACACAGGTCGTTTATAAACGTCACTAAGATACTGGTCACACTTTAGCTGAGTTGACTTCTGTAAAGGCGCATTTGGAACCATCTCTATCTCTGTATCTGCTGTCTGTCGGTCTATCTGTCTAATCTATCTATATCTATCTATCTATCTATCTGTCTGTCTGTCTGTCTGTCTGTCTTTCTGTCTGTCTGTCTATATCTTGCAATATCCCCCCAAATAGCATAACCTAATAAGCTTTGATAATCAGTTTTCTGATGCTATCATAGATAAGATGTGAGTGACACATCTAAGTTTTAAAATACAGTGGTACCTGCCGTATGTTTGCCACCCTTTATGCCACACAAAAAGTGGCTACATACAACAAATGATCTGTCATAGCAGGTAAATTTACAAAGAAATTGACTTGTAGCCAGGTAAAATGTGGCCACAAAGAGCAGGTGACCTGTCACGGCAGTGGCTGTATACCGCAGGTACTACTGTATTGTGCCTGCAGTGTTGACAGTAGAATGGCCAGACATCCCTGCAGATTTGACCTGTTGGTAAGTACTGTGCATGATTTGTGTCACTCCTATTTCCTGTATATGTAAAGAGGAAGCTGATAACATTTTTTATGAACTGTTTACTGTGTTTATGGTGTGCACAAAAATTAAACAGTGTTTCACTTCCATGACCGTTGAAGATCAAGTAGGGTTTAGAGACACCTGCTGGTGAAAAGTCAAGCTATTGAGAAACTTAGGTTTCAGTTACAGGTTGGTGCATTTTAGTTTGTTTTCACACAAATGTTTGCGAACAGACTTGAAATAGTAAAAATGAATGACACAAGTCCTGATCTCATTTCATGGTACCATTGTGCACAGTTTCCCTTTACATGTGTATGACTGGCAACATGGGGGTCTTTCCACAATCAGTATGTATGGAAACAGGGAACAAGGAAGTTTATTTAATAATTATACTTTCGAACAACGTCAGATTTTACTCGCTCCTGATTTCAAAAGAAAAGACAAATCCATATGTAGTTTCTGAAAGGAACCATTGAAATAGTACACCTCCATGTCTCAGTTAACTCTCAGTGCCAAAGTTTGGACTGAGTCAACAGCTATTCTCGGCATACATTGCATCCAATGCATGCCAAGAAAAGCTGTTGACCTGGGATATTCTCTCCGGAACTATAGGCATGCTGGTACTTGAATGAGCAGTCTTTTTACAAGGAATACAAATCTGGGATCCTGATATATGATAATTCAGACTAGTTTGGCTTAAGTAGATCGACTTAAGTTGTGCTTGGCACTGAAAGAGTTTAAGTCACATGAGTGATATAAATAATGTAGCTGGTGTGCCAGCCTGCTGGTATTATGATGAACCCTGCTTTACAGTCAGTGGGATGCAACATTGTGCAGGTAGTCTGGCTTTGTCCAAGACAGCAGGGAGTGGCAAGTATTTACAGAGATCATGTTTTGGTATTCAAAATTATAATAGACATCCAGCTGGTAAATCCCATCTTGTGACAACCCCCCTCCACACTTCCAGGCCCTTTCTCATTTCTGCAGGTTAACTGTCAGGCAGAAATGCTTTGTGGTCAAATGATTTCTCTGTGTTAACACTGTTACAGGAAGGAACCATTTCAAATGGATACTGTAAATTGCTTTATTTTCACATGTATAAATTTACACGGTTTTTGTATTTTTGACATTTCTCTGTGTTTTAGTTTCACTGTTTTTGACATAATTCCTATTCAAACACTGTTAAAATACTATTTCTCTGTGTTTTTATTTTCACAATTTTGTGCCAGCAGTGAAATAAGCGCAAATAAGAGTACAGTGAAATTAAAGCAATTTACAGCAGTGCAAATGACATATTCATAACATTAAAAGTCAAGAAGAACTATGTGGAAATTCCCTGTGCATTGTTAGATTCAGTATTCTCAGTTGCGGAAAATGTCTTATTCTTAAGAAGATGAATGTAGCATCTTGTGAGACTACACCTACATGTACCATACTTCAGCCTTTCATATACACATAGCTTGGCCATTAATATGGCCACTTCATGGGTAAATGCCTCTGTACAGTTTACAGTATTTTATTGTATCTTGGACGTATTGAAAGAATAGTTTGAAATAAATGGCTCAAAGCCCAGCGTTAACAGTGAAACGGTAACAAGCATTGGGAGTTCCCTGTGAGTATATAACAACCAGTGTTTAGTGTTTCCAGGACTAGTTCAGCCATAGATGTACATGTATATAGTGTGTAGAAGGCAAATTCCATCAGTTTGTAGCTGAAAGTGTGCCACAGTTGCTCATGTTTACCTGATGGGCGGTCAGGAATTTATAAATTTTTAATGGAGATCACTTGAACTACCTGTCAGGACTTCTAAATTTGCTAATTAAAGCTGTGCACAAACATGGGTTGCAGAAATTGTGGACACAAAGTCTTTAGTGGGTTTTGGGGTCTGTTAGAGCCTATATCATGTATATCCAAGCTTTCTCAAAGGCTAGCTATGTTCAAATACCTGTGGCAGGTGCTTGTTATGCCATTTTTTACGCAAATGGTCAAAACTAGAGAAATTTGAGGGCATGTCATGGTAAGTGTGTGTCTTTTATAGCTTAGTCTAAACCAGGATGGGTAGCTACATACGTATGTGCTCAGACGTTTACTCAAAGTGTGTGGCCCTAACTGATTTTCTAGTTTAATCAGCGTGTCAGCTTTTAGTTGAATATAATGAAACATGGTTCCAGATCTACAAGATAACAGTGTGCTGTACAGGAAGGTTGATTTGGATGAATACAAATTATAACTGGAGAAAGAAATATTGATATTTACCATGCATGACGGTGCACAGTATTATGGTTAAATGCATGAAAAGTACCGTGTGACTTCCATTCAAAGTGCTGCTAGCTGTGTCCCATAGCCTTGCATCAGTGACTCCAAGCAGTAGTTTCAATTTTGCTGCACATTACACATACGTTACCAGTATATCATTTAAATGTTGTTGAGCAGGTTCAAAATATCAAGCGTCTTTTTTAATCTACGGTGGAGTGGCTGTGCGCAAATGGAGTTGGTAAGGACGTGTCTGGTTTCTGTAGCGGAGCTGCGGTTGTTCAGTATATGACTGGTAGGATTTTTTTGCTGTATTACTTTGTATGCATGGATCTTGCATTGCTATGTTGGACCCTGATCTGTGTGTACGTGTATGTGCTACGGATCGACATGGCAAGGTAAAAATGCACAATATGTAGACTGTCAACTGCTCTGCAAAACCCCAGCCCAATTTTGAGTTAACGTTTAATATTCACTGTTAAAGGCGTGTGCATTGCAGTAGAACTGGCATTCAGAAATCATCGGAGGGTATGAACTGTCTGGAGCTTTCGTGATATGATAGCTGTTGGTACATTAATGTCTCACATCTCCATCTGTTAATACCAAATCTATATAAAGTATTATGTGTGTATGTATATATGGAGAAGTAAGTTTCTTAACCCCATGACAGGCACAGGAGATGCAGAGAAACCTGTCTTCAAAGACCAACCCAGGGGTGACCAAGATGGTTTTTTGTAGGAAGTATAGGTAACATCAAAAGTAACAAGCAAAGTATGGTGACCATGTGGCCTTTTAAGACGGACCACTGCACACACATTTCCCATACTTTGGACACGTACTGATAAGTTGATTGACCTTGAACAACTTTCTTCACAAGGAGAATTTTGGGAAGAGCCCCTTCCAAACCTTTGTAGTAATCTAAGGTGTTCCTGAATGAGAATCAGTCATTTTGACGGATAATATTCAATGAGAATATTTATCAATTCAACCAAAGGACATACCAACCTCTACCTTGACGCAGTTTTTGACAATATGACATTTACTGGGCATTTGATAACACATGATATGCAAAGTATACAAATGCACATGATGTCACCAAAGAAGGTGAAGATTTGAAATATGTTCGAACAGTGGGTCTGATTGGCTCTTTAACGTCATAAATGACGTAAACCAATTGGGATGGGCATGTTACAAAAAAGGTTCATGGTCACTGAGCATTATAAGGATCAGGTTTAAGATAAGCTTTGGGCATAGGAGAAAAAATATACAAAGCCCAAAAGTCATTAAACAATCAGATGACTCAAACATTGCTAATTTAAAAATAAATTCACGTTGTAGTCACACATGCAAATACACTCATTGCCTCCCAAACAGATCAAGTGCTGTGTTATCTGCACTACACTTAAACTGAGAAAACATTAGGACTAGTCTGTCTAGCTGGCACGTCTGCTCTCCTAAACAACACAGTGAGTGAGTCTGTGTGGGTGCGTGCGTGCAGGCGCGTGTGTGTGTGAGAGAGAAAGAGTGGATGTTTGTTATCAGGGAAAAAAAAGGTTGTGATCTGATGACTCGTTAAAGGGTGGCCATCTTTATACAGCTGGCGCTTCTGGACTTTTTAGTGGTTCTGTGCACGGTCACAAATTGGAGCGCACCGATGTACCTGTATGACAAAGCCACGCTCAACTAACAAAAATGTCTTTGCACAAAATAACATTGTAACTGGAGCCACACTGTCCATGAAGAGAGTACAAAACGACCTCGAACAAGTCATTAAAGTAAACTGGTGCTTTAGCTGTCACGGAGGCGACTGCAACCTGGAGGAGGAAACCTCATTACTGTGATAATAGCAGCTTGCCAATGCAAGTACATGTAGACTGACAGTTTTTGAACATTTTCTGTCTGTCTTTTGCGATCAGTATCTTCTCTATAGTAACACTTTTGGGACCAAGCTGCCTAGAGCAAGTTAAGGGGAATATAGTGTAACATTGTGTGTGGATTTACTGGAAATGTATGCTTGTTCAAGATATGTGGCCACAGGTCTTTGCAGAGTGTGCCATTTGAAGAGAAGTCCTGGAGAAGCTGTTGTTTCAGCTCAGGTGGTAATGCTGGGGGGACGAAGGCCATGGTGCCAAGTTACCTGACCTTTGTGGTAGGAATGTTATCGTGCTCTGCACACCGCAGCAGGCTATGAGCCCCCGTTTCATGCTATGGATACCACATTAAGGTACACAAGTGTCCCATAGTGGAGTCTGTAAATGGGCATGCACATGTGACAAGTCAGACAATCTGTGATTTGTCTTGTGTCAATAGCCTTATTATCAGTCCACAATTAAATATTTAGCAACCTACAAAAGTGTTTTAGAGTATGGAATTAGTTCCAAGTCTCAGACCACACCTAATCTGGGGTATAATGATTTTAAGATTAAGAGACTGGAGGTTATATTTTATTCCTTGCTGACATGCAGAGGAATGATACAAAGCAATTAAGGCAGGCTTTGAGAACGATTTAGTTACTGTGTTCTTTACATCCACTAACTGGAGTCCCACCTTAAAATCGGCTTCCCAGAGTGCCAAACTTGGGCCAGGCTTTAATAGCCAGTGAGGAACCACTTTGAGCTGTCGGCTTGGTCTTTTGAGAAGTGCTTATCACCTGAGAAAGGTAGGCATTGTGTTTAGGGCCAAAGCCCAGTGAGCAAACATCATGGGTCCTTTTCACTTGAATGTTTTTGTGCTGGCTGAATGGAGCAGCACATTGTCATGTAACGGCTTCTGGGCCTATTAAGCAGTGCTCCGTGTGTATATATATCACACAAGCTTGGCATTCTATGATTTAGTAGTTGGCTGACTCGACAGGGAGCACATCTTGGGAAATGCTTATACACTGTTGATTTACACTGTGGTAATCATGTGGACTGTGACTGTGTGTATACCTTGGCCAAGGACGGGATTCATTTTACGTGGGATTCTGATGCACGATCCTGGCTCAGCGCAGGTAATGAAATTGCTTTTTACACCCATTGATTGCTGGACTATATTGTATGTGGACACTAAAAGAAGTAATATTTTGCTTCATAAATGTACACATGTAGTGAGTGGCGTGGTACTATTTTTCAGTGTACCTTTATCAAATAGAGAGGTCATCCTTTGTTGACACTTGTGATCCTCTTTAGGCAAAAAAATGTGAACATCTATATGCTCACTTTTTTTTTTTTTGGTTGAAGTGTAGCTTATCCTTCATAGGATCTGTTCATAATTACTTTTCTATTTCAGGACGAATGTTTTGCATTTCTCCAGCAGAAGGGGTTATATCCAAGGCATGTGGGTCATGTTAATTCTAATGTGGCCATTACAGTGGAAGAAAATGGCAGTTGGGGTACTCAGAATTTGAATATGAATAAATTATATTATACCATTACCAATCCTGAGCTTTTGTCAGCAGTAAAAGAACACACTAGTCTTAACCTCAATATGTCCAGGTATTGTCGTGAAACCATTGCATCAAAAGAATTCTTAGGCACAAATCCATCAGGTAGCTATTATGGGAGTCTAAAGTTTCTTAAGTTAAAAGTTTGTGAAGAATACCTATGAAAATTATACCAGAAGTTGTTTTTAAGCTGGGTATCGATTCATTGACTTCAACAGCAGAAGTTTGTGAACCCTACATTTGCATGTGAAAACACAACCATGTAGTCAGTGCAGGCCAGGAAACTGGGCTGAAGAAACGCACGGTTAAAATTACGTTTGCATTACATCGGTGTTTTAAAAGGCAGGAAAGGTAGGTGTTTGAAAGGGTCGATAAAATGTTATCAATGGTTAATAATTGTAATTAGAGGCACATAGGACTTACAAGACAGTGATTTGACAGGTTGCACCTGCAGCCATAATTATCAACCCCAGGAGTTCAGGCCTTGGCATGGACTAGTCATTAAGACTTGGATGTGTATGAGACATGATGTAAGTAATGGAAAAGCAAGCTTGTGGAGTACACTTCCACCCCTAGGGCGACGTTCGAGTGTGAAAGGGTAGATTTCTAGTCTATGGCAAGAGATGCAGGCTGTTTCTTGAGCTCTGGTCAAGGTTGAATATCTTATGTTGGTAAACCGTGTTGAATATGTTCAAATTGCCACATTAAATGCGAGGATCAGTTAGTTTGTTTGGTGTGGGCAAAAGGCCAGGTAAATAACACAGCAACAAACGAGGTATTAGTGAGGATCAAGGTGTGGTATTAGCGTATGTATAGTTAAACTCGGAAGAATCCTGATGTATGCCACTGGCAACCAAGGAGAGAATTAGCGTCTTTTGTGGACTTGATGAGGTAGAGAGATGCAGAATGTTGGTCCATGAATAAGGCCTAATGTTGCACTGTTTGGTAAAGATCAGCTTGCTTGATGTACCTTTGGGGAGTTTTCCATTGAAGAGTTTAGTCATGATGGAGAGGCAAAGCATTATACAAAACATTTTGACTGTCTGCTCCCACCCAGTGTTAACAATGGATTGCTTTGCTGGTGTGGCGGGAATCCTTTGTACTTGCCCTTGTGGCTCGAACAGGAAGAGCCATAAAACAGGAATAAAGGCCTCTGCAGCCTGACAAGAGTGAAGCTGATTGGTCTCGGCTGTGTGGACATCGCCACTTACTTTAGAGTGGTCTCCATTTACTCTTGGGCATATATGCCAGCTTGTGATGACTGAAATGCCACTCATGGTTTCATAAGAAGTGTATACTTTTAAAATAAATATTGCCATTAAAGATCATGGATCATATATATCCGTAGGGTAAATTTTCAATACGTCCAAAATATTTTAATCAACAGCGGAAAGATCAAAATCAGAGTGTGTATGTTTATGAACAATACAGACCAAACAACACGCTGTGGGCTCAAGCCATTCTGCCTGTTGTGATATGCTTTTTTTGTCTCATATTAAAAATATTGTATTAGTTGTTAAGTTTCTGTTCAGTTCAACAAGTTTGAGTGGTGGCTGTTCCCTCAGGTCTATACCTGTCAATGTTCTTGGACACAAAAGGACATTTGTGCTTCTGTGTGGGAAAATTGATGTTTGGGAAAAAGTAAAGTGGAATACATGTATTTGGATTCTCAAGAGGCAGAAAATAGGCCAGATTTTATGGAAACTCCCAAAGTACAATGGAAAAGCAGGGGCCTTGCATTTGGCACATGGGTACCTGAATTCATGTAGCCTGGGTCAAACCGGTTTCATTAAAAATAACTCTCCTGTATCAGAGCTGAACATAAGCCTATCATCTGTTCCTGTACGTAGTGTAAGACTTTTATTCTTAATTCTGACATGTGATATTGGAAATCAAAATGTCCCCTTCAAAATACAGGGAGTGCTTTCATCCCAAAGTTCAAAGTAAATTTATGAAGAAGTACAATGTATTCCATGGCTTAAAATTAATGATTTACTTTGTGGCTGAGTAAGAAGATGTGGTCAGCTTTGTTATGTCAGAAATTTTTGAAGTAAACATAGCAGTGTTGAGCCAATTAAGGGTAATTAGTTTGCCCAAGAACTTGACAGAAGACTTAACTGTCATTTCTCATGAACATCTGCACAATGTCTGCATTGAAAATGGTTGATGTAAGTTAGTTAAATCAAGCAGACAGGCTTATCTTTGCTCATGCGTGCTTGTTAACAGTGTACATGCTTAATCATGGGGAGGAACTGTTATCTTTACTTCTGCTTGGCTTTAACAGTAAACTGGCCAAACCAAAGCGAGGGGATGAACATGGGAATCTGCCCTTTTGATGATCTCATATATACACACATGAACTTCAACAACATAGGCACGGTCATCACATAGAGCCTGGGGGGCAAATTTCCTCTTGTCATGACTTCATTGATGAACTCTTCTTTTGTTGAAAAAATTGGCTTAAATCGGTAATACATTATCATAGCAAAAATAGCTTAAATTGGTAATACGTGGAGAGTGATGTAACAATGGAAGGGGACCGCCACTGAGTACAACAGTGAAGAACACGCTGAGGACAGAAACGCTCGTGATGGAATCTCCACAGGTGGCAAATTGATGCTCCTCAGCGTAATCACAGCATCGTACTGCGGGAGTCTTTGGTTGTGTGTTTGATTCAGTGATGCAGAATTCGAAACTTTTGTCTTTGAATGGTCCTTGAAAACCCAAGGGAGATTGACAGCCACATGATATTTGACAATTAGTTCACATATAAGATATAGTATATGTACAGCCAAGCTTTTGTTGTCAATCTGTAATGGTGTTTTAACCAGTAGAATGGTACTGATTAACCAGGCATATATACAGTGGTACCTGCTGCATGTGGCCACATACAGCAGGTAACTTGTCACTGCAGGTAAATTGACAAAGAAATTGACTCTTGTAGCCAAGAAAAATGTGGCCAGGCAGAGCAGGTACCAATGTCCATGTATACCATTGGGAACAGGAACAGTCAATTGCAGTATAAAAGTGGATTGTTTAAGGGCATGGGGAGGCACAACTTACTGGATAATAAAGGTGTACACATTGAAACAGGTGTATTATATTGTATGTGTATATGACACATCTCCTCATTCACATAATACTTGCCGGACAAAAAGTATTAAGATGTCCAATACATACATTGCATGATGGGCATGACTGAGTCTGACTCAGCTGCGTGAACGTTGTCAGAAATTGTGGATGGTACTGAATGACCTGGTAAAAATAATAAAGCTTGATGGGTTGCTAAAAGCAGAACAATTAAGCTGTTTTGTGAAGAAAGTCTTGACATATACTTGACCAGCCCAGGAGAGGAAACACCATTCATGTGGAAGGCAGCATACGAGATGAACAGTTAATTGAGCAAGCTTGACCACTCCTATTGTTATGTCAAGGGTTCTTCAGTACAGGGCTAAGTAGAGTCACTGAACTTGCCCAGGCTGTGCAGATGATGTTACGAATGGGTCCGCGGTGGCTTATTTGTATGCAGCAACAATACATCTTGTTGTTTGGTGCCATGCTCCTCACAAGCAGACAGTATATACGTGCTAGGTACATGACAATGTTAACAGTAATGACGAGGTTGTAAACTTGCTAATTATTCTGGACAGACTCTGCAATCATCAGCGAATCAATAAACTCTTGAGGACAAGCCCTGTAATTGTAGCATGTTGTAGCAAGTCGATCCTATTTGTACAACATCAAAGTAAAAACTTTTCTAAGTGGTACACATTTTGTATTGAAAAAGCTGTTGTATGACAAAAAGCCATGTGTTACAATTTATCTAAGATCTCCGAACCATAATGGTTTTCAAGATAAAGGATTTATGTCCAGAAAGCAGAGGAGAAGCAGGAGAGTAATGCCTTGTGTTCACAGTTCTGTTGCAGCTAGGTTTATGATGGGTTTAACTACTTCTGGCAACAGTGAAAAATACGGTTAAAAAGAGTGAAGATTGCCTGTCACAATGGCCAGGTTCCATGAGGGCATAGTTAACAATGACCATGGAACTTGAAGGCCCTCTTGCTTAGTAATGCCTTCAAGGAAAGACAAATTATCCTTGTTTTGCATCTGACTGGGATAATTTGTAGGAACGTTCATGAGAACTGTAGAAAGAACAATGTGACTTTAAAGATGCTCTTGATGACCCAAGTTGAAATGAATTGCCTCTGAGCATTTGATGCAAGAATTTTGTTATGGTGGTAAATTAGAATAACTGTGCCATCAGATGTCATCTGTGTGATAAGTTTGATGTACAGAGGAATACTTCTGAAGCTCAGATGAACTCATTCCAGCTTGCTGTTGGGTTTTCCCAATAACTGCTTGAATGAGACTGTAATTCCAAATCCAAATTATGCATCAGAGGGGCTCTCACTCATGTACTAACATGCCTGGGTGGATGGGTTTCTTGACTGGAATATAGGCATTTTTAGTTACCATATTGGTATGCTGGAAGCCCCTATATACATGTATAGGCTTATATTTTCTATACTTCATACCAGCCATTATGTCCAAATTTTCTTATTTCACGTGCCTTGTACATGTTCTGGCACAAAATTATTACCTGTTCCAGCATACTGCCCCCCCCCCCCCCCCAAGATTGGTGGTTTGTGCATTGCCTATTAGGTCATGCTCCAGATGCTGTGGTGGGCTGAAACATGACCTACCAGGCAATGGAAAATACTTGACCAAGGCCTTCAGCAACTTAGTATGGAATGAGTTAATGGCACAAGCTAGTGTAGGTTGGAGAGCCTGAGGCAAACAAAGAACAATATAGGTGGCCATGTTACAGACTATAACCACTAACCTGGCACCACTGGTAGAACTTACTATTCAACAGAATTCTGAAGGCATTGTGCAATGTGTACTTGCAAGTCTCAAAGTTTGTGTCAGTACATTGCATCAATTTCAGCAAGTCAAAGTGGTGGTGTGTTGTATGCACTGACCAGAAGGCTTGTCTGCAAAAGACATGTTAATGATGACTTGCTATGAGAGAAAGAGACATTAATAATATGTTTTGGTCTACATTGTAGATTCAGAACCCATAACAAGATGTCAAAGATACGTTTGGGGTGGAGATGGGATGAAGAGCTTGGTGGACAAACTTTTGGTCTTTACTGACCTTTGCTCTGGCATCAATTCTTCAGTGTTAGTGGCAGCCTTGGCAGAAAATGAACAACAGGTATGTATGGCATTGACTGCCCACACAGGTGTGACAGTGTGTGCAAGCTAACACGCAGAAGATTCCACCATTGACTGTAGGACTCAATTCTAAGTGCCATCACTTAAAGTAGCATTGTTGCGTGCGTTGCGGACAGGATAACTCAAGAAGGATTTGACTTGGGAAGTTCAAATTTTTTGTGAAGATGTTCCTATATAAAACCTTGCTTGGGATTGCAGATGGGTGACCTTGACATTTTTCAAGGTCACATGGGCATATCATCTAAAATTGACGCAGACGCAACAACTCTGCAAGGATTTGACTTAAGAGGTTGAAATTTTGCATGATCATGTACCATAATATAAACTAGGTTGGGAGTGTAGTTGGGTGACCTTGACCTATTTTTAAGGTCACATGGCCACGTTTTAAAAGTCATTGCAGATGCACTCGAGAGAGATTTGACTTAAAGAGGTTGACATTTTGTGTGATTATGTTTCTATGTAAGACTTTTAAGACCTTGCTTGTGACTGCAGATGTATGACTTTGACTTATTTTCAGGGTCACGTGGGCATTTCGTCAAAAATCAATGTGGACGCAATAACTCAAGAAAGATTTGACTTGGGAAGTTGAAATTGTATTTGAAGATGTTCCTATATATGATCTTGGTTTGGATTGCAGATGGGTGACCTTGACATATTTTTCAATGTCACATGGGCATGTCATCTAAAATTGATGCAGATGCAACAACTCTGCAAGGATTTGACTTAAGAGGTTGAAATTTTGCATGTTTATGTACCATAATACCAACTAGGTTGGGATTGTAGGTGGGTGACCTTGACCTATTTTCAAGGTCACATGGGCACTTTTTAAAAATCATTGCAGATGCACTCGAGAAAGATTTGTCTTAAAGAGGTCAACATTTTGTGATTATGTTTCTATGTAAGACTTTTGTAAGACCTTGCTTGTGACTGCAGATGTATAACCTTGACCTATTTTTCAAAGTCACCTGGGCATTTCGTCAAAAATCAACGTGGATGTGATTACTCAAGAAAGATTTGACTTGGGATTGCAGATGGGTGACTTTGACCTGTTTTTCATTGTCACATGGGCATGTCATGTAAAATCGATAACTCAAGAAAGATTTGATGTGGGAAGTTGAAATATTATGTGAAGATGTGCCTATATAAGACCTTGCTTGGGATTGTAGATGGGTGACCTTGACTTTTTTCAAGGTCACATGGCCACTTTTTCAAAATCATTGCAGACACACTAGTGAAAGATTTGACTTACAGAGATTGAAATTTTGTGTGATTATGTTTCTATGAAAGACTTGTAAGACCTTCCTTGTGACTGCAGGGTAGAAATATATAACAGTGAAAATTTGCTGGGACAATGAGCCTCAATAAGAGTGTGCTTGTGCTTCTACATGGGTTATCTTTGCTTAGATTAAGAGCGCACGGAGAGACATTTGATTTTCTGTCGGAAAATCAGCCTGTTCTAGTTTTTGCAGTTATTGCAGTCAAACTGATACTCTGGAACTGTCAAAACCTGCTGAGTATAACGCATTTTGTGAACATACAATTTTTTCTGTAAAAAATCCATCAAAGTGAAAATCAATGAAAAACCCACAAACATGTATGTATGTGCACATTTAATATTATACATGACAAAAAAAGTATAATCACACTTCCTTACTGAAGTTCACTATATTGTCAAGGAAATGGTTTGGATTTTGTTGATGGAATTAATAGTCTTTATGTTAAGATTCTTGTGAGTTTTGACTGGCAAAATTTTGGAGAGACTTCACTTCCCAATAGCCTGAAAAAAAAAAGACAGAAATAGCACAATATGTTTTTAAAATCCCTCATAAAAATGTTAAACTTGATATTTTGAGAGTCAAACAGATTTGCTCAGCAGGTTATTCAAAATTTTCTTCACTGAAATGTACAAATAGGACAAAGTTTGAGTTTGGCTCCATTTTTGATCAAACATGTATTCAAATTAATGAAAATGTATACTTTCATGCAAAGATTTTGAACAGTAAACATTTTATGTAAAGTGAGCCGATCACTTTTTTTAAGTTAAGGACAGTACCATCAGGCCAGCCACCTGAAGTGACACCATCTAAAAGACCAGAAACCAATTTACAGTGATGACACGCAACTTTTTTGTCACCACCTGTCAGAATCCAGAAGGGAATAGAAGACCACACATTTTATGGACATTGGTCTCTGTGCGACTAGGCTGCCCCCCCCCCCCCCCCCCCCCCAGTTGTCTGTAGTACTCTCTCAGCAAATTGTAATGGTGCTTTGTGATCTGGGTTCCCACGAAATGCCCACTTTCTGTCAGTCATTGGAGTGCTGCCAGCAGCATCGCTATAAAGACGCAGGTTCCTGGCACTCCGGTCTCCACTCGCAGAACTATAATTGCCATTTTACCAGCCATTGTTATGCTTCTATGAATCTCCTTGTCATTCCTTTTTCAGTGTAGGTAAAGAATAAATAAATAAATAAAAACAAATTTTAAGAAAGAATTGAAAAAGAGAAGAAAAAAAACAGGTTGTGAGATCTATGCAGTCAACATGATTCAAGGAGAGCACCTTTATGGACAGTGTGCCAACCATACTGTGGAGGTGTCGTTGATGGTTGAGAGGCATGAATAGCCATGCTGAGGTCACACGTTGGTCGTGCTTATGAAAAAAAAAAAGTAAAAAATTGTTGTGTGATTGGGGCATTGCTTCCATACCCGTACCCACCACTTGAAATGGAAAAAGAAGTTGTCTTTGCCTGGAGACATTTCAGTGGTGTCTGTGGGTGGAGACTTGGGTCAGGCCTCAGGTTCGGAACATGTTTTAACCCTTTCCCCCTTGAATTGACACTTGAGTCAACAACTTTCCTTGGCATGTGTTGGGCACTAAGTGCCCAACTCATGCCAAGGAAGGTTGTTGACCTGGGGCATGTGATCTTGATAGGGCTCATTACAGTTCTCAGTAAAAATTGTTATTCAGTGCTGTTGAAATTAGTTGAAAGCACTGAAGCAGATGCTATTTGACCACCAGTCGGTTTTGGCCGGTTTAACAGGGAAAGGGTTAATACCATGAAAAATGCACATTGTATGATGAAGAGGAGCTATTTTTATCAGCAAAAGACTGTATCAAAAAGAGAACCCCTTTATTACACCGTGACTAAGCCACTTGTACAGAAAGTCTCAATAAATATCTTGGTAACAAGACAACATACTTGTGGGAGTGATACTGCTTGAGGCAGAGTCCCGGCAGAACAAGTTAAGACCTGTTTATTACCATGCCCAAGTGATGTGTTGACAAGTAACAATGTAGACTTAAAGCATGAATGTCACCAGAAACTGTCAAAATATTACACAAGTGCCCTCAAAAATTTGTTCATTTCAGGTACATGTCTCTGTGGGTGATCCCTGTTAGTCATGTGTAACTGGATCAGTTGACAGGCGAACAGAACTTGTAAAAAGCATTGTGTCATATATATGTACAATATGTTTCTCGAAACATGCATCATTTCCCAGCAGAGTAGGTGTATGGCATGAAAGGCTTTGGTATATGAGGAGATTCTTTCTCTGTCAGGCCTGAAAGCCAGAATTTAGTTCGGTTGCTGGTCTCTTGGTGTTTGGAAACATGATTCCGACCAGTCAACGCCAGATGCTTCAAGTCCCACTTGTGACATAGAAAGTGGGAGGATTTGGTGAAAAGTGGTCCAAAAAAAGTGGGAATAGAAAATCCAACAGATTTGTATAACTAAAGACCTAGGAGATATGTTGTTTTACCAGGAGACTTGGAGGTTATGCAGCATCGTTTGACAACAAACAGAGAGATGTTTTACTTTACTGGGGGGGGGGGGATTTGTATTTGACAAAAATGAAGGAGGAGTAAAAGGATTTTTGCAGGAGATATTAGCCAAAAATTAACCACTTTTTTGCGTTGTTTTTTTTGTTTTTTGTTTTTGTTTTTTTTTTGTTTTTTAAAGATCAAAAGGTGAAGAAAGTGGTAGGCTCTTACCAAATTGGGGAGACTTGATAGGTAAAGTATGTGGTTATTTTGTGTATGTTGTACAGAGTTATGTTTTAGCTCTGCTGACCATAGGTCAGAGGGCTTATGTGATCACTCACGTCTATCTGTCTTTCCAGCCGTCCATCCCTAAACTTTTACTTGTAAGTATGATACAGTCCACAGTTTTCAAGATTGTCCCATGTAACTTCAGGACTTATCAGGTGTATAAAAATTTTGGTTGACTACGATATTTCTGGTGCCATCTGTAGTATTATGTAATATTTAGGCCAAAATGTAAAAAAATATTTAGAATGTTTTTGTTTTTCAAGAATCAATAAATTTGGTAGGGATGTCAACTAGGCACCGAAAAAAAACCTATGTTGAAATTTGGTGGCACCACCTGCAGTATTATGAAAGATATGGACAAAAAGGTGTTTAAAACACATTAAATTCTATACATTGAGAAATAGTAAAGCTCATAATACCGAATGTACCACAAATGTGTATCATATAGAAGTTTGATGTTGTGTCATATAGATGACCATGTGTAATTTCACAGGGTCATGGAGGAAATGTATTTCAGGAAATCATTTTTGATGATGGTCATCAGATTATATGTCAGCAGAGCATTAGGCCCATGGGCCTCTTGTTATTCACTTCGCCTTATTGTCTGATGGGTCATGTCTGGGTGCCAACCCAGACATACGTTTTTTTCAAAATTCCTTCTTTTGTTGAGTTTAACATTCAGTCACCTTGACCTATTTTCAAGGTCACCAAGGTTCATCATATTTTTGCCCTTGTGGAAGTTAATAACATTTGAACAAATTTAGCTACTATCATGAAACTTGTTCCGAAGAGTATCTCCTTTGAAGCTCACTTAAGTGTGAAATTGAGTGACTTTGACCTATTTTCAAAGTCATCAGGGTTGTCATATTTTTAGGCTTGTGGACGTTATAACATTTGAACAAATTGAGCTACTGTCATGAATTTTGTTTTGTAGAAGCATCTCATTCGAAGCTTGGCTAATTGTGACATTCAGTTGCGTTGACCTATTTTCGAGGTCACCGGGGGTCATCTCTGGCTGAGGAGATATTAAGGTTGTTCCAACCATTATATTTATTGAAGTTTTCTTTTAAAAATCTCACTGAAAACATGATATCTTGTGCAAGATGTAAACATGTCCCCATACTAGTATGCAGGTTATTCTTCATGAGACTGGATGACTATGTGGACATTCATTAAACATTATGTGACATTAAACTTTTGATTTCAGTGCCCGGAGCACACAAACGTATTTGATGATGCATAGCAAGAGTGACCAAATTCATGTTCAAACAATCCAAAAGTCAGGTTTACAAAATAATTTATAAATCATGCATACTCACCAAAAAAAACCCCACTGAACTGCTTATTGTTACTGCAGACCACGACTCTATCTAAAATAGGATGCTTCCAGCACAGCATGTGAAGGGCCAGTCACATGAGACCACAAACCAAGCTTTGTGTCATTGACTGGTTGTCTTCCGTTTTGATCTGGGTCCACTGACATACAGCAAGAAAGCAACAATTATTGTACATCATAGTGTGGTCCTTGTTCAAATTTTGTGAGTTTTCACATGTCCCGCATGATAAAAAAAATGAAGTTAGCAAGCAAGGAAACATCAGTATGGAAAATGACAAGGTCTAGTAATTACATAGTGTTAGGCAGAAAGAATTGATGTCCTCAAATGAGTTTTTTTGATCACCTGTTGAGTGGACTGTGTAAGGTCAAAGGGCCATGTAAAGGTGCATGATCTGGTAATAGTTGTTGAGAGATGCAGTGTGGACATAAATGACAGGATCTGTAATAAAAATAAAAAGTCGCTGGATCCGTTAAATTAAATCGTGTATTCTTGGGCATCCATGTGAGACTAATGTGAGACGACAGAAGTCATTAGATTCTGCCAGGTCATTTTACACAGGATGACATGTTTTCGACTTTAACATTTAGTAGAATTTGGAAACTTTAAACAGTCGGGCTGTCTGTGTAAACACCCATGCCTGCTTTATGTCACCTGCAGGGGCATCACATAACTACAGTTACCAAGTTAATGTTCATTTTGTGAAAGAATTTGTACATTTTAATGTAGGTAGGTCCTAAAGATTGAAGCAGCTGCTTTTTCCAACTATGTTGGTTACAAAATCAGTGCAGGTACTTACAGACAGTGTCATCAGTCTATTTTCAGTGCTCCCTTGATATGATTCCAAATGTCTTTTCAGTGATCTTCTGATGTGATAACAAATTGGAGCATCTACAGGACGTGTCATCAGTCTCCTTTAGAATTCTCTTGATATGATCTCAAATTTTGAACACAGACAGTGCAGCAGGCTCTTGTAATGCCCCTCTGATAGGATCTTTAATCTAGAGCACAGACAGTGTTACTGGTCTTGTTTTTAATGTCCCTGATATGATCTCAAATTTTAAACACTGTGTCCTTGGTTTATTTTAGTGGTCTTTTGACATTTTCTCAACCTGGATGCTAATTGCCAAAGAACATTAAGACATGTTTGCAAAATGTTCAGCTGCTCATTTCTTTAGTGTACTGACCAGCAGTGGCTTTCATAAAAGGGTACCTCACACTGGCTCATGGGTGTTTATGCCAAGGTGAACCATGGCACATGGTCTCATAATTTGGCCCAAAATCAAATGCAGATTATATTTTAATAAAAGAACCATTGTGTTTTCTTGATCACCTTCAGGGAGTAAAATACCAGACATAAAGAGATTTGTAGAGATACAACTCCGACAATAATGGACATTAGCTTTTGTATATTTTTATGTTGGTAGACATTTGAAATGATATCATCAGTCAAACTGAGTTAGGGCAATTTGCATCAGAAATGTGAAGACCACATTATGAGATGTGATAGAGTAGAAAAACTACAGGCTGTCATTTGATTGTTGTTTACCATTTGGACTTAAAAAGTTCGTAATGTAGGTCTTCAGTTTTCTTGAAAGGAGATTACTGAAGATTTCATTTTCTCTACTAGGATCTGTACCACAGCTTTAATAGCTCTCATATTTTTGCAAAGGTTTAGTCCTACTTAGTGTAAATCATGAAGGAAATGATACAGATTATATTGAATCCATTTGTAGACTGGAAAATGTCAAAGTCTTGCATGTCAGAATGGTGGCTCCACTAGATATGTATCTAAATTCTACCATGGAATATATTATGTAACCTTTTTTGTCTGGTAGATGGAAAGAAAAACTGATGGAATTATGAGGGATTGTGCTATTGTGTTTAGGACAACAATTCCCCCTGTGATGGAAACATTAAATGAGAAATAAGGGAATAAAAACGTCTAAAGATGGGGTTTATTTCGCATGATTAGCAGTCTAATTTAGCTTGTAATGTGGCCAGGGAGACTGATAATAGTGTAGGCACTGTATGAGTAGACTTGAGCAGGGTGTGTGCTGGTTTGACTGGTTCCTCTGGCTGTTCTCTTGCCACGGATACCGTACAAGTGCCTTGTTTTTCTTGAGTTTTGATTTGCTTTGTGCGCACTACAAGGGGTCTCAGTTCCAAAGACATGTAACCAGGGGCTATTTGTGTGTCAGGGAAAGGTGGAGGAATTTAAAAATCATGTTTTCTTGGGGAATTTACGGATGTATAGCCAGTAAGAAAGGTGAAATTGTGCCATCAGGTAGAAGACCAAATTGGCTATGTCCAGCTTTGCATGCCGTCTTTGGTCACCACCTTTGTAGGTGCCAAAATAAGCATGGACATTCATCAACACTTCTAATATTGTGGTGTAAATGGTCTTTTATATCAATTATAGAGAGATTATACAGGTATGGTGGCAGTCTGCAAAGAGCTTTGGGACCAGAACTAACATAGCACCTGGGGTGAGTCTATAGGCAGGCTCTCCCAGTTTGCCATTGACTGGCTGCCGTGTGTCTGCAAACTTATTTGTATCCACTTTGGCCGGGCTGAAATTAAGGTTTTCCTATTGATACTTCTGCATGCCTTGGACAAACCTAATTTCACGTGTTTGGTTGTGAAAGTAAACAGACACTGCAAGGGCAGTTTTCTTTTATTTTGAGAATTTTTGGTTTAGTTGGTACACAGTTATTCTGATGAAAATAGGCGTATGATAGCCTATCCATTCTGCCACACCAGCCAAATATCTTAACCAATTAGTCCACCGCACCCATGTTTTTGAACTTTTAATTAAAGTTGTCAAAATTGTTGGAAGAGATGTGTATGATGATCTTTTGAAATGACCAAGTGCAGTGCAGGGCACCCACATAAATTAAGACATTATTGGGTGCAGGATCATGTCTGCTGTATTGTGTTGGTAAGCTATTGTTTGTCTTCACATGTGCGGCCAAATTAGATGCAGACAGTTTGTTTGAGGCTGGCAAACTTTTCTGCCTGAATATTGTTGATGGCTTGATGAAACTTTGGAAAGAAATTGCCAAAATTAATTGGAACATATCCTTCTAAAGGAGAATTATATGGGTAGGTCTGTGGATGACTATGGTAAAAGTGATTGGACAATGCCACAGTGTAGCTCACAAAGGCATCACTCTACTTTCTCCGCAAGAAAACCCTTCCGTGCTTTAACTTGAGAATAAAATGTTTGATGTATTTTAATCAGATCCATGTGGCATGATATTGTTGAAATAGCAGACAGAATACAGCAGATAGAATACACCATTGGTTTCACAGGCTGGACTGCTGATCCCAAATTCACATTTCTTGGCACATACCCCGACTCTTACTGCTGAAATTCACTATTTCCTGACACGCATACATCTCTTGGTCATGCTGTTTAGACACTCACAAGAGCGAAAAAACACCACAAATTATGGTCTTAAGATCTGAAATTAGGCAGTATGTGTACTCAGTTCTGCAGTATGGGTCTGAGTACATGGAACATAGAAACGCCTTCTACTAATATTGAGTGGTAGCAGGGTGTGGCATTCCTGGATGAAGCAGTTATGCAACTAAATCATGAGTGTCATTACCTACATCAGTTTGTATAAACTCTTAGGCTCTGTAATTCTGAGTCGAGTAGGACCAAAATATCTATGTGATTAGACTTATAGTAATGTGACCATTAGGATTAAAGTTGGGGTTGGGGTAGAGGGGAGGAAGAAGGTGTCACAAAGGAAAGAGAAAGTTGCCAGTGTCATCATAGGGGACCTGTTTTTCTTCTCATGTGTCTAGGGCATGTAACCGTCATATTCAGTGGTGAGAATTTATCTCTGCATGAAAGAAATAACTCACTTCCTTCCAAATGTTGTGTGTTTTGTATGACAAAATGTGGTGAGATTCACGATTCCTGGTGACAGCTAAAGCATGGCATCAGGTAGAGAGTATTGTCACCTGCCAATCACATTCTTCTCTGCTAATGACCTGACACTTTAGTACTTTTTGCAAGAGACAGTAGAAAACTTTGATGGGTTTAAACATATTTTATTATTCACTTGGGAAGAAGGACAAGCCCTATATTAATCCCTCTTGAGGAATAAGACAATATCACAGGACAAAACGAAGCAAGACACATTCGCTGTAGTGTACGCAACACTGAATGTGCCTTGAAAACTTAGATTGCAGGTTCCTTTGGAATTAGGCCATATCATGTAGATTATTTAAAAATGGTCACCAATTATTTTTTTTTTCTAATTGGTGTTTTGACTTTGTTTTTTTTAGCTCAGCTGACTTGTCAGTAGCTGAGCTTATCTTATGGTCCTTTGTCCGCCGCCAGTTGTCCGTCGTCAGCAATTGACTTCTTCTGTAAAACCGTCAGCCAGATTCACTTCAAACGTGGTGGCAATGTACCTTGTGTGGGTCTCTACCAAGTTTGTTCAATTGGTCATGCTCCTTTGATTTTTAATTTTTTATGATTTTTTTGTTTTCTTTGTGCAAATCTTAAATAATCCTCTCTGAAACCGCTCACCCAATTGCTTTAATATCACACAGGAACACTCCTAGGGACTCCTAGTTCTGAATTTGTTAACCAGGTGGCGCTGCTATTTTTTTATATAATTTTTTTTTATGATATTTTGTATTTTATATTCAGAACGAGCGGAACTCGAACCTGCAACCTTTGGCCCCAGTCGCCTAGATGAAATGGGAAATGTTATTGCTATTTTTGACTTCTCTAGAACCTTCACTCAGATTAAGCTGAAACTTGGTGAATATGTTCCTTGTGGAAGGGTCAAACAAGTTGTTAACTAGGAGGCAATGCTTCAGATTCCTGGTTTTTTCCGATTTTTTCAATTCAGGTACCTGTCAGTAAATACACCTGTCTTATTGATTACTATGTAAGTCAATGGGCATTCTAATGCTAATTCACATTTATGACTCCTTTCGGCGAAACCGTCAATCAGATTGTCTTCAAACTTGGTGGCAATGTACCTTGGGTGAGTCGCTAGCAGATTTGATGAAATGGTCATGCTCAATTGATTTCTGGATCTTTTATGATTTGGGGGGGGTGGGGGGGGGGCAAATCTTAAAAAATCTTTGCTGAAACCACTCACCCGATTGCTTTGATATCACACAGGAACACTCCTAGGGACTCCTAGTTTTGAATTTGTTCACCAGGTGGTGCTGCAATATTTCTTATGATTTTTTGTGTTATTGATATTTTCAACTTCTCCAGAACCGTCACTCAGATTAAGCTACAACTTGGTGGAAATGTTCTTTATGGAAGGGTCAAACAAAATGTTTCACTAGGTGGTGATGCTGCGGATTTCTGATTTTTTACAATTTTTTCAATCCAGGTACTTACCGGTAAATGCACCTTTCCTATTGATTACTATGTAAGTCAATGGGTAGTCTAATGCTGAGTCACAGTTTTGATTTCTGCGAAACTATCAATCAGATTGACTTTAAACTTGATGGCAATATACATTGGGTGGGTCTCTGGCTGATTTGTTCAAATGGACACCTTCCATTGATTTTTGGATTGTTTTATGAATTTCTTTGGGGTTTTTTTTCAGGGCAAATCTTTAAAAATCACCAGCGTATATGTACATGTCAGCTGAGCACAGGACTGTCACAGTCTTCTTGTCCTGGTTTTTTTTTGGGGGGGGGGGGGCGTATATAGTGTGATTCTTGTCTTCAGAGACCAAAATTGGTCTGTCATTTGAGTCACGGTAACATTGAAAAGACAGCATAAGGTACCTGCTAAATGTGGCCTGTCAAGACAAAGCCACTGTATACCTCCACACATGTATCATCATTGTTTGTAGAATTTTTTTTTTTCTCGAGTCCCCTAATTTTTCCCCTTTTAAATACAAACCCATTCTCCTATACTAGAATGAAATTATTGTCAAAGTATTGTGCCCATTTTGACCTTGGTCTGATGGTATTTTTAAAAGGCTGTTCCTAAAATTAAATTGGGATGGTTTGCACAATTACACACCTGTGGTAAAGCTTCAGTGTGGGTAAACTGGGTCCTTATAGACAAGGTCAAGTGTAATGGTTTGCTCTAGATGTTATAGTAGCCTGAGTTTAAAACCTGGCAGAGTATGTAGTTAGCATTTGCTGTTTTCCACAGTAGTATGGAGATACTCTCAGAGAATGAGGTCAGATTACATGGCTAACTTTTAGATGGATCATCCCTATAGTTCTGGCAGCAATGTGATGACCTTGTATAATATGTAGTTCATGTAGTTTGCATTCAGTTAGTAGCATTTGTCAGACGTGCTTGAAAGTTTCCATAAATATGTTCCACCTCTTGCTAGCTGCCTCTTGTAATCCTGAAGCCAACCATTGAAATCATTCTTCCAAAAGAAGACCTTCATTCAACTTACATGTACTGGAAAAGCAACTAAAAAGAAAAAAAAGTGGTGATACAAAAGGGACGGACTCTGTGATGTGTTCCAATTAATGTGCCACAGACAGGAAGTACTACCAAGGTAGGGAAAAGCATTGAAGTATGATAGAGAGTCCGCGATCAGTTCTAAGAGGGACCTCCAGTGTACACTGACAGGACAGTGATAGATGACTCCCGGGTCAGAAGGTTTGCAAAAACTTAACTTTTACCGTGCTGTCATATGATAGTTCAAATGTTTTTGTCAGTGTTTTTACTAATGTTGGACCAAAGTTCCTGTACAAACAAATTTCATGGGCTTTTCTTTATGTAAAGTTTTGCCTCACAAGTGCTCAATTTGGATGGCTTGCGCACAAAAGAAGGGTGTTGATTCAACGAAGCAAGCTGTACCATGCGAGGGGGGTGCGGGGTATTTAGATAGGGCAGCAGGGGCACACACACTTGCCACCTCGTGTTCTGCAGGCCAACAGCTGCCAGACACAGACTATGCTTTAATTGGGCAATTGATGCCACATTGGGTTAATGTAAAATCTAGATGTGGCCATTCCATGACAGGGTCATGGCCGCCAGTTTGCCATAGGCACATCAAAAAGGGGATGTGTGCGCAAGGAAGTGGTCTGTTGACAGGTGAGACTCGCATGTTTGTTCACGCTAAGAAAACCCAGGCGCAGGAGGTAGTGAACATCTTTGTTGTGGCTAATGCCTAGCCGGCTCATTGGTCCATGCATTACGTCTGTCCTATCTCTGCTGGAAACACGTGTAAGGCTAGGAGGAATGACATCACCGAAGATTTTCTGCCTTTAGTGAGGCTAAAGACAGATTATGAAGCGTGATGAAGTGTTGTTGGAACAAGAAGGATGTTTCTGTGCAATAACAATGTTGTCACATGTTGAATTTGACCAACTTGTGCCCCAGTAGAGTGTTGTCAGTTGGCCCGGCATTCCATGCAGTCTTAGCATATCGTCTCACAAGACAATATTTGTTCGTGACCACAGACGATGCAATTCTCTACCAGTCATAAATGTGAGTCATCTTCGTAAACTCTATTTGAAAAACATTGCAAGTGTGGATAACATCTGTCTACCTGAAGTGTCTTGTTCTGTCAGATTTGTGTCCGAACAGTCAACTCAGTGTCTATGGAAATATGTCACCTGTATGACCAGAAAGAAACTGACAGAGATGGTAATTTATCAGTGTGGTACCTGTAAGTCTTTGTTCATTGATACGTTCTAGACTGCTTTTGTTGTGGTGTTCTCAAGTGTCAGCTGCAGTTCTGGTAGGAGCAGTGTATTCAAGATATTCGGTTTACATTTTCTAGAATATTTTCACAAAAATGGTCCCATTTAAGTATTTGTGTGTTTATTTGTACTCAATGAAAGTATGTGCTAAATGCTAATACAAGTTTCAATCTCTGTGGTCATGTTGAAAAAAAGTTTACCCTTAATGTGTGTGGTGGCAATTTGTGTCGTTTGGCAGGTACCAGGCAGATGGCACCTCATGAGAGTTGATGATCATCCAGTGGTCACTATATCTAATACAGTAGTGCCAGAAAAAGGTGTGTGGGACCGATGATAAATGAGCTTCATGCGCTTGTCATTGTCACCAAGCCAGAAGACTTGTCTCTCTTGATGTGTCAGAATGAATTGGGATGTTTATGATACTGTGATGTAATTTCTGTCCAGTTTGTGAGTTGGTGGCAAGCTGCAATATGAGAAATCAACTTTAGATAACATGGTACCATACAAAACCGCTGATCATGTAGAAATTTGTGTTTGTCAAAAAGTGAATTCATGTGCTCCATTGAATGTTAGTATGCATTCTAATTCTAAAATCTTAGTGTGTCCATTTTAACCCATTGGACTATTAGAACAAAAGGTATTGCCATTACTTGTGTCATCTGTCTGTCAGTTTGTCCATCAGTTGTTACACGTCTAACTCTTGAACAGAAGTAGCAGGCCATCTTAATTGCATATGACCACATGTCTCACAGTGTTTCAAAAGTCTATTGGAGGTCAAGGTCATGTTAATATTTTACCTATTTTCAATTAACCTTCTAACTCTTAATAAATGCACCTGGCCATCAAAATTTTACATGACTGAAACATTTAGGTGTGTTTCACTGTCAGTAGCCTATTGAGGGGCAACGGTATACCTGTTTAGTTGACCAGTTTTTCATAGGTCAAAGATCACTGACCAATGACATAACCATTAAAACTCTTGAACGGATACTGCCAGCCATCTGAAATTTGCATGAGCCAAACATCTGGCAGCCTTTCAGAAGTGTGGTGAAGGTCAAGGTCATATCTCAGTATATGACCTGTTTTTCAGAGGTCAAAGGTCATCAAAGTCATTATTGTTTTAACTGTGGAAGTAATATATATATAAAACTTTATTTCAAGAGGGTAACTCAGTTAGTGAATTATCACTAATCTCCCCTGAGGCCCTCATAAAAGTACATATGCATAATGTGGCTAGCTATCTGAAGTTTGCAATCATTTTGGTATGTTTCAGAATTGTACAGAAGGTCAAGGTTATATTTCAATATCTAAGTTATTTTTAGAGATCGAAGATCACTGATCACATATGTAAAGGTAATATTGGCTTATATTTGAAAAATGGTGTATTTTGTATTTAAGGACCATGATTGCTATTCAACATAAAATGGAAATGACGCTTGCTTTATTTGGGGCTGCTCCGTTTGACCTTGGAGGACCGTTAATGGTCAAATCAAAGTCACAGCATAATGTAGACTTATATCAGGAAAATAGTGTACTTTAGGACCATGGTTAGTATCAAACATGAATAGGGAATGACACATGCTTTCATTTGGAACTTCCACAAAAAACGTGAGTTACCTTGAAAAGTCAGATCAAAGTAAGGAGCATAGTATTGGCTTATCTCCGGTAATTTGTGAATTTCGGCAGCATTGTTACTGTAAAACATGATTAGAAGGTGTCAAAATAAAGTGCTTTCATTTGGAGCTGTCCCATTTGACCTGAAGTGACATTGAAAGGTAAAATGAAGGTCAGTAGCTTTTCATTTTTAGATTACAAATTTGCTGGGAGAGTAATGGCCATGGACCAAGGGCACTGAGAAATATTTAGTTCTGTGCATGTTTTTTATTATCGTTATATATATATATTTTAGTATTTCTTTTATTTTATTAATCTTGGCCACATGAGGTGCAAATGAATATTGTCATCCTCTTTGTTGTCTGTCTGTCGACTCTGGTCGTGTTATGACAATATCTCAAAAAATATTGACTGTAAATGCACCAAATTTTAGTCACAGATGTACCTCAGGAGTCAGAATGGATCAGATTCTCATTTAAAAGCATCCTCTCAGCAGTTTTTTTAGCTCTGCTTACTACAGGTCACAGAGCTTATGCGATCACTCATGTCTGTCTGTCCTTCCATAAACTTTTTGCTTGTGAACGCGATACAGTCCACAGTTTTCAAGATAGCCCCATGTAACTTTCAGGACTTATCAAGTGTATGAAAACTTGATCAAGTGCAATATTGATGGCGCCACCTGCTGTATTATGTAATATATGGGTCAAAGTGTGAAATCTTTTGACCACTCTAGTATCCTTAATATAAATCTAGATCGAGTTCCATATTGGTGGCGCCACCTACTGTATCATGTAATATACGGGTCCAAATGTGAAATCTTGTGACCACTCTAGTATTCTTGATGTTTGATAGATCATGAAATTTAGTGGGATTGTGGAGGAGGTCAAAATCTCAGTTGCACGTGATATAATTTGACAGAAATTAGGAGCCAGCAATGTGTCTGTAGATATAAACTTTCATATCTCAAAAAGCAATTGTATTAGACTTGCCAAATTTATAGTATATAGACCATGTCCAGTGCTAGTAAGTTGTATAATATCAGTGATCTTGACCTATTTTTGTTAGGTTACCAGGCCTGTAAAGTTTTAAGAGGGGCTTTTGTAATGGCTGGGTGCAGCTTGGACATCAATGGCAAAGAGAATTGAGCCTCCAGATCAGAATTGCACTTGATCACATTGTACATTAAATTGTACTTGGTGACTTACTTTTTGTATTACTGTGACCCAATGATTATGAACTTTGGTGCTTGTCCAAGTTTATTGTTTTTCTTTAGTCACATGAAAAGTTGTGGAAAGCTGGATGCGGGGCACACATTTTGAACATTAAAAATTTTTTAATCTGAGTTGAAGGTGAAGGTCAAATGGCCAGTTGGAATATAGGGGTCATCTTGTGAATGCTCTGCACCGCACAATTTTTGAGATAGACCTATATTACATTTAAGACTTAAAAAGTATATGAAAATCTAAGTTGATATCAATGTTGGTGGCACCATTATATGTAATATATGGGTCAAATTTTGAAAATCTTGTGACCTGTCCAGCATCCTTAATTTTTTATTGATCTCTATGAAGTTTAATGGAATGGTAGAAGAGGTCAAAATCTTGCTAGTATATGATACTAGTGGTGCACCTATAATTTGACAAATTATTAGTTAAATGTCTTGAAGATACAGAATTCCCTATCTTGAAAATAATTGAATTAGACATGCCAGATTTACAGGATATACAGATCATGTCCAATTCTAATATGTATCTAAGATTAGTGACCTTGACCTATTGTTGTTAGGTCACCAGACCTGTTTAGTTGAAACAGGTGATTTTGTAGTGGCAGGATGTAGCTTGGACATCAATGGCAAAGAGAATTTAACCATCAGATCAAAATTGAACATGATTACATTGTGTGTAAAAATCTACTTGGCGACCACCTACTTTTTGGGTCACCTTGACATGATGATTGTGTGACCTTGACCAATAATTCAAGGTCATTAAGCACTTAAGAAAAGGATATTTTAATTTACTATCTTGATAAAGAATAAAGCAAATGATACCAAATGTACCATAAATACTTATCATGTGGAAGTTTGATATGGCATAATATGGATGAACTTGATTAATTTCTCAAGGTCATGGATGGAATACCTTTCAGGAGATAAATTTTTGGTTGTGGTGGTCAGCAGAGCATTCGGTCCATGGGCCTCTTGCGTAATTAATTTTTAAACCCTTCTGATCAGTTTGGTCGAGAAGTGCCCAAGGGATGATGTTACTGGGGTATTGTAAAGCACACTTTTCAACATCACTTAATCAATCAGATTTACAAATTCCACATTACATTGTGCCCTTCTGTTGTTCATGTGGAAAAATGACACCTCCCCCACGTGGGAGGTGCATGTGGCATTTAGTCCCGTTGTCTGCCACGGCATACCTTATTTTCCTTAGTTTTGTGTTCTTTCGTGACCTATTGCCTTCTAATTTGGTACAGATAATCTATGGGTCTGGGGAATTTTACCATATACATGTAATAATATATAACCTTGAGGTCAAAGGTCAAGGGCAAATCCTTGTTGCATTTTTGTGCTGACTCAGTAATTTTGACATTTTAGCTTACACCTTCTTAATGGTGCATCAAAGGCCCAAGATTACTATTAAACTTTAATAGGAAAGTATCTATGGGCTTTCAATTTGTATGGTTTATTTTAAACCTGAATGATCTTGAAAGGTCAAACTGCAAACGTTCCTGTTGATTACTATGTAAGTCAGTGGGGGTTATAATGCTAATTCACATTTTCAACTTCTCCAAAACAATTGGCCAGATTCACCTCAAACTTGGTGGAGTGTACATCAGGTAGGTATCTACCAACTGTGTTCAAATGGTCTTGCTCCAATGATTTTTGGATTTTTAATGGTGTGTTTTTTAGGTTATTTTTTGCATTCCTATTGATTACCATGTAAGTGAATGGGGACTGCAATGGTGGCTCACATTTTGACTTATGCAAAACTGTAAACCACATTCACTTGAAACTGTTGGTGCAGATGACCCTTATATAGGGTTGGGGGTTTTTTTCATATAAATGTGGATGACCTTCAGGCCGTACGTCAAGGTCACAATGCCTTGCAAATAAAATGGTTTTCCTGCCACATCTTTAAATGGGTATGATTGAAATCCATCAAACTTAGTAATTCTTTACCAGGGTGAGACTTCCATCAAATTTGCTCGGCGGTGATCTTGAGGTCAAAGGTCAAGGTCATAGAGCCCTTCAATGAAAAATAGGTTACTATTAAATATTGATAGGAAAGTACCTATGGTCTTTCAATTTGTACGGTTTATTTTAACCCCAGGTGACCTAGATGTCATGTTCTGGGGATGCATAATGTTTTTTGCATGAAAATCTTGCTTCTAGTTTAAGATAAATACTACAATGAATATCCACAGAATCAACAGGTAGGACTTGCATACAGTCCTGTGCAGAAAAGTGAACGAACACCATGGTGGAAAATGGTAAATTTGCCTGTTCCTACACTGTGATGTGTGGCAAAAATCACATATTTGTTGTTTAAAAAAGGTGAAATGAAAAATGTGATACCAAATAACTGTGACTGCAAGAACCTCTGCAATACTATGGCAAACAGGAAGGGGATGGGACAACAAGGCTAAGTGTTCCACACCACGTGGCCTGTACAGGCATTTCATGGGACACTTCTGGGATGTGGTGCGTTGAATGAGGGGCCAGGTGCAGACAAAGAGGAGGAAGAGTTGTAATGATATGCAGGTGTTGGTACTTTTAATAGTAGATACGAAGCTAATGACATGCGTCATGAGATGCATTGAAGCATCACACCCATAGAGCAGGCAAGCAGCTTATTCTTTACAAAAGGGCCAAGGCCTGTATGTTCTTTTTTACTTATAGCTATGAAACATGAAAGACACAACAGTGTAGATTTCAACTTGTTGAATTCTTAAGTTATTTATTGGATCACCACTACAGATGCGGGGAGCACAAGTTGATCATATGTTGGGTATTTTTTTTTTTTTTCTAAATGGTTCGGAGAGGTGCCTTTTTCAATTGTGGTGGGTGAAGTTGTACAAAATAAAGAGCAAGGAGCGGGGAGGGGTCTTGATTCAAGACAGGTGTATACTGACAGGTTTGATGCAGCCAGGATTAATGCTTGAATTGCACAGGCCAGCTGTGATGATTCTCCGACTTGGCAGCGTGGTCGTGAAGTACACAAACAGCTTTGTGAAAAGCTGATGCAGTGTGGTGCAAGGGAGATTTGAATTCAGTTAGCATTGTGGGTACAAGTGATTTAATGAAATGGGATGCACCTAATCCTGTTTCCATATATATGAAAAGTGTGACAGTCATTGTGAGAGCTATTAGGATGCGGTAAGACAGGACCATGGCTCCTTGACATACCTGTGGTGTAGTGAGAAGAACAAACATTAACGAAGCTCATTGAAATGCATTTGCATCATGGGTGTACAAGTTCATGCATGCATGTTTTAATGAGTGAAAACCCCACGTGTTCCCAACTGAGAAGCAGAGGTATTGAAGCGTGAATGTAGGTCAGTGTTATTTGGGATGTAACCCCACAGGTATCGGTTCAGCAACCGGCGCCGCTGGTGTCATTGATAGTCTCTCTCTTGCTCTCTCACTCTCTCACTGGTGTGGGAGACTTCATGGACAGTCGTCAGATTGTGACAGATGGTACACCCCGGAACTTATATGCAAGTTATTTATGTGACTTCTACTTGATATTTTTAAAGGTGGATGGCTGGATGGACTCACGGTTAATTAGAGATTCTGGGTCTGGCATTGAGAGGCAACAATGGACTACAGGTGAACTTTCATCCCCCTATTGTGCGTTGCTCATCTTCACTGCAGAACACCGGCCAGCAGGTTCCCTTGGGAACAGGTAAGTTTTAAAGCATGTGACCTTCTTTCTAGTTATACATGTTATATAGTTTTATAAGGGCAAGTCTATCTAATTACATGCGCTTTGAGAGTAAAAGTCCCATGCTTCGACGATGAGCCGGCTGATCAACATGGGGCCCGTAGTTTATTAACGGGGACATCATGTGCTTAAGGGTCGAATGATTACACAGGCGACTGTCTTCTGGGTATACTGCTGGTATGCTGCTCACTGGCTTTGAAGTCTACCACACAAGATGAAAGAACCACTGCCAGTCGCGGGCTTTGAATGACTGTATTGCTGGCGATAAGGACCGGTACCAAACGTGCTATATGCTCAATTGCTGTTATTTCATTTTACACAGATTATTGCTTGGGGCACTCATCCTAAAAGATAACGTGGGTGGAAGACAATCTTTTCAATGGCTTTGCACATGTCAACTACTTTGCCCCAGCCTTGTAATTAACTTGCCCTATCTGTAGTTCCCAGACCTTCACCGAATCCTTTTTATGTCAAACAAGGTAATAGTTGACACTCTTGAAGCACAGAAGTTTCATTAGAATAAATGTCTTGTACAATGGTTTGGCCATAGCTGTCAAGATTCAAGGATTATTTGCTTTTCTATTTTATTACTTTTTTGTATATATTTTTTTAACAAAGCCAACAAAAGTTGAAGGTCCCATTAGTGGCAAGGAAATTAGGCAAAAGATTTGTGGGAATGTATGTGCAACAGTAACTCCATGATGTCCAGTAATGTAGCACTGGGAGAACTTACGGGAACAAAAGCAAAATACTTTGCCCCTGTTATCTGACATGGCTTGCATTATCAGAGTATGTACCACCACCACCATCCCCCCTTTCTTTCTTCCCTTTTTTTGTTGGGTGTTTTTAAGTAGGCGTCATCTAGCTACTGAAGTCAACGTGTGGAATGAGTTATGGCACAAAGTACTGAGGGTGAAAAACTAATGCGTAGTGGAAAATAGTGGTCTTTGTACCCACTTACAGAGTATGTGATCATTTTATTTTCACTTCCACCCATGCATGGTCATTTCTGTTCCCGCCGAGCAACTCGGAAGGTACACACTTCACCTATCAATGTTGATGGATTTCTCCAACTTCAAATATTAGACTTGCACCAGAGAGACTAACTTATGTAATATCTTGAGCCAGAGCTTGCCAGGCATTTATTGTAGAGCCTCGAGGTCAGGGGTCATGGTGCAGATTGTAAATAGCTAGTCTTTGAGATCTACATCTTTGTTGAACTTAGCAAGGCCTTTCTTCCAGTTGTTTGGAGTGTCCTGTCGCATGCTGTCATAAAAGTGGGCAACATCAACTGGTAATGAATTTTGGTCATTTCACTTGGACTAGAGACACGTGAAAGGTTTCAGTCATGGAAGGACGGTACAACATGCTTCTGAAAGCCTGAAGTGGTTCAAAACCGTTCGCTTCAGGAGGATGAAATTATAGTCTGAACAAATGAAGTATTTTGTGGAAGTAGATCGTGGAGTGATGTACGGTATAGTCATATTTCTTGAATCAGGAAGTGGTTGGAACAGTGAGTAACAAAGCAAAGGAGTATTGGTTTTCTCTCCGAGAACTTACACAATGAACATGGGGGCATTTGTGCAGTAAGGAAGTATAACCATGCATGAGATATCTTATCGAGATGTCTCGTTGATCTTTCATGGCTAAATGACAGGAACAGGTACACTTGGACTTGAACTTGAACTTTGAAGAAGGCGTTCAACATCTAACAAGAGTTCTGCTAACTTTGAAAAGTATCATATGCTTAGTGGTTGTATCATGAGTGCTTTGGTGGCATACCTTTGTTTTTACAATTCTGCCACATGTTGCTCTTTCTTTCTTTCTTTCTTTCTTTCTTTCTTTCTTTCTTTCTTTCTTTCTTTCTTTCTTTCTTTCTTTCTTTCTTTCTTTCTTTCTTTCTTTCTTTCTTTTTTTTTTGTAAAGACTGCATGGTATTTTTCAAACAGTGCTTGTCAAAAAGTGCCATGCAGTTCCTGAAAGTACCTGTAGATTCAGCATGTTCATAGATTATGTATGAGAGACTATATGTAGCAGCAGTAACATGGGTAGGTTTTTGTGAAGAGGTATGGATGTCCAGTACAAAGCCAGGAATGTCACGGAGCCCAAGGTAGGTAGTTATTTATTTAATTTATAGGTCGAGACAAGTGCAATATACAGTCCCAGCTGGAATGAGAAATTGAGTGAAATGGTCAGTGTGTGCTTGGTCAGTAATGATTATGGTTCTGCCTCTCGTGTTTGTCAACTTTTGTGAAAACACGCCCAAACATAGGTGGGACCTAGAAATTAAGGGGCTGCGATGGCTTGATTGATGTCCAGCAGATCCAAAAGACACTTTGTTTGGGACGGATTACATGTTGAGTGGACCCAGTGTGTATGATGAAGTCCCAGACAGATGGAGATACTATTGCCTGAAAGCAGACCTGGGTGTGCCGTATGGCGGGACCTACATGTGTCCTTTGTGTTGTTTAGTTGAACCAGGTCTAATTATCAGTTGTTGGACCTGTTATTGCATGGTGGCATTACTGCTGCTGCTGCTGCTGCTGCACCTAGACACAAGGATGATGAATGATGAGCAGAGCAAGAATGAGCAACGGCAGGCAAGTGACTGATACAGTGGCCAATGCAGGTCTTTGTCCATTCACGTGCGACTGGGCAATAGCAGTTGGGCAGTGAGGTTCTCACTAGTTTCTTTAAATAGCGTTTCTCCAAAAGTTACTATCTCCTTGAATGAACAACATACAAAGTGCTTTGCTATAAATCCTTCCTGGGTTATCTTGTTCTCATGGAGGAATCAAGCAGAAAAAATTATCAATTTGGAATTATGACAAATACTTGATTGTTTTGGGGTTTTTTTGTTTTTTTTTAGGGGTATGTACAATTTGTGTAAGATACACAAGTGTATAAATATATCAGGGTGAAAATGTGAAAACTGATCACCATTCCGCATGCAACATGTACAAAAGTTGTCGACCCAAGTCTTCTCACGATGCATAAGCAAGCATAGAAATGGACTGCGCTGGGAACAATACAAGCATACAGCAGTAGGTAAGAAAATGGTGGGAAATTGGGAGAGTGCACGACAGCACTAAATAGCGGGCACGTGAGTGGGCAGGTGGAGCTGAAGAAATAGGTCAAATGGTCGGCTGAATCACGACATGAAGTCACATTACAATAGAGATGATACAGTCTGGTAGCAGCATTCTTACTTTCCTGGCTTGTCACCAGGTACAAAACACCAGGTGTTTGCCTCGTTTACCATGCACTGTGAAGGTATGCAAATTGACAGCTTTGGACCTGTCATGCCATCTCCGTCTGTATGTTTTAATTTATCTCGTAATTTGATAGGCAGACTCCTGGAATCCGTTCTTAATTAGACTTTACAAAATCCCCTGAGAGTCTCATTGGGGGCATTGTGCTGATAGCTCTTTGGAGCCAGTGGTTGCTTTTGTCAATATTTGTGTCAGTCTGTCTGGGATGGGGCTGAAAATATTACTCAGTGGAGGGGGCCAGATGGTCCAGTTGTAGGATTCACAGCCTACAGTCACAAAGAATAAAGAGGAATTCAACAATATCTTTTGGCAGATGTGCACAGTTACACTTTATGCATGATATAATTTACATTAAGATTATATCTTCTTACATTGAAAAAGTTTGTTGAACATATTGATTATTATTAAAACTTTCATGACATGATCATTTGCTGGGGTTTTTGTGTGTGTGTGTGTGTTTTTTTTTGTTTTTTTTTTTTTTTTAAGGGTATTGCCTGTGGGGTAATTGCTTTGTCTGTCTGTCTGTCTGTCCTTTGAATACCGATTTAGGGATGACAATTCCAACACTGTTTCATCTCAGACTTTCATACTGTGCGCTATTATGGACATTTCTGAGAACTAGGCCGAGATTTTATATGGATAACCCCTGACCTATTTTTCAAGGTCACAGAGCATCTTTGCTGATTTCTTTTGTGAATGATAACTACAGTGAAAGCCCATTATAGTGGCGCCATCTGTCCCCTGAAAATGTGTCACATAACTGAATATGTTGGGAATATGAATAGAAAATGTGCTTTTTCCCCTTGAATGGTTTGTCATTAAATGATTATGTCAAATATGTGATTGTCATTATAATGAGTTTTCACTGTACCAAGTTTCTTTTACGGATGATAATTTGCAAGAACTGCTGATGAACTACATCAGTGATGATGCCCTTGGGATGGGGGGGGGGAGGGGGCTAATTGTACCCCAGTGATATCTTTCTTTTTTTGTTACTAGATTTTACATGAAAAGGCTGTTGCCGCTGAGGTCGAACTGCACAAAAAGATTGGAGCAGAATTCTTAGTTTCCACAGTCCTCAAAAAATGATGCCCTTCAGGGTGAAATAGTATATTTTAATACTTTCTCTATTTACCAATTAACTCAGTGGGTTGTAATTTGTTGAGGCATTTACATGCATGTGTACGAATATACTTTCCATAGTTTCTGAATTCTTAACTCGTTCCATACTGAGCCAGTAAAAACCTTGGTCACTAGTGTTTGTCATGCCTGGCAAGTTCTACGCTAGTGGTTCATGTGGCTTTAAAAAACATTGAAACACACACACACACACACACACACACACACACACACACACACACACACAGTGGACATTGACCTTACATTTTGGTGCATGGGTAAATCTTTTTATAAAGAATTTGAACACACAACTATTGTGTCAATCCAGGTAAATGTATGAAAAAAGTGGTTAATAGTATGAATAGAACACAAGCATATTGACATAAAATAAATAAGGAAGTCGTATTAAAGGTGCTCAAGCTATAAAAATACAGCCATTTGAATACAACAGGTGAGTTGAGCATGTTTCCTTGTAATGGTTGAATAATTCTGAACCTGACAGAGCAAAAATCGCATCTCAGTTGCAAAATAATTTATTTGGAAACTTCATTTTGTGAAGAACTTGCATTGACTCCTTTCTGTTCAGCTGTTTGGCTTCCAGTGTAATCAACATAAGGCTTATAGCAGGTTGCCTTTCCAGAGACTACAGTGGTCCCCTTCTTATAAGGTCCCTCTCACCCCTCTTGAAAGGCCAGCATTCTTGTGCAGAAAGTATGGTATTTCCATTGTATTTTCCCCCTCAAGAGAGACCAACCCTCTTATAAGACCACTTTTTGGCTACATTTCGGGTGGCCTCATAAGAGGGGTTAACTGTAATCTGAAAATAGTCCCAGGGGGAACTCTAAAGGAAGGGTGCCACTCAATAAATCCCCAGTAATGTGGAAGAGATAAAACTGACAAGAAATTTGATCAGTGTGATTAATGAAAAAACTAAACCACAGGAAAGTTCTACTGTAGTGATAAATAAATTTAACTGCTAGAAATTTATAATGCAACTTTAATATGGTTACGTGTTATTCCTGCTGCAACAGGAAGTTTTTACTGACCCACAGTGGTTATAGGTTTGTATTTATAGCTGAATTGCAGAATATTATGATGCAAAATAGGACACTGCCCCATCCTTGAAATGTGAATTAAGGAAGAAGCAGCTGTGTACTGGGTTTTTAAAGGGACTGTAGGAAGGGAAAAAAAAAGAGTGTAAGGATATGGCATGAGGCAGGCACTGCCGTCACCATGCCTGCCGTCCATTACCATAAACCAACCCTGTACCCTGGCCATGATGAAAGGCACAGGAAGCTGTGATATCGTTTGAAGTCAGAAGCCATTGTCCATGGGGGTCAGTCCCCATAGCTCAAGGCTTCTTGCAATCAACTCTTGTCTATTCTTTGGGTGTTGTGACCCAGAAGAGAGGTCCTACATGCTTCAATTGGTGGTCACCTGATTCTCATGAATGACACCACGCATGATAAGCCGTGATGCTACAAAGTCAGGCTCGGTATTTTTCAGAGCTGCCAGTGGAAACAGTTAAGAAAAGGTGAGTCTGGCTCAATATGAGACAAGAGCAACCTGTTGATTTTTACTGTGGTCATAGCAAGGCTTCAGTTCAGCACTGAATTCTTTCAATTTTAAGAGTACAATGTGCTTGAAAAAAGAAAAAGAATGGACGGGAGATTGTGCTTTGACCTTTAATATATGCCTTTGTGGAAAAGAAGCTTTTTACATGTGCAGCCTAAGTGTGTTTTTCAGCTGGGAAACTGACAAACTAGTGAATGAAAGTAGAGATGGAGGAGGCCCCATTAGTAGGTTAGGGAGTACCAGGTGCGAACAATGACACAGGAGTTTGTGATGTGAATGCAGATGGTTGGTATTCACCAGTGGAGCTCAGGCCCCCATAAAGCTGCACATAAAGTCACCATTATTTGGTGTCCAGTTGCTCACACAAACAGAATTTATTGTTAGAAAATTGATTTTTTACCTGTACTTGTATGAGTGTATGGCTTTTATAAACTTTCTTGCATTAGGCATTCATATCTTAAAGCAATCTACGTGTATTTACAGTACATTAAATGGGGTGTAAGATCAGTTTGTGGTATCACAGAACTTAAGCCGAGCCACCTTGAGGCATATATGTGTTTCCAATTTAAATCAATTAAAAGTTTTCTTTCTTTCCTTTAGTTTTTGCTCATTCATTCATTCATTTTTTAGGTTTGGTTCAAAGACAATACCAACACACTTGAGATAAGTGACCTTGATTGAGAGAAAGGGCAACCATTTGCTGAAGGGCATTGCAAGTTGTAGATATATTTGGAAACTACTGCCATTGTTTATCTGGTCTGACCACTTTCTTTGTCTTTGTTACCTAGTCCTGGATCAATTTGTGAAGTCTTCTCATCATAATGCCCCCCATCTACTGGAGGAGGGGCATATAGAAATCGCTTTTTCCGTGCGTCCGTCCATCCATCCGCATTTCGTGTCCGAGCTGTAATTCACTTGTCCTTCAACTTAGATTTATGAAACTTTACACCTAGGTGCATCTGGACATAAGGGTGTCATGTACCAAAAGTAGGTCACTAAGTCAAGTATCTGGGTCACAGTGACATATCCTTATAAAATCATATCCGGACTATAATTCCTGTACTGTTTAACCTAGTTTCATGACACTTCACACACACGTATATCTTGACCTAAAGGTTGTCATGAAATTAAAGTAGGTCACTAGGTCAAGTATATGGGTCACAGTGATACAATCATGTAAAACTGCATAACACTTCATGTCTGGGCTGTAATTCTGTTGTCCTCCAAGTTAAATTAATAAAACTTTACACACAGGTGCATCTAGACATAAAGGTGTGTCATGAACCAAAAGTAGGTCGCTAGGTCAAGTATCTGGGTTACAGTGACATGTCCTTGTGAAATTGTGCCCGGACTATAATTCCTATACTATTTAACTTAGTTTAATGGTACTTCACACACACACATATATATGTTGACCTAAAGGTGGGTCATGAAACAAAAGTAGGTCACTGGATCAAGATCAGGTATCTGGGTCACGATGATACATTTATGGTAAACTCAATTCATGCCAAGTGTAATTCTGTTGCCCTTTGACTTAGAATCATGAAGCTTTGCACACCTGTGTATCTGGACACAAGAGTGTGTCATGCATAAAAGTAGGTCACTAGGTCAAGCATCTGGGTCACAGTGATAGCCTGTTTTTATTGACTACAGTCATTCCAAAATGAGATCTGTGATTAGCAAAGTTATAAATGAGGCAAGGGGAGCATGGATCCAGCAATCTCTGAATACCTTTTAATTAATAAAGGAAAAGTACAAACCGAGCTGGACATTCATGAATGCTATGCTTTTGATGGGTAAGAATTGGACCCATGATTGGCATAGCATTTCCGGAAGCCAATAACATGAATGCTAATTTTAAGATGATTCTGAAAGCTTGCATTAAATGTGGAAGATGCTAAATTCTTAGCTGAAGGATGCACACGACATAACCTTTATGAGAGTTTAGATTTACATGCAGTCTAGCTTTGCTTGAAAATGCAATTTAGAGGAAATGCCCGAAGAGAAAGGCGGATCATGAATATTTCACCCCAAGGAGTGACACAGGATAAGGTGCTAATTAGGCTGATAAGAGCCTTTGAACTGATTGAACTGTCCTATCTGCACTATATCTCAGTGGTATGTTCTTTGAGATTTGCTGGCACAATATGGTAAACTGAGCTAAACTACTGCAGTTATCAATTATAAAATTGCTGATAGGCTAGACCCTTGCAGCATCTTAATCAGCATGTGGTCTTACTATGTAACACTTTTAGTGACTGTTTGTAATGTACACATACTTTACATGTTGAGTTTTACACATGGTACAGTGCAGCATTTATACTTATTGCCAGGTGGGGTACAAAACAAAAAAAAAAAAAAAGGTTTTCTTTACATTCTTTGTGATTGCATTGTGACAATATTTGATTCAGGGGAAATGAAAATTTGGTGCGCTTCAGGTTGAATAGGTGGTTTAAAGTTTCTCGTCTCATCAAAGGGAATAGGAAGGAGAGATGGAGATGTCTGACCAGTGTGATGTCTGACCAGTGTTGCTTAACCCATTCCTGCTTAAATCACACAAGAGTGCTTGTTAACAAATTTTCACCTGCTTAGATGTTTTTCCTTAAATTTCACGTTAATGGAATTTATTTATTTTTTATATTTTTTATTTTTTTTGCAGAGAATTCTAAATAAGACCTCCAGATGGTACGCCCCAAGTCAGTAACTTTCCATAGTGCAGGTTGGGCATGTTGTGCCGAACCTGCCCCAAGGAAAGTTATTGATTCAGTCTTATTCTGACCTGGAAGGGGTTAACATATCCTGATACCCCTACATGATCAATCACAGGATTCTGTCACAATTTGTAGACTGAATCAGCTGTTATGCAAGAAAATTGGGATTTGATAAAACTGAAATCTCAGGGAAGTGTGTGAGAAGAATATTGATGGAGACAGTTTGTGGCAGGTCAGTTGGAGTGAAAGGCAGTCCTTCAAAGGTGCTTATTTGGTGTTTCTTCTGAGTGTTCCACTTCAGTACTGATTAGGGAAAGCATAGAGATGAACCCATCCAGACAATGCACATGTATGTATAGGTTGCGTGCTGAAACATGTTGTGTATAGGCATACATAGCTGTGTATGGAGAACTAAAAGCTTTCTTTATTAGTGAAAACTGGACTGACTTCATGTAGATGTGTGTTGGAAGTTTCTTGCATCTAAAATCATGAAATGAGAGAAGTGAGTAGTGTCAACAGTTCCTGAATCATATGGTTGTTCACGGCGCTGTAGCTATGGGCAAGGTGTACATGATACAAAGCCATGGTAAGAACTGGCTATTTGTCACTTGTAATGGGAAAGAAAAGGGCTGATATCATCAGGGGTCTGCATGACCGATGGGCATGAGGAGAAAGGACTGGGGATTTCATGGAGATACTGATGTCTTTTTAATCTTTTCTTGACAGACACAAGATGTGACCAATGCACTCCAGCAGTGAGTTAGCCTGGGTCAGTCGTCACATGCACCACAGATTCAAAACCAGGTACAAGATACTAGGACTGAAGAAGGTGGGAAGGTCTGCGGATCCAGTTTAGGCAGTCTCCGTACGTGGATTGAGCTCAATACAAGTGGACAGAACATGCGCATGTATACAAGGACAGACCTGAAAACTGGATGACTGTGTGCTTTTCCCAAGGGTAAGTGACAAGTGTTGTAACATTTTTGACCCCAAATTTATCAGTTGAGTGCTGAAGCTGCCCGAAGGCCACGGCAAGGTCCAGGTCCAAACCCAATGGACCAGGTAATGCGTCACGTTCGCCCTGTGACTGCCTGTAGCGGGCTGTCATGGTGGACAGGGCGCCTGCTTTTACCATGCAGGCGGCTAGACACGGTGTAGAGGGAGGCAAGTGGCCAGGTGCATGCACATAGAGAGAGTGTGGGCCATTATCTGCACACAAAATTATTATGCATAGAGAGAGACCATCCCTAGGGCAGCGCCCAACAGTAGTTACACAAAGTTGGTGGTCTCTGAATGGAAGTCAAATGACATGGAAAAGAGAGCAGTGGGGACCTGAGAGATGAGGTCTAGAGGGCAGGTGATCACTGGAATGGTCTTTCAAAGGAGGGACAAATGTATGTGTGTAGTACTGTGTCTTGGAATGATGCATCAGAAATATAATAGATTTATAAATGAACTGCTCCTCTTAACTCATTTGTTCCCAAGGTTGAAATGAAAGCAGAGTGATGTAAACATTAAATGTATATCATAATTCGGACTGTAGGAGTCCAAGACAGGGAGACACTGATCTCAGACCACCTGGTTATGTGTGTGTATTCTCCAAAGTACCATGACATCTTTGGCTATTAATTTGCTAACATCTAAATATAGATTCTGTAGTCATTTAAGTGCACAATTGAATTGCTGAAGGGCCAAGCAGGAAAGCCTGAAAAGACTCATATATGTAATCAGGCGGTCATATCACATCAGCAAGGTATATTCTGTATGTCCTGTAAATGATGTCATGGCTGAGTTTAACTGTGTTTCACTGTGACAGTGTATAGAAGGTCTCATAGTGTGGGTGGCATGTCACAGGTAGGAGGTGAGTCTGACCTTTTCCAGGTGAGACGATGAGGGCTGAGCCAAGAGTGTACCTTGGTGTGGGTTTAAGGTCTTCATTGCCCAACCCATGACAAGAAGAACTGGATGTGGGGCATGAAGTGCTGGTACATTTCCACTACAGTTTTGGCTCAAACCTTTCTGTGAACAAGAAGTGCAAGTGAAAACAGCAAAAAAGCTGACATTTGATGTTGGGACACTTTGCAGGCAGTTTCAGCAGGAAAGGGTTAGTATCAGACAATAGAAGACGATAGTGCTTCAAAGTGCAAGTTGTGGACGCCTTGTTGCATGATGATGAATATGGACTCTTCATTGTTAAGTTTCTGATAGTATTTCTTGTTGGTGTAAGATTTGTTTCATTATTTACACTTGAAATCGAAAGTGTTAGTCGCAGGTTTGGTTTGGGTTTTTTTTTTTTAAGAGTCCGCCATGGGGGGGGGGGGCGCTTTATGTTTTCGTGTTGTCCATCAGTCCAAATGGGCACATTCTCCTTACCGCAATATCTACAGAATGCCACCATGTATTTTGCTCAAATTTGGCAATACGCTGATCTTACCTGGCAAGATGACCTGATTAGATTTTGGTGTCACCAGGACCTTATTTGAGCAAATGGCAGCCTAATTACATGCTCGTTAGGGCCGATCCTTCAGTCCACGCTTTGCGTTGACTCTATGTCAAGTTTTTTTTTTTTCTTTTTTTATTTTGTTTCTTTCTTTTGAACAGTTCATTTCCAAATGGACAGTAAGACCAAGTCATGTATATCAAGTCAGAGTAGATCTTACATTTTAAAGATTGACAGAAAGGTTTACATGGAGGAGGAGGCTAGAAGTTTGCAGTTGATTGGCACATAAATATAATATGACATTTCCCAGTTTACAAATCTGTATTGTGTGTATGCACAGGTATAATCAGGTGGGAATCATATGAATGGTACATAGTCAGAAGACATAACAGCATGTCATGTCAAAACATGAGTATCATTGTGTGCTAACTAGATACCATTTTTGTATCTTGGAAACCAAAAAAAAACTGTTGCATTTGTCCCGCCAAAAGTGACGTAAATGCTTTAACTGTTGTATTCAGTTTCATACAGAAAAAAAAATGTTTAGTTGACATCAAGTCGTGACGCAAGCTTGGTCTGGAAAACTAGAGTTTAAAAAAAAAGAATGGAAGCATTTTATGTACGTGTATATGATTTTGTCAGTATTCATGACATACTTGAGTACAGTGGTTTATTTTTGTAGTGAGGACTGCAATAATAATATGCTCATGTGCACACTGTCTTTATAGTGCCAATACTCCTAGATTGTGTGTGGGGTACAAGCCTTTCAAGGGAGGAAACATGCATGGATGAATTAGATTATTTCTTCTTGCATGAGCTTGACAAGATTAACCCTTAACAGCCAATAATTTACAATGACCTGTCAGGAAATGTCTTGCTCTGGTAATTTGCCATAATTGTTCTTGCTGGGTCTACCTGGGATATGATGGCCAAGAGACCTTGTGTGGTACTATGAATGTGAAGAATGACAATTTCATTCTTATGAAATGTCAGTTGGGGCTCTACTCAAACATGTTTCTGACAGAAGAGAAGATTTTTTTCACAAACTATGAATGAATTTCAAAAGAGATATGTTTATAGTAATATATGTTAATGTTGCTTGACCTTATGTAAAATTGCCTTATACAATTTCATTTGAAGGACATATATAACTACTGATGACAAGTTGTTTGCTTCTTGGGTTATTAATGTGAAAATATATTAGCACCTGTATGTACTTCCCAAGTAGGCCTCCATCATGTACAATATGTCAATACATCATAGGACCGACACACGTGTAAGGGAACACTTTCCATGGTATCATGCAAGAAGTGATCAACTAAAAGTAGGACAGGCAGGAGGTCTTCACAAGTTACATTTGTGATTAAAGGGTAAGTTCAAGAAATAACCTTCAGGAAACTTGGTCAACAGCTTACTTCAGCCCAGCGTGTGCCAAAGAGAGCTGTTGACTAATAGCTTATGTTATTTTTCATTTAAGAAAAGAAGAAGAAGCAGAGAAAATTTATTACCCCATGGTCTATGAGGCCGAAGGATATTCTTGGTACCTCTGCTGTCTCTCGGTCTGTCCCTAACTTGTTACCACTTTAACTCTTAGACAGAAGCAGCTGACCATCTTGTTCACTTAAGCTGAACCCCTGATAAGGTTTCACAAGCTTATTAAAGGTCAAGGTCATATTTATATTTGACCTGTCTTTCAGAGGGTAAAGGTCATAATAATGTTACTGATTTAACTCTTGAACAAGTCTGAATTTTGCATGATCCAAGCATCTAGGAGTGTTTCAGAAGCTTATTGAAAGTCAAGGTATATCTGTATATTTGACAAGTTTTTCAGAGGTCAAAGGTCCTCAGTAACCAAGGATACTACTTTAACTCTTGAATAAATGCAGCCAACTATCTGAAATTTGCATGAGCAAAGTATCTCTCTGGGTTTCAGAATTCTGTCAAAGGTTAAGGTCATGTCTCTATATTCATTTTTTTAAGAGGTCAAAGATCACTGATCATATCTGTGAAAGTCATACATTGTATTGCTTATATCTGGAAAATGGTATATTTTAGGACCTTGATTATTATTAAACTTTAATAGGAAATGAAACATGCTCTCTTGTGGAGTTGTTACATTTGACCATGAGGGACCTGAAATGGTCAAAGAAAGGTCATGGCATACTATTAATTATTTCTTGAAACAATAAAGTCTGGGATCATTGGTAATATTAAACATGAATAGGAAATGACATGTGTGCTCTAATTTGGAGCTGTGACATTGACCTTGAAAGGTCAAACCAGTCAGCAGGCATCAGTTCCTAGTATACAAATTTACTGGGATGGTAACTGGCATTGACTGAGGGGTATTGAGTGCACAGTATTTTTTATGAGAAAAAGCTGCATGCTGGCGAATTGGTATATGACCCTCAGGGTTCAGACAGTTTTGTTTTTCCTGACCTGAAAGTTAAATGGAGAATTTAGAATTATCTTTTATGAACTTTTGGAGAGGAAGAATTCTTTTTGAGGATTAGAGCTCACAGTGAATTTTGAAAATTTCACAGAGCTTTCCCCCCCCCCCCCCCTTTTTGTGGTGGTGGTGGTGGTGGGGGGGGGATGTGGTTGAGGAGGGAGAACAGGTACAGGTCAGTTTGGTAAATAGTTTTATATTGTTTGAGGCATGGTGTCATAAAACAGTCGCTAATGGCAAAATTTTCTTCTGTCATGCCACAATACCCTAGTAACATCGGTTTCATAACCTTGTACTGACATAATAAGACAGGCCCACACTACTTCAATGATCAGAGCATACGGCTGATAATTGTTTACCAAGGACGTGTGATTATGACTTATCAAACATCAGAATTTTAGTTTTTATTCCTGGTATTCAACAGAGTGAAGTTTTTCTTTCAGATGAAACATGAGAAAAGGTGCCTTGTAAACCTAAATATGCAACTGACATGTCAAAGGTTTAGGCATTTTCATGCGGGTCCATGTTTAAGTCTTCAGGACGACACGCGGCTCTAGGGTGATTGCATTGAACTGTGTATGTGCCTGGAGATTGACTCACCGGATCTTGTAAAAATCTCTGAATTGCTGAACTTTGCGGGTCATTTGCCTTCTCACTGTCTTGTAAGTCTTCCTACTTCATTTCTGCTCAATTGTTTACATACATGTATATATATAATTAGATGTACTGTGTCTGCACCAAAGTTGAAAAGAGCCTGTTGGCAGTGGGTAGATACACATTTATGAGAATCCCATTACAATCATAGAACGCTATGAATGAATAATTCACACAGAGTGACAGTAAACAATTTGAGCCTTAGTGAATTTACCTGAAATAGTAAATTAATGTATATCAGAAGGGTTGCATTGTGTTTCAGGCTCTGGGGAAACAAGTTCATGTCATTACAGCTAAAGACCCTCATTTATTGTTCTAGGTAGCATTATCCTTTGAATATGACAGTGGTAAAATTTCCAGTGCTCAAACTGGCAATACATGTTAGGAAGGGCCAGTGAGGGATCAGAAAAAGAAGGGGGACACTTGATACCTGAATGAATATGCTGGAAGTACAGAGGAAGCTCTGTGATGAGCCAACACATGAAAGGACATTTTTAATTTCATGGATATGAAGGTTAAAGATATGAAACTTGAAGCATTCCTGCAGAAGCGTACTTATGATCAGGCTATTTTATGATGCAGAGTAGTCTAACAGGTACTGTACTGGACACCCTAATCGTCGCAGCCTTGGAGGCTATTGCTGGGGCGGTTTTATTCTTTTTTCTTTTGTCTTACTTTACAGTGTGGATGACTCAACTTGAACATCTTTGAATGGAAATGTAGAGAATTATGACACATTTTGATAAATTAAACCTTCATTAGTTTTTATTACAATATATATATATATATATATATATATATATACACACACACACACACATTTCCTTATAAAAATGTCACATTGTTATCCTTATAGCTCTTTGTGGTTAAATTTAACTGATTAGGATCCTGTTTTCAAAGTTGGTCTCACCTGGTGTTCCACACTGCTGTAGGGTAGAGTGTTTGACCGCTGCAGATGACTTGTTCAGTGATGACCTCATGGTGTCAAAGGTCATGCCGCCTCAATCAATCATGTAAGTTGCCAAGTGGGCCTGCAGGCACCGTTACAATATTAGCCCTGACATCAAATAAGATTAACCACATGTTGGCAGCAGCTGACTGTCATATGTGGCAAACAAATGGTGTTGTATAGGTCTGCAAGCTGATCAGTTATGCCACTTGTATCATGTGCAAGTAGTAAAGTAGAAAACAAATGTGAAGAACCTATCCTGATATTCGTAGAAACCGGTGTCTTCAGTGGTTGATAATTTAAAGGATTCTTCCATCATGCCCCTTGGAATTTTAAGCTGGAGTCTAATGCATGTTTACCGTCAGGCAGATCATTCATCTGCATAAAAAATGTTTTTGTTTTTATACTCGGTTTGGGCTAGCATCCCTACCAATTCCAGCACTGAATCCATAATGTGCTTAGAAAATCTAAGTTTGGGCACAAATAGGTTAAACTGACAACATGTACTGAGTACATGTACCATCTACCATCAAGTTTGGAACTTCAGTCACAAAATGACAATCCCTTTGATGCTGAAACTAAACCCCTGAGGATCCATGTCCTCTGTGAAACTTGAACACACAGTTGTTAATGACACAGACTCGAGTACAAACTTCTGTTATTCGTTTTTAACTGTTTCCACAATATACACTGTGTGTATATATATATATATACGTTTGGGTTGATTTTAGTGCTGTAAAGCATGTGTATAAATATCATATAGGCCAGACACTATGGGCCCTATAAATAGTATAATAAAGTCATTAGAAAGTGCTATAATAGGCCTACTGTTCGGCAGAGTACCTATAACCGGAAGTACCAATATATAATATATACTATTATGGGCTAAACTACTTCTTGGGTGGGTAACATTGGCATCGTCTGCTGTCAGCGAGACTGCTGATTCTTGGCTGGAACAGTTGGCATCTGGTGTGGCACAACTTTTTGAAGTGGGCCTCACCAAACATGAGATAAACAGATCATAGCGTGGTTTGTTGCCGATACAAAGAATATCAACTCGCACTTGATGCCATACAGCAGAACTCTTTCGCTTTGCTCACTCGTTTTGCATACATGGCACCCAGTGCTCATTGATATTCTTCATATCGACAACAAACCATGCTATAATTTATACATACATATATATATACATGTATATGTGTGTGTGTGTATGTATGTATGTATGTATGTATGTATAAGTTAGGCTGGTATCATGGATGGCACCTGAAGGTGACCCAGATTAATGTTTTACATATGACACCTAAAGCTCTCAAACAAATTTCTGTTTTGTTTGGACTTTTAAGACAGTATGTTGAATTGCTTTAATATCCTTCATTCACTGATTCTATTGTTTTAACACCTTCCTGATTGGTCTTGATAAACCATGTTTTGTGGTTGTCTGTCAGTCTGCATGGTCCTTTCAAGAATGTGATCATGTCTGTCCAACAAACATAAATTTTGCTAGAGTTTGGCACAAATGTATATTGTATGTCACAGGATAATTGATTAGATTTGTGGGTCACTGACTTCTCGAAGACCAAGGCTTTTATATGTAGTAATAATATACTTTATTTCTTTAAAGAGGATCTTTTATGTGTGTGTGTGTCTGTGTGTGTGTCTGTGTGTCTGACAGTCTGTGTCTGTGCGTGTGCGTGTCTGTGTGTGTGTCTGTGTGTGTGTCTGTCTGTCTGTCTGTGTGTGTGCAGATTTATACAGAGTCTATGAACAGAGATTTTTTTTAGTCAGGCTACAGTTAGATACTAATTTTCATTAATTTCTACACAGTCACCTTAATAATAGGATGTAGGTCCATATTAAAAGTGCTTTGAGCACAAGGCTCTAAATGGGTATTTGCATACTGCATCTCAAAATCTTTACTCCATACCTGTTTCTTTGCAGTCAGGCCATTATATAAATGGACAATGATCATTCAGGTTCCAGGCTGTGACCAGCTATAAATTTTAGATTGAAAGATCTCTTGTTCCACTAAGTTATGTACATTTTGCCTATCATGTACGTGAAACCCAGCTGTTTACATACTGGGTTACTTACTTGAAATTTCGTGCAGCTTAGTAACACCTGAAGTAATCCAAATTGCATAAGCACAAGTTATTTTGTCAAAGCAGTGTGGGAAAAATAGTGGATGATTCTGTGGACTTATACATATGTTGTCAGAATTGAAAATTACATGTGTTTTAACACTGCAGCAATCAATTGTCTTTATAGCGCTTGTCCAAGATTGTGATGTCATATTGGTCACATGCTTCATGTATCATAATCATAAGACAACCTTAATTGTTGAGGGATACAAGTAGTCATGTTTAGTCAAGTAGTCAACGAAAACCATGAACAAAATTTACATTTCTAAATTATGCTTTGCCTCCAGAGCAGACCAAGTTCTGTGTTATCTCTAGGGCCGTGGGTCTCCTTTGAAGGGAAAATTATACTCAGTGAATCTGAATGATTAGGTAAAATACCGTGAATACATGCATCAAAAGTTGAATAAATTATGAAATATCCTTAGCCAATTTGGCTAAAGCTTGCAGAATTTTGTTTGTCAAGTGACACCTTTTTAGCCATTGGCTGTTTGGCTAATTGATAGAGCTAGCCCAGCATTGCAGAGAAGTCTTTTACCTATGGATTAGATCTGCAGTAGTTTACATTATATTTATGTGACAGTTACCTGGCGGAAAAAAGTTGGAGTAAAACTTTATTGTATACAAGCCACTTAAAATGTCTGACTTTATAAGAAAAAAAGAAAAAAGAAAGAAAAAAGAAACCACCCACCACACTAACCTTTCTCTTTCAATATGCATCTGACTTGTTTGCGTGTAGTATCAGTTCCACTACTCAATCCTATGGGAAATCTCCACTGGAGTATTCAGCCTGGTGCAATTTACAGGTCATAGGGGGCAGCAGTGATCAATTTCTGATCAAAAACTTCATATGTGAGTGCATGAGCAGAGATCGACCTGTCTCATACAGATCTGTTTGGGGTGAGGCATTCCACACAGAGAAAACTGTTTTTATACCTGAAAAACATTAAAGTGTCTCAACTGGGTGATTGCTGCTGTATGCTTTGCTGAGCGTGACAGACATTGTATGGACATGAAATACACAGGAATGACCGAGTACAAAAGGCAGGCATGTGTATCACCGTATGGCCGAACCAGCCTTGATTGAGCGTTTCATCATTTCATCGCTGTTTTTGTGATCAACGATAATAGATTACGACAAATGTGCAGACTGGTTAAGGGTATTCTTGCTGCAGAACATTGGTAAATGTGTTTTAATCCCCAAAGCCCTTTGACAAAAATGTCTGCCTGCCTTACAAATTCTGCAGTGGTGTCATACCATAGTCCCTCTTTATGACACTGATGGAAGGGTCCACAGAGATGACCGTGACATAATAGGCAAAAGTACTTTGTAAAGCAGAGACTATTAACATAGATAATGATAGAGGTAATGGGAAAACTACTTTAGCAAGACCCAGGGGACCACTTTGTTATATGTGAATTTGCTTTGTAGTACTTTTGTGCCTGTAATGAGGGGTGTGATTCAGAGAGAGCAACTCTGCATGTAAGTGGTAACTACCTTGTACATTTCTGGTTTTGGTTACCGTGAAACCCATAAATCACAAACAAGTACCCCCCCCCCCCTCCAATCAGGACTAAATTTTTCATCAGGTTTGAAAGTATATTGCCAAGTGGAATCACAATTGTAACTTTTGGTGGCAGTATAAACTTTCAGTGAGCAAGATATTTTTTTTTTGTGGGGTGTCTTGGGAGTTGCTGATTGCACACAAATCCCGTGGACACTGGAACAGAGCTATTTCAGTAAATGATTTGTCCAGTGCAGGAACAGGTTTGTTCTGTCTGATCAAGACATCAAAGGACACAGGTATTGTGTCTGTACGCAGGTTGTGTGTATGATATTGATCCCCACAGCCGCACACACATGTAGCAAAGCTTACCCACGGTAATCATTATAATTGCCCTATTTGAGACCTTGGGACCATGCAAACATGGTCAGTCAGGAAAATATACATGTGGACAATGGGGAGAAATAACATTAGACTGGGGTTGATGGTATCAGTGTGAACATGTAAGCACATCAAGTTACAAGTGGCACTATTAAAATGTGGAGGCGTTGCCTTTGCAGTCAGTAACCAGGGTTGTGTTGACTGACTTTGCAGTGCCTGCAGGGGTCTTGTCTTAAGACGTAGCTGAAAGCACCTTTTCAGTGGGGAAAAAAAGGTAAGAAATTTAGCCGGAGAGACTAGTCTTGAAATTGAAGAACAAGGAGATTTTATGGTGTGTGCAGATTTGATAGGTGGATCACTGGTTTAATTGAGTGGACTAATTATGTTGATGATGCCTTTGGGATATGAATTTAAAAGAATGGCTTAATTCTTTCCCCTTTAAACCAGTCAAAACTGGCTGGTGGTCAAATGTCATCTGCTTCTATGTGACTAATTTGAACTGTAATGAAAAACAATTTGAATGAAAATTGCAGATAAGGCCTGTCAAGATAACATGACCCAGGTCAACAGTTTTACTGGGTGTGGGTGGGCTCTAAGTGCCCATCTTACTCAAAGGAAAGCTCTTCGCTGAGTCTTAATTCAAAGGGGACACAGCCAACCATACAAAGCATGGAAAAGTTGGTTATTCCATGCTACACATACCTGTGTAAACTTTGAAGACAGTAAGTGACAAATCTCCATGGTTTATTTTTCCTTTTCCTTTTTTTTTTCACTCGCATAGAGGAGAAAGATTTTACATCATATTTATGTTTGAAACAATGCATAAAAAAGTATCTCGGGTCAAAAAGTGCAATTTGATGTTATCAAGCAAGGAAGTATTGTTCTTTAGAGCTGATGTGTTAGTCATGTCCAGATGTGTTTTTGTAGGTCCCAGAAGCCGAGATATTAGCCTTCAAATGTTGTCTTGCGCTAGATTAAACTCATGTATATATTGATTGTGTTGATACTTGTGGGAGGTTTCAAAGGCTCAAAAAATGACAGTTCCATAGAAAGTGGGAGGTAAAGTTCGTTGAGTGCCTTGTGATCAAAGAATTCTTGGAACTCTTTAGGCCTTGGGCATAACTAACCTCCAGTTGAAAGGTCCATGTACTTTTAAGTGTTTGGTTTTGTTCTTGAGGAAACCATTACAGTAGTACAGTGGAACCTGTCTTCAGAGAGCCCTCCAATGAGAGACCCCATATCTTTTTAAGACCGCTCTCTCAGAACACTGTGCTATCTTTTCCATGTTATTATACCTCTAATGAAAGACCACCTGTTTTGAAAGACCACATTTTCACCTGCCCTAGGGGCGGTCTCTCAAGACAGGGACCACTGTACCTGCTGTAGAGACCACCTTTTCAAGCCACCCTGCCTCTATTTCTTTGTTCAGTTCACCTACCATGAAAGACCACTTGCTGAATGTGAACACTTTTGACTGGCAGTATTAGGGGTGGTCTTATATGGCAGGTAGGACTACATGTATATCAAATCTTGATGTTGCACATGAAGCACTGCATTAGCAAGTGCATGTAGAAGCACTGCCTTGTGTACATCATATTTTGAAGTGTGCGCGTTAAAAAACGGTTACACAATATTGAGTTTTCTCTCCCGGCATAAATTTTGTAAGGAGTATATGGATATTATAAGGCAACTCGCCAGAACAATGGAGTTAAATGCTGACTGGGTCAGACAGAGTAAACTTCAAAGGTCACCACATTGCTTGGCATTGGCTTGGACACTGATCCGATCATGCTAAAATGTATGTTAAGACTGTCAGACCATTCTACGTCATTTACTTTATCCCCTCTTTCAGAGAGAAAAAAAAAAAGATGGACATGTTTCTAGAAGTCTTAAGATTATATTGTGTTGAGTGCTCATCATTTTATAAACAAGCAAAAGCAATGGAGGAGTGAGGTGTAAGTTGTGCCTGTATGTGATTTGTTAGGACAGGCTTTAACATTTGGATGCACATGTAGGGTCTGTATTTACCCTCAGGTATCAAGCCTTTCACGGCAGGCTGGTCATGTTTTTCAGGTGCCTAACCCTTAAAGCGCTGATTTCAGATTGAGTCAACAGCTTTCCGTGGGAAGCTTTGCATGCGTTGTGCGCAAAGTGTCCCAAGGAAAGCTGTTGACTAAGACTACTTTTTTCTTCCGACCAGGCTTGCTGATATTTGAATGAAAGGTATCTTCATGAGGAATTTGAATCTTTTAACCATTATATGTTTAACAGTAATGAGAAAGCAACAATATTAGGGATTAGCACTTTAAGGGTTAACATCGTCTGCCTGGTATGTTGTGTACGTGTATGCTCTTTACTGTGGAGGTAGAGACGTTTCCTACGGCACCTCAATAATGGCACATTTCCATGGAAAACATTCTCAGAACTTTTTGCCTATAGATGGAGTTGATTATGAGTGGCGAAAAACAAGCTGATTAGGGACGATATGGAGATAAGTTGTTACTGTGTTGTTATTGTCAGGGTGGTTCTGATTATGACTGGTGAAAAGCAAAATAATTGTGGGCCATACAGAAGATAAGTTTTTGACATCATGTTTTTATTGTACAGTTTTTTAGTTAAGTGATTGCTAAAAACTACTGTAATAAAAGGACAATCCACCTGTCATTGTTGATTGACCTGTAATGTGTCTTGTAATTAAATTTGTCAATTTTTTTTCTATGCAGGATAAAAAATGACAATAATGGAGGTTTCCTACATACAGCCAGAACTTACATCTGCCCTGACATGGCCGGTACAAAGTACAGCATGTATGGGATACTCAATCTGGGGCTGCCATGTGGTACGCGTTACTCCACTGTCAAACTTCATACTTGTACTTCTTGACGCCAAAGGTTTCCAGTGAAATCAATTTGCTACACTTACGTGGGGACTACTTTTGATGCAGTGGTGCATTTTTCCAGGTTCAGAAGGTTTGTGTAAATATAAGCACATGTATTCAACTTGTATGTATACTGCACGGCTAATGTGATGGGAGAGTGTGTCCTTAACAATTATCAGTATATGTAAATGTGTGTCGGAGGGGGGATACTTAGTCTCAAAAGCAGTAATTCTACTCCCTGGATGCTTTGATCCCTGTAATCTACAGACATGTTTTTCCAAAAAGAAAGTGTGGTAAAAATTTTACAATTTTGTTTTCAAAAATAAATCAATAGATAATAATTTTTGGTTAGTAATATGTGAAATCCAGTCAAATGTGCCCTTCTTTTGGGACTAAAGTCAATCAATATTTCTCCCTTTTTTTTTCAAAGGGGGTATGTATTTTGAGTGCTTGAAATGGTAGGTAATACCATGGAGGTAGAGGTATCTACCTTCATGGTAAAACTCTACACATGGTACAAAACGAGGTCATTCCAGTGACCTCTACATACCTAACACTACATGGAAGTAAAAGGTAGAGAGTTGGCTCCCAGAAATTTTCTCCTTTTGTTTTCTTCTTGTTTACTTCCATGCAGCTGTGCATTTGTGGTTGGACCTGACTGTCATTAGTGATGTAAATGGTGTAAAGTTATCAGATTACACAAATGTTGCAAATTCTAAGGTCCAGAATAAATGCCAAAAAAAGTACATGTTGCTGACATTAAAGACATACGTGTTTGTATTAGTCTCAGTTATTAGATGCATTTCAAGGCAAGCCAGCGTTTCAACTATAACAAAAGAGTGCATACAGCTACCACGGGGAGGCCTTGACTTGTGCAACTCTTGCTACATTACCAACAAATTGCACTCGTCCCGGCCTGCTTAGTGAGTGGCCTGAGCAGCATACGGCCGTGAGTGGACCTCACATGCAGTGCAAGACTCATGGCAGACATCATAGTAAAATACGGCGAATCAAACAGGCTTTCAAGTTTTAAAGAAATGGAAAATTTGCAGACAAATTGGTGACAGGAATTTATGATAAAAGTAAAGCTTATTTTGTGTGCTCCAGTAAGCCGTAGAGAATGTGGCGGTGTGTTAGGATACATTAGCCATATTATCCAGCCTACTAATGCACCCATGCAAATTAATACCTGGCATGGCTAGGTCAGGCATCTAATGTGATCAGGGTACACAATTTCTTTATGCGTGGTCCTGCCATAAAGCTCAAATCTTTTCATACAGACATTGACATAAAGGAAACATGTACATACAAGTAGTGGTGGAACAATACAAAAGCACAAGATCAAATGGTGTGTGCAAATATTTCCCAATCAGAGGCAGGTTCCACAAGTCATTTCTGATTGAAATATAAAATAAACCTGAGTTAGTATCAGCTTATGAAGAAAGAGCTCCTGTACATATTAGTTCAAGCTGCTCTGTGGGAAACAGTTGGGCCAACAACCTCTTGAGCCTTGGTAGGTATGTTACAAGTGGGCAAGTGTCATTTTCAGATCTTTTAGCCTGGTTCTAAAGTGGTTATACCAGTCAGTATTTGCCATTTAATTTGACTAATTTAGTCCCAGAAAGGTGCTTGTTAGAGTTGATAGAGGTGATTGAAGGGAAGACATTGGGGCACATTGTTCCACTTCACTAAATTTAATGCAACGCTGCACTACTTCATTTTCGTATAGATACACCCACAGGTGTTGGATCCAAAATATGTCCCAATGGCACCAACTGAAGAATTATGATGCTATAGGTCCTATAATATATCTGTCTGCAAAAATTATTTGAAGAATGTGTAATGGTAAAAAATTAAGATTCATCAGAATTTCTCATATGAACTTGGCACTGACAGGAATGGACATGAGTAAAGAGTTTGAGTACCAGATTTCTGGCCTTCATGGTTGTGTGGGTTGCAGACCGTGTGACTAAATCTTAAGATATCAGAGAAGTATGTTTACTCATTTAACCCCGTCCTCACAGGGTTTAGTTAGACTGACTCAGCAGCTTTCCCTAGTGGAGGTTGACCTTCAGCACGTTATTGAGATAGGTATTATGGACAATTCACATGCAGATTATTGTTTAACATCAGAGATGAAAGTAAGCACATGGACTACTATTTATGCCCATGTCTGTCCTGAATAGGGGTTTTATACTTTTGTAGGATTTTTGAAAACTTGTGGGATTAAGTAGGATTTTTGTTGTTGTTTTGTTTGAAAAAAGGCTAGTTTTCTAGGATATATGCCTTTAATTCACACTAACATGTAAAAATGTAGATTGATTTAAGTGTTTTACCTACTTTTTGGAGTTGCTGTGGGTAAGACAACAAGGGAAAGAATACTGTCAATCCACATTATAGCTCGTGTTGGATTGTTTTTATTAAGATTATATGCCATAAAGTCTTTGAAATTGAGAAAAAAAAAAAAAACTGTAACTTTATGGCTCTATACCTCAAAGATACCATATTTACATGGGTGCGATAAGAGATATGCAGCGGCCCGTATCTCACCAGGTGAGACTATGGTCACTAAGACAAACAGGTTTGCAGTTGTGGCAAGAAGTTAATATGGATGCCTCGTATTGCTTTTAACCAGTTGAAGGGGAGAAAGGTTAACTTCCCCAAGTGCTCAGATATCTTGATTTTCGTTGGCTTCAGTGTTGACATCTCAGCAGCATCGATCGAAGATCTGTTGCCATGAGAATGATAGTGGCAACAGTCTGATTGGCAGTTGTAAGTGATGTTAAGTATTTTGTTAACTATATGATAGTGATATCAATATTTGATTAGTGTCCAGTATTAAGAAGGACATAGGGTCACGCAACATTGAAACCGTGATGAAACACAAAAATATGCTGATAAACAAGAGTGGAAGCACCTACACAACTTGTCCCATTTATATAATAGCAGAAAAGATGGAACATGAAAATTAGGCCCAGGTGAACAATGATAGGCTATATGTGTTATCGAAATTCATCAGAGGATATACATATGGTCTCACTGTTGGTGACACCAAGGATGTGGACCACATCCCTGGTGACACACACAGTTATGCTAGTTACTGGTAGCAATTAGGCAAGTGGAAATAAAGTATTAGCGTTCCTGTTTTGATTGTAGAATTCATTAATTGAGCCTGGACCTGCAACTTAGATATCCAGTAGATGCTGGTATGTTCTGGTGGTACTGATGCTATACCATTGTCTGTTAAGTGGTTCAGATGGATGGTGTGAGCCATTACAGGTTTCTGCTGTTTGTATAAATTGTGTTGAAGTGTGTGTGGCTTGTTTTTATGGAGAGGGAGCAAAGCACAACTGTGGATTTCTTTGTTTTGTTAGTTTTTTTTTGTTTTGTTTTGTTTTTTTTTCTTTTGGTGTAGAACTCCTTGCAGAATTGGAAGTAGTTGCTACTTTGTGAGTGGAAAGTCTTGCATCTATAACAGACACAGATGTCATCCAACAGGTGGGTAAGTTAAAATGACCATTGTGCTGGACTGAATTCTTGGCATTTTGCCGTGAGGATGCGGGCGTGACTTGTGCAACATTTGTGTTTACATACACCCAAATTGCACTTGTCCCGGCCTGCCTTCTCTGGCATACAGCAGCCTTCCACGAGCTTCATGTCTATCCAGAGGCTTCCAGAGCTTAAACAGTGCTCTTGACTTTGAGTACAAAATGGCCTCCATAGAACAGCAGGATGTTTTGCTTGGGAAAGGGAGGGGAGGGGGAGGAGGCCCGTTGAAGCTTGTGTGCACCACACTTGGAGATTATACACAGGCAAGCAATTATTTTGATGGAATAAAGAGGTAGAATTAGGAGGTAAAAGCCTTCTACCTGTTGACATAGAGTAACCCTATTAGTGTTCAACAGTTTCACCCGTCAACAAATAGAGCCTGTGGGATGCAGCAGTTCAGGTTTTTGTGGTGGGAGTTCAATCAGGTACACATAAATCACCCTGCTGTACCTGTAAGCTGTCCTCCCTTATGTGTGGTTGGGTATACAGTTTTATTTGACTATATTTCAGGTGCACTCAAGACAATACAAATGCCTGAAAATGCCACAGATAAGAGTGAAAAATTGACAGGTGAGTTGGCACAAAAAAAATGGGATACGTACACATTCCTGGGCAGATTGCAGCATGTTAACAGGGATCCTGTGAATACACTCATCAAATAACAGTTGGACAAAGGCTCAAGAATATGTCTAAAGACAAGCCTTTCCCAGCATACTGTTCTTCAATAAACTGTGTGAGCCATTACTACACACACCAATGAAAAACTACAATATGATTCTTCCCTGTATCACTTGAGCCAAAAAGAGATGCCTTGAGTTAACCCTTACCCCCCTGAGAATTAAGATATCGTCAATGGCTTTCCTTGGCATGGGTTGAGTGCTTAGCAGGCAAGCCTAGCCAGGGAAAGCTGTTGATGTGGATAATATTGTGTTGATAGGTCTCATCTAATATTTTCAGTCAAGTTGTTTATCATTACTGTTCAAATTAGTAAAATTCATTTAAGCAGGTGACATTTGACTGCCAGCTGCTCTTGGCTGGTCCAAGGGGAAAGGGGTTAATGTACAAATGCCAGTCAAGTGTGCTGGAAAGAAATCTCCATTGATACTTAATCTGGGAAGAAGAAAAAAAGGAAGAGTGAAAAAAGGTGGACAAGATTTATGACTATGGTGCTGTATTAAAGGCACCCACTGCCATTGATGTGGGAATAACATGGGGTATTATGAGACAAAACAAGTGGCTTTATGGTGTGGTGTGTTAGATGAATCATTCATGTGATGGCTTCAAATTCAATATATAGCACAAAACCCCATTGACAATCACAACACTCGATTCTTTCTCTTTTGAAGACGACAGATACATCCTTAGAATTAAAGAGATGGGAATGATAGAAGAGATTCCCTGATCGTGCATTCAGGTAAATTACAATACTCAAGCAGATATTCCGTAATTTTATACCACATGTTTACTCACTGGCTTTATGTACACCCTATACTTATGTACAACAAAAACTATGATAGGCTTGTAATTGGTTTTGGTACCTTTCCAGTGGAGCCTACAGCTGATGCTTTCAGAGATTAATGGGAAAATGCTTCTTTGCAGATTAGTCAAATGTCCGCTGTTATCTTGAAAAAGTACCCAGGTAGATGTGGTAATTCTGATTAGGATCAAGTTTTATGCTCATCGAGTGAAACTTAAACTTGATCAATTTTATTGACAAAATACGAATAAAAAAATGTTCTATTGGATGGGGGAATGTATGCATTTTGGAATCAGAGAAATAAATATGGGTAGTGTACTTTTGCAGTGTTACATAGTCAGTATGTACTCCCAGCCATAGAGCTACACGCACAGTATATATGGACATTTTATTACCTAAGTGGAAGTACAGGGGTATATTATTAGTAGTTGTCTTGCTGTCTGGGACTATTAAAGCTCCTCTGGGGCAAGTTGAGGCAAACACACAATTGCCCAACTCACAAGCTTCGTGTCTGTCCAAAACTGAAGTAGCAGTTGTCATTGCTGCTAGTCTAGCATACCAGCAAACCGTTTGTCCATGTGTACTGGGCAAACAGTAGCACAGCATGATGAAATGTCTGAGGTACTGCTGGTTCAAATCTGTGGAATTACTGGGGTAAAAATTAAGAAAGTTGCCTTTCGGCTTCCATGTGAAGCACATTTTATTGTTGCAAAGAACGTGTGGTGTATTTTGTCGTAAATATGAGTATTCAGAGTAATTCCCATATTTATTTGCAGCTTGTCCGACTGTCTGTCCATAGCTGAGTCCCCGTAAACAAAATGTCTGCTGGTTCACAGGCCACATCAAACTCCAATGTACCTCAGTACCTGTCACCATTTCTTCACCTTATTTTCAAGGTCACAAGATGGGGGTATCCAGTCTGTTAGCAATGACTGGTCTTAAGTTAATGTTTACATGTCATGTGGAACAACCTAGAAGCTAAGCAATAGAAAGACAAGGCAAGTGTTAAGGAAAGTAGATACACGATATGCCAAAATGCCTGACCAGTTTCATCCATAGCTGGACTGCTCAGAGGCAAACGAGTTCTCTGTTCAACCCCAGGGTAAAAATAAAAGTTTATGTTGACTAGTTACAGGGAGCTGATTTATGTTTCAACTCTGTTCTGTGATTCAACAGAAACTGAACGCTGCGGTAGATACATCGCCCCTTTAAAGGGTAGGATAATGTGACCATGGCTATAGACAACTGTGCTAGCCAAGAAGCTTATCGAACTGTCCACGCTCAGGTCATCTGTTTGTCATGTGGTGCACAAGGTGTGGAGTGCTTCAAAGAAATGTCCCCAGGTTTGCCTGCCAACCTGACCACCAAATAGTGCAACCTCAAGGGCACAAAACCTGTACACCACAATGTTTACTTCTGTTCAAGAAGTGCATCTGAGAAGGTATTGCCCTATGGTTGTTCCATAAGTAAGTACATGTATTACCAAGAAATGAGAGAATTGTTCAAAATTCCTGGGTTGTTTAAAACTTAACACATTTCTGGAGTGCAAAAAAAAAAAAAAAAAAAAAAAATATTGCTTTTGCCTACCAGAAATAATAAAATGTGAATTACTTAAAATTACTTATTTTAGCCCGTGATGTACAAGTCCGGTTTCTGGGGCAAATAAAAAAAAAAAATGAGTAATAAGTGTTAGTGAATATGGGCAAGGGATTAAAAAGAAGGGGATGCATAAAAAGTGCATGTAGCTTACTCTAGACGACATTGTACACACACAGGACTTGGAAGTACATGTGGCCTGAACACAGTCAGCATAATGTGTGTTTGTTATTCACAGAGCTGTGTCGGGGAGGATGGGCTCCTACAAGTCCCCAATTGAAATGCAATATAGTGCAGGTGTTGAACAATGGGTGTGTCACACAATGATTGAAAACACATTTGAATCAGTGAAATACAGGACTTTGATAACCATGCTTTGTTAATGTAAGCATGTTTTGGCTTGCACAAGGAAGTGTGAGGATTATTATTATTATTATTTTTTTTTTTTTTTTTTTTTTTTTTTGGTGTTGATTTTCATTACACATATATGTGAACTTGGAAGTTTAATGATGATATGTCCCGTCTCGCATTCTATGTGGGTATGGTACCTCTTTGTGATGTTTCTCTTGAATATTGTGTGATAAGCTAAAACCTGCAGGTTACAGTGTTCAGGCATGCACAGACTTTCACTTGCATGTGCTCTGTCTTTGATGGATTACACGGTGACTCAGGTGACCAGTTTTACCACGCAGCTTAACCTTGTATGATGTGCAATTCTGCAACCTTGTACACAATTAGGTGCGGACTTGTCTGAGTAAATAAAACTTAAGCAGCATCAATGGTTAAACATCTACTTTTTTCCCCTCTATTCCCTATTATTAACTTTGTGTTCTGTAAGACTAAACAACACGTTACCATTCACTGCTTTCTTTCCCCCTTATTAAAGACACGTTCTGTAAGAAGAACATGCTTAGATAGCATCTAAAGTATACACTTTCAGATACTGATGTCTTCGTGGTCTTTCCTCTCTTTGTATTCATGTGTCTTCAAATGATAACATGTCTGTGTAAGATCTAATCTGAAGCCTCCTGGATATTGATGTGTTTTTCATTGGTATTGCTACAGTACAGGATTAATGTACTTGTAACAAATCCACCATAAATCTGTTGAGTCTGTGTGCTGGGGCAGTATAAGTGATATGCAATGAAATCTGCTTCAACAAAAAACTTTAAAGCCAAAACATTTTTTTACATATGTCTCCAGTGTGTGTTTTTTTTTGGAGGGGGGGTGGGGGGAGGGTCTGGCAGCGCTGATGACTTTGGGTCTGTTGTCCTACAAGGAGAATGGGTTGAGATTATGTTTATCTGTAGCAGGTATGAGTCAATATGGCATGTGACTAGACTGGGATTTAATCGTTTATTTAGACACAGACTGCATTGACCACATTGCAAGCCTCTTGGTGCCTTCCCAACAAGCTGCCATTGTGTTTGTACTTGTACTTAAGTGTTAAGGCTCAGGAGTGGTCTGTGTGTGTGGCGGTCAGGAGCAACTGAAAGAGGGGGGAAAAAAAAAATGTTAAGAAAAATTCTCTCCTGATTCTCCACCATTGTTCAAGTTGCTGTACACTTAATATAAAAAAAGTACTGAGGTTTTGTCTCAAGATATCATCAGCAAGGTAAGAGGTACCAAAGGAAAATGAAGTTAATGATGTGGTACTGATAAGCTGATTTTGCGGGTATAATTAGATCAAAATCTGATGTAGTGTGCACTCGTATGTCAACTGCACAATGATAAAGTATGATAAATATATCTATTATGTGGCATTTACTCTGGGGACTTCAGAAGGTGCCTTGACTTAGGCATTAATTTATAATGCTCAGCCAAGCAGATTCCATGGACCACCCTTACCAGCAAATGAAATCAACAACTCAAGTTATATGTCCATTGTATTGCATGGAGGATTTGAGGGAAGCTTATCTGCAGTTTAGATACATAGGCAAGTCGGTCGTGCCTTGTGCAACATGGTGTCTTGTATGTCCAATTGCACTTGTCCCGGCCTACTGGTCTAGAATTATGCATCAGAGAAGGACAGGATTGGTCACCATTCCACCGGGCTTGTATACCTGACTGTTTCTTATGGGCTGCTGAAGACTTGGGTATTGTTTATTGGCTTATGGTTCAGACTCTGCCCCACGGAAGAATGGTTTCCTCACGTAAATTACAGGCTTGGCCCTACTATAGAGCTATTCATTGATTTGCAGTACATATTCTCTGCTATAGACTATTTATTTTAAGTGCAGACTCTGCCTTGGTGTAGGTCTGTTTATTGACTTCTAGTATAGACTTCGCTCTTTTGCAGAACTGTATGGCAGGGAAACTGATGGATCAAACTTAAGTCTGAAAAGTAATGGATGCATTTATGATGGAAGTATTGGATCAACTAGTCAGTATACCTTGCAGGAATCAGAAGTCTGACATGATGGTGTCTGTGACTTCCTGAAGGGAAGGAATACATCTAATTTATATGCCAAGTGATTTACTTACAACATGACCAGCATCAAGAGGGGTTTGTAAAATTTCTTCACTTCAATACGATGGTTCAGAATAAAGTGTGTAGGTCTTTTCATTAACTCTTTCTTGCTCAAGTCACCCAAAAGCACCCAGGTGTAAATTGAATTGAATCATCTGCCTAAACATTTTTACTTAAATTTCTCATTACTATAAAAACATTTTTGCTGAGATTTGTATATTAAGACCATTCATGAGAGCAGGCTCTAGGTCAGTAGCTTGCCTTGGTGCGGATTGGGCACAATGCACCCAATCCACACCGAGGAAAGTTGTTGACTGGGTCATACTCTGAGCAGGAATGGGTTAAAAGGTTAAGACCAGAGATGTGCATTCTGTATTCCCATCTCTATGAAGACAAAGTTATTGTTATGCGAGTCTTCTCTTTGGAAGCAGATGCTGAGCGGAAGGTGTAATCCATCCTGAATACAGCAGTACACATTCACCATGCAGAGAACAAACAAGTTGTGACAAAAATGCAACCCACTGTGTGTACTACAGAACATATGACGTGCTTTTTCCAATTCGGCTTCATAGTTCTTTGTGCACCTGGCAACGGTGTAACACCATCGCACTTAGCCCAGTGACACATGAACCTTAGGTAAATTGATAATTTATTTTTAAGTCTGTGCTCAGACACTGGTCAGTGGCTTGCTCATGTGGCTGCTGGGTCATCATTTATAGGAATTACAAAAGCTGTTGATATTAGACAAATCGTTTTGGTACTTGTGGGAAATCACCTTATGAGGAGTTGTTGTGATGATGACTTATCATTTAATTTCAACTGTAGACAGTACACTAGAATAAAATAAGTACGCATGTTTGTGTTGATGAATGTATCAATGGAATCAATCTGTTGAATGTTTTTTTTTTCAGTGGATTCCCACATTGTCAAATAAAACTCAAATGTACAAAATATTGTCTTGTTTTCATTGAATTCCTCACAGAAGTTTTGTATGGAGAGGTAATTTCAGTGTGCTTCAGTAGGGCCTTGCAGAATTGCACTCCACTACGATGTGGGAATAAATTCCTAGGTCAAATTACTGGACCTCTGTGAGGAAAAATTGGGAATGGGTTTCCAGTAAGAAAAAATTAGGATTGTTATACGAGAGCTAATTTGTCTCAGACCAAGAGAATATATGTTTGCCATCAAACAAAACAGAAAAAGAAAAATAGTTCTGAAATGTCATGGATTTTGACCGCATAAATGTGTACAAGAATCTGGGTAATGCAAAAATAACAAATCTTGCATTTTCTTCACAGCACTTCACCGCTAAAAAATTGTTGATGATCTCTTTTCTGGAATTTGTGATTTTTATTCCACATAACCTGTTCTCCACAATGATGGTCTATTAAATGGAAAGTACATATATGTTGTAGCCAGCCTATAGCAAGCTCTGCCTAGGAGCAGTTAGGCATGCACATGTACATGTAAAGTGTTGACATCAAGCTTAAGGGGTTCACAAGTGAAGGTCTGCCAGCAGCATGTAGGTGTGTATGGGGTTAAACTTAGTCCTTGACTATTATTCAACTGGGAATGCAGAGGGATAAATCAAGTTGGTTGGCAAGAGGTGCACATAGTTCAATAAAATCTACTTGGGGTCCCAGGGGTTGATAGTCTGCCAGCTCGGGGTGAATGACCCCTTCAAACTAGGGCTGCTCAGAAATAACATCTAGTTTATGGTACTAAAAGAGTGAATTGCATCTACGAGGGTGGGAAAGGGGTTTCCCGTACTGGCGTACTGGGGCTTTTTATTTACAGTACTGCCGTACAGGAAGCCCTCTAATTTTACGTACTTCGTACTATCAAAAATTTTGAAAGATTTTTATTTTCGGTACTGCGTACTCTAGAAAAATAATTACCTGTACCAGCGTACTGAACCCCCCCACCCCACCCCCCTTATCTACCAGCTGAGGGTGCATTGTAGTTTGTAAATCAACAGCTATTTTTGCAGACACTGTGTGAAAAGCTGTGGATAAAATCTGTGAACAAGACCATCAAAATTAGGCTAGACTGAATGGAATATACTTGGCTCTCGGAGAACAGTTGTGTCATGGCAGGACCCCATATGGTGTAAAGAAGGAAACCTGTACATGAGGAGCCAGATTTCAGATTTGAGATTTCATCCAGGATTGAGAAGTCCAAATACCCACGGCAAATGAGCCCTTTGTTTCACAGGGAGTCGACTGTTACCATCTATATGCTTACCTGAACGGCTACAGACACATTCTGAAGACGGCAGCAGTTGAGAGGGAACATAACATTGGTAATCTCTGACTTGACAAGTCTGTGATGATAACATACAACATTAAATGGCAAAAGCCAGAGCCACAACAATAGTATATTTTGCTGAACCCACCCAGTGAGGGGCTTCTGGTATTACTTTTGCTTTAAGTCTGCCTTGGAAAGGAATGACAGCTGAGCAAGAAGATTTTGTTCATTATGGATGATGTCTTCCAATAACAAGATGCAGAGAGTTTGACCAGTTTATCAGAAAGAGGGAAGAGAGCCACATCTGTGAGGGTCTTGTATTGGATTTGTAAGTGAAAGGTACACCACCTCCCAGGACTGGTGAAATTGGTGATTCTATGACAGTGACAGTCACTGGACTGAGGAACCAATAATTGTGTGAAGGATTTGGGGCAGCATGACACAGTCTGACTATTCCCATATGCCTTGACTTGTATAGTAAGCAGTTGGAATATACACATTACTTGATATGTATCTGAAGTGAAAAAAACAAGAAAAAGTTGACAATGTTGGATCCAGATCAACACTACCAAGTGAACAACATTGTTTGACCCTTCCACAAGGTACACTTCCACCAAATGTCAGCACAACTTGAGCCACGATTTTGGAGAAGACCAAAATGTCAGAACTACACCAAATTCATGAACAAGTGGGCTGTTTACAGCCCGCCCTCACTTGACCTTTACATTCACTCCCAAAATGTCCTACATCGGTCTTTGGTGTGCGTGCACTTAGAAGTGTTTGTCTGCAATTTCAAATCCATTGGTGAAGTAGTTTTAGAGCAGATTTTTTAATGTTGTCCCCCAAAATAAACTAAGTAAATAAAATAAAAATAAAACGTGTAAATATTGGAAAAACACTTAAGACATTTGCCCAAGGTACTATCCTGCTATGTCTGATGTAGATCTAGTTCTTAGTTTTAGAGAAAATTATTTGTACAGGCATGTGCACCAGTATCCATATGGTTGCCATACTAACATACTGTTACCAATCATTACATGGTTTCAAAAATTCATAAAAAAATAAGTATTTGACAGTACTCCCACTGGTGGTTGAAAACTACAAAAATACACAAAAATTTGTAAAAAATCACAGCAGCATCTGTTTAACAAATTAAGATAAGAGGGTGTACAGAAGTGTCCCTGTGGAATTTCAAAGCAATTGGTCCTGTGAACTTCAGAATAACATCAATGTCACTGTTGTTTAAGACCATCATCACTGTTTGTACTGTTTTGACTTGCGTAGTTAGTGATTATCTGCCCATTAAAGCCATTCTTTTAGAATACTTGCACATGGACTATTGCCCAGGTGGTTTCAGAGATTTTTTAAGATTTTGCCAAAAAATTAAAAATAAAAAAAATAAATAACAAGAGATCCATGGGTCTAATGTACTGCGACCCAAAAAAGTAGGTCACCAAGTCCAGTTTTATGTACAAAGTGCAATTTTGATCTGGAGGCGCTTTGCGATTGATGTGCAAGCTGCACACTGCCATTATAAAATCATTTCTTCCTACTGTACAGGTCTGGTAAACTGACAAGTCACTGATCTTATATAGCGTTAGCATCATACATGATCTGTTCATCCAACAAATCTAGCATGTGATATTCAATTATTTTTCCAAACGTGGAATTTAAGGTCTTTCAAGACTCACTATTTCTGTTAAAGTACATGTGGTATCATAAGCAACAGAGAGTACTTGGACAAGTGCCAAACTTCATAATCATTTGGCCATAGTTGCCCAAAAAGTAGGTCACCAAGTACAGTTTTATGTTCAATGTGTTCAAGTGCAATTTTGATCTGGAGGCTCAATTCACTTTGCCATTCATGTTCAAGCTACACCCTGCCATCACATGATCACCTTTTTCAACTGTACAGGCCTGGTTACGTAAATAGGTCAAGGTAACTGATATAACACTGTGTAAATTGCATTATTTTCATGTGTATAAATTTCCATGGTTTTTGCATTTTTGACATTTCACTGTAGTTTAAATTTCACTGTTTTGGACATTATTCCAATTCAAACAATGTTAAAATACTATTTTACTCTGCTTTTATTTTCACAGTTTTGTGCCATCAGCAAAATAAGCAAAAATAAGAGTGCAGTGAAATTAAAGCAATCCACAGTAACATACTTACATTGGCCATAGTCTATATATCCTATAAATTTAGCATGTTTATTTCACTGACTTTTGCAGATATGGAATTTTATGTCTTTTCAACACATTTTGGCTCATAATTTGTCAAATTTCATGTGTCGTCTCAGGTATTAACATACAACCAAGTTTTTGACCTCTACAATCCCACTAAATTTCATGAAGATCTATTAAACATTATGGATACTAGAGTGGTCACAAGATTTTCACATTTGGACCCATATATTACATAATACTGTAGGTGGCACCACTAATATTGAACTCGACCTAGATTTTCATACACTTGACAAGTCCTTCGAGTTATATATATATGGGGCTGTCTTGAACACTATGCACTATATTGCACTCACCAGCAAAAGTTCACAGATGGACAGACAGAAGTGATGCAATGAACTCTGCCACCTATAGGAATGAATGTAGCCAGTTGGGAACTTGTGGGTGAAATTAAGAGTATGAGTGTTCTCTACACTTTGCCCACAAGTTGCTAGCACATTATGGCAAATCTGTAAAGAACACCCATTCTACCATTCTATTCATTTCGCCCACGAGTTCCCAACTGGCGACGTTCATTCCTATAATGGATGCAACATAATGCCTCTCTGTTCAACATAAGTGGAAAAATAATTATTTACATTTTTTTTTTTTGGTCTGGAAATTTTTTTGCAATTTTTAATCAATACTGCCTCTGTCTGGCATTTGCAGGTCAGCTTATTTTGCAAGTCCACTAAGAAATATTGAATCCCATAGCTCTGCAAATTTTCATGCTCAACTTAATTTTTGTGCTTTTCTCACTGCCATTATGTGCGTGAAATCAAAATGTCCATAAATCTGAGGTAACTTCTAGAACAATGAAGATAAACAAAATACTGACAAGACAACCACCAACTTTTATTCCACATACACAGTTACCTGCATACCCAGCATACACTCTGAATTGGACTAGGTTATTGGCTGACAACCAGCTGCCATATGATATGAGGCTTCCAGATCCAACATAAACTCATTTACTTCTGCATGATCCCTGCCATGATATGAAACTCCACCACCCTACTATACCAAAAGCCCTTTTGGGCTGGACAGATTTCTTCAAGAGACATTGATCCCACCAACCTGCCTTTCAGTCACTACCATATATTATTTTAAACTTTATTCCATGCACAATGCACTATATGTACATTCAAATATGTACCATTAGCATGATATAATAAAGTTCTGAAGCCAAAGAAATCATATAATGTGTAAGAGATGAATCCAACAGAAACCAATCACAGTGTACTTTCAAAGTTGGTTCAGAAATCCACCACCAGAGGTCTCTTCATCCCTCGCGAAATGGTTGCCCAGTCGTCTTTAGAAACAAGGCAGATACAAAAAGCAGCTCCATTCATTAAATTACTGTCTTAAAAAGTGGAGTTTGAAAATCCAAGCGATTTTTGTGACCAGATCAAGTTATAGACCTGCTTTATCAGGCAGACTTGAGCTTCTGTATTGTGTCTTTAGTCACCTGATTTACAGTGATGAACCATGAAGTGTCATTAATTCTGAATTTATTCACCAGGTGGTGCCACAACACAGTTAACATTACTTTCTGAATTCAGGCAGTCCTTGTGTTGATCAAATGAAACCATGTCGAGCACAGCTATCAGTAATGTGTGACCATGCATACATGCTGTAATAAACAATTAATAATATTTGTGCTCGTGCAAAGTACAAAGATACATATGCAACACATGAATATAACATTAACATAACATACAGATGTCCATACAACACTTTGGAATGTGACTCGTTAGAGGCGAGGAAACATCAGAAAACTGTAATGATATTGCTGTAATACTGTGGTCAAGTTCAATCATTGCCTCCATTAAGTACCAGATGTGTCTGAATCATTATGTCTTCAAAGCAACTCGAGTTTGAAGACACATCCGGTAAAAAAAGCCTTCGTTTAATCAATCAAGTTTTAGCAATGATCAAACATTCCATTTTATTTACATCAGAAAGAATTCAGAGCTGTGACAGAAAGTCATGGTTCAAACCACAAGCAAGTCCTCGGAATATCAGGGTAAAAAACAAAAGCTGTTTTCTGGTGTTCCCAGACTGCTATAAAGCTCTATCAATTAAAAACAGTGTCATGATAATTTTGCTAATGTGTGATAAAGACCCAACAACCCAGAACTTTGGTTCTTTTCATGTATGACTAAGGGATGATAATAAGACAAATACACCGCCTTGCAGTGTACAATGTAATACAATGTCTTTGGCTTGTGAGGACACACATATACCGGCACTGGTTTACTCAAGTTTCTTTCCACTCCTATTATCACACAAGCACTTATCACTTGAGACCAATCAGCAGTTACAACTGATATAGACTAGTTATTTTAAACATAGGGATTCAAGAATCAACTAAAAACAAAATTACATAAAAAGCACTGGCACCATATGGGAGTACTCAAAGTACAAATAAATACTGCAGCTAATGTGAATATCCTTCAAGTGGTCAGTAAAGGTACATATGAACATGTTAAATGCAGAAAAGTCAAATAGCAAGAGCCATCACTGTAAGAAAACAGAAACAGTAAAAGTTTCAAATAAACAGGTCACACCAGGCACAACTCAAAAGCTGCCACTGGAGTTTGTTACTATGGCAACACAAATAATACTTATATTTAACACATACTCAGGAGTTTAAGACCAAAAAGTTGTCTTTGAGATTGAAAACAAGAATGCATAGTATGAGTAGCCACTGCTTCACTCTCAATTTTAGATATCACGTATTATCTTTGAATTCATTTTATGACATTATTGCACGAGGATACCATGCTTGTTTGTCTGGCCAAGAACATGGCCACATTTCTAACATTACTGTGTATTAGTCAGTTTTGTTCTAAAAGAAATATCAGTATGTACCCAGCTGATTGTCAAATCATTATTTAAGGTCTTAACTCCAAAGAGCTACATAGCAGAGAAACCAGTATACAACATAAGGCGTCTTCTCATATCACAATTTTTTTGATGCCATTGTAGCTTTACTGCAACTTTTAGAAGTACCTTACAGTGCTACATATATGTATGTATGAATGTATAATCCTGGCCGTTCCATGGTCAGAAAAACATATACAGTGGTACCTGCAATTTACGACCGCCCCTAATGCCAGACAAAAGTGGTCACATATTGCAGGTGGTCTTCAATTGCAGGTAGATTAACAAAGAAACAAGTGTCTAGTGCCTGGTATTGGTGGTCTTAAAAACTAATGTGGTCTCTCATGAGAGGTGGTCTTTTGAGCAGATACCACTGTGTATACATATATAATGCACCATGCCTGATATGTATATATGGAATGCTAAATTTCATATGAAGTTAACCTGGCAATATATATATATATATTGCATGATTATGTTCACGATGCTTTCTGGGAAATTACACAACTTATTTCCACGTCCAAAAAAATGTTACCCTCTTGCGAGCATTATGGAATGAAATTGTTAGGAGTTCAATGATCAACATTACGGGTTTTTAGCTAGATGCCCTAAATATCCTTTTTTTTTTTCACACTTGAGAGCAACCAGTAGCTTATATTCCTATTGAGCTTTAAAATTATTGGTTGCCCAGACAACAGGGCTTGCCTTCATATCCAGCATTGGACTTTAAGGAGACCTTGGTTTTATGCAGGTGATGCTACGGTTGTTCTCCGTAATTCACAGATGATGTATGACATATTGAAAATTGATACCCTTCAATATGATGATGTACATGTAAAATACTTTAAATATAACTGACAACAGATTGATGTCACATATCAATTGTTGTTTCATATCAAAAGGGGTGCAGCTGTCATCAAATGAGCCTGTTTTGTGGAAGAAACGTTCATTTCAGCTTAAATGTTTTACACTTGCAACAAATTTTAAAGTAGCGTTTCAATTAAATCCTGGATTTTTGAAATCACACATATCCATCGCAACAATCCTAATTCTTTAGGAAATACTGCATGCAGTAAAATTAGACCCTTATCTTAACTAAAGGAAACAATGTCCATTGCATTGTATCCTGATTGTCATCAGAAGCCAGGTGAACATTATCCATTTACATATCTTTGTTAACCTTTTCAACCCCATTTATTTCATTGCAAGCCTTAAGTCTTCAGATTTAGTTTCAGGATTTTAGTTTTCATAAAAGCACACTCCAAGTACAAACTGAAGCACAGGAACTCTCATTGTAAACTTTTAATATCAACCCTTACGGATAATTCTGAATTCGGAATAAAACATTCTAAATAGAATATATAACAGAAATACAAACATTTACATATGTATTGAAATAAAATATGCATCATCTAAATAAGTCACCTTGAGTTACTCTCATGCCATGAGAAAAAAAAAAACAGCTGTTTTTGTAGTTACAAGATCAGCATAACCTTTGAGTATATGCAATATAGAATATCAACAAATGAACCAGTAAGTTTTGAATCCCATTCTAAAATGCCCCTGGTCGCGTCTGTTGACTGGAACGAGTGGACAGTTCCCTGATGTAATCACAATGGATGGGCAGCCAGGATTTTGCCAATGCAGTCTCCAAATCCTACCCTGTAGCCCTGCCCTTCACAGTAACCTGAAAGCAGTACAAATAGCATCCTGGACTAGGAATGACAGTTCTCTACATTTTTGTTTCTCTACCCAACCATCCATTGCTTCACACCCCGTTAGCATCTAGTTGAGGGTTGCACCAACCAGAGATGCACACTTTGAACTTGTCTGTAACAGCACCATGAATAGAGATATGAACTCAAGGGATAATGTACTTCAGAAAATAAAAGTTGCGACTGACAGCATGATATATAATAAAAAATTATAATTTTTGTGTGTATAATTTTTAGCTTAAATATTATCCAAAACTGGAAAGTTTTCGTATTACAAAAATTGAGGAGGTCCCCTATGCGTTCCAGCACACAGATACCATCCATTCACAGTCATTCAGGAGTATAAGCAAAAATTGCTCGTCTTGACAGGTCTACTGTGTGGACAACACTGTCCTTGAATTTTGCAGTTGCATGTATTACATATTCACTGACCCAATTTTGTGGTGAAAATCATACAATTTATACAAGCACTACATTTGTTATACTTTTAAGACCCTAAACTTGCAGGGAGTGGTCATGTACCTGTCATGATGACCTCATCACCATCCTTCAGGAACTTCCTGCTGTCTCCATTGGGCAACTCAATCGGCTTGGTTCCCTTCCAGCATAGTTCCAGCATTGACCCATAGGAGTCTGGCGTCTGCAATACAGCCAGTCAACTAGCTTACAAAATTGTGACACTTTTTTTAACAGCAACTTTCACAGCACATCTTGCTAGTACTTTCTTTTACATATCTTATTAAAGCTGGAAATGTGACATAAATTTGGCCTGTTTGGGCTCAGGCTTGGCTAACAGCACTTATGGCTCTTCATAACAGTTTACTTTTCACATGCTTCGGCATTCTGCAGAGCCAAGTCATCGAACAATTAAAGTTACCCATTTTTTTTCTGCTTAGACTCAACAGACAAGCATCGCAAGGCACATGAGTTTTTTTATCATGACAGCATTCCTACACACTGTGGATACAGCTCTACAGCAGGATTACGTACCTCTCCACTGATGGTGCCTGAGCCCAGCAGATCTCCTGGCCGCATGTTGCAGCCAGTGATGGAGTGGTGAGCCAGCTGCTGCTTCATTGTCCAGTACATGTACTGAAGGAACCAAGTATTTAACATGAACATGTATCATTCGCACATTTTTCAAATTTTAAACACTGCTTCATCCACACTAAACATATTCACAAGGAAGAAATGTACAATTTCAATGCTCTGACTTTATATCCTGTGTGTATTCAAACATTTTCAGCTTTCAAATACAAAGGAACACAGTGTTTCTTACTTGGGAACAGATGGTCTATTTACGTCGACTTCATGCTGTTAAATATTTTTTCTATAATTTGGTTTACATTTGTTTTGGATGGTGCAAAAAAAAAGCATTTAATTTACTGCAGTTTATTTCAATGAGTTTTTAAACAAACTTCACTGCTTATTCTTCAGTATTTTGCAAGTCCAGTGATTAAAGTCACACACTCACAAAAAAGATAAAAAGCTCTGTATTGAAAACGCGATTACCTTAAAGTTGCTTTTGCTGATTGTGGATGCTGTTCCAGATCCCTCTGCTGTTAAAAGAAAAAATATTGATCAGAACAGATTGTTTTTTTTTTTAACATTCAAAGCTTCACTGTTCCCTGCAAAATGTGTCAGAAATTATGTCCTAGCAAGAGACCATTATTGGATACCCACAGAAAAGAAATATGATTTATACACACATACCAAACCCTAGCACCAGAATGATGTTCATCAGTTTCTGCATAAAATAAATAAAATGGAAACAAACATATCTTGAAACAGAATGCAAGTATTATTATTTCAGATGGAAATTTGCAACCTAGAATTATTCCAGAGCAATCATAATCACAAGTTTCTAGAATCCCACTGTTTACCAACCACACACATTTTAACACGACAAGATTTTTTCCCCACCAGGGCTCCTCTACTATTAGTATAATTATCATTGCTGACTATCTCTCATGTTAAACCTCCAGTTCTGATGCTGTGCTTTCAGCAGTATACATACGCTTGATAGCCACTTCCAAGTGGATATCGAAGTTGTAGTTGTCGTCATGTTGCAGATATGGTAGAGGCTTTGGGTCCTGCAGCATGATAGAAATAAAGTAAATATGTCACAAGTGATGCATGCAAGTTCTTTTGCATAAACACAACATGATGCAAAATAAATTTGACAGTGCCACATTAAAACGCAACTTAGAATGTAACCCATAGCCCTTCATGACCAGATTGATATTCACACAATGAGCCAAATTGTTGTGACAGGGTTTTCTCTACTGGTGTACAGACATTTTTATCTGCCATGCTTGCATGCTGGAAGCCCCTTAATTTTCCATAATTCAAACTATCCATTACTTCAAGATGTTCTGATTTTCCATACTTTGTATTAAGGCCAAAATTATTACCTGTACCAGGTTACTGGGACCCTCATCCAACCCAAGCCCCATCCCCACCCACATCACCACTCCCCTCCTACTTTGTTACACCAATTAAAGCTTTAGTACAGACTGACAAGTCACTTGCATCACTCCCCGAATACAAAATGGCTTAGAATAATATATGTAACATTCTGTTGGAGACAGAGGTCACACAAACCTGCTCCACATTTGGCACAATGAAGGGCTTGAGAGCTTCCATTGTCACCACCCAGGGAGAGATGGTGGTGCCCAAGTTTTTGCCCAGGAATGGACCCAGTGGTACATATTCCCACTTCTGGATGTCACGTGCTGAAAACATTCATACATAAGGTGGTCACTGATATCATGAACATTACCGTAAACAGTCATACACACAGTGGACAGATATCATGACAATTACTATAAACATTTATACAAACTGTGGTCATTGATATCATGAAGATTACTATAAACAATCACACATACTGTGGACACTGACATCAAGTAATCATGGTAATTTGAATTGGAACTTAAAGGCCATGGAAATTGAATATCCACCTAGACATTTTGGTCATGTCTTGATAAATTATGCTGATGGACTGAATGTAAAAATTGATGTTGACATGAATTACAGGTTTTTGGGGGGGAGGGGAGGGGAGGGGGTGTTTTTTGCTATTAACTCTGGACATCAAGCATTTTGTAAATCAATGTACTCAGAGCCGATATATGGGCTCTCAGGACCCAGAAGGTTAAAATGACAAGCCTTACACTGCATAGGTTGGGGTGGGTGGTTGTATATGCTTCAAACTTCTAATAAGCTGCACCTCAAAGGTGCCCGTTATTTGAACTCACAGAATTTTCTGAATACACCATCAAACATACCACTCAGACCAATAGTACACAAAGTTTTTCTTTTTTTTTTTTCTTTTACTTTTCAACAGGATGCTGGAAAATAAAGACTTACCACTCCAGTCGTTCATAAGGACCATGCCAAAGATGTGTTCATGGGCTTTGTCCACTGGGATGGGCTCTCCGTGCTTGTTGCCCGGCCCAACAAAGAATGCCATCTCCAGCTCTATGTCCATCAGTTTACACGGGCCAAACACTGGAGGCTGGGCTGTTATTTTGGACAAAATGGGAAATGACAATGATATTGAAGGACATTGTACACGATTCTCAGCCTATGACACTCTTCCTTGTTTACCACTGCTCAGTTCTCAAGCTTTATTTACCAGAAAGAAACCTTGAACTGCAAGTCAACAGATGACAACACAATCGCAATGTTGCCTTGTGATATGACATCCAATACTATGGTTTTAATTAATACAATTCTGCAGACATTCTGATGCAATTTCAAAGTTGTAGCGTACATGACTCACTCTCTTGTCAAATTGCTTACTGCTTGATCCATAGCATGTGAATTTTTCTTTTTCATTAGCATGATGAACATTTCCTGATATTTACAATCTTGATAACATGTCTCTGGATAAATGAACACAGGCAGAAAATCAGGAAATGTAAATCATAAATACCCAAGTAACCGAATTCAAAATGTATGTGTTGACGAACTCTCGTGACTATTTGCAGGCAAAGCCACTGGGAGGCTGGGCATACTCACTGTCGTCAGGTCTCTGTTGTCCATTAGGCCGTCTGATGGGGGTCCCTGAGACCACCACTGATGAGGACCTACCATGGTACCCCACAGGTAGATGCTTCCTGTAACAACATACACAACTTACTTGTCTCTGGATCCCTCATCTCACGAGAGATGCCCAACTAATCTCTTATGATACAGTCTAGAAGCCAGTTTACATACATAACCTTCACTTGTGACTTGACAGAAAAGCTGCTGAATAATAGGGTAACTTTAGACATACATAGTAATGAGAAAATAACATACCGGTATTAAAAAACAATTATGGTACCGCTGGGGTATGTTACACCCCTATCATAGTCCAATCAACCAATGGATCACTGGGTATGCTACACCCATATCATCATCCAATGGACCACTGGGTTATATTACACCCCTAACATCATTCAGTCATGATTGACAGGGGATCTTGTGGGGAATAGACAAAAACCAAAGGACACACAAATATTCAAATTACTTTACAACTGACCAATCAATCTTTAAAGTTGACTGAACAGAATTTTAGTTAAATCTCATACATGCAGTTGATCCAAAATAAAAAGGAGGGAATATACATTTTATGCATACAAGTATCGTAGAATTTAAAACAAAATTTACAGCTGACTTGACTTGCCAATACAAATAAAATTGTATGTGCACGTGGCCGACACAAGAGAACAGACAGGTAAATATGTAAATTGTATTGAACAGAGATACGTACCAGTTTGGCATCAAAGCATTATCCTTGCCGCGGAACATGATGCCCACATTGGTGGCATGTTGGAGGGATGAATAGAAGTCAGTATAGTCACCTGAACAGTATATCACAAGAAAAACATATACATGTACAATGACCTGTGTATTGGAGGTACTGACAATGTTACATGTTTTAAAGTGCATTGTAAAGATCTCCTGTATGCAAGCAAATTCCCAAATACTGCCAAAATAAGAAGGTATGCCTCCCTCAGATGGAAAATTCTTAATCTTGAATACGGTCAAAACATGAAATTTCAAGTAGCTTCAATGCCCAGGTTTTACAATGATTTCAGGTAAAGAAGCCCATGACCCAGAAATCCTCTGATCACCTTTGCATCATAATGCTTCCGATGGCTGAATTTGAACAAAGGATATCAGGAGTCACCCGGAGGGAAAGAAAAGGAGACACACGCAAAAGGACTCCAAACCTCACCTATATCGGCTGGAAGATGCATTGTGACTTCATTCAAAGGTGTGAATGCCCTTTAAACAGAGAAGAAACATATTTGTAAGTATCTAAGTATCTATATATATATATATATATGTATGTATATGTATGTATATGTATATGTATATGTATATGTATATGTATATATATATATATATATATATATATATATATATATATATATATATATATATATATATATATATATATATATATATATATATATATATATATATATATATATATATATATGTATATGTATGTATATTATGCCTGTATTTCAAAATATGCATCAAAAGTATTCTAATATTCTGGAAGCCAACAGCCAACATACCCAGTGTATCACAAAATGCATGGACACAAATGATTCATAATTAAATAATATGAAGATAACCTCATTTTCACCATTAAAGGTTCATTTGATTTGGTGTATTATCCACTTTTGAGTGCTCTTGTCCCCTTAAACACTCCATCACTTTTTTTTTTCTAAATTTGCAAACTGCTACATCAATGTAAATAGTCCACATTTTTACCATCACTTATGTGTATTGTGTTGTTATATTCAAAACTAGGTCTGAAGTTGAGTGTCACATTCTGAAAAGCTCCGGAGTATCATGATCATGAAATAGAAGTAGTAAAGTATCTATCCACAAAGTAATATAAGCACATGAACTTAAAATGTTTCTGCTCATATATAATATGTATTTCACCACACAAAAGTATTCTATTTTGCTCTAACCATGAGAATAAAATTACCTTATCACCAGTAGTTATCTTGTGGTCAACTATCATGGTATTTAGACTTAAATGATTGCATTGTGGAATTACATGTACACGAATTAAATACACCATCATGTTTTACCCAGTAGAAGTATAGCCCTTTTGATTTTGTTTGTAATGCTGTATACATGCAGCAAGTACTTTAACAAAGGTACCAGGTGCAAAACAATTATATCATGTCAATGTGCAGAATGTACACGTAAAAGCAGTATTATTTAAATGAATTATTCCACAGACACACTTTCATGGCAAAGCTGGCTACCTTGTGAAAAAAAAAAAAAAAAGTGATCAGATAAGTAAATATAATGTACAGTAAAACCTGAGTTGAGTGAACACCCTGGGAGACCAACAATGTCCACTATTCAGGTGTTCACTTATCACAGAATCTGCAGATATTATGAACATGACACTCAAGCACACGCATGGTCAGCGGAAACTTCCAATGTTCATTTTGATAAAAATTTCATTGTATGCATGTTGCATATTTGTAATCCACATTCTGAAATAAACATTTCACAATATTTTTTCACTTGCAAAAGAAAAAGGCATACTTTAGCATATCACTGACAGTTTTAAACTATAACTCCCAAGTTTTTGGTTTACAGTTTTGTTGTCATTTGTATATAAATACAAGAAAAAAATAGTCCATCATATATTGACATGCACCAGTGTCCCAATTACAATGACCTTTCAACCAAAAAAGTAACAACTAACTTCTGGTGCAGTGAACATATTACTTATACTCCTGATGTATTATTTGGGAACTATTTTGATTCAGGACATGTGAAGGTACTCAAGACAATATGATTCTAAATGAACAAACTTTCTTCCTGGCCCATCAGAAGCAAGCACGGTACTTCGTGATATGATTCATGTAACAGAACTTGTACTCGACCAAGTCACAAACTACAGGGAATTAACCTCTGACCTGTCCTACATATAGCTTAATTTCTAATCTCAAGGAATGGCATCCTTAAAATCAGTCTAAAGGCTATTGAAAGTAGAACAAGGAGGTCATGTTTTATTTGGACGATAATGACAAGCCCCCACCCCTACCCCAAAATAATAATAATAATTAATTAATAGGAGAAAAGATATCAAAATAAAATAATAGATTGTGACATGCATGCTTCTCTTTGGATGTGACCTACAGCATGTTACTGAACCAAATAAGATATGTTAATGAGGAGGTCATGTTTTATTTGGACGATAATGACAAGCCCCCACCCCTACCCCAAAATAATAATAATAATTAATTAATAGGAGAGAAGATATCAAAATAAAATAATAGATTGTGACATGCATGCTTCTCTTTGGATGTGACCTACAGCATGTTACTGAACCAAATAAGATATGTTAATGAAGCCTGCTCTTAAGAGTTATAACTCAACAACACAATATCATGGCCATGCTTGATCTAAAAAATACTGTTTTTACTTTCTGAATGCAAATGGTGAGAACATTTTTGCTTATCTGCAACTTTGTGACATGCCTCTTAAGAGAAATTGTTTTCATGTACCTTGATAATGACAGGGGTGGGCCTATTATCTCACAATGAGGTCCGACTTACTGCAAGACAGTGTTCTTTTTTCAGTGTTGCCAACCCTCCCGAATCATTCGGGAGTCTCCAAAAAAATTCAAGTGTGTGCTGTCTGCCCTCCAAACTCCCCAATTACCCCAAGAATCTCAGGAAAATTACCACAAATGTCATTCCGAAAAAAATAATGTGGTGAATTTTAACAAATCTGCTTTTCACAGTGATACTTTAAAGGCAAATTAAGCTGCTGTGCTTCTCACACAGTGCTCAACACTCATGACACCACTCTGACTTGAATCCAAGTACCCTCAAATGCCACAAAAATGCATGTTTTGATGTCTATTTTAAAAAAATTTTCTGGGGGAGCATCTCCCAGACCCCCTAGGAAGGCTTCGCGGCTTACGCTGCTTACCATTTCATAATCTCCCCAAAATGTACTTCCATCAGGTTAGCAACACAGTTTTTTATTTTTACAAGTTTGTACATGTAGAAAAATTGTTCCTTTCTCCATGACGGAGTGCATCCTTTTCTCTTCCAGTCTCTGACAGTCTTCCCATCCCATTACAATGTACCAGTTTTCCAAGGTGATTTACAGTAGCTGCTCTTTGGATGGTGCCTACCTGTGCATGAGGTCAGCGTTAGCCCGCAGCTGAGGGTTGGCTGGGGACAGCAGAGACTGTAGGGTGGCCCTCGTCTCCTGCCACGCTTCATTCCCCATGGCCATGAAGTCATTCAGTACTGGCTGCATGCAGCAAAATGGGCAATGAACCGCCATGTCTGACTGAGGGGGATTATGTCAGGGACGCCAGGCAGAGTTAGTGTGGTTTAAGAAAACACCAATTGTGCTCTCTCTTTGTTCATAATCGCAAACCGTTCCGGGTTCACAGAAGTGAAAAAATACACGCCATGATTATGCATTGCAATTACAGAATTTTGTTTTGTGGTCAATTTGTTATTTGATCCCGTGCCCCCAACATTCTGTAACTAAAAGTATGCACACAGAAAAAAAATTCTATCCTTACTCGACCAGAACAGACAAGATGACAAAGAAAGAGCACAGTCATTATCTCAGATTAAGCAAAGATTCAGTAATTTACACACTCACTATGGATCACGTCATGACACAGAAAAAATGGTTATGAGGGACGCCATACCAACAGAAAACTACACTCTGTCAAGAAACATAAACTTGAGGTGTAAAATAAGCCAACATTTCATAATTAGTGAACATATTACATGAACAGTTATAAAAGGAACAGCACTGTAAATACTAAATACTGTATGGATGCCCCCGTATCTGTGATAAGCACTCTAAAATGGACACTTTTGTTTGTTTTGGTTGACGTTTGGTGTTGTTGCTTTCTGGACACATTCTAAGTTTGGTATCATGTTTTCTCCATTCGCAAATGAAGGTTTTACAACAATTCCGAGTGTTGCAACCAATAAAAGAAAAAGTGTTGAAATTGGTGAGAAATGTGGGTTGAACATTATTTGAAAAGAGTGTCAAGTCCTTGCTTATTGTGTTTATGCATGCATCAACTTAGATTGCCAGTTCAAACTTTAAGAGCTTCAACACTGTCCAACTGACATTCTTGGCTTAAAAAAGAAATAAGAATTTTTGTGCTGGCTTTGGCATCATCAACAAAGATGGTAGTTACTCTAAGGCTACCAATTCGAACACCATCCAATGTATCTTATGGGAAACTGAACAGTCATCTGTCTCCTATGGGTTGACAGAATTTGCATACACAATGATCATGTTACCTCATGTCCTTACAGTTTCCTGTTCCATGTCACTTTGTCAATGTCCACATCATATCAATGATAAATCCCATGTAGGGTTTTGTTAATTGATACTGTGGTTGAAGCTCTTTGCTCGGTTAGTCAGCCAAACCAGAAACACGCTGCCACAAATTCAATATGGCTGCTCAAGTTGTGAATGCCAGTCAGCATGAGAAGTATTTTGGCAGAATGGGGTATTTGGACTTGCCTTCATCGCAGCCATCATGACCTTTGTTATATGACTGGCTCTGAATCACACCAACATCACAAACATACAGCGACTGGAGGATGCTCAGGAGGCAACATTCTGACTGGCACTTGCGATAACTACATAGGTCTGGGTGGATTTCTGTTGAACTTTACAATGTATGTCCATTGAAAATGGTGCTAATAATGATGGTCTCTCAGTCCACTGGATAAATAAAATTTGTTGGTCCATAAAGATTTTTGTCAGTAAATGATTTGGACTCCCACCTTTCACCAACTAAAACAGCTGCATGCACTTCAAATTTTCCCAATCAAAAGTCAAGTATACAGGACATTTTTTCTCGGGAAAAAATGCAAATTTAGACCCTAACTAAGCTATACATTGTACTGATTGTTCATCATTTGAGTTGATATTTCAAGTTATATATATATGTGTATGTATATATATATATATATATATGTGTATGTATATATATATATATATATATATATATATATATATATATATATATATATATATATATATATATATATATATATATATATATATATATATATATATATATATATATATATATATATATATATATATATATATACATACAGTGTATATATAAAAATCCTGTTCCTTGCGCTCCGATGAATGGTGCGAGTGGAGGGTCCCAGTGTGCCAGTACAGGTAATGATAATGATTTTAATCTAGTACAAGGTACAGAGAATAATATGGTATTTTTGTCTTTTAAAAAGATTAGAAATGATGGCTTGCATGAAGTACAGGAAATCAAGGGGCCTCCAGTACACAAGTACAGTAAATAAAATTAAAAAAATGCCCAGTGCACCAGTGTGGAAAACCTTTACCCCCCTCTCTGATGGGTGAACTTTCATCACACTTAGTACTGTTTTAGGCCATGGCATGTTGTATGTGGAATGAGTATCTGGGTTACACTAACCTAATTTTTAGACTCCATTGACTTTACTTGATATCTTGTGTTATGATGGACCATGGAAGCATCACCTCCATGTGTGGGCAGACTTCAATCAGCTTTGAGCAGTTAATCAAACATATGATGTATGTTTGTTTGTATGAATACATGTATTTAGGTCACACTGAACTACTTTTCATACTTACAAAATTAAGCTTCAAAAAGTCAAGATACCCCATTTCATGAAACCTTTCCTGTTTTTAATAAAAGCCACGAAACAGAAGTTGAACTGCACTTCAAGGTATTTTGAGAAGGCATGGACAAACTGTAAACCACTTTTTGGCTCAGTGGGCAGGTTTGTATAACTAATATATCAATCTACAGAAGTTATGTGATAACTGAATTAGCCTTTCTCTCATCTGTCTTTGTGGCTGACACCTGACTTCCTTATCGGCTACCCATTTCCCGAACTAATAAGGAACTGTGCTCACTGGTTTGGAAAAATGCACATAATTAACACCTGATCAGCCACCTGGTGACAACAGCCCTTATCACTTCCTTTAAGACTGAAAACAAACTGCTTTCCTGGTGCAGATGCAGCACTTGTAGGCATACGTGTATCTCAAGTGTTTTGATAAACAAGTAAATGTATTTTCCAGTAACTAACTTCCTCTGCGTCATTACTAGCATGTAATCTTGTAATATACAATGCAGTATTTGTGATTTTACAAAACACTGCACAATCTTTATTGCCTTGTTCAATATACCTGGCCTGTTCAGACTTTTCATGTGCAATAAACAGGTCCCTGTAAATCAAATTTTTTTTCATTAAAGTTTATTTTTTTTAACATCAAAAGATTTGAATTTTTAAAGTATGTCTTTATTGTACGCACGTAAAAACTTCAAGCTGCTTGTCCATGATGAAGACCATTTATGGCTCAACTGTTTAACTTCTGCCACTGATTGACCAACTGGATGTCAACAGGTATGCCACCAAGGTACTGCTAGGTGAAATCCCTCAAAACTAACAAAACCATAACCTTGGTCCCCCATTCCCTAAAAAGAGTCATACCTCTGCATAAGTGTGGCATTAGACCGAAGATCTGGGCTGTTGGGGCTCAGCAAATCTTGCAGCTTTTCACGGGTCTCTTTCCAGGCTGCATAGCCTAGGCCCATAAAGTCATTTAATACTGGCTACACAGTGCAACAGAAAAGAAAACACACACATGCTAATAAACACATGCAGACAGCGGCAAACAAAACTATGACCAAGCCAGGACAACACACAAGGTCTGATATTAGAGCAAAATAAGACAAACTGATGTAGGAGCAGGGCCAGAATTTCGCAAAATTTTGCGAGAATCTATTTGAATTTTTGTCAATTAGTTTTCTTTTTAATGAAAGAAAAGTTTAGGAGAATCTTTACAAGAATGGATTCTTGGATTCTCGCTGAAATTCTGGCCCTGACAAGTACAACTGAGTGATACCAAATTATTTATACATGGTGTATTAACAAAGTACATTCCTTCCAACTGTAGCATTATGTGACAAGGTTATGTCTTTGAACCTGAGAGGGTGCATATTTGCCTGCTTAATGATGGTCTTTGGCCTGCCAAATCCGGGGCAAAGACAGTGAGCGGTCCACTCCACAGGTAAAATGCATATGCATATTCACTACTTTTTCTCTCGTCTGTCAAATTTGGGGGCTTTTTAAAAAAAAAAATTGTTCCAAAGGACCAGAAAACTATTACAGAGTTTTCACCTTTTATAGTCTTTTCCAAAACTTAGGTATCAGAATACAAACAGAACGAGTTATAACCAGCAGGGACTTAAGTATATACATTAAGTTATCAGTAATCTCAATGCTGACTGGGACTTAAGGATATACGTTAATTTATCAGTGAACTCAATGCTGACTGATTCTGCTCAGTATATAAAACTGTGAATTTACTTAAAAAGTGCAATAAAAGTACTTCTACATTTTTAGAAAGCACACAAACTAAAGCTTCATGCAGTATAACTTTGGTAATATTTCTTGGAAGCAGTGTTTACACAGCAATCATAAAGTGTAGATAAGTGGTCCTCGTTCTTTGATACAAATTTTTTATTCAGCTTGAACTCTTGTGGCTAACTGTATAACAAACTACAAATGAAAAAAGCATGTCACAAATTTTAAGTATTTGAGCTGATGACTGGGCAAGTAGCTGTGGATGGTAGGAGGCAAGCTCGACTAGTTTCAATACTCTGCATTTCATCAGGAACTGTTGAAAAGAACACTAGTGGCGTGTTTATATACTCCGTGTAGCTACCATGGTTTCTATGTAAAGCATGTGCGTGTGTTTACGTACATGTACAACAGCAGCCGCATGTCCATATCTTTGTTGATATGGTGTGATTTCAAAAAGATATCTTTTTTGATGGGCCTGGCTTTCCTAATAAAGAAACTTGTTTTTGGCCTATCAGCTGGGGTCAGCTGGTTCTATTTCTCAGGCATTCTAAAATTAAAACAACAGGACTGCTGTACCAATTGCCATAAATATGGGCGAATGAAATAAGTCTCATTTTAATTGTGGTATCTTTGCAATTTTTTCATGTTTTAACACTTTCTATGTTAAAATTGACTGGAAAATAGCATGGGGAGGTGAGCTAAGACAGTCACAAAAAAAATAATATAAATATTTGTTGTTGTTCCCGAGATACAGATGTTTGAAGTTAGAATGTTGACTCATTTCAGGAAAGCTATTTTTAACTGACTCTGATGACAAAAAGCACCATTTTTTTTTAAATGAGACAAATTTTTGATTCCTTGCATAATTTTACTTTACTACACACTTGAGGCCCCTTTGTTCAAAACTGAATGAGCTGAACCAATATTTGTGGTAAATTAAGGTGCTCTTTTGTGTAATTATTATGTAAACATTGCCATCAACTAACATTTTAAAATTATAATTAACAGAATCTTCAGTTTGTTAGCTTTCAGAAAACATCCACTTTATCTCACTTTATATATGAATAAAAGGTTATATGTAACAATTTGTGAAAGTCACTGCTTATCTAACATATATTCTTAACTGATATAGTGTCCACAGAAAACCTAAAACTGATCTAAAAATTATACACCATGCACTGGTATCAAGTGACACCATTAGAATGAATCGAGTTTTCAGGATTCTGGATACAGATTATAAGAGTGGATCCAATGGCAGCATTTTGAATACCTACAAGTGCAACCTCTTTTGAATCGACAAGAGAAACATTCAATGTTTTGCATTATTTTAAAGAAACAATTTAGTCATCTCAATTTTTGACGGGTCATGGACCCAGGACCAATTCTTACAGCATTTCCTGAATGTTAATTTATGCATACATACAAAATCAGAGTACAGACTGTCTTCATTTATCAACACATCTTAGAAGCATTTCAGAGTAATGCATTTCAGTTCCAAATTTGAGTTAAGAAAACTACAAAACACTACTGATATATATGTACATAAATAAGGCAGTTTAAATTTTAGCACGTACATTTCAGTTAAAGTGGTAGGAACTTTTTCCACATGCTGCCCAGGACGAGAATCGAACCCGGGTCGCCTTTCACCTCTGCGACCCGGGTTCGATTCTCGTCCTGGGCAGCATGTGGAAAAAGTTTCTACCACTTTAACCGTGCACGGTGGTTTTCTCCGAGTTCTTCGGTTTCCTCCACTAGGCAAGGTAGGAAGTATACGCCAACATCTGTGCCATGGAGAGTGACTCGATAAGTCAGCTTGACTTCTTTCACAATCCATGTAAAACAAATGTGTCTATACTTTTTTTTTCTCTAAAGTATTTGTGCACCATAAATACTGCCACAAAAAAAGGACAATTTTTGTTAACTTTTCCTTTATAAGAATTCATGCAACTTTGCTGATTTACACGAAGTATTTATGAGCTGATGAGTGTCGCATGTTAAAGAAAAATGCTTGAAACTGCTTTTGCTGGGAAACATACCTTGTCAAAGACATCATTTTGTGAACCCATTATAGGGCCGTCAAACATATGTTTGATGACACTAAGATCAAGAGCCTTGTCACCAATGGCAACACCAATTCGTGGTTTGGGCTGAAAGAAACAAACAAAAGTAGTACAAAATACATGCACATAATATGCTGTATTCTCACAATTTGCAAAGTGTGCAGCAAATTCTTTGAAACTTGCTGCCAGCTGTTGAGTCATTGTAAATACAGACTATGATCCTGAAAACCAACAATTCTCTCAATACAAGAATATCTGTGGTGGTGTTGGGGGTGCTATTCAATACAGGACAATTGACCATATCTTAATTACACCGAACTGTAAATAGGTCAAACTGGAATATGTTCGAATTGTAAACAGGTCAAATAGTACATATGCTGAACTGGTCACATGTCCAAATGATGCTAGACCCCATTGCAATTTAATCAAATTGTACGGGCCTGTTGTAATTCCATGGTCTTGACACTTGTTCAGTTGTCTGACAGTTTCAATAGCTTTGTTTCTTGGGTAGGCATAAAGGCACAAAATAATAGTTTGATGCTAGCCGTCCAGAATTTTTTCAAAGAGTTACATTATATGATGGCCAGCAATATCCTCGGTGCCGGGGAAACATGAAAGTTCATGGGGTGGGCTGGACCTTGCCTTTCAAGGCTACCGCTACCACAAGGAAAAGGCTACCACCAGCAGAATATGATACTAGCATTGCAAGGCCAAAAATTCCCTCAGCTATCCCAGCCGTGTCATTACAGTGGGATTGATCGATGTTGTGCATCAACAGGAACATGTCCCAAACATGGGCAACTAATACCCTTGGACAAGTATCTCGGGTTCATTTCAAGATTAACTTGAGAAACTCTGCCACACTGTGAAATTTCACCCCGGGATGAAATCGAGTTGATGTTCCAGGCAAACTCTGGAGAATGAGGGTTCAACCCGAGATCTTGACTTGGGATGGGCTCCACAGGCGGTGCATCTGGTAACAGTGACCTGGCTAATGACATAAACTGCTGCCCTCTGACATCAGCTCAGGACATTCCTGACCTGTCTCGGGTTAGTATCTACAGTGTGGCCACAACAACCCGAATGCAACTGGAACCACCTTGGGGGATCAGACAGTAGTATGGCAAGTTATCTCAAATTAATTTGCCCCAAGTACTTCCTGAATCATTATTCTTGGTCTATCCAGGATCCAGTGTGGCAGTAGTAATAGTAGCTCAGAAGGTTGTGGTGAACTTGAAAAAAGCAGCAAGTTCATCCAGAGAAACGACTTCGGCACTTGTATTAATTCAGTCAAAGTTCAACCAATATTCGATCAAATTCCTATTCAATCTAATGCCTATTCAATATATAGGGCATTCTACCAAAACTCTGTTCTGTCATATATACACAGTCGGCAAAATATCCTATCAGCCAAATGGAAGTTTGGTCAAATTGCATTCAGTCAAGTGTCATGGATGCGGTGCTATTACTTGTGCTACAAGGAGCAGTATTCATCTAAACCAAACTCATATGTACTGATTATAGATGCATGTGCTGCAATGAGGCTCGCTTTTGATGCATAGTAAAACTGAGATCAGAAGAGGCATAATTAGAACCTGGCAACCCTCTGCCTCTGGAATACTTGTTCAAATAAAATTAACAGCCTTCAGAGATCACGGCCCACTTTTACAGTGATCCTGAAACAGCTGCCCCAGTAAAGGGAAAAATGTGTCAGCTTTTGAGGACTTTGCTGCACACTGTGCAAGTCAACATGACAGGATTCATGGGAATGCAGATTTAAGCACAGTTCTTGGACTTGGGGGTGCTGCAAAGGTTTCCCAAGGATGGGTCTATTTTGGGGAATTTGGACTCAGTTTACATGTTGCATACTGTAAATTATCTAGTCTATTCTAGAATTTCATTGGAGCTTTTTACCATTTTCATTAAGTTCAACAGGTCTTTCTTGTATTGAAGGGGTTGCAGTACACGGACCCAGGTCCCAGTCTCCCACCTTTGGCTGAGCTTACCCTTGGCAAATAGGAGGATTCTTGACATCAGATAGCCACAAAAGTACCAATATTTGTGTCAATGACCCATGTACCATTTATAATTATATGCATACCACCCATCATTTAAGCAATATTCATGAAATTTGTGCATCACTAAGTGGGTTTAATGACTAAAACTTTCCCAGAGAAGCACAACTGAATCAGCATAACCCCTTTCGCGGATAGCCTTGCACGTGTATTTGGTGTGAAAGTGGCTTGGACCACACAGGATGCTGGGTGCAAAGAGGCACAAGCTGCAGAGTTGCCTGTCTAAAACGCTCTGTTGCTAGCATTTGGAAATGGACTCTAGCTCAACAGAGAGCATACAAACATTATAGAAATATAATATTAAATGACTTTAATACACATGCTCTCAAAGGGTTAGCTTTTCTGACTGATTGTTTAGCTTTGAAGTGGAATAAATAGCCATGCAACTTTCACGCATTTAGCATGGAATAGAAAGGGAATGCGGTCCCCGATCGCATGGTGTTTCTATCAGTGCCCCCTTCCTCTCTGGAAGCAGATACAGGCAAACTCGTCAATTTTGCCACCCGCGCAATGGGTTATGTAGGAACGTCTTCTTGCACATGTTCTATGACTGTGTCATAACTAACTTTTCAACGATCATAATGTTACTGGAATTATTAGCCCCAAGCCAAGGCAAGGGACCTCCCCACGCTCTGTTGGCTAACCACAAGCCAACTGAGCGTGAGGAAGTCCCTTGGTAGACTATGGAATTATACACTGTCTTTAAACTATGATGCACTCCCCCCCCCCTCCCGCTTTACATGTGTCAGAGTCTGTCTGTGTCAGCATGGAGGAATATTCCACGGTGTCAGTTACATGAACTAAGCCTGTACAAGCTAAATAGTGCCTCCAATTCTCTCTCACTCGGTGGTCGTGATGCGTAACTTTTAGTTTTCAAAACTGTCACCTTAAGGTCTTAACATTTTTTTTTTTTTTCATTTTAAAATGTCGGTGACAATACTGCCTGTGATGCTAGAGACTGTGTATTTCAAAACTGACAATATAAATAAGATTTTTTTTTTTTTCTGTATTGTGAGCGTCACGTTGACAAGCCAGACTAGGGCCTAGGCTTCAACTTTTCGTTCTCGCGCACAAGACACCATGAAACACCCATGCAAAGCAAAGGTCTTACGTTATCGGATGTAGAAAAGACCCCATATGGTAAATTCTGTATTGGAAAGTGACTGTCTGGACTGACATTGATGAAAGACATGGTTTTAGCAATTCAATCTGCACTCGATCCGACGACACCGGTAAGCTAAGATGGTTGGCCGCAGAAAAACATGTGTTACTCATACGGGCTTTTTCTGTAAATAAAGTATGGTTCTGTATTCTTAACAAAAGATTCGTATATAAATCTTGTTACTAAACTAATTCTAGAAAGAATCGATAATATTTTATCAAAGGAAAATATTTTATTGAATTATTTAGTAAATTTTGTATAAAAACTTTGCCTTAGTTTGGGAGAAATGCATACAAATTATATACGAAACTATTTTTCAAATGCAGTAACATACTCAGTATAATAGGGCGACCTTGCTTTCTGTGGTGGTGGTGCTGAAGTATTGGACAGGGAGGAGGTTTGATGCTGTCATTGAAAAGTGAAAGAACACAAGGGCTAACCAGACCAAAGTGCATGTATAATGCTTTGTCGCATTAGAGTGCACAATCTCCTGCACAGGGAGAGCAGGAGAATACTGTCATCATGTTACCACACAGATAATGTTGTTACCATTGGGAGTGAAGTGGACAAAAGTTCCCCAGACTACCAGGTTGGTTGTTTGGTTGGCCCACCACATGTAGTAACATACATCAGCCGTAACTCATGTGTACTGCTGCATTCAGCATTCTTTTTGCACTAACTACTAAACTAACTCTAGAAACACGTTGTCGTAGAGAGCAGATGAGTTCATCGACAAAATAAAAAGAGACAAGTACACTTTAACTGCAAATAATATTTTCAGAAGCACAGAGTATATAGAGTGCAAAGAGTATGCGTACAGAAGTGCAATAACTAAATTGAGAATCAGTGCTCACAAACTAGAAATTGAAGTGGGCAGGCATGCATCTATCCTGGCTAATGAGAGAACATGCAAACAATGTAACACAGGCAGTGTAGGAGATGATTTACATTTTATATTTGATTGTATGAAACCGGAGTCCTTACGGAAAGAATGGAGAATGCTGTGTATGAATGAAACTCAATATTTTAATACAATGACAAAAGAGCAACAATTATTTTATATTTTTAATTCAAGTGATAAGGTAATAAATATATTTGGGGCATTTTTAAAAAGAGGTTTTGAAGATGGGACTTAAATTGTACTAGTGGCATGTGACATAATTATATTTCTAAGGTATTGTAATATTTATTTATATATGTATTTTATATTTATATTAGTGTTTTGCAGTTTACGTAGGACTTCTTTGTAGTGTGTTTAGTTGACACCAGAGGTCATGCTGACCTGCTTTGTTAATTTTCTGCAACTGTTGGCCCTCAGAGGGCGTAACTGATTTAATAAAGTCTTAATCTGTATCAGAAATTATATTTTTCATGCAGTTCTTAATAGCAGTAGGATTACCGTCGATACTGAATTATATGAGCACAAGGAAGTTGCACAACGGAATAAAGCACTATAAGTCTACACTTTATTCCATCATGCGCACACAGATTCCTTGTGCCCGTATAATTCAGTATCACTGGATTACCATTTATGGATTTTGTTGAAAGCATTAACTTTTTGTCCCTTTCTTCATTAATCCCCTATTTTACTGCTGCTGAAGTTTTGTAATCTTGTGTTCCCCTGAAATGCAATGACAGATTTTCCATGCAGAGACAATTTTTCTGAGTGTGAATTTGTTTATGTCATTATTTTTAAAACACAAATATGTTTATTCATACCTGTTAAATTTTCTCCAATGAGCAGTTTTATGTTTGTTAACAGCTATCTGGTTATCGGTCCATTTATTTCTAAGAGTTAACAGATCCAACTTCCCGGCATTGGCAGCCTTCTGCTCCCATCAAGTGTTGCCTTCAGAAACAACAACACAAGAGTCTGCTTTGCAGTATATCCGATGGGTGTACATCACTTCATCATATTCAAGTTTGTTATACCATCTTCTGGTTGTTTGTCAATTTTGTAGTGGAGTCATCTCGTCGAAAGCCAATCTAGTGACCATTTGTTTCAGACATATTTGGTCACGTATGTTTTTGTAACTGGAGAAAATGTAACAACTTGGCCTACAAAATGAGCCAATGACATGCAAACAGGTCAATTTCCCCAAGTTCTGACAATAAACAAGTTGGTCCTTGTCATAATGTGACAAAATTACACTGACACATTTTTTCATTGCTGGTGGTGACCAAATTGAGCAGTGAAGTGGTTTCACAATGAAATAGTATTACTACTAAGTGACAGAGTGACTACTTGCCTTAGCGACAAAGTGAACTTGCACTGAGACCAAATTGAAGGCAATGGGGTGTTACAGGCTCAATGTGTTCACAGCCGGACAGTACCTAATAGTCTGCCTGTGGATATGCTTCTCTTAGAATTTTGAATACTAGGAGGTGGCAGCACTGAAGGTGATAAGTTTGCTCACTGGCATTATAGCATACATGATATCTACTGAGGATAGGCTGTAATGCAGCAGCAAGTATGGTTGCTCCAAAGGCCTATAATCCAGGAATCAGGACTTCAAATTTGGCCTTCCCATTATGTTCAAAGTAAAGGAGGTTAGTTTTGTTTATGTGTTTTAGCTGCATGTGCAGGTCATTTGCAGGCATGTGAGCATGAGATAAAGTTAATATGCATGGTTCGTGCAAGTTGGTAAGTCCGACATGATATCATACAGGAACTGGACTGATGATGGAACCTAGTGTGGTTGCAAGTAGTCTGGATATACTTACCTATACCTTGCCATAAGAGTTTTCATGAGCTGTAACTTGATCACATCAGTGTAAATAATAGTTACAGGGAATTAAATTTTTTTTTACTACAGCAGGACAAGAATTTTTCTGCAAGACCCTGTAATAGGGCATCAGGTGCAAAAGTATGTAGTTCGCCTGGCAAACAGCTCCATGTTTTCACACTGGATGACCCCAAACCAGTACTTTCATTTTCCTTATGAGGAATATGAACAGTTCAAACATTTGTTTGGAATTCTGAGTTACATGGTAAGGAAATTGAAACTAGGCTTTGAGTCTAGAATGAGCATGTGCATTGACATGCACAACGTAGCAACACAGTTGTTACCCCTCATCATAAATATAGAAGCATTTTCAAATCCCTGCCACTGCCTGAAGAGACCTATCCAAGGTCGAAATGTGTCACACGTTTGCTGTTACTACCTTGGCTACTTGCCTTGTCATATTTGGTGTAACTTGATGTGACCCTACTGATTTACCCATTGATGTCTTATATGTCCTTGGTGGAGTGTAGACATAAACTTAAAGTTCTGAAGCTAGCAATATTATCAGATATGTAAACAGTCTGTTATTAAGTAAGTAAAAGTTATATTTTCATCCATGAAATAATCTGTATTTTCAGGAGAACTATAAAAATATGAAGGCAGTGGTAACTCATTTGAAAACTCTGGTCAGCAAAATAGTGAAAGGTAAGATGCAAAGAACTTTGCTTGGCTGAATGGGATTTAATTTATTTTTTCGAAGTGACGTTTATTAAAATTAAAAGGAGGTTAGGGAATTTACATCAGCTGGTTACAAATTTTGAAGCAGTTGTCCTGTGGGCCACCTAGAATTTATATTTAATAATATATAGTTTAAATTAAAGGGCAAGTGAATAAGAAAAGGATTACAAGTGGAACTTGAAAAGAAATTGCCCAGAGAACAAGAGTTGTAAATAAAAATTGGTTGCCCCTGGACATAGTTTCAACACATAATTGAAATCCTAACTTCAACACTATGAAAACAATATATAACAGCTGAAAGTGTGAAAGACACTAGTCTTTCATTTGTTCCCTGAAAAGTCAATAAAGAAGAGCGAGGATCAGGAGGGCTAGAGTTGTGTATTACATGTACAATTTACCATTACTTTCCATCATAATTTGCAACTTGAGTACTACCACACATAGAAACACCAAATTCTTCACTACAAAAGTACATGTAACTAGTTTATTCATGGTTACTGAAACGTACAATCCAGTGTGAATAAACTACTGTAGCCAAGAAGAATTGTGTAATATTGAGTTATGTATTCAGCTGAATGCACATGACATTGCTAGTTATGACCTCTGCAATTCTGTAAATTTGAGGAAAAGTTCTGATTGCTTGTAACTGCATATTAGTCAAATGGTTTATTTATCCATTAGGTGCTAGTTTAAAGCATGTCATCAGCAAATGTAACTCGTTAAAATTCAAATGCTTTTTTCATCTATCACGCAAAAGGCCCATTTGTGAATTTGTATTAACAGTTTACCCCTAAGCAGATTCAGCTCTGTGTACCTTGCACTTCTCTCCTTGGAGTAGAGTATACATGAAAGTTAGTCTGATCAGAAGGCAATGATACGATTAAAAAAAAAATTGTCACAGGAAATTGCAGGTCATCAAATACTTTCAGCTACTATATATGATGTTGGGAGGGCTTGTAGACAGAGTATGAAGAATACAACATATCATTCTGTCATGTTAACCTTTTTCTTCCTGCCTCTCCCAACGTAGGTGGAGATGACAGAGCCAGAGAGAGACATGTATCCAGAGGCAAACTGTTACCAAGAGAGAGGATCACAAGCCTCCTGGATCCAGGGTAGAGTAGAGTTGTTATGATACACTTTGATTATCTGAAGTATTGTAATACATGTACAGTACATGGATAAAGGTGTTGTGTTTGTGTCAGATTTGCATATGTTTAACCGTTATTATGAACAAGAGTAACTGACAGTGTACCTATGAACATGAATATGTATCCGGTAAAAGATGCAAATGTCATTATGGAATGAGATGAAGGCAAAGAAAAAAGGGACAGACAGTACTGCAACTTTCATATACTCGCCCCTTTGGATCTGATTTCTGAAATAATTTATTTTGGTCCTTTTACTTTTCCAACCTGTAGTTCAATTATCATATAGATGTGGAATAATTTGTAGAGATGTACCACCATGTGCCAAAATAATCCAGGTAGAAAGATCGTGAATGTCATTCTTTTATTCTGTCTCCTAATACACTTGACAGCTCCCCATTCCTGGAGTTGTCCCAGATGGCAGGATACAAACTGTATGGAGAGGAAGACGTTCCTGCCGGGGGCATCATAACTGGCATTGGACGAGTATCTGGGTCAGTCTTCAACCTTCTAATCCATATTTGTTTGGTCTCTTAAATATTGATTCAAATAAACATATTATTATATCTTTGTGTCAACAGAAACACTTTGTTTTTGTGGGAAGTTTCCCCCTTAAAATTTGTTTGATTTTTTTTTTTTCAGACATTGTAATAGCTAGAAATTCCAAATTAAATATAAAAGAAGCCCAATGGATGAAAGCTTGCTTTTTCGTGTGGAGGAGTAAAGATGTTTAAAATTATGCAAATTAGGGACATTACAAACTGTAGATGTGATATGTATTATGTTTGAAACTGAAATACACAGTCAGTTGTCCTCCTATGTGCACCAGTATAATATGGCCTTATGAGAGGGGTGGCTGTGTACAAAAAAAAAACTTTTCAACTATCCAATAAAACCATGGATGGAAATTTACCCCGTCCCCATTCCCCTTTCCAATATCACCAATTTCCTGGAATAGGTTGTCCATCATTGTTGTAACCATATTCTCATCTCCCCGAATCACTTTCCATTCTTCTGTACCAAATATGAGAAAAATTTGTGCAAGCATTTTAAAGATATTGCACTAACAAAGCTCAAATGGAAAGTAAATAGGTCATGGTAAGCTGTCAAAGTTGGACAGACAACCCAAAAACATAATGGCTCTCCTCTCCTCCCCCCCCCCCCCCCCCCCCCATTTTGGGAAAGGCATAAAAACAAAATGAAAATACCATACTTAATGCATAGAGAAGTGGCCTCTGTATAGCGGGTGGCCTCTTGTCAGACAGGTTTTACAGGAAGGTGACTACTGTAGACAGAAATGCCATTCCAACTTATCTCTACTTGTAAATTACTATTGTACAGCTAATGGATATTGAACAAAAGTTGTGGCATTTTAAATCCTGCTTATCATGGGCATTCCAAATTTGAAGTGTCAGATTAATATATTACAAAATATTCACTTTGCAGTGTGGAGTGTATGATTGTTACCAATGATCCAACAGTAAAGGCTGGGACGTACTATCCTATCACAGTGAAAAAGCATCTAAGAGCTCAGGAAATAGCGACAGAAAACCATTTACCTTGTATTTATTTAGGTGAGTGTGACCGGTTATGGACTTTTCATGCGTGTTTGTTTTTTTTTCTTTTCATTATGATACTATGGTTCTTAGTGAATGTTGTGATGTTGGTCAGATGTGGTAATGTCTTTCTGGTTATTTTGAACAGTGGATTCAGGGGGTGCCAACTTGCCAAGGCAAGACAATGTATTCCCAGACAGGGACCATTTTGGAAGGATATTTTTCAACCAAGCCACCATGTCTTCCCTACGAATACCTCAGGTAGGTACAGTTGTAAAAGTTTAAAAGTGTGCATTGAAAGACATGTTATTGGATAGCTACACCACTATCTCTCGACCTTGGCCACAGTGTACATATACATAGAATGTGACACAGTAAAACTATGCCTGTCAGCATCTTTGTATTGTACACTCTGTAATACAGGCAGTTTTGTCTAGCACAAAGAAGGTCAAGTTCATTTTTGTACCTGTCCGTTGGGGACGCTTCAGCCAGAATGATGTGCAACCACGATGTACAGGTTGTTCTGTATCTCAGATCAGTTTTTCCTACATGGAAAAAGAGAAAGGACATGCAAATGTACAAATACACCATTAGAAAAATACAGAACAACGTATGTGTATTTTCAATGAAATTTCAGAGACGGTCAATTTAATAATTGTTTTTTATGCTTATAAATTTAGTTAATATTTAATATTTGGTTATAAATACTCAAAATGTAAAGCAAGGTGATATGTCCTTTGCATGTGAAGGGCAAATCTAACAACAGTCTCTCATAGAAGCACAGCAATATGACAGAAATACTACTCAGTAGCTGATGAAGGTGGTCCTGGTACATTCAGTATGTTGACTATGGACACATAGCAACATTGCACTGCCCTCAGAGATGCCCATTGCACTTTTCCTTCCTGTGGCTGAAACTACTAGTGCATTGTGACCATATTTTGCAAAGAAAAAATATTTATGTCATGTTTCTTTTGTTCTAACACATATCAACATTGGTCCTTTGGCATTGATGTGTGCATGGTACAAAGTGAGTGTTGAGTTCAATGTGATATTATGGCATGAAGCAATTGTTACTGGTCGGACAGTGGCATAAAGTTGGTTTGTTGTGCTTACAGATAGCAGTGGTGATGGGGAGCTGTACCGCTGGTGGTGCGTATATTCCAGCCATGGCAGATGAAAGCATTATTGTGAAGGAAAAAGGCACAATTTTCCTAGCAGGGCCACCCTTGGTGAGTATGTGGCCTCAACACAGAGAATTTACAGAGTAAGGAATTTGGGTGATGGAAAGTCAAGAAAGATTCAACTGGAGAGTTACGTACAAATAAAAATTTCATATCAGAATAATATTTACATGTTCATGACTATAGAATGAATTTACTTTGTGTTGAAATAACTATGAAATTAATTTATAATTTAAATTAAACAAAACAGACTTAAAAAGATGTATCTCATTGTATGCCAATGGACAGCATACTTGTAGGCAGATACGTGTACATGTACTGTAGGTATGCCCTAGGTGTGAAATGCTCTCTGGTCTGACAGGATGCCATTGTCCTCTTGGAAGTCAACAACTTTCCGCAGCACACTGAGTTTGAATAATGGCACATTATTTTTAATTTAAAAGTATAAAAAAAATATATAAAAAGGGTTAATTAAATCCAGAGAAAATTCTTTGATGTATGGGCACTAGTTGTCTGAGGGTTACACTTACCGTGACACAGGTGAAGGCAGCCACTGGGGAGGAGCTCTCTGCTGAACAACTTGGTGGTGCTGACTTACATTGTAGGTATGTATTATGTGTCATTATTAGCTAAAATCCACAAATGTAGTTATATTCTAATACTTGAAGTATGCCTGTTGGGTGTTAAGCGACTTTATAGGTACATGGACTCAGCTTCCCTATATTTTGGGGGGGGGGGGGGGGGGGGCGGAATCGAGCAATCCTTTTCAGTTTCAAATCTGACAGTTTTAAATTACATTTTCTTAGCCATGAATGTGGATATTTAACCCTTTCTTCCCTTGTATTCCTGGGCGCAAGTTGAAGGCTAGGCACCTAACCTCCGACAAGGAAAGCTGTTGACACAGGACATGCTGATCTGATAGGACATGCTGTTCTGATAGAACATGCTGATCTGATAGGACATGCTGTTCTGATAGAACATGCTGACCTGATAGAACATGCTGATCTGATAGGACATGCTGTTCTGAAAGAACATGCTGACCCGATAGAACATGCTGATCTGATAGGGTATGCTGTTCTGATAGAACATGCTGATCTGATAGGGTATGCTGATCTGATAGAACATGCTGATCTGGTAGAACATGCTGTTCTGATAGAACATGCTGACCTGGTAGAACATGCTGATCTGATAGGACATGCTGATCTGATATGGCTTGCCTGTAACTCTTCCTCATTCTCTTTACTTACTTGACCTACTTACTTGACCTTTAATAATGTTCTGTTTTGATATGAGGACTCCCTTGCTTTGATGTAAAAAACTACCTTTTAGTAACTTTTGTGTTAAATTTTTGTGAGCAGTATAGAGTATAATCCGTCAACTTTCTCTGCTACACTTGCAGGACCTCAGGAGTAACTGACCACTATGCACTAGATGACCCCCATGCATTACATCTGACAAGAAGAGTAATAAAGAACCTCAACTATCAAAAACAACTCAGTGTAAGTGGAGCTTGGTGATAATACACAAGATAAAAAAAAATGTTGTGGATGCTCAGAGTGTAGTCTATTGTACAGTTGAACACATACTGTATGCTTTAAGACACCTGGATTTTTTACAAACTTGACACTTGTCAGTGGCCTTTGCTGGCGACAGTCAGCAAAGAAGAAATGTGGTTTTATTGTTTATAATTTGTCCAAAAAAGGAATTATTATTCATCAATCTTGGTGTAACAGGTTGCATCCAAAGTAGTGCATTGACTTAGTATGCATTTTTGGACCTGGGTACAATGTCATTAATTTTGTGCTGATGCTATTTTCTATGTTGACTTGGATCTCAAGAGAAGGTAAAAAAATAATGAAAATGTCAGTAGTCACTGTATTTTCTTCATTCTTTTATAGGTTCATACCAGCTGGAATATATGTGTTACTTTTCAAGATCTTCATGTTTATGTGTTATGTCAAATAAATTTGATTTGAGTCTTGAGACTCAGATCAACATGCAGAGACTAAAAAAAAAAAAAGAGTGAGCTTAAAATGTAACATATATTCCAACAAATCTTTATTCCCCCCCCCCCCCCCCCCCCCGGCGCAAAAAAGAGGTATTAATGGCATTGTATTTTTTAAAGTGGATACTGCAAAATTTGAAATGGCTACTAATTTTTTTAAATGCTACTAATCCAATCAAAAGTGGCTACTGAAAAAAAAATCTGGGCACCAACCTTGGAAAAGCTACTGCAAAATGGTGTACAAAACTATACCAGTAGCAATCAGAGCTCTGTGAAATATAAAAAAGAGGAATAGTTTTTGGAGACTGAAATTTTATGGGTACCCGGGTACAACGTTTATACCAGGAGCTGATTCTGGGGAGCTTTAGGTGGGTACCCAATGAGTGTTCTACTCCAAAGCAGCCCTGAGCTCCATGTTATATGTACTCAGCTGGGATCTCCCCTGGTTTACTGGTTTTGTGCTGGGAAACTGACTCAGTTTCTAATTGGTTGTGTATTGTTACCATGGAAACATGCAATAGTACACTGGGGACCAGAGGACGCTGCTGATAAAGATCAACTTTGTGATTGGTGTCTCAGTCTAAAGCGAGAGTCACAATATAGTTTTATTTTGCTTACTGTGAATAAACTCCTGTCAAAGAAGGGCAGACCAAGTCTAGAAGGGATAACATGAAACTTGGTCTGCTTTGGGGGGCAAGGTAACAGGCATAAATTTTAACTTTGTGGCTGCATCATGATTATCTGCCTGGCATGTATTAGTGCCGCTCAAAGTAATTGTATCCATATGGTGTTATTAGGTCACAGTAGAGCCACCAGAGGAGCCACTGTACCCTGCTGATGACATTTACGGTATTGTAGGAAACAATCTGAAGAAAACGTATGATGTACGAGAGGTATGTAGTGAATGCTAGACAACCACTGTTCCTCTCCAGTAACATTATATTTGTGGGCCTGTTGAGTTATGAGTTACTTTAGTTTCTCAAATGGTGCCTACCACATGTGCAAATAATAAATTTTGAAACAAAACAAAAAAAATAGAATTTTATTAAATGGTATAATCTGATAATGAAGTCATAATAATGTATATGATGGGCCCACTGAAGAAGTAAAACTGATGTATTCCTGAGAAATTTTATAACTTATTATATTTATGTTGTGTGTGAGGAAATAAAACTGATGTATTCCTGAGAAATTTCATAACTTATTATATTTATGTTGTGTGTGTGAAGGCCATGTGAGGCAGAGCGGATAGTTTTGTCATTTCCATATGTTAAGTGATGGATTTTTTTATTTATTTTTAAATCCCTGACATGAGGAAGAAATTCCTGACATAAATATTTTCTTCTGTTATAGGTTATAGCAAGAATAGTAGATGGTAGTAGATTTGATGAATTCAAGGCATTATATGGGGAAACATTAATCACAGGTAGGTTTTGTCACCCTCATTGTCAATTTTCTTTGCTATTCTGAACAGAGAATAAGAAAAAAATGCATCTGTCTGTAATGCTAATTGTAGACAACAGTTTACGATTTGCAAGGGTGCAAGGATGTTTACTTTTTCAAAACTACAGATATTAGGGAACTAGAAAATTATAAATCAGAACTTACCTGCAAAAAGGACCAAACAGGCAAAACACTGTATACTTTTGTATGGAATTTGTTTTTTTGTTAATTTGGTTAGGGTATCAAAAAATGAGAATTAATACAGTTCATGCTAAAGTGCTTCAATATCTTCAGCAGTGTGATAAATTTAAAGATCTATGTTACAGTCAAATCCTTGAATTTATTATAGGGTTTGCAAGGTTATGGGGCTATCCAGTTGGAATATTGGCAAATAATGGAGTGCTATTTTCAGAATCTGCTTTAAAGGTAAGTTCAAGTGGCCCTTCAATTTTTTTCTTAAGAATTGAATATGAAATTATTCTGAGTGAACTTTTCTTTTTTTTTGGGGGGGGGGGGGGAGGGTGGCGTGGGGGGAATGGGAGGGGCTTCTGGCTATCATGAAATCTTTAGGCCACATGAATTGCAGGGACAGTGATCCAATAGAGTAACAACATCAGGCAGTCATAAAATCTGGTGTAGTCATGGTGAACTGTGAGTATATGGTAAATGTAATCTTTGTCAGTCATTGTTTTGGACATTTTTTTTTAGATATGTTGTGCATACAGAATTCTTTTCAATACTTGCTAACTGTTGACAACTAAACATGTTACAATGTATATGGTGATTGGATGAATTTGGAGTGGTTTTATTCATATAGGGCTTTAAAAGAAAGAAATAACTGCAAATGTGAAATTGTAATTTTATGAGCAATGTCGTGGATGTCAAAAGTTGCTGTCCATTCTGCCTAACATCTGCATTTTAGTTTGACCCCATGTTCATCATGCGTGTTACAGGGAACACATTTCATCGAATTATGCTGTCAAAGAAATATTCCTCTCATATTCCTACAAAACATCACAGGTAAGTCACCTTTTGGGTTTAGGGCAGCAGTTGAAGGTTGCAATCACATTTTATTTCAGTTGATTAGCATTTTGCAGAACATCTAACTTGAACAATGCAAATTTGAAACACCGTAAGGTAATTTTGTGGAGCAAACAGTCTTTTGTGTAGCATATTACAATGCAAATTGCAAGTATCAAACAGTCACACAGTAGAGGGCTTAGAGCTGGAAGGTACCTTGACTGAATAGATGTTCTGTACATGTAGCTCTTAACATATGTTTACCACAGAAACATGAAAGTGCACTTTACTACATGTGCCCACATCATTGAGGTATATTGAAGATGTGGATGGAAACTTTGTCATCATAAATGTCACAAACAATAACTAATGAACATGCAAATCTCGTATTATTGCACCCAATAGGCCAAGGAAAGCTATTGACTCAGTCATACTCTGACCAGGAAAGGGTTAACAAGGCATGCTGGTCCTAAATGAGAGGCCTTTACAGGAGGAATTTGAAGATAGAATCATTATTAAAAGGCAATCAGAGATTGCTGGATCCATGTCCTCCCCCCCCCCCCCCCCCCCCCCGCGCCTCTTTTATAACCTTGCTAATCACAGGTCTCATTTGGGAATGGTTGTAGTCAATAAAAATAGGCTATCACTGTGACCCAGATACTTGACCTAGTGACTGACTTTTATGCATGGCACGCTCATGTGTTCAGACACACGGGTGTGTAAAGTTTCATGATTCTAAGTCAAAGGACAACAGAAATACAGCCCGGGCATGAAGTGTAATGTAGTTTGACATGAATGTATCAATGTGACCCAGAAACTTGACCCAGTAACCTAGTTTTGTTTCATGACACACCTGTGGGTCAAGATATGTGTTTGTGAAGTTTCATGAAACTAAGTTAAACATGAAAGGAATTATAGCCTGGACATTATATTATAAGGATATGTCACTGTGACCCAGATACTTGACTTAACGACCTACTTTTGGTTCATGACGCACCCGTTTGTGTAGATGCACCTGTGCGTAATGTTTCATTAATCTAGCTTGAAGGACAACAGAATACAACTAAGATATGAAGTGTTTTTTAAAGTAGTTTTACATGATTGCATCACTTGTGATCCACATACTTGACCTAGTGGCTTAGTTTTGTTTGATGACACACCTTCAGGTCAAAGTGTGTGTGTGTGTGTGTGTGTGTGTGTGTGTGTGAAGTTTCATGATTCTAAGTAAAATATTTAAAAAAATTATAGCCCAAAGCCAGTTTTATAAGGATATGTCACCATGATCCAGATACTTGACCTAATAACCTTCTTTTGGTACTTTTTTTTTTTTTTTTTTTTCCCCTAGGTGGGTTTAAGTAAACTTTACGGTATACCAACTATCACCCTACCACCACTTCTGTGTTATCCCTACCTAAATTTATAGATTGATATAATGTATTAGTGTCTTGGAATGAGTTGTATTTTGTCAGTATTGTTCCATATCTAAGGAAACGCTGGACGGACGCACTGATGTACTGACACACAGACACACGGAAAAAGTGATAACTAAATGCCCCTCCTCCAGTAGGAGGGGGGCATGATTACTGGGTTTACTCTTGGATTGGAGCACAATCTAAAAAGATAACCACATTTTAATAGTTTCCTGCAAATAAGTGTTGGCTAAAACTCAACTGCTGTTCCCTTTCATTGCAGTGCAGAATTTATTATCTTTAAGCTCCAGCTGGTCAAAACTCAACCTGTAATATTCAGATGTGATGCAAAATTTGGCTATTTTATATATTTAATGAAGTCATAAAACACTTACAGAGAATGTTATTCCGTCGTCCATAATTGTTGAATTCTAGAAAGAGTGACATAGGTTTGACCTTTGACCTCAGGGTTCATGGTGGGAAAGGATGCAGAGGCAGGAGGCATTGCCAAAAATGGTGCCAAAATGGTGACAGCCGTGTCCTGCGCCAAAGTGCCCAAGTTCACTGTCATCATTGGAGGATCTTATGGAGCTGGCAACTATGGCATGTGTGGAAGAGCCTACCGGTCAGTGCACACAGTTATTGGGACTGTGTTCATAGTCTTCCTCTCTTTAAAATTAATGGCCAATACTTTTCTTTTTAAATCTAAGTGATAGACGCATAATTTACATCGACCTGAAGACGTATGATATCATGACAGTATAGAAGTTGAGAGGAACAAGTTTACACTTCCCAGGCTTAGAAGATGTGATTAAAAAAAATAAGCTGAACAAAATTGTAAACTGGTGAACACATATATCAATTACACCACATATTTGGCTGGAACTACAGTGTACAGGGTAAATTATACTGGTTTAAAAGTTGTTTTTTTTTAATTCAGTCTATACAGCTGTGATTGTGTAGTTCGTGATGTAAATCAATAATTAAGCCAACATGCCCCATTGCTGTGTGGTAAACCGTTCTGTGCCTTTCAGGCCACGCTTCATGTACATGTGGCCAAATGCAAGAATCTCGGTGATGGGAGGTGAACAGGCGGCTAATGTACTGGCAACAGTCATGAAAGAACAAAGAATGAGGGAAGGCAAGACTGTAAGTGTTTGCTGACTTAAGGTCTGGTTTGCAAACCCTTTTTGTACGAACAGATTGAACAATATAAGATATATGCACCAAAATTATGCCACTTTTTATTTTTGATAAACTTCTGGCAGAATAAAGTACATAGATGCACACGAGTCTTACAATGAAAATAAGTGATAGTTGTGTAAGCATGTCATTTTACAGGAGATATGTAGACAAAACGTCATCTTACTCAGTTTTTCTTATTGTCTGTGTTTGGCCAGAGGAGGAATACTCTTTTGGTGTTTGAACTTGTGGTTGTATACTATTTGATAGCATCCATGGAAAGAAATATATCAAGATTGTGAAAAGGCCAACTTAAAGGAAAGGTGTGTTCTGATGTCAGGGAGTTGTGTTTTTCCCAAAATGTGGAGAGATGTCTTCCACCAACGCAGATGGATGACTGATTATAATATTGATAAGTGACTTTTTTTTGCGGGGGGGGGGGGGTAAAAATTTTTTATTTCATCATTTTTACCATATATAGTAGCATTAATATGTGACTTTTCATACAGTGGACCGATGAAGAAGATAAGGCACTGAAGGACCCAATCCTTGCCAAATATGAGAAAGAAGGTCATCCTTACTATGCCAGTGCAAGGTATGTTGTCACAAAATAGTCTACATTGACTTGCTTTTGCTGTAATTGATCATTTAGAGCATAAAATTAAGATATGAACAACTATTCAACCAAGGCTAGATAGTTCATTTTGAAATAGTGCTGTTAAGCAGTTAAGTGAAGCATAATTAACATCAAGACAGCAATTGAGTCACTTTGATGGCTTTATGTACTTGTAGGATTAACATGTCAGGAATTTCCTGATGTTAAAAAACAACATTTAATGAAGGATAAAATGCATTCACAGCATGGTAGGGATCTTGAAGGCAGTGAACACAAATTAAAAGAGAGTCATTTTGGAGTCACAGGGGTGTACCGGAGCTACACATGTAGTTAGAACAACTGCCTACTCTTCAGAATGTCTCTCGGGGAAATTGTATCTTTGTCTGTATGACTAGTTCATGGGTATACCGTGGATACTGACATGATTGCAGCAATTTGCTTTTTGGACTCTTGCAGGCTGTGGGATGATGGGGTAATAGATCCAGTGGACACTCGTCGTGTTCTTGCGCTGAGTCTAAGTGCTACGTTTAATGCCCCTGCCGAACCGACCAGATTTGGAGTATTCAGAATGTGATCAGGCAAGATGAACAAATTGAAGAGTGGTGAATAAGTTCTGTAACTTTCCCGCTTTCATTTTTTGATAGGACAGATTGCAAACGTACAAAAAAGTTGCAGTGTGGGTTTTACCATCGGTGTGAGAAAAGTTCAAACATAGGCAGTACATGTGATAGATTTTCAGGACTAGTGACGCGGATCTCCTCCGCTGCTTTATTTATTACCATTACCAGGCATGTGTACTGTACTGGCATAGTGCTTGCCACAGCTCAAACATTCCACAGACAAGTGGAGTTGAGGGAGCAGTTATAGACTTCTTCTGTGGAAAATGACTGTTAGGAGTGACTGTGGCCTTACTTCACTATGGAGCAAAATGGACCTGTAACTGATATTAAGTGCACGATTTTATCAAAAAGACCAGTCTTAATTGCTGCAAAAAAAAATGGGGGCGAATATGCAATGGTTTTGGCGTCACATACTGGACAGTTTTATTGTTTCCACATCCTGGGACCAATGACACATTCAGCACAAATGTAGAGATTGCGCACCACAAGCCACTCGTTACAGTGTCTACCAAAACATGCTAACTCTTTTAGTGCCAATCACGACTGAAGTCAGTCTACTTAAGCCAAACTAGTTTGAACTATCACCAGCATTCCAGATTCGTATTCCTGATAAAAAGACCTTTCATTCAAGTGCCAGTATGCCTATAGTTCCAAAGAGAATATCCTAGGTCAACAGCTTTTCATGGCGCACATTGGGCGCATTGCGTGCTGAGAAAAGCTGTTGACTCAGTCCAAAATTTGGCACTAAATGAGTCAGATGTTGAGTTAAGACTTCTTTGGAGAGGCAGCTGTTGAAACGAAATGTTATTGTGTTCACAAGTCAAATATACATGTAATTTAATGCTAGGATATGACAAAGTACATATCACTGTTAATTTGTTTGCAGCAGGGAACAAAATGGTCGACAGACGTTGTGGTAATATGGACATACAAACATTTTATAAGTGGAAAATCAGTCAACAAGTAATGTGTTCACATGAATCGTCTGCATTGTGAATGGTATTTACAATAATAATTTCAATTTTGGCTATGATGAAAAAACAAACAAGAGTAAGCTTTGGCCAAAGAAAATTTCAATCATATCATAAGACATTTCACTTTATCACATTTTCAAATAGGAATTGTTTCATGGGCGTATTGGATCACGTGATTTTTTTACTCTTGTCGTGTACCAACCTTCTAACCTTTGAAGACAGTGAGACGCTGTTTCTTCAGGCTTTGTACCAGGCTGCTGGCCTTCACTGGCATAGTCTCATGCAGAATGTAAAAGTACAGTTTGCTTGTTTTTTGAGATTACTCGCGCCGCTGGCGAAACATGTCCAGGGCTGCAAATTACATTAGAAGTACCAAAATGCTGCTAGTCTTTATTGTTCTGGTTTGAAAGAGAGTCTTTTCATGAATGCTTGTACTAATAAGAGTGTGCATGCAGGTATATTGTTTTAAACAGAGAAGTCACACAAAGCGGTGAAACTATAATCACGTCATACAGTAATAATGAGGATGGTATGAATTTTGATTTTCTGTGCATGATGCGGTGTAAACAGCAGAAGAATAAAAGCCAAAGTGTTCTCTTTGTGACCATGTATTAATCTTTTGTGTGGAGTAGAGACATTGAATGAACTGTACATGGAGAATTCTAGTTTTGACTCGCATGTGATCAATAAATGTACTTCCAGGACATTCATCAGCTGTGCTTGTCAAGTGTGTACAGTCCGTCTCTTACCTCAAATCCACTCTATGTATATGTTAAAGGCAGTCATACAGCAGGGTGTGGATGATTCTGTTCTGAACATTTAGAATTTTGAAAGACCAAAACTGTCCATCAACCTTGTATACTTGTCTGCTCAAAAGTAATCAAAATGACCAATTTTTCCCTGATACAAAGAGGTTAAATTTGTTGGGAGGGAGAGGGTCTGTGCTCCAGCTTCCACCTAAAGGGATGTCCAACATGCTATCACAAGGTGTTGACAGTAAATTTTCACCCATTGTTAAAGGCAGACAAATATGTTTCAAACGTTTTTATTCATACATCACATACAATGTGCAGCATACATATCATACACATATCAAATGTCTATATCACAAATTTAGGATTTTTCAAAGTAAACTTCAAAGTTTTAATCAGTTCCATTTAGAAAATTCTACATGGAAACTGGAAATATCACAGGCACAATGTATGGTAAATTCTATTATGTTTTAACTTTCAACAATTTGCTCTCTTTTTAAATATTTCCATGGACCCTTTGGTTCACATATGTTGATAAAGTGCTAATGTAGAAAATTTGATTTGTATACAGGTTTCACACTTATGTACAAATGAGTTGCTTTTGTGATCCAATATGCTGTACAGCACACCCATATCACAGATACTGACACATTGGTCATTTCTAAACTAGTGCTAAAGACTGTACAAAGACTTTACATTGAATATGTACAATTTTTTTTGAAAGAACTGGTGTGCTATCACAAAACTCGTACTATAAAATTGTATATCAGTAGACAATTTTTCTAGCAAGGAATAATTCTGTGCCAACTCCCTCCATCACAAATAGCGTGAAAGCATTTAAATATTTATGCATTTGGTATATCTCAGTTGGGCCCACAAAACAAGCAGCATTGCATTTCTTTTTTTTTTTTTCTTTCATGCATACTATCTCAGGAAAAATACAAAAATTAAACTTGTCACATGCCAAAATTCAGTTTATTTAACATGATTCCAACATGGACGAAATCGAATACTGGGTGATTTGCTGTTGACATAAAACGTGTTGTATATTTTAACTGCACTGTGCCCTGCTTGTGCTGAACAATCCACTGATTCAAACTCTTCTGTACAGGAGGAAGGAACTTTCATTCATAAATATCACCAAAAACGTAAAATCTGTCACCTTTCAGTTCACAGCCTTCAAGTTAAATAAATGTAATGGCTTCTCACACAGACTCGCGTCAATGACTCCCTGTCATCACGTTATGCTGCTTGAAGCTTCCGGCAATTAAACACTATCACATCTCTTATATGTTGTACGATCATCACGTGTATGTACAAAAATAGAATACATTTGGTTTGTAACTATTAATAACTGGAGTCTTTATCATAGTCCATCATCAAGATCACAGTGATGTTAGCTCACTCGCTCTGCTGGCAGAGCAAGGCAGAACCTTTGGCAATCCAGTAGTCCTGGGGCTTGGGGGACGGTAAATGCACAGATACCACGAAGTTTGTGGAGTGACCTGTAAGTGAAAGACGAAAAAATAACATTACCAAGGATAGTTACATTTGTTGAAAATTATAACTGTATTGTTAGCTGTCTGCATTCCTATTGAAATGCAAATGAATATCTTCATGATCAGAAAGAGATAAGTTATTTACAAACCTTCACTGTGGACAAGAATATGACAAGTTTCCCATTTTTAAGTACATCACGATGCTCAACTGTCATGGGCAAAATTTACTTTATATGCCATCAAGTGTGCAACCTTTTTTTTTTTTTTCATTTTTAGTGCAGCTGACTTGTCAGCTGAGCTTATAGGATGGTCCATTAACTGTAGTTATCGTCCTTTCACACATTTTTCAGTTCTCCAAAACTGTTTTTCAGAAAAATCTAAAACTGTCTGAAACCACCAAGCCAGTTGCTTTGAAATTGCATAGCGACACTTTTGAGGAACTCTGAATTTTAATTGTTCAACAGGTGGCACTGTGATTATTTTACCCTTCTTAAAGAATTTTGGTGCATTTTCACTTTTGACTTTTTCGCACAAACTGAAAGTAGGATCCTTTTCAGACTTATTTGGAATGTACATGGACTTTATTTCCACAAAATTTGTTCATTAAAAGTGGTACTGTCATTTTCTGCTGTTTTAACAAATTGTCAAAATTCAGAAAAGTTGGTCAGGGAGTGATGATGGTCTTAAACAAAGATGACCTTGATATAATAATGTTACCCGATTGATATTTGCTTCCATGCTGACCCCCCACCCCCACCCCCCATTTTTTGTTTTAATTCAACTGTTGCGCATAACAAGCTAAACTCCAGAATGGATCTTTGACAAAGGAAACTTTAAACCAGCTACTTCTTGTTTAGATAAACATGTACATGTAAGAAATCTGAAAAGAGAAACATTTGTTAGGGCTGTCTAATTCTGCCTCCCCTCTTGCCCCGCCCCTTAAAGAAATATACACATGAAATAAATATAAAGTTAAAAAATGAAAATGTGAGCATGTCATATAAAAGAAGTATGTGTACAGGGATGTTACCTGTGGTGGACAAGGTTCCTGCCCTTTCTGATGTCTTATACAGAGGTGCGATGTAGTCTGCTGGGTCAGGCGTAAAGTCCATATTTGGCTCCATGTGCAGCATAGGAAGCACAGCCAGCATCTCTCCCTTTAGCGAGTCCTCCAACATCATAGTGTTGTCATTCCATCGGAAACCATCCATGAAGAGACCATGTGCCAAGACGCCGTCTTCAGGTGTCTCGATGTCTTTGTCCATGTCCATCTCTTCGCCAAACTGTAACTTGTCCTGAGCTTCAGCCACATCAGCCTGGTCACGATACTGAGGTAGCACAACAAACTTGAAGGAGAGGTGGTCAATGGGTAGGTTGTATTTCCTGGCATGGTTTTGTAGCGTACCAGTCAGAAAACCTAAAAAAAAAAAAAATATGGACATTAGCGTTTGGTTAACAAGATGTGCAAAAATGTGTATGCATGTGTAAATTCTCTTTGAAGATAAAAAAGTGCTATGTAAATTGACTCCTACTTGTGTTTGAATTGCTATACAAGGAATATTTATTTACATGTATTCATAATTTATTTTCCTTTTTTTGGGGGGGGGGGGGGGGGGCTAGGCCATTTGTCTATCTATATTTGGGATCTTTTTACCGGCAGTCATTTGAAAACTCACATTTTTTGGTGAAATTGCAAATTTAAGACCTTGCAAATTTGTCAGGTTTAGGAAAACTGAAAATTTTTGCATGCAAAATAAAGCAACTATAGTATTTTCAAATAATGATGGAATCTACATATTATGTCAGATATGCTAATTTGTGGCTCTACTTGACTATGTCTTTCATGTGAACCAGAACATTTCAAGGAAAACATATTTACCCTGTGGAAAGAAGAACCCTGATATCCAGAAGGACTTGGGTTGTCCATTCTTCATCCAGTGATTGATGAACTGACAGCGCAAGACCAAGTCCTTCACCCAGCTGCCTAAAGGCTTCAGAGAAGGGTAGGCAGCGTTGGCCCACAGTCCAGGAACCTGGTTGTTGAGGAAGGCTGTGTACACCATCTCCAGTTCTTCACTCATCACCACAAAGCCCTTAATAGCCTTCTGAAGCTGTTCCAGGGAGTTCTGAAGGCAGTATGAATTTATAATCAGCAAAGCCAGGTAAAACCTTTCCATTTTCACTTTTTTTAATCTTCAGTAAGAATTTGATGCTTTGTAAAAAACAGTTGATGCAAAATGTAAAGCTGCAATAAAAGTACACTTACCTTGATGACCTTCAGGAGTTTATTGAACCTGTCAATTTCCTGTGTGAGAACTGTAGTCAGGGAGTTGAGACGACCCCTGTCATCAGCCTAAATATACAAAAGAGTTTTTAATAGATATTTAAACATGTGTATGTCGTTTGAATGCAGAAGTTAAAAGAAAAATCAATGATTATACTTTACAACACCATCAAATCTGTATATGTATATAATTTTGATCTGTGTTGCACGTACATGTAGTGCATATTTAGTTTCATTATACAGTGAAACCATTCACGTAACAACACAAGTTTTGCAGCACTTAAAGTCAAATTCCTTTTCACTATTTGACTAATTTATGTGACATACTCACATGTTTGACACATTTTACTTGGAACAAATGGTGTCATTATAATGAGGTTTCGCTATACTTCATAAAAACCAACCACAAAGTTTTGTATCCCTCCTTACCTGGAATAGTTCTTGTTTGGCCTCATCAATATCAATCTTGTCCATTAGTTTTCCCAGAATGCTCTCTGCCAGCTCATAAGCAATCTCGTCATTGGACTTGCCGCCACCACCGCTGGCCATGCGGGGCTGTACGTCCAATATGGTGTTAATCAGAACTGTTGTCTCTTGCACCTGCACATACAGATGATTAATGCATTTATGCAAGTGCCTGTATTCATGTATGTGTAATTGTGTCTGCATTACAGTAAAACCTCTCTAACCAAACAGCTCCGTATACCAAACACCTGTCTATACTGAACACCATTTCTCGGTCCCAAATATATACTTTCAATGTTATCAAACCTCCCTATACTGAACACCTCACTATACCAAACCCTTTTGTCCGGTCCCAAGGGTGTTCAGTATAGGGAGGTTTTACTGTATTTCATTCCTCACCACAAGCATACAGGCAACTCCTAAGGTAGCAATCATCTCCCTTTCTACTTTTGATGGCTATATTTCACTGCAGAAAATATGAAATCCAAACTTCTGTATTGAGGTACATCTCACGAGGGCTTTCCCTTGGAGAAGACCACATCAGATGACCCTGTAATATGACAGAATCTTGACCACTATTTAAGACACAAAAAAGCAGTATCATGGGTTACATGCTTTAGTTCTCACAGTTGTTTTATGTCCTGGACCACTCCAATATTATACTGTTACAAGCAAACAGCTGACTTACCTGGAATGCTATGTTTGCATTTTCATGCATGCCAAATATCTCGGGCTCTTCACTAAGTGGCAGCTCTTCAATGTATTGTCTGTACTTCTGTAGACTGTCATAGAGGGGGGCGAAGTATATACCTGAAACACCACAAAAGAGCCGTAAGTTCTACCCATGCCATCCTCACCTTCACACAGATAAACTGTTGAGCCAGTTACGAATTTATACAAGCTGCAGCAACCACTGATTAGAGATAAAAAAAGTGAAACAATGCCAACAAATTAAATTGAGTGATTTAATGCACCAGCTGACCCCATCAAGCCGACATCATCAGCCTTTCCTTATTTGGAAAGTCTGTTCCTTTCAAAAAGAGATCTTTTTGAAATGACTTCATATTAACCAACATATGAATGTCAGGCTCCTATTACACGTAAACAAATGCACGTTTTTCACGTTGTAAATACAGTAGCTGAACGTAGTATATAAACAGGCGAACGCATTTTTTCAACAGTCCTTGATGAGATGGCATCAAAACTTGTCAGACAAGTCTCCTAGCCACCTCGGCTACTTGCCTTAGTGGCTGAGCTCAAATTTTGTGAAAGAGCTGATAAAGTGACTGTTACCTGACTCGGAGTACTTGTAGTCTTTCTCCAGTGTGTAGGGCTCAAAGAACCTCCTCAAGACACAGCGCAAACATCTCTGATCCCAGGCATCTGTAACTCTGCCACCATACGTAATCTGACAAACACAACAGGAGGAATCTGAGTCAGTTTTGCACCTCTATCCACTTTGCTAGAACGGCCCTAAACTGTTTCCTTATGATTGATGAAGACTCTGTCAAGTTTTACATGATGTGGCAGCTGCAGTGTGTCAGATCTGTGTTTTACCTGAGGTACGTCATCTCCATTGTCATTGAGAATGTTTTACATTTATGAGAGAATTAAGTCAAAGCATAGAGGCAGATCATAGATTAACACCCAGCTGGCTGGTGGGTTTAAGGGCAAAAGGATTTAATGATATTCTCATTAATATATATCAGTATGTTGTAGCCATGAATATGTAACACCAGAGCTCTGTCACAACTGTGTCCCTAACTCAGGCAAACAAGTGATCTATTAGTCAAATTTCTGGTCTTGCTGGTTTGTGTCAAATCACTTTACAATCACCAAATTAGCAGTTGCCATATCGATATAATTTGGCCTCATGAAATCCTTTCATAATGCGATAAAAGCACTACTCTCTAAAATAAGGTACAGTAATTTTGCAACTTGCAAGATTTTTTTTCTACCTACTGTACTCAAAATCACACACACACAAAACCCTGTTAGAGAATGAAAATCTTAAAAAGTTTTGTAGAGATGACTGATGAAGACACAAACTGACCTCTCCTGTGATGTAGATGAGTGCATCCCAGGGAATGACCCCATCAGCACAAAACATCTGTAGGTTGAGTAGAGCACACTCTCGGTCACTGTCATTGAACTCGTACTGAAAACAACAGACACAAAATTACAACTCTGTAGCTACTTTGGATCCAGCAATAAATTGTACATTTTTTTTCTTACATAAGAAAAAAAAAGAAGAAGGAAAAAAAAGGCAATTTAAATACAACAGAGTGATCTGCATTCAATACAGACCCAGTTAAAGCAAGTGATGTGTTGAATCAGATTGGCAGATTGGATAAACTAAGTTTGGAAAGCAGTTCCTTTGGAACTAACATTTGCAAACGGTATTATTCTTTGATTAAATATCGTTCTGCCATAAAAAAAAAAGGAGTAATCATGTTGTCTCAAGCTTACCTTGATGTTCCAGCCTAGTGGTCCAAATTTCTTTCTCTCCTGAATGATGGCATGGAAAAAGCAGATGCCAAAGACAGTTCTCCTCCAATCCATGCCAAGAACTGTCAAGTTGACAAAATACAAGATGGCTTTAGTGTTCAGCATCTTGACCATTCTTCTGAGGTCCTGTTAACTACTGTAAATTGCTTTAATTTTGCTGTATTCTTATTTTCGCTCGTTTCGCTGATGGCACAAAACCGTGAAAATTAAAACACAGTGAAATAGAATTTTAACATTGTTTGAATGGGAATTATGTCCAAAACAGTGAAATTAAAACTGCAGTGAAATGTCAAAAATACAAAAAAACATGAAAATTTACACACGCAAAAATAAAGCGATTTACAGTAGTTCTTCACATTAAGTTTCTGTACAACCTACATTTCCTTCAGCTTTGAATTTACCATTCCATTCATGTTGTACAGAACACAGCTGTCTCAAAGACATTTGCACAAGCGCTCACGATACAGGTATGTAAGTGCATTTGCAACTTTATTGGGCTTAGATAAGATTGAAATACTTGGTTTCATGTTACATTACATTTGTTTTTGTTTCATATTTCTGATCATTCTTTCTTTTTTGTTTTCAAACCGTTCATGTGGATAATAGAAAGAGACTATGATGTCATGTGACATTCTAACTAAAGCTCACCATTGTCCTCAAAGAAGGTGGTAGTCAGTTCAGAGAAAGCTCTCCTGATGTTTGCCCTCAAGCCTTTGGGTGGTTCATTGGTGACCTTGACACTGTTCTGCAGCACAGTGACAGGGAAGGACTTGGCTGGCATGGAGCTCAAGAAGAGACGGAAGTCCTCATGCACGTCCTGCGGTTTCTCTGTCAACGCCTTGATGGTCTCCTCCATGGCCAACATCCAGGACGCTGCCAAGTGACAGTTCTGTAGGAAGACCCAGTCACCTGTCTTCACGGCATTTGCAATGAGTTTTTCTGCCACTGGACCCTGGCCCTGACCCAAGGAAATGGCTTGAACCCTGTCACAAGAGATTAAGCATGGTTACACACCCTGTTTTACCCACAGTAACCGTAAAAGTGTCATAGAGCTTGACTGTCTTATCTATCACATTTTTTTATGCAGGAGGAGTTCCAGTGTTCTTTAACAACTGTGAGAATTTGAAAAGCACTGATAGCAGACAGAGAGAATTGTTTCTTATGAGAAACCTGTCCTTGAAAAGCACTTGTGGTGTGTATCAGGATAAACAACAAGGCAGTCTCTCAAGACTACTGTGGTGTGACTGACTTGCCTTTCTGTGTATCCCCTCTCCTTGGCAAACCTCAAGAAGGCACCCATAGGATCAGAGCCAGTGCTGAGCACAAAGACTAGTGGCGTTATAGGAGACATGTCCTCGTACAGGGTGGGCAGGTCGCCCGGCGGGCTCTCCACAAACATCTGACCAAGGTTCTCCCGTACAAACTCTGTCACTGCAAAGATCACCTGTACACACACACACAAAAAAACTTATGCAGTATCTTGACATAACCAGGAGTACTTGTAAAATATTCAGTGCATACATTTCATAATTATTACAAATAGAGACCAATCTGACGGCACATAGTCTTACCTGTTGTAGATGTTTGTGTTATTGCAAGTACAGATTCAGGATGTGTCAAAATATATGTATTGGTAGACAGATATGGCCTGTTATTTCAATTATGATAACAAACACTGTATTTGCGTACACCAAACTGAAGAAATAATATCAGAAAAAAAAGCACATATTCTATTTCACACAACGAGATGGTATTTAAGGGCCTGGTATACTTTATGATTCTCGTGCATGAATGTATAATTTCGGTCCGTTACCATCTGATACCCTAAAAAGTATATATATTTTTTTTAAGGAAAACATAACATCAAGTTTGATTCTGGTACTACATGTAAATAACAAATTTCAGTATCGCTATTGACGTAATTAAATTTTAATAAAAACTCCTATTTTTTTTCAAATATAAAACAGCATTTTAAAAATAAAAATCAGATTTAGTTTATAGTGTCAATGAAAGTACACATAATGCTCTCAAAAACAGTATTTAATTTTTTTGAAAAAATGCTTAGTTCTAATTTGACTGCTGTTTAAATATTTAAAACAAAATTAACTGTAAACATCATGTAAATTTTCACTAAAACCCTTATCAAAAATTTCAAATACAGTTTTGCTGATAAAAATATACTGTTTCCTTTCCCATCAAATAATGTTTCCGTTTTTGGTGTTTGTGCTATTTCTTGTTTGTCCACAAAAACAGGTAAAATTAAAGTTTTTTTGATTATGCAATTAAAATTCAATTTCATAATACTTAACAGTTATTTCACAATTTTTTTTATAGCTTAATCCAAATGTATGCTTTTAGAAAATATGTAGTTTATATGATCTCAAACAAGAAATTTAGTGTATATAAAGATGTTTGGAGCCAAATCGTATTTTCTGTGCAAAGTGCTGTAAAAGTGTCCCCACCATTAAACCACAAGTGTTAACTTGAAACCTTTCTCCCTTGACTGAGTCAACATCTTTCCTTGGTGTAGATTGTCTGTGGGCACTATGAACCCAACCCATCCTGAGGAAAGCTGTTGACCTGGAGTATGTTATCTTGATAGGCCTCGTCTACAATGTTCATTAAAATTGTGTTTCTTTACGTTGAAATTAGTTAAAACTTCCAACAGCTGGTTGGGGGGAGGGAGGGTTACATCATCTACTTCAACTCTAAAGACATCTTACTTTTTCCTCCTTGAAAGCCTTGATGAACATCAGCTTCTGGAAGCTATTGAGACGCTTGTCCCAGTGACCTTTGACCTTGCCATCATCTTCCTTCTCCTCTTCCCCTTCCTTTGGTGGCTGGGGTTCTGGTGGCTCAGGTCCATAACTGTCACACGTCTCTAGGTTTGCTCTCACCTGCAGATAAACAAAACTCTATGATCTTTGTTTTCATTGGTCATAACAAATATGCAACAATACTATTAAACTGCATACAGATTTTATTGTCAGGGAAATGTGTACACTGTATTATGATTTATACTCTGTTAGCTTTACTGTCACATATTAGTGGCTTTTCACCCTAAGCCCATATCACATTCTGTTTCAATCAGACTCTGCATATTTAATTCACACTACCTGGTTTATTCCTTCATATTTGGTTAACACCACCCCGTTTATTCCTTCATATTTGATTGACGCCACCTGGTTTATTCCTTCGTAAAGGAATTCCAAGTGTTATCTTAATCCAAGGAGGCTTGTGTATCTTCTTTGCTTAATCCAACTATGTACTCTTGGAGATCCTGTTGTCTTGCTGTATTTAACACTTTGGAATAAACTTATGCTTACACATTATTTATTTTATTTTATTTTATTTATTTTTTATCATTTTTTTTTTGGGGGGGTGGGTCAAAAAGTGCTTTGTAATCAAACTTTGAGGAGCAATATTATGTGTTGTGGTTAGCAAATTGCGATGTGACTGGTCAAATTGAACTACGATCGGGATCAGCATTGATCTCCTCTTTGACTGAATCCAGGACAGTTCCTGTTACCTCAGAAACAAAATCCCCAAACTTGGTCAGCAAGGCAGACAACAGGGTTCTTGAACCACATCAATACACATAGTACATAATCCACCAGTATGTGATTACATGTACAGGTGTATGCGATTACTTACACTGAGTCCACCTATGTGTACCCAGCAGGGGGTTGCTGTGATGTCTCTCATTATGCCCTTGAAGGCTGGAACAGTGTCAGAGATGTCGCAACACGTATTCCACAGCTGCTGTGACAGCCAGTCATGGTCCGGTTTGGGAGGCCGTTCCTGTAAAAACAAATGCATTTGTCAAAGAACGTCATTCTTGTGTTCTCAAAGCTAGGATTGACTCTACATGTACATTATATATTTGATCATCTTTTTTACCAACACATTCAACCACCTTGAATAAAAACATTCCATCTGACCACATATCTTATGCTCATAATTGCAAACTTCAAAAATTCATATATCGATTGCTTATGCAACTCTTTTGGCTAGATAAAGGAATGTACCAATAGACTAATCTATCCAGGCAGGTAAAGAAACATTATAAAGACAGTGAATTTACAAATGGGGATACCTTGTCCATGCCAGCACTGCCTCTCAGCATGAAGTTCCATTCCACATTGCTGATTTTTCCCGCTGTCTTCATGATTTCAGCACACAACATGAACGAGAACACCAGTTTGTCTTTCTCAAACAAACCTCTGAAATACACAAAGACCAACATCACTGATAGTTGTTTTGTTTGTTTGTTTGCTTGTTTATTTGTTGTTTTTTTTTTTTCACAAAGATCAACATTACTGATAGTTTTTGGTTTGTTTGTTTGTTTGTTTGTTTGTTGTTGTTTTTTTTCACATTAATTTCAAATAAAACCAATTAACAGCCCCTGTCATTCTGGTAACTCCATGTCCAAAACTGATGCAGGTAAAAATGTTTAATCTTTGAACGTGCTGGAATAAGATGTAATGTGTGCTTGGTCTACTAATCACATCACAGTCCATGTTAGTAAAGTACAATGTATGGTACGCCTCAAAGCAATTAAAGTGCTCTTACAGATTTCGGGAAGTCTGTCCTTTTCATCCCTGACCTGCTGTTCTCAACAAAGTTGACCTTAGTGACCTAGGTCTGCTACATGGCTATCCCTGGCTCTTAATACATGTATGTGTTTCATGAAACTCTTCGTCAAAAGGCAAAAAAGTTATAGCCTCAAACACAACTGCACCAAGTACACACACTAAGATAGCCTCAAACACAACTGTACCAAGGACACACACTGAGACAGGAGAATGACTATCTATTTGCCCCATCTCTGATATGAAGGGAGCATACTTAGGGAGCATGTACACATCAACCCTTCTTACATACAGGGATAGTGTCAGCAAATAGCAATTTGATCAAGGAGGCAAACCATCGTGTGATGAAAAAGAGGTTGCTATGTGGAGACTTGCCTGGCAACATTCCTGTACACATCCTTGGTGGTCTGGTCCAGCAAGATCTCCAGCCGTCTGTCCAGGTCTTCACTCTTCTCACTGTTCTGTATGGTGTTGGTGAAAAGCTGTTTGAAGTACTTGAGGGAGAACTGGTACATGGGGTCCACCTCACCCATGTCAGCCACCACAAAGTACATCACCGAGCCACGGGTGGCCACCACACGGTACTTCTCTCGAGCCAAGGAGATCTTCACTTCTGTCTGTTCTGCCTCGGCCAGCCGTTCTGTGATCACTCCTGATGTTACCTTTAAAATACAGGTATTTTTTTATTTTTCATATTTTTTATTGCAAAATATTTGTTTGCTTTCTTAATCCTTGCAACGTTATCCACACAGTGAGAAAATACAAGATGGGAAAAGTGACCAGGGACACACCAAACTATATGTTAGTCAGACTTGTGAGATATCTTATTCTTACATTTGTTACAACACATTATTGACCCTTAGACACAAGGAAAGTTTTGCACACGAAAATTTATTGAGGAAGGGAGAGTAATATTGACACACCTTGGAGTCATTGAGTACATTGATGAGATCTTCATTATCCAGAATGTTGCCTTCTGACTCAAAGAGCAACTTGAGGATTCTATCCTCAATAGCTTTGAGTTGGTTCTTGTCCGAGTTGATCTTGACGATGAGCTGGTTTCGCTGTTCCTCGAGATCTGGCCGTTCTAGGCTGACCACCTCACTGAGCAATTGATCCTCCAGTCCAGCCTTGGTGACCGTGAAGTTGATGATGGTCACCTTGATGCAGACCTCGGGCAGGTAGTGTGGATTGGACATCTTGGTGGTTATGTAGAACTTAAAGTTCTTGTCATACTCAATATCACTGTCACCCAGACGAATCAGCAATCGACCTCCCTGTAATGGGAAATGAATGAGTCTTTATACTTCCTCAGGTGGAGTTATTATTTTAAGAACTACAGTACCATATTTATTTTCTTCTGTGTTGTTGCGTGACAGTTCTCTTTGAAGAAAGCCATTATCAGACACAAACTGACTGTTTAAAAGAAACTTGTTTTGTCCATCGATTATCATGTTCAATACTGCCTTAGCTAAACTAAACTAGAGTTTAAATAAATACCTTGATTCTACTTAGAGCTTTATATTGATAAACCCAGATGCCACTGCTGTCTGGTTATTGCTGTGGTAGATAAATGCTAACATTCCTGCACTGTGTGTGGCATATTTCATCTATCAAATACCAATGTACACTAGTCCTTCCTTTAACTCTTTCACTCCCATTGACTAGTTTTCATATAGACTCAGCTGCAATTATTACGAGAATGTTATATTAAAATTCCTCAAAAGAGCTTTCATTCAAGTACCAACATGCCTAGTGTAAAGTCAGTGCTGCGGTTTTTGCATTGTTTGGCAAGTCATGCTGCAGCTGCTGTAAGGGGAGCTGCCGCATGACTTGCCAGGCAATGCAAAAACCACTGACAAAGGCCTTTATTCTGTGGAATTGAATGAATTAAGAGACCCCCCAGTGCCATCCAAGAAGTGGTCACATAAAGCAGGTGGCCTCCCAAAGGAGGTTTGACTGCTGCACCACCTGCCCAACAACTAACCATTACTTTGAATTCCCATCCATAATTCAAACATGACTGATGCACACTTATAAGACTTTATTCCATCTTGCAGTCATGGGGTTTACTCATTTATTGATATTATAAACATATTTTGGACTTTAAAAGTGGGTTTTGACAAATTATTTTACCAATCTTGTACCAAACAGGTTTTATTTGTCTGACAAGGGGAATTTCTGGATGGATAAGTGCATGATCTTAAGGGGTCATTTTGGGTGGTCACTGGTCAGGTTCTGCAGATGGTCTCCCAAAACAGGTAAACTATTATTAGAAGCTGCTTCACAGACTGTCAGTGGTAATGGTCACATAAGGCAGGTGGTCTCCCCAAAGAGGGACTGTCGTATACACATACCTGCTGGAATGTCTGCTTCAGTAGTATAGGCTCAAGAGCAGGATCCAACATTTCCCCAATCTCCTCAAGCAGTACTGGCATGCCGATACGGATGCAGTTCTCCAGGGTTCGCAAGAAGTTTCCATCTGTCAGCTTTATAATTTTGAGACCGTTTCTCGTCTCTGTGTTTCGCACCCATCTGTTAGCCTGAATGGTGAGGAAAAAAAAAAAATGAAATGTTTGTCTTTACTCAGTTAGGGATTATAATTCTAAATAGTTTGATGGATACATTTGTATTTTAGAATTAACCAGGATTCATAAATGTGTAGTCTTTGTTTCACCTGATCTGCAATGTTCTGCTCGTTTTGATGGATACTGTGGTCCCTTCATACAAAACCATTCAAAATAGAGACCATTCTGTCTTCAAAGTCAGACACAGGATACTTTGCCCAGTTATTTTTCACATTATTTGTAGCTCCTGTGAAAGACCCTTTCTCTTGCAAGATCCAGAGCCTCCAATTTGCAAGCTAGCCTATCTTAAAAGTGGGAGATCTCCTTCCTGCAGGTACTGAAAAGAAGGAGGGTGAGTGCCAAAGCATAGCTAGGGGGAAGGAGGAGGTCTGGGGGCATACTTCCCCAGGAAAAATTTGAAATTTGCACCTTATTTCCTGCATTTTGAACCATTTTAGGCACCATCATAGACATATTCTGCTCGTATCTAGTACAGCAAAATGGCAAACAGTACAGCTGTACAGCCGCCAATAGAATTGGTGGCTACTTTTTTTAAATTTTACAAGTGGGAGGCATTTGATAAAAAGCAGGAGCGGGAGACTTTGTAAAAATGTACAAAAAGTGGGAGATCTCATGCCAAGGTGGGAGACTTTGAGGCTCTGGTGATCTCTGGAGGCATCTTTCAAAGCAGGGAGCAGGGAGTGCTGTACATTTATACCTTGATGAACACCACACAAGGTTTCTCCTTGTCATGGTTGTCACGGTTTTGATGATACCATTAAAACTGTGTGATTCAACCATTTTGATTTTGTCATCCCAATAGCATTTTAATGCATATGGTTATAACAAACTTAAAAGCTTACCTGATCTTGAGGATCAATCATTAGAGGCCACCGGCGCCCTCTTGTGACTAGAATGGCATTTTCAGTTGACAGCTGATCACGAGGTAAACCATCGGTATTCCACTGGCGTATTTCAAAAGGATCTGCTAATACGCTGACCAAAGACAAATCTTTGGACACTGGTATCTCTAGCTCCTGGCACCGAGTTGTCCAGTGTTCCACCAGTTCAGCTCGGTAGCCTGCGGTAAAGGCCCCATAGTAGGCCACACACGCTGATGCCACAAACACATCCCCAACTACATTGCCAATCTCTGCATTGAAATTCTGCAAACAGAAAGATTAGAATAAAAAGTTTACATTTCATCCAAAGATGAGACATAATTTTTAAGTGAAAATGAACATTACTTTTTGGCATTATACAAGTTAAATTTTTCAGATGGCCAATGAATATCTTAACTCTTTCAGTGTCAAGTTTTGCACTGAGTCAACAGCTTTCCTCAGCATGCTTTGGGTAAAATGTGCCCAAAGTGTGTCAAGGAAAGCTGTTGACCTGGACCATTATATTCTATGGGACTACCGGTATAGACATGCTGCTACTTAAATGAAAGGTCATTTTACAGCAAATATGAATATAGTATCCATCTGATAATTCAGAAGTTCATCTTTAGTAAGTACTGCGCCTTCAGTCGCAGTTAAAACAGGAGCAATAGAATCTGTTTACATAATTACATACCACAACACTTTGTTCCCATCTGATCTTCTCATCTGCCAAGGCAGTAGTGAGCTTTCCAGCCCTCTTCAGTCGAGCCTGACAGAGCGTGATATTTTTCTCCAGCTTCTGTTTTTCTGCCACACTGTCATCATAGGACTTCTGGAGCTCTGCGATCTGTCGTTCTACCGCAGCCAGTTTGTCCTGCTTCTCTTTTAATGTTGTCATGACGATATCCAGCTCTGCTTGTGCTGCCCTCAGCCTGACAAAAAACACAGCACAGTCAAGTGATACTTACCTAAAAAACAAGTACTTGCCACTGTCAATATTCATTCTGTACAAATATATAAATGTTTTTTTTTCTTAACATCTTTTTCTACTGTGTTCATTATATCATTACTTCAATGCTAAATATTTGCATATCACACACTATTTTGCTGCATGATCCTGTCCACTATGTCTAGTCCACTACTTTTCCAGACTCCCAACATGTAAGAGTTCCAAGTATATGTGATGTAAGAACATGTCTTTCTTTTGTGTCACAAAATTCAAATAAAAAGTAGTGACATAAACAAATGACGAGCACCTTTGTCTTCAATCATTACATGTATTCATTGTACAATGTCTATATGATACATGTAATGATGATTTTTACTGATTGTTTTCTTTCCCAGTTTGAAAACAAAATAGTTGTGGTTCATAAAACTGGTGAACTTTTCATTTTACATGCTGCACATAACGGAAGCAATCAAAGCAATACCCACTTCTCTTTCTTTGGCTCCACTGTCTTGAACACCTTGGCATAAATATCCATGGCCCTCACCCACATGCACATAGACTTGCAAGCCTTGGACACCTTCTCAATGGCCTCTGGGGTGAACTTTGGGTTTTCTATGTACTTCTTGAGCTTCTTCACCATGGAGTCCGGGATGTTATCCTTGTCATACTCACTCAGCTTCTTGAGGAAGTTGGCATCGCCGAGCACAGCTTTGGCTGTGGCCCAGTCAGTCCTGTAATGACAGATGTTCATTTAATAATAGGTTTAAATGTTTAAAAAGTCTTTCGTCATGGTGATACTAGATCCATGTTCTTCGTGAGGTGACCTGTCATTGAGGTGCCAGCAGGCTTGCTGAAGCATGCTCTGGGTGCAGTACACCCACGGCATGCCCAGGGAAGCTGATGATTCAGTTAACTCTTTCAGTGCCAACTGTGACTGAAGTCAAACTACTTCAAATAAACTGATTGTAAAAAGACCTTGTATTCAAGTACCAGCATGCCTCTAGTTGCACAGAATTTAAGTCTAGGTCAACAGCTTTCCTCTGTGTGCTTTGGGTGCATTGTTCCCAAAGTGTGCTGAGGAAAGCTGTTGACTGGGTCCAAAATGCGGCAGTGAAAGAGTTTAACCCCTGTGCAGGGCACATGCAAACTAGATGTAAAACACTGAGGGATAATACAAAGATTAAAATTCAAGAAGCAGAATTAATGTGCTTAATTATGTATGACTGGCTATGTGCACTGGCTAGCATCACAGGGCAATGTTCAAGGTTCAAAGTAGTGTGTCTATCGGTCTACAAAGACCACACACACTTCTAAAATTAGAATACTTAACTGTATTTGAGATTATAGTGAGTACGTATTGGTAGTGTTACAATTAACAGCACGAAATTACAGTAATTTTGGATACATATGTACAGTGTAGAATAAAGAATATCCTCAAAATGACAGTAAGTGCCAATTACAAAGCTACTATAAGTAACCAGTCAGACTGGTCACTGTCAGAGCCTATGGAAATATGAATGGAGCAAACTGTGAAGCATTGATGGTTTGCATGGACGACTTACTTCTGGTTCATAAGAATGCACACTGCTTCCATCACTGTCTGTACCATGTCTGGCGGCTTGGTAAACACACGCAGCTCAGCAATATCACTCTTGTCCAATGCATCCAGCGCCTACAAATGACAAGATGGCAGTCTCCAGTGAAAAGGTGACTTTTGTCTTCCATGTATATGCCTTAAGTCTTTCAGTCAACACATCTCCTGGCATACTGTACCCACAAGCATAGCCAGGAAACTGCCGACTACTGTATTAACAGAAGGTGTCTTCAGCAGGGCAATTTGTAGAGGAAACAAAAAAAAACAGGTTTTCATTTTTTTTTTCTACCATGATCAGTGACTGGTCAGAATAAAGTCTGTGAAGTGATTTTGAATTCTTTCCAGGTCATCACAAGACTGCACCCACTACGTGCAATGGAACGATGATGAGGCACGACATACCATCCAGATAGAGCTCAAACAGGGTTCTTGTTAATTTTTTTTTGTCTTTAACATGGAGAACTTGAAGCAGACGACACTTTTGGGTGAGTTGGACAGAAAAGGATCAATCAATTATTGAAAAGTTATACTTTCACAATAATAACCTAATTGTTGTTTATGGCAAAATGTTAATATTGAGTCAGAGATGTTTTGAAAATTTTCGAAAAAAAAATCCGAAAACAAAATCATTACAAATCCAAAATTGTCACCCTGCCACCTTTTGAACAAACTTGGCAATAGCCCACCTTAGGTATATACATCCCCAGCAAGTTTGAAGAGCATTTGGCTTACGGTTATTCAGAATAAGTCAAAAATGTAGGTCAGCTGACTGACAAGTAAGCTGACAAACCAGCTGAGCAAAAGATAACTTTATGTATTTCATGCCTCCTTCAGCTACGTGTGGTTGTGATGTGTATTACATACCTTGATGGCAGCCTCCAGTGCAGGCAAGGCTTCATCCAAGTCTTTCTGTGCATCATCGGCAATATTCTGAGTCTCTTCAGCCTTCACCTTAGCTTCTGCCTCGTCTTCCAGCACAACTTTACGTACCTGCAAATCACATCGTCTGTTGACTTAGCTGTCATCTTACATTATCATGCCTCTTGTGTAACTATGTGAAACCTGTCCTGAAAACTGAAAAATCACTAAACCAAAAGATCGTGTTCATCCATACTATAATGCTACAATGTCAACACTAGAAAATCATCTTGAGATACCCTAAGGATTGCACTTGTATTCCTATAAGAATTTCGCCACATGTAAAATGAACTGTTTTCGTAAACTGTGAAATTAGGTTCATTTGTTTTTGCATACAAGCTTTCAGGATACTGTCGATTCAAAAGTGTATCAAATGTACAATTAGTTTAATCAACGGTCACCTGTAAGTACTCGATGCGTGACCAAGTTTAATTCAAAGTAGGCCTTTATGAAGCTACAGGGTTTCACCTGAGAGACATAGAGTAAGACTCACTTTATCAGCTTCCTCCTGGTCTTTGGAAAGCCTCTCCATCAGTGCCTCTGTGTCCTCGGACTTTGTCTTCAGTTCTGGCTGCAAAGCCACCAGTTCTGTCTGCATGTTGTCCACCACTTCATTGGTTTCTAGCAACTTATTCAGGCCATTCTTCACACGATCTCGTGCATTCACCAGCTGCCTGGAAGAAGATAAAATCAAATCCTATAAATTTGGGGAATCATTTAATATTAGGTCCACCTGTGTACAGACTTTTCCAATGTGTGGACAATATTCTTCCTTTATTACTGCTGTTTTTCTCATGCGATTCTTAGAAAATTTGAAGTAATGCGTACCAAAGATTAGAACATTAGGAGTCTTAAATTGTTACAGAATGTCAGATTTGGGAACATTTTCTTCTGCCCATCTTCAATCATGAAAAGAATGGAAGATTGTGAAAACGTCACATTATTTCACATCTTGTCAGAACACTGTAAGTCTGAAATGATTCAAAGAAATTGAACATTTCACATCACTTCAGATTTTCTCTGAGTCCAAAAATGTAGTGCTTGTAAGTAGGCAGCAATGCTAGCAAAATAGTAGCTATCACAATGTGACCACCTGTAGAGGTAAACTCTCCATGGTTACTGGCCTTTAAACAGCCAAAATTTAATAATGCAACATTTTCATTTTATATATGTGCAGTTGCCATGTTTTTGTTTTTGTTTATTTCAAAAGAAAAGTCTCCAAAAACTGCATTAAACTGACAGGATCCTTTTACACACCCTTTTTCTTTGTCATTTAATTTTACAATAGGCAAACAATCTTTAATGGATGCTTTGAAAACCACTTATTTTCTGTGTCATTTAATATCTCAGTAGGAATGAAATTTATAATAGATTCCTTACAAGCTATAAACCTGTTATGGAATTTACTTACTTTTTCTTGTCTGACAACATAGATAGATAGAGGTTGATCAGCTCCAGGTAGCTGGTAGGTGTGGTATAGTAGCGTCTCTTTAATTCAGTGTAGAAACGCTCTGCTATCTCAGTCACACTGACGTGAATGTCCACACACATCTCTGAAATCTTTCCCTGAAAGCACCAGTGGGCATAAACATGAATATTTAATGCAAGATGGGAACAATATTATGTGAGGCTGATCAACTCACTCAAACTTGGACCACTTTGATTGCGGGCTTCAAATACAGCTTTTTTGTAGTACAGTACATTTACTGGGTAGTAGGATCAGAGGGGTTAAGAACATTACGGGCTCAATATATATAGTAGCTACACTATATATTCCCTTCATTCCTAGACATCTGTGCTGTTGAGTGATACATCAGTTACCTGTGTGTCATTGTACTGTGCATTTCATCTGTAAGTCATTTCACTAAAGCTTTCACATCTGTTATACTGGACACAATTTATGCATACAGATACCATTAAACCTAGTGTGTATATATATTTCAACAGAGTAACCATAACAACAGCCATGATTGTACTGCCTTAGTCTCATTGGTCTGAAGTTGGTCAGATAAAGAAATGCTACTAAATATTGGCGTGCGGAAACAAAAAAAATTTAGCTGTCTATTTCTATTTATAGGGTTATGCCACTACCTACCTTAAGTTCCTCAGCTCCCAGGTCCACATGCTCAAAGAAGGACTTGGACACTCCCAGTAGCGCCTCCCGTGGCCACTCCACAAACCAGTCAATGGTACAGCAATTGACTAGAGACGGGAACATACGACAACGGGCACGGAAGGCACTGCCTACTGGACTCATGCACAGCACTATGTGTAAGTTATTTCTGTTGAGAAGTAAGCATTGTAGTCAGCATGACCATAACAGAAGATTTGTTGAAAGAAATGCACACTAAGAATATGCCCTTGCAATTCAGAAAAAAATCAACTGCGAATAAAAACACAACCAACTAAATAAATTACATTACAGATTTATCTGCCGTTTGACCTTTTTATCACCTCAAAGCAAGACCAAAATAAAAGTTTATGGTAAAGTATTTTGTAGGCATGGTGTAGTTACTGGGGGATGACCTTATGGACAACACAGTGTAATAAAAACACCATCAATGCAATTTAGAAAGAATACCAATCAGCTTACTTTGTGGAACAAATATAAAGAAATGCAGAACTAAAAAATTCTATGATGAAGCAGATATATTTCATACTGTATGTAATTAACAAATGCACTAACCTGACTCTGTTGATTGCATATTCATAAATAGCATCCCGGTTGCCCTCAGCGATGCCAGCTTCCTTGGCACCAGGTCGACAGCCGATGATTAGTCGTTCTAACTCATCTGGCTCAAACAGGTTTGGCACTTCGCCAGAGTTGAGAATATTGTTAATGTCTTCCAGGAATTCTTCTACAACAATCTATGGATAAAAAATAAAAATGGTATGAAAGTCTTAGTTTTTTTCATTGCCTGCACCGCCTGGCAAGTCATGCTGCAGCTTACACAAGACTTGTTAGTACCTCAATGAAAGTTTTTTCTACAAAGAGTTCATTTGATTACACATGCAGAATCTGTGTATTAATTCTCGGTGGATTTACTGGACAATCACGCCCAGATATGAAATAAGCTTACTGTACAAGTATGTTAACAAGAGCGAACAACATCTAGAGATCCAAGTACAAAAGATAACAAAACAAGAAAAATGTAAAAAAGTTCTAGGCCCAATTATGCAAACATTTTCATGCATGTATTAGAAACTGAACTTTTGGCTTCCTTCCATCTCAAAACCAGAATGTGGCTGCGATTTATTGACGACATTTGGCTCATTTGGCCACACGGCGACAACACGCTTCAAGAATTCATCAAACACGCCAACAACTTTCACCCGACCATTAAATTCACGGCCAATTCGTCCCACACGGAATTGAACTTTTTAGATGTCCTTGTCAAACACAACACCACGACCAATCAAATTTTAACCACTGTATATATTAAACCAACCGACTCTCACTTGTACCTACACTTCAAGTCTTGTCACCCAACACACCAGAAACGGTCCATTCCTTATAGCCAAGCTCTAAGGTTAAGGAGAATCTGCTCCACGAACCAGGAATTCCAGGTACAAGCCCGACTTCTAGCCAAGAATTTATCTGCACGTGGCTACCCGTCGAATATAATAGAGGAAGCCATTTCCCGCGCTACCGCCAAGACACGTGACTCCTTGCTACAACCCAAATCCAACACCAACGATGACGAAGACACGATCAACTTCGTGGTCACTTTCAACCCACAAATCTCCGTCACAAGCTCCACTCTTCGATCTTTTTGGCCCATCTTAGGGAGAAACAGTAACACTTTACACATATATAATAAAACTCTGATGATGTGTTACAAAAAACTCCCCTCTCTACGCAAAAATTTTTTAGTCATATCGGACTTATGCCGGTCCCAGCCTAAACCCGGCAACAGACCCTGCGGCTCTCACTGTGTAGCATGCCCTTATATTAAAGACACCCTATCCTTTATCAGCACAACTACCAATATTAGATATCAAATTAACCAGGAAATTAACTGTCAATCCACTAATTTAATATATATAATTGAATGCACCAAATGCCATAAGCAGTACATGGGATAAACATCACAGTCACTAGTTAAACGTTTTTACGGACACCGACAAGATATTAGGGATGACAAACCCAAGTCCATCCCCCTACACTTGAAACAATGCGCAGCCTCTGACGTCACAATATATGGAATACAAAAATTTTCTGACCATGACAACGTAACAAGAACCACCCACAAGGCAGTGTGGATCCATGAACTAAACACGGTTGCACCATCCAGACTAAATTCCAAAGCAGAAAAATGCTGATTTGTAATTTTTGTCATAAACAGTTTAAGCACAAACAGTCACTGAATAGACACGTGACCAACACCCACAAAACGGATGACAGATTCACATGCGAGATATGCAAACAAAACGTTCAACAGAATGGATAACTATCGTCGGCACTTCAAAATCCATGACATGGATTTTTTGCCGCCCAGACTGTATATCCCGAGGAAGGAGGCCACAAAACTTGTTAAATATCACAGACCCTTCGAAGTAGACCCCAGAACAGTTATCTTTAGGATCGTCAGCAAGCAAAATAACGAAGACAGATCCAACACTTGCGAAAAGAAAATTCCAATCACAAGGAATCCACGGGTCTATCATCCCACATATTTTAATGAATACATAGGACCGAAATTACCCAAACCCTTCCCGACATACCCTGAGTGGCATATGAAGCTTTTGAATAACACGCCGATAATTAGGAACGATTTATACTTATCAGATGAAGAAGATGAAGGACCACCCACCCCCCCGAGCTTTGATTGACCTTTGACTTTTTTTGCAGTGGGACTCCGGGACCAACGTCCAGAATCAGCTGAGATACGTAGGACATTGAAAGACAACCAAGGAACCAGATCATTTTTCCATAGAATTTTATTCGATAGTGTTAATTTCAGCATACATATTTTTTATAAAAAATCAGGTGTTTCTTGTAATTCAACCGCAATTCGGCAGTACGGAAATATATTCAAGACTGAACTCTCTAAATGGAATAATTTTAAAACGTATGCATTAACTGATATTTATTTCTGACTCTAATGTGAGGACACTCATTTAGTCTGTATAGGCCTAACTCTCTTTCTTTTTTTCTTCTTCTCTTTACCATAATAATTTGACTTATTCTATAAGTAAGATGTTAGCGTAAGACAGCACCAGACACATATCACCAGCCACTTACGTCACAAAGCCTGACCGATCCCACCACCGCCAGAGGGCAGCACCGTCACGGAACTTTTTCTTTCCTCAGCACGATTACGTGCCTCTACGAGCCTCATATTTAGTACTTAAGATGCTGTAAGAACATAAATAAAGTGGAGCCTCCCATCCCCTGATGAAGGGCCATCTGGGGCCCGAAACGCATTGGGGGAGGCTACCCTAGAACTTTTTTACATTTTTCTTGTCTTGTTATCTTTTGTACTTGGATCTCTAGATGTTGTTCGCTCTTGTTAATATATTAGTTCTTTGACCAGTCCCGTGGATGCGAACCGTGCATCTCTGAGTAGATCCATCTGGACTTCCATTTACCCTTGACGTCTTCGGCCATGGTGTTGTCCTACTAGTTTAACAAATCTTTGTACAAGTATGGTAAGAGATCCTCACCTGAGTATCAGTGAAAAGAAACACAGTGTGTTGGTCCTGAATGCCAGCAAAGTCATAGAGTTTCTTGATGTCCTCGTGGAAGGCTGCATAATCATAGCCTCGACTCAGCTCAATCTGGAAACACTTGTAGCCACATATGTGTGATGCAAGCCTGCAATGAAATCATAACACTCCACAATCAATTATATGCTGTTGAGGACAAAAATCAAGGTACATGTACAGCTTTTGTGTTTTATTTTGGTCTTCATGAGGTTGGATCATGCAGGGGCAAGAACGAACCTATCGCAGACACTTGTATTTTTTCACATACATGTATACTGTATCTCCATGAGTTTTTAATGACTACAAAATATGGAAGAAACATCTGTGTTGGTGCTGTATTTAATTTACAATTGTATCACTTTGATTTGCTGTTTGATGGCTTTCTCTCTTATAACTGGTAACCGCCTGGAAACCCTTTAAATATTCATTAACTACAGATGGATGATTTACCATTTAAATGTCAGTCTACATTGGTGAATGCCATTGGCCATTACAGAAAAAAATTTACACAAAAAAATGTTTGATATCCGCATATTTTTTGCCAAATTTTGGAGAGGGACTACAATGAATTTGGCCTTTATTGTATGTTACTGGTGTCTTAGTAAATAAAGGCCAGTCTTTAAAACTACAACTAATAAATAAACTTCACATAATGATACATATAGTAATCTAGAAGTGTAAATTTCAGACAAAAAGTATAATTTTCTGTGCTTAAAGACAGAGTGCAAACCAGTATGACGTTACCTTGTGAGAGATTGCTTGCCTGTGCCACCAACACCTACAAGTAAAGCGTTTCCTCGCTGCTGTCTGATCATACGAGTTATGCGAGCCACATGCTCGATGGCATCCAAGAAGAAAACCAGCTTCATCTCCTTGGAGGAGCTCATGTTGTAGTCGTCCAGATACTGTGACAAAGAACAGGAGATACTATGGGGCATGTCACATGAACAAATTTATGAAAATACCAATTTACCCAGTTTTGGCTATGAAGTCAATTTGATGTATTAGATGTATCTAAAACCGTGCTTTGAACATATTGGTGTAGTTTGGAAATTTGTGTAAACAATAATTTTATTCTGGTATCCTAAAATAATAATAATGTCAACTGTATCTCACAACTAAGGACATAAAAGTTCATTGTGAATACAGATGAGTATTAGTAACCAAATCACTTTTAACCATACAATGTTATTAAATATAGAGATTAATATACTATAAGACTACTTGTACTTACATCCTCCAAAACTTGCTTCAATTTGCTCATGTTATTGAGCTCTTCATAGACTTTATCGACAGGATCTGCCCCCACCTTGATGAAGTCTCCAAAGATGATAGGATTTGTCACAAAAGATTCTGCAGTTATATTCTGAAATATAAAAAAAAAAATTAAAAAGTAGCCAATGGAAATGCCCTGATGGAGAAATTTGATACATTTTAAGTGTGTGTCTGTATGCACATGTGCATGATGTACATTGCCAGGGCTTTTCCAGTTAAATTAACATTGTGGTGACTGACTGCTGACAAATATCTAGGGCTCCACCTTAGGAGGAGAAGATTTTTACATGTTACATCCACCACCTAACTCATTAGACAATTTATGCTCCACCCTGTCAGTGTAGACTTAGTTGGAAAAATCCAACTGCAATTCTGAAATGCGAAACATCATATCATTTTTAATGCTGTAACAGTTACATATGTAATTTAAACCCTTGCTTTTGTTTCAATTTATTGTTAATGACAAACATTTTGAAAGAGAATTGCAGATGCAAGCAATAATATTAATTAACACGCTCCATTAGCTGCAGCCCTCAGCTCAAGGAGGGCACTGGGTGCCCCAATAATGCCAAGGAAGGCTCCCGACCCAGTCCTTATTTGTGGCAAAACAGCTAAACAGTTTACAGCACCATATCATACCTGTCCAAAATGTTTGCCAGCCATTTCTGCCAGGATAGCATGAAATGCAGTCTTGTCCTCGTTGTTGATGAGACGGTCATGAAACACACGCAAGCACTCGTGACAAAACAGACGGAATATTTGATTTTCGTCTCGAATTGTTCCAACGTCGGCCTGCAGTATACCTGAAACCAAGAAGTATGATGCTGATGATAGGGTATTTATTCTCTAACCAAAAAAAAATATTTGTGTTTATCTGCTTAAATTGTTGCTGTTTCCATGCGTTTTTTTATCTATACATGTAATTTGTTTTTCTGTCCGAGTTGAATGTTGATGTGCTTGAACAGATAAAAGACAATTGTATGAAGTACACCATGGGTCCTTCCTGCACCTTGAAATTGTACGCTTTACAAAGGAGTCAATTTCATGCGTATCAACATATAACTATATACCCGTGTACTTTCATGAGAAGACCGACATTCAAACAATGACCTGCAATATGAAATCTACCATTTGTTATCATCACAGAAATACTCTTCACCTTGAACACTCTTGGACAGATCACGCAGGTTGAAGACGTAGTGAGATTTGGCTGGAGTGGGCAGAAAATCTGAGCTCATTCTGGCATAGATCTCGACTGCTGCTGCTACAATTCCTCCCGTGCACTGCCGCACAGCGTGCGGGAAGTCATAGAGGAACCCATTGAGGATGGCCTAAGGAAGACAGGGCAAAACTATCAGCATGAGCACAAAATTGTAGGGGCTACCTCGTCTGTGAAAATATTGACAACTATAGCAAGGATGGTACATTTCATTATCAAGCTCGTTACACTCTTTCTCATTTTCTTTGTAAACATCACATGCAAGTATTTCCAAAAATTCATATAAATATGATAAATACTACAGCAGATAATTTAATGAAGCCTCTTGCCATGAGATTTAAACACTTTGTGACTGCTGATTCCTTGCTGTCTGTAAAAACATTCACTGCAAAGTGATGTGCGTTGATGTTGTCGCAGGAATATAACAACCCACTTACTGTGAACATGTGTTTCAAGCTGTGTTCTGATGGAGGAGGTAAACACAGCATGCTGAAGTGTCGGATGAACCGTGGGGTGACCGGGTTACGACCGCCACCAGGTGGTGCACATGCAGCACAGATTGTCACATCCTGGTAACAAACAGATGATTTGGTGCACAGTTTCAGTAATTACACTGTGGCAAATATCGGGTATCTTTACGAGCAATTATTTATTTTGTGGAATTTCAAATATATATATATATGTACATATTTTAATTAAACAACAGAGGTTTTGATTGCTCAACAGAGCCTTTCATTTTATTGAAGTTGACTCACACCTGACTGTGGTGTCAGATACTGCTGCTCTTTCAGCACAAATCAACTTGGATTAAATTTGGTTTACACTCATGGAAAAAAAAAATGATGGGCTCACAACAAGAAAATCAGACCCAACAGTTCAAAATTAAATATATCATTAATGCTTATGAATTTATATTACTTTATTTATTTGATTTGATAATTCAAAAACTCAGTCTACTGCAGGTAACTGAAAGCCCTTAATGACTACTTTTCCTGTCCACAGGATTTGTACCTGGATTTCCTTCCAGAACAGTTTGTCCCTGTCGTAAAGCCCTCCAAAGTCCTGGTACTGTCTGAGAAGTTCAATGGGAGGCTGGGACCCATACGTGTCCAGTTTGGGCATGTTGAGATCATCCACAAATATGATGATACGCTTTCCAATTGGAGCACCTGCAGCAACAGAGAATTTGCAAGGGTTACGCTGGGTTTATGAGATTCTGGTGTGGACACTGTCCTGAAGGTGTACATGTATGTATTAATAGTACAAAACAAATCACTACTTTTTAGTCCCCCGCCCACTTGGTGGGGGACTATAGGTTTGCACCTCGTCCGTCCGTCCGTCCGAAGCTTCTCTGGGCCATATTTCCAACACCATAACACCCACAGCTACCAAATTTAATGTGTTTGTACTTCCTAGGATAGAGGTGTATGGTGTGCCAAAAGTAGGTCACTAGGTCAAATATCTGGGTCACAGAATACATATGTATGAAAAATCTTGTCGGGGCCATAACTTTTTTGTCCTTTTACTTAGAGTCATGAAATGTTACACAAATGTGAAGCTTAGTCTAAGAAAGTGTCATAAAGCAAAACTAGGTCACTAGGTCAAATATTTGGGTCACTGATCGATATGTAAATATACAGAAACAAATTTTGTCCGGCACATATCTTCCCTATATTAATGCTACCTCTTCAATTTTTTTATGGTGGGTAGACCTTAGGCAGTAGCTGTGCATAGGCATTGTTTTGTGTGGCTAATTACTTGCATTAATTAATTACTTAACAAAGTTCGTTAAGCAAGACAAATTTTGTCCGGGCCATATCTTCTAAACTATTAGTGCTAGCCCTTTGAATTTTTTGTGGTGGATAGACCATAGGTAGTAGGTGTGCATAGGCATTGTTTTGTGTGGCTAATTACTTGCATTAATTAATTACTTAACAAAGTTCGTTAAGCAAGACAAATTTTGTCCGGGCCATATCTTCTAAACTATTAATGCTAGCCCTTTGAATTTTTTATGGTGTGTAGACCTTAGGTGGTAGGTGTGCATACGCATTGTTTTCTGTGGCTAATTACTTCCATTAATTAATTAATTAACGAAGTTCATTAAGCAAGCTCAAGATACAATACAAATTTTGTCCGGGCCATATCTGCTAAATTATTGATGCCAGCCCTTTCCTTTGATTTTTTTTATGGTGGGTAGACCTTAGAGGGGATATGGTAATGGGCACCGTCCGTGTGTCCGTCCGTCCGTCAAATATTTGGGTCACAGTAATACATAAATGTACAGTATTTTCATGTCCTTACTGTAATTCTTAAAAAATTTTGACTTCTTGTTATAAAAGTTTACTGATAATGTATTGTGACCTAAAAGTGTGTCACGACGTAAAACTAGGTCACTAGGTCAAATATCTAGGTCACAGTGTAAACTCCATATAAAACCTTGTGCATGCCATATTTCCCTTACTATAATACCTACAGCTACCAAATTTATTATTTTAATACTACCTGGGGAGTTGTTGTGTCACATGGCAAAAGTAGGTCACTAGGTCAAATATCTAGGTCACTGTGAAATCCATTCAAAATCTTGTCCGGGCCATAACTTTTTTGTCCTTTTACTTAGATTAATTAAATTTTACACAAATGTGAAGCTTAATCTAAGAATGTGCCATACTTTTAATTTTTTTTTTCATCTAGGTGACACCCCTATATATTAGTCCATTCAACCTCGTGGGCGAAGAGCGGGGGACTGTGTATTGCTCTGCAATACTCATTAACTTGTTTAAAGAGTGACGCAAGGACGCAGGATTCAACAAACGGCCTTCCTCGGCATGGATCATGTGTCATGTGCTCAACTTGTGTCACACAAACCTGCTGACCTAAGGCAGGCTCTCTTGATCGTTCTTACACACATTTCTCATTCCAGAATGTTTCTATCAAAGAGAAAACTAAGTGAAAACATTGAAGAAGTTGCCATTTCATGTCCACTTGCTTTTGGATAATTTGAGCGGGACAGGGTTGAGCTCTACATCTGTTTAACCACTCTACAATACATTTCACCTTTAGCTTTTTGTTCTCCTACTTGACATAATAACTAGAAATGTACCTAATATGGTTTTTCTTCTCTTTTCTAGCTTTCCCTCAATCATTTCCTGAGTCCTGTTACTGCTTGTCTGAGCAGAGAAGTTGATGAACACTGGCACGTAGTTTGCCTTGTCAGTGATTTCTGTCAGCCTGCCCCTGGCCACCACGGACTTGCCCACGCCTGTGCTTCCAGTGTAGAGGACAGATTGGTTGACAGCCAGCAGCTTCTCCAGCAGGTAGCCAAAGCGCACGGTGTCCATGGTGGGCACCAGCATCTCGAAGAATGGCACGTCCTTGTTGTACTTGAACTGTGGCACAATTCTCTCCCAGCTGTCCATGCGCTTCATGTCAAAGTCCACATAACAGCTCCACAGGTCTCCAACATTGGGCAACTGTAAGCAGAAAGATTAAAATGATAGTCCCACTTTTCTTTAAAAAATAAAATATATATATATACACACATGTTCTTGTGTCGGGACAAATGGTCCCATACAAGGGTTACAGTGAGGATTTTGAAGGATGAGTCCATTTAGAAGCATTTTGACCCAATTTACATAGATACCATTGTAAATGATCTAGATTTTGGGTGGGTGCTGGGCCATACTAGGAGATAAAAACTTGGCCTTTTTCACTTTTTATGGGTCATGGACCCAAGACCAACCCTTTGCTTAATGTGATCCCCGCAATGCATATAAAAGGCTATAGCATCGCAGTGCGTAGTACTTTAACTGTCTGTCATTTAAACTGAAAGGTAAATGATAAGTGAACTGGAAATTGACACCAGTGATGGCTGAATTATGAAATGAGAAGCCTAAAACCTACCTTTGCATCTCCATTGTCCTCAAACTGCCTCCTGACAAATGTGTCAAAGGCATCCCAGTATTGGTCGGTGATGTTGCCACCTATTGACCACAGGTAACAGAAGATGAACGTGGTACAGATGAGAGGGTGTAACTTGGCAGGGTCCACCCTCAGATCTGGTCCTCCTGGCTGCAGTAGTAATACTTCCAGCAGCTTGCAGAGAGTGACCACTTTACTGATGTCAACCTGTCAGTACAAACAATCTGCATGACGGAGGAACGATATATACTGTTACTTCATACTTCTTTTTTTTTTTCTCTTAAAGAGTTGAAAATTTTCATTTAATATGGGGCCACTGGAAATGCACAACTGCTGGGAAGACTGAGTCCTTGGTAACATGACTATAGCTTATGTGGTTGACATCACTGGTATTTTAAAACCCATCTTTAAAGGCCACTGCCAGGCATAACCAAATTTTGCTTTCTCAAAGCAGATGGGTCTCTCACTGGTGATATAAATTATCATAGGAATAATCTTTAAAAACAGGGGCCATTGTATCAGTAGTTGTGTAACCTAAAATAAGCTGCATTCTTATGCTTAGGAAAAGACACCTTTCATCCCACCACTGCCACCACCATGCCTGCATGTTTATAAAGCTGAGACTTTCTTCACTGACTAAGACTTAAACCTCCATCTTACCTGCGCCATGGCTTGCACACATTTCTTTTGAATGAAGCGCAGACCGTCCTCCACATATTTCTCAAACATAGCAAGAATGTATTCTCGCGTCTCCTCCTTGAACCTTGTCCCCTTCTCAGTCATCCACGTTTGTACGTACGGGAACCACTTCAGATCACCGGGGTCCACATACACCATGCCACATCTGTTTGAAATGACAAAGTATCAGCCATTATAATACAGGTAGTGCCTGATGTAGAGTACATTGTTTGTGACAAACTCGAGACATCCTACATGTGTCCGTTGTGGCCACTTCAGGCTCCCAGAATGGATACATGAATTTCAATTAGAAATACAATGTGAAATGTACCAAATACCAGTCATACACTGCTACAGACACTTAGTTCAGCTGGTATTTGATTATCATTTACTTCATGGCTGGGAATATACATGTATATTGTTTTGCCATTTTAAACAAATTTCTGAAGACATATTGTGATTTTTACCATCTGCACTCAGTTAACTAAGGATATCTCAACTTCCAAGAATTAAAATATATTAAATGTATTATTTTTTTTATTGTAATTCTTTTCCCACAGATAAATTATACCCTTAGCTTATAAATGAAGAATCACAATGGAGTGCAGAATGTACAACATCCAGACAAAGTTTCTGAGCTCTGGATGGAGCGTACAAGTATTAGCTACTGATGGGACTGATGATGCAAGTTCCCCACTGCCTACCTGCTGACAGTGGCTGGGGAGGCCACAGCCAAGTCCTGTACCTCAAACAACATATGTATAAAGTTGGTCAACTTGATCCTCTCACTATTAGCCAAGCACAACATCTTGTTGTCGTCCAGGACTGTATTCATGTTCTCAATCCACAGGGCATCCACGGGGCCATCACAGACGACCCACTGGTGGTCCTCGGATGTATCCTGCACTGCCACCCTCACCGTCAGAGCCATCAGCCCATCGTGCCACTCCAGCGTCAGCTTGTTGACTCCTCCATACAGTTCCTCCATGGTGATAGACTTAGGGTTGAGTACATAGGTATGTACTGGCTGGTAGAAGGCATTCTCGATGCCGTCCTCATGCAGGTTGGCCAGGGTCTTGGCCAGGATCTGGAAAAATACAAGTTTTATTTAAATTAATGACTTTTAAATTGTCCTTTTAAAGAATGAACATTTTTCCTTACAAAAGTCACACGCAAATACTCCACTGTTCAAAATCCATACATAAGATATATTTTATTCTGTCATAAAATTGTGATCCTAATATTGTGTGCTTTCACTTTGTAACTGATCATACGAACAAAACTTAAAATAATATTTGAAGGTGTCACAGACTGTTTATCTTTGTGAACACTGGCACGTGTGTGATCAGTTCTTCCTACAGATATTTTGCGAGTAGGTCACAAGGAAGACAATTCCTGGAGGAAAAACAGATTTTTCAGCAGCACTATTATATGATTTAAATACATTTCGAACCCTTTAAATTTATCCGTGGGGTGTGTGTCATGGTAAGGGGTTCTTCCCCATTTATGGCAAACAGGAAGCACTGGTGCTCTTCATAATGCATAAAAAAAAAAAAAAAATAAAATAATAATAAAGAAGCATACTTGAATGTATTAATCCAATGGACAGCAAAAAGATATGATGTGAGTGCAGAGACAGTCTACATGTGTATTACCTGGTAGACGGTGGTCTTGCCCCCACCAGTGGGCCCTACCAACATGACGCCGTGCCTGACCAGCATGGTCTCATACAGCTGGATGACCTTCTTGGTCTGGGCTGCCACCAGCTGAAGGCCCTTGTCTTGTGTTACTTTCTCAATCTCCTCCTGAAGACGACCATAATCGTGCTCGGGGATCTCAACCCCTGGGAACAAATCTTGTAGAATGGCCTGCAAACACGAAGCAAAACTTGATTATAACATTAACTTTTATAGCTTGACCATTAAGCAAGAATAAACTGTAATGTATTTTTATGCAAATAATGTCTCTCTTTTAGATTACTTGTTCCTATTAACTCTTTCAATTTTATCTGGTAAGCCTAATGAGTATTGCTGCATTCTGATGTGATACAATGTGTTTTTACTCACTTGGAAAAGCACAGCATCTTGCTGTAAAAACTTGGGCAGGTTGCTGTCTCTCAGTGCTCGGATCAGCACCACATCCTCCTCCTTATCTGGGTTCTGTCTCTTGAGTGACCCAGCCATCACCAGCACAGACTTGACAGCCCTCATGCCAAAGTCGTAGTGGTCCTGTTGAGACAGCTGTTCACTGCATAGCGTGTACATCTGGGTCATCTTTTGAGCCAGGTTCTTGGAGGATTCAAAACCCTCAGAATACAGGATGACTTCAGCAATCAGTCCTGATGAAACAAAATTGTCATTGGCTAAGTATCCTGTCACTGACATACAATATTGTACCCTAGCTTAATTAGAAATTATTGTGTTGTCTAGTCATACTGGCAATTATAATGTTTTGTAATACATCAACACTGTAATTGGAAAGTTCCTTGATAAAATACTCATATGTTTTTCTGTAGCTTTTTCAAGATACAAACTTTTAATATGCTCACTTTGAAAGAAAATACATTAATGTTACAAAATAATAAATGAGTTACATCATACTTTTGTCACCAGATCTTTTGTTTGAATAAAGAATGGCTAAAATGGCATGGCATGAATCTGTTGCAAGTGGACAATAAACTCACTGTAATCTGGAACCATCATGGCAATAGGTCTAAAGAGTGCCTTGAGGTTATCAGGCAACTCTGTCCTGCCAGCGTAGCCTGGGTTCATGGTGATGAAGGCAGAACAACTGGGGATTAACTTGATCTCCCGTCCCTCAAACATGAATCTGGAGAGCTGCAATAGCAATGGTTATGTATGTATATTGCCACATCAAATTTCAGTTATCTTCACATATCGCTTTCTGAATTATTATTGAAGCTTTTGTACAACCATTAACACAAAGCAATACGAGACAGGCAAAATAATTTCCCGCCACAAAGCATGGGGGCTCACATCTGTCAATCACAGAGGACACACGGGCATATCACTGTCACAGACAGGACTTGATACCCCTTTGTCACTAAATTAGTGGCCTTTATAGAAATTTAAGTTTATAAATACCAAAGTCATAATCATTTAGTGCTTCCTAAATTGGTTACATGTATAAATTTCCAGCTGCCTGTGCTGAGAATTCTTTATTTCCAAAATATTAGTAACATCCCACTTGCCCACACAGGCAGCAGCCCGTATCTTGTCAGTGGAGACTGTGGTTACTAAGACAACCAGGTATGTAGTTGTGGTGGGAAGTTAATATGCATGCCTCATATTTGAGCACCTATATCTATTTAGCACCATATAACCACCCACCCCCCCTAAAAAAAAAAAAAAAAAAAAAAAAATTAAGATAAATAAATTTTAAAAAAAAGAAAATTTAAAAAAAAAGAAAAAAGTTTATAAAGAAATATGTGCACCAAATTTGTCTTTCAGGACTCTAAAAACCACATCCAAGATCCTTGACTAATGGGTAAATCACCTATGAAAACTACTTTACACATGAAAATAGAGACAAAAAATTAGGTTTGTTATTAAAGGGTCAACAAAGGTGTATTTTACCACCTTACCTTGGCAGCTTTGGCATTTCTGATGGTGATCAGTTGTTGTGCAATGACAGAAAGCACCTCAATGTTGATACGGTTGAACTCATCAAAGCAGCACCAGGCGCCAGACTGGGCCAGACCTGAGAAGAATCTACCCATCATCTGCAATAAATCAAAGTTTATTCTCAAGATTAGCAAAACCATGATGAATATGTATCAAATAGCAGTAATGGAGAAATGTTTCATTTTTACTGCCACAAAAAATAAGTCTTCAATTATGATTATTTGTGCATTTAAGGATGTATGCAGTGTTTCCGTTAACCCCCTAATGGGGGTATATTTCCCTATCAAAACCTGAAATATCCTCTCAGAAACTTGTAGTGGGTACAAGTCTTGTTTATTCACATGTAGAATCTGTGAAAATGGAGTCTTCTCCCCAGAACTGTCCTTCTTGTGACCCCCTGAAAAAAATCTTATGGGAAACACTGGTATGTGTACTTTTGTCTGCAAATATCTGTCACGGTAGATAGACACAATATACTTTTGTGCACTTGAAGATGTAACATACATACATTGAGTGTTCAATTTTACTGTGATTAGAGGATGTATTATAAATTTATAAAAAAAAAAATACATTCATAGAGAACTTGTGTATGGTTATGCTCAATATGTACATTGTAAATGTATCTTGCTTACTTTGAAGTCAAGCCCATCAGAGCAGTTGAAAACAACGCACTGCTTGGCAAGAGACTTGGCCAAATCCTTGGTTGTCTCAGTCTTGCCAGTACCTGCTGGACCAGCTGGGGCTCCACCCAGGTCCAGTTGTAAGGCTCCCATCAAACATAGGTAACAACGATCCTGTCAGAGCAACGTGTACAAACATTAGATGTACATGATATGTTGTGTAAAAGTTCTGTCATCATGTGCACAATACTTTGAATTTCATGTGCAAGTTGTTCTAATGTGTATTTATACACACTAAAAATGGAAAAAGTGGCAGAAAACAAAGCTTTGTGATTTTTTTTACCAAAAAACAATCAATTACCAAATCAGAACTCAGTGTGTAAATTGACAGTGGCAAAGTACCAGTTTGAGGCCAAAGGCAAGTGTTACAGTGGCTCTATCAGGTAGTTTTAACACTTTTCCCCTTGAATTAAGACTGAGTCAACATCTTTCCTTGGCATGGGTTGGGCACTAAGTGCCCAACCCATGCCAAGGAAAGCTGTTGACCTGGGGCATGTGATCTTGATAAGTCTAATGTACATTACTCAGTCAAACTGTTTTTCATTTAACTGTTGAAATGAGTTGAAAACACTGAAGCAGACGACATTTGACCACCAGCCGGTTTTGGCCAGTTTGAGGGGGAAAGGGCTAATGTACCAAAATGCGTATTTGTTGAACACGTTTTGACAATTTCCCTGCAGTAGTATACATATGTATGCTTCTATACCAAATGCTTGGGCAGAACCAGTTTAAATGTTGCTCCCATAAATCTCTTGGCCTGCAGGACTTAATCACCTGTCAATCAAATATCTTTACACTTCTCCACACTGACTTATTTTGAAGTAAGCTCAAAACTTTCTGAAAATGAGAGACACACACAAAATCACGCCTGTATGAATTGACACACAAAATATTGCCTAAATAGAGCTCATACTCACTGTGAGAGGGGTGATGACAAGCCTAGGGGAAGCACCCAGATACTCATAGCCATACACATAGAGGGAGTTGGACATGCGCACCACACAGTTGTCCATGTCATAGTCCCAGTAGTAACGCAGCTGCTTCTGCCACTCAAAGTTGCCTACATTATCCACCTACAACAATGCATGCATAATATCAGTAATATCAATTTTCAGTCCACCTTTTATGGATTTTCTGTTTGGAATTTCACAGCACCATGTGAATTTTGTGTAACATTAATTAATTTGCCAGCACCTATACGTGCACGTAAGGACTTTGTTTTTCTGTTTGATACTGTTAGCACAACGTACAAATTTCACAATGCACACTAGCGACTTACCTCTTTTCGGACCATTTCTGTGACCATGTCTCTGGCGTGTACGTCGATTGTGATGAGAGCACACAGTACATCACGTGCCAGCTTAGGCAACTCTCCACGCACCATAGCAGCTAAAGCATTCAGGTCCTGTCACAGACAATTACCACATTCTTTTGATTGACATATATCGCATGAAATTTTTTTGTATCCAGTCACATAAGATGTACCTATACATGTTTCAAAAATATGATGCAGTCCATTTAATTGTTGGAAGAAGATATATAATATTACTTTTTTTTATTATATCAACATAAAAATTTTACCTTTGACTGGGGTACTTATGTACAGAGAAAGCACAGTCCATTCAATAAAAAGTTGTATTCACTAAAACTGGTTGTCCATTTGTAAATTTTGTAGTGTAGAAACATAAAGTATGCCATAGTTGTCATAATTACAGCCCACAACAATGTTTTTGCTTTTCTTTTTTTCTTTCAAGGAACAGTGTATAAATACAAATAGTTTAATTAAATGCACATTACACTGATTGGAATTGCACATGAAACAATTTTGACTGTTTTGACAGTTCACATTTTTGGCTCATCTTCGTGAACCCAAAAGCACAAGGCATAATACGTAGGACAATGGTGCTACTCAGGGATGAAGACAATACCTTGAAATTCTTCTGTTCAAACTCCTTCATGGCTTCAAGTCTGTCAAAGTCTCCCTCCAGTATTTCTGTCACATCCCTGCACCACATCATCTGGGCTACGGTCAGGATGATCTATGAACATGTACAAAGTGCACTAAGGACATTATTTTGTCTTTTGTTGCCAGTTTGAGCAAATTCTGTTTGATCTGTGAATGGCTTTCATGAGAACTTACTGTATATAAACAGACTAGACAGTATTTATTACAAACAAATATAAAAATATCATGTCATCCCCATTAAGTGTGGGTTATTTATGTAATTGGCAGATCTAGCAAAAGGATGCACATTTTTATGCCTTTTTACGACTTTGCAATGCCAGGATTTTACTTTTATTGTTTATGCAAATTTAAAATGGGAGCCATGAAGGACAACCCACTTTGTCAAATGCGCAAGGTGACTGCAAGTGTAAAGCACCTGGCATGTCGCATGATACGGTCACCATTCGCACCATGCTCGCTTGCAATTCGCACGATGCTCGTCTGTTGGTATGTAGCTAGATGCATTCTAGCCAAATGCGAAGAGGAACGAGCATGCATTCGCATGGTTCGAGCATCTTATTGGAGCATGCTACACAAGGTTAGCTCTTTTTCTGTTTGTGCGCCAGAGTGCTCGACGGGCTAACAATTTGGTCCATTTGGCGAGAGCTGTTCTGTAAGCCACAGTGCAGACAAAAAAAGTGTTGGCATGTATTGTCTTATCCTAAATGTAGGAGTGGTAGAGCTCATAGGAATTAGGCAATCAATCCATTGATCAATCGATTGACCAATCAATCCAAATTCTCCATTGTAAGGTGATGACTGTGCATAAAAGTATTTTTGAAAGATCTGTTGTCACTCTGGAATCAGAGCTGTACTCCTGGCAGAGCAGGGATCAACTCTTTTTGAGCAAAAGCCCCCAAATGTCTTACATGTATGTTGTCTGTTGCAATGTTTTCATCTTAATTTCTCACAAATGAATACGAATCGCAGAGGAAACCTTTCAGGATAGTATCCCTTAGGTCAACACATTTCCTTGTGATGGGTTTGGCCATTAGCACAAGGAAAGCTGTTGACTCAACCCGATTCTCATGTGGAAATGGTTAAAGCAAGCTTCATCCAGCTTAACCCTTAAAGTTCTGATTTAAGACTGAGTCAACAGCTTTCCTTGGGGGCACTTTGCCTGCAATGCTTGCAAAGTGTGCCGAGGAAAGCTGTTGACTAAGACTACTTTTTGCTTTAGACTAGGCTCACTGGTATTTAAGTGAAAGGTATCTTCATGAGGAATTTGAATTTTTTAACCATTATATATTTTTAACGGTAATGAGAAAATGACTTTAGCCGTGATTAGCACTTTAAGGGTTAAGAGCTCAATCGCCAGCTTACCTGTGAAGCATGATTTAACACCCATTCTTCTCTTTCTCTGCGTTCAAAGTCAGCGATGGAAGCCTTGACCAGACGCCTGAGGTTGGAGAACATGGCATCCTCGACCTTGCCGAGCCAATCCTCAACATTACCCCTGGCCTTCAAGCCCTGTCAACAAAGATGTCATCATAGAATTTAACAATGGAACATTCAAGCTTATCCTATCTATTCTGGCAGCTCTGTGTACAATTTTTAAGTATTACACATTATATGGAGAACTAGGCTGTCTGCAAATACTTTGTTTCGATAAGTAGACATTCATTGACATTAATGGTTGGACAGTCGTACATGTTGGATAACAAATTACATATTGTTTTAATTTCTAACATTCCACATGCACTTGGCCCACATAGGGAGTTAATCTATTGATTGTACCAAATCGCCAGACAGTGATGAGGGATAAGTAGGGAAACGTGTTTTATTGTCCTCTGCAACATGCTCATTTGACTGAAATGACGAAGTATCCACCTCAAATGCAATCGTCCGGCCGATTGTATCCTTATTCCTTGTACATAATCTTGGTCTTTCAAAAATATTGTTGATCATGGAGTGAATGTCTAGCGCCAACAACTGACAAGCAATACCAGTGAACATACCTTGCCCAGGCTGACTTTTTCTCCCTCTGGAGACAACATGGCTAAGATGTCGTTGCTGTACTGTACTTCTGCCTTCTCTCCCTCAACTGACATAGAAACAAGTCAAGTCAGCACTGCAGTGCTAGCAAACAAATCTCAAATAATGCAAACATAAATTTACACTATAAATCTACTTGAATAATGGCGAGCTGTTTCACAATTTCACATTTTGAAACAGCCATTTTGTTTGTAAAGACTTAGACTTAAAATAAATTAAAGGAAATTAAGCCAAAAAGACCATAATGGAAAGGGAAACTGACTGTTTATCTTTCAACATCCACAGGCCATGTCTGACAATTTATTTTTCAGTAATGTGTACCCAGTTTATTTTTGCCAAGGACAAGCCAGATCCCAAGAGTTAACTTTTAACCTTTATCATACTGTACCCCTTATAAATAACCAACTGCTTTTCGAATGGCTCTTTTACAACTATTTGTGTTAAATCAGTTGGTCTGAAACGTTTCAGTATTGCAGTGGAATAATAACAAGACTTCACACACCGTCGGGAGTGTCTGTGCCCTTGGACGGCTGCGGGGCCTGAATGCCGAACTCCAACTTTGCAATGGCGTCAAAGCACTTGCGCAGATGTGGCTGTACTGCCAAGGGGTTCCTGGTCTGTGCCAGAATCTCCAACAGCTCATCATTGGACAAGAAGTAGAACCTGCATGGACAAGTGACATGGATTACCACAAGTCATTTCAACAGGCATTCATAAAGTCCTCTGGTTCTCAAACCAATGATAAACGACTGACCGTCTTTTTAGGAAATCGATACTGAACAGTGATATCTTTTAGATCAATCATAATTAATATCGGGACTTGATTTTTACCATTCATGTATATCATTGTAGTTTTGTTTTGTTTTTTCTCAGGAGAGATACTCCACAGAAAGAAATGAATGAAATTATAAGAAAGATGCATAAAATATACCTGGGGAAGATAACTCTCTTGGACTCCAGGTAAGCTTCCAGACATTTCTGAATCTGGTCTAGTAAGGCATTGTTGTTCTGGAAAGTCTCAAGCAAACCTGCAAGCAAAAAAGTGAATTCTCTTGACACTCAAGACTCACGTCCACAAAACTAATTACCACAATTTTACAGTTTCCTTAGAGGATAAACAGTAATCAGAAATGTTTAAGACAGAAAGCACAATTTGCAGCAGGAATGATCAGTGCTTGGATTCTTTTAACATCGTGGTCTGAAAGGCTATAAAGTGTCTCAAGAAAGCAAAGTGATGACCTTAACATGCATATTCTAGTGCTGAAGGAATTCTGGGCATACGGACACAAACCCAAGCTATGTTGCTGATTTAACTCTTTCCGTGCCAAATTTTGGATTAAGTCAACAGCTTTTCTCGGTGCCCAACGCATGCCGAGAAAAGCTGTTGACCTGAGATATTCTCTCTGGAACTATATGCATGCTGGTACTTGAATGAAAGGTCTTTTTATGAGGAATAAGAATCTGAGATCCTTATGATAATTCAGACTAGTCTGACTTACGTAGATTGACTTAAGTGGTGCTTGGCACTAAAAGAGTTAATGGGTTACGTGACGAGTGGATTAACTTTGCTAGATGAATTTATGTCCAGATGTACAAAAACGTCTGATGAATTTTATCCTGCATCATTGTGGTCTTCATCCAATCCTGACTTGTGTACCTATATGGTTGACAGATCAATGCAAATTTGTGGCATTATAAAACCTACTGACCTGGCTGGGTAGCAGCCCTGAGAGCCAGGGGCACCTTGTTGACCTTCCTCATGATCTCTTTGTAAGATTTGTCCACAGTCATAAACATCTTGGCCTCAGCTGGTAGCTGCCGCTGGATGTCTGGGGCACTGAAGATGCTCTCCAAGTACAGCCAGTTACGCTGACAGTTTAGCCACTCGTCCTGTTCAAGAAAGCATACTTCAAAGGCAGCTGATCTCTCAATGCAGTGATCTCTCACAGAAGGGACTACTTTATGCAAAATTTGTATGAAAGTTTCAGGTTTAAGGTGGATAAGAGGGGATATGTATCAAATATGGTCAGATGGAATGATCTTGATATCTTTTTTTTTTTTTTCAAATAACTATATGAAACCACATTTTTTGCCTCATGTGCTGTGCATTTAAAATATGTTAAGACAGAGCTTATATAATTTAAAAATATACAACCCATGGTCAAATTTGAAGTGTACTTTGAATTAAAATCTCATTAGACAGTATCCATTTTTGTTTTGCTTTGTGAACAAATATTTTTGTCCAATCACTTTAAATTCAAATTTAAAACTAAACAACATATCTAAAGATGAAAAAAAAAAAAAATCCTACACATAGGTGCAAGGTTTCACAAAGCAATGTGATTGCACAATTCATGTGTGCGATATTTTCACAACATTGCATTTCACTCAAACATATTTTTTCTCCAAACTTAATTATTTTACTGTCCTACACACATTAGATAATTAAAAAAACAATACATTTGGATTCAGGAAGCTTGGCACCACGAAGAATAGATGCACAAGGCCCTGAATGTCAACAATACTCAGTCTGTTGGCTGAACTATTGTGATTTCAAGTGATACATTAGTTTTCCATCGACTCCTTTGGTATTTTGACCTTTTAAATTTGTTCTCATTTAAACATATAGACACTCCATTTTGTTGCTACTAATTGCCTGTGATGAGAATACATGTACATGAAAAACATAAAAAACTGAACCATTGTAACTGCAAAATAACATGTACTGACCAGTGTTTTTCCAAACAGGTCTAGCTGTTTAAGCCAGTCTTCCACCTTGGACTTGATGGGTCCTACATGTCTGGAGCTGGCAATTGTCTGTATGTTGATGTTGCTGTCGTCCAGTAGCACCTGGATGTCGTCGGTTCCTCCCAGGATGAAGACGTCCTTGGTGTCTTTGTGTGACAACACCATGAACTCTGTCGCCTTCCAGGAGTCCTCCACCTTTGGATGACAAAAATATTTTTGCAAGTTTTCATGACAACCAGTATATCTATCAACTCATACTCAATGTGGTTCCAGCATGTTGCATGTTTAATCAGGGCAGAAAAAAGTGAAATTATCTGTCCCTATTTACATCAGAGAAACACACTGATTGATATCAGTATATGTATGGACCATATGTAACTTTTTCACAACATATGAAGCAGACAAACATCTTTTTTTTTTACTGATGTTCTCTGCACAACTTAATTTAAACCAACTGGTGAAAGCAGTGCATCAGGAAAAGCAGATTCATATTTTGAATAGAGGTGGCAGGTGAAAAAGTGGCAAAAAAACAAAAAAGCACCTGGGAAACAAGCTTTTTTAAACACAAATTCACCTGAGAAGCTTCATCCATTTCTGACTCATAGTTAAGTAAAACTCAACTTCACATTTTTGTTTTCATGAAAAATGCATTCATTTCAATTTTACTTTTAAAATGTACCTTTTTGAGGATAGATTCCAGACTGGACTCGGAGCTGGCTTGTGCCGAGATCTCCTGTATTGCCTCAGTGTGCCTGAAAGCATCCAGTTCTACCAGCTTCCCCAGGGTAATGGGATCCTCGGGGGTAAAATTGTACTCAATGATCTGTTCTATCACTTCCCAGTGCCGGGGCTTCAGGGTGGGGTTCCTCAGATCTGTGATCATGGGCATCTGTAAGATAAAGCAAATCAAAAGGTATGTACTTTCATATATATATATATAGCAATCTAGCAATTAAGACCACCTAATGGACTGAAAACATCTTAGGAGAGTGGTTAATTGAGGATAGAATTTATTTTAGGATAAACAAAGTCAGGACTATAAATTTGTCGTGTTTGTATAGAAAAGGCCTCTTTATGGAGGTGGTTTTGAATGTATGTGTATGTATGGGGGGGAGGGGGGGGAGAGAGAGAGAGAGAGAGAGAGAGAGAGAGAGAGAGAGAGAGAGAGAGAGAGAGAGAGAGAGAGAGAGAGAGAGAGAGAGAGAGAGAGAGAGAGAGAGAGAGAGAGAGAGAGAGAGAGAGAGAGAGAGAGAGAGAGAGAGAGAGAGAGAGAGAGAGAGAGAGAGAGAGAGAGAGAGAGAGAGAGAGAGAGAGAGAGGGGCAGCAAAAATGATAGTGTGATATAGTTTCCTGCTGGTCATCTGTTTAATAGTGTTTATGCATTCATTTATCTGTAGAACTGTAGAAGCCATCTAAATTTTCTGTATTTTGAATCAAAAGTGATAACAGTGATTGATTAATGTATAGCTTTAGACATAGACAGTAACTAAATTGGATATGGAGAACAGAGATATTGGACTGTCTTAAATTATCTTTTTTGTTGGGTGAGAGGACAACTACTTCAAGGATACAGCACTGTTGGACATTTTTGTAGTAAATATTGTAGAAAACACAACAAACCTTATCCTTCATGCTCTCCACTCTCTCCTTGAGCAGTGGCACCACTCCATTGGGGGGCAGTCCTTTCTCCAGCTGGTACACAGACTTGCCATACTTCATGGTGTTATTATTGAGTACCTCAGGATCCAGTGTTTCAAACTTGGCCTCTGTCCACTCATTGACCATGGCGTCCCACTCCTCAATGGAGTCCCACAGTAGCTGTTTCAGCTTCAGTTCTGCATGCACTTCTTCCAGCTCTTCATATTTGGTAACTTCGACCTGTAATTGATGTAAACAGTAATTAACGGATAGAAAAACATTTTCAACTCATGCAAACATTCTTTATTCTTTACATATGAAATATCAGATTATCAGGATAATTTTGCCATGAACAATCGATCACAACATTTTAAAAATTCACCATACATGCAGATAAGAACAAGATTTACTCTTTTTTTTTTTCTTTTTTTTTTTTTGAAAACAAAACACACCCATAATTATGCCATGCAATAATACATAAACAAGACCTGCTACATGTAGTGTAAAGTATGACTTATAATATCGGTGAGAAAAGTTATGGGTAAGAAGGTGATGGTAATGTTTTATGCTGCCAAACTGTGGAACCAATCAGAGAGTCGGAGTGCCCACCTTGAAGTTCTTCTGGTAGGACTTGTAGGTGAATGCTCGCTTCTGCAGTTCCTCCATCCTAGTGTGCATCTTGCCGAGCAGAGCTTTCACCTTCAGCTGGTCTGCCGTAGCCTCCAGGATTATGGGGTTCTACAAGCACACAGTCATATTAAGTCTGGCCCTTGAAACAAGCTCGGAACCTTCCATGTGTCATTTACCTGTACAGCGGTACCTGATATTTAAGACCACCCATACTGCCAGCAAAAAAAGTGGTCTTATACTGCAGGTGGTCTTAAAATAGAGGTATATTTAACTGAGAACATACAGTAAAGGAACTTCGAAGAGTGATTTTAAAAAGATGTGATCTTATAATGGAGGTGCTCATTAGAGCAGGGAACACTGTACCAGCATCTTTTTTGTTTAAGTCTTTACTTGGTCTATATAGTCACAGGGAAACACTTCTGCAAATAGTCTTCACAGAGCAACAATTTATTTGATTAACTCATTGAGCATTGTACTAGGATGCTGCAAAGTTGGAACTGAAAAACTGTGGTACCAAGACACCAAGAACTGAAAAACTGCTGGAGACTATAGAGAAATATAACAGTTACAATTTCAGGTTGTAGTTAGAACTGAAGAATTGTGGTACCAAGCCACCAAGAACTGAAAAAACTGCTGGAGACTATAGAGAAATATAACAGCTACTGTTATACATGATGACAACGAACCTGTGACTCCTGTTTGACCTCTTTAACTTCCTTGGCCAGCTCTGCAATGTCTTTGTCCAGATGAGTGCAGAACTTGTCGATATTGGCATCCCTTTCTGCCAAGGACTTGTCTATGCAGTTGCGTACATTGTTGATGGAGGGGCTCAATGTCTGTTCAGTAAAAAAAAGTTTTCATGAAAAATTTACAGAGGGTAGAAATGCATCGAGGATGCTAAATCAAATGTTTTCATATTTCTTACATCATTTTCTGCTTAAGATACGGCCAGTGTTCCTGAAAGTCCATATGTTGTCTGCTTCCATATTTTTATTTAAATTTCCCGTGAAAAGAAACCATTGTTCAAAACTTTCTTTTGATAGAAACCATTCCGGCAGAAAATTTTAAATAAAGCATATTGGAATACCATGCCCTGAGTAAAGTGACCACCTTGAGCCAAAGCAAGCAGGTGTTCAGTCTTACCTTAAACAGTGGAATGTGTTTAATTAGAGATAATAACCTATAGGAACTAATCTACTTAAAATTGCCTCACACTTAATTGCTTGTATAAAATGTGGGAAAAAAACAACTGTTTTTACCTGATAAACTGCAAAGTCCTCTGGGGGTGTTGGTACGGTGAACATTTCTATCAACTCATACATCTCATTGACGATCTGTGCCTCCTTGTCCAGAGGGTCAATCTGCAAGAGAAGAATCGTCATCAGCAAGGTGTCTATGTATGTCGCAGTATTTTAAACATGTAGCAATAGGATTTGTGATGAGCAACAGAAGGCAAGAAGCCATGCAACCACAATTAGTCTTATGCAAGGTTTGTTGAAAGTTTTTCCCAAAAGATTATGGTGAATATACATGGACTTGTAAATTTAAACTTATCATAAGAATACCGTGATCCTCTCAGAACTACAAATACGTTGTGACAGAAGTCAGGTCAGAGAACATAAGCAAACATGTACGCCTCTAACATGACCATAATTAAATGCATTTTGCATTACACCAGTTCGTCTTGTGCTCTTTGTTGTGATATCACTGTTGAGTAAAGCAATATATCCACTCACTCTCTGTTGTATAGCATCCAGGAAGTTGAGGCTCTCGACAAATTCCAGGGTTGTGGTTGGTACAAATTCCAACTTGAACTGACCGTCCTGGAGCTCAGCTATCAACCTGTCCACCTCCTTCCTGGCCTTCACTGGCAGAATGTCATTGATCACCTGAAAATATCAGCAATAATTTTTACGTCCTGTCGTAAGCCATGTGCACAACTAATAATTAGGAGATTTCATGTCAATAATGACCGATAAATAACAATCACATTTTGATATCACTGATCACTTTCTTACAGAGCAGTCACACCTATGATGTCTGATCCTGAATGATCACCAATATTTACAGGAACATATGTGATGTCACTGATCACCTGTTTAAATACCATCTATGCAATTTAACGTGGCTGGTTCTGCACAGAAATTAAGTCTGAAAAATTGACCTGGGACAAGCGTACCAAGATAGAGGTCTCTCAAAGCACTGCAAGATGATGCCTCTACTGTATTGGCTTATATTTGTTTTCTGGGCACCTGACCTGAAGTTTTCATTTTGAAGCACTTACATCAAGACAGCGGAGAGGTGATGGAATGAGCAGATTCTTCATCTTGACGGCATCCACCAGCATCATGCCTATTGGCCGCTTCTCATGAATGCTCTCCGCCATCTTGTGTTGCTTGTGGTAGCGAGCCAAAGACTCGGCAAAGAATGCAACATCTGTCAAAGAAAATGATAAATTGTTACAAATTTAACTCATGAAAATTTTTCACGCGTTAAATTTGTAACAATTTGTATTGCATGAAAACAACAAATTTAGAGTATCGAGGTAAATTCTGTAAGTTTAATTTACAGCTGTTATGTCTCAAATTTCCAATACAAGTAAGTCAAGATCTTATTGACATAAAACTACAGGTCAATACTGACCTATTTCTCATAAGTACATCTATCTGTTGAAAAGAAACTCATTTGGAATTGTTCTTTGAATATAATGTCTCCAGCATACATTATGTAACTGCAAGCTGGTAATTGACTCACAGTTAATTGTCTTTTTAAGAATGAAATGTTTGACCCTCTTGCAACATGCACATGCTGTCATTTACGTTTCAATGCTGGCCCACCCCCACCCCCACCTGTGAGAAGTTTTATCACTCTTTCTTTAAAATGATACACATATTACCCATTTCTGAAGTAATCCACATATTACTAACATGACTTCGAATGCATATGATATAGCATTCATGCTTCTAGGTTAGTTGTTTAAACTTAGTTTTTGCACTGACCATGCTCCAGCTGTCTGACAGCTTCCAAGTCCAGAATCTCATTTTCTTTGTAAAATTCTCTGTAGGATTCAAAGGTGTCCGCATACTGGTTGCAGGCATTAAAAGCTGCCTGTAATGCTTCCTACAAAATGCAAGTTAGACAAAAACCTACTTAGATTCTATATTTTACAATCATCTGTTTATGTATGAACAATAGAATCTGACTTTAATGTTTGCATGCTCTCTGCTCTGCTCAATTATCTATGTCCACTTTTGACACAACTTAACAGTGCTTCAGTAATTGGCCTCTTGTTGTGTATGCACTCAGTAATTTAAATTCTGAAATATGTGCAAAGAATTGCCTGTGGACAACTTTTCAGCAACACAACAGTTCAATAGTCATTTTGTGTTTGTCTCAGTTACACTGGCAAATTTATTTACACTAGAAGCACTGAGAAACCCGACTGACCCTTATATTGGTAATAATACCCCAACTTACCCTTTATAATTGGTAATACCCCGACTTACCCTTATACTGGTTATAATACCCCGACTTACCCTTACATTGGTGATAATACCCGGACTTACCCTTACATTGGTGACAATACCCCGACTTACCCTTACATTGGTGACAATACCCCAACTTACCCTTACATTAGTGATAATACCCCGACTTACCCTTATATCGGTGATAATACCCCGACTTACCCTTATATTGGTGATAATACCCCGACTTACCCTTATATTGGTGATAATACCCTGTAGGTGCTTGTCATCATCAAACATGGTGGCCAGGCTTGGGCCTTCTCCACACGTCTTCTCTTCAAACTTGTTGTTGATGATAGGTCTGTTGAATATTTACATCCATATTTCAGAGATATTATTTACTTACATATAGGTACATATGAACATATCTTTGCTTGTCACAAAATAAGTTCAACTGTATTTTTTAATTATTTATGAATAATTATTCATGAATACATATTTACTGCCCCCAAAATTAATTCAACTAAATTTTTAAATGTGTAAATATAAGGAAATATACTTATGACAAAATTCCAAAGATAATTGATATATAAGCAACTATTTTAACATTTATACTACCAAAATGTGGTTGTCGGTGTCTTTTTACACAGCACTTGAATCAAACCATTGACATGAAAATGTAAAAGCATAACATTTCATCACTAATGAAGGTAATTACAGGCAACTACACTGTACAGTAAAATCTCCGTAACTGAACACATCTGTAAGGTGAACTCCTCTATAAGCGAACATGCTGCATGCATTATCTTGGCACCAATTTTCTTTCTGAATACTGTATGAAGTTCTCCATGTGGAACACTTTTCTTCAGTCACAAAACACATTCAGCTGAAGGAGGTTTTCACTATACATGCATTTTCCTACATAATATTATACAGTAGCCCCACTTTTGAGTGACGACCCTAGCACAGCTCTAGAAGTGGTCACATAAAGCAGGTAGTCTCTCAATGGACGTAAAATACCATAGAAAAGATAGACTTAGGGATCTGGTGAGTGTACATGTAGTTTTAAAAAAGGCAGGTGGCCTGTCACAAGAGGGACACCTGTACATGTAGTTGTATGTCACTATGTTTGACAAGCAGTAAGTTTTAACTGATAGTGATGAAGTCCATGCATGCAAGATCGACCACTCACCTAGTAAAAGCATCAAAGTAAGTGTCTGGTACCAAATTCTGTACACTGAGCACGGCTTCCTGGAAGCGTTTGATGACCTCCGCCAGGCCGTCCTGGAAGTCGTCCTCATCTGGTTGGAAGAGTAATTGATTGGGCTCCAGCACAAACTCTGTGATGTAGAGGGGTGGGAGCTGAGGCACGCCTTCCTCCTCCTTGTCTGCAGAGCTCTGCAACATATACAGCACCCACATCAGGCATGATTCTATGTGCCAAGCAAGTGGTATATGTCTTTGCCTCACTGAGCTAGCCTCTATATACCTGTTCTCAGGCAGATTCAAGACACAAAATGGACTTCTTGGGTGTGAAAAAAAAATGGCCCACAAGCTGACCACTTACTGGTAAGTTTTAATTTAATTATTTACATTTTGTAGAAATGTTCCCAAAAATTTAATAGTCATTAGTTATAAAGTACACTATTAGAATACTGGAAAGTTTGGTGGCTCTGTATCTATGTACACAATAAAAAAAGGTGACATTTCAAAGGCAACTGCCTACTGAAAACTAAAGTATAGGTTAATAACAGCAGAACACATCATTATTATATACAAATGAAGCTGTTCTCAGGTGATAAACCAACTTAAAACTGAATATTGGAAATGATAACTGAAGTTTGCAAAGACAATTGATTAAATTACTACTCCTGAATGCCTTGCATGTCTGTGTGTGTGTGTGTGTGTGTGTGTGTGTGTGTGTGTGTGTGGGTGGGGGGTTATACCTCTGCAACACTTCTTTCATGAAAAGTAGTGATGAGGGGAAATAATGCTGTGATGTCAGTAATAATTTTAGTATTTTCTTTTAATGTTGGAGGCTTTATTAAGGATTCTCTTATTTCAAACTTATAAAATAAAATCTCAATCCAATGCCTTAAATCATTATTTCAAACATATAGCTCCATGCCTACTATGACTTCTGTTAATACCTGAAGTGGCTTAGTCAAAAGGAAGAACAGAAAACAAACCTTCGACTCTTCCTTTTCTTCTACATTTTCCTCCGACTCATCTTGGATACCCTGGATCTGGGCCAAGGTTGGGGTATTCTGTAGTTGTTCTGTCAGGTAATTCAGCAAGGTAGATACTGAATTCACCGCAAGCACATGCATGGTATTGACAATCAGGTAGTCAGCAAGACGAATAAAGCTGTCAAATAAAAGGGAAATGTATAAACAATAAGAGTATCTTTATACGATGGACAGAAAAATTTATGAAATAAGGATCATGAAAAAAATAATTATGAGTTTTTTAGGGATGCCTGATTGTTTTGCATCATTTCAAGAGCTACATCTCAACATTAAAAAAATCAATTAAAAAGTTATAATGATGGGCCCGGGAATGTAATTTGGGCACACTGGGAGGTGGTTGGTTGGGGTGGGGGTGGGTGGGGGGGGTGTGGGGTGAGGAAAGAATTTGGGCAAGTTTTCAATTCAATACTAAACATTAGGATTTTTTTTTTTAAATGAAGCAAATGAAATAAATGCTCGCCTCACTAGTTATTAAAATATATATATACATTCGACATTACATTGCCTTTTTACATGCAAAACAACGCAACAAGATGAGCAGTTGTGCATGTTCACTTGTAGAATACACACCAGGTTAGCCTCTTGCAATGGGACCTCTTGTTGGCTTGTTCTGTGTACGTCATCTTGTCGGGAGCTTCTCCGTAGATGTCCATGTCATAGTTACTTTGCATAAGGTAACTGGACGCAGTGCCAGGAGCTTCACCTGTCACAGGTACAAAATTAAAATACTTAAAAATGGTGTTCACATCAGCAAGTAGCTTTAATCAGTACGGAAAATACCGAACAAAATGTTAACTGTAACTCTACAGGGTTTATGATTTGTTATTGTTTACTTTTCCATTTTGGGCTTATTTCATATTTATGATTTACTTTTCTGTATGGGGTTTCTATATTTGTTACTTTGTGGTAAAAGACCTACCGTATTCATCTTAATGAGTACACACTCCCTAATAAGCGCGCCCCCCCCCCCATTTTTTCAGAGAAGGGACCCCCAAAATATCCCATAGTTTTCAAGCAAATGGTAGAATTTATTATTACACTTAGAATCTACATTTTTTAGCTTTTGTGGATGAATTTTTTTCATAGCAAACTGTGCCCTTATTAAGATAAATATGGTATTTGCATTGTACTTGTTGATTGTTTATGACAAAAAGCACAACATTCAAATATTATAAAAAACAGTATTATGTTTAAAACAATATAATTGCATGCAATACATCCTGAGGTGTTTACAAATAACGACAGCATTTATTTAAAGTACATATTTCATGCTGTACTTTTCCTTACCTTATGTTCCTCAAAAAATAAATTAAAAGTGATGTGACAAGCAATACAAAACAACACACATATATACATACATAAAATATAAATCAACATATATTCATTCATTAAAAGTCTTTTTTTTTTCATATAGGTTCAAGTTGAATAAAGCTGAAAGAACTTTAATTCAAAATATTAACCAATGGGTGTTGTGCTTTATGCTTAAATTTATATCATTGGGAGATTTGGTTCATCACTAAAATCCTTGTATTAGTGAAGCTGCTTTACTTCCAAAGATTACCTGCATAAAGTCCTGGGCTCTCCATCCCATCATAGAAGTAATCATCAGGTGTGAAACCTGCCTCTAGCAGAGCGGTACGACATGCACTTCGAACCACTTCTTTGACCAACTCACGGAACTCGGTGAGGCGACCAGCAACCTGTCAGTGTTTGGTGAATGCAGAGTGATGCATGCACAGTGAATACAGAAAGAGTGAACATGCTATGTACACAAGTACTGTGGCGTCCCCCTTGAGAGAACACTTGAACGACTGTTTAGTTTTCAAGATTGCACTTATGAGATCCCCCGTGTGCCATCTACACAACACAGCATACACATATGATGGTCCAAGTTTGATAAATCTAAACTGCAGTGTGATTTGCTGTAGAGCAGGGTTTAGTTGATTGGTCTGTTCCTTGTTCAAATTAGCCAAAATTACGTGCCCCAGAGTAAACTGTTACCTGCTTTAATGTTTTACTTCAAATGCGTGTTGATGAAAAATATTTTTGTTGAGAATTGTACATAAGATCAATCATAATGGCATGCTCCAGGTCAGGAGTGACTAGCAAATTTTTACATTTAGCTTTGATTGTTTCTGATTTCAGGCAGTGCTCATTTCAACAAAGCCACTTGTTAAATTTTGTTATTTAACAATTCAAAGTTCAAACTGATCAAATTAATACAGCACTGATTAAATAACCAAAGTCTACAAACACTGCTGTGACAGTTCTGGCACACACTTCAAAACAGAATGAACCTAAAACTAGTCCATTCATGTTACTATGTCAGTGAACTCAGTGAGTGTCATAAAATCCGAGTCAGGCACAGGAATAATCAGGAGATACACCAAGAGTACATGTATGTGTGGAGATGCATAGAGACTAAAAAAGCATCGATGCAAACATAACACTCTTGATGTGTCTGTATGTAATATACAGTAGACCCTCAAACATACCAGTGGTGTACCCCCTGTCATTCAGTTACTGTAAATGCCCAGTTTATCTTGACACATATGTGACATGGAAAAAGTGACTGACATGCAACCTTTTTGCCTTGGAAAGCCCTTCCTTCAGAATTGTGCACTTTCTGACAAGATTGCCAATTGAATCAATGATTGTGTACTTGCAGTGAAAATCACAAAATTTGTGGATATTCAGTTGTACAATAATACAATAAACAACATCTTGATATAAAACTGGTCAAGTTTTGTGATCTTACATGTGGAATCACACACACACACACACAACAGTTTTATATATACACATGCCTAAATGTTACAGATAAATGTCCTTGTAATTTTTATTGTAATGTCCTCATACATCAATCATGCACAGATGTATAAATTTACTTGTACTATTGCATCAGAAAATGTCTGTATGCATACATTTAACCCTTCCCCCCTTAAACCAGTGAAACCTGACCGGATATAGCTGTCCACTTCAGTGACTTCTTACGAATTTCAGTGAAAAATTGAACGAGAATTGTAAAACAGCCCTTTCCAAATAGCATATCCCATGTCATCAGCTTTCCCAGGGGTGGGTTGGATGCCCAAATGGCCTCTAGGAAAGCTGTTGACTCAGTCATAATTATATGGGGGACAGGGTTAAACAAACAGAAGAAAAGATCCAAGCAGCTGAAAAGTTGACTCACCTCCCTAAGCTGTGTGAATTGAGCCTCTCTGAAGTTGTCTAATGTGTAAGTCTTGCCTTTCTCCACCTTGCACAGTCCCATGTCACTGATACGGTAGCACATCTCTCTTACATTGAGCAGGGCTGGTCGCAGAGACTGCCAAAAACAATGGTGCTCAAATGTAGTGGGTAATACTTTAAGATCAGGTCACCATTGGACAAGTCACAATGATAAATTACCTGACTGTGTATTCACCTAAGGAAGGGTAGTAACATCTGTTTCTACCTTCCTTGATTCACCTGAATAGAAACCCAATACACATGACTCTTGCAGGCTACAGGTGTACATCCCCACTGGATTGTCCATGTGACAGTAATCTTGAATAAACTTTCCAGATTTACATCCAGAAATGACCATGTAAAATTTTATGTTTCTACATACAGTAATTTCAAGGTTGATTACTTGCAAATTACAAATAATGTAAAGTAATGAGAATACACAAGTCTAGCCTTCTGACTGAATCACAATCTGCACACACGATTTATTCTTGTTCTACCCTATCAGCAAAAGCAATGTATATTCAGCTGAATACACAACACAATACACAAAATCCTGCAGACTAGAGATGTGTGTCCCCAACTGCATGACATAATAATAAAAATGTTGGATACATTGTTTATTTTACAGTTGAAGTACAAAAATATATGCCCATTTTCACTGCATTGTAATATACCTACATTTCTATATGGGAAGTTTGACATGTATGCACATGTGCAGTTTTGCAAGTATAAACTTGGTTACAAATTACAATGTACATGATCGATGTAGGTAACCAGAATGTGCAACTCTAGTCCCGCAGGCTGACTAAATTGATCTCCGTGGGATGAACACTGGAAGTGTCTAATCCTCTTCCACTCTAGTAAGTCTTCAAATCAATACAGATTTATGTGCTATAATTCGTATTTCACACAGCTTCCATCTGAATTTGATAAAAACTGCTTATAACTTGTGGCAGGTTTTAATCCACCTGCATGGCATGAATACAAAATGAAAATGTCAAGAGTGTAAATCAACTTCTAAAACTATCAAAAAATGACTGAATATTATTCTAACTGCTTGATGGAAGGCATCAGTAGCTTGGACACAGTATTGTGCGCAACATATTTCCATGAAACTCCCAAACCACAAAAACTACTGGATTGCTATAAAAATTTGTACAGGAAGATGTAAAAGACACACATACGATCATCTTTCCAGATACTATCACTTAAATAACTTCCAATTTTCTGAGTTGAAATTGTAGATATCAAAATATCATTAATCAAGCTACTTATACAAAAAATATTTAGGTAACAATGATGCATACTTACTGGATTGACGATGAACAGGTTTTCATTCAGTGCTTTCTTGCAGCTTTGTATCTTTTTGGTGCTTACATTTTTCCGCCACACGCTGAATGCTTTCCACTTTCTGAACCTTGCAAACACTGGTATCTGTAAATATTCAAAATAGGCTTGTTCATGAAGTCCAAGCATAACTGTTATGGCAGTGTCTAAGTCAAGGCACAATCCCGCCATATTTGAAGAAAATCCAACAAGCAATGTTTCAGAGGTAAAAAGTAACAAAATCCAACAAATATTTACAGCTCTCTTTTTAATCGTTGACTGCTGTAGTGATTCAAAAAATGTTATAAACATTGAATTCTTTACCTGAAAATGCCCTGCAGTTATTGTTAAAAACACTAAATCCCTAAAATAATGACCATGTGACATAGAAAATAAAGTTGTGGTCACTCATTTATTCCCCAAAATAAAACACATAAAATTTAGAATCAGTCCATTTTCGAAGTCCTTACTCAAATTTTAAGTTTTTTTTCTCTCTTTTTTTTTCTGAAATAAAATTATACACATCAACCCTTTCATCTACAAATTGGGTGACAGCTGACCATAAATGCACCCTTAAATGGGCATAAGAAACCGCCATTAAAGACTGCATACTTGCCACACATACTGTAATTAAATTCACAGAATGAAGAAAAAAAATCAGGACCCCCCCCTCCAAAAAAAAAATGTTGATATGTTACCTTCACTAATTTTCTGAAGTAATTATATTCTTGTTCCCATCTGTCAAGTGGTACAAACTCTGTTTCATCGTCACTTCTCATACGTGACACACCTTTCTGGCTGATAGTACAGTAGTCAGGCTTGTATATGTGATCATGGTCCACGATCCTATAACAAAATACACACTCTACAGTATCTCAACTAGCAGCTAACTTCAACTGACAAGATGCCTTGATATGACTTTTTTTCTGAATTATTCAATAAAACATTTGACAATGTTTCCTTTATCACACATAATTTTGTAGTTTCTTTTTCAAAACACAAGAACGTGTACTTGACTTCATAAATTGTGCACCTGCACTTCATAGATTCAGTATATTTGTGAACAAAATATTAAAATTTGTTGTAAAAAAACCCCCACTTTTTAGAAATAAAGAAAAAGCTCAACAACTGATTGCTGCTGTCTAGGCCTTTCCCACTGAATTAAAACTAAGTTGAAAACTGAGTCAATTGCTTTCCCTGACATGAATTGGGTAGTTAGTACCCAACCCATGCCAATGAAAGCTGTTGACTGCAAATATGTTATCTAGATAGGTCTGATCTACAATTTTCATTAGCTTGCCTTTCATTTCCATTGAAATTAGTCTAAAAAATACTGAAGCAGATGACATTTGTCACCAGTTAGTTTCAGCTTCTTTGAGAGGGAAAAGACTCAACTTGCTGTCCAAGCAAGACAGAAAGCTGAACACCTGTAGACATGTATACTTACTTTAAGTTGTAATAATGGTAATGGACGGATGACTTGGGCACAGCAGGACTTAGGTAACAGAAACCTGCCCTAGGGTACTCTTTGGTGATGTTGATAATTTCCACGGGGTCGCTGATTCCCAGGAAGTTTGGGCTTGCTGCAAGGTGGAAAGTACTATTTGACACCAAATGTATGCATCATATACATGTACCCATCTAATCCATCAAATACACATCAATTGTACAAGCAGCATACCACCAGGAACTTCACTGTCTCTTTTGAAAATCATAACAGAGCAGGGAAACTGAAATCAGATCTGTATATATATATTTTTTTTTTTTTTCACAGTCGAACCATTCGGTCTCAACATTATGGGAAAGTGAGCACATTTGCTCTGTATAATGCTAAATTTTTACTGTCAGAGCTCACTTTCCCTTAATAAGCCAGTATAATTTCCACATATCTTTGTGAAGTTAAAAAATGGAACACTGCAAATACACCTTCTTAATCAAGAAATTGTTACCCATGCACTTCTTAGTCCCTATTCAGGGCATCAGCACAATTATTCAGTTGTCCTGATTTGACCAAGCCCATTAAAAACTGCACTAACTAACCTTAGTTAAGTCCCAGATCGGATTTCCTTATTTGGGAGATACTGATTTTTAAATCAGACATAAGTCTGATTTGAAGATGATCATGATGACATAATCAGTCAATTATGGCCAATCACGCTTAAAACGTAAACACAATACACGTGCGCACGTAACAACAAGCGTAACTCCAAATAGGTATAAAAGGGCGCAGGCAGTCTTCCTAACCGTCCCTGATGAGTTGAATAAATCAACGAAACCGGTCGGACATCAGCCTCTAGACTTAACGGCCTTTTGCCTTGTCTAAGCTCAGATCTGTATATAGTTTGTTTAAATTACAATGATACTTACTAGCACTTATTAACTCAAATTTCAATGGAAAAGGATAAAATTATTATTATGTCTTGGTATTGACACAAATCAGTACATCTTTATCTGCAGAACAATATCAAAGAATCTATAAAATAAATCCTAAATGAAAAGTAGACTATATGTATGTTATGAAATGCAGGAAAGAAGCCAAGTTTAAAGATGTTGAAGTACATGTACCAATATTTATATTCAATCTCACTTTTAACATTGCAAGTATAAAAGTTTAGTTCAAAGAGTCGAACAACACATGTGCCTAATAAGAAACTGTGAGTCCCAATGGATCTAGAAGATGCAGGGTCTGCCATGTGGGACTAGTCAAATATACCTTGGTTCAATAGCCGACAATATTGAGGCTCCTAAGCTAATTGACGTATGAATAAAAGAACGATAAGACAAATCTACCAAAATGAGAGGGGAGGCCACCTCTCATTTTGGTAGATTTGTCTTATCGTTCTTTTATTCATACTTCAATTAGCTTAGGAGCCTCAATGTTGTCGGCTATTGAACCAAGGTATATTGCAAGTGTAGGAGAGAGCCTGGTGTGTTATGAGACCATAATACATTAGCCTTGTGTGATATGGAACCATAACACATGTGTCCCGCCCACATTCCAATAAGCCACACCTACCTGGGTTTCCAGAACTTAACACCTGAACATGCTCAGCGAATCAGTTTTAGATCGTTTCTCTTAATTCTATCTATTAAGTTTCTAAATTTTGTGTAATTGAGCAGAAAAATTAAGAGGGAAATGTAAATATAAGCAATGAGGGTTGCTTTTGTGTGAGTTATGGCATAATGACATGCATGCTTGAAGCTGGCATTTGGGAGGCGCTCTGGCATGCGCCATGCCCATGATGTCAGCTTCAATCATGCACGTCATTATGCCATAACACACATAAAATATCCACCCTCATTTCTTCAATATTCACACTAAGAGCTGCACTTAATGCACCCATCCCGTACTTTGCCTCTGCTGTGTAATTTTAAAAAGATAAAAAAAATGCCAGTTGAACCAACCTTTAACTTGCATAGATGGAGGTACACTGGCTCCTTTTGTGTGGTTTTTGCCACGTTGAGTCTCACTTTTTGGCTCTGTTGGTGGTGTAGGTGATATCCTTGGTCCCCCAAGACTCTCCTGTTGTAAGAGACAGATAAACATAGCAGTACCTTTACAATTTTAGTTAAAAAAAAAAAAGGGTCCTGTTACAACACTTTTCAATCTGTTCATTGACAGAACTATCCAATAAATTTACCTAGTGGTTTCTAATCACAATCCAATACAGAAGGAACCCATTCTTGATCAAACTCTACAGGCTGTAACACACAATTACATGTAAGCCTGTATACACAAACATAATCTTTCACATCATCTCTTCATCTTTTGCTTTAATAGCATTCAGTTTCTCAACAGATATCATACATGTAACAGCCATAACACTCATTTAAATAAACAAATCCCACCTGCTTGTGTCTGAGGTCTTCTGGCAAGTCTGGTAATGGGGAAGCTGACATAGGCATGTCTAGTGGTTCAACAGATCCTGGCCTCCTCTTCTTTGCTTGTGGTTCCCCCTTCAGCTTTCCTTCTGCCTCGAGCTTTTCCTTTGCCTTCCTTTGGATGAACTCTGGTTGATTTCTTTCTTGGTAATTTTGAAGGCCAGGCTGTACACACAAATAAAATTGGTTTCGGCTGTATTTTCTATTGCAAACAAAACTTCATACTTTTTATTGAACATTTACATGAATTTGCATTGCACGTGACATCATTTATAAGCATGTGAAAGAGAAAATGCCAAACTAATATCCTTTGAATAAACATTTGATTTGAACAGTTTGACTAAATTTGATTGGTTGGTCACCTTTACCATCATAGATAAATAAAAAAAATAAAAGAACTTAATCGAATACACTTTACTGCACATAAATACCAAGAGATTAACATAGAAAGATTTCAACGGAAGTTGAATAATGATAAGTTATTCAATGAACATTCTGAAACAAAATGCCTGCTTACTAAAGGTTCCAACTTTGGTCCACTTGGAAGCCATGCCTTCTTGATTTGGGCATTTGTAGGTCTCTTAAACCTTAGTGCTCTTGAATTTACAGGAGCTTGCTGAGGTGCATATGAGTAGAGCCTTCCTTTCAGCTGCTCAGCATCCACAACAGGCAATGACATGGCTGTAGTGGTCCCATTCAGATGACCATTCATGGGTCTATGCATTTGGGAGTCCACTGACATCCTTGCTCTGTTCACCTTTCCAGATGATGCCATGTTATCTTCCTTAAATAGAAAAAAAGGCACAAAATACAGTGCATTACAAATAATAACCGACAGTACAAATTATGTATACAATGTATGTGGAGATGTAATATTGGAACTTAAATGCTGTAATACTTACAACCGAAAATGGAAAAGCACAGTATTGTATAAAAAAAAAACCCTGCTAATTGATCTTATTAAAAGCATCATGCTTCGATTGGACACTAACAAATAAGTCTTTGGAAAAAAACTCTAACTTGTCTGAAACAAATGAAATATTTACGTGACAAGCAAGTCAAATTGCCAACTTACAAAAATTTCACATATACATGTATTTCAATTCGGATGACATTACCAGCAATAATTTTTAAAAGCATCAATCAAGAAAAAAGCTTATACTATGCAAAGTAGCTTCATTTGGGATCTGACTCTATCAGATGGCCTGCTCAAAGACTGATTCAAGCGACATTGTTTCTCTGCTCTATCAACATGGAATACAGCTGCATTTAGTCTGCTGACACATCCACACAGTTGTTTGTTTTCCAAAGAGAACACTGCAGTGACAGCAAATCCAGTAAGAAGACCAGTTCCATATCACAAACTGACCAATGGGTAGTGCAATCATATCACATATGAAGCAAGCCACAATGACCACAAGCTGCAGTCATGGATACTTTTTATCTGTCTATTGTATATGTACTCTGCACAGTTTCATACTTGTCTACCTATAGATTCATTACATATACGGAGAACACTCGCATGTTGTCTGTATTGACTTAGTATTTGATTGCAGGAGACACATTTAAAGTATGGCTCAATTGATACCCCATGCACTGTTTAACATACAGGCAAGTATGAGCTATCAAAATGTTGTCAACTCCTCTTGTATTGTAATTATGTGTGATGATTTCTTTTGGAAGTACACGTACATACATTTGGGAAATTCTGGAAGACAATTTATTTATGTTTATCCCATCTCATGTGTTTGTCTAGAATTGGGTATAAAATGTTAAAGAAAATAAACTTTTGTATCAAAATAACAGTTAAGTGACATCCCCATGTATCTAATAAGTAACCTGGTTTGAGCATAATCCATTTCCCCTTACAAAATATAATTTGAGACTGAAAGGGCTGGGCTGTACCTATCATTACATACTATTAAAAGATTGGTCAAACCAAAATACAGTAACCTCCCACCCCCATTTTTGAATTTTCAACATTAATGTGATCCAAGAAAAGAAATGTTTTATTACCACATTACCACAATGCAAAGGCCTCATGTTTTCATTGAAATGAGACGTTATAATGGGAGGATTATGTATCAAACCTGGGGGTCATTTTGCCAATGTTATGTAGGCCTAACTAAAGCACTCAATAATTTTTTCAAAACAGCCATCATGGAACTCCCATTCTGCATTTTGAATAAAATGATAATAATAAATAAATGGCAAAATATATTATACTACTGTGTTACACAGTGTGTAGCAACATTTGTCATTTCTATAACGTGACAACTTGTATTGTGTACTTGGATCCTGTACTTGCCTACCCTAACTGGATTTTTCAGAAGTAAACTCAGTTTCAATTCGGGTGCCTGGACAGGTGGCCTAAATAAGAGATGGACGAGGGAGAAGAGTGTGTAAACTGCTGGAAAAACCATGCCACCTTGTTCCTGTCAGTGTCAGTGTCTGACAGAACCAGAACTTCAGAAGCCGAACTGAGCCCCAAGCCCAGGAAGGACACTGATTGTTGAAACTATTTGTTCTGCATGGTTGGTGAAATGACACGATTCTAAAGTCCTTAGCATCCAAACTTGTACTCACCGTTAGCAAATGCCTAATGTTCTGTTATGTTTTATCAAAAGTTTCACAATTTAAACGTCTAAACAAAACTTTGTTTTCCCATCGTGATCACGTCGTCCGCCATTTTGGTTTACCTTCCATGGCAACAACAATTTACGGAGACTTACGGAGATAGCCGAACTAGTGCAACGTATGTTTTTTTCATTTAAATAATCTTAGTCAATACAAAATGTAGAACATGTATTGTATATGATCTATACGCACGCACTATGAATATTTTTATGAAAACAAACATATGTTATGTTGCCGATTGCCTGTTTACCTATTTCAGAGGGGGTGAGCTTTTGCGACAAACTCGTACTCTCGCGACCTCTCGAGAAGCGTAGCTGTTCTGGCAAGTGTGCTGTCAACCGGAAGAATTTCGGGCGGACCTTGAATGTTGACTTTTGGGGTTCCAAAACACGGTTAGGAAGGATCTGTGCATTTTTGCAAGGGTGCCTGCAAAGGTAAGACAATCAGAGATATAGAAGGCAGTATGTGGACCTGTTTCATTGCATGAAATAACGAGACAGTGCATGTAAAAACTAAAAATGGCCTCCTGAAATGAAATGGGACACCCGGTGTCAGCCGTGGTTGTGATGAGTCAATCTTCAAACTTGTGTATATAATTTATACGGTTGCAGACATTTAGGACGGTGTTGTGTATCAGGGAGGGGGCAAGCCATTGCGCTACAGGTCTTTTTAACAAAAAATCATCTGTCCAGTCATCAGTGCAAGCGTCTGGTGATTAATACTACAAATAGGGACATAGATTGCTGGCTGCAGCATTTTGCTGTGTATAAATAGCTTGCCATGGCATTGCTTGGCTTGGGAATTGCCAGGCAAACATGACAGAAACCGAGGAATTTCAAATTTATTTGATCCTGCTTGCATGCATTTTTTATCTAAGGCTTTGTTGTCAATTATTGTCAGTAATGGCACCTGTCCAAATGTATTCGATTCTGTGCTCGATGAAAAATGGGAAAATGTAGGCTTAGTTCAACTGTAGCCTGCCAATCTTGTCCAGTTTTCATGATCCACAGACAAGGATTTAATAAGAACAGTCAACTAGTCCTTAAAGTCAGTTAAATACAACTACAGTCTGACATTCAACACAAGACTTGCTGGCATGCCAGAAAGTGCCAATGTGTTGTACAATGTACATATAGTAGTAGTATGACTTTCTTGTGCAAATCCTCAAGGTACCATAGCAATATACATGTATATAATATGGAAGTAGGTTCAACCTAGTGGTAGTGAGTGGAGCACCTATTTTTCATTCCAACAGCCTCAACGTCATGATCTACGCGCAAAAAGCTACCCCTAGGTAGCTACGTCACACAGTGATTGGCATTCTGAAACTTTTGTCGTGCGCAGTAGTTACCAGGCTAACTGGAAGTTTCAAAGGAAAAAAATGGCGATATTCAGTGAAAATTGTGACATCGGATGAGCAAATATTCACTCAAATGATGATAAATCTGGCAAAACTAGAGATGGCAAATACAGCGAATAAGACAACTGAATGTGAATCAATGATCCACGTGAATGGGTTCCCAAACACTGCCCTGGGGAGCTACTGTCCTCCTGAATGTTGGTAATGATAATTTGGATGTGACCACATTTTTCAAGTTGTATAGACTGTAGGTTTAGATTGATGAATTACCTAATTTTTAAATATTTTCATGTGTTATATAGAGCTCACTCCGCTCTCTAATAATAATAATAATAATAAAAAAATATGTATATATACACTCTGTATGTACATACATGATGTAACAGTTCTCGACAGGCTAAGCCATGTGGTTTGCAAAATGCAGCACAATTTACATCGATAAACAGAGATAGGAAAGGAATTGTTATAACTCAGAGACTTCAAGTTTGAAGCTGTACTTCTATCTTTAAACCACAGGAACTCATAACGTTCAGTCAGTCAAGCAATCGTACTAATATACACAAGCGTGGGTGTGCTGGCTGGTGGAGATGTTGACCTGGAACATCTGTATATGCAGTGGCCCATATAGGGCCTTATCTGCAATAAAGTATTGTGTATTTACCTGTGCAGTCAATCATCCGTGATAATAAGATGGGAGATGGTGGGCCTAAAACTAAAATGTCACCAGACGGAGCTCCTACACAGAAAGGTTTGAAAGGAAACTCGCATCTGGACCTCCGTCCCGCTTCAAGTTTGACTTGGATTCTGTTTCTGTAGATACTAACAAGCTGCAACTCACCAGTTTATTCAAAAACTATTTTTCACAGGTATATTACACTCTATGTTAGTGCTAGCAGTAGCCAAAATAGCTAAATGCTACTAAAACTTCAAAATGGCTATTAAGAGTAGCAAATGGCTACTAAAATTTCCCAAAAATTCTTTATTTTCATGCAGAAATTTAACAGATTTCAAGTCTGTCTAGGTCTTTCCTAGAAAAATTGAAATTTTGGCTAATTTTAAAACCCTAGTGCTAACCTACCACACTGATAATCCATTGAAATCCACAGCAACATGGCTAAAATTGTTGCAAATGTCCCACAAAAACCGTTTCGGGCAAGAAGTCTGACATTCTAGCACCAAATTCAAATGGGTATCCCAACCTCAATTAAGTTCGTTCCATGGCATGAACTATATTCTTTGACAGGACTCGAAATTTCAAAGGGGGTAGGTAGGTAGGCCAAAAATATTTTTTGGCCAACATCCTCAAATTCTAAAATTAATAATAAAGAATAATTAATGATTTATTCCTTGAATAAAAAAAATATTTGGGTGGGCAGTAAATTCATTGGATCAGTCGTGTTACGGCAAACAAACAGTATTTTAAGGATGGCCTTAATACTGCGGTGCATGTGTACAGAACATACACACCAATGCAGGCATGTGCGTGGGGGCGCCAATAGGTGACAATAATCCCCTGCCCTGAAGTAAGCAATCCAGGTTTAAACAATTACATTGTCAGCAATTGTATTCAACAGGACTTGACCACTTCTTGACTTCTGTCAAAACAAGCAGGTATTTTGACCGTTGTGTACATATGATTACAAGATCAAAGGTACCAGCAGTAATGTATTGGGGCATATTGGCTTTCGCCCGTTCTTGGAGAAAGGTCACAGCACCTCACCGTCGGTCTAATCTGCCCGAACAATGACAAAGCAACATCAAAAAACATTATAACTTGCGTGACGAATTCTTGTGCAAGTCAGTCACGACTATTAGTATAATCTGTATTAAATTTACTTGGCACAGTGACTCCCAGAAATTACACAGTATTTTTTCATCATGAGTCACCCTATGCAAATAGTTAACTTATCAATTTGTATTTTTAATGTTTTGCCAGGTATATTGTTCACAGTCATAGCTATAATCGCGGTAAAAATTGACATATTTTTGCCGATTACTAGCAAGCGACAAAAAATGCCAAATTAGGGTAAATGGTTTGTCCAGGCCTTTATGTATGGATTGATGAAAAAGAATATTACCATGTTAGTTGCACCAGGTCATATTGGGACAAGTGGGTTTTGCATACGGACAAGTGAATTTTAAAATTCACTTGCCCTGCCGACAAGTGCCTTTAAAAAAATTGAGCTCTGTTTGATCCACTTGCGTTTTTGTGCTGTGTTAATTTCCACAAATGATGAAAACTGACCAAACTCTATTCCACCAGCTGCTGTCTGACTAACTGAAAGTCTGTAGCCAATCAGAGAGCAGCTGGGCTACCATTCTGTGTCCGGTCAAAAGTATGGCTGCAAAACAGCTTTGATGAATAGGCGAAGCACTGGCGGAATCAACTTTGTTTGACTGCACAGATAAATACACAAAACTTTATAGGGCCCTTGCACATACAGATGTTCCAGGTTCACCCTCTACCAGCCAGGATTTGTATGGATGTCAGTTCTGGCTTATTCTTTAGCTACTAATAATTGCTTTATTTTCATGATTATCAGTGTTTTTGATGTTTAGCTGTACATAGTCTTAATTTCATTATTTTTGACATGATTTCTATTCAAACAGTGTTAAAATACTATTTCACTATGTTTTTATTTTCCATTTTATATGCCATCAGTGCAATAAACAAAAATAAGTATGCAGTGAAATTAAAGCAATTTACAGTAACTTCATAGTGATTCCTTAACTTCCTATTAGGGTATTGCTAAAAAGGTACCAGAGTCAGTTTAATAGTAAGTACCGGTATGTAAATAAAAAGCTGTTGACTCAATCCAAAATTGGCACTTAAAGGGTTAATAAATTGTTTTCTGGGAGTAAAATTATAAGTAATAATCAGTCACCCTTAAATTCTTTTGCTCAGAGACTTGGTCAAGAAAGAATCATGCCATCTAGACTATACAAATAATATATTGCTTCTGTAATCTTAAAGAACAACACATTTGGTAGCATTAAATCTCAAAAGCCATTGCTGTGACTCACCAGCTGCAATTAAAGACATGATTTAGGTCATTTTGTAATAGATGGCTGTTATAGATACTTCTGAATAGTTTTGTATGATCTGTGCACAATTTTGTGGTTGACTGCTCCATTAAAACCTACTGTTATTCGTGGAACACAGGTTTTGCGGAGGAGCAAAACACAGATCTGTGTTTTGGGGTACAAGTTTCATTGACAACAGCCAAGGTAATTATGTCATGGTCAGATGTGTGTGCATACAGACAATGTCTTCAGTGATGAAACTGCCATAGTTGCCAGTCATGGTCACCATATGGCCTTAACTTGCAACTGCTTTACCCAAGCCAGAGGTGCACATAATGCAAGTTGGATGAAGGTCTATCTGTTGTTTTTTTTTTTTTTTTTTTTTTTTTTTTGTATTTTATATTCATTAACTCAAAGAATACTAGACTAACATATTTTTTTTTAGTAATGCTCAAATAAAAACCGACTGTTATTCATGAAGATAAGTTTTGCTAACGAGCAAAGCGTATCTATGTTTTGGTGCAGGAATTTCATTGACAATAGCTAAGGTAATCAGTGTTTCCGTTGAGGATTTTTTCAGAGAGTCCCAACCTGACAGAGAGTCCAATTTTTAGCTATATTTTGCAAAATTTACAAAGAAACTATATGAAGTTAGGACCCTGTGAATTTTGCTGACGGGTATTCCATGATTTGAAAGGGTTATACAGTGGTACCTATTTTAAGAGACCACCCCTTAGGCGGGTCAAAATGCGTCTCTCAGAACAGGTGGTCTTTCATTAGAGTTAAACAACATGGAAAAGATAGCGCAGTGTTCTGAGAGAGCTGCCTTAAAAAGATATGCAGTCTCTCGCTAGATGGGTCTCTCAAGAGAGGTACCACTGTATACCCCCATTTGGAAGTTAACAGAAACCCTGGTAATTAGATCATGCAACCAAAATGGGGAAAAAAAAGTGGTGTTACTGTTGGATTACAGGAACAAGTACATGTACGTAAGATACTAAACTTGTTCACCAAAACGAATCCATGTAATGACAGTTACATGCTAGGTAACAGTTGTACCCAGTTGATTGAATGACATGTTTGGGATGGTTGTGGTGAAGCAATAAGGTCATGCAACCAAAATGAGGAACAAAGCAGTGTCACTGTTGGATAACAGAAACAACAGCATGCAAGCTGCTGCAACATCTAAGCTCATCTTTGCAATGACAGTTACAAGCTAGCTAATGGTTGTGTCCTATTGATTGAATGACACATTTGGGATAGTTATGGTGACATCACCATTGAAAATCACACGCAAAAAGATGCCAGAACTGAGGTAGTTTGTAGCTGGTGTTGAAGTGCTATGTGAACGACACTGATTTATAAAATAGTACAACAGCCCAATGTCTGATCAGACCCTTCTGTCCCATTTAACATGCAATCAGAAACTATTGCCCCAATGTTGTCCATGTAATGCTGTCTGTATTTTGCTAATTTAAAGGTAGGCCTAATAAAAGTGCGGAATGCAATACAAGTGATTTCAAGGTAATACAAGTGTGGAATGAAATAACTTTCTGCTCATCACGGAGTGTCAGTCTTTGGCAGCACCACACATTTTCAAATGGCCAGCAAACTTGTTTGGGTTTGTGTGCCTTGATCTCCATCTTAAAGTCTTGTGATGCATGTTGTCATGCTGCACTGAAATTCAAAGGTGATATATGTGATCATTTTAACTTGAAAACAATTTGAGCTTGGACTTACTCAGTACAGTGGTACCTGCTATTTAAGACCACCCCTACAGCCAACAAAAAGTGGTCTCATATTGCAGGTGGTCTTAAATTGAAGGTATATTTAACATGTAAATACAGCAGAGGGTCTTGAAAGAGTGGTCTTAAAAAGACATGCGGTCTTAAATTGGAGGTGGTCTTTAGAGCAGGTACCACTGTATGTTCAGAGAGGTCTTTATCTATTGAACTACATGTAGTACTAGTACTTCGGTATTTTTGTGCATGACGATCACAAAAAAGTGACCTAATCCCAATATCACAGGACCACTTCATTTTGTGTATGTAAAATCAGATGTGCATAGGGCTGTCAAAGTCATCTTTTTTTCTTCAGTACTTGAAAATAGCAACTTAAGTTCATTTAGTTTGGGTGTAGGATATATAATATATAAATACCTTCTGAAGGAGCCGGTAACACTGCAGTGTCAAAATTAAGGCAAAATGAAAAAAAAATGTCATTCAACTTCAGAATTACTCACTGGAAAGGTATTTTTAGGGGTGTTTTATAAATGAAGAAACTGCTGCAAAAATAGAAGGAACAATCACATAATGATTAATTACTTAAAGTATTGAAAAGGGTTTTTGGAAATCTGAACTCTTGTGTGTCATTGTTAAACTAGGTGATTGGTAATTTTCCCTCATGTTAAGTTTCTAGATGAGATATTCAGGAACAATTCTGTCGGTTAAGCAACAACAAAACTGTTGCTGAAATTATTCATGTTTCTAGCAAAGCAAGTACAGTTTGTACAAGTCATAATTATGAATGCTATTTACCGCATTGCGAAATCAAGGTTGGACTTGGTTTTTATGGGGACCAAGTTACTATGATTTATCTTTATGCTGAGTGCAGTGGCTACCAAGATGTCAATGCTCAACCCTTGAATGCAATATTTTGATAAAAATAAATTTTGCATTTTAAAATGTAATCATGGATGCTATTTACCTCATTGCAATCAGGCTTTGTCTATTTTGAAGGGAAAAAGGTGACGTTACATTTTGATGCTGGGTGCAGTGGCCACCATCCCATGCAAAAGATGTGAAAGTTCATTTGTGATTAGTTTCCATGAAGGGATTGCACAACACCAGAAATGGTTGCATCACAACATCTATTGTCAACTGAGTTGACAGTTTGTGTCTTCGGTATTTCAGTTCAGAGGTCAATGCAGGTCCTTGGCCTGGGGGTATGTTTCTCTCAGTGATTGCTCAATTTTGGCTGTACAGTTTGAATGTCAGTTGTCCACAGTAATTGGACGCTCACAGGTATCACATGGTTAAATATTTTGACTGGATGACCCTGGTACCATCTTGTGTTAGCATTATTGATGGCCGTTCAACATAGATTGATCTTTTGCCTGCAGTTATATGTGTGATGATAAGGTTGTTATTACACCCAATTCAAAAATTCACATTGGCTTGCATTGGTAGTTTAGACATGGGAAGAAAAAGTATACATATATGTATAATATGTGGCACATGTATACATATTCAATTGAATTAACCCTTTCCCACTCAAATTATCCCAAAGTGCCAGGATGTGAATTATTGTCTGGTTTAAAATATTTTGTATTTAGATATCTCATTGCTAGAAAACAGTTTTGCTAAGATTTGTATGTGAAGACTGTTCATGATAGCTTGCTCTAGGTCAGTAGCTTTCCTTGGCAAGGGTTGGACGCATTCCACCGAAGACGCACCAAGGAAACTTTTTGACTCCGTCTTGCTCTGATCAGGAATGGGTTAAAATACACAACCCAATACACAAAATTGTTATTCGTGGGATAAAGATGTGCATTCCTGCTGGAATGTATGTACATGTTGTATGTAGTACTTGCTTGGCATAATCTTTGCAGGTAATTACATCATTTACATGAACACTTGAGCTACATTTACTCCCAGCTTGGTAACTGGGGTTCCTACATACACCGGTTTGCAAGTTTTAACATGTACAAGAGGGCAAATCACAATGGAAAGTAATGGTAGCTGATAAATGAACCAAGCCATGCTGGTCATTGAAACATTCAATGGGCATTGGAAACAAATTGGAACTTTTACCTTCTTTAGTGCTCCCCCTATTGTCAAAAGCATAATCTGTGGATGTTGCTGTCACTGCAGCCTGAAACTTTGCCAGGAAGGCTTAAGGAAGGGAGTTCCTTGGGGCAGAGGATTGCCCATGCTGTACAGGATAATTTTTATGTGGGCTTGCATGAATTGGTTGTACTGGCTCACTTTGTACCTGTCCATTTGTTTTCTTCTTTGGTGTCATGTCACTGGCTGTATCTTCCTATATATTTCAAACTGTAAGTGACGGGTGTGGATAATTTTGGAGCTGCTTCTGACAAAATTCTTTTTGTCCCATTGTTATCGTAATCTGGGGGTTGAAGTTAAGTGCTTTTTCTGGTTGGAAACAAATGAAAAATGTGACAGGTAGGTTAAATTGCCACAACGCTAATCCAGATTTTATATGTAATTCGATTGGAAGAATATTCATTTCGTACAAGTTGCTCATTTGCAGACAAATGAAGATTTTCCTTATTTTAAACAGTTAATACCTATGACTATTTGAGAGGGGCTCTTTATACAGCGTTTTGAGTTACTCCAGTTGTTTGCTTCTCCTTGAATGTTTCACACTGTTTCTTAGGTATGCACTAAAAATTGATCCCAGGATCATTTGTCTGGTCACAGAAATTTTCCTTCACGTCCAAGTTGTTTGCTAGTAAGACAGACTAGATTTGCTTCATTTTGACAGTGCAGCACAAATGAGTGCCATCAGAATATTCAGAAGTAGAAGTGGTGCAAAGTGGGTTTGTTCACCAGGCAACCAAATTGCTTATTGCCAACAATGTCACATGTACACTCAGGTGCTTTCTGGTATTTGGGGACTTTTTCACCACACTTTACCTTCAAACATTCAAATATATCTGCGATGCAGGGAGTCTCTCACTCTCAGTACACACATATATCATTGGAAAGTTAACAAGTGAGGTAAAAGTTGCGAATGGAGTACAACATACATGTACATTTTCATGTATTTATCAGATGACTTTATCCAGTTTTGGAGTTGATTGCCCAGTCAATGTTTTGAATGGCTCATCACCAAATTTCCCATGTAAATATTATTATTGCATTTCTTTGAGGTTTTAACCCATTCCTGGTTATAATAAGATAGAGACTTGAATCAGTTACTTTCTTTAGGATGCTTAACTTAGTCCAAAGAAAGTTGATGTCAGACCTGAATATGCTCTTCATAGGTCTCATCTGTTGTCCACATTTAAATGTTTTCTTGTGATATGCAGACATTTTGGGTCAGTTCTGAGTGTAGTAAGGGTTAATCATAGAGTTTTTCGCATTTGGATTCAGTCTGCACTCGTTCACTGTCACCTACAAAAAAAAAAGAAAAGTTGGATGTAAGTTGAGGATCAAAATAGCTTTCATGTATTGTGATCCCTAGTAAACAGTCTGTTGCTTGATGTGCAGACTACTCAAAGTGGCATAATATTTTGTGTAGAATTATTGACCCAAGCTTTTGAACAAGTAAGCATTAAGTGCTTTGGTCTCAGGATACACAATGTCCGTAAGGACTGTGCGCACTGGTCATTTGTTTGCATGTTCTTTTCAAAACTGAGAGGGGGAGGGGGAGATTTGTACATTTGGTTCAGTGCTTTTTGGTGACTTGGGATGATATTTTCACTATCCATTTGAGCACTGTTCTCAGGCTGTCTTCATGGACGCCTTGTCTCATTGTATTTTCATTGAGTGGCAACTCTCACAAAATTTCCCGTCAACAAAGGAGTGCAAATGAAGTCATCCATACAGAAGCACAATAACAGCAGATGAAAAGTAAAATGCATGGCTGAAAACTTAATCCTGATATAAGATACACATACACACTCGCACGAGTTCAGTGACATTTTGTGTGATGAATAGCAAAGATCGGAGACTCTGTGGGTGAAAACTTCTGTGAATTGCTGGAGTGACTTAAATATTTTTAATTCAGTTTGTCCCAGGTCTTTCAGGTTGATTGCTGCTAAAATCAAAGTCATTTCAACTTGTGCAGGGGAATGCTACTAAGTAAATTGTGCGCCCTATTGTCCAATACAAGTTCAATTGGAACTACAAAAGAAGCATTGCTTCAAAAGCAAATTTTGTCTGTGTGTTTTCAAACCTTAATTGGGTGCTACTAGAGCACAAACCTAAGAATTTAAGGAATTGCAAAAATTAAATTCCACAACTTTTGTTTGTGGTCAATCAGATGTGCCTAGAGCAGAAAGCTATAAATTAAAGTTTGAGTGGCACCTCTACCTTTAGTAGTTTTGAAGTTGATCAACATTTAAACTTGTCAAAAGTCCCTAATTTGCATAAATTAAAATTCTACAACTTTTGGTTGTGGTTCATAGAATGAGCCTTTAGCACAAACATATGAATTAAAGTTTTAAGTGTACCTTTGACTTTAATAGTTTTGAAGATATTAAGCATTTAAAATTTCAAACGGCCTTAATTTGTATAATTTTCAGCATGTTGACTATTCCAAACCAGAGGCTTAATTTGACTGCTATATCAATAACTGTGCATAAGTTAGTAGTTCTTGGTCATACGTTGTCTGCGAAGCAGGCCTTCTACCTCCAGTACATAAACATCATGTAATGAAAAACGGAGTCTGCTTCACAGGCAAGGTCATATGGTGTCTGAGAAAAACTTGTTTGTGTTAGCACACAAACATAAGTTAAAGAACTCATGGAAACACAATGTGTCTGTGCTGTATCACAAACCTATAAAAATCAGGTTGGAATGGCACCTTTGCTGTAATCGTTTTAAAGCTATTCAAGATTTAAATCTTGTGTATTCATGTAGTTTGCATGTATTAAAATGCTACAACTTTGGTCCATGGTTCATGGGATGCAGCTAAGTCACAAACATATAAATTGAAGTTGGAATGGCACCTGTGTCTATAATAAGTTTGAAGATGTTCAAGATTTGAATTTTGTGTATTCACGTAATTTCCATAAATTAAAATGGTACAACCTTGGTTCATGGTTCATTTGATGCTGGTATGTCACAAACCTATAAATTGAGGCTGGATTGGCACCTCCATCTATAATAGTTTTTAAACTGTTTAAGATTTAAATGTAAATTTGTCAAATTTGCATTAATTAAGATTCCACTACAAATTTGGTTCATGATACATTGGATATGGCTGTGTCACAAACCTGTAAATTGAAGTTGGAATGGCACCTCTGTCTATAATAGTTTGGAGATACATGTATTCAACTTTTTCATTTTCCAATGCTACTAATTAGCATAATTTTAAATATGTACATGTACTATCACTTTTGTTGACTGTCCATTAGATTGGCAGGTATCACAGACCCATGTGTACAATTTGGAAGTTGTAATAGATCTATAATATTTTTGAAAATATTGGTACTGACATTGTAAAATTTTAATTGCCTCTATATTTGCATGATTATGAACATTCCAAACCAAATGCACAACTTCACTACTAGCTAGATCACCATGGTAAGTTTTGGGCCTTTTGGAAAAATAATGTTTGAGAAGAACCTCGGACAAAATTGGCTGTAAAGAGGGAAAGAAGAAAGAAAGAATTCCTGGAATAACTATATGTCTGTGTTAGCACAAAGATATAATTAAGACATTTGTAGTTTGAAAGACAAGTTAAAAATTCTTTTTCCATGAAAAGTGAATGCACCAACCATAAAGTTTGGAAAGGGGACAAGTTGTCTTGTATGAGCACAGGACTGAGGAGTGTAAACACTGAAGTAACATGTCATGGACAGACAGTTATACTGTCAGCTCAAAGTTTGGACACAACAATAAAGACATGACAAATCCTGTATTCCATCCTTGTTCAAACAAGCGAGCCAATTTATGGACTATGGAGACAGGAAAGTTTTGTCATGGGCCCTGGAGGGTGTTTGTTCATTTGTGCAGCAGAACTATCCTTGCTCTCTCTGATAAGTGGCAGTTGACCCAGTAGCCTGTATGTGTACATAGGCTGGGATCATTCTGCTGAGACATTACCAGGCTCCACCAAGTTAAGTTTTATGGGTCAGGCCTGGAACCCTAGCAACAATCCAGTAAACACCACAAAAAATGCAGGCTGTTGCTGCAAGTGGCTGTATCAGTTTACCAGTGCAAACCTGTTATACATGGGTGTGCTGTTGATGTGACTGAGTGAGGGAAGCCTGCCTTACAGTCACTCCTGAGGTAAATAATACCTGCTGCAGCACCTGTGTGGAGGATTTTTTTTTTTTTTTTTTTAATTGTGCTAAAAGTTGATCAGCTGATAAAGTATGGCTCTCTCTCTCTCTCTCTCTCTCTCTCTCTCTCTCTCTCCCTCCCTCCCTCCCTCCCTCCCTCCCTCCCTCCCTCCCTCCCTCCCTCCCTCTCTATTTCTATTTTTTTTAAAATTAAGTTTTGTGCGTTGAAACTATTTTGGACTTCTCCAAAACTGTCACTAAATTTCTGAAACTTGCTGGAATTGTAGGTTGCGGAAGGATCAAACAAAGCTGTTCACTAGGTGATGATGTTCCACATCCCCGATTTTTAATGATTTTTTTTTTTTTTTTTTTTTTCAAGTTGGGTTCTTGTCAGTTGGTGTATACATTCCTATTGATTACAGTGCAAATCAATAGGGATTACAGTGGTAAGCCATATTTTTTTCTTCTCCAAAACCATCAATTAAATTTGATTCAAGCTTAGCAGGGATACACCTTGGATGGTTCTTTATCAGTTGTGTGAAATGATTACACTCCAGAGTTTTTGAATATTTATGATTTTTGGGGGTTAATTTTTGGCAAAATGATAAAAAAGAATCTTTTTAGGTCTGCATAGGGACACGTCTGGGGACCCGTAGACTGTAATTTGTTCAACAGGTGGTACTGCAATTATTTTTTGCCTTTTCAAGAATTTTTAAGTGTTTTCACTTTTCTTGCCTTTTTCTGCCAAACTATAAGTTGGGAACACTTCAGACTTATTGGGAATATAAGGGGACTTGATCTCCACCAAATTTGTTCACTGACTACATAGTGATGCTGTCATTCTCTGATTTTTAGCAAATTAGCAAAATTCAGGAAAATCAGTAAATGGTCCTGGGATATATTCAAGTTAGCCACAGTAATGATGGTCTCAAACAAAGTTGATCTTGATATCATTTTGAAGTTTGCAGGACCACTTCAGTCTTTACATGTAAAGTCAGCTGAGGACAGGACTGTCACAGTTTTTTTTTTTTTTTTTCATTTGATTTTTTTTTTAAACATGATTATCACAATGAAAATATACATTTGTGCACCTCCTCAGGGATTGTGTGTGCAATGTGACACTTGCACAAGGAGTGTAGTGTGTTTTTCCTGAGGTACATAATGCCCTAATACAGACCTGAGCTGCCAGAGTTCAGTGAGAAGTAGTAGTGTGGTTCATGGTGCATTGAGTGTATTGGTATCTGCTGTTTGTGATAAATACCAACCAACATTGTAAGCCTGTTTACATGATTTTAAACGTTTAACTATCGTTCAAAACAGCCAAACACTTATTGCTGAATAAGAATATTGCTTTACAGATCAACAGATGCATTTTCAAAAATAATGAATTTACTGCTTCTCAGGTAAAAATGCAGTATGCAATTGTTGAAGAGGCCTCTCTCTCCCCCCAGAAATATCTGCCTGTTTGACAAAAGTGCCTAAAATGACATACCCTGGCACATTTTATCTCAAATGGTACTTGTATCTGAATGAGATGAATGACAGTCTTTGGTTAACTGAGTCATGGTTCATAGCCTTTTTCCACTTACAGTGAATGTTGGCAGGCATTTAAGACCTATCAACATGTGAGAATAATGCAGTTATATATATATATATATATATATATATATATATATATATATATATATATATATATATATATATACTGAACCCCAATGAAAAGTATCCACATGCCAATTTTGAAGTATTTTATTGTTTATACTTGAAACATTTCATACCTAGACGTGCTTAGAACTTCACAAAGCATTCACTTTTCTGGCGTAAAAATAATGTCACGCTCTACCGACATTTACGTCACTTACAGGCAAAAAATGTCATTAACTGCCCTAATTGAAAGTCACACAAATTTTTCTGTTCAATATGGGATGTGGCCACCTCGAGCATCAACACATGCTATACATCTGCGGCGCATACTGCTGACCAGGGTTTGAATTCTGTGTTGGGGAACATTATTCCATTCTTCCTGCAGAGCTTGGATCAGCTGGTTTCGGGTAGTAGGCCTAGGTGTCCTCCGTTGAATACCTTGGCCTAACTGATCCCACAAATGTTCAATAGGGCTCAGATCGGGTGAGAACGCTGGCCATTCCATGACATTGATGTTGTTCTCATTGAGAAAGTTCATTGTTAATCTTGCAGAGTGTGCACGTGCATTGTCCTGCTGAAAGATCGCCAGATCTTGATGCTGCTCCATAAATGGGACCATGTGCGGCTCCAGCACCTCATCAATGTACCGCCTAGCATTGAGGATCCCTTGAATGACCACTAGGGGTGTCCGGTAGCGGTTGCTGATGCCTGCCCACACCATGACAGAGGGTCCACCCCATCGATCTGCCTGACGGACACAGGCATCTGCATATCTCTCCCCAGTCCGGCGCCACACACGTTCTCTGCCATCTGCTCTGCTGACACAAAAACGGGACTCGTCAGTAAAAAGGACGGTATTCCACTGCTGGCGAGTCCACCTGGAGTGTGCTCTACACCACTGCAGTCGTCTTTCTCTTCTGGGTTGGGTCAGCAGGTTACCCCTGTAAGGTCTTCTGGCTGTTAGGCCACTGCTCCTCAGTCGCCTCTCCACAGTAGAACTACTGACAGGACGGTGATTCACCCCTTGAGTCTCACGGGCTGTTTGGGCTGCTGTACGGAAACGGTCTCGCAGGTGCATCAGCCGGATGTGACGGTCTTGGCCAGGTGTTGTCACTCTTTCTCGGCCAGGCCTAGGCCGATCATCTACAGATCCAGTTTCTTGTTGCCGTTCAATTAGTCGTTGGATGGTGCGCCGAGTACACCCCATTCTTTGTGCGATTTGAGTGATTGGGACTCCACCCTCTGCAAGCCCCAAAGCATGGTGTCTTTGACCTTGGCTCAGACGCGGCATGATCGCCTCAACACACCTGAGACCACTGGCTTTTTTCTTGGCTGAACATCCCTTTTTAAAGCCACTGAAAACATCAGGTCATTTTAGCCATCCAATAGGAGTGGTGGTCAGAAGCCATATTCGGTGCACAAAAGTCACATGCATTATGTAACAACCCAGCAAAAGTTAAAAAGTTGTCCTGAATGACCCTGATGTAGGCTCCAAACCATGCATATATGCACACACAGTACTTAGTAACTTACAAAATTAATTTGTTAATTTTTTTATGTGGATACTTTTCATTGGGGTTCAGTATATATATATGTATGTATATATATATATGTGTATATATATATATATATATATATATATATATATATATAATATATATATATATATATATATATATATATATATATATATATATATATATATATATATATATATATATATATATATATATATATATATATACATTGGAATTATATATTTGGGACCGAGAAATGGTGTTCAGTATAGAGAGGTGTTCGGTACATGGAGGTGTTCGGTTAGAGAGGTTTTACTGTATATATATACATGTATCTGGTATGTGTGGTTAAAAAAAGCCCCAGTACAGTAAAACATCATTATCACGACACTCAAGTATGTGACACATTCCCTCATTGACACAGGTTTTAAGGGACAAATAGTTCATTTCCTTAATTGTTTGATTCATTTATCTTACATGTTCAGTTATCTGACACTTTTTTTGGGGGGGGGGGAGGGGGAAGGTCAACAGATAGTGTCATTATAATGAGCTTTCACTGCACCTTATTCTACATGCAGGTGCCATTCATAAATGTACCTGTGACCTCCTAGTGAGTCAGGAGCAACACTGAGACTAACATGCTGGTGTAAGACTATTGATTTAAAATCTTGGTAATAAGGTTAGTTTTCCTCAAACTTCATGTTGATAATTACAACCCCTTTTGATTTTTCCTATCAGGCCTTTGTTGGTTGGCTACACTTCATTACTTTCGGTTATGAAGCATGGGTTTGTTACATGTATTCTGTAGCTTCATGTGGTACGCTTTCAAATGGCTGTAGACCATAACAATATGACAATGGCATAAAGTAATAAACTAATAAAGAGCAGTGACAAGCTTATGAAGAGGAAAACTCCAAGAACATTGTCAACTACTGCTTGGGAAAGTGGTCTGGAAAGGGTGGGGAAAAATGCTAGCAGCCTACAAGTCAGCGTCTTCAAATTGACTGGAACTGGTCCTCAAGTATATACCTGGGTAATTGCATGAATGTACACATCAATATTTGACAAGTATAAATTTGGCATTGATTCCCATTATGGTCATTTACTGTCATTTGCAGAGATTCCAGTGCTAGCAATAACATTTCTGTGATAACTGAAAAAGTAAGATGACCAGCCTCATGTAGGAAGCACTGAACCAGACTTCCCTAAGTTCTAGGGCCCTTGGCGTGTCTGTTCACCGTGTAAATGGTGTTTGCCCTTAACATATCAACCTGTTAAAAAGTGCAGAGTATGTGACAGGTCCTGTCATTTTCTGTGACCATTGACCTTGGCGGATAAGGTCACTGGGTCATACTAGGTGGTAGACTTCCGGAGTAAACTTTTATGTTCTTCAGGGCAGATCTTCATTGTGTTGAAAAGTGGAAAGTGAAGTGTTGTACAGGATATTCCTTGAAGTAAAGGCATTTTAGTAATTCTTCGATTTGCAGTGATTTGGTGGTGAACAAGATAACTTAGAATTATCTTCACTGAAAATGCAATATTCTGGCATCAGCCCTCTAATGTTAAGTTACGTAGATGTGTTCTTTCTTGCTTTGCCATCCTGTCTTTTTGTTTCTGTACAAGTTTGTTGCCCAGAGACATAGTTGTTCCATTGTCAAATTGACCTGTTTTATTTTGATTATGCATGTGATACTACTCCTGTCCTTTATTTTCATACAAATGCCACCTTTGGGTTGAAGTAACCTTTTAATGTTTTTTCTTGAGAGATATGTTTGATGAAACACTTTCTTGTTGTAAATTTTGAAATCACAAAATGTTTGTTTATTTCTCCTTTTTATTTTATGTAATGATTAATTATGTTTAGTTTACATATTTTTCAAAGTCAAAGGATAAAGGCACAGAGTTCAGTGTTCACATGGGGAGTTTGACCCCAAGGAAATTGCAGAATGATCACAGCAATAGTATATTCATCAGGTTATCTGTGCATGTTGAAAAAAAAAAAAAAAAACAGAAAAAAATGAAACAACAAAATAAGTGAAACTGCATTAGTGGCAGTGATGCAAAGTGTTACTTGTGCTGATAATGTCCTTAGAAATACATGAAGCAGCTAATATTTGAGAAAACAGACAGTAGAGACCGTCTATACATGTAGTTCTCAGAGTATCCTTAGTTTACTGTTTCCAACCACAGGATTATTACTTCATATATGTTCCACTATAATATTTATGGTGGCCATGGGTCAGACTTTGCACATTTGACTGCAGGAAATACAAATTTGCTCTGTGCAATGTAAATGTGTTTTTCAAGGGGCTAATAGGTTCATCAGTTAGATAAAATGTAGAACATCATAAGAGTATGCTGCGTGTTTGTTGAGACCAGGAAGCTATAATGAGTGCATTGTATTTGATATGACGACGCCAGATTGGTTAATTTTATTGATATGAAAATATAAACAGGAAAACGCTTAACGTTCAAAGATAATTCAGTACATGTATACATTGTACCATAATCAAATATAATGGAATTGTTATTGTTGTAGTTATGGGAAGTGCAGTTAATGGATACATTTAATAGTGCATATAGTGGTTATAATATAAATATGTGTAATATTAAGGAGTACTGAGCCATTCAGCCCTGGTGTGTTTTGTTCAAAGGAATTTCAGGTTCTTTGGTGCTGAAGGTTTGATGATTTCCTTGAACATATATCCAGGCTTGCCTCAGGTGTGTGTGTGTGGGTGAATGGGGAAAGAGATATATCATGGGTTGTCCATATATCCAGTCAGGGTTTTTTGATGTCTCAACATGGCATAAAGAGATTAGGCCAGTAGCCAGTAGTACAAAAGTACATCGTGAGGCAGAGATGAATTAATAGGGATATTTTCATAATTTACTCTTTTTGTCAATGTTAAGGTCAGGATAATCTACAGTGTTTTCATTAACCCTCGTATGGGGGTATTTTACCCTTTCAGATGTTGAAATACCCTTTGAAAATTATTAAGAGTGCCAATACTGATACAATAACACTGAAAATTTGTTCTCTACCCCTGAATTTACATGATCATGATCCCTCCCCCCCCCAAAAAAAAAAAAAATTATATACATCCAGTGAAAACACTGATATACCACCAGGACAAAGATATTTGCTCATTTTACAGAATTATTAAGACTTCTTTATCACTAGTCCATATACCACTGTATTCATGTATTGATTATTTTTAGCAATTTACTGACAACATACATGACAATATCACTGTCCTGCCACTGACTTTGTTCCCCAGTATTTCTAAAATGCTCAAATTTGCACATCAGAGACTCAAAATGAATTGGCCAGGCAAACTTGATGTGTGGAATGTTATGTAGTGAAACAAAACAGCCTATACTATTGATGCTTGACATTGATACTAAATTTTTCCAATTCAGCTTGATTGAGAGAAACCGGAAATATTTGGTGGCTGTACTAACAGTATTTTCAGAATGGGGTTCAAATTTCAGATCTAGGATTTTAACATTAAACAGGGGCCACTCTCATTGTTAGCCAGTTAACCAAATGCTAGTGTATTTTGAATTTGCCGCAAGGAATGTGTAAATGACTGAAACATTTAAAAATGTAATTATTCAAAGGTCATGACAGAATCTCAATTAATTATGCCTGTATTTTCAATTTTGATTGCAAATTTTCGAAGTCTAAATCTGTTACTGATTAAAACATTTTTTTTACATGAATAATTATAAAAAATTCAGAACATTTACAAAGGCATATAATATTTTTCTGAATCAGAAAAGTGCTATGACTCTGGCATGAAAAAGAGGGGCTGAAAAGTGATGATATGGTGTAACCTTAGAAACTGTACATGCCTTTACCACTTGACTTCCATGTAGATTAGTTCCTGTTGTGAGAGATGAGCCCTAGGGGCACTAGATTGTGTTCTTGAAAAGGCAGGATGCCATTCTGGACAGGTAAAATAACATGGGAAGAATGTTTAAAAATGATGGAAAGTCTCCAGAAGAGAGGACGTCACAACAGGTATCTCTCACATACATGTGTCTTGATTTGTGCGTTTTTAAATAGAAAAGTTGTACATGTATCCCAAATACCAAGCATATCCTGGACACAGATGCACAGTGTTAACAAGTCTAAGAGTCACTGCATTATACATTGCATAAGTATAAGTCACAACTTTAATTGAAGGGGAGGGGGGGAGGGACGGAGAAAAGTGAAAACTTACACAAGTTTAACAGGACAAACTATCTGTATGATGCCATGTCAGTACATGTATATTCATGACAGGAAATTAGTACTATGCAAATTATAGCTGTGGGTTACCTGCTGGATGCTCTGTCATATTGCACCATGTGCCCACTTTGCTCTGTCTACATCTGAATATAGCTCGGTTGAGTAGCTTTCCTTTGGAGTCCTGTCAGTCTCCAATATTTTTCAAAACTTTCCTATATACCCATCAAGAAGCATGTCAAGAATGGTTATCTTCGTTCAACACTAATGAGCGTGATGTAAATATTCAGCAATATAAAATTTACTGAAATGTACTTATATGAGTACAATGGAAACTTGGATGCTGGTTCTAATGTTGTGTATGTGGATTATGTCCAATATACATTGTCTCAATTGAATATGAATTGTCTTGAAGTGGAATACAATATTGCTGAATGCTGAATGTGTTACTCCGAGAGTCCTCAGCATGCACAGTGAAACACGAGTGCTTCAGGCAACGGCATACAACCTGTACTTGTAGTTTTCAGTTATTTATGGAGAGACATAAATAATTGCAGCCAATTCAACTGATGTAGTATGTCTCCATTACAATTCGAAGGGTCAACACAGGATCATACATGTCCGTGTTCTCAATCTATTTGGTGTGTTCGTGTCACTATGCAGTTGTTGCTTATTGTCATAACCTGTTTGTGTCTTTTTGTGTCATTACAGAGGGCAACAAAATGTCACACCAAAAACTCTATGGGAAAGACCTCAAGGACTTTGACATTGATTTAGACAATATAGATGAACTCCTTGGGAAGCTCACCCCGGAGGAACTTGCACAGCTTGAGGAGGAGATCATTGATCCGGATGTAAGTACATTAAAATGTCAGCACGGCAGGATACCTCAGAGTGACGAGTGATTTATGTACTTGCTTGTCATTTACGTGTGGCCTTTATGTGTTGATGTTACCAATGATTGGAGATAATAGACAGTTTTAATGTTTATGTTGGCATGAAATAAGGGACACAGAATTTTTAGCTCTGCTGACCTGAGAAACGTCGCAGAGCATATGTGACCGCTCATGTCTGTCTGTCCAGCCGTAAGCTTGTGCTTGTTAGCGCCATACCGTCCACAGTTTTCAAGTTCACCCAATATAAGCTTCGGGACTTACAGGGAGACAATATGGATCTTCGCCGAATTGATGGGATTGTGGGTTAGGTCAAAGTCTAAGTTTGCTAGTGATACTAGTGGCGCCACCTATAATTTTATGGAACTTATGAGCCAAAATGTGTTTTAAGATATAAAATTCCATATCTGGACATGTAATTGGATCAGACTTGCCAAATTAATAGGATATAGACAATGTCCAATGCTAGAATGTCATATAATATTAATGACCTGGACTTTTTTTGGTGAAGTTACCATGCCTGTGAAGTTGAAAGAGGTGATTTTGCAATAACAGGGTGTAGCTTGGACATCAATGGCAAAGAGAATTGAGCCTCCAGATCAGAATTGCACTTGATTACATTGTACATAAAACTGTACTTGGGGTGACCTACTTTTTGGGTCACTGGGACTTAGTAATTATGGAGTTTGGCACTTATCAAAATTTATTGTTTTTCTTCAGTAACTCAAAACGTTATTTCCTGATAAGCGATTTGAACAAACTGACCATGTATGCAAAGCTGGATGTGGGACGCATATTTTGAACAGTAACCATTTTTAATCCAAGTTGAAGGTCAACGTCAAATGGTCAGTTTGAAAAGAGGGGTTATCTGGTGAATGATCTGCACCCCACAATTTTTTAGTTAAGCCCATATAATGTTTAGCAGTTATAAATTGTATGAAAATCTTTGTCGATACATGTTGTATCAATGTTGGTGGTGCCACTTTTAGTATTATGTAACTTGCAGGACTTAAAGGGTGTGTGATAATCTAGGTCCTTTTTGACATTGGTGGCGCCACCAACAATATTATGCAATATAGGGGTCAAAATGTAAAATCTGGTGAACGCTATAGCATCTTGCATGTTTGGGAGATCTTAATGGAATTTGGTGGGATTGGGGGGGGGGGGTCAAAGTCAAAGTTGATAATGATACTAGTGGCGCCACCTGTAATTGATGGAAACTATTAAGCCAAAATGTGTTTTAAGATATAAAATTCCAAAGCAGGAAAAGTAATTCTAAGATTAGACAAATTTATAGGATACATAGACCACGTTCAATGCTAGAATGTTATGTAATATCAGTGACCTTGACATATTTTTGTGATGTCACCATGCCTGTAAAGTTGAAAGAGGTGATTTTGTAATGGCAGGGTGTAGCTTGGACATTAATGGCAATGTCAGCACAGCACCAGGCCAATAGGCCTCTTGTGTTACATAATCTGGGTGACCTGGATCTGCTTTCCCAAGCTCACTGAGGACATTAAGTTAAGGATTCACTCATTGTGTGTCTTGGCACCTGCAACAATATCCATCACAGGAATTGCACAAATAAGTTATGATTACATGTGGAGTGAAGTGACACCTGTTGGACAAATCAGACACTAAAATCACGTAAGCTTTATATGTTCAGAAGCCAGTTGAGGACTCGCAACTTTGAAATGAAGATGTAGGTGCAATATAGCCATGGAGCCAGCAGAGCATTAGGACCATGGGCCTCTTGTTTTGTTTATTGGGTAGTTAATGTGTACCTTAAATATAAGTCATCTGTCCCATTTTGAGCTGAAAAAAAGTAGGTACAAAAATAGACAAAGGAATAGATTAAGTGTTTCAATCATAAAAGATTGATGATAATTTCTGCATTTAAATAATCAGTTATTGGCTCTAAAATTAAATTGTCACACTTCCACTTTGAAAACAATGCCTGTCTGGTGCAAATAAATTTCAAAAGTGTGCAGAATATTAACAACCACTTGTGCCCATAAGCAAAATTCTAGCTGGCATAATGATCATTTTATCATTGTTTGAATGTTACATGAAAGAAGAGAAGAGATGAAGTACTGGTGGTGATTTCAACTTTGAAAATATCTCACTGTCAAACAAACACTGCAATTAAAACATTGTTCAGCCAAAATTTAAACTACACATGCGGTTAGTGCCTCTGTGCGGACGTTATGGTTTACTCAGTAAGAGCCTTTTCAATGTTTGTGAGTAAATGTCACAATGAAGTTTATGATCAAAGAATGGTTGTTTATACAGCAATCATAATTAGAGTTACACAGTTTTGTCATCTGGGCCCTTCTTGTGGTTTTATGCTCTTAGACAATTAATAACAGTACTAAGTTTTATAAGGCTAAGTAATAACAGCAAACGGTTTCCTCTTGAGCATAGATAAATTGCCGCAAGGCAAAAAATTTGATGTAGAATTCTTTCATTTAGTTATAAACTGTATGCTTGATCTCGCGCTTAAAATATGCTTTCAATTGAAATGTCTGGAGAATAGAAGGATACAAGTTAAACAAATTTGAACAATGTGTCTATTGTGTAGTGGTTTATTTGTCAGTGATTTCAGGAAAAAAATTTAATTTTTTTATTTTATTTTATTTTATTTTATTTTTTTGTCTTTTGACCCTGTGAGGCAATACAACTTAGAATTTGAGGTGGTATCCTTGCTGTAGTGGTTTTGTGCAATGCATTCCATTCTATCTCAGTGTTTCTGTTCGGGATTTTTTCAGGGGGTCACAAGGAGGGAAATTCGGGGGAGAAGACTAGATTTTAACCTATTTCACGTGTAAATAAACGAGCCTTGTGACCCTGTTGAATTAAATCTGAGTGTATTTGACGTTTGAAAGTCATTTGGGGGTTAACAGAAACAATGTACCTTGGACTCATCAGGCACAAAAACTGCAGTTTCTGACAGAAGCTGTTATGAGGCCTTTTTAGACTTTAACATTGCTAGTCATTCTAGTCTACATCATCTTTATGATGTTACTGTCATGATTCTTGTGCTTGATTTGAGCTGGCTGCTTGGCTGTACACCTTATAATGACAGGACATCACACACTATGCAGATTTTCATCTGCACGTGCATAATTTCAAAGTGCAGTGGGGTCACAGAGTATATTTTTTGTATGCATTTCTATCAAAACTGAGATACTATTCATCCAATCCTTTTGTAGAATTAAAGTGTCAGATGACAGCTGTCCTGTGCAGCTTTTTAACTCAGCTGACCATAGGTAGCAGAGCTCATGAATGTGATCACTCATGTCTGTCCATCGGTAAACTTTTCCTCATGAGCATGATACAGTCCATAGTTTTCAAGATAGCCCCATATAACTTTCAGAACTTATCAGGTATATGTAAATTTTGGTCGAGTTTGATAATGGTGGCACAACCCACAGCATTATGTGATATGTGGGTCAACGTAAAAATCTTGTGACTACTCTTGCATCATTAATCTTTAATAGATCTTCATGAAATTGAGTGGGATTGAAAAAGGAGGTAGAAATCTCCATTGCACCTGATACTAGTGGCACCACCTGTAAGTTTCCAGGAAGTATGAGCTAAAATGTGTTGGATATATACTTACATCATGTCCAGTGCCAATATGTCACATAATATCAGTGACTTTGGCCTAGTTTTTTTGTGTCACCAAACCGGTAAAGTTGGAAGAGGTGATTTTTTATGGCGTGGTGCAGCTTGCACATTGGACATAAAACTCTACTTGGTAACCTACTTTTAGGGTCACCATGACCCAATGATTGGGTGACCTTGACCAATTTTTCGTGGTCATTAAGCAGTTAGAAAAGGACATTTAATTCAATATCTTGATAAAGAATAAGGTGATACCAAATGTAGCACAAATGTGTATTATGTTTAAGTTTGGTATTGCATAATATGAATGATCTTGATTAATTTCTCAAGGTCATGGAGGGAATACTTTTCAGGAAATGATTTTTTGGTGATAGTCATCGGATTATATGTTAGCCGAACATGAGGCCCATGAGCCTCTTGTGTTTGTCTGTAAATCCTGATGAATTAGTACTTATGAACTGTATTTGAAGGCTTTGTGAGAGTTGCCCAAAGGGATAACATTATTATAATATCTCGGAGGATTGACTAGCTTCACCTAATTTATGTCATGATATGGTACCTAAATACAACCTGAGGCATTTATCTACATTGATATCTCTCCAATATCTGCCTCACGAGAGTTTTCCATGAATTGGTGTCTGGATTTTAAGAGCACCATTCATTTCCTTTGCGTTGGTTCATTCAAATATAAACATTCAGTTAGGAATAGAAACAGTTTTGTGGTCAGACATTGTGGCTCTTCTGTTTTGCAAGATACCATAGTTAGGTGCAGTTTTGTCACTGATCCATCACACTGTAGATCGTTTGAAGGATGATTCCTATATTCTTCCAGGGCTTTAAAAAAAATCTGCAAGATACGTCTTACCAATTTGTCAAACTTTGGGCTAAATGGACCCCTCAGTACTATATACAGGAGGAAGTTGTCCTAATACAAAATCAGATTGTACGGTGAAAACTCCTTATAATGACACCATCTGTTTCGTAAAAAGTGTGTGGGATAACTGAATATGTCAGATGAATGAGTCAAATAACAAAGAAAATAAACCTTTTCCCATGAAAATCTTTGTCATTATTTTGAATATGTTGGATATCTGAGTGTCCTTATAATGGAGTTTGTTGTAACTAATTATAGGTCCATCAAGTGCAAAACTGAAAGGAATGTTGCATGACTTTATCTAACACCCCTAAATTTACTGCATAAACCGTCTTACCGCCTAAGTCAGTCCAGTGTAATGATCAAAGGTTCTAAAACAGTGTTTATAAGCATTGTTGTTCAGTGTATTAGGCAGTAGATGTGCACAAGAAATGTTTTTGTGGACTTCCTTAATATGAACGTCAATTGTATAAGATAACAGAATCAGATCAGTTACAAATCTTCATTACACGCACACTAGCTCGTGGTGCCTTCCAACTCAGAGAGCAATTCATGGATAAATATTCTGGTGGTATAGATATTGGAGAGATATCAATTAATATAGGTCAGTACCTAAGGTAATTTAAAGGTAAGTGTTACTAATGAAGATGAAAACTAAAAGAATATTTTTCAGACTTTTATCAGGTATTTGTCCTGAAGATGGACCAGATACCAATTTGAAACCAGCTGCCTCGATAGTTTCTCATTATTTATTCATTTATTATGTCTGTGTGTCAACACAGACATATTGTTTTCTTTCTTTCTTTCTTTCTTTCTTTCTTTCTTTCTTTCTTTCTTTCTTTCTTTCTTTCTTTCTTTCTTTCTTTCTTTCTTTCTTTCTTTCTTTCTTTCTTTCTTTCTTTCTTTTTCTTTCCAGGCAAATTTGTCAGACATTTCATGTGAAAAGTTTTACAGTAGTACCTCTTTTGAGAGACCGCCCCTACAGGGGGTCAAAATGCGGTCTCTCAAAACAGGTGGTCTTTCATTAGAGGTACAACTACATGGAAAAGATAGCGCAGTGTTCTGAGAGAGCGGTCTTAAAAATACATGCGGTCTCTCATTAGAGGGGTCTGTCAAGAGAGTTACCACTGTATACATAGAAACTCAAAACTTGGCACAATTATACATCTATAGATGAAGTCTTGCCTTTTTATATTGAGAGGTCATGCTTTTCAAAATTGTGCAAATGATGGCTAATTAAAGTTTTAAATCTTCAATATCTTATATACTATAGTGATGTGCTTCCGAGTGTATAGTTCAATCATAGCAAGGCAGTGTCATCAGCTCAAATGGCAAAGGTCAAAGGTCAATTTTAGGTCCAAATGTCATTTTAAAGGTCAAGGTTTACTTCAGGTACAGGTCATCTCAAGGTCAAAGGCCACTTGATGGTGGCTTTCTTCTGGATATAACTTGGTCAATTTTAATCCATTTTTATTATGTTGGGCTCAAAGCAGAGCTATTGTAACACTGCACATTTTTGTAAGAACATGTAACCTCTAAAGGGCAGAAGTCAAGGTCATTTGGCCCTTTGAAAGTTTCATCTTGCCATAACTTGGTCAATTTTCATCTGATTTGGTTATTGTTGTGCTTAAATTGTGGGTATTGTAACACTGTACATTTTTGCAATTTACATGTGACCTGTAAAGGTCACAGGTCAAGGTCATTTGGACTTTTTTCACGCAGACACAAAAATCCTTTGCTATTCTTAGTATCTCCTTATCTTATGGGTGGAAATGTGTGTGTCAAAGTGTACATACGAACAAGGAGCCTAGAGAGAAGGAAGGAACACTTTGTTCAGCAACAATATTATTGTTGGACTACCATTCATGTCTTTTGTGCTGGTCCATTCACTTGAAAATAACAATTTTGTGGCAGATGTGGTGACCTGTCTGTTTTGCAATGTACAGTAGAAATTTCTTTGTCTCTGATCCATAGGTATATATGCATTTTTCAATCCCACTGGTAATATTTGAAGTAAAATCCCTATATTCTTGTAGCTAAATTGTGTCACGTTACTTTGTGTAAGATACATGTAATTTTTTTTGTATCTTTTGGAGCCAACAGGCCCCAAAAAAGTACATGTGAGAAGGAATGTTATGTTCACGCAAAACCATTTCATATAGAAGAGGTCCGTTGAACGAAAAATGAACCATTTGTGATTTTATTCCACATCCTTAAACTTTATTATGCAGGTCTACATTCTTCCTGCCAAAGACACTCCTTTTTGATGCTCAAAATGATCCCAGACAATGTAAACATTGCAGTTGTGGGGAATCACGCACAAGAAATATCTTTGTGGATATGCTTAATATAAGCATCAAATGTTCAAAAGAGAAAATTAGTTTGTTTACAAACAGTACAAAACACAAAATGAAAAGTCTCTGCACAAAAAACAAGTTGTTACTCCTTCTTTATAGGATTCTGGATATTAATAATAAAATTAGATAAAGTATTTTTTTTTAAACTTTTCAAAACCATGATTGCTTTGAAGGACTCTCATTATATTGTATATATTTTGGCTGTTCCAGGACTCATGCTTGCCACCTTCGGAAAGATGTCGCTACAAGATAGACAAAAAACCCACCGGTCCTTTTGACAGAAAGGCCCTTGTACAATTTCTAGAAACAAAAGCCAAAGAAGAAAAAGACTGGGAAGAAGTCAAGCCTTTCCTCAAAGAAATCAGAGGTTCATATTCATTTTCTTGTGATTGTAGTTTATATCTTGTAAATTACCTTTTTGTTTTATCTGCCAATGGTGTGTGTGTGTGGGGGGGGGGGGGGGCATGAGGAGGTTTCTGCAGGAACCATGGTAGCATGGAGAGACAAAAACAGATCACACTGAAGTATGTTAAATTTAAAAGATCATGTCTAATTTAATGTAATGATCCTTGACTTACCATGGGCGGTAGAGCATCATGGCCCTTGTTATGATCAGGAAGTAATAGGCATTTCTGACTGACGCTTGTCTGATACAGATATCTTTATTGCGGGTCTGACCTCAAACAATGTAGCATGACAGTCATCTGTGGATCATGAACAATGTAGCATAATGATTGTAGTGGGACCATTAGCAGCATGTTGTACAGCAGTTTGATACTGGTGTTACCATCAACAATGCAGCATTATGATTTCATTCTTATCATGATCCAAATCTTACCATGAAAAGTGAAGAACAGTCATTGTAGCATGACTAAAAATAATTCAACAGCATGGTCATATCATGGTAAGAGATATCATATCTGCTTGTTAAGAATACTTCTGCAATTAATCACAAAGTACATTGTGTCTGGCATGACCCATGTAAAATGTACCTAACATAATACGTTTAGATAATGCGAACTCTCGCCTATGCTAATTCAATTCTTAGCAAATTGAATGACATGCCAACTCTTTCCATTAATTCAGGCAAAGTATGGAAACCCAAGGAAACTGAGAAGATTCAAGTGTGTGATGACGAAGATGTGGAGACTGAGTGGGACGAGGTGCTGGCCAACGCCACAGAGGAGGAGCTGGTGGACCTGGCAGGTAAGACTCTTGCAGTCGGCTCTGGGTATTAAGCTTGAATGAGTGGATGATACGGTCATAGGTGATGAAGGTCTTGTTCATCTTTCGTGAATGATCTCTTCCCTATCATGTTTAAGTTTGCCAGTTAAAAATTTCACCTATAATGTTTTAAGTTTGTTATTTAGAAACTATCAGATGCTTCAAGTATGTCAATACAACCACTTGCTTCTATGCTTTTGTTTCAGTGAGTGCAATGGTTGCTATGCATATATTACCAGCATGAAAGTAGGCCCCAGACTGCATGGTCTGGTGAACACCAGTTATCACATACATCTGGGTAATAAAGGACCCCCAGGGAACTGGGAGGCTGTGAAGAGTCTGACCAGTGGGAATATGCTAATGAGAATTTTCATGTACTATATTGCAACAGTATGTTGAGTGGGCTATCCTCATAATAAATATGAAAATGGGTCACTGTTTCAGCTATTTTGGGGTTCCATGGCATGTTGAACCAAATCCAGTACCACCAGGCTTTCGTTGAAGGCAAAGGAGGTGAAGGAGATGAAGAAGATGGAGAGAAGAAAAAGAGTGGCTTCCAAGGTAAGCCAATGGGTCTGCAAGTCTGTCGCTATGCATACTACCGTATTCATTATAACAGTAGCACACTGTGCAAATGGAAAGATTTCCTGGAGCAGGCATGGTTTTTTTGTGGAGTTTTGTGATATGTCTTAATTTACAATACCACAAGCAATTACACATATTTTATAATCCATATAGCATATAACAACAATGACCCCTCTTTTTTGGTCAGAAGTAGTTCATTTTCAAAAATATTGAAAAAATACTGAATTTTTAATAAAAGCACCAAGATTAAAAATTAAGGGGTGTGCTTGAATTAGGGCATGTGCTACAATTCGAATGAATACAGTATATCTATATGCTGGTGAAAATAAGGGGGGGGGGGGGAGAAAAGAGAAGAGACTCCTTATAATCTTTAATTTTCAATGGCATATGTCCAGGGACAGGAAGTAGCAGACAATAGACCTCTTTTTTGACCAGTCCTGCCCTCTACCCCTTGCTGATTGGCTTATTCCATTTTTTGTGGAAAAGTATTAAAACTTGTCTTATGAAACCAGACCTTACCACTTTAGACGTTCATAAAGCCATGGGGTAGGCAAAACCTGTATATCTGTTTTGCGTTGTTTTGATTTTGAGTTGAATAATTCATTTAGAATGTTTGTGGAGTAAAACAGGAATAATATATAACTCCTACTTCCCAGTTCAAAATGTGTATGTACATTGTCCTTTGTATCATAGTGCGTCCATCAAGTAGGACCAGAGAGCAATATAGACTCAGTAGTAAACATTGCAAGCTACCTGTTTACCTACAAATATTAGATTCTGGATATGTTATTCCAATAGGCTAGGTGTAAAATAAAAAGTGTGGTATCTTTAGTTTTAAAACTGGTTTAATGTGAGATGGAAAGACATGACATGTCAAATATACTTCTAAATGGGCAAACCTGAAACTAAACAAGTGTGTGTTTATATTACTTTTGTTTCTGTTTCCAGGCATTGCTAAGTTTGAGAATCTCAAACTAGTAGGCCAAGAGCCACCGAATGACACAGACGTGGAGGCCAGTCTAGAACAGCTCAAGGACAATGAGCCTAAACTGAAGGAACTCAACCTTAACAATATTAAGGTAATGTGTCTGAAAAATACTGTAATTCCATGAGACATAGTTTTCACTTATATTTGTCTACAAGTATGTAACTGTCACTGACACAGAGAGATTGTAGAGTATCTTGGAGTTTTGTGAGGGGGAAAATTGACAGTGTCGCAAATGAATGTATATTGAAGTGGACAGCAGCACTGGTTGCTGGAGTTTATATCCATAGTGATGGGGAAATTTGTGCAACTGTGCAATTTCATTGGGAATAACTGGCACCACAGAGAATTTGAACGTGTAAGTAGCCAAACTGAACATACGTTTGTTGCATTTCAGAATATTTCCCTGCAAAGGTTGCAGCAGTTTGCAGATGCTCTCAAGACCAACACAAGTCTAGAAGCTTTACACATGGCTAATGTTAGAGCTACAGACAAAGTAGGAAGGGTAAGTCAACCCACTGCAAAAAAAAAAAAAAAAAAATGTGTTTCTTTGCCAACAGTTGTGAGCATGTCTCTCTTTCTCAGTGTACTTCAGTGCTGTTTAATGATGAATTGACATCACGCTTTACTGGCCTTCAGTTGGCAGCAGTGATAGCAGTGAGAGGAACTTTGTCATATCTAATATCTGAACTGGTGATGGCATCGCAAACATGTTAAATATATGGCAGTGCGAAGTTATAATAAAGTCACCAAATAGTGTAAGAGCCATATTACTTTAGGAATAAGGTACTTCTGAACAGTCAGCTGATGACCAAAAAGAAGTAAAAAAAAGCAAAACAAAATATACTTGCATGTTTAATATGTGGGAGCGTGCAAGTTGAGCAGTTTGAATTAAGCAGTCAGATAGAGAAAGCTTAAAGTAGGAATAAAGTGTATTGCTGTATACAAGTGATGTTTTCTTGGTCCTACAGTCACAAGAAAAAAACTATACTGTTTTAGCATGACAGGATTCCAGTAATAAGGTAGCTGTCACCCCTATCAGTCAAGACTACCTGTTTTCCTCCAGACACATGTTTATAATTGTTCAGGCATTTAATACTACTGCTGCTGGTGCTTGTTTACTGTGTCACCTTGTGTAGATCTCTATTTCATATTTTGTAGGCATTTGCAGAGGCGCTCAAAGAAAACAAGACTCTGAAGACGCTAAACATGGAGTCAAACTATATTAGCGGCGACACGATTGTTCTGCTTCTAGAAGCTATCAATGAAAACCAAGTAGTCACAGAATTTAGGGTAACAAATCAGGTAATTTCAAATTTCACAAAAACTTTTACAAAATGTGCGAGCCAATGGTGGTACATGTATAATTGTGTCTATGTAGGCCTACACATGACCTGGTCTTAAAGGTTGGCAGGTAAAAGAATTAAGGTTGTGCTTTTTTTTACTTGTCTGTGTCTTTGTGAACAAGATGTGAGGTTCCTTTATTTTTCTGTGACCTGATATCTGTCTGTGCTGAGCAGTAGGTTACAGCACTTGTTGCAGGATGGTCTCTTGTGTAAATCTGATTACGTTCTTGTCAGCACAATATGTCATGAACTTCTGGAAGGAGTTAACTTTGAATGTGGCATCAGTGGCCCCTAATTTTTCATTCAAACAATAATTCAAACAGTAATAGAACACTGCAAAAAAAAGAAATTAATTTGTGTTATTTTTGAATGGAGGCTTAATGGTTTCCTTCTTAGAGTAAGAGAGCAACTTTGTGTGGATTTAGTGCTAAATGTCCAACCCATGCCAAGGGAAGCTGTTGACCTGGATCATGTTATCTTAATTGGTGTTATCTACAATTTCCATTCAAATATTTCGAAACAGTTGAAATTTGTCAAGAACATTGAAGCACACAACATTCAACTACCAGTTTGTTTTGGCTGGTTAAAGAGGGGAAAAGTGTGCTACCAAATGTCAGGTCTTCTCAGATTTGAGCTCTGCACTGTATCTTCTGAATACATGCGTGCCTGGAAAATCTAACAATATTCCTCTTTGCTGCTAATGGCAATGCTATGAGTAATAGCTACTTTGCTGTTTTGTGGTTGATAGCTCTTCACAATGTGTTATAAATTATAACATACTTATCGTCCCAGTTGCAATGAGTAATTGTGTGCTGTATTCAACAGAGGCCGTCAGTCATGGGAAATCAGGCCGAGGCCAGGATTGCCAAGCTGATGGAAGAAAATAGCACACTGCTGAAGTTTGGAATCTTTCTGGGATCACCGGATGCTAGGATCAAAGTACAGCAGTATTTACAGAGGAACTACGATGCAGGTTTGTTGCTTGTAAATTACTATATTATCATCCAAAAATGGTAGATTTCCTCAGATTTTGTCATCGATCACTCACATGCCTGTATATTAATTGATTTGTCTCTCACATTTGCTGTCGGTGGAATGTTTTTTGCATACTGTTTCTGATTAAAGCTGCAAGTAAGAATTCCAGGGTTTCTTGTCACTTAGTTGTACAATGCTGTACTGGCAGTAAGCAGTTCTTGTGAAGTATGAATTGCTTTTAAAGTTGACACAAATGTTGCTGTTTGTCATATTTGGATTTGTTTTAGCACCGTTTACATTTCCCATGGTAGTGTATATTGTAATTATGTATGACTTGTGAATAGGCTTATTTGCATTGAGTAAAACCATAAGTTTTACTTAACCATGATCTTCACAATTAAATATGTAAATGTGTTTTGTATTAAAGAAATACAGTAAAACCTCTCTAACCGAACACCTGTATACCAAACACCTCTCTATACTGAACACCATTTCTCGGTCCCAAATATATACATGTACTTCCAATGTAAGCAAAAAATCTCCCTATACCGAACACTTTTTTCCGGTCCCAAGAGTGTTCGGTATAGGGAGGTTTAACTGTACTTCCAATGTAAGCAAAACTCCCTGTACGGAACACCTCACTATACCGAACACTTTTTTCTGGTCCCAAGAGTGTTCGGTATAGGGAGGTTTAACTGTACTTCCAATGTAAGCAAAACTCCCTATACGGAACACCTCACTATCCCAAACACTTTTTTCCGGTCCCAAGAGTTTGGTATAGGCAGGTTTTACTGTACTTCCAATGTAAGCAAACCTCCCTATACCAAACACCTCACTATACCGAACACTTTTCCGGTCCCAAGAGTGTTCGGTATAGGGAGGTTTTTCTGTACTTCCAATGTTAGCAAACCTCCGTTTACCGAACACTTTTATCTGGTCCCAAGAGTTTTGTATAAGGAGGTTTTACTGTAGTTGGATAATGTCAAAATTATCGAAACCTTTTGCTGCATTTACTGGGAAACTGCATGGTCTTGTTCTTGTCAGGCTATCAAACTGAAAAAAAGGATAGTCACAGCTTCATTTCCATTGCATTGGGAAATCATTTATTTAAAAAAAAATGTGACAGTCTTTGATTATTGTCAGAGTGTTGGTCTTAAATGCAGTAACCTTGTTAGTGACAGGGGAATGTCAACATCTTGTCATTCAAAGCCTTGACTGAACCAGTATTTCACAGATGAGGTTGATGATGGGTTCACTGGTATTTTTCCTTGCTATTAACACTCATGTACATGTTGTATTTGCAGTGCGGAAACAGAGAGTGGGGATAACCAATGGCGACAAGGACGACTAGGCTGACAAATACAAACTCAAAACCTTCACACCATCAAGTCCAGTGTACTGGCGAGCCCTATGTGTGGGCCCTTTGCATTGTGTAATGTGAATACAGTGTCCCTGTTTGACAGTCAGTACTTTTGTGTGTTAAAAGTGTGTAACTAAGCTGCGGCATCCAGGAGACAAGATCTTGCCATCCTGTTTCCTATTGCACAAAGATGTACTGTGAAAGCTGGTTATTTGCCATTGAAGACGCCACTTCAGCCTTGTTTATTTACCTGGCAGATACTTTTTTTTTTTTTTTTTTCGAGGCACACATATGCCAGATGGAAGCACGTGACTGATGCAGGCAGTCTCCAGCAGTCAATGTCACAGGAGATTGCCACATGTGTCAGGTGCCTTTTGTAAAGGCAGTTCTTAAGTTAGCTAAAACAAGAGTATTAGAAATAGAGTTGCCTTTGCATGGTCAAGGGAGCTGCAAGATAAAAAAAAGAATGGGTTAGGACATGCAGGTTACAGTTGTTGAGGAGTCATTTTTACCCATGCTTCAAGTGCAGCAACCTGACTGTAGTACAGGTTATGATTTACCAGCTTTTATTGTCTTATCTTGGGTGATTGGTATCTTTTTTGGACAAAAATCTCCAAATACATCCTGAATTTGACAAATGTCAACTATGTATCAAAAATAGTGTATTTATAAATTTGCGCAAAATTATTTGAGATTACTGACCATTAAGCCCGGAGATCTGTGCAGTGTGAATCAATGTATGTGTTAACTCAAATATGTATATAGACCTGCATGTTGTCAGTCAGTCTGGATATAACTGAACTTAATAATACACACAGTTCAACTTGTATTAAAATGAATGAGAATGTGTCCAAATTTAGGCTCTCCAGCGTGTTTTTATAAAATGTAGCTTTTTTTTTTTTTTTTTTTTTGAGTGAGTATATATACCTTGCTTGAAAGTGTGTAAATAGATCTGTCTAGCCTTCCTAGAAACATTTGTAAGTACTTGAAATGTAAATAAACTCTTTAGTTTTCATTGTATGTTCTAGATAAAGCAGCATGATTATAGTGATCGCAATGCTTGCACAGTATTCCCAAAGGTGTATGGTGCTATATTACTTTCTCACATACCTAAAAACATTTTACCCATATGATACCAATATCATTGTCACACCCCCTTGTATTGTTGCACAACCAATAGAATCACTCCCTTGCCATATGAGACTGCTTTAAAAGGCGTGGTTTGTGCGATGGAGCTAGCCAATCATGTTTGCTAGGTACTATTTTTTGTATTGAAACTGTGCTAGTCCTGTGACTACTATGGAGTGCCATTCATAAGAGCGCAGGGTAAGAAGCCTGTATGCAGTCTCGGTGCATGAATAAAAGTTTATATTTGTGAAAGTAGATCTCCCAAAAAGGCATCATCAGAGAATCTTCTGTTGCTTCAGAACATATTTTGGTGATTTAGTATGAAAAAGTAGGTATGTGGGAAAAAAATCTTGTATGCCTCATAATTTGGACTGTGTTGGGACAGGAGTTGTGGCAAGGGTTTTTTGTTTTTGCTTGTTCTAATCTTGCGAAAACAAAAAAAGATGCCCAAACTCATGTCATAACATGGTCCCACAAGGCTGCACCATACAGGATTCCTCTTAGTCATGATGGTATCTGTAGAGTTCGAGCCAGTCTCACTCCTCACATATTGCCTACAGGTACCACTTGCTTGTACATGCATGCACAACACTTGTTATTTGTTAACAATGTGACTTGTATCATCTTTTTTTTTTATTGATCAAGGGTTTAAAAAAAGTTGATGGTGTATTTTAGATTCCATTCTGTACAGCAACTGTTATTTTTCAAATTGAAGCAGAAATGCTGGAAATCATTTTCATTTTTTCATCGCTTGATCAGGTTTGTAGATTGAATATTAAGTCTCATTCTCCCTTTGCAGAATGGTATGGTTTTCTACCATCAGATGGTAGCACTGTCAGAAGTACATACAGGTATTGATTAATTAATCAAAACACATTGTACCATGATAATGTCTAGGAACAAAAGTTGTGTAATACAAAAGCACGTGAACAAGTGCTTTACCCATTTTAAAGTAAGAAAATCAGTTTGCCAGATAAAATCAAGATATTGCTGCCAACTGGTGGCCACACTAAGAACTAATGCTGAAGCCACATTGTGTTTATGGGAGAATGGTTGTGTGTTTTAAAAGTCACCAATCCACACTGATTTTGAAACAGAAAAATCAGTTTTGGAAAATTGTAAAATCAGGGTATTTTTCTATCAAGTAGTTCAGCTTGTAGATGGAAATTAGGTTCATTTCATTATTATACACTTAATTTGGCATTTAGGATAATGATATTTTGCACAAATACTGCCCATATCTTGATTTACCTAGAGCTGTGCATATTTTAAGTGCATGTTTCTGCAGCGGATGTTTTTTACAAGGTAATACAATGAGACTTTGGTCATAGAACTGGAGATCCTTTAACCACCAACAAAAAGAAGCTGTATGTTTGATATTGTTCAAGAATGCAAAAAAAAAAATTTATCACCCATTAAACTGGTATAGTGTTAGTATTGTGAAGCATTGTTACTTTTTTTTATGTCCTTCAAAATTGTGCAAGAAGAGAAATGTCAAAGCACAGATGGCCTGCAGTGCATAAGAAATTGAGTGATAAAGCACAGGCTCTTAGCACAGGACCCGGCAATAGTGTCCCGGCAATAGTGTCCAAGAAGCATTTAAGTGTCTCTTGATCACTTCAAGGAGCAGGACTTTGAAAAGGAGTGTAATCTGTAAACTTTGTGTGTTCAGTTTTTGGGGTAAGTTGGCTTGAGCTTCCATGGGTTTCGAATACTTGAAGCTTCCCTTGTTTTGCTGCTGATGTGTTGTACAATGTATTGAATACCAGGTGAACATACTCCGCCCAGTGGTGGCCCCTCGTCTTGGTGCCCACGCTAACACCGAGACAACTCAGATTTATCCATGACAAAGCGGTTTCGCAGTTGTAAGTTTTATACCACAGGAAATTAATTTTACATGTACTTTATAACAAAATGCTCATAGTACATTCAAATGAAAGTCAGGGTAATGATATACCAATAGTGTGGCATAAGATCTTGAGCTACAGTATGGGAACCAAGTTACAGCCTAACAAAGCACTGCCATAAGGACCTATTTCATGTCATGGAGTGTGTCCCATTTATTAGGTGTGCCAATGTAGGAATATGATTGGCCCACTGACAGTACGTTCTGATCTTTCGGTTGCAGTTTATGACAACCTCACCTTTTCTGTTTTTGCTCCTTGATTAACTGTACTGCAAATCAAATGCACAACCACTGGCATAGTACTTGACTTGTGCTATACTCCAGTACGTCCTGTGTGTGAAATCCCAATGGGCAGCACCAGTGAAGGACGCGCAGACCTCACTGGTATCATGGCGAGTTGTTACTTCGAGGATTAACTCTACCCTGTGCTCAGACTGGCCAGAAAAACACCGATGTCCACTGTCCCCAGCTGCAGTGTGTGTGGTCTTTGCCTAAGTAGGCAATATATTGATTGAGATGGAGAACCCCCTACTAGAATACCATACCTCAGGTCAACTCTGTCCCTGGCGCAAGTGGGCTATTTCGTGCCCAACTTGCTCCAAGGGAAGTTGTTGACTTCTTTCTCATTCTAACCAGGCAAGAGCTCATTCCTGCTGTATGCATCTGTTTTGTTATGAGCATGTTCCTTCAATGTGCAAGTTCCTGTACATTAACTGAAAGTGTATGGTCCCAACTGTGTAATAGTGGGAGGTTTAGAAAATCCATTGTAATTGCTATTGGATAACTCCATCATTCTGTGGTTAGGAGCCGACCGTTTTTCTGCTTAAACTTAGCAGATTTTGTTGACAAGAATGAAGTGGGATTTTGGAGTATTTCATAGCAGGGCCACACTGACAAAACACAGTTGATGAGCTTTGGAAGTGAAGTTTTGAAAATAACCTTGTCGGTTTCCATCTAATACCAAAAACTGGACGAATAGAATGAGCATATCTAGTATTCAGAAAGTAGGCTCCAGATTTGTGAAAGTCAAAGTGGTCTCTTAAAGATGTCTACTGAATAAAACATTGAAAAAAGCCAGAGTTAGCTTCTGTGTTTGTTTGAATGGCAACATAACCTAAACTGACATAACTTATGAACTTGAATCCAGTCACTGCAAGGTTAAGGTGGCACGAGTAAAGCCCAGTGCTTGAAGGAGTACTGTCTTCAACCGGGCCTGCCTTGAAAATTATTTTCTGACCCATAAAGCTATGTATATTCTTGTTGGTATGGGTGTTCATATTAAACATGTAACAAAAATGTGGGACAGTTTTTTTTTTTTTTTTTTTTTGCTCACCAGAGAAAATGGGCTTTTGGTACATTTTTCACAGATATTTTTCTTCACAATTAGCTTACAAACTTGAAAATTTTCATTATAAAACTTAATGGTTACATCTAGGTTTGGTATCTTCACTTTTTCTATAAATGCAGTAGGGGAACTAATCAAGGATTGCATATGACTCCTGGAGGCAATCCATTCTTCATCTTTATGAGCCACAAACCCACATAAATTAACAATATGTTGCAAAACACAGAAAAACCAAACTGAAACTGGAAAAGATTTGATTCACAGCAAATCTGTGTGCCTGGACATGCCAATTTTTATCAAATGTTTTGCAAAATCTTTGATATGTTGCACTAGGTGACAATGTAACAAGATTAGATGAAAAACTATAAAAATCACAAAGCAAAAAAAAAATGTAACCTTTCTTCAGCTAGATGTCGATCTGCCTTGGTTTTCAGAGATATCTGAAATTACAGTGACTTGGGAGACAACTTTTAATATGATAACCTTGACCTTTACCTTGACCATCATTGAAAACATACCCTAAGAATTACATCTATTAAAGTTTATTAGATATTGGGGTTTAAAATTTCAGTTTGCCCTAATTTGTATAATTGTGAACATTATGACCACTCTTTGAGATTGGCAGTCCAATGGAACGATGGATTTGTGATTAATTTCTGTAGCAACAAACTTGGCACTGTGTGCATTGGACAGTAGCACTTTGACCTTGAAATAACCTGTGACCTTGAGATGACCTCTACCTGAAGGGAACTTTGACCTTTAAAATGACATTTTGACCTTGACATTTGTGATGACCTTTGCCTTGCTCTGATCGAACTTCTATACATTGAGAACCACATCTACAATAGAATGCAAGACATTAAAGATTTAAAACTTTAATAGTGTGTGTGCGTGAAATGCATGAGTGAATGTATAGAACAATAGAAAGTCTGGCAAACTTTGATAAATTTGAATAAACTGTATATTCCACCATTGACCGAGCATTTCAGAATTAAAGTGTGTGAAGCACTAAGTGTGAATGAAAAACTTTCTTTTCAACATTTTTCATACAAAATTTACCCCTTTTATCTGTGGGCAGTTTTTAGGGAAAATTGAAAAATGAATTTGATGATACTAAATTTCTGCTTTGAAGTTGCTGTTTGAGTGACTGTCCCAAATGTGGCTTTCTGTTTCCATCCAACTGGTGATAAGTGGAGAGGTTCGCCTGCAATAATTGGGGATGCCAACACTCCGAGTCGTTTCAATTTTCAGGGACAAGTCGTTAAGACCGTCATGCAGGGACGCAAAATAATTAACGAAGAATATAGCAGCAAACGCTCAATTTCGATGAGGGACACACACCGTAAAACGGTCACACTTTCAGCTAATTTCACTGATTGTCCCTGACGATGAGGGAACAGTTGGCATCTCTGAACAACTGACAAGGAGAAACGAAGCCCTGGATGGATGGGGAAAAAAATGGAAGTTGCGAATGTGTTGCCAGAAAGTACTGCCATCTAGCGACGTTTTTTTAAGATTCTGGTTATTGCATGACGCTTGGACCACTGCGGTACCAGATATTTAACTCATTCCCTAATTGTATTTGTGTCTTTTTGCCCAGAACCACTACCTAGTAGTCAATATCCTATTCCGCAGTTCGAACTCTTTACTCTCCATAAGCTAACCTGTCCCTGTCTAACCTGTATATACATGGAATTACTATTGTCTATATTGCACACGTTCCTCTGTAAAATTTTGACATAGGCTGTATCAGCCCAAATGAATTAAAGGGTCTTCAGCGGGTAACTACTCAACATGTTTTGGAGCCTTTTACCCGTACACGTCTCTCTGAGTAGCAGGGAATGACGCTTTTCCCCACCAATATCTAAATGTCATCTGCTAATGTATTTTACTAATTTAGAAATTATTTAAAAAAATTTTGACATAACTTTTAACAACATGACGCGTGCGTTGCACAATATATGTCAAAAAGTCAGTAAATAAATGATGTAACCCACATAAACCAAAAATAAAAAATCCTAGCTCGCACTTACTAAGCGCCAACTGGCGCCCAGTGAATCTGTCCATGGTGATGGGTCATCGCCTAGTGGCCGTGGTGTTCACAATACCGTTAGTCAAATGCACTATTGACAAAACTGATGGCAGGACATTTTTTTTTTTTTTTTTTTTTTTTTTTTGCCTTGCGTCGACTCAAAGGCACCCTAAGCACGCACTCATGAAAAGAACAAAAGCCAACACCAGCATTAAATAATGCTTACGCGTTCTCGGTTTAACGGTGTTGACGAAATTTCTGACCACTGACCAGATGTCCTCAAAGGAATGAAAGTAGCGATTTCCAGACATCAGCAGGTGCTTCAGGTTAAATTCTTTCCGAGAAGTATTTATTTCTCGTTCTGCCTTTGCTGAACTCTTCACAAAACCACATGACTCTTTGCAAAATTATGCTCTTCACTCACACAGTTCTGGAGTCATCATTTTTCGAAGAAATCGAAAATGGCAGAAAGCATAACGGCTAACGCCTTCAAACCCCTCGGCCGCCCACAAAGGGGGTCTGGTTCATCTGATATCTTGCGCAAGAATTTCAAAGTAAACTGACCCAAGTGACCTTAAATTTGAGTCAAGGTCAGTCTCCTTCAAATTTGAATTCACCTTCTGAAAGGGAGATCAACTGTGAAAGTTTGTGCTCATAGCTTATCTGGTTCTTCTGATATTCCTAGCAATTAAAAAAAAAAAAAAAATGATTGACCCTGGTGACCATGAAATCAGGTCAAGGCACTGTCCGTTAAATCTGAGCTAGACTCTTGCAAGGGTGATTCCCTGCAAAAGTCTTATGATCCTATCTTATCCAGTTTTTATGATGTCATGTACAAGACATTTATTACAGAGAAAAATTGCCTTTGGTGACCTTCAAATTAGGCCAAGGTCACTGTCCAACTTGACGAAGTCGCTCACAACGATGATTATCTGTAAATGTTTCATGATCCTAGCAATTCTGGTTCTCCTGATATTTCGTGCAAGATATTCATAGAGAATTGACCTAGGTGCCCTAAAAATTGGGTCAAGGTCATTGTCTTTCAAACTTGCAGTAAACTTCAAAAAGGGTGATCAAGTAAAAACGTTTCATGATCCCAGCTTATCTGGTTCTTCTGAAATCGCCCGTAAGAAGGGGCACACGGACGGATCTACGGATTCACACACAGACGCAGGCGATAGCAATACCCCCCACCCCTGGCCTATATGGACACTGGGGTAAAAATTCATTGACAACACTTAAAGAAAGTTATTGCACCACATGTCAAACAAATTAAGGACCTCGATGTGCCAGTGCAATTTAAAAAACAATTGGCCAAACTCGTTTGGAAAAGATGTGTTCCTTAGATTTTACCAATTAAAAATATAGGCCTATATATATATATTAATTGAAAAAGCGAAAATTCGCTTGAGCCAGATCATTTAAAAACACGAAAAAGATACCCACATAAAGAACATCCCCACTTTGTTTGAAGTGAATCTTGCTGACGTTTTGCGGGAAGTAAAAAGCGGGAATTACCATTGCAATTATACCCATTGACGTGCATAGTAATCAACAGAAATGTATGCATCAGTTGAAAAGTACCGGAATTAAAACTTTCGCAAAAAAATCAGAGTTCCGCAGTATCACCACCTAGTAAACATCTTTATTTGACTCTTTGACCAGGTACATTTCCACCAACCTTAAGCACAATCTGAATAAGGGTTCTGTTAAAGAAGTAGGAAATAGCTTTGATCCACAAAGAATCGTTAAAAATAGAAGAAAGCAATCGCAGTGCCAACCCTTGAACAAATAAAGGTCTAGGGATCCTCAGGGGAATTTCTATGCAATTCCGAAGGAATTGCTTTTCAAGTTTTGGGGAAGAATAGTTGAGATGTTGGCATGATAGATTTGTCATTTGTCCTATGACAAAGGAAAAGTAACAATTTGCGATTTATTTATAAGAAATGTTACATTGGTTGAAAAATATTTATTGAAAAACAATCGGGAAATAGGTCCGTGCCCAATATTAACTCGTCTTGTTACATTGACGTCGGGGATCAGGGCAATGCCCTATTAAGCCCTCTTGTTGTTTAAAAGAAAGAACTAGGTATAAACAACAATTCAGGTGTCAAAGATAATGATGTTTATTCATCAGTACATAAACATAAAGATGACATTAAATTTTCACCAAAGATACTTGTTACAAAATTGCAATATAAAAACATCTGATAAAGATCATTCCCTTCCTTTAATATTCTGGATCCTGAAACTGCATGAAAATCCTCATACATATCGAGATTTATTGCGGGCGTATCTGGTAGGACAGGTCATAATTACCAATTGTCTGTGTATTCAGCTAAAAACACAATGAAATACACAGAATTCTTCAGGGCTAGAGATGTGTATCCCCACTTTTAAAGCTGCAAGAATAAAATTTATGTGAACATTTCAGCTACACAATTATTCCACACAAATTTTGCTGTTTCTGCAACGAGTGGTTTTACAGGTATTAAGCTGTAAATTACAATGAAACGTAATGGGAATGCACGACTATAGCCCTGAATGACTGAAACGCCCACTATAGGAGAGCACTAGAAGCTTCTGTTCTTGCTCTCCCCTAAACAATTACCAATGAAAGGAACTCCTTGTTCAATTACTACCTGCTGTCAGAAACCATTTAAGTAGATACCGTTCTGCAATTCACTGGTATACAGGTATTAATTGTCTCCAGTGGGCCTAGCATTAATAATTTGATGGAATTGTTTCAAAAATTAAAAGTTTAAAAGCTAAGAGTACACATCCTTTTGACTTCTTCACAGTTTATACTAATTTACCTCTTAAACATGTTAAATTAGTAATAGAAAAAGATAAATATAAAAATGTTCAAACATTCGGCCTGCAATTATATGTATAAAATATATCGTTTGGTCAGAAAAAAAATGAAGAAAGAAAACAATTGGAAATCTTACACGTTAGTACAACATATTGATCTAATTCATTTTCTTTTGGTTAATACGTTTATCACATTAGGATCTCACATATTCAAGTAAAATTAATGGAATCCCTATGTGTAGTAATTGCTCTGCCTTATTTGCTGATCTGTATTTGAGGATATAATTCTTCTGAGCAGAGGTGTCCAAAAATAGGCTATAAACACAATAAATAAAATATAAATTCAACAAAGTATATATTAATGGAAAGTACATAAAGTTGTGTTTTGTCATGGTCATTTGTGTCACTTGTCTTGTGTTTATAAAGCAATTGCGCAAAGTGAGCGTACAATTGTCAACAACTAATTTTTCAGTTTGAAATGGATTCAACTTTTTTACTTTTCATTCAAACCTTTTCGAAATTTTTATAGCAAAATAAGTTATAAGACGTGAATACAAAAAGCGGGTTTCGCCTTTTGGAAATTTTGCTTTGTTTGGTTACTAGGGCTGTTTGATGTTGGAAGGTTGACATCTCACTTTAGCATCATGAAGTGAGATGCAACCTTCCAACATCAAACAGTACTAGAAACCAAAGGTATATCATTAAATGGTTATCGAATAATGAAAAAAATCAAAACGAAACTTACAAGATACAAGTTCTGTTTCGGTTTTGAAGCCTGGATAAATCAAACAAAATATGGCACAGGGGACAGGTTACAAATGGGGTGTGCGTGGCATATATATATATATATATATATATATATATATATATATATATATATATATATATATATATATATATATATATATATATATATATATATATATATGTATATATATATATTAAAACCTGTCTATTGCGGACACCTGTGGTTCTGGCAAAAGTGTCCGCAATAGACAGGTGTCCACAATAGGCAGGGGGTGCACTTTTGGGATCTCATAGTACATTTGCTCTCAATTTTTGTACATTATGCCCCTGACACTCTACTCAAACACATCTTAACTCGGGATTTTACAGTTTTTATCTTTGAAGGGAAAAATTATGTATGTATGGGCTTACCAGGCTTAAGAAAGTTTGCGTAATTTCTTTCACTAACAGAAAAGAAACATACAACAAACATACCACAGGGATATCCTATCCTTTGAGTACAGCATAACTGTATGTGCCATTGTAACAAAATTGTGAATAACTTCACATGAGTCTCAGTGGGTCCGTTGTTTAAGGCTTAATAATGGATCTATGGAGCTTAATTGTTTGATAGACAGAGAAAGTGTGAGCAACCTCACTCAACAGGAGCACCAGTGTTCAGAGACACCTGGCATGTTCGTTGAGGCACTGCGGCCTAACTGCTTGGCTGAGTGAGCTTATAATGTGTTACATGCCACTGAACAATGGATTAATTAGTCTTTGATTCCAGCTTAACATGCACGGCATTGTTCAGGCATTACAACTTGGAACATAACAAGTTGCAAAAAAATGCATTGATATATTGTGTCCATTCCATTTCCATTCCATTCCCATTGCATTTCCCTGGGACCACGTATGATTACTCACGTTGCAAGTGCAACCGACTTTATCAGGTCTTGGGTCACACGAGTTCACACTATTGTACACCGGAAAAAAATCTAGGGGTGAAATATGTGTGACATACTGCGTGCAATATGTCCTATATCTAAACTTTACCAGAGGACGATTACCAACGTCTATTTTTACGGATTGCAATTTGTTTCTTAATTCATCCCTGGAAAGCAGTGAGCGGACAATACATCTGGGGAAATAGAGATCAAAACGGGAATCATCATTTTGCGAATCATAAGACGTTCAAGGTTGCATGATGAAGAAACAGGACACACGTCGCGCTCACGTCCGAAAGAATATATTTTTTTCAGTTGTCTTGCTCGTGTGTTTAGCCGCTTTGTACTGCTTGGATTTAATTCCTCTTGAAGCTCCCAAGCTTCCCACCCTGACCGACCGCCTGGTGTACACACTTCGATGGCAGATTTTTCCTCTGAGCACAGTTTTATTTGGGGTGTGGAGAGTTGCATCACTTAGGTTAATGTCGACAGCCATTGATCCTTTGGACAAAGATCCTCTGGCTCAAAAGTGTGTAGAGATCCCAGGACGCTTTTTGCAGAACACGCTAGAACAGTTTATCATCAGTGCGTTTTCTCAGTTGATCCTGTCCACTTTTCTCTCGGAAGCAAGAATGACGGTGATTCCAATACTGGTGGCGCTTTTTGTTACAGGTCGTGTTGCATTTTGGATTGGTTACAAACCCGATTTCAGTGTGGGCCGTGCTTTTGGCTTTGCTACAACATTTACTCCTACTGTACTTACGTTGGTATACTGTATGTACTGCATGATAAGGAGCGGTCCCACTTACAAACTTGCCTAGGTTAACCTGCAGCACAAAACAGAACTACAATGACTCGCATTCAGAACATACGTACAGATAAACATGTACTTTGGCCTCAGTTTTATATTTGTAACATGCAAGGAGGCCTTTATGGGAAAAAAGGCAGGCAACGTAATATCAACCCTTCATCTGAGAATGCACGACCCACGCAGGAGGGATGCAGAAAATGCCGTTACTGACAAGAACAGAGTGGCAAGCCTCACTGTAGAAGACGTGCGAACACACATTTAGCGCGGCAGCCATTTGAATCACAGTGTAAGGACTGAAAATGCATATACACTATCCTGTTTTGGTCAAAATGTTTGTCAAAGAATATAGGCCATTGCATTTCGAAGCGATTTGTGTTCCTTCCAAAACAATTTGTAGCGGTCACTTTTTTCACACACATGCGACAACGGCATTCTTCTTCTTCTTCTTCTTCTTCTTCTTCTTCTTCTTCTTCTTCTTCTTCTTCTTCTTCTTCTTCTTCTTCTTCTTCTTCTTCTTCTTCTTCTTCTTCTTCTTCTTCTTCTTCTCCTTCTCCTTCTCCTTCTCCTTCTCCTTCTCCTTCTCCTTCTCCTTCTCCTTCTCCTTCTTCTTCTTCTTCTTCTTCTTCTTCTTCTTCTTCTTCTTCTTCTTCTTCTTCTTCTTCTTCTTCTTCTTCTTCTCCTCCTCCTCCTCCCCCTACTACTACTACTACTACTACTACTACTACTACTACTACTACTACTATTATTATTATTATTATTATTATTATGGTCATAGTTAGTAGTATAGTAGTAGTATATAAACATAACATTTTGTTAAGCACTTTAGTAACTGACAATAAATTCAATATAACGAAGAAGAAGAAGAAAAAGAAGAAGAAGAAGAAGAAGAAGAAGAAGAAATGTACCACATATAGGTATCATGTAGAAGTTTTGTAAGTTTGACTCTGACTAAATGGGATGACCTTGCTCTACCTTTTTCATGGTGATGGAGGGAATGCAGTTCAGGAAATGATTTTTTAACGATTGTCATTAGATTTTAAAGGTCCCCGAAGGTTGAGCATTGAAATTTTTAAAACAGGAGTCAGTTGCTTGCAACAAGGAGAGCATGATTTCATTTGTATCATATTAACACAGGTGTTGACTGAAATTCTACACGTTCGTGCCTTTTTAGTCATTCAGCGGACTCAGGTCGAGACGTCATCGAACTGGCAGGTACGAATGCTTTAAATATACTAAGTATATGTTCGGTAGAGTTCTATGAGGCACAATGTCTGCAACAGAATAAAATGGGCAAATTTTGTACCCTAATTTCTTTCTTTGTACCCTGAAATTGTTGTTTCAGATACCCTAAACTTTGAAACTCGCTTTGTAGAAGGGTCTATGATCTCCCTCTCATTCTCAACAAGTTTTACTTCTTTGGGATTTACGTCTTAACTTTTGCATAGACAATAAATTGATGTCCGGCAGAAACCCTGTGAGGAGATGTTCAACAAAAAACATATCCCCCCCCCCCAAGCAGACCCCAGAGGACAGGAGAGGCAAGAACCAATGACAGTTTCAGCAGCGGAGAATTAAGAGAGTGAAACTGGAGGGAGCAACGACCAACAATGAAGCCTATCTTGAGCAGTAAACGCAATCCATGTGCCGCGTGGTTTTCGTAGCCGTGGGCATGAGTATACAACAGCAGATGATTAAAACGAGTGCTTATAAAGTTTGAATTAAGTACTTAGTAGTTGCTTTTAGGCCTTAGTCTGAGAGATACTGACTGTTACCAAATAACAATTTATCTACACTCTGATTGGTCAGATCTAGTATTCTGTCTCGTTTGGTTATGGTATTTCCGGGAACACTTCTTTATAAAGAAGGAGAGCAAACACTACTCTGGCCAATCAGAACCAGCGTGCAAAGATTGAACAGCACTCATCGTTGAAATATTATGTGTGAGGGTCCCCCAGAAATGTTCCCATTTAATTTGAAGCAGTTAGCCGAGAAGTTTCTTAAAATGTGTGTGAGGGTCAAGATATACTTCATTGAACATAAACCATGAGTCACAGATTGTACAATGTTGCACATCACATAACATGATACAGATAAAGGATATAGAATGTATCTTGGTTGCCCATGCTGATGAGTTATAGTACAGTAGTGCTGTACATATTGAGAAAATCCATTTGGGCTGTATTGCCAGACGGTCCGTGTGTACAATTGACGCTGGCTGTGCCCCGGATAACAACACACAGATGATAAAGAGCACAAAGTGATAGAAGGGAAAGAAAATCTGTTTCAAAGCATACCTGTATGCTTTGATAAACAATCCAAGTCGTCTAAATTAGAAGCACGTATCTTCCCTTTATTGGAACATGTTGACAATGTGAGCAAGGCGACAGAGTCTGGTCCGACAAGATGACAGCCCTAATACTGAATGAGATTCGCAATTCGGGATCCATATTATCTAGTATTAGAGCTTCTGTTACATTGCCACTATACTTTGCACCAGTGTATTTTTGGTATTGTGGTGATGTATGCTGTTTCAATTTTAAGTACTTATTCATTTTTTTTTTAGCTCAGGTGACTTGTCAGTAGCTGAGCTTATCTTATGGTCCTTCGTCCGTCGTCAACAATCGACGTTTTCTCCAAAACCGTTTACCAGAATCACTTCAAACTTGGTGGCAATGTACCTTGGGTGGGTCTCTACCAATTTTGTTCAAAGGGTTATGCTCCAGTACTTTTTGGATTTTTTTTATAATTTTTTATTTTATTTTATTTTTTTTGGGGGGGGGAGGGCGGGGATTTCAAATTTTAAAAAATCTGCGTCTCGGAAACCGCTGATCCAATTGCTTTGATATCACGCAGGAAGATTCCTAGAGATTGTCTGCCAAACAGACTTTCTGGAGGGCGATAAACTGTTGGCCCCCTGAGCCGGGGACCAGAGAAAGTCTGCTAAGGAGGCTATTCTAGAGGAGACTCCTAGTTCTAACTTTGTTCCCTAAGTGGCGCTGCAATTTTTTTTTTTTTTTTTTTTTTTTTTTTTGCTTGTTGTGTTTTTCGCTATATGCGACATCTCCAAAACAGTCTCGTAGGTTAAGATGGAACTTGGGGGATATTTTGCTTGTGGAAGGGTCAAACAAAGTTCTTCACTTATTGGCACTGCTGTGAATTCCAGATTTTTACGTTTTCCATTTAGGTACTTATGAGTAAACGCAGCTTTCCTATTGATTACTATGTAAGTCAATGGGCATTCTAATGCTATTTCACATTTTCGACTTCTTCTCCGAAACTGTCTAGATTGACTTCAAATTTGATGGCAATTTACCTTGGGTGGGTACCTACCAGGTTCGTACCAATGATCACGCCTGTGATTTATGAAATTTTTGGTTCTTTTGTTCTTTTTGGGGGCAAATCTTAAAAATCTTCTCTGAAACCGCTCAACCAATAGCTTTGATATTATACAGGGATATTACTAGGGAATTCTAGTTCTGAATTTGTTCACCAGGTGACGCTGCGATTTTAAAAATATTTTTTAATGACTTTTTGTGTGTTTTTGCTATTTTTGACTTCTTCTCCAGCACCGTCTCTCATATCAAGCTGAAACCTAAAGGATATGTTCCTTGTGAGAGGGTCAAAACAAAGTCGTACACTTGGTGGCACTGCTGTGAAATCCTAATTTTTTATATATTTTTTTTTTCAATTCAGGTACTTATCGGTAAATGTGGCTATCCTATTGATTACTATACACGTCAATGGGCATTCTAATGCTAATTCACATTTTTGAATTTTCTCTAAAACCGTGTGCCAGATTGACTTCAGACTTGGTGACAATGTACCTTGGGTGGGTCTCTCCCAGTTTTTTGGTTTTTTTTTTCAAATGATCATACTCCAGTGGGTTTTTTTTTTATTTTGTTTGGCAAACCATAAAAAAATCTTCTCTGAAACCACTTACCCAATTGCTTTGACATCACACAGGGGCAATCCTCAGGACTCCTAGTTCTTAATTTGTTCACCAGGTGGCGCTTCAGTTTTTTGTGAGTATTTTTGCTCTTTTCGCCTTTCTTCAGAACCATGAATCAGATTAACCTGAAACTATGTGGATGTGAAGGATAAATATGCACAGGTGCTTGTCAAGGAGGAGGCCTTAGAGAAGTCAACTCAGGAAATAAAGGAGCTAAATTTGACTATCAGAACACAAAACAGCAAATGAGCCACCATATCTACGAAATGGACAACCCCACAAAGAGAATACTAACACTTGATGCCAAAAATTCTGAATTGAGAAGGGAGCATATGGACTTTTGCCAGAACATAGAGGACCTTAATAGAAGGCTTGAAACACAGCATAAAGCACATGAAGTGAAACTGAATGAATTGACAGAAAAGCATGAAGATGCTGTGTATGGAAAAAAAAACTTTCTAGCAGCAAAGTTAGAAAGCCTACAGGTGGAACACTGGAAAGTAGACTCGCATCTGACTTGGAGCATGACAAGTAGTTATTAAAGAAAAGGAAGTACAGAAGGCGAGTATTACACTAAATCACAGCGCATGGGGACACATAAGTACAAGTACTGCTGGGCAACATACAAGTAGCGAACACATACAACTAAAACCAAGACCAAGGCCAACCCAAAGAAAAACATTGAAGAAAGAGGAACCCCAAGAAGACGATTCATCTGTGCTCATCTTGGGAAACTCAAACGTCAAAGGCTTGGCTTCTAAAAGTTGAGAAGGATGGGCATGCTGTGAATGCTACTGGGCTCGCATACAATGGAGCAACATGCAATCAAGGCTCATCACCTTGACAAAGACACACTATCTGATGTCTAAAGTGTGTGTGTGTCATCCGTACCATCATCTGTGGGACGTAGGATACTGGATGAAAAATTACACCCAAGGGCACACAGGGCTTCTGATGGCATTGGTATATTTATCTTTGACAAGTTAAAAAGGGGAATGAATATCTTTTCATTATAAGAAACTATTGTGTGGATAAAATGAAATGCAAGTTATTTCAACATAGATATAAGAAACTATTGTGTGGATAAAATGAAATGCAAGTTATTTCAACATAGAGAAGGAAATCCTTCAAACTATCGAAAAATATGAAAAAGTGACTAGAGGTTATCCAAAGGTGATGGCTACAGATCTTCCACCTTAAGGATGCTGGTCTCGGGGCCACGTTTTACATAGTTCATGATGACCAGCTGTTGTTGGCTGCTTTTTTCAATGCCAAATTGCCGAAGCACCAAATAACTTGGCTGTCATGTGAGTTAGATGCTCTGTGTATTCTAGCTGCCGTTAAACACTTTCCTCCATATATTAATTCAGTCCAAGATGATAACCCACCTCCTTACTGATAGTCAACCCTGTGTACTCGCATGTAAGAAACTATGCAGTGGTGAATTCTATGCCAGTTCATGAGTAATATCCTTGCTTTCTATAGTTGGCTGCTACCAGATTCAGGTTGGTCACATATCAGGTAGTGCCAACTTACCTTCTGATTATGCTAGTCGCAATCCAGTCTTATGTTCCAACAATGATTGTCAGACATACCAATTTGTCTCTTACATGGAGACATCAGTCATTGGTCACCTTTTTATACAGGACATTTGTGATGTTAGGGCTGCCAAGCCTTTTACAAATGGCATTGCATGGCATGAAAATATCCTGAGTGCCCCGATCTGCACCACACCCATGCCCAATTGTCTTAAGGTATTCGTCCTTCAAAGAAAATAACCACAGTTCCAGATGTTAAGCATTATTTGCAGTCGGTTGCCATTGAAGGTGATGGTGTCCTGATTGTCTGTGACAATATTCCTCCCCAGCATCCTGGCAAATGCATCGTTGTTCCCTGTAATGCGATCCATGGCTTGTTGACTGCCGTGCACATCCACCAATCTGAATGCCAGCTAAGACGTATTTTTATGAGGTATTTTTCTGCTTTAGATCTTGACCGTGCAGTCCAGTTGTGACTCAAGCATGTCACCTATGTACATCCCTAAAATCCATCCCTTAACATCTCCATGTGGAAACTTCAACACCCCAACCTGACCTGATAGGAGTGTCTTATGCACTGGACGTCATGCAGGGATACAAACAGTCATAGTGATTCTGTGAGAGAGTGTCACCTCAAAAACACTTACAATATTGGTGAGCAGTGAAAAACACCAGGACTTGTGTGATGCTATTCTTATTTTGTGCACGGAAATGCATTCCCTTGGAGATACAGGGATTTATATCTGCACTGATGCAGCTCCTGGTCTGGTGGGGGGGGGGGGGGGGTTATGCTGAAGAACAGTCCTATCTTAGAAAAACCAACATGGTATCACTCTTATCATAGGCCATGAGAAGAATAAGAACAAAAACCCTGTTGCAGAACGTGCTGTGGAGGAACTAGGTCTTGAAGTTCTTTGCCTAAACCCTGAAGGATGACCAGTGTCTATGGTGTTGCTTGCTCTAGCAATGTCCAACATGAAGGCCAGACAATGCAGTAGCATCTCTTCTCGAGAGCTGTGTACGCAGTGAGACCAAATAACTGGAAATCAGTTATCTATTGATGGTATTCAAGTGATTAAGAGACAACTCCACACAATCAAACCATGTGCGCAGTGCCAGTGCTAAGGCTCCAGTTAAACTATGTGTGCTTAGTCCAGACATATGTGTCGGTGATCTGGTATTCCTCAAATGTGATAAGAATAAAACTAGAGCAAGAGACAAGTACATGGTTGTTGCTATATGTGATAGGTTGTGTACGGTATGTAACACTCAGTTCAGGTCCAAAACCTATGATGTGCTCAAGTCTGAGTGCTATCCTGTTGTGCCTACCACCCTGGCCCAATCCACACTTGAAACTGTATGTGGTATTGACCCTCCATCTGACCTGCAGTCAGACACAAAACCTGTGTCTCTGTGAACTGATGGCTTAACTGTACCTGTTGAACCTACAAACTCTCCCCCTTAGTGAGCTAGTCATGCCACCTAATACTCAGTGTGACATTAATCCAGCAGTGCCTGACATAGACACTCTCGATGTCATACCTCCTCAAACTGGTCTATACTGCATTCCACACCACAGAGGACTGCCAGGCCACATAAAGGCATACCTCCCATGTGGCTTGATCATCATCCCCATTGAATGGGACATGGACCAACTGTTTGTCTTTACCAGATGAACTTTAGTACTGTTAGTACAGCCAGCCTGTTCTTTAATACAACTTAAACACTGCTTTCAGTTCATACATTTATATGTCTTGAGTGCTGGCTAATATATATATTTTTTTGTTTCCTCCTCTCCTAGGGTTATAATGTTTCTATGTATGGACTCATAGATTACTGTGCAGATGAGAGAGAAAGAAGACAGACTGCACCATTGCATGGTTATGAACTAGCTTGTAGGTCATCTTCTGGAACAAAGAGGGAAGACAAACCATGCCATTCCATTTCGTTGCCTAATTGCCATCTTGTTGCCATTGCCATTGCCTGTTGGCTCCTCCCTACTTCATGTCTCTGGCTCGTTCCCACGATGTTGAAGCACGTTGCAGTTCATTAAACAACCAGTTAAAACAGCCATTCCCATATTTCTTGGCGGTACTTTAAGGGAAAGGGAAGTGCTGCTACCACCAGGTAACTAATTGTATGTTAATTATGTGCATGGGGCAGACCAGTATACATAATCTATTGTCAGATAAGAGGATAACACCTCAATCAATGTCACTCTGGCCGGCATGCCAGGCCCACAAACAGAGATGAAAGGAAAGCTGATTGTCACATGAAATGGTTTGAACTCTGATGGCCAGCAGAATTTACGAACCTACAGCAAATTTAAAACAATTTTTCAAATGGAGAGATGCTTAGAATTAGGAATACCTGTACAAAAAGGTAACTAATTCAGCAATTAAGGATAAGCACTCTCACATTTCAAATAGACTCTGGCAGATACAAGAGGCCAAAAACCCCTGTAGAACAAAGAACTTGTAAGATATGCAATACAAACTCTGTTGAGGATGAAACTCATTTTGTAACAGATTGTAATAGATATCACGATATTAGACAAATCTTATATGGGGAGCTGACCAATGAATTTAACTTTTCTATTGATTTCCCAAATGAAGAAAAATTTACCTTCATAATGTCTTTAGGGGACGGAAATTTGACCACCTGCCAGTCAATATTAACTTTTGTTAATGCTGCTTTTGATTGAAGGGCAACCTTAATTGGTCACTTAGCTTACTGTACCCTTATCCTGTACAGAGGCTTTTATTGTGTTTGGGTGCTGGAGGCTCCAAAGAGGCGGCTCTGGTCTTGCCCCTTGGGGGCCTGTATGCAGAATGGCCAAAGTACACTTGGCTTTTGAGTTCACTTGAAACTGTGTTTTAAAGCTCCATACCCTGACATAACAATATGAGGCTTCATAATTTACTGTTTGCAAAAACAATACAGAATTTAACATAACCAAACATATTTATTGCCGTTTTTATCCATTTTATGAAAAATCTACAGTTCAATTTATAAATATTGTAAACCTACAAGAAAGAACACTTTCACAGATGCAACTGAGGATGAAAAATATTTGCTGTCTGAATTCGAATCCCTTTTTCTACCCTTCAGCATGATCACAATCGTGCCTTCCATTCTACACACGCGTTTGTTGTTAGCATAATTAGCATAGAATCCCAATTTGTGCTAAATTCTTGTTAAAATATGTCTTGATAGATTTTGATTTAAGTTTCAACAGTGAAAAATTTCCAGTCTTTTCTTTCTGTCTTTTGCATAGAATTCAATAAAATGGCAATTAAATAAGATAATGTGCCAGTTTTAGACCCGCCCAGAGACAGCTGGAGGTGATGTGAGTGGGAAAAAATGGCGTCTCGAGGTGTTGAAAATGCGCATGAAGCGATCACTGAACAACTTGCTGAAATCTATGCACGTTTGCTGAAGGGTGACGACACAGGTGGGCAACGTTACCAGTTTTATCAAGTGACGAACTGACAAACATATGCCATTCGAATGTCCCGCCATAATAAGCTGCAGGGATCAGCAATTTTGGATAGGGCTATTATGTTCCTGTCAAGAATACGCTAAACAGAGGGCCAAACCAGGACAAAAATTGATTTGTGTATGTATCTCGTTTTTACGACATAATTTGCCTCCCCAGTCATTAGCCAAGTGGGGACTCTGGAAGGCCATATTGTTCTTTTGTAGCAGATTTATGCATGAATAATCTTCATATCATGAGGCTTGTGAGATAAGAGAAAAAGTAACTTTACCAATATGTTATTCATTAGGATATATTAATTTTTTGCCGTTTTTATCTCAGCTGACTTGTCAGTCATCTGAGCTTTTAGGAGGCTCAGTCGTCAGTCGTTTGTGTGCCGTCCATCCACAATCCACATTTTAGACTTTTTCTCCAAAACCGGTGACTGGATCCTCTTTAAACTTGGTGAGAATCTACCTTGGGTAGATCTCTACCAAGTTTGTGCAAATAGTCGTGCTTCAGTGATTTTTTTATTTTTAATGTATTTTTTTGTTCTTGTTGGGCAAGTCTTGAAAAATCTTCTCTGAAACCATTCACCCAATAGGGGTGATCTGGGTTGGTTTAATTTCTTGACACACAGCCTTTTGTTCCCATGATACATGTTTGTGACACCTAGCAAGCCATGCCACTTGAGGTCAGCTGGGTCAGCAAAGCCCATTACACTATAGTGAACCTGAAAGTTTCACCCTGCATATGAGGACGAACTTTGGAATTATCATCATCATCTAACCCTACCTGAAGTGCATATTATTATCCAAATGCTCCCATGTGTGATAAAATGAAAGTTTAATGCTTATTTGGCAACATACAGAGAGGTTAAATTTATGTCTGCTAGTTCCCCGTGTTAATCTATGGAGAAAAAAGTGAGGGTCAGGTAAAGTGACCCCAAGATGTCGGCGGTCAACCATGAGTAGGATGGGCAGCACCACCTTTAGGCGAGTTTAGAACTAAAACCCAGATAAAGCTTTGATATCATACCTGAAGTGCATATTATTATCCAAATGCTCCCATGTGTGATAAAATGAAAGTTTAATGCTTATTTGGCAACATACAGAGAGGTTAAATTTATGTCTGCTAGTTCCCCGTGTTAATCTATGGAGAAAAAAGTGAGGGTCAGGTAAAGTGACCCCAAGATGTCGGCGGTCAACCATGAGTAGGATGGGCAGCACCACCTTTAGGCGAGTTTAGAACTAAAACCCAGATAAAGCTTTGATATCACACAGGAACACTCCTAAGGACTCCTAGTTCTTAATTTGTTTACAAGGTGGCGCTGCAATCTTGTCGATTTTTTGAAATAATTTTTTTTGTGTTTTTGCTATTTTTGACTTCTCCAGAAGCGTAAGTCAGATTAAGCTGAAACTTGGTGGATATGTTCCTTGTGGAAGGGTCAAACAGAGTTGTACACTACGTGGCACTGCTGTGGATTCCTGATTTTAACAAGTTTTTTAAATCGGGTACTCGTCGGTAAATGCACCATCCCTATTGATTACTATGTAAATCAATGAGGATTCTAATGCTCAATTTCATGTATTTTCTCCAACAAGTAGCAATGGTCCTTTTAAAGTTCTCTTTAAATATTCTTCAAGTTCTCATGATCCAGTAAATTTATATGTTTAATGACTTTTTTCTTCTGACAAATCTTAGAAATACCTCTAAATTTCATATGCAGCTAAAGCTCAACACAGGCCTTTTGAGTTGCAACTTTGATTTTGTGAACAATTTTAGGTCAACTGAACACAGGCTGTTCATATAGCCCTCTCGTTTTACTTTTTTCACACCGAATGATGATGCTCGGGTTCTGCAGTTTACCCACCTGTCTCGCCGCTTTTCAGCAAACGAGCGCAGATTTCTGCAAATTGTTCAATGATCATTTCATGCGCATTTTCGACACCTTGATGTAGCACTTTTTTCCACTCACGTCACGACGGCCCAGCTTTCACTGGCTGGGTCTAAAAGCTGGTAGATGACATAATACAATCGAATATAATTGTCATTTAATTTATTTCTATGGGAAAGACAGGGAATTTTTCACTGTTCAAACTTAAATCAAGAGCCAACAAAATATATCTTAGCCAGATTTTATCACCAATGGGAAAATGTGCTAATTTTGGTGACAACAAATGCGGGTGTAGAATGGAAGGCATGATTGTTATTATGATGAGGAGTACAAAAAGGATTAAAAAAATTCAGACTGCAAATATTTTTTATCCTCGATTGCATCTGTGAAAGTGTTCTTTCTTTTAGGTTTACTATATTCATAAACTGGTTTGTAGATTTTTTTATCAAATGAAAAAAGGGCAATTATTATGTTCTGTTATGTTGTGTCCTGTTTTGTTCCGGCTTGCAGACCCTTCCGCTGCTTACGCATTTGCTGACTGAACTTGATTTTGCCTAGCTGAAGATTCTTTCAAAATAATCTGCTTTATTTGATGATCTCCTGTTTCATTTAGCAGCGACACCTGCTCTCTTTTGTTGTCTGTTTTATTCAAAAATGGCTTGTTTTATTTATTATTTCTGTCTGTTTTGCTGTATTGTCTGTTTTATTTATGATCATTCTGTTTGAAATGAAAATATCTGTTTTGTTTTTTGTCTGTTTTGTTTATGATTATTTTGTTTCAAATTAAAAATATCTGTTTTGTATTTTTTGTCTGTTTTATTTATGATTATTCTGTTTTAAATGAGAAATGTATATTTTGTTTTATGTTTTATCTGTTTTATCTGTGAATATTCTGTTTTAAATGAGACATATGTTTTGCTTAATTTTATTTTTGTGTGCTTTATTTATGACTAGTCTGTTTTAAATAAGAAATGTATCTTTTCTGTTTCACTGATTTTTTTTATTTAAAATTTTTCTGTTATACATGAGAAATATATTTTTTGCTTTCCTGGCTTGCCATATCCCCCCCCCCCCCCCACTCCCATGAGTATGGGTTGCCAAGTGTAGCATCATTGATTTGATGCACGAAATCACAACAGGTTTCACAAACTTGTAAGAGCAAATTACAAAATCGCAGTCCCGCCACGAAATTAAACTATACTCTTACGATTTTGTGGACAAAACTGGAAGAAAAATCACATGACGTAAAGAATTTCACAAAATCCAACAAGCTTGTTGAATTCTGTGCACAGAATTGTCATAGTTTAATAATTTTGTGCACGCACAAAATCGTATAATATATTGAATTTCATGCACAAAGGTGTAAGCTTTCATCAATTTCGTCCACGAAATTGAAAATTGGGATCAACAGAGTAGATAAACATATCGATTTCGTCCACAACATCGTTAAGTTTATTAATTCTGTCTACAAAATCCTTAAAATTAGCAATGTCGTCTATAGAATTGACTCCCTTCACAGAACCAGCAAAGCATACATTTTTTCACCTCCAGCTGACTGGAGAGGCCATCACTTGTGGGCATAGGGAAATGCTTGTTAAAAGTACCAATCTTCAAAGTAAATTTGAGGTCAATTATAGCAACATTAACATAAATTGTAAAACTTTTTGGATTAGTATGCCTGTCAACATCAGTAATGTGCCAGGAAATTTTAATTTGAAGATGTTAGAAACTGTTTACAAGCAAAATTAATGAGACCCTCATGCAGTATATGTGTACTGACCACCACACATGCACAGGTGTCAATTGGTTCCTTGCACCTGTGCGGTTAATCACCAGAATAGTTTGTGAAACCTTTAAACTGAGTACATTTTGGCAGCATGTGCTCATGATGCCACGGCATATGGCTCTGTGGGATAAAAACCATTCCTAAAAATGTGGTGTTTAAAGGGGAAAACGCCATTGTTTCAATTATAACAGACACTTTACTGATTTGGCAGGCTTTTACTTCCCTAAAATAGTCTTAACCTATTGTTTTAAGTGCAACATGTTATGACAAGTTTTATTGATAGTTTAGAGGTCATTTTCCTTCCAGATTTAGACTTGTTGAGCCGAGACCATGCAGATATTCATGTTATTTTACCATGTAAACCTTACTCTGTGGCAAGTTCCTTTGTTAAAACAGTGATGTGGAAAGAGATCTCTTTCTACATCCCTGGTTAAAACTATACAATCAAGTAGTGTTACCCCAGCAAAGGGGATTTCTCTTGGCATTGGAGGTGAGAAAATCACTGTGCAGAATGGTCCAACTGTGGGGGGAAAGTCTTGAATTGGGTAAGGTTTTGCATTCCGTCCAAAAATCTTAAAAGCTTTCCAATTTTGTCCACACAATCCATTTTTGATCGAATGTTGTGCACAAAATCGAAAAACATGTCACGTCATCCATGTGTTATCCAATTTTGTACAAGAAACTGGAAGAACATTTTATAAAATCCACAACTTACTCGATTTCGTGGACAAAACTATATGAGTATAACAATTTTGTTCACGGAAATCTAAAGATGATACAATCCTGTCAACAGAATAGTTAAGTTATCAATTTCCAACACGATATTACAAAGCTATCTCAGTTTTGTCCACAAAATTTTAAAACACACGGAATTGAAAAACATTATCGATTTTTGTGCAATAAATTGGTAAAATTTGACGTTTTCAAGGCTAGCGTGCCAAGTGTAACAGCTTAGAATTTCTTTCCCTAAAACATCCTTGACGAAGTCATCATAAACTAATCTCGTACATGTGTCTATGTTTTAATTTTGACTAATTGGCGTGCTAAAAAATAAAAAGGACAATAGGCCCAATGGAAAAAAAATAATAAAAGACCAAAAAACATAATCACTGTTTTGAAAAATCAAACTTTTCACTCATACAGATGTGGAGTCATCCTTATGGATATAGAAGGGGACAGGATCCAATTTTTCCTATATATATATAAACCTGTATGTCATGTTCATCTTTTGAAGTCACTCAAGTTCAAAATTAGCAACACCAAGAGAAACCCCACAAGTGCTTTCTTGCAGGTGTTTGTTTTATGGTAACCGTGTACACCTTTACGGAGATTCAGGTCAAGTTTATTCACATACATATAAGAATACAGCACACAAGAACAATGGGCAAGGGCAAGAACAGAAGGTTCAAGGACTGCCTAAAAGAGGGCACTGCAGTCAGTGGAGGACCAGGGTTGCCTATCTTCATTGCTTTACATTGTAATTTGCAATTTAACAACTTGAAGACTACTGCACATAGAAACACCAAATTGCAGACAGTAAATCTGGATGCATTACTAAATACCTCCCAACAATCATGTTACCACAGCTACAAAAGTGACTAGTTAATTTAGGGTTGCTTTAACATACAAAATAATGGGATTGCACAGCTCTGGACCTACAAATGTTTGTGTATTCAGTTGTGTATTGGGGCGAATACACACCTTGTAGCTAATTCTGACCTTTCCTATTAGAGAGTGAAACCCTAATGCGCTTATAAACTATTTGCAAACTGTGGAGAACAGCATTAAGTGCATTATCACATACAAGCAACAATGTATTCTGCAATTTTAAGTACATCTGGAAATGCACCTTTCTCGAGCGATAAGTTAATAATTTAGATTAAAGAAGAAACTATTTCAGCAACAATATATTTCCAAACATTGGGGCTTATATCGTCATAGCCTGGTCTGGAATTGTTTAAAGAATTAATCATGATATCATTACCACTGGTGAAATGAAAAACAAAATGTACATATTGAGCCTGTTATAAAGTTTATTTTTTTCGTTTTATTGCTTTAATGAGACCTTCAGTAAACCAAGGTTTTGTTTATATATTTTCTGAAGTAACAACCTCAACATGAATTGATTTATCAGAATAATCTTTAAATTCTGTCAAGAAAAATGGCATTGCCTGATTTGGATCATCATTTGACAAGATCCAATTCCAATCAACAGAAGAAAGGATTTTTTTCATATGAGTTAAAGTATTTCAACTGATTTCCCTTCTGTATAGAGGGATACGGTAACTATTCATTATTTGCTCAGTGCATATACGGAAAATTGAGAAATGGTTAGAGATATCTGTATATAAGATAACCTACACAGAGGAATGTTCATGGTCGGAAATATTGCTAAATATACTGTCAATTAATGTAGCTGATTGTTGAGATTGAAGCCAACATGTCAGTTTGACCTTTCAAGGTGTGTCAAAGTCAAAATAATCACACACACACACAAAAACCCAATAGGTATTTGCCTATGAGTGTTTAGTAGTAAGCATAGACCTAATATCCACCATCACCAAGACATCAGTCAATCAATATGCCACAGTTGCTGCTATTTCTATAGTGACAATGCTAATTTGTACATTTTCGGTTACCAATAATTTCCCAATTTTAATAAATCATTATAAATCAGGAAATGCCAGCAGCGTTATGTAGTAAGAAATATACTGCAGATTGAGTCCAGGTACTTCCTCACTAAGTTCGAAGAGAATCCGACTTGCTTTTTGGAAGAAGTTGAAAATAGCGGCAAAATTCCATTGAAAATACTAAAAGAGTCATAGCACCACCTGTCAAACAAATTAAGGTCTATGGGACGCCAGTGTAAAAAACAATTGGCTAAACGCGTATAGAGAAGATTTTTTTTAGGTTTTACCCAGAAATGAACCAAAATAGTAATTGAAATAGCGAAAAATCGCTGAAGCCTGGCCATTGGAAAACACGAAAAAGAGACCGACTAAAAGAACATCCCCATTTAGTTTGAAGTGGATCTTGCTGACGGTTTGCAGGAAGTAAAAAGCGTGAATTACCATTGCAATCCCCATTGAAGTGCATGGTAATCAACAGAAATGTATGCATCAATTGAAAAGTGCCCGACTAAAAAAGTCAGGGTTCTGCACCACCACCACATAGTTAACATCTTTATTTGACCCTTTCACAAGGTACATTTCCACCAAGTTTCAGCACAATCGGAGTAAAGGGTTCTGTTATAAAAGTCGGAAATAGCTTTAATACACAAAAAGTTGTTTAACATAGTAAAAAATCGCAGTGCCAACTCAAGATTGAACAAATTAAGGTCTAGGGGTCCTCAGAGGTATTTCTATGCAATTCCGAAGCAATTGTCGTACAAGTTTTGGAAAAGAAGGTCTCAGATTTTGGCATGATAGATTTGTCATTTGTTTATAGACAAAGACAAAGTAGCAGTAGTGGATTTACTTATAAAAATGGTACATGGACGTTTTAAAGAAAGAACTAGGTATAAACAACAATTCAGGTGTCAAAGGTAATGATGTTTATTTACCACTACATAAGATAATTATAACACAATTAATTTTCACCAAAGATACTTATAAAAATGCAATATTAAAACATATAATGAAGATCATTCCATTCCTTTAATATTCTGGATCCCTAAACTGCATAAAAATCCTTGTAAATCAAGATTTATTGCGGGCGCATTTAATTGTAGTACTAAACAATTATTTATTGGAAGTAACTCTGTTTAATTACTATCAGAAACCGTTTTCGTAAATATTGTTCTGCAATCCACCGGTATTAAATGTTTCTGGAGTATTAAGGACAGCTAAGACACCAAAAAGAAATCGATCCTTGTTCAAAATGTATTTGTGTTAGAATAACAAATCATATATGTGTGTAATCGTCATACTCCAAACATTTTATATGTCCCATGTTTGGGTGTCTGTGATGCTAATTGTTGAATAAACAATTGAAAGTTGACTGCAAACCATCCACCCCATAAATATTGATATAAGTCACTAATTATTATTGATAAAATCATAATTTCACGTACATCTTAATCCTGACATATTGGCAACAAAAAATCATCCTGCGATTTTTAATGTTTGGCTTAGTATTCTGTTATCGATCCTCAAAGTTTGACATTTCAATTTTTCCTTTGATTTCCAGGATGTTCATTTTCTTCATGTCATATAAAAAGAACGAAGCAAAATTTTGAAAACGCAGAGTTTTTTTTGCAGTTCAAACATTACAAAATCGAAAGCCGCAAACCGGATTAAATTTCGCAAGCCGTTTTCTGGAATGACCATTCCTATGTGGGGCTCTCGTCCTACTATTCTTTCTGAGAAAAATGAGCTTCAAAGCCCTTTGATGTTGATCATTTGCCTCTGAAACAATACCGTTTGGCTCAAGATGAGCTGATATGTGTACAAATGGGGTAAACATTTGGTTAAGTTGTGTTGCATTGCTTCGGTGGGGCGGCCTACGGCCGATCGTGGTCAGTGGACGGTTGGTGGGTTTGGTCTTTCGCCCCCTACCTCTCCATCCGGTTTTTAGGGATAGTGTTTTGTTGTATATCCTCATATCTGTGTACTTTATTTAGTTAGCTTGTTAGACTTATCTGTATATTTTACTTAGTAAGCTTATCATTATTAAATTGTGTGTGTCAACACACACTTTTCTGTTTTTCTAGGAATTCTTTCTTTCTTTCTTTCTTTACAGGCAAATTTGTCCGACATTTCATTTGAAAAGTATTATATGTAGAAACTCCAAACTTGGCACAATTATACTTCTATGGATAAAGTCTGGCCTTTTCATAATGAGAGGTCATGCTTTTCAAAATTATGCAAATGAGGGCTAATTAAAGTTTTCAATGTTCAATATTTTATATATTATAGTAGATGTGGTTCCGAGTGTATAGGAGTTCGATCATAGCAAGGTAAAGGTCATCTAAAATGTCAAGGTCAAAGGTCAATTTTAAGCCCAAAATGTCACTTTTGAGGTCAAGGTTCACTTCAGGTAGTAGGCATCTCAAGGTCAAAGGTCATTTCAAGGTCAAAGGCCACTTTTGGTGGTGGCTTTTTTTCTAGCCATAACTTGGTCAATTTTTATCCAATTTTGATCATGTTGGGCTCAAATTGTAGCTATTGTAACCTTGCACACTTTTAGAACTTAAATGTGACCTCTAATGTTCAAAGGTCAATGTCATTTGGACCTTTGAAAGTTTCATCCAGTCATAACTTGGCCAATCTCCATCCAATTCTAACCATGTTGGACTCAAATTGTAGGTATTGCTACACTGGACATTTTTATAAGAACATGTAACCTCAAAAAGGTAAAGGTCAAGGTCATTTGGCCCTTTGAAAGTTTCATTTTGCCATAACTTGGTCAATTTTACTCCGATTTGGTTCATGTCCTGCTTAAATTGTGGGTATTGTAACACTGTGCAATTTACTTGTGACCTGTAAAGGTCAAAGGTCAAGGTCATTTGGCCTTTGAAATTTGCATGCAGCCATAAGTTTTAATGGAATGTGAAGTACCAAAGGATAAAAGTTTTAGCATTTAATATTTACCTTTGAAGGCACACAGACAGATTTGCTTTCAAGCAACGATTGTACCTCCATACAAGGAGTTTGACTATTTATACACAGAAATGAAGATGTTTAAAATTATGCAAATTAGGGGCATTTTAGATTTTCAATCTTGAATATCTTCAACACTATAATAGATAGAGATGTCACTCCAACTTCTACTAGGGGGTTGTTGACCATTGCGCACCTAATGAATTAAAAAATAAAAGTTGTAGCAATTTAAATTATGCTAAATAGCACCATTAGAAATTTTAAATCTTGAATAACTTCAAAGCTATAAAAGATAGACATGCCATTCCAACTTCTACTCCTGTGTTATGGAATAGTTGTACATTGTCATACCAATATGCTTTGAAGACACACACACTGATTTGCTATGCAGCAAATCATCTTTCCTAGTTTTGTACTTATTTTTTCAATGAGTTGAATTTCTTTTCCAACCTGAGTTTGTATCGCTACTTTGTCTGTTTCTCTTGTGTTCACGTTTATGCTTATTTCAATGTATTTATTTGTACTTTTATTTGCTCATCTTTGGATTTTGATACAATATTATGTGCATGAGTATTGTTGATTCAAGTGCCAGTTTTTTACGCCTGCCTTTGGTGTGCAGGGCCACTAGGGTAATCCATCGCGGTACGGCCTTTGAAGGGACATCGTCTGACGATTCCCGCTGCCCTTGAACATCTAAAGTCTTCCCTCATTTGAACGCGAAACAAGCAAGATAACTATAACGTAAACTACTGAGGCTGTGATATGTTTGCATGTTCTCATAAGTTCCCTGTCCACAAACACTTTCGGCATGCCGCCTGATTTCATGTCGCCTCCGTCATACCAGTCTTGTTTTTGTCATTGGCCATTGCGACCTGCAGTAGCCAGGTGACAGGCTGTTAAGTATGATCAACCGGTGGCATCGTTCCGCTAGGCGACTGAAAACCGAAAGAGAATACCACATGGACGTCAAGATGTCCACATGCCTGTTGTTGTTGTTGTTGTTGTTGTTGTTGTTTTTTTATCGTTTTACTCATATTTCTACATTAGTTAGGAGCTTGCAATTTTGCCAACTTATAGAAAGGACATTTACCTTGTGAAAACCGTTAAAATCTCAAAATCGCCCATGCAAAGGTTTATGGTGTCTCACTTGACCTTAACAATTCGTTGGAATTTATTACAAAAATTAAGATTTTAAAGCCAAAAGTATACATCCTTTTCACTTCTCAAAAGTCCATACTAATTTACCAGTTAAAATGTTAAATAAGTATAAGACAACTATCGAAATGTTCAAACATTCAGGTCTCAAATATACACATATAAAATATCGTTTTGGTCAGAAAAAATGAAAAAGAAAAAAAAAAAAACAATTGTAAAAATTACACGAAAGGACAATTGACAGACACAATTTATTTTCTTTTAGATAATACATTTATAATATTTATAACATTTGGACCTCACATATTCCAGCAAATTAATGGAATCCCTATTGGTAGTAATTGCTCTCCCTTATTTGCTGATCTGTATTTAAAGTGGCTTGAATTGGAATTTATGTAAAATCTAATTAAAACACATTGTTACTTAGTTACAAATTTGTCTTTTATTTCAAGATATATTGATTATATTGCATGTCCAAATGTTGAAAGTTTCTTAAAAATTGCAAAGAAAATTTACCCTTAAAAAATTCCTTTAAAGACTAATCTGAATCTAGGGTTACATGTGACACTGAAAGTCACTGCTAACCTAACGTATATCGTCAAATGATCATAGAAATAATGTAAAAACAAAACAAAACTTTAAAGATACAAAGTTCCGTTTCGCATTTAAAAAGCCTGGATAAATCAAATAAAATATGGCGCAGGGCACAGGTAACAAATGCATTGTGCGTCGCACACACACACACACACATTTTTTTTTGTATATTCATATATATACATATATATATATATATATATACATATATATATATATATATATATATATATATATATATATATATATATATATATATATATATATATATATATATATATATATATATATATATATATATATATATATATATATATCGTCTTACAGAACTGTCAGTGAACGTAGCTGTGGCGATGGTAATGAATATATAGATGCGTCAAATGTGTATGATTCAGTTAATCATGGCCAGTTATTTAAAGTAATACGAGAAAGATAGTTTCTTAAGGTTTATTATTAGATTGATTGAGTGCTGGTATGGTTCACAAGAGATGTATGTCCAATGGGGAAAATGTGTGACCGATTATTTCATATTAATAATCGGGTATGACAAGGGGAGGGAGTCCTCTCCCCGATGTTATTAGTACATATGTTCTACCATGTTTAGCTCATTTTATTTTCTACTAGAAAATTAAACGAGCTGAGTATAGCGTGTATTTTGGACGGTAAAATTGCAAACCATTTAACTTAAACTTCTTATGGACAAATGTGCTTACATAGCTGATGGGCTACATGTAGTGTATAATAAGAAAAAAGACAGTGGTTACGTGTATGCAACCTAGTTCATGGAAATTGAAACATCAACCACAGTAATCCAAAATCAAGTGACAGGATGTGTTGACAGTTATACTGTCAGTGAACGTAGCTGTGGCAATCACAATGGATCTATAGCTGCGGCAAATGGGTAAGATAGAGTGACGGATCTGTAAAGAAAACAGTCCAGACAGTACGTAACTTTTGCAATACTCATAGATCGTACTACTGCAAGAACACTGGCTTACTAAAGATGATCTATTTTTTTTTATCATGTTTTCATGTTGATTTCCATTGGCTTGGTGTGTCTGCAGTTCATACTGAAAAATGCAAGGCAGGCCTTATGGTGGTGTGCTATTTTATGGCATAAATGTCTTGGTGAGGTTTTACATACTAAAACATATGATGATTCTCGCTTTGGTCGAAACCTGTAAGCCAAAACTACTCATACTATGTACGTATCTCCCTGTATGCACTGTCGAAAACCTCGACGAGTTTAGAGGATATTTGGGTAAGATTCATTCCCTTGTAGAAACTGAAAATACAACAGATATTTTAATTTTGGGTAATATGAATGCAATACTTGATTCCATGTTTTGGAGAGAGTTTCAGCGTTTTGTGGTGATCATGAATATATTATGTGTGACTTAAACAAGTTGGAAGTCAACGCATTTACACACATTAGCGAGGCACACGATTTTGTCTCTTGGCTGGATCACTGCATAGGCACCAAAAATGCTGACCACTGCATTGAATATATCTGTGTTCTATGTGATAGTTATAACATGCCACATGACCATTATGCCACGTAATCAACGAGGTCGAAGACCGAGTTGATTATCATGACATAATGGTCATTGTAACATGTTATAAATGACTTGTAACAAGGGTGGTAGGAACTGACCAAGATATTCCTTGGTGCATGACATTTTTCCCCTACCATTTGTGCATGGTGTGGTTTGCCGCTTACGGAACTTGTCACATGAACAGTCAAGTTTGACTGCTTGCTCATGTATTTTCCACTTACCGATACGGCAGTAGGATGATCAGGTGGTGGAAGCCAAAATGACATATTTAAGTGAATTGGGCAGTATTCCCACTCAACAGTTATTATTTTAGAAGAGTACGTGTCATAATGGAGAAAGTGCACGCTACAAGAAACCTATTACAGGTAAAAAAAGAAACATATTTTTGAAATTTAATTCACTTATTTTTTTCAGGGTTCATGCTTGAGATGGACACTGATTAAGTGTTGTAAATTGAGTCATGTGCATCAACTTCCATTATGCAGAGAGTGATATCATACTAGATATGACAGAGTCGGAGTACTCTGCAAACCTACTAGACCTCATGATAACTGACTCCCCTGGTTATATCCTTAACTCCGGCATACTTCCTCCTATATCCTCTTCTGATCATTCTGTCGTCTTTTGCTCTTTTTCTGTGAAGCATTACAAGGATCGCCCCTTTAAACGCTCTGTCTGGAACTTCAAGAGGGCTGATTTTGTCAACTTGAACGATGTACTCCCTGATGCTCCTTGGGAAACTGGTTTCACAGTTTTTGACTCCATAAGTGACACTGTGTCATACTGGTCAGACCTATTTATTGACACGTGTAAACAGTTTATTCCGTTCCGCGTGGTCACTATTCGACCCAGGGACAAGCCCTGGATCAACTGTAATATCAAGAGGCTAATAAGGCAGCGCAATCGCGCGTGGAACAGATACAAATGCCAGACACAAAAGCCTCGGCCTCACACGCTCCTCATTACTCAAAATATTGAACGCCTCTTTCAGTTATACAAACGGAAACGTAACTTTACAGTCAACGCTATTAAAAGCTCCATTCGTCTTTACTTTACCAAACTCCGATCTGAACTAGACTCAAGAGAGATAAACTCTAAAAGGTGGTGGAACCTTAGCAAATCTATTCTCGGTCACAAACTTTATCAAAACATACCAACTCTTATTGACGGTGGAAGGAATATTTCTTCTGATATTGAGAAGTCAGTGACCTTCAACAAGTATTTTGCTGATCAGTGTAAGACTCCACATGATGACAATCCTTTGCCCTTGCCCGACCTTGCCTTCCGAACTGAGGCCCGCCTGTCTATATTTCAAGTGCAAGTAAATGATGTGGAAAAGATTTTAAAATCTCTGAAAACCAGTTCTGCTTGTGGTCCTGACGGTATAGGCAACACCCTTCTTAAATACTGTGCCCCCTCAATCTCACGTTCTCTCACTGATCTGTTCAATCTCTGCTTATCCAACTCATATTTTCCAGATCCCTGGAAGAGGTCCAACGTGTGCCCCGTTTTTAAGAAAAGTAACAAACAGTCAAAGGAAAATTATAGGCCTATTTCACTCCTCTGTAATGTCTCTAAAGTACTTGAGCGTCTAGTTTATAACGTTTTCTATGAGTATCTAACCTCTAACAATTTACTTTCTGCTAAAAACTCTGGCTTTAAGAAAAACGATTCCACCATAAATCAACTTGTTAGCATACTTCATACTATTTACAGTGGCCTTGAGTTGGGCCATGAGGCCCGTATGGTTTTTCTGGACATATCCAAGGCCTTTGACAGAGTCTGGCACGCTGGTCTACTCTTTAAACTGAAACAATTGGGGTTTGAAGATCCTGTGTTACTATTTATAGAAAGCTATCTCTCAAACCGACTTCAACGTGTTACTATTGGAGGACAGACCTCACCTTGGCTCCCTATAGAGGCTGGAGTGCCCCAAGGTTCGATCCTTGGTCCCCTACTTTTCCTCGTTTACATTAACGACATCACTGTCAACATCACCTGTGACATCCGTTTATTCGCAGATGATACCAGTATTCTTGAAATTGTCCACGAACCAATGGCCACAGCTGAAAACCTTAATTATAATCTTATACAAATTCATCGTTGGGGCAAGCTCTGGCGTATGACATTTAATGCCATAAAATCCATCTCAATGACCTTCTCAGCTAAACGACATAAGCCAGATCATCCTCCCCTACTTCTTGGAAACACACCGATACCTGAGGCCACTCTACATACTCACCTTGGAGTTACACTCTCAAGTAACTTGTCATGGCACCAGCATATAACACGTATTGTTAATAAAGCCAGCCAACGGCTTGCTCTTTTACGCAGACTCAAATATAAACTCTCCCGCCAAACACTCATACGGCTGTACAGTACAATGATTCGTCCTATCCTCGAATATGGGTGTGTCCTGTTTGACAATTGCACTGAAAACCTGTCACAATCTATAGAAGCTGTTCAGTATGAGGCAGCCAGGATCTGCCTTGGCGCAACTAGATACACTCCACGTGTCTTCCTTCTCGAAGAGCTTGAATGGCAAACTCTGGCAAATCGGAGGAAATACTTTAAACTTATTCTTTTCTTTAAAATGTACAATAGGTTAACTCCACAATACCTACATGATCTCGTTCCTCGTGACGTTGCATTCACTACTGGGCGCCTTTTGAGAAATCGTACTGAATTACGCCAAATTAGGTTCACCACCAATCGCTTCGGCGATTCATTTCTCCCGTCTGCTATCAAATTATGGAATAACCTCCCGGTTGATACTCGTCTCACCAATTCCCTGCCGCAGTTTAAATCTAAATTAAATCTATTACTCTTAAGTGTTGACAAAAAGCCCACATACTTTAAACATGGAAGTCGTTTTCTGAACATATGCCACACGCAGTTACGTCTTAACTTCTCTGTTTTAAACGCCCATCTACATCATGTCAATATCCTTCCAGCCTCAACCTGTGCATGCTCTCATACCACTGAAGATACGAAACATTACCTTTTGTTCTGCCCCAAGTTCACTGTGCAAAGGGTCCGTCTACTGAACACTGTGTGTCACTTACTCGCTCCAGTTGTAAATCCGACTTTAATAATTCAGTGCTCTAGTGACATTTTACTAAATATTCTCTTGAAAGGTAGTGAGGACTTGCCAGACACTGATAATGTATTCATCTTTGAGGCTGTTCAGACATTCTTATCAGAATCTAGACGTTTCATCTACTAATTTAGTATATGATCTAATTATAAGTCTCCACTATCTGGCATCAATTGTATTATTCGTGTACAAGCCGTGAATTTAGTCTTCTGTTCTCGTCCAGTGTGTATTGTATATATTCCTGTGCGTCCTTTTATGTACTGGAGAGCCTCCAGATTAGTCTTTGTGTACTATTAGGCAATCCAGAGAAAATAAATATGTTTATACTATACTACAAGCGTCTAGAATCTTTCCAAGGCACAATTATAAAGCAAGCACTTGGTTTTAGTAAAAGAACACATTCCTCAGCTGTTTTGAAGGCCCTCTGTATTCCACGAGTAAAGGATACAATTGAGCACAGTACAGTGTCCCTGCTGCGCAGGGTAGCCAACATTGAATCGCCCTGTAGGAGGCTCTGCTGTCATTTTCTCGCCAGGTATATGACTCAAGGCACCGCGGGACTTGTCGCCAACACAATGATCGACAGAGTGCACTGCCAAGGCATGTCCCCGACTGACGTGTTTTTTAATTAACGTTCTGTCCATGGTATCACCTCCTCCTCGTTTGAAAGTCAACCTGATGGAGTTGTTGACTCCCTTAGATATCTTATCCTCCATGAAAATTTCAAACGTCCCTGGGAATACGAGCATATTCTTGCCACTATGTTGGTAAAGGCATTTTAATGGGTTTAATCGATGTGCTTTTTATGTGATATATATCTGCTCAGTCATCCGGGTCGTGATGGACAGATTACATATTAGTCTCATTTTTAATATAATGGTAATGGCTAACTCTAGGGGTACAATAAGATTATAATCCTGTTTCAATGCACCTGACAAGTACAGTGTATATTTTAACTGTCAATTCTTTTTATCCTGATGTGCATGTACTTTTATCTTGATATATTTATATCTTTTTCTTCTCCCGAAGTGGAGGTCCAATAAATTATTATTATTATTATTATCATGCCCATGCAAACAAAGCCATGTGCCCGGCACTGTTTAAACTTTTCATTGTAAACAAAAGTTTTGAGATCAATTATCTCATATAAATTTTATGTTCACACATCTGAGTTTTGGGGAGCATGTAGTTTAAGTATCAGACTATCCAAAAATATGAAAAAGTGATTAGAGCTTATCCAAAGGTGCCGGCTTCAGACCTTCCACCTTAAGGCTGTGTCAGGGGAAGGTGTCAACAACAACTGTTTCTACAACACACTGCCTGCAGGTCATGCTGCACTGCACAACACTAGCAAAGCTATTGTGAGAAAAGTGTTTCTTATGTGTTTACTTCACTTGTTGTTTAATAGTAAAGGAAGACCATAATCCACACTTTTCACAGAAAGAATGGATTATGTGACATAATCAACACTTTTTCCGACTCCCTAATGGTCGGTTCCTACCACACATGTTACAAATGATTATATAGGCTCTGACCACTGTCCATTCCTTGTCAAGTTCTCAATGTCAAATCTCCCAAAGTTTAGCGGTACCCATGACGTGCTAAAACAGCATGCGGACTGGTCTGGTGCTGACCCGTGTAAATCGAATTGTACAGGGCATTGTCGGACAAATATTTATCCTCAGACAACTTACCTGTTGTCATGTAAGAATGTTGACTGTCGTACCCCAGCCCATAAACATGCCCTAGGTACTTTGTATAAGGATATAGTGAGTGCATTGTTTCAGGCTGCCGAGGAGGCCTTGGAAACAAGTACCAATGGTTAGTTTAAACAAGTTCCAGGGTGGAATGAACATGTGAGAGTTTCATGATGAAGCGAGGAACGCTTTTCATGTTTGGCGAGTAAATAGTCAACCCAAACACGGTCCCTTGTACGACGTAATGCGCACCACCAGAGCACATTTCAAATATACACAGCGGAAATGTAAACAAAATGAGGCAACTCACAGTGCTGATGCTATGGACCGATGTCTGATGGGCAAAGATTACAACTCCTTTTGGAAAAGTGTTTCTGTCTTAAATAAGGAACGCCTACCTTTGGCGTCCAATGTTGGGGGCGGGTCGGGTTGCCATGATATTGCGCATATGTGGGCTGATTATTTTCGGGGTTGGTGTAACTATTCGAAATGATAAACATAAAACGCATGTTAATGGTCGGCTTACTAGTATGTTTTACCATGACGGTATACATGCATCAGCCCGCGAAATACATGAAACTATCAGGCAAATGTCTATGGCAAATCTGCAGGAGCCGATGGCCTTGTAGCTGAAAACATGAAGCATGCGGGCGAATGTTTATATATTTTGTTATCTATGTTATTTAGTTCATTGTTGGTGCATGGTCACATATCCGAGAACCTTTTGAAAGTGATACTTGTTCCACTTATCAAAAAAAAAAAAAAAAAAAAAAAAAAAAAACACAGCTGAAGATGTATTAACTGACCGGGGCACCTATTGACCCATTGCTTTGGCTACAATCGTTTCTAAAGTAATTGAAAACATTGTGCTTAGAAGATGCAAACAATACCTGCATACGTCATGTTGCCAATTCGGTTTTAAGAAGGGACAGGCTACTGATATGTGTATATGTGTGCCAAAAGAAGTAGTACACCGTTATAAATCACGTAAGACCCCAGTATTCGCATGTTTTCTTGACGCCAGAAAAGCGTTCGATAATGTTAATCACTGGACCTTGTTGAAAAAAGTTGCTTGAGCGTGGTGTTTCCACATGTATTGTCAGGCTCCTGGTGATATGGTTTCTGACTCAGTCTTTCTGGGGTTGGGGTGCGGCCAGATCATACTATCTTAATGTATCTAATCATTTGTGTGTAATAAGTATGGACTTCGAGTCTGAAATAAAAATTATCTTATCTCATTATGGTTGAACCATCACAAGCACTCGGGCTCTCATGGACGAGTCCATTTTCATTTCATATCCCCGGGACCAGTAATGATTACTCATGAAGCAAGTGCTACTGACTTTATCAGGTGTTGGGCCACACGAGTTCACACTATTGTACACGAAAAAAAGTCCAGGGTCAAAATATTGGGACATGTCGCGTAGAAGATGACCTATATCTAAACTTTACCAGGGGACAAGGACCGCCGTCTTTTTTTACGGGTTGCAATTTGTTTCTCAATTGGAAAGGAATTGTTAATTCATTGCTGAAAAGCAGTGAGCGGATAATACATTTGGGGAAATAGAGATCAAAACGGGTACCATCGTTTTGCAAATCACAACACGTTCAAGCTTGCATGATGACAAAACAGGACACACTTCGCGCTTACGTCCATAAGAATCTTCTATACACAGTTGTCTTGCTCATGTGTTTAGCAGCTTTGTACTGCTTGGATTTAATTCCTCTTGAAGCTCCCAAGCTTCCCACCCTGACCGACCGCCTGGTGTACACACTTCGATGGCAGATTTTTCCTTTGAGCACAGTTTTCTTTGGGGTGTGGAGAGTTGGATCACTCAGGTACAGTTCGGCAGCCATTGATTCTTTGGACAAAGATCCCCTGGCTCAAAAGTGTGTAGAGATCCCAGGACGCTATTTGCAGAATACACTAGAACAGTTTATCTTCAGTGTTGTTTCTCAGTTGATTCTGTCCACCTTTCTCTCGGAAGCAAGAATGACGGTGATTCCAATACTGGTGGCACTTTTTGTTACAGGTCGTGTTGCATTTTGGATTGGTTACAAACCCGATTTCAGTGCGGGTCGTACTTTTGGCTTTGCTACAACTTTTATGCCTACTGTACTTACGTTTGTATACTGTATGTACTGCGTGTTGAGAAGCGGTCCCTCTTACAAACTTGCCTAGGTTAACCCGCTGCACACAACGGAAATACAATGATTCGCATTCAGAAGAAACGTACGAACAAACCTCTACGATGACCTCAGTTTTATTTTTGTAGCATGCAAGGTGGCCTTGATGGGAAACAGGGAAGGCACCCTAAGATCAACCCTTTATCTGAGGATGCCCGACGCACGCAGGAGGGGTGCAGAAACTGCCGTTACTGACCAAAACAATGTGGCAAGCCTCACTGCAGAAGACGAGCGAACAGACATTTACCGCAGCAGCCATTTGAATCCCAGTGCAAGTACTGACAATTTGTAAACACCACCCCAATTTATTTACAGCAGCAGCCATTTGAATCCCAGTGCAAGTACTGACAATTTGTAAACACCACCCCAATTTTGGTTACAATGTTTGTCAAAGAATATAGGCCATTGCTTTCAAAGCGGTTTTTGTTCCTTCCAAAACAACTCGTAGCGGTCATTTTGTTTCATGCGCATGCGACCACTGCCTGTTTCATATGCATGGGCATTATTATTATTATTATTATTATTATTATTATTATTATTATTATTATTATTATTATTATTATTATTATTATTATTATTATTATTATTATTATTATTATCATTAGCATTATCATTATCATTAAGAATATAGGCCATTGCTTTCAAAGCGGTTCTTGTTCCTTCCAAAACAACTCGTAGCGGTCATTTTTTTTCATGCGCATGCGACCACTGCCTGTTTCATATGCATGGGCATTATTATTATTATTATTATTATTATTATTATTATTATTATTATTATTATTATTATTATTATTATTATTATTATTATTATTATTATCATTATCATTATCATTATCATTATTATTATTGTTGTTGTTGTTATTATCATTAATAAAGTTAATACTCTGGTACTAGTATACAAACATAACATTTTCTGAAGTACTTTAGTGACGGACAATTAATTCGATATGAGGAAGAATAAGGCCAATCATAATAACTGTACCACAAATAGGTATTATGTAGAAGTTTTGGAAAGTTTGATACTGGCTAAAATGGATGACCTTGCTCTACCTTTTTTCATGGGGATGGAGGGCATGCAATTCAGGAAACGATTTTTAACGATACTCATTACATCTTAAAGGTCCCTGAAGGCTGAGCATTATTATTTTTTTTTTTTTTACAGAAGCCAGTTGCTTGTAACAAGGAAGCATGATTTTATTTGTATGATATTAGCACAGGTGTTGACTGACTGAAAATTCTACAAGCTCGTACCTTTTTTGTCAGTCACCGGACTGAGGTCGAGACGTCATGGAACACACTCGATGGGACGAACTGGCAGATACGAATACTTTACATATACTAAGTAGGCCTACATGTTCCGCAGAGTTCGCTGAGATCGAGTTTCTGTCAGAAAACAAAATGGGAAATCTTGTACCCTAGTTTCTTTCTTTGTAACCTGAAATTGTTGCTTCAGATACCCTAAACTTTGAAATTTGCTTTGTAGAAGGGTCCCTCTCATTCTCAACAAGTTTGATGTTTTGGAATTTTACTTCTTAACTTTTGCATACACAATAAGCTGATGTCCGGCAGAAAACCTGTGAGGAGATGTTCAAGAAAAACAGTATTTTTCCCCCGAAGCAGAACTCAGAAGACAGGAAAGGGAAGAACCAGTGACAGTGTCGGCAGGGGAGAATTAAAAGAGTGAAATTGCAGGGAGCAACGACCAACGATGAAGCCTGCCTTGAGCAGTAAACACGATCCATGTGCCGCGTGGTTTTCGTAGCCGTGGGCATAAGTCTACAAGATGAGATGATTAAAACTGGTATTTATAAAGTTTGAATTAATTAGTTGTTTTTAACAGTTACGCATTAGTTTGAGAGGTACTGATTGTTGCCAAGTAAGTAACAATTTATGTAATTCTGATTGGTCAGATCCAGTATTCTGTCTCGTTTGGTTATGGTATTTCTGGGGATATTTCTCTATAAGGAAGGAGAGCAAACACTAATCTGGCCAATCAGGACCAGAGTGCCCAAGATTGAACAGCACTCATAGTTAAAATATTATAATTTTGTACTGTTCACAACGAGCATATTGTTTGACGTGGATCTGACACACTATTTTGGAGAAAATTATATATGTATGTATGTATGCAAACATACATATACACTATTATCTAGTTTTGGTAACTAACAAGCAACGTCATTGGTTCAAACGTGCTGTTCGCGCCGGGTGTACCAGTCCGTATCCCCAGCTTGATTTCGTATCTTCGGATAACCACACTCTGGAACCGTGACGCTCAGCTCTTCGCTTTGCAGACGACAGTGACCATGACGGCTGCAAGCCGCAGGTTCCTCTCGTTATCAAAGGAGAAAATAATTTTATCAGTTTCTTAATTGTAGGAGATTGTAGGAGATAGAAGCGTTACTCCGTGAAGGAGCTCAGTTTACAGAAATATACACAAGCTATACTCCCGTCAAATTTGAAGACAAGACAGGCTTGGGGCAAGTGGAAAATCTCTCCCCACCCACCCATCCACACAATTCGGAACACCGCCTCTTTAACAAAGATCTCAGGGACCCCCGGAAGTGTTCCGATTTAATTTGAAGCAGTTCGTCAAGAAGTTTCACAAAATATTTTTTAAAGACATTGCCCATAATCAATGGAGTGTTAGCATTTGAAAAAAGTTGGTAACGACCTCCCAAGGTACACCACCACAAAGTTTCAAGAAAATAGGACCAGCAGTTTTTTAGAAGTCAAAAATTGTGAAATTTACTGAACTAATTTACTTATTATTATAAATTACACACCTCAAAGTACGTGACAAATTACAAAATACCAAATAATATAATAAGGCCATGCACGCATTGGTTTCGTTTAATTTCATTTCAAAAGTTTGAGTAGCCCATGCATTACATGTTTAAGTTTGTGTCTGGCTCAGCTGACTTCTGTCAAATTCTATTTTACACACTTGATTATTGACATCATTTTGCAAAGCATTCTTAACAACAGTGCAAATCTTGTTTCTCTGGTGAAGATGAGACACAAATAAAAATTCCAGCTACCCACTGACTTTTTCAGTGATCTCGGTATATTAAAACCTGTAATATTCAGTGAACCTTATCAACGTTTGACCACTATAGGCCTATTATAAACGAATTAACTTTTGAAGCTATATTTGGTAGAATCGAGAAAAAAACCCCGCCAAAATAGGGTTACAGTCACACTGGTATATATTATTTAAATCGGTGCTCTGGGACCCATTAACTGTGTGGCTTCTGCAATGCGGTTCAATAACTTTGAAAATTACGTCCTATCTTTAATACGCTTAGGTCAACTTCCGACATAAAACTACATTTTGTGAATGAATGAACTTTAATAGCATGAAGCACACATTGCACAGTATATAAGTCACAAAAGTCATTGAATCAAAGCTGTAACCTACATAAATCAAATCCTAGCTCGCACTTACGAAACACCATCAGGTGTCCTAGTGAATCCATGGTGATGGGTCTTCACCTAATCATGGCCCTGGTGTTGACAGTACCGTTAGGGGCCGTCCATAAATGGGAAAATTTTCATCTATGTCCAAAATGGCCAAAGGGGGGGAGGGTCAGAGCCAGATGACTATAACTTTCAACCCTAAAAAAATGTTGATTTTGTACAGCCAACATTTCCAGTTCCCCTGTAAAATTTCAACCTGCCACTAAATGTCGCTTTGCATTTTAACCCTTTCTTCCCATCAAACCCTTGATGTAATCCCCATTCAGTCAGCTAGGACACATATGTGCAGGTGCAACCATGGAGCTCAGCGAGACCGAATTAGCACATTTGAATATTATCGCCAAAATCCCACATACATGATAAAAAAATCCTGAATCTTTGGAGAGTTTGAAGAATACCGATATTTTTTTTAAATAATAAATGAATATCAAAATAAAGTTTTATATTTTGTTTGTCCCCTTTATTTGCTAAATATTTATACAAGAATAAATTTACTTTATTAAGCTTAGACAAAGAAAACTGTATGCACTCCTTGTCTAAGCATTTCGATCATAATATATGAGGTTGAGTGTCTGAATTTGCAATAAGTCCCGAAAAAATGTTGATGATTGGGGGGGGGGGGGATCTATGGTCATTTTGGACACAGATAAAAATGTTGATAGTTATGATTATGAACGGCCCCTTGGTCAAATGCAGTTTTGACAAATCTGATGGCAGGCTTAGATATTAAATTGTTTTCGTTTCCAAGATTTATGTTATGATTAGACTTCTCATCTCTAGTTAAGTTAATAACAAAATCTTCACGACAACTGTATGGTACGCAAAACGAAGACTGTGAATTGTCTTTGAACATTTAACTTGAAGTCGCACAATAAGGTCTATTAATCCTATTAAGCTTATTGAATTATTTACTGCACTGCTTTAACATTTTGAATCAGCTGGGCGATTTTAATGACCCCCCAAAACTGAAGAATTTGTTAAAGAAAAAGGAAGGGAACATTTTTCATGAGCTTAATTTCAGAGTCAAGTTTTAGATTTTGTACACAAGTCACTTAGGATCGAGGGCAAGATATACATCATTGTACATTAACCATGAGTTACAGATCGTACAATGTTGCACATGATATAAAATGATACAGGGAAAGGATATAGAATCTATCTTGGTTGCCCCATGCTGATGGGTTATTGCACATTTTGAGAGAACCAGTTTGGCGTGCTCTGCCTAAACGGTTCGTGTGGACAAGTGCCTCCGGCTGTGCCCCGGATAACAGCAAATGGATGACAAAAAGGACAACTGTATTTGTGTCTTTTTGTCCAGAATCACTTCTTAGTAGTCATTACAATGTGTGTTAAGGGAAAGAATTTCTGTTTCAAAGCACACATGTATGTTTCAATAAACAATCCTAGTTGCTTAAATTAGAAGCTCGTATCTTCCCTTTATTGGAACGTGCTGGCAATGTCAGCGAGGCGACAGAGACTGGTGCGTCAAGATGACGGCTCCAATACTGAATCAGATTGTGGTGATGTATGCTGTTTCAATTTTTAAGTACTTATTCATTTTTAGCTCAACTGACTTATCAGTAGCTGAGATTATCTTATGGTCCTTCGTCGGTCATCAAAAATCGACTTTTTCCTTCAAAACTGTTTGCCACATTCACTTCAAACTTGATGGCAATGTACCTTGGGTGGGTTTCTACCAGATTTGTTCAAATGGTCACGCTCCAGGAATTTTTGGATTTTTTTATTTATTGTTTTTGGGGGGCGAGGGGTCTTTTTGGGGGCCAATCTTAAAAATCTGCTACTCTGAAACTGCTGATCCAATTGATTTGATATCACACAGGAACACTCAAAGAAACCCATAGGTTTTAATTTTTTTCACCAGGTAGCGCCGCATCTTTTTCTGATTTTTTTGGGTGGGTGGGGGGTGGGTGGGGTTGTGTGTGTGTTTGTTTTCGCTATTTTCGACTTCTCCAGATGCGTCTCTCAGAATAAGCTGAAACTTAAAAGATATGTTCCTTGTGGAAGGGTCAAACAAAGTTGATCACTAGGTGGCACTGCTGTGGATTCCTGATTTTTAACGATTTTTTCAATTCGGGTATTGATCAGTAAATGTAGCTTTCCTATTGATTACTGTATAAGTCAATGGGCATTCTAATGCTAATTCACATTTTTAACTTCTCTGAAACTGTTTGCTAGATTGACTTCAAACTTGGTGACAATGTCCCTTGGATGGGTCTCTCCTCGGTTTGTTCAAATGGTCATGCACCACTGGTGTTTGCATTTTTATGGGGTTTTTTTGGGGGGGGGGGGCAAATCTTAAAAAAATCTTCTCTGAAACCGCTCACCCATTTGCTCTGATGTCATACAGGGGCACTCCTAGGGACTTCTAACCAGTTGCTTTTTAAGGGGAACTGCCTGTCTCAAGTCAGGAGTGAAATTTGTTTCTTCACATTGGTATTGAAAGATAAATGTTGTTGCTTTGGCAAGTCTGGAATCTCTTTGCTGTCATTGTTGGATTTGGAATTTATGAATATGGATCATGTTTTTTCTGAACTATTTGATAAATACTTCATTGGCTATGTTGTGCTGTGGGCTTTGTTCTCCGACTCATAGTTATAGTGGAGGTAGAGTGTGTTTGTAATGTTCCAGATTCATAAATATCACAAAAACGATTTAGGCCTTCTTTACTATTTTTGATGTAAACTTAGCTGACTGACAAGTCGGGAGAACTAAAAGGTGGATAGGCCTTACAGGTCTCTTTTTATTTTTGGCAAAAGTAATGAAATTTGTGTTTTGGGTGGTTAGCCCTATACAATTTGGAAAAGAACTAGTGTCTGCAGTTAATGATGAATATTTCTAAGGTTGTGAGGACCGGTTTAAAACCACCAGTTGCCTTTTAAGAGGAACTGCCTGTCTCAAGTCAGGAGTGAAATTTGTTTCTTCACATTGGTATTGAAAGATAAATGTTGTTGCTTTGGCAAGTCTGGAATCTCTTTGCTGTCATTGTTGGATTTGGAATTTATGAATATGGATCATGTTTTTTCTGAACTATTTAATTTGTTCACCAAGCTGCTCTTTTCGACTTTCTTTAAAACCGCCACTGAGATTAAGCTGACACTTGGCGGATATGTTCCTTGTGGATTCATTGGATGTTGAACGGTCAATTCATCACAGGACCACCATGGTCCTCTTGTGGGAGTTATATGAACTTTTAGCCGAGCTGTTCACTTGGTAACTGGAGAACTATATGACGTGGGACTGTGATATTTAGCTTCGTGGGGATCCATTCTGTCAGCCAGAAAAAGTTGGATTTATGAGTAACATTGACCTCACAAGGAAGGTTACAGACTCAATTTTACAAATTTTTCACTTGACAGCTTCAAATTTATTTCAGCTACGACTGATGATACACATGATCATGGAAGGTCAGAAGGTCATGGTTGGGCAGTACATGCATGACCTTGATATCATTCCCAAGGTCACAGATCATATCATCGTTAGCTGAGCAGAGGACCATCATGGTCCTCTTGTTTACTTTTTACTCCCATATATTCTCTCAACCTTGTCATTGCTACATGTATATTCCCCAAACCTATTTACTGAATGTGAGAGATACATCATAAATGGAGGATTGAGATTTCTATGCAGCCAAATGGACTTTTCATGTTTTATGCAGTTTACAGCTGGTCCTTGCAATGACAATATCCTCAGTGCCCATTTTAATATCCATCCATTTATCCCGGACATCCATTGTACATTTCTATTCTAATCCCGTGGGTTTTTAAAAGTTCCCTCACCACCTCTAGTGCTGCCAGTCTCTTTGGCTTTAGAGCTCTAAGGTTTTCTGTGAAGCACACGCTGTCAATTGTCTAGGATATATTGATTAATTGCCTGGGCTACGGGATATCTTGCAAGTGGCCAGATTCTCCCATTTTGCGAGATCAAAACAAAAGACGAATGTCCTGATGTTGGAAAAACAACGGTTGATTCAAAGTTATTCAGAAACAAATTTAAAGGATAAAACTTGTTTTGCACCACCTTGTAATAGCTGATTCATTTTCGGTGGCAAACATCTGACTTTATATCGTGAATGGTGACGCGATACGAGTTATTTTTTAGCCTTGTTCAATGTTTGTTTTGCATGGTCAGAAACAATGGACATTGCCTGATATCTCTAAAATATACTTGTAATAGTCAAATGTGATGTATCTTGTGAAAACAATATGTGAGAGCGACGAAAATGTTAAATTTTCATGACCTTTAGATGACTTTGAGCTCACCTTGAACATTGAGGTTGACGAAGCTAAGCATTTCGATACAGAAAAAAAAAATGTTTTTTTCTGGTCAATTCCGAAACAAATGAGGCATAGATTATCAAAATTGATTGAAACTTGTCAAATTTAGGCCACATTGGAGCTTTTACGTTGCCCAAATCCTCGATGTCACTGTATTTCAATGTGTATATCCTATAATGGTCACACCAAAAGTACATTTTAGCATTATTCATGTTATAAAACTAAAATGTCGTAACACTAGACTTTTTTCAACGGTTCATGTATTTTGGTCACATTCTCCTTCCGTCACTTTCTGCTGACGATGGCATTTGTCACCAACATTGTTTAGTGTGGTCCACAGCAAACATGCCAAAACGCAATTTCAGTTTTTGTGGTGATGACGTCAAAACATCTCTTTTGCAGTCATACTGTAGCTCAATGAACCCGTCGCATCTTTGGGTGAACTATAAGCTTACAGTCTTTCACAAGCTGATAGCTAGACTGGCAAGTCCTCGTTTGCATGTTGTTGTTTCCCACTAGTTAGAAAAAATATACACATATATTATAGAATTATTGATTGAACCGCGAAATACTGACACACCGCGCGAGTTTGGGAAGCAAACAAGGACTGGATTATATCAGCGGCTTCAATCCGCAGCCGACAGACGGCACTGCGTACCGGTTGAAAAATCATCTGGTCAGCCTCCTGTCAGTGGCAGCCAATGAGGAGCCGAGGCCTCAGTTTGACTGCATGAGAGCAACCAGCCGGGACACAACTATTATTATTGTATGTGCTTCCAGTTCGTCATTTATCAAATTCGTCTTCTCCCAGTCCAGTGTAAATGGAGCAGCAATATATGTCAATGACTTTCCAGCACCAGTTGGTAAACTTACAAATACATCTTTTCCTTTCCCAAGATAATTCTTAATGTCTAATTGCTTGGTTGAAACAGAAGGGCGACCTATGGCCTCTGCAACAAATTTTACAACTTTTTCAAATTTGTTTCTTCTATCGTCGGATCGGCCGCCATCACTCACCATCACGTCCATGCTGCGATGTTTACGTTGACATGTAGGTCATATGGGGTCAAACTGAGGCCTCGGTTCCTCATTGGCTGCCACTCACAGGAGGCTGGCCAGATGATTTTTCACCCTTTACGTAGTGCCGTCTGTCGGCTGCGGATTGAAGCCGCTGATATAATCCAGCCCTCGTTTGCTTTGCAAACTTGGGCGGTGTGTCAGTATTTCGCATTCCAATCAATAATTCTATTATAGATGTATATATTTTGTCTAACTAGTGGGAAACAACAACATGCAAACGAGGACTTGCCAGTCTAGCTGATAGTGTGCTTTTGATGGTTTATGGGTCGTAAAACGTCTTGCTCGGCAAGCTCCATGTTTGTACAAAATGGTGTGGCATCTCGCTAAAAAGTCTTAAGTAAACTCGTATACAGCTTTCTCTCCTGGCACTAGAGACGAAGGAATGGTCTACTAAGTAAGCTAAAGAGATTGTGATGTGCAAAGTTCTGTCTGCATGTGTAAGTAGCTACCAGTGTTGTACAGGTAGCTTTTAACCTGTGTACAACGTCTCACACAGACTGGTGCTATGTTGCTGTACCATTAGTTGTATTGCTGTACCGTAAGACTTATCCTTTAGGGTGTTTTTTCAAAATCTTTTTTTTTTTATCTATACTCAAAATTAAACTGTACCATATGGACTTTTTAGTCTTACTATGATCTCATATAAATGAATGGCACAGACAAGTATTGCATTTTAAACATTAGGTGTTCATCAAATCTTGTTGGAATTACTGACTGAAATTAAAAAACATAAATTTGATTATTTTTTTTTTCGTATTTTGTAGAATAACTTGAACAGCGCTGCCTCTCGCTATGTAATTTTCAATTTTCTCTCTTTCCTTTTTTCTTTGTTTCTTTGTTTCTTTCTTTCTTCTTTCTTTCGCTCTCTCTTTTTTGTTTCTTCTTTCATTCTTTCCCTTCTTTGTTTTTCTTTCCACTGCATATTTGCGGTGGCTTAAACTGAAACACCGCTCGACCTAGACACTTTAAATGTGTGAAGTACCAACATTGTAGTTCTGTATATCGTTCAATCAGTTGTCAAGTTCAAAATTATGCACATTAGTGGCAATTAAATTATAAGCTGCACTGTATGATATGCTATTATGATGCCCAGACGGAATTTAGTATTGAGATAGGATTAGATGTTAATATCAGGGTCAAGGTCAAGGTCAAAATCAAGGTCACAGGCCGCTGCCGGTGTCAGAGATTACTGTCAAGGTCAGGGTCAATAGTAAGTCAAAGGGTCAACACCTAGGCCAGAGGTCAATATTAAGGTCAGAAGTCGATGTCAATGTCAAAGCTGAATGTCACGGTCAGAGGCCAATACCAAGGTCATATGTCAACATCCAGATCACTATCAAGGCCAGAGGTCACTATCAAGGTACGAGGCCAATACCGAGGCCAGAGGTCAATGTCAAAGTGAGAGGACGATTTCATGGCCAGAGGTTAATCTCAGAATCAGAGGTCTTCAAAACTAATACAGTGCCACTGAATCTTCAATGGGTTTAAGGCACAACCAATGCACAGTAAAAATAGTTGCAACATTTGAATTCATTCACGTTTTAAAGACACACGCGTCTGCTGTGAAGTAAATCCTCTTTTGTGGTTAACATTGATTTCCAATCTAGATTAAAAGAATCTGCTTTGTATTTTATAACAAATGCTAAAACTGACACAACAAATTTCGTGCTGAACTCATGTAAAGGGTCACTCAATCCACAAATAACACAAATAACACAGACGACCTTGTAAACTCGAGGGTCAACAGGTCATGACACTTTTATACAAATTGCTTCACAATATGCTTCTCATGTATTTCTAGACGACCAATGTACCGGCTGTATGAACATGATGACTTTTTTTCATTCACAATAGCTTATAAGGCACTCATTCAGAGTGTATTACAAATGTCTTGATCTCCGACCAGCAGAGCAAACTATGACATTGGAAAAGGGTCTAACACATTAGTTATCATGCTAGAAGAAAGTTAAAAGATTAAACTAAGCAGAATTACTGCCATACCCAACCTATGGCAAACGCCTTCATTAAAAACTATATATATATATATATATATATATATATATATATATATATATATATATATATATATATATATATATATATGTATGTATGTATGTATGTTGTATGTATGTATGTGTGTGTGTGTGTGTGTGTGTGTGTGTGTGTGTGTGTGTGTGTGTATTCCCAACTGTGATTGTGCAGAATACTTATTCTATGCATTCCATGTCAAATTACTTGCTCCTTTACAGCACTTCTTACTGTGCAATGGGTCATGACTGCAGACTTAATTCTAAGAATAAAACACCGACTTTGTCCGTTTGTTCATACAGACATGTCACCCTGCATACCCGACTCCATAATATTCCACTGTAGTCTATATCTAGCTATTTTTCCCGAAACGTATACATTAAGGATTAAAGTGAAGTAATTCTTTTTCACGGCATTGTAAACAGCTGATTAGAAAATGTTGCATTCAATTCATGAACAGAAAAATACACGTACAAGCAATGCATACTATGTCATCGTCCAATCCATCATCACATCTGTACTCCGGCTTTGCCATAAGATGAATTAACAAATTTTGTGGGAAACTCACGGCTGAATGCCATGAAACAACATGAGGCTTAAATCACATATTTTCCACTTGGCCTACTGATGCTGAACTCCTGTCAAGGACATCAAAGAAATGCAAATCACACACGTCACGCACTTGCCTGCATTCAAGTCATATAACGCAAATATTTGCACTGCACACATCCATAGTTATGGAACATAAGGAGAAGTAAGAATTTACACCAAATTAGTAAAATTTGATCCTGTAACATCTTCCCCTGGACTGTGAAATGACGTCCTTGACATTGCCAAGCAAAACTACCCCAAAACACAAATCAAAATCAATGTCAAAATACATAAAATGCATTGTGACAAATACTTTGGCCCCAAAATATTTTTTTTTAAATGACATACATTTGACAATCTTCTTTATTAAGTATCCATGAAATATCTGCATGTTGCCACCTACAATTTTTAATATCGTTGTAGAAACCCCTTTTCCAACGAGAAACCCACTATTTAACGATCTTTCCAGATATCAAACACACACTTTCCAGTCTGGACCCTTTACCAGTGGTTGAGCCACTTGCTGGGAAAGTGTATAAAAATCACCACTGGTGAACCATGCTGGTGGTTGTCTTTCTCGCTGTGACTGTCAAGTTACAGCTCCCACATCCTGTGTGCCATTTTGACTTTCAATTTCCATGATTTGAATCCCTGCATCTGCACCAGAACCTCAAGAAGCTACTTCCTGGGTCTCCCAAACTGCCTCTACGCCTGCTGGACCAACAAACTTGAGTCTGTGTTTCTGCCCAATCATCCTCCCCCTGTGAAGTGATGTCACCATTTGCGACACTGGTATCAGCACTACGATGCATCACCAATATCTCCTCCCCTGAAGAAGAATCTTCACGGAAAGACATCAGGCCTTTCTCATCCATTTTTTTTCTGATCTATTGTGAGACCTGAGAACAGACTTTTTGCCATGTTGCTTTGATGCAGTAGATTTTCTCTCATTTCTCAAAAGAATTTCCACCTATAGGTAACAAAAGATTACAATACAAAGTCCTCTGTCATCCTCCACGTTCTTTTTTCCCGACTAAATAAACAGGAATATCTTTGTTTGGCCGGTCCACAACAATTTGGGCTCATCTTTCCACTTATCTAAAAGGTTATGCTTTCCATCAAATGCGACCATTTTTACCAAGACTTGATTGCCTTTATTTAAAACAACCCCTCTGACTTGAGAGTCATATCTTCCTTCTGCTTCGACTGCTGTGTTCTTGCATTAGCAGTTGCAAGATAATAAGCTGTTTGTAACCTCTTCTTTTTCACATTTCCTGACAAAGATATACCTGAGAGTTTACTGCCTTAACCAAAAACTAAATCAGTGGGCAACAATGGATTGCCTCCAAACATCAGAAAATATAGAGTGTATCCAGTTATTTCATGATGTGTACAGTTATATGCATGAACCATAGCTGCAACGTGAAATTAAAGTGTGTGTGTCAGCACACACTTTTCTGTTTTTCTAGGAATTCTTTCTTTCTTTCTTTCTTTCTTTCTTTCTTTCTTTCTTTCTTTCTTTCTTTCTTTCTTCTTTCTTTCTTTCTTTCCAGGCAAATTTGTCCGACATTTCATTTAAAAAGTATTACACATAGAAACTCCAAACTTAGCACAATTATACTTCTACAGATGAAGTCTGGCCCTTTTGTAATGAGAGGTCATGCTTTTCAAATTTATGCAAATGAGGGCTAATTAAAGTTTTAAATCTTCAATATCTTATATACTATAGTAGATGTGGTTCCGAGTGTATAGGAGTTTGATCATAGCAAGGTAAAGGCCATCTCAAATGTCAAGGTCATGTGAAGGTCAAAGGTCAGTTTTAGTTTAGTTTAAACATATTTATTTTCACTGGATTACCCAATAGTACATGAAATATGACTAATCTAGGGGTTCTCCAGACACGGAGACGCACAGAATGATATATACAAGACGCATTGGACAATACAATGTACAAACATGTGACTATGTACTCTGGTAGACATGCTTTAATACAATTAAACAACAAAAACAATATCAAACATTCCAATCCAATTAAGAAAACATGCATATATACACGAATATGCTTAGTAGCAAGCTAATTCGTCCTCAGCACAGGGAGCGACTGAAGGGGAGGTTATAGCTTGCTGGGCGCGGCCGAAGCACTCTGGCTGCAAACTCACACTGCCACTGTGGAGCCGCCAGTGCGCCCAGTAGCTCGGATGTTCCTTCCCGCCTTGTCATTGTCGACCCACCTGTGGAGACACGATAGAGAACATGTTTTAGGCCAAAATGTCATTTTTGAGGTTAAGGTTCACTTCAGGTAGAGGTCATCTCAAGGTCAAAGGCCACTTTGTATAATATTTACAACTTTTGAAGGCACACAGACAGATTTGCTTTGAAGCAAATCTTCTTTTCTAGTTTACTCCTGTTCTCGTTCAAGAGTTCCAGGCATACACAGGAGTGTCCTGTGCATACGTTCACACTGACCACTACTCATGGCATAGTAAGGAGTAGCATGAGATTGTTTAATCCCCAACAGATCATACAATTCTTTCATAAGCTTACTTTCAAAGAAGTGAATACAAAAAGCGGGTTTCACCTTTTGCAAATTTTGCTTTGTCTGCTTACTAGGACTGTTTGATGTTGGACGGTTGACATCTCACTTTAGCATAACAAAGTGGCATGTCAACCTTCCAACTTCAAAAAGCCATAGAAACTAAAGGTATATCGTTAAATGATTATGGAATAATGTAAAAAACAAACAAACAAACAAACAAACAAACAAACAAAAAAACTTTCAAGTTCCGTTTTGCCTTTGAAGCCTGGATAAATCAAATAAGATACGGCACAGGGCAGGGGTAAAAATTGGGTTATGCGACCACCAACGATTACTCCTGTAGCAAGTGCAACTGACTTTATCAGGTCTTGAGTCACTTTTGTACACGGCAAAAAGTTTAATGGGAAAATACTTGTGACTGGCTGCGTGCAAGATGTCCTGTATTTAAACTTTGTCAGAGGACGAAGACCACCTTCTCTTTTTTATGGATTGTAATTTGTTTCTTGATCCATCCCTGAAAAGCAGTGAGTGGACAATATATATATACATATCGTCTCACAAACCTGGCAGTGAACGAAGCTGTGGCAAGGGCAATGGATATATAGGTGCGTCAAAAGTGTGTAATACAGTGAATCATGGTAAGTTATTTAAAGTAATGCTACACAGTCAGTTTCATAAGTTTATTATTAGATTGATGGCATACTGGTTTGGTTCACAGGAGATGTATGGTAAATGGGGAGAATTTATGACCTATTTTTCCATGTCAATAATGGGGTTTGACAACGGGAGGGGGGTCCTCTCCCACGGCTTCTTTAATATATATATATATATATATAAGTATATAATAGATGTTATTAGTAGAAAGTTAAATGAACTGAGCATCGCTTGTATTTTGGACAATAAAATTGTTAACCCTTTAAGTATGCAGATGACGTGCCTGGTGGCGCCCTCGGCAAAAGGGCTCATTATGGACAAATGTGCTGACACAGCTGATGTGCTACATATAGTGTATGATAAAAAAAACAGTGGTTATGTGTATGCAACCTAGTTTATGGAAATTGAAACATTTACCACAGTAATTTTTGTAAAACCAAGTGATAGAATCTGTTAACAGTTATAAATATTTGTGGTGTACAAGCGTGACAAGTCTTCCGGGCGTGTTGTTAATAAAGGTATATTACGTTTTGATGAACTGATAATGAAAGATGTATATACATTTTGGCAAATATTAGAAAGAAGTGAAAACAATATATTGGGTTTAGCTGGCTCAGCATGGAAAACAGGTGATCTGTACACCTACTACATATGGCTCAGTCTTTTATATACATGTAAATGGACTAGAATAACAAGCTCACTCTTTTAATTTTATTGCAGTTATTGTACAATGTGCATGAAACAGCTTTCATTTTTGTGCAATACGTATGGACTTTGAAACTGAAATAAGAATTATCTAATCTTATTGTGGTCGAACCAACTCAAATACTCGGGCTCTCATGGACGAGTCCATTTTCATTTCATATCCCCGGGACCACCAATGATTACCAATGCAGCAAGTGACTGACTTTATCAGGTGTTGGGTCACACAAGTTCCCAGTATTGCTCACGGAAAAAAGTCCAGGGTGAAAATATTTGTGACATGCTGCGGGCAAGATGTTCTATATTTAAAGTTTACCAGGGGACGAAGACCACCTTCTCTTTTTTTTACGCATTGCAATATCTTTCTCACTTGGAAAAGAAGTGTTAATTCATCCCTACAAAGCAGTGAATACATCTGGGAAAATAGTGGAGGTCAAAACGGGGACCAGCATTTTGCCAATCATAACATGTTCAAGGTTGCATGATGACAAAACAGGACACACTTCGCGCTCACGTCCGAAAGAATATTCAATATACAGTTGTCTTGCTCACGTGTTTAGCAGCTTTGTACTGCTTGGATTTAATTCCTCTTGAAGCTCCTAAACTTCCCACCCTGGCCGACCGCCTGGTGTACACTCTTCGATGGCAGATCTTTTCTCTGACCACAGTTTTATTTGGAGTGTGGAGAGTTGCATCACTTAGGTTTTGTTCGGAAGCTATTGATCCTTTGGACACAGATCCTCTTGCTCAAAAGTGTGTCGAGATCCCAGGACGCTATTTGTGGAACACGCTAGAGCAGTTTATCATCAGTGTTGTTTCTCAGTTGATCCTGTCCACCTTTCTCTCGGAAGCAAGAATGACGGTGATTCCAATACTGGGGGCGCTTTTTGTTACTGGTCGTGTTGCATTTTGGATTGGTTACAAACCCGATTTCAGTGTCGGTCGTGCTTTTGGCTTTGCTACAACATTTATACCTACAGTAGTTACAATTGAATACTGTATGTACTGCTTGATGAGAAGCGGTCCCTCTTACAAACTTGCCTAGGTTAACCCGCAGCACTCAACGGAAATACAATGACTCACATTCAGACGATACGCAAAGATAATGCTGTACAATGGCCTCAGTTTTATCTTCGTAGCACGCAAGGTAGTCTTGATGGGAAACAGGGAAGGCACCCTAATATTTACCCTTCATCTAAGGATGCCCGACGCACGCAGGAGGCGTGCAGAAACTGCCGTTACTGACAAGAAAAGAGTGGCAAGGCACACTGTAGAAGACGAGCGAACACAATTTTACCGCGGCAGCCATTTGAATCATAGTGTAAGGACTGAAAATGTGTATACACCATTCAGTCAGGCACACATGCTTGTTTCTGGGTCAATATAGTCTTAGGGGCTATTACCAGGGCCTCGGTTTGGCATCGGGAGTGCCCATGTGACCATACACAAGCATGTGGGCCCGACTAATAGTATGGTATGCCAATTAATTAACATACTAGTAGGGTAATGTCTCGAGCGTGAGGAGATTAATGTTATGTGGGCAAACGGATGAACTGCAACCACTGAAGTATTTGTTTAGTTTAACACTGAAATGAGATACACAGGAAGCCACTGAATATCATATTTCGCTTGCTGCTAAATTGAAATAAAACACATTTGAAACCTCTCTTGTAAGACCACCCCTAGGGATGACCAATTGTAGTGTCTCAAGACAGGTGCTCTCTCGTAGGAGGAAAAATAACAAGAAAAGTACTGAGCAAAGTATATTGAAAATGTGGTCCTTCAAAGAAGGTGGTCTCTCAAGGCAGGGAACCAATGTATTTGTATGGGGTGGGGTATATCTTGGTTTTATTGAGTTACAGTGTAATCAAGGGAAGCTTGGACACCTGCAGATGTACAGACATGCAAGGCTTTTTTTTCTTTTTTTTTCTTTTTTTTTTCTTTTCTTTTCTTTTCTTTTTTTTTTTCTTTTCTTTTCTTTTTTTTTTTTTTTTGCTTGTGTAAGGTTATTCCCCTGACAACACCTTTTTGGTGGTTTTTCTCTGTTGGTATGTGGTGAATTATATCATGATGCTTTGTACCCAGCAAAACAATGTTTTCTCAATTAAATTATCAAAACACTCACATAAATTCCATGAAGAACCATCAGCACAATGGCATCTGTTTACTAGTATCCATGACACTTAGAACCAGTTGCCCATGTAAGCCAATCAGCTTGTCCGATTTGGGTCATGTGACCGTCCCCCTTCAACTTTTATATCACATATTTTATTGTTAATTTCTGCTGCAAACCAATTATTTCTTTGCTTGTATTGCTCTCATCTAAGGGTCAGAGTTGATGATATATAATTTTGAGGATTACAGACATTAACAGGTAAAGATTACAGCAAAATTGTTGGGCCCCAACACAGGGTAAGGCTAAATCTGACGCATGGAAGCCTGTCTGCAGTGTGATTTTCATTCAGGATGGAAACATGACTGTGACTGGGGAGTCAGTTACACATCTGGATGTAATTACTGACCACAAATATGCACCATTGGGCCATGGGACCCAGGGGGATAGGCCTGGAAGACGATGAATGAGGGAGAGTTCAATTTCCAGATTTTCTGTTGGGGAGGGGAGTAGGTTAAACTCGAATTTCTTTAATTGGAGTTAGCACACACAAGTGACTCTTATGTATATGTTAGATGTGTTTGTGGTCCATGTTTTAAAATATTTCTGAGCCATTTATTTTCAGTCTTCCTATGATTTTAGCTAATTTTTGCTGATGGGAGCCTGTCCCCTGTTGAAATGGGGGTGGGGTCGGATTTCTTGTTGCCTCCCCTTAGGGGTGGGCCAAAATGGCCTTTAATCCCAATTTTGTGAAAGTAGACTTGTCCTCCAGTACAGAAATACCACACTTGGTGATTCCATATCAAGATCTATGAGGGGTGCATGTCCTCAGAAAGTGACCACCCCTCTTTAGAAATATGGGAAAATAAGGTCATCTCAGACTCCCCTGCTCATCAAGCTAACAAGTGGGCTGAGTGCAAAGGGGATGTTATTTATGGGCACAGTAGATATCTAGGTCTCTAAATCTTTAAGGGATAAGGGTTTCAAAGAAAGACTCCGGCAAGTTTAGCTAATTTGAAAGTAGGACACAGTGGAATTTTTAGGGGGTACCCCTTAAACGTGAATGTTTGAGCTCCGTCTCATTGGGCCTATGGGCTGACTCTATGGATATTTTTTTGGATGAAATGAACATATTAACTCTCAAAAAGCATCAGACATTCACTATTTATGCTTTCATTTGGTAAATTACGGATTATATGCAAACATAAAAGACTGGGGCATGGAAAATGCATAGGTTGTTTTGTATCCGCCATATTGGATTTTTCTGGATGCTGATTGGCTGGCTCAGTATGGATACACTTTGATACCGAGGATGTTCACAGTAAGTGTAGACTCATTATCGGGATGTGTGTGTGACTGATTCTGTTTTGGTCACAATGTTTGTGAAAGAATATAGGCCATTGCTTTTTAAAGCGATTTTTGTTCCTTCCAAAATATCTTATAGTGTTTACATGCGAGACCTGCCTGTATCATATTATTATTATTATTATTATTATTATTATTATTATTATTATTATTATTATTATTATTATTATTATTATTATTATTATTATTATTATTATTATTATTATTATTATTATTATTATTATTATTATTATTATTATTATTATTATTATGGTAGTAGCAGCAGTATATAAGCATAAAATTGTCTTAAATAAAGGAAAAACACATTGAAATATAAGCATGAAATATCATATGGTGCATGAAACTGAAATAGGATTTTAAGCGCACGCAAGATTTATTTGGGGAACATGATTTTTCATGTAAGAAACCTGTCTGGTGTATTGTGACATATCAATATCTCACGGCATACCAGTTTAGAATGGAAAAGAGCAATGTGAACAGAATCATTATGCAAAAAGGTCAAACGATGTTACATTTTCAATTCCTCAATGCCTTTCTGTTCCAGGTGTTTTACAATAAGTCTGTACCAGAGGGAACATTTCTTAAATCATATCAGATAAAGTGTTTACAGGACAAATCTGAAGGAATTTGTACGTAAAAACTCACAACAGGGTCTCACAAGATCAAGAATTACGTCAAGTAGAAAGTACCCTTTGGGCCAGTATCGAAGAAAAATTAGATCAAAAAGACACAATGCTACTTCTAGAATATATTAGTTGGCCTCTAGTTAAATATGAAAGACATCTGATGCACAATAGGCTTTTTTGATGATTATTATCTGCAGTACCGCCCTGCAAACAAGTTAGTTAGACAACGTCTGAAATGTAACCGATATAGACATATTCTGAAGTGACTACTTCATTCTTGACGAGATCAATACAATTTAAAGTTGCCTATTCATCATTACTGGCGACTTTCGAACCAAGGTGAGTTGCAAATTTGAGAAGGCTAAACTTGTTAGTTAAAAAGAAATAAAGTAGAAGCATATGTTTCTCGCCTATCCCCACACTGCATTCTACATAAAGATGCAATGGGTTAAAATGAAAAGTCCCTTCTTGTATTTGTGTCAAAGGTGAAAATGACCAATGGAAACTGGATTCAAAATATTTGTCTCATCCATTGATAACACACTTACAACTTTCATAATCGAATGGTGTCAAGAAAATGACGTTTACAGAGTATAAAGTGCAGTTCATTAACATCAATGCTGTGTGTTTTGGCTGCAAAAAAATTGTCCTTTACCTGTATTGAACTTGACATTAATGCTTTTAGCGGACGTAATAAAGTCATTCTGTTTGAAGAGTCATGATTGATGGCACTTTTACGTGGCATTTTGCCATCTACGGAAGAGGTTTCAGGATGTGTAAATGCTGAAACTTAGACTCCATCAACCAGAAGCAGTTACCATATATATCACTGTCAGCAACAGTTTCACAAGTCTCAGTTTTGCGAACCTTTAATGACCAAATAATTTAGATTTACGGTTATAGATGCAATGACAAAGTGTGGCCAATAATAAGAGTCGAGGATTAGATGGGTTACCAGTAGAATTTTAGAAAACAATTTGGGACAATATTAAGGTTCATCTAACCAATGCTATAACATAGGCATATCAGGTTTGAGAACTGTCTATACTGCAAAAACATGAGGTGTTGACCCTTTTAGCCCTCCCCCCCCCCGACTCGGACAGTCCTGTGCTGAGCTGACCTCACATGCACAGACCGAAGTGGCCATGTGAACTTCAGAAAGATATCAAGGTCACATTTAATACCAACATCACCGTTGCTAACATTTCCGAATTTTGATAATTTATTGAACATCAGATAATGAGAGCACCATGTAGTGGACACATTTGGTTGAGATCAAGTCCATGTATATTCCCAATAAGTCTGAACAGGATTCAACTAACAGTTTGGGAGAAAAATAGAAAAAAGTTAATATACACAAAAATTCTTGAAAAAGCGAAAATTATTCACTGCGCCACCTGTTAAACAATTTACTCCACGTTTCACTTGCTTCCCTATACCAAATAAAGTCTCTGTGACAAAATTTATCATCTTCTCTCTGCTGCTTCCATGGGAATTTAGTCTTCTAAGACAGAGGTCATGTGAAAGTGTTCTCAACACATTCACCACCATGTGTCTCTGCAGAATATCATCACCTGGTGAAGTACTATTTAGTTTGATCCTTCTGCAAGCTACATTTCCACCAAGTGTCAGAACAGTGGCGGTTTTGGAGAAGTAAAAAATTAGATTTAACACAATGAAATTCGTAAAAGAAAAAAAAATCGGGAAGAAAAATCATATGCAGATCCACCTGGTGAACCAATTAAGGTCTATGTCTCGCAAGAGGTGTCACATGTAATTTCAAAGCAATTGGCTGTGCGATTTTGAAGAAGAAGATTCTTAAGATTTTTCAAACAAATTCCTGAAAAATTAAAAAAATCTCTGGATCGTGACCATTGAACTTGGTAGAGACCTATCCAAGGTACATCCCCACCAAGTTTCAAGTGAATCCAGCTGACGGTTTTTAAGAAGTAAAAAAAAAAAGTAAATTGTTGACGGACGCACGTCGATTGCGACAAGTCAGTTGCGCTAAAAACGATCTTTGTGATCTAAAATATTGGAGACCTCTATCTCTTCTAAAAATAGATTAAAAAATAATTTCTAAAACTATGGGTAGCCTATTGAAGAAATGTCTTCCTGAATTAATTCATGCTGACAAATAGCTTTTCTGAGAGAAAGATATATAGTACAAAATGTAAGAATATTATTAGCTGTTCAGTATACTGAAGAGCATAATTATAGACACTTCTGATTGCTGTTGAATTTGAAAAGAGTTTTGATTGTTCGGAATGGGATTTTATGCAAAAAATGTCCGGTACATTACAATTTTGGTCACTTGATAATAAATTAGGTTAAAATTTTATGCAGCAATATAACAGGTTGTGTTATTAACAATGGATAGACCTCTTAATCTTTTCAAGTAAGCAGAGGGGTCAATCCAGGTTGTCCTTTGTCACCATATGTGTTCATTTAACGTGGAGAAACTTGGACAATAATAAGGGTGGACAAAAATGTTAAAGCATCATCAGTTTTTGAAGTCAGCCAATCTGCCGAAGATTCAACACTGACAAAAAATACAACAAACAACCTCTCTATACTGCTATGACCATTTGAAACAAATTTTACAAACTACCAGGTTTTAAACTAAACTATGATCAGACAGAAATAACAAATATTTGTGGCGCTAAAATGTGTGAAGAGATTCTAATAAAAAAATTCGAATTAAAATGGAAATATAAAATATTCATGTTGGCAATCAAAATGTCAATGATTTAAACATGATACTAAACATGAACTTTGAAGATAAAACTGCTAACTCAAAGAAATTAGCTCTGTAGTTAGATAAAACGACTACTTGGCAAAGCAAACAAAGCTTCATGGAAAACGTAAATGAAGTATTCCATTGCAGTATAAAATGAAATGGAAATACAATGTCAGTTCTTAAAATGTGATCATGAAAACATTTCAAATAAATTTTGTAAAGAGGTTTTCTGGCCATAGAGTAAAATTAATCCTGGTCGTCATGAGGATGTAATTATGTAGTCAGTATTTTTGTTATAATGATATTGTAGAATCAAACAAGGGATCTGTTTACTTAGAGAATTGGATTCGAAAAGGTGTTCACAAGATTTCATATCTGTTGACAAGAAAGGACGTGTTTTGTCATCTGTACAAGTTACTCAGAAATGGAATAAACACACTCATTTTTTGTTTGACAGTACTATATAGGCAGTGCCTACAGGTTGGAAAATAACTATTGATAATATTTCTTCGATAGCAGTCATTGCTATAGAATTATACACAGTGGAAAAACTGATTTTAATGGATCAAACTTCAAAATTGGTTGACTGGTGAATAGTTCAACATATTTTGTTGAGTAACCTGAGAGGTATTTTCCAAATTGGAATCTGAGTTAAATGCAAATCAAATTCCTGAAGGCTGGGGAATTTATTTTAATCATACATAGTGGTGCATAAAGCTACTTTGTCAACAAAGCAACGAGCTTGTCAGTTTAAATTTATGCACATATGTTTTAAAACGCATGATTTGTAGCGGAAAATGTAATTGTTGAATCAAACAAATGCTACTTTTGCGATTCGTAAGTAGTAAACATGCCACACCTATTTTAGTTGTGGATACTAAATAAATATGTCGGGGAAAAATTGAAACGATAGTTGTGAACCTGACAAAATATAGGGTTTTCTAGAAAAGAAATACTGTTTGCTTGTTAAGGTACAGAAAGTGAGTGCGTTAGTATGATATTTATTATTGCCATATAACATACATGGCAATCAAGATGTACCAAAAAGAAACCATGTTTGAAACCTTTCATTACGGGTTTTCATATGTATATAGAGATTGAGAAATATAATGCAACTTCAACTGGTAAACTGCAATTTCACAAGAGAAAAAGGAGAGGTATAATTGTTGCTTAATATTAATTTACTTTGAAAGATTTTAAACAATAAGTTTTTTTAAGCAATATATTGAACAGAAAAGGCGATGATATGTATTTGTATACATGCTGTCCTTGAAATAAAAGATTCTCAGTTGTATGGCTGGGCAGTGCTTATGTAAACAAAGAAGCATCGGTACACTGTAGTCGATTCTATTTGGGAGTGTTGAGGTGCAAATACATGTTTATTTATCCGAACATATCCTGTTTAGGTATTTCTCTGTAGTTACAACAATAAATACCAGTTTCTGATATGCTTACCACTGAAAGTAGAGATAAACAATAACAAAATAGCGCATAATTTTGTTTCTTATGACCCAGCCAAAGCCTGTTTTCATGAGTTTTGTATCAATTCAAATTCTATTGTATGCTGTTCCATCTTTGTGTGTATGATACTGCAAAGCTGAATAAAATATTGGCTCAGCATCCAGCAAAGGTAAATGATTAGTTCTTGTTACCATGAGAATGGCGGCCATCTTGAGTAACAAGCCAATCACAGAGCCCTTGTGCCCATGGCACCATGCAAAATGACCATGCAGCCCTGTGTTCTTTATCTCTTAGTTTCAGGTCACATTAAAAGGGTGTGATAAGTGATTTATTGCATATATGACAGTTGGTGCATTTACTGGGTCCATGTTAATGGTCATATTACAAGCGTCCTGTCACCAAACAGCCCACTGAAGATGCAAGAGATGCTTGTTTGGAACACCCACTGACCAGTTGCCACTCTAGTATTTTAATTCAAAACATAACCAGGACTCATTCATGCTGTACCTTTATCAACAAGTGTCTATGCTTTTAAGAGGGTATAGATTGGGACCGGGGTTGGTTCAATTTCAAAAATGCAAGTGGTCCAACTTCAACAATGGAACAGTCCATTTTATTAGAAGTAATGAGAGTTAGAACAACTGATGAAATAAAACTTTTTCTGTAATAACATAGATTATACCAAATTTCATACTTATTAATATTTCAAGTTTTGAAAAAAAGTTAACATTCAGAGGCAAATTTTACACTTTTATCGCAATTCAGAGGGCCCTACCCCCTAAATATGGAATGTTGGGTTTCCCTTCTTTTTGGCTGGAAGGTGGACACAGGATAGCTATTATCCCACCGACCCATTTTATTAAGGCTCTGTGTGCTTTGGCAGTGCATTCTAGGTGAAAATGTTTTGCAAGCTGGCGGATTTTAGAGGTTGCAATTCAAAGTTGGGTCACAAGATTATTTCTTCTAATTTGGACCTACATCTTATTGCTTGCATCAGGAAAATATTCTTGGTTTTTTTTTCATCACCTTGCTTGCACAAAATTACATCACAATATAAACTTAACCAAAAAATAAGTCTCCGCTTTTATAATTTGATATATGTTTCATATTTGGTTAGTTTTCTGACAAACATTTACATGAATGTGTAGAATAATCCCTGGGGAGCAACATGTGTTGAGACCAGCAAATTGAAAGTGCATCCTTGACTGTTTATGTGCTAAATGTGAGACAAAGTCAGAAACCACACTTTGCAAAAAGGCTATTTTGAATGGGGTGGTTTCAGTGAGGTATCCTGTCCTTGTTCGGGCACACTGGGTCATTGTTTTAGTGAACCTTACCTGTGTAATATGGACAGAAACTAGGCTAAGCATGGGTATAAAAGCATGGGCACCCAGGGTCGGGTATGGATTTGTCCATCTGTGGTCAAGACATCATGCCACGGTTATCTGAAGTGGACAGGGCAAGAGCCATAGGAAGACAGACCTTGTCCTGAATGGTACCATGACTGCCAGACGCTATGTCACAGAGATCCTGCAACCGCATGTTGTACCATATGCTGGTGCGATTGGCGAAAATTTTATCCCCATGCAGGACAATGGAAGGCCTCATGTTGCGGCCGACGTTAGTGAATTCTTGGCCAGGGAAGGTCTGGAGGTAATGGATTGGCCAGCTTGCTCCCCTGACCTTAATCCCATTGAACACCTGTGGGGCCATCTCAAGCGAAATGTATACCAGAGGATGGGTCCCGAGTCAAACTTTGAAGACCTAAGATGCTATCTTTTGGAGGAGTGGAACAATATACCCCAGAGACTGATCCGAAAATTGATCCACAGCATGAGAAAGCGCTGCCAGCATGTGTGTCTACAATCACGGTGGATACACATCCTGTTGACCGAAAGTCAACCATATACAGTCATCAAGTCATCACACACTCTACTGACCAGTTTAATTCTTTCCTTCCTGTAAAAATGTGACTTTTCAAAACATAAGCACAGTCTGTGATACCCACTACAGTGCCCCATTCAGTTCACATTGAATGCTATTGCCATATGGACAATCTTGGGATACAGACTTTGTTTGTTTTCAAGTGTTGTGCAGTGAAGCGTAGATTCATTTGTTCTGCACTTGTGTCTGAAACCAAATGTAAGGTGTATACCGGATATAAAAAATATAAAATATTACCAAAATATGTGTTTATTTGTTTTTTATGTGGCCTTTTTTAAGCGGAGACTTACTTTTTGGTTGAGTTTATGTATATGACTTCTGGGTATTTGGGTCAGCAATGGCTGACAGGTCAGAAATGAAATGGACATATTGGATTAAAATCGCTCTATCATTAGACCGAAATAATGCCTTAATGTGGATTTATATCTGGGGAAAGATGATATAAAGGTAAGAGATAATGACACTTATTTTGTATCACTATTTTTTTGTTTGTTTTTTTCTTTATTGTATGTGACACCAGTTGATAACATGGCCGCCATATTGAATTGGTCTGTCTTGGTGAAGTCGCAGCCTAAGGCTTAGCCTGCAACCTGGGCTTGCTGTTAGCAAATCAATCTCCTGCATGTCCCAGCATTTCGACTGCGAGCACATAGTTTCACTAGTAGAAAACACTTGCCTGCTCTACATTCTGTGTGTGTTTTTGATTACCTGTTTCATGCAACCTGCTTTTGAATGGGAAACTGACTCAGTCATTGGTTAGCATGGTTAGACTTACATGATACATGTAAATAGTTACACTTCACAACCTCTGCACAATTTTGTTCTACCTCTGCCCACAATGCTAATCACAATGAATTCAACATACATCCAAGACCGAGTTAATAAAATGCAAATCCACTCTCACTGACACTCAGACTGATTTAAACTTTCTGGATGACAGGATTCATTTCATCACATCATGAATCCAATGGAAAGTTATGAAATTATCTGGATAAGGTTCCTGATACAGTGTACATTTGGCATAGTGAACATGGTAATTGGTGAAAGAATGAAATATCCCAAATGCATCACTCACATTGTCAGAGCTGTCGGAAACAGGCACTGTGGTGTTCCAGTCATCTCTGAACTTATACTGTCACAGTCAGTATCTGGCAGTGACTGTGGTGCAGTTGCTAACTAGTTTTCCACATACTGAGACGATTCTACTTCAGGTTTCATCATTTGTAGTTTCTGTGCTTTGACAGGTACTCAGTCAGGGACATGTCAATAACCATTTGTCGTTCTTACTGAATCCACAAGAGGTTATTTACCTTGATTAAAAGCAAATTCTCCATTCTGGTATGCACCATGGAAAGTGTATGATCACTGAGCATTTCAGTCAAAAACCGGAAGCCACATTCTACATAACTGTTGCTTACTCCCACCACAAGAACAAACTCCACTAAGAGACACACATTCCTAAATTGCTGTCTCCTGTATTGAAATAATTTTGCACAGAGACTATTGACATCTGCATCTTGATAAAAATTCTTAGCAGTTATTTTCAACTGCTTTCATTCCCCCTTCACTTTACTCTAATCAAATTCATTGAGGCTGAGAGTATGTTCAAATTGATTGGCCAAGTATTGCATGCTCTCCAGCTCATGTGCAAGGTCGTTCCAGTTTGCAGGATCTACCCACAACATGTGTTTGTACAAATCATCCTCAAATGAGGAAAATCAGCAACAACTTTCCCCTTCAGACTTTTTAACCACAGCATCTGTAGTCTCCTTTGCATTGATAACTTGCTCTAAGATCAGAGTGACATACTCTCTGTTTTCAAGTTTACGCTTGCTGTGACCCAGTTTTGGTACTTTTAGAAATATTTTGCTACCATTATTATCAGTAGTGGCAGCAAAGCCAACAGCTTCAGTAGGCGAAGATTGGTACTACATGACCTCACCCATACCTGCAATGGCGCACTCTACTGCATTCATCACGTCAAAAACGTGCAGCTAACCTTCCTCAAATTTTAAAAGTGTAGCCACATTAAACTGATAACATTTACGTTCTCTGATTGGTTTGAAAATAAGCGAATTCTTTGTAAGCCGTCTTTGGAAGCCTACCTAGTGGCAGTACAGGTATATTTTCCGTATATATGTATTTTGCAATTAGGCTCATGAGTATTATAGAGCACGATCAGGGGTAAACATAAATGAGCCTCGTTTTTAATCCACTGTGATTGTCCGTTCAATGCAGCGAAAATGGCGGTGAAAAGGTTTGCCCACCTAACGGAGAAAGAAAGCTAACAGAAACGGAGCAGAATTATCCCAAAATGTGTTGGGTATGGCATTGCTTTATGAACAAAAACACTCAAACACTCACCAGAACACACTATTTTCGTTGTTATTTTCCCAACATCTCCTATCATGCTGACGGGCATGTGTTTAGCCAGTCAAGCATTCGTGCCTATATAAGAGAGGGGGGTGGTGGAGAGGGTGGGTGGAGAAGGAAGGGTAAACCTGAAATATGTGTGTTCGGGAAATGACCCACATAGGGTTTTAATTATCTGCAATAAAGTATTGTTTATTCATCTGTGTAGTCAATCATTAGTGCCAATAAGACGGGGGTGGGGTGGGAGTGGGTTAAGGGTTGATCAGGAACTACTAGGTTGTAAAGGTAGCACTAAAGAATTAATACGCGAAGTCTTAGGGCAGTCAAATGCCAATTAAAAGTAAGCATAGGCCATAGCGCCTGTGCTCAATGATCCACTATGGAGATAATTTAAATGAAAGTCCAGCATTGTACATTTTGTGTAGAACCGGAGTGATTTGGCCTTCATATGCACAATGTTTGTGGACTGGTGCTTGAAGCATGCATTGAATATTCATACGCAATGTATTATGGGTCTTGGTTGATGACGTCAGCTGACGTTGCTTTTCTGCAATCGGACATAATATGTGGCGGGGAAAAAAAGTTCTGCCGAAAAATTTTATTGTATTTGAATGGAAAAAGGATTCTTCGAGCCCATTTTTTATAAAACAATTCAATTCATGTATTTAATACAAATATGACAAAAAATTTGTAATCACCCCTTGAATGGGGGTAGGTTAACAAAGAAATGTATAGGCGTTTTAATATTTTAGAACACCCTTGTAAGACGGCGCTCCCACACCGAAAGGTTTGAAACGAGGTTCACATCTGGACCACATTCCCATTTCACGTTTCACATGAATTCTCCGGGGTTTTTTTACATACCAACAAGCTGCATATCACCAGTTTATTCAAAGACTATTTCTACATGTATATCACTCTGATGATTCATTGAAATCCACAAATAGGCCTGTCAATGGAAACACGCCTGTCAATTGTGGTAAATCTTCCACAAAAACCATTTCGGGCAAAAAGTCTGACATTTCAGCGCCAAACTCAAAGGGGTATTCCTTCCTGAATCAACTTCGTGCCGTACGTAGCATTAGCCATACGACAACTGTCCTCAATTGTCAATCAGACCGTATTCTTTCATCGGCTCACTTTTTTTATACTGTATTCTTTACCACAAATTATGTAACTTGACCAAATTTTTACACCTTGAAACGGGTTGGACACAGACATTACTAGAAAAGAAGACTTTCTTCGTATGTCTGTGTGTTTTCAAAGCTTAATTGGATGCTACTGTTGCACAAACCTGAGAATGTAAGGAATGACGGACAGATCTAGCTCATTTAACTTGTTCAGGTGTCCCTAATTAGCATAAATTAATATTCCTAAAATTTTGTTTGTGGTCCAGTAGATGCTCTTATAGCACAAACTTATGAATTAAAGTTTGAATGGCACCTCTACCTTTAAACGTTTTGAAAATATTCAGCCTTTAAACTTTTCAAGTTATCTAAGCCAATTTGCATAAATTAAAACTTTTGCTTGTGGTTCATTCGATGTGGCTATAGCACAAACCTATGAATTAAAATTATACCTCTATCTTCAATGGTTTTGAAGATAAAAAGCATTTGAAAGTTCTAATGGCCCTAATTTGAATAATTTTTAACATTTTGACCATTCAAAACCAGGTGCTTAATTTCACTGCTATATCAATAACTAAGCAAAACAAAGTATTATCGGTGATATGCTGTCCGAAAAATATCCAGACAAAATTGGTTGTAATGAATGAATAAATAAACAAATAGATAAATAAATGAATAAATAAATAAATAAATAAATAAATAAATAAATAAATAAATAAATAAATAAATAAATAAATAAATAAATAAATAAATAAATAAATAAATAAAAACAGAATTAATGGAAAAACAATGTGTGTATGTTAGCACCCAGACATAATTTGAGCACCATTTTGTGGTTAAACATGAAAAACGGGTTCATTTATTGTTACAAAACTTGAAGACGTAATGCATGTTTTAATTATAAGACATACACATGCTAACCCATTGATATTCGAGCTCGCGCGATGGGGTTTAAAATTTGAACACTTGCACGTAAGCTGAAATTCGGGCCACTTATTTGAACACGGGCCAAAATTTTATGTAATTTTTCCAGTTAACCTTTGTCAATGTCTATTTTCTTTTCTGCATTTTTGTGTTTTAAACAGAATTGAACAAATATTTAACCTTGCGTGCCTCTATTTCAAACATACAACGTACTGAGGTTTGAATTATTTTCGTCTTAAGGCAGATCGTATCAAACCTATACTGCACAAAACAACAATACTTAAAAATATTCATAATTAAGTTGCAAAATGGAACTGGAAAATTTCATTAATTCTCTTGGCAGCAATTTCAAAGATCAGGGTCGTATATACATATTGGTCCCTACAAAGATCAATGATACCATTTTATCCGTTCACAACCGTAGATCTTCCACCGTTGTGTCACCACATCAAAGGATTCACCTAGGCCTATATGATTACATGATTAATGAATGTACCACGCAACCACTTATCAATGCATTTTGAACCTTTCCACTTAAAGGATAACGTTAATGAAAAATTATATATAAAGATCTATTTTCTTCTACTTTCCCACAACACTGCGTGTCATATTACCGCCTTGGTACTTGTACTGCCTGGGTAGGCCTGATTAATCTTGCTGCTACAATATGGACTCAGCAATGGATTCTGTCAGCTTAACATACATTGTCCTCATATTTCTTTCTTTTTGTGGATGTGTACGTGACAACTTAATGACTTTTCTCCCTGCTTCATCACTCGAGTGCTGTCCTATTTTTCCAGTACACCGGGTCTGTCAGCAGTGTAATTCCAAAGGCTTTATTGCAAACAAGCCAAGGCACGAGCCAACTTATATTGGAAGATTACACGCTGAAAGCAATTCCTTCGAATTTAACCATTTCATGGTTAGAATAAAGCTGATTGAACATATTTCCTTGGAGAGGGCTGGGTACTCGATCCAAGCCCAGCAATGATGGTGAGCAACGGTGTGTCACGAGAGAGAGAGAGAGAGAGAGAGAGAGAGAGAGAGAGAGAGAGAGAGAGAGAGAGAGAGAGAGAGAGAGAGAGAGAGAGAGAGAGATAGGATTTACGATGGTTGAGCTGAGTAGAGTTAAGGGCCATTATATTTACACTTATACACACTAACATCAAATTACGATCCACGTTAATCTAATATATTAAATACAACAGGCTTGAGGGAAAAGCTAAAATGCAGGGTTAATGAAATAATATGCTACAATCCAAAACAATCATACACCAATACTGACGATAATATTGAAAGTCTTCATCATGACTCAAGGTACAAAATGTTGCTGTCAAGAATGTGGTTGTATCCAAGTTACCTTTTTCACAAGCAGGTATAAGATATGAAAAGATCCATATTTATAATATTCATAAAACTTTGCTTACTGCAGTCACGATGTGAAGGACCAAAACTTATACATGTACTTAAGAATCAGTTAGGCCTATCAACTAAAAATAGGCTTCACATTTGATGGGCGTGACAGAGTATGAGTGTATGTGGTGTAGTTATTTTTCTGTGCCGGGGTGTGCGTGATCAACTGTACAACTTTCAAACTTTTAGTTTGCAGGAAAAATGATTGGTTATCTGAGCTTGATGAATAGGCAAATCATATACAACTTGGCATACTCTAACGGATTTCCACAGAAACAACTGAATAATGAAGATTTGTAGATTACAGACCTAGATAGGCTCACGTGAGGCAGTAAGCTGGGTGTTCCCTTGTGTAAAAGAGATTTTGTTTCAGTAGTTTATGCGTTCCAGATTCATCGAAGGCCTATCATTTTGGTTGTATCCATAATTTGGAAATATATACAAACGCAGATTTAAAAATACCATCTGAGATGTAATCCGACCAGAAAGAAAGGTATACTTTTGCACTACAGGGCAGCAACGCTTCTGATAGGCGTTCGAAAACTGGCCTTACAGGACTTAATGTTGATTTACTGTGATAAAATAAGATTCATCACTGGCTAATCTGTGTACTTGAGCCGGCTTATTCAAGGCTTGTGTCCCACTCGTCTAGGCCCACGATCATGCCTCCAATGAGTCCCGTGCATGAAAAATTTGGCCAAAGTCGCAAAACATTGTCTAGATCAGAATTTGAGTTGGAATTTCATACCACTTGGTGGAAAGATCGACCTTCTATCAAAACTCAGACTCAGAAACGTTTTATTCGACAGTATCAGAAAATTGAATACAAGCTATGTAACTGATATGTATTTTATCATAATCGACAAAAGCTAATGAGAATTTATGTCAGGATGACCCCCAGGTACGGTTTAGGACCCGCTGTCGCTTGGTTCACCTACAAGGAGTTTCTTGTCTACAGTATCTTGCTCGGAATCATGTTAACTGTAATTCTATCGTATACCAAATGACCTTCATCTTGACGTTTTGCTGGCTGTAATGTCATACTGCAGTCACGATGTGAAGGACCAAATCACGTTGACGTAGACCGAATTATGTCACATGAAAGTTTAAAAAAAAGCACGGAGCAAAGAGACTGAATCAGCAGATATAGAAGAATCTTGCTCGGACAGTACTTTATATACACTGCATTTATAATCATAATACTCATGCAAGCTAGTAAACTAGGCCAGATGTGACCATTCTTGTGCTGTCAATTGTATCAACGCTACCAGGGTAAACTTGGATGAAAAACCGGTTGCAAAGATACGCAATGAAATTTCACGATTTCGCAATTTGTATTTTCATGCATCAAAACAGGTCCTGTACTCACTGAAAGATATGCGATTGCACTTCCTTACAAATCGGAAAAAAGTTTGTGACCCTGCCTAAAGTCTTTGGTCCATCTTATTTCCTTTTGTGCAGCAATACTTTTCATACCAATCACAGTATTTGTTTGTGTAAAAATAAGAAAATTGAGAAGAACTCTTTTCACCCAAAATCTTTATGTCTGAAAGGATGAACTGTTTACTGGTATCAACTGCCAGTGGACATGCATTAGAGTCGGTATCAGCACATTCAGACTTCCGATTTTAAAAGTATTATGTGTTGTTGATTACCTAATTAGCATACTTTCAAATGCTATAACTACGTATAATGATCATGGTTCTTTGGATGTGCCGTTATCAATAACATACATAATGAAATTAAAATGACAAGTATACCTATCATAGTTTGAAGATTTTGGACATTTAAACTTTGAAATCCATTTGATAAGTGTAATTTTAGGGAGAATAACCACAAGTGCAACGTGTCCAGTCTACATTTGACTTTAATATGACCAGTTAATATCTGCACAGAGGTGACGCAGTCGACGACACGATATAAATCATGAATGGAAATGATGAGATGACCGTAACATTGACAGTATTGACGATTGATGTTAGTGATGTTTGACGATAAAGACGGTGTATTGATGATAGTAATGATACTCACGGTTGTTCAGAACTGACACAAACCCTGCGTTACGGCTCAACATCAGATCTATTCTTGATTATTGGAGCATTAAAGTGTCACATATGACAGCCCAATGCATTATATATATATATATATATATATATATATATATATATATATATATATATATATATATATATATATATATATATATATAATACATACATATATTCGTACTAATTAGTGCATGTGTGGTCAGAGTCGACAAAACAAAAACAAAAACAAACAAGAAAACAACAACAAAAAAACAAAAACAAAAAACAAAACAAAATTTTTAAAAAAGTTTATACAGTTATTCAGCAGTCATAAAGGGGTATGTAATTTGCTTCCTCAAAATAAAAACTAATATAAGGAAACATATAAAAAAAAGTAAATAAATAAATGATTATTCAGTACACAAACAGAAAACAATATCATTCACTTCTTCGAGAGCGAAAGGAAAAAATCAGGCAGCCATGTCATTTCGTCTACAATACTTGCTGATGTGACTACATCCAGATGCTCTTCTGGACTACCATACAGAGTTGTAGAGCTCATATGCTTCTAGAAACGCAAGCTTCAATTTAGGAAAATGATACCACATATGAAATTTAAACTATGACATGCATTGGATCGACTACTATTGAGAGTAAGCTTACCACATACATTTAGACATAAATTGTTGCTATTGTAGCAATGACGAAAAAAATTTAAAAGCCCGATATGAAATTACAAATCAATTGGAAGTTCTGCACATAATACATTGGGTATAGATTACAATGAGTATTACTTTGAATACCAAACACTCGACGAATAAATCTTCTCCAGGCAGTGTATAGCTTACTGATATACGGATTGGAGAAATCCCAAAGAACACATCCATACAGAGACATATAATAAAACTTGAAAAGTTTTTACTTGGTGCCAGAAAAGGCTTTCTCAAACTGAGCCAGCAGCAAATTGCACATGTTGAACATGTCTCCGATGGCGTGGTCAATCTGTTTTTTGAGGATGCTTTGCCGATTTTATTACCGAGTTACACGTTATTGTCAACACACTTTATAACCCAAGCTTCAAAACAGGTTTTCTGCACCGGAGGGTGTGCTGTACCACAGAGCACTATGCCACGGATGTGGGGCATGTGGCTCAAGCGCCACCCGCAGGCCTCACGCTGGACAAAGGAATGCCACGATGCGGCATCCTCACAGGTTATGTATGTAGTACTAGTAGAGTAGCAAGGTGGCAAAAAGAGCGTTAGTTTTTGATTAGGTGGGGCCGCAAATGAACAGCTGTCATCATATATGGAATTAATCCTTAGGGTCTGGAGATCATGAAACCGCGTGATGACATATATAAATGTTGGTGCGTTTCACACAGGAAGCCATTTCCTAAGATGGCGACCAATATAAAATTGGTTGACATAAACTGAGAAAGAACGGTTGGAGGATAGCAAATTTGCCATCTTTTAGTACGATTTTGCAAGAAACGAATGTAATGAATATTCTAAAGTCAATTTTGAGGAAATTGTTTACGATTCAAGATTATGACTGGTAAAATTATGTTTTTAATCCCCAAAATGGTCAAGAATATGCCTGTTATCATATTTTTTATTCGTACCAAACATATATTTGGGGAAATAACAAGCGTCATCTTATAAAAAATTAATCTCTAGGATCTGGAGATTCTGGACCCACATGATAAATTTTCTAAAGTTAGTGCGTTTCGCTAAAGAAGCCATTTGCAAGATGGCTTTCTGTGAAGCAATAATTGGCATGAATGAAAAGTGATAGGTTGATAGACATCGGTGATTAATATTGACAAAATGATAACACTGAGATGGCATCATGCGTGATATTAATCCATGGGTTCTTCAAATCATGAAACCACCTGATCATATGTTTCAATGTTGGTGGATGTCCAACAGAAAGCCATTTCCAAATTGTGTTTCTAATAACTATTAAGTGGCATAAGGTCAAAAGGAAGGGTCGCAAGAGAGCAATTTTTTTCACACATTTCTGGGAAATATGAATCCAAAATGATACATTTGGAAGTTGGCTAGGTGATATTTTTTATTATTCGAAATTATGAATGATAATATTATCTGTATCATCCATCAATTTATTCCAGAATGCGACAGTTTGTCTGTTTTATATTTATGGCAAATATTTTGTTTTGCAGAAAACCAGAAACTACTATATATATTATGAAATAAATCTTTACGGTCTGGCATTTCCAAAATGATGTGATGACATGTTTTCATGTTAGTGTTTTTCTTTTACAAAAGAAGCCATTTGCAAGGTTGAGGCCAATACACTTGTAACTGAAATAAAAAAACGAAAGGTCACAGGATAGCACTTTCATACACAGAGTTAAGACATTTCCTAACTTCAGGATAGCACTTTTATGTACAGAGTTAAGACATTTCCTAACTTCAGCAAAGACATTTCCTAACTTCAGGATAGCACTTTTATGTACAGAGTTAAGACATTTCCTAACTTCAGCAGCAGTGTATATAAGTTCATCACAGCAACAGTCTTCCTCAGATTGCTATGTCCCTCCTGAAATTGTCGCCCGAAGTAACGGTGGCCCTCCCATAGTTGGGAGTAGCTGATAATTGGGATCACAATGAAAGAACCATTGACAGAAAAGGAACCACACATGCAATGAATAGCATTCTTATTCAGCAGGTAAATACGTAACAGCAGACGATCCCTCGTATCATGAAGGCAGATACAAGATCATTGAATTTGGATTCTGTGAAAGGTGGTGATCTCTCAAAGCTTCTACCCTGCAAAAAGCCACTTGCAAGACCTGAACCAAATTTTCAGCCTGTGGTGTCATCTGAAGAGATGAAGATGTTAACAAACAACACTGAGCTGCAAAAACAGCATATTTTGGAAATGGTGTACAATGCTGCACGTTCAGGTCTATTACACAGCCGACAAGAAAGCATTGGCATACCTCCTTGGCCCTCATTCTATGCATCTGTTGATGTCACTTTGCGCATGTCCTGCTTCAAAGGTATCATTCAATCCTATTATCATGGCCAATCCATGAGATCCCCAAAAAATCTATACAACCTTGTTGCGTCTGAAAGCATCCATGACCATGCTTGGGCAGACATATGCTCCTGTTTTCTTTGATATGGGCTTGTTGATGAAGGCATTTGAAATCACATGGGCGCACCCCCATGAGTTGGCTGGTGTGATTCCCTGTGAGGGTGGTATGCATTTTCTTATGTCTGTTATCTCTGCCATATGCTATCTTTATGGTGTTGCTGGACTGAGGCAGCTATTGCATGAGTTAGGTGTTTTGGCTACTGGTAGTTTCAACAGGATTCTGGCAGGAAAGGACTTTGACATGGCTCTCTATACCCTAAAGTTGGTTGATGAGGCATAGAACGAGCCATTACTCTGATATTTCAAAATGTGGTGTGAGTCAAGGGGTAGTAGGAACCAACCTAAGTTGAATGTTGTACTGCAAGAGCTTGATAAGGCTATCTCTGATAGTGCAGGCAGGAATTTGTCAGAAGTACAATTGAAAAAGTTGACCAAAGATTTAGATTTTGTTACTCGAGTTTAAGGAATATGGTAGATTCATATCACTTACTTTCAAGTTTTGGGACGACTAATTGTGTAAAGTTTTATGCGCAATAAAGGTATTCATCAGTTTTACCAGGCATGCATCTTGGGATGTGTATGAAGCGTCAAAATCACTTCTCTTGTTACCAATCGAGCAAACTATTCAAAGTTTATGCCAGTCCTGTTACCACCAAAACAGTGACTACCAACTGAGGTATTGAACTCATTCAGGGGTGGGCATTTTGTTCCTATGCTGTCACAGGGAAAGTTCCACTCTGTATGGATGGATTATACTATTGAAGCAACTGAAAAACAAAGCACTGAAGGGATCAGGTGGAATAATTGGACTGATTCTGAAAGGCCCAGCTCTGCTCAGATGGTTTCTTAGTAGGCCAATCATAGCACAATTTTTGCAAGCATTTCTAGATCTTGTTGTTAGGCGCAAAGACAAAGGCCCTGACTACTACCTTGGTCCCAAATCGGCTGCAGCAAAACGTTGGTCTCTTGATGTCCAAACGCTGAGTAAAATGTTTCAGCAGTCCTATATTGACCCATTTGATGTATCAGATCCACCAGTACAGTTAGTAAATGTTGCAACAGGAGCAGCTGCGACCCCTGAAGTAGCAAGTAGTCTTGGGAATGCTTTGAAAAATGGCTCTGCCATGGCAGAAAAGTTTGTAGATAAACGTCTAGTTGGTTAGAGCGGGGACAAGAAGAAAAGCTCTTCCCAGACCAACACTCAAAACCATGGCGAATATGAAACAAACTGTCCAAGTCAAAAGCAAAGTGGTTAGCCTGGATGGTAACTCTATGTATCTGCGACTTCTTGCAGTTAATTCTAGGAAGAAAGTACCCCTCAAACGTGTGTTCTCATATGAAAATGCACCTGTGCCATTGAGTCTGTTCACCGAGGATGGGATCATGCACTCTTGTGTCAAACCAGATTTCATGCACAAACGTGAAGAACTGGTACCAGGCAACAAGATCCACAATGAGGTCTTTGTGATACCCTTATTTTTGATGGTCATGCTTCGAGTCAAAGACCTGTCCCCTCAACCAGTCAATCAAAGATAGTTTTCCATGAAATGTCTGCAGGGTTTCTACGATGTATAATGTGTACAGTTAAGGGGAGAACCCAAGAGATACAGTTGCAATCCTTGTCGTATTTGACAGGTACTTTGACACAAGCATCAAAAGACAGACCAGACTTTAACGAGGACATTGTGATGAAGGCATAGTCTATCCCATTCAGCCAGAAGTTGCCATTCCTTCAAATTGGAGACACTTTCTGGCAAATGGTAAAACCAAAGCAAATCTGGCTTCGTTTTATACAGAGTACATGATAACCAAGGCAGGTACTTTGTTGTGTGATGGGCAGGTACTGTAGGTCAGTGGTGGAAATGGGGACACGACAATTCAGATAAGTAGGGACGGCAAAGAGAGTGTAGAAGCTTTGAAGTCAAACCACGTGGAAGCAGATATGCCAATTATTGCACATGCCAAAGCTGCAGTACAAGGTGGGGTAAATCACATTGTTATAATCAGCCCTGACACAGATGTGCTTGTATAGCTTTTGCATCATCACTCTGCTTTTGGCGCTAAGGAAATATTCCTGCTTACGGTTAAGGAAGGCAAACACTCAGACCTTACTTGCTATATTCCCGTCCATGCAATTTTTGATAGACTTGAGAAGAAGCAGGTAAACATACTCTTACTTCTGTCTATTGCTTAACACGCTGTGACACCTTCAGTTCATTGTGGGGACATGGAAAGAAGCAGCATCCAGGCTGATGATGCGGAAAACAGATAAGTTGTAAGAACTGGCAGACCTTGGCAAACACTATACATTGCAAAAGGCAGAAAAGGTGGCAGTTACAAAATGTGTGGGTTATCTGTGTGGCAAAGTGGAGTGTCAGTCTCTTAATGCACTCAGATGTGAAAAAGCAGGTAGCAAAAGTGTACCTGCAAAGAGGCTCCCACCGACAGAGAATAGCTTTGAGCTACACCTGCTCCGCTGTATGTACCAAATGAAGATATGGCATGAAGCCATTGTACCAATGCAGGAATGCTTGGAGCCTACAGATTTTGGGCATGAGAAGATGACAGATGGGACACGTGTGTACCCAAAACATATGAGCCAGTCATCTGCACCACCAGAACTGCTAAATGATTTGGTGTGGAATTGTAAACCCAATTTGTGTGGCTCAGAGTGCAGTTGTCTTGCAAGTGAACAGCTATGTACAAGAGCATGCTTTTGTGAGGCAGCATGCAATAGTGATTCGTGCGAATCTTCTGTCTGTGCCAATCCATTCACACTTGAATCACAGTCCATTAGAGATTCTGATGATGAGCAGAATGTCTCTTAACATCATGGTCATTCCAAATTCGCCATTAACTGAACCACAATAGCACACATCGTCACAAACTGGCTTCATTTTGAGCAAATGTATCCACTATGTTCTCAACGTCAGCATAGAATCTAACCAAAATGCTGAACTACAAATGTATGGATGAAACAAGATTTTTATCAAACCCAGATGCATGTGCAGGTATTCGATTTGAGGTAGTACTAGCTTCTGTAAGTTCTTGCCTCAAGTTAAATGATGCTTTCCTTCATGTCATACTCTGGTAATCTTGATCATTTTGATGATGTTGATAGCTGTTTGATGGAGGTTTACCCTCATCAAACTGGATTTTGACATTGGTTATTTGATGGCTCACGATTTATGATCATGGGTGGTTCTTGTTCATGCGCAACTTAGGCACAGTGTCTGTTACATCAACAAGTTAAAGTCCGCCATCTTGAAAAATTATATTTCTGTTTCCTTCACATTAATGATACTATATCTATTGATCTCATCCATCCCAAAACATGGGGTTTGATGCCTTTTTTAGCTTCCTGTGTCACATAGTGTTTGAGATATTGCTTTTTTAGTCTAGGATATCCACCATCCTAAAAATGACTTCTGGTGCTGCTTGTACCAACCGCAGACGATGTCATCAGTCGGATTTATGTTTCTGACATTCAAATGAACGATTCTTGGTATAATTACAGCTGTTAATTTTCCAGCCTTAGTGTCCCCCCGATGTCCCTTCCTTGCTGCTCTACTCTGCATGGTTTCGAATTATTACTCACTACATATGAAGATGGGCTGATCGTTCAAACCTTTCTTGTGGTTATTATGAAATTTGGAATTTCTTTCTTGGGCATATGGATTATGTTAGGATGGCTGTGATCTTAATAGGTTCATGCTGTGACAATGAAAAGTTAATAAATATACTTTCTAGACCATAAGTGGTTGACACTGCACATCTTGGGCCACACTCTAGTTACAGACAATCTACCCGGTTATCAGAGGGTCGCAGGAGAGGAAAATGTAGCATAATAATAATAAGTAAACCTCACTAAAACTATGTGGGCATACCGATGTCTGAGAATATTTGTTCTCCCGTATATTCATTACACCTGGAAGAAATATTCATTCCCTCAGGAACACATATTCAGGAATATGTATTCGCCTTACAAATACTTGTTTCCCTGTACCTACATATGTTAATTGTAAGATATTTTCCAGTAGATGATCCATTAAACTGTAAAATGACTGATGATTGAATGATTGAAAAATTTCACGGTGTTACAAGGTAATGGAACATTATATATGGCAATAATTTTGTTAACATGAAGAATCTTCAGGTAATAGTTTTTTAACTTAAAATTTGAATGTGACATCTTCAGACCTTATTTACTAAATTCATGGGTGCTTTGATTATCAGTTATATGGCTCCACAACATTTTCCCTCCGCCCATATCAATACCTGCCATGTCATTGCCAGCTTCAACCCCGAGCCGCGCACAATATGATGGCTTCAGTGGGCTTAAAGATTGTCAAGGTCTTATCCTGGAACTTCAAAGGCCAACCAAAATGCAGATAACGTCTTTGTTCTATTTCCCCGTCTTTACTTATACTGATTAATCTGATAAGGAGTCATATTCGCAGTTGTTTACAGTGACCACCAATATTCAAAGTTCTGTCAAATTCTGATCATTTTATGCCTCAATTGTTTAACTGTTTTACTGTGATATGATGGAATACAATATTGCAAATAAAATACGCAGGTCTTGTTACTTCCAAGTTTTGAAAGGGCGTCTGCGGCATGCAAATGCCAGGATGGAGGCTCCATGCAGGCTAGCATGTGGTAAATATCACCCCACAGACGTTGAGAAGAACTTATAAAATGTCAGATATTTTTTGTGCGAGACCTTCGAATATGAAGAAAGCTAGGAGGTATCTGGGAAACATTTCACGTCATATATTGCGTGTATATGTGTAAGTGAATGTCAATCAATACAGGGCAACCTAGGGGTTCAAGCAGATAACGAATATTCTTATAATTGTAAGCATGGGGACCAAACATTTAAAGAACAAAAGTCGCCAAATTAACTTCTTTTAAGTGGCATCCCCTCCGGCAGAAAAATCAGGATGGCAAAATGAAACCTCAGTTCTATTATTATTATCATCATCATCATCATCATCATCATCATCATCATCATCATCATCATCATCATCATCATCATCATCATCATCATCATCATCATCATCATCATCATCATTATAATTAAAACGGGGATTAATTTCATCATATATTTAACATTTAGCACCATTAAGATATAGATTTCTGCAGGCGAACAAGAGGATGTAGGGGTGGGATAATAACCTGGTGTGAAAATTGGTTTTATATGTATATGAGGTACCATGACATGAAAAAAATAACCGCAAAGGCCTTTGGAAACTCTGGGCCATGCTGTCTGTCAGGTTGAAGTAAGCGAAAATATATGCACGGAACATTTTCGTTCTCAGTACTGGAGGAGCGGATATTCGTGAGTGGGAAAAGTATTCATTCCCCTGAGGGATTGAACCCTTGCCCAATATTTGTTCCTCCACATCAAAATCTAAATTTTGCCACTAACACCAGACACACTGGAAGCATTTCATATATTTTTGCGTATGGTTCATTGGATGTGTCTACATCACAAACCTACAGGTGAAAGTTGAAATGTCTATTCACAAAACCTTTCGAGATATTAAACATTTGAAGACTTAACTGCTCCTAATTGGCATAAAATTAAGGACTGGCGTAGGCCATATATTAATTGGGTGCGGCTACATCACAAATCTCTGTGTGGCAGTTAGAATTTCAATCTGTAATACTTCAGAAAAGGTGAACATTTAAACTTTCAAATGCGCCTATTGAACATAAAATTTAAGACTTTGGCCTTGGTCATATACTCTCTGGGTGCACCTCTATCACAAACCTATAGGTACTTTGATTGTCCCTAATTAGCATAAGTTAAGAGACTGACCTAGCTGACATTTTCATTTGATGTGAAATTGTCACAAACATCGGTTGGTGTTGGAATTTTGTATTTATTCACTTTTGAAGGCAAGAGAGATTTAAAGGTTCAAAAAGGTTAGTGTTAAAATTTTGTGTTCGTCTGTTCAGTTTTGAAGATATGAGAGATTGAAACTTTCATTTGCATATAATGTATCATTTTAGACATTTTCACTATTTCAATTCAGGTGTACAAATTTACTCAGACGGCTAAAACAAAGCCAAATTTGAAATTTAAAGTAACATAATTTCTGAGAAAAGATGCGGACAATGTTTAGCTGTAAACCAAAAAGAAGAGTGACAGCATGGATGAAGGAGGGATGGAAAGAAGGAGAATAAATTATAAGAAAAAACGAAATGTCTGTGTTTGCACACAGACACAAGTCAAAATACCCGAAAGCTTTGATGTGAAAGCCCTGTCGGAAAATTTGATGGGGGGGGGGGGGGGGGGCAAATCTGTCTACTTTCAAAGCGTGCATGACTACAAATACAACAATGTTCATTTTGTCTCCATAGGCTGTGTGTGCATCAAGACACACGAAAACATGAGAATAACTCCAGCAGTCTTTAAATGTTGAATCTTGCACACAACCTGCTTAAAATAAAGAAATGATGGTGCATGGGAATTAAAGCTGGATTGGCAACATTATTCTTTATGAAACAATTTTGAAGATATATTCACATTTTAACAGATTAGCATAGGTGAGGTAGACCTGCCCAAAGCAACTAGTATTGCAGAGGCTCTCTGGGTGCTCCAGCAGGTGGTCTGGAAGTGTACGCCATCTTGTTAGCACTGATATAAAAACTTGCCAGTACTTTTTGACCTGTATCCACTATCGGGGCAACCTTGTCCATTGAGTTTCGTCTTTGACGCAGTGGGGCGCTTGGCACTCAGCCTATTGCTGACCTTTATTTCATTGCCTCAGGACGACTTCACAACTGGTTCATGTTTGTCGTTGTATTAACATTTTCAGGTGAAGCTCACTCTGGAAAAGTCCCATTATATATTGTACATTCATTCGACAAATCAACCTTCCCTTAACACTAATCACACATATATTTTGGACGCTACTTCTTCAAAATAGCCAATCGACATGGCTGCCATTGTGAAAATAGTGAGTTCTGCACCCCATGCCAATGGTTTGTGAATGAGCATTGGGACGATCTTGCCGAGTGGGGGTGGGAAGAGGGTTATAATATATGAAACCAAAAATAATTATTTTTCAATTATTTCAGAGCATCAATAATGATATATATTCTGTGGCCACGTATCACTTTGATATCCAAATCAAGTGTACTTTTGTGAGACTGTCCCACAATCAATGCATTAATTGCGCAATTACAAAATGGAGCTCAAGCTTGCCGTGTGACATTTGAATTTGTAACTAACAATGATAACTGCTTCAGACACAACCTAGCAGGCAGATAAAAGTTAAGATAGTAAGTCATGTTTTAAAAGTACATTATCGACCGTCTGCCCTGGTAACTCGGAGAAAGGGCACCTGGAACCGTGATGAAAACACGTGGCCACGATTCACTGTGATTTTCCTTTCCCACTATGCATTGCAACATGTTTGAAATGTCCTCAACGTGTGTGCATGCATACCTTTGTGCTGCATTTGGATTTATAACTAACAATGATAACTGCTTCAGATGCAACCTAGTGGATTAAAGTTAAGATTGTAAGTCATCTTTTACAAATAAGTTTACGACCATTTGCTCTGGTAACTCGGAGAACAGACACCTGAAACCTAGCGACACTAGATACCAATACCGCATCCATCGTGGCTATATGCAGCAGCTGTGCTTTTTCCCCTGCCGAAGTTGACCGTCCAGAAAAGTTGAAATAAAATGCTGTGTTTGAGTTGACTTTACTGCAAAATAGCGGCACACGTTGACCAGCTTTTCTGTAAACTTTGTCTTACAACTTGGTTGCGGTTGATTTGGACAAACGTTTTTTTTTTTTACTGGTGGTTGTTTGTGGGGTGATTTGGTGGTCAGTCGAGTGTTGCAGCTGGTCTAAGGCTGTTCAACTGGAGCATTGTGGCAAAATGTTGCATCACAGTTCTTGAAAAATGGTACAGAATTTATCCAAAATAAGTGTTTCTCATGTGAAGAAGTTTATTGAGAAATAATCCAAAGAACGTAAATTTGCTGCTGCAATTGGACAGTACCGTGGTCTTGCGCGTCAGGTCATTCATTTTAACATTACAAAAGCGCCCGTGCCAAGGAATCTAGTCGTTTTTTTCATTTTGACCAGGTGGGGACTGGGGTCGGTAATTGCAGGTACTACTGTACCATGATTATACCTATTCCCATGCAGAACCTGCCAGGATATATGAAAGAGAATGAATGTAAGAAAATTTTCAAAGATAGGATGAAATCATTCTAGATGCATGAGATGGGAGTACTGGAGAGGGACCATTTTATATATTTATAGTTTCAGTATCTTAGTGTTAACAGGGAAGTGCAATTTATACATATATATATATATATATATATATATATATATATATATATATATATATATATATATATATATATATATATATATATATATATATATTACAGCAGGTCCCTGGAGTTATGAAAATTGCACCTTTGGTGCTTATATTTTTTATATATTAAATTATTAAAAATTTAGATCAATCTTTTAATTCATAAATAGTTAAGGCATTTCAGCTACAAACCTGTGCAAAGCTACTTAACATTTTTCCGATTTCATATTTGCATTTCTGCTATTTGCGTGTTGTGGTCCACCATGAAAAAAAGCCAAAGCAAGATTCCCTAGGCATTTGGTACTCCCATTTCATGCATCATAGTTTGGTGTGCTTTCAGCAATTATATTGCACCATCCTGGCATATGTGTGCATAAAATATTATTAATCAACATTCAGGGATAAAAGTTAAGTTCATTCAGGCCTCGTGATTATCTTAATGTATTTTTTCTTCTTGCTTTTGTAAAGAAAATATACAACTTACTAATTGCGGAATAATAATTCTGTCAATTTTCCCCGAATTAGTAAACGTAATATGTGTGCAAAATTTCCCTAAAGCCTTAAATGTATGAATGCAAAATTTGTCCTATTTTTGATTGATAACATGGCGATGTTTTTTTTAAAATCTAATTTTACTACATTTTGCTAATTTTCATCAGATTTTTGTACAATCTGAGGGAAAATAGCCAAATCAGTACAAAAATGACTAAAATGTTGTGATTTCGTCAACCATGTGAAGGCAAGAAACTCCCCAGAAAAACCATTTTGCAAGCTCAAATTCAATTTTTTTTCGCGGGGGGGGGGCGGAATTGCCCCAGACCCCCCCCCCCGTATGCCTTCGGCCCTTTGGGCCGTGTAGGTCACATTTGGGCTACTGAAAAAAAAATAAGAATTTTTTTGGGCCACTTGGGCCTCTGACTGAGTTTGTACCACTGGCCTGGGTCGATCAGTATTTATTAGGGAAGGGCGGCTTAAAGGTACTTTTTTTGTTCAATTAATTTAGGGTTGGGCCTTTTTAGTAGGGTCTATCAGGTTACCGGAACCAAACATATATTTTTGTCAGGCATTGGGTAACTTTGACTTTTGTTGAAACATATCAAAAATGAAAGTTCTTCCCCCTTAAACACATTACCTCTTTTGACGTCAGTTTAATTTGTTATCTGGCACAGTCGGAGGCACTTCTTCCCATTAAAACATTGTATCACAAGCTGGTCGTTGCGTCCTCTATTTTGAGGGCAAAAATCGATTTTTTGGTGCAAAATTGAGTCTTTTGGGAACAAACACGTACTTCCCTGTCCAGGCCTGTTGCATTTGAGTACACTGTAGTACTGTGGCATGATGCTCATATGGCTACACTTTGTAGCCTATTTTTAGCTTAGCTGACTCATCAGTCAGTGAAGCTTTTGAATTTGCTGTCGTCCACAATTGACATTTTCGACTTCTCCAAACCTTCTCCCAGATTCACTTCAAACTTTTATATATATTTGGGGGGGGGGGGGGGCAGGGGGCACTACCACAGCTGTTCAAATGGTCACAGTCCAGTAATTTTTGGCCTTTTTGTTATTTCTCTTGTTCATTTTTGGCAAAATCTTCTTATCCGAAACCGCTTGGCCAATTGCTTAGAAACTCCATTCGAGCACTTCAAAGCGACTGGGCCATTCAGCCCAAATTACAATAGAATTGAACATAGTGACCTGCTTAAAGAACCATTCAACTCTAAACACAGCAAATTTATTAGTCGAAGAGTATCATAGATCAATACGTATTCCCTATTGAAAGGTGTGCATATTTTACATGATTTTTTAATGATGTATACATATATATATATGTATATATATATATATATATATATATATATATATATATATATATATATATATATATATATATATATACATAATTTGCGTATTTTTCATTGGGTGCCGTAAACATGTATGTTTTTTCGGGATCTGATTAAATGTCAATAACCGACAGTTTGCTCTGTTATGTAGACAAGTTGACAGGCTGTCTCAGCAGAAATTTTGCGCAGCTTTTAGTCGTATATATCTCTTAACCTACGACAAATTAATTTTATAATTGGCAGGTAGACCTGTGACGTGGTTAAATATATTGGTTCCATGGACTTTAGACTGTAATTTACTATGAAAGATATGATATGGCTCACGATGAACAAATCGCCACTGATAGCGCAAGTCGCCCTTGCTGTCATGAAAGCAAAGCGTGTCATTTTGAATTACTCCACCAGAAAAAATGAATGTATATACAAAAAGGTTATCTCTATAATTTAGGAGATATTGCACCAAATTACTGTTCTATAGATAAACATAAATAAAGTTGGAAGCCATGTTCTAATTATTGCTTCCTTGTTCTCAAGGGTATAATGTTAGATTTATCAAAAAACTTACAAAAGAAGAGACTTTTATTATAGTAAATCCGAACATGCCTCTTATTTGCTATTTTCCACATGAAAGCCACTTTTGTGGCCAATGTATGAATATATATACAAAAAGGTTATCTCTATAATTTAGGAGATATTGCACCAAATTACTGTTCCATAGATAAACATAAATAAAGTTGGAAGCCATGTTCTAATTATTTCTTCCTTGTTCTCAAGGGTATAAGGTTAGATCTATCAAAAAACTTACAAAAGAAGAGACTTTTATTATAGTAAATCCGAACATGCCTCTTATTTGCTATTTTCCACATGAAAGCCACTTTTGTGGCCAATGTACCTGATGTGAGAGTACGGGTATGTTTTGTGCTTACACTGATAATGGTATTGCACGGAATGTGCATATTGAAACCCAGCGGTGACAAAAGTCATGTAACAATAAGTGGAACTGTCGATATTTGGCAAAATAAGCCCGAATATTTACACAGATCTACTTCCGGCATTCACCGAAAATTTTAACCAAATTTGGGTCATAGCTCAACCACAACTTTCACTCGATACCCACTTACAGAGCTGTTTGCTCTTATGGGCATCTGCATGGGTACTCAAACCAAAGCGTCAGAAAAAATGTCGTCTGCTTCAATGTTTTGGGGGATTGCAGACGCGACATACCGGCAAAATATGTCCACGATCAACAGTTTTGGTGTCGTGCTAAGAATGGTTCTTCACTCACTCTGGTACTTACCGAGACAGTGTTAATGCCCGGTGGATTTGAGCGTTCTTGCCTCTGTGTGTGTGTGTGTGTGTGTGTGTGTGTGTGTGTGTGTGTGTGTGTGTGTGATTTAAGAACTGCATCGCATCATGTAATTAAAAAAATCATTGATAACTTTCTACTGTTGGCATTGAATAGTACAGGAATGATGTCCAAAATAGATTGCAAATTACGTGCTGGGCAGGGAATGCAGACTTGGCAAGACTAACTTTTGTTAACCTTCTCAGTCCCAGGTTATACACGGAGTCGGCAACTTCGCACGGAAAAATGTATACCCAAATGTTCAGAGGCGGAGAACGGCCGTTTACCTTGATCAGCGCTAGAAATATTTACTAGAGAGCAGGCACGCTACAACTTGACCAAAACAAAAAGGTTTTGTTCAGAAGTTGAAGAGTGAATAATTAAGCTACAATGTAATGCAAATGAGCGGGAATTTGCTAGCGACGTGCAAGCGTTAACAACGATACACTGAGCCAAGTCCAATAGGTTCAACACAAATGGCCTGTATTTGCCCAAATTCATCTTCCTGAATGATGTAATCAAGTTAGTTCTGTGTCAGTTGAGTTACTGGCAAAATTTAGCTGCATTTATGTGTGCACAACGACATCAAACTCAAGCTAGCCGCTGTCTTATAGCATTTCAAGCTTAGTGATAGCTTTGAAGCTTATAGAATGATATGAACTATTTTTGCAGCGGTGCTTGGGCCACGCAAAACAAATAAATCTGTGGCATCAACGCAAAATAGGAATTTTGACCTTCTTTATGTGGAAATGGTAAAGTATCACGGTCATCAGCTGTTTTCATCAAACATACAATGCCGATGCAACAATGTGACGTTATAAAAGGTCGGGTACCTTGATCACACAAACCATGCATTTTGAAAGTACATTGTCCCAAAATTTGACTATTCAAAGGCGACGTTTTGTCGGATGTGACAAACCATGGGCCTGTCTGGAAAGCTTATGATTCAAAGATCTCCAAATTGACGTTTTTATCTTTATAATTATGTCGACAAAATAATGTAATCTCTGATAGATTTTTTTATAAAGACACAGTAACAAAAAAATATGAGTGTGATAATTCTCATCCAAGTTAATTGAGGACTGCTACATAGTGTTTTCCTGATGCATTGTCAACAAATTTTGTTAGTAATATACTTTATTATTTTAAAGAGGACTGGACGTGTAGCTTAATATAACTTATATAGGGTCATCTCCTGTACAAGCAAACTCAGTACAATTTGTCTTAAATAAACATCGATGATTGTTTCCTGTGAACTGTGATTCATGACATTTTAGCAACGTTATTCGTCGTTGCAAACTTTACAATTAATTGCGAATCATGACGTAAAAGCTGTGCAAGAACGTTTATTTCCTGTCTGAACCATGGGCGCCCCCCCCCCCCCCTCGTATCGACTTTCAGAGTGAAGCAACAGCTTTGTTCGGTGGCCACAATGCGCCCAAAGTGCGCCTACGAAAGCTGCTGGCTTGACAAATTTCTGTTCGTGGAACTACAGGCATGATGATACTTCAATGAAAGCTCTTTTCATGAGAAACATTTGATTATCAAACTATTTCATCACATTGACAAATATTTAGTAAGTAAGTAGTTTCACATGTTTAAATATATGATTAAACCTCCTTTGGCAGAACTTTGTTGTCCCTGTGTAAGGCATGTATGTCCCTCAAGTTTCATTAGCAAGAGATCAGTATTTTCTTTAATATAACATTCGTGTTAGCAAATAGCACTTTCGCAGAGCGTTGTTGTCCCTATGGAAGGAATGTATACCCCTCAAGTTGCACTAGCGAGAGATCACTATCTTCTTTAATATAACATTCTTGTAAGCAGATAGCACTAATTTTAAAATGACGAAGTCGAAGTTCGTGTACAAAAGCTTGAATTTCGGCAAACTCGGTGTGTATCAAGTTTACATTTGTACTTAAAATCGTGATTGTTTCGGTTAGAATTCAGGATTGTTTGGAGTTCGTCAAAACGATACGGACAATGAGTTATTAATTCAGTATATTCGTCATCATTTTTCCTTTTCATGTTCTTCCAGTAAGTTTATTTTTTCAGAATATTGTTTTGTATACCACCAAACTTGGAAGGCGTATCTTCAGCTGTTTTAATCTTTCTTCTTTTAAGAAAAGTGATTTTAAGGGTAATATATTAAAATAACTAGACATATATGAAGCTTCATATTTGAACACGTTTTTAGAATGAAATTGTGCCCAGTAATTACGGCGTAACCCGTATGTTCTGTTTCTTTTCAAAGTAAATATGCAGAACCAATTTAATTTAAAAATCGCGACTCATTTGTCAGTGCAGATCTGGAGATAATTTAATTATTCAGCGATTATTTTTCATGCCAGTGCACGCTTGATAATATTGATACAATGACAGCTTCGGTTTCATATGAATTGAGATCTCTTCTCGAGAATATCACGTTAGACGAGGACTTTGCAAAAGATTGTATTTTGTTAGTTAATGTAGCGAAGGTCGATAGCTGTAAAGATTTCAACCTCAGATTATTGCGTGGATATGGTTTTATCTCGTTTAAGTTTGATTTTTAGCAAGTCATAACAGACATCCTCTTTTCCCTGTTCATGGAAAGATGCAGATATGAATCGCTTACACCAAAAGAATTCTCAACAGTTGACAGCAAACTTCACATCTATATTACTGCTTAGTTGTGCAGGTAAGAAGTTTGAGAGATGTGTATTTGAACATTTGTTCAGTCATGGCATTCAAAACAAGATCATAACCAAATTCCAGTCTGCATATCAATCCGGTGATTCTCCGGCGCAACTTTTGGAGTTGTGCATTGTACTCGAAACTCATGAACAAGGGTAAATAATTAAAATTAGTATTTGTGGATGTCTATGTTTAAAAGCGTTTGGCAGAAAGGGTTAATAACTGAGTTTCGTGTGGTTGTCGTTTGAGGTCGCCTACTAAGGGGTTTAATAGATATCTTTGCGAAAAGCGCCAAAGAGTCGTTATTTATGGTCAGACATCTTCTTGGAAATTATTTTAATGCTGGTGTGCCTCAGGGGTCTATATATCTTACGACCCCTGATATTTTTCATTTGTGTCAACGATATTGCTAGTATTGCAGAGTCAAATGCCAGGTTATTTGCTGACGACAATTCTCTATTGTTGTTGTTGTTGTTGTTTTGGTCGTGGACCGCGGCGATGAAGATGTAACCAGCATTACACTACATGGTGATTTGTCAGCAATCTGCATGTGGGCTGGCCAATGGTTTTCAAATTTGAACGAAAGTAAAATAATTTCAATGATTTGCACTCGCCATCCTGTTACCACTTATATAAAAACTCGCCAGTACTTTCGGACCTTTATCTTGCCGAGTGGGGGTGGGAAGAGGGTTATAATATATGAAACCAAAAAGTATATATTTTGCAATTATTTCAGAGCATCAATAATGATATATATGCTATGGCCACGATTCACTTTTATATCCAAATCAAGTGTCCTTTTTTTGTGAGACTGTCCCGCAATCAATGCATTAATCACGCAATGTTCAAAATGGCGCTCGAGCGTGCCCGGTGGCATTTGGATTTGTAACTTACGATGATTACTGCTTCAGACACAACCGAGCGGGCAGATTAAAGTTAAGATAGTAAGTCATGTTTTAAAAGTACCTTATCGACGGTTTGCCCTGGTAACTAGGAGAACGAACACCTAGAACCGTGCTGAACACACGTGGCCACGATTCACTGTGATTTTCCTTTCCCACAATGCATTGCGCCACGTTTGAATGGGCGCTCAATGTGCGTGCATCATGCCGTCGTGTTGCATTTGAATTTATGACTAACGATGATTACAGCTTTAGACACAACCGAGCGGGCAGATTAAAGCTAATATTGTAATTCATCTTTTAAAAATACGTTGACGACTGTTTGCTCTGGTAACTTGGAGAACGCACCCCTGAAACCTAGCGACACTAGATACCGATACCGCACCCATCGTGTGCAGCAGCTATGCTTTTTCCCCTGCCGAAGTTAACCGTCCAGAAAAGATGAAATAAAATGCTGTGTTTGAGTTGACTTTACTGCAAAGTAACGGCACACGTTGGCCAGCTTTTCTTTAAACTTTATCTTACAACTTGGTTACGGTTGATTTGAACGACCTGTTTTTTACGGGTGGTTGTTTGTGGAATGATTTTGCTGGTGGGTCGCCTGTTGCAGCTGATCCAATGTTGTCCAACTCTTGAAAAATGCTACAGAATTTAGCCAAAACAAGTGTTTCTCGTGTGAAGAAGTTTATTGAGAAATGATCCAGGGAAGGCAAATTTGCTGCTGCAGTTGGACAGCACCGTGGTCTAGCCTTGCGCGTCATGTCATTAATTTTAACATTGCAAAAGCGCCCGTGCCAAGGAAATCCGGTCGTTTTGCTGCAATTGGACAGAACCGTGCTATTGCACGTCAGGTCATTATTTTAACACTGCAAAAGCGCCCGTGCCAAGGAAATCTGGTGGTATTTACCAGGTTGGGACTTGCGTCGGTAATTGCAGGTACTACTGTACCATGATTATACCTATTCCCATGCAGAACCTGCCAGGGTATATCAAAGAGAGTGAATGTAAGAACATTTTCAAAGATAGGATGAAATCATTCTAGATGCATGATATGGGAGTACTGGAGAGGGACTGCTTTATATATGTATAGTTTCAGTATCTTATTTTTATCAGGGACGTGCAAAATATATATATATATATATATATATATATATATATATATATATATATATATATATATATATACTACAGCAGGTCCCTGAGTTATAAAAAATTACGCCTTTGGTGCTTATATTTATTTATATATTAATTGATTGACAATTTAGATCAATCTTTTAATTCATAAATAATTAAAGCATTTCAGCTACAAACCTGTGCAAAGCAACTTAATACTTTTCTGATTTCATACTTACCTTTCTGCTATTTTCATGTTGTGGTCCACCATGGAAATAAGCCAAGGCAAGATTCCCTAGGCATTTGGTATTCCCATTTCATGCATCATAGCTTGGTGTGCTTTCAGCAATTATATTGCACCATCCTGGTATATGTGTGCATAAAATATCATCAGTCAACATTCAGTGATAAAAGTTAAGTACATTCAGGCCTAGTGATTATCTTAATGTATTTTTTCTTTTTGCTTTTGTACAGAAAATATACAACTTACTAATTGCGGAATAATTTATCTGTTAATTTTCCCCGAATTAGTAAACATAATGTGTGTGCAAAAATTTTCTAAAGCCTTAAATGTAGGAATACAAAATTTGTCTTAATTTTGATTCATAACATGGCGATGTATTTTAATCTATTTTTTACTTATTATAGCTAATTTTCATCAGATTTTTGTACAATCTGAGGGAAAATAGCCAAATCAGTACATTAATGACTAAAACGTTGTGATTTCGTCAACAATGTGAAGGCAAGATGCTCGAAACTCCCCAGATAAACAATTTTGCATGCTCAAATTCAAAATTTTTCACTGCGGGGGGATGGCCTCAGACCCCCACCCCTAGCCCCGTATGCCTTCGGCCCTTTGGGCCGTGTAGGTCACATTTGGGTTACTGAAAAAAAAATTACGGACTTTTTCGGGCCACTTGGGTCTCTGACTGAGTTTGTAGCACTGGCCTGGGTCGATCAGTATTTATTAGGGAAGGGCGACTTAAAGGAACTTTTTTTGGTTCCATTAATTTTGGGTTGGGCCTTTTTGAAACATGTTGAAAATGTATGTTCTTTCCCCTTTTACACATTACCTCTTTTGACGTCAGTTTAATTTGTTACTGGGCACAGCCGGAGGCACTTGTTCTTATTTTACATACATCAGGCCTATATTAGAATACGGAGATATTTTGGGACAAGTGCTCAAAAAATATTCAGATGTCTAAGAACGTGTTCAACTCGCCGCGGCAAGGATCGGACAGGCGCAACCCAAAACAGAAGTATTGTTAATTCATTGCATGACGAAGTTTATCCGCAAGAGGGGTGATCTGGGTTGGTTTAATTTCTTGACACACAGTCTTTTGTTCCCATGATGCATGTTTGTGACACCTAGCAACCCATGGCATTTGAGCTCAGGTAAGTCAGCAAAGCCCATTACATAACAGTGAAAACCTGAAAGTTCTACCCTACATATGAGGACGATTTGTGGAATTCTCATCTTCTAATCTACCTGAAATACATATTATCATCTTTCAAATACGCCCGCGTGGGATAAAATGAAAGTTTGATGCTTATTGGGCAACATAGAGAGAGGTTAAATTTATATCTGCTAATTCCCCATGTGAATGTATGGAGAAAAAGGTGAGGGTCATGGAAAGTGACCACAAGATGTGGACAGTCAACCAGGAACAAGATGGGCAGCACCACCTTTAGGCGAATTTAGAACTAATCCAGATATAGACAAGGTAATCGGCGTGAGAAATTAAAAAAGACGTATGAAATTAATATCGTGGTCTATCACTTGATTATCTAAGACACAGAATTCCCGACCTTTTCGAAGCTGGCCAGGATACACAAAGTGCGGGGAACACCTGTGATATTTTGCCATTCTGAATAAAAAAGAAATTCTTTTTTTACCTCCAACTCTACATATTTTGCGATTACTTGATCAAGATATTAAGTGTATGAATTATACAGTTGGTTTTAAAAGTCAACTCAATAGAAACGTTGCCAGTGTTCCCGAGTTTCACCTTGAAGGAAAAATGTTTGCTCAAATTCACCACGCTCGATTGTGTATGGATTGTTGCGTTCTAAATGACTTCAAGTACCATTGTAATTTTACAGCGAACCCAATGTGCGAAAGTGGTGTGGCAACAGAGACAGTATCTCATTTTCTCCTTGAAGGTCCTTTATTTCACGATGTTCCATAAGAGGCTTTCAGACCCTTCTTTGCAGACCGTGTAACTGATTGCAAGTTTCTATTGTATGGGAATTATATCAAAGACTGGGAATACAGCATCAATGTGTTCAGAAGTGTTGACATGTTCATGCTAAGATCAGAGCATTTTTGTGTATGTAAGAGTATACGTCCAGTCCATTTTTCCTGTTTTCTTTTTTCCTTCTTGTTTTCGTTTAGATAATATTGTCATTATATTTACTTGTCTTGCCTCCAAAGCAGACCCGAACTGCATATTTTGTCTACATGTACGGGTACACGCTACGAAACATGTCCTGAACAGTTACTCGCTGAAGACCATTTAATTTATTTGAGCTAATGCAGCATATGCAAACATTCTACAGAAGAATATGTGCAATATGGACGATAGTACTTCCGTGTGTGTATATAGGTTAGACAGTGACAGGTTAGCTTATGCAATGTAAAGAGTTCGGACTGCTGAATAGGGTAACGACAACCAGGAAGTGGTTCTGGACGAAAAAGCAACAAATATAACAACATGTTCTTGCAGGGCGTTACAGTTTTTGATTGGCCTGACATCAATGATGAGCAGCCCGACACTTTCATTACCGCCAGAGCAAACGCGAGGGTGGAAATAAACGTGGAGGGCTGAAGGGTTAATAAAAAAAGGGTTGTGCCAAATAAAATCATGTTATTGCAGTACTGTTATTACTACTTCAATGCTGTATCCCGATGGTATAGAACAGGGGGAAAAAACACACACAAAATATTGATTGAAGAAACTTACAAAATACGGCTAAAGGAGCAAATAGTTATGGCAGTTATCACCACAGGTGCTCGTCGCATTTAGCTAATATAGTTGAGAAGAGCACTATGCCCATCGGACATAACTCCCTTCATTGACTATTCCCCCAAGTACAAAGATGCTCGTAGCGTTCACATAGTACTATGCCCATCGGACCGAACCCCCTTTAGGGAGTTGTCAATGGAGGGGGTTTGGATGGGCATAGCTAGTACTCTTCTCGAATATATTAGCTGAACGCTACGAGTACCTGTGCTTATCACTGCTTTCTCCGATGCGGTGAAAGCGATATCTTCCGGATGTATCGGGACAGGCTAGGCCTAGGGGTCAAGGCCACAAGAGCAAGCAAAAGAGGCAAACAAGGGGCGGGCGGATAATAGCTTATGCACTTGCCTTTCAGGCTGTAATAGCGTTTTACTGTCCATGCAAAATAACACTAATCTACTACAGAACGCTCTACTAAGTAGTATAATACCTCAAAGGTCTCTCGTGGAGTACAAAGTAGCCACGAAATTCAACCAGTGACTGAGGAGCATAAATATGCCCTACTATCTAGAGAGATTCCGGATTTGAATAGTCTCTCTTTAAATGACGGGAATGGAGACCCTAACCACAGTTCCACCCTTGCTTAGTATTCCAGGCACATACATGCTCGTTTCTTTGCTTGCTGCCGAAGCTTCTGGGAATTGCGTTACGTGTGATATACATTTCATATGAACTCCGTGGCTTTTGGATCTAAAAGCCTCATCAGCGCCCCCCCCCCCATTTCAAATTGTGGAAGGGTTGGAACACATAAAAGAATGCAACATTTTTCAAAAGATTAGTCGTTATCGCAAGCATGTGTATCGATACATGCCATTTTGTGCATTCAATCGTATTTTTCACATGCCTATATGTCCGCTTGCCATTTAAGCATTGTAGAAGTGGTATTTCCCTTTGACGTGCATTTCCAAATGCTTGTGGCTTACGGACTGAGGAGCGGCATCCGCAGCCCCATTCTGTCTTATTTCAACCTGTGAGAAAGCCGGTACACACGGAAAGCCGCAAAATCATTTTGAAAATATAAACATACAAGCAAGCTTATGTATTCATTAAAGCATATATGCTTGGTGTGACACTGCACATTCAAGTCGCAATTTTCACATTGTCACGGATTCATTTTACTTGCTGCTGACGCCTGTGGAACTTATGTTCCGTTTTACTTGCATTCCAAAATGACTGTGACTTGTGGATTGAGATCCGTATGAACAGCCCCCATCCAAACCAATTTCAATCAATGGAAGACCCGGTACGCATAGAAGGAAGCGAAATTATTTCAATACATACCATCTTGTAATTATAGCATGCATTCAAATAGCAATTTTCATAGTAAGTCTATCTGAGATGCCAATTAATAATAGAATACACCCAAGTATGTTTCGTTGTGTCTTCTGTTACCCTTTAAAATGATTGTGAATTTAGGAATTGATGATTTGAAAAGTCGCATCCAAACCCCTATCGTTTCGTGCCGTTCCAAAAGTTGGTATGTACATGAGCGTACGCTAAGATGACATTTATTATACCATTTCCGTTTGATGTCAGAAATGGCGTGTATTCCGTCATGTAGTCCGTCGTTTTCAGTTAAACTTAGTGGGGTGTCCTTTGGGTAAATCTCTACGGAGTGCTTTTGAATTGGTACGTACGTTCCAGTGATTTTGGGACTTTTTTAAACATCAATTTTTCGTTAATTTTATGGTAAAATCTTAAAGAAACTTCCTCAAAACAGTTTGACCTATTACACTAAATTTGTTCACTTCATGGTGCTGCATGTATTGTCTGACTTTAAACAAATTATTGGAATCACGAGCAAGGCTACATGCACATGCTAGCATTGGGTTCTTTTGGGACTGCAGCAAATGTGATACATTGGTTTATATCTCAATAATGGTGGATCCTGGACTCGTGCTTGCTATCAAACACTAATAGATGACTTTAAAAGAGAACTTAATAGAACTAAACCCAAACTTAATGAATTGTATCATACTGGTGAAAGGAAAATTGCTGTCATTCATGCTAGGATGAGAATGGGATGCAGCCAGCTGAACAGTGAACTGTTTAAAAAATTGGTGTTACCGAATCGCCAGCTTGCTCGTGTGGAGCCAGCACCGAAAATAGCTACCATTTCTTTTTTCAATGTAGCAAATACACTGTGTTGAGAAACGATCTACATTCGAAAATAATATTTTTGGGGAATTTCAATCTTCGTACACTATTATTTGGTATTGAAAGAAATACAAAGATTCAAAACATAGAAATTTTTGAAGCACTTCATGATTATCTTGAGGATACTGGAAGATTTAAATTATGAGTGGTATTTGTAACACGGCTAGTAAACCACTGAGTTAGGCATTATGGTGTTCGTGTAGGAAGTTCACATACCAACTCCTTTTACGTTTATTCATCATTTGTGGTCCTGTGTGTCCAATCTATCTGTGTAATGGTGTTCCGAAATTTCATCGTGTGTATCGTCATATACGAACAAGAGGCCCTAATATAGGTTTGTGAGCTTGTCGGCCAATTGTTTTTTCCTGGAATAATGTATTTTTAAACCAAACACTAATAGGGAAGTGCGTATAGGGTTTCCTTTGGTGTTGTTAATTTTGATTTTGCGTGACCTTGACAGGTCAAATTGACATATTGGCTTGTATCTCGTCAATGGTGGATCCTAGACGCATGGGTATTCTTAAACGCTAATAGGAAAGTACCCATGGGGTTTGTTTTTGTGTTGTTAATTTTGACCTTGAGTGGCCTTAAAAGGTCAAATTTGTTGGGGTGTTTTATATTTTGACCTAAAGTAACCTTAAAAGGTCAAACTGACATACATTGGTTTATCTCTCAGATATGGTGGATCGCAAACCCATGGTTGATATTAAACACTAATAAGAAAATACATATGGGGTTTCCTTTGGTGTTAATTTTTACTTTAAAATTGAAAGGTCAAACTGACATATTGGCTTATATCTTGGTAATACTGGGTCTGTCACATTTCATTTAAAATACTGACTCCAGAACTGTTATACAAACAGGAGCATCAGTCCCTCATCTTCCGTATAGTCCTGAACAAAAAACAGAAACAAAAAATAAAACAAATAAATAAATATGTTATATGCAGGATTAAAGTCAATGTTTCTGCATAGAATAAGTTGTCAAATCTGAATATTGTTGTGTCCAGAGTTTTTGCTTGTGTGGATGAGAAACGTTTCGGAGTTGGAAAACGCGTAAAATAATTTATTTTGTCTTTGATACACAAAGTTGTAAGGAAACAAAATATAATAGGGCCATGGTTCGGCTATGTTTTAGGATGTGTAAGTCTGGTTGTTGATTGTTCTGGTGGTGGGTTGGCCTTGCTCGTCAGAAGCTGTGTTGGCGTCCATATTTGAGCGGCTCAGCTAAGGGAATGCCGTATTAATTGGTATAAAACGTTTGTGTTGCTTGAGAATCTTCAGAGGCAACACAGGGTCTGAGGCTGGATATAGTTGTGTATTGCTTTGGAACTATAGATTAAATATCAGAAGCTGTGTTGTTTCATCCTTGAGACTTTTGTGGTTTTGCCATGTAAGCGTAAGCCGATGTTGTGAATGTTTGTATGTGTGGATTTCGTATCTTCTCCTCTTTTATCTGTCACTTTACTGAGAATGAGTGTGCTGTTTGTTGGCCTTGGGTGTAAGATTGTGAAGTAATTGAGTGTTCAATAGCCAACCTACCATAATAATAATAATAATAATAATAATAATAATAATAATAATAATAATAATAATGATAATGATAATGATAATGATGATGATGATGATGATGATGATGATGATGATGATGATGATGATGATGATGATGATGATGATGATGATGATGATGATGATAATAATAATAATAATCTGTATTTAAAGGTGGAGTAAATAGAAAATTACGAACATTGGCGCCGGGGCACTAGTGGTCGACGTATTGGTAATGTACATGAAGTGATGGAAATGGAAAAAAATATAGTGACAGCAAACGAATGGCAGTTTCTGCGCAGACATTCCGTTCATGCAGCAAGATTAAGCTGAAATCCCGTATTTACATAAGTGACACACGGAAGATGAGCAAAGAGGGCCAAACTATGTCTTGATCAGCATCTTGAATGTTTTTTCAGTTCCGTGAAATGCTGAAAATCAATCGGTAAAATATTCCAAAGTTGGACCCGTGATGTTTTAGTGAGTTGTATCCGGATGTCATGGCGTTGAAAGGAGGCAGTTTTACTTAACCATACAAATGTTGCACTGATAATTTTCCTCAGTAAATAAATTTTTGTCCCGATTAATCATGTCGCCACTTTCCCGGCCTCCACTGAATAAGCAAGCGAGCAAGCTGAACTGAAAGTTCCCTCAGTATGAAGGAAGCGCGGCAAATAGCACAATCCAGTTCTGTACGCTCCATATCCACCCAGTCACTTTCAATATCTAAACCTATGCCTTAATATGATGTATTCATATCTAAATGCGGTCCTACTCTAACACCTATTGAGCAAAAGAGGGAGCCACCTGCATCAGGGCAGATCCGCGTATTTAGCATGGTCAAAAGTTCTTTCTCAACAAAATGAACTACACAAACACAGAATAATCTTAAGAAAATGTATTAACATATATTTGAATCATAAAGGATGCCTTAATTGATTAGAAATGGGCTCTCTTTTGGTTGAAAAGGTGTTATTTATGGATGTTTATGTAGTATATAATAAAAAATCTGCCCTGATCATGGTGGATGCATGTCTGTTAGCCCGGCAACACAGGAAGTGAGCAGGATCGCAGTTAAATATGAATGTCTTCTATTAATCATCATTATTATGTTTGATGTAAAAAATTCGAAGATTCAAGGCTTCAGACTTTTGTGGTTTTTCCAAATTGAATTTATCAATGGGTTATCAGCTGGAAACCATCAACCATGTTTCGCTGCCCTAAATTTCCGGACACGTTTTTTATGATGGCGGCTGCTTGTCTTCACCTTGCATTGGGTAAATACATCCCAATTGAAAGTAAGAACGTGAAATAATTGGAAATGAATAAATAATGTTACATATGTTCCGGCAAGACTTATGTAAACTTATATGAACTAGCGTATGCCCCTTGATCAAAGAAACTAAGGCAAACACACGAACTGTTGACACCTTTTTAATTTTTCTGATGCAAATCCTTGTGTGGTCCTGTGACCATCGGAAAAATAGCAAGGTCTCCTTTCTTTGTGACCGACATGACACTGGCAACTGATGAAAACCTTACAGCGTCAATGACGTTTGTGGGAATAAAGAATAGTTTGTTTTTTTTAACATATATGACAACACCTTCCTTTATCAATTTGAGTGTGTGTTTGAAGAACATGACTATCAGTTGCAAAACATTTAATTTTATCCACATTGCTACGTTAGCAAGAGGAACTTATTTTACCATGTTTGATAGGGAGATCTGCCCAGACATGCGGGTACTTTCTTGTTTAATGATGCGGGCCAAGGCAGTATCCCAGCTTGCAAGAACTTCCAAACTTACCGGTTTTTTTCAGCTTTTTTCTCAACTCTTAAAATAGTCACAGTTTGGTGTATGGAAGTGACCTATGATTGACCCCCAAACGCAATTTGAAGGATTACTGGCCTTTCTTGGTCAACGAGAGGTCAGTAATACCTGACGTGTGGGTGCGGGTCCTTGAAGGTCATTTCCATGCAACGAAGAATAACTTACTTGAGGAGTTGAGAAAAATAGCAGCGTCAATATCTCAAGTGGCGTGACCAATCTCTGGGGACCAAAATTTTATGACTGTATTTAGGTTCTCAGTATATTTGCGAAAAAAAAGCTCCCATGTCCCTCTGGAAAAGCTAGAGTGGGCCTTAAAACCAAGACGTCGTCAGATGGAGCTCATACAGAGGAAGGTTTGAAACGAAGCTCGCATCTGGACCACCATCCCGTTTCACGTTTGACATGATTCTCCGTTTCTGTGCATACCAATAAGGTGCAACTCACCAGTTTATTCCAAAACTATTTTTCACAGGTATATCACACACAAAATCCATTGAAATCCACATTTATCCATGGGAACACGCCTATAATTGTCGCAAATGTCCCACAAAACCCATTTCGGGCTAAAAGTCCGACATTCCAGGGCCAAATTCAAACGGGTATCCCATCCTGAATCGAGTTCGTTCCGTGGCATTAGCCGTATGACAACTGTTCTCAATCATACCATATTCTTTGATCCACTTGGCGTTTTTATCCCGTGTTTATTTCAACAAATCGGGAAACTCTACCAAACTTGATCCCGTCAGTGCTTCTCCTATTCATCAAAGTTGTTTTGCGGCCATACTTTTGACCGGACACAGGCTGGTAGCCCAGCTGTTCTCTGATTGGCTGAAAGTCCATGTGGCCAATCAGAGAGCAGCTGGGCTACCAGTCTGTAAATATGTGAGTTGCAGCTTGTTGGTATGCGCCACGCCCACAATGCCAGCTTCAATCACCCGCGTCATAATGCCATAACACACACAAAATCGATCCTCATTTCTTAAATGACCCTCGTGCATGTGGATCAGTCAAACAGTCTTACGGTAAATGGCTTCGTAGTCTGTGACTCGGAAGAAGTAACATATGTCGTGAGTTCCCATGAGTGTCACGCATACTATCAACAAACCCAGCCATAACTAAATAAGCTGGCCAAGCACATCCACGGATGCTTGCAAATTAGTTGACCCAGCCGACCTGGGAAAAAAAGGAATGCTATTGGATCAATGCTATGCAGAAGAACGCCTTTATGGTTGTATGCCAGATTTCTTCAAGTGGAAAATGTTACGCAAGAAAAAATACCATTCATATACCTCCATTTTCAGACATTTCCTGTCTTATTTTCAAATCATATATCATTTGGCATTGAACTTGTGTTTTTTGCAGATGAAGCCATGTCCATCTTGGATCACCTCATCAACGAGTCATCAAATGAAAACAAAAAGAAGAAGAAAAAAGTCCTTGCCCTAAAATTAGCCTGAAACTGATGTAGACCTATAACGCACTTTTTAAAACCCTTTGGATACCACATCTATTTCCAACTTTGCTAACGGTGGCCATTTTGCATTTTCTTTTCTACAGACTTCTGCCTAACTTTTCCAGAGGGACATGGAAGCTTAGTTTTAAGTAAACGTGCTAAAGAACCAAAGTCAGTCATCTAATTTTGCTCCTCAGAGGTTGGTCACGCAACTTGAGATATTGACCCTGCTATAAAATGGGGGGGGGGGGGAGGATGCGGTACGTTGTTGCGAGTGGTATTGGTTGTTGTGTTATCATCGTCATGGTAGCCTCTCGTGAACAGTTGGAGGTATAGATTGTGTGTTTGAAGAGGACAGAAGCAGGTTAATCAGGAAAGATATGCACGGAAACGGCACAGCGCGTTTGTCCCCTTCTCGTCACATGACTCGCGTGCTCAGGCCGGACGCCCTCAATCAGAAAAAGCAAGGCAAACATGCCCATTATTGATAAATTTGGGGGGGGTATTTTTTTTTCGCTTTTTTGTTTGTTTGTTTGTTTATTTTTGTTTTTGTTTTTGTTTTTGTTTTTGTTTTTTGTTTTGTTTTTGTTTTTGTTTTTGTTTTTGTTTTGCTTGTGCAAACCCCTGTGACACGACCACTTTAGTCTGTGCATCAAAAGGTCAACTGAGCTATGGACCCAATATAGGGTCCCACATGACTGAGCACAGAACTGTCACTGGCACAGTATTTCTTTTTATCTTGTGCTTCCATCGAAAGTTTGCAATCACGGAAAGTTTGCCATGAAAGTATGAGACTAAGCCTCCCTTTAGGTTAATATGCCAATAGTCTTAAGGGTATGTATACTTTAACAGCTTGAAATTGAAAACTATATATACTATCGGCATAAGGCTGTATGTATTTGGAACAAGGTTTTGTTGACTTTCAGGACTGTGTGGATTTTTCGTGATTGAATTATACTCTGTGCCCATCAATTGCCAATAAAAGGGGTCAATTGAATTTTACTACAGTTGATACATGGTAAGACGTTAACATGGCACATAGCATATCCATATATTCCAGTCATGTTGATAAAGTGACACTTTGGCCCTATCTGGGATACATGCTGTGTTTCGTGTTATCTTTTTGTTTGACATTTCTGATTTTGTCGTGACGTGTTTGACCTAGTGGCTTATTATTTGATATACACGAAGAAACAGAAATTTTTGTTAGACGGTCCAAACGCAAGACAACACAAAGATCGGCGCAATGATTAGTATGAACGAACGTGTCTGCAAGACGTTTTCCCATCCACCACCTTCAAATCAGAACATTCGCAGGGAGAAAACAAATGAAAAGAATTGTGAATGTCACAGAGGGTTATTTTGTTATTTTGTTTCATGTGTGATTGGAATTTCTATGACTTGTGATAAACCTTTAATTACTGGATAAAAGTTAAAATAAATATACATTGCAACAACCAACCAGACAGACAGACAGACAGACAGACAGACAGACAGACAGATAGATAGATAGATAGATAGATAGATAGATAGATAGATAGATAGATAGATAGATAGATAGATAGATAGATAGATAAAATTTTGTAGCATGAGGCCTAAGGTTTCATTTTGTGTGACTCATGACATGTACTCCATGCGCTCTCATTATGTAATATCGTAACTGGATGTCCTATCGATTGGGAAATTTGTCTCTGTCCACACGAAAGGCCATCAGATTAAACTCGTGTGATTCGAAGTAATTACCTTATTTACAACGTGGATTTTGCAGAGGTCGACCAAAATCAATCATATTAGCCAACCTTCATTTAAGCAAATAAATGACTTGGCTTTTTTTTATCAAAGTTCTAAATATGCAGACATGTGCATTTAAGTTCATTCAAATGTTTTTGGTGACGTCACTGTATCGTTCCCATTCATCGTTTTCCACGAAGGAACAGTTACAGTAGTAATAAGGTTTTGCCGTGGAATTCAACAGCTACATTTTAATAATTGTGTTGGCAAGCTTCATTGATCATTTCTAATCACTTTTAAGTTCGTTAATCATATCAGACAGCTTTATGTTGTGTAAAATACTGCGTTCCTTGGTAATAAGCGTACTTAGACAATTCCAATAAACTGTGATAGGGGCTATGCATTACACAACCTTTGCGTGAGAGCATATGCTAAACGACTTCAAATGGCGTAAGTAAAATGACAATTATCTGAGTTTTTTTAATCATTTTACACATAATCATACATTTGCATGTTTATTTTATATTTCCTTCCATTTCGATGTACATATGATGTGATATTGTATTTTAATCTCTTTGCTTATTTCAATGTATGAACTTGACGCATTCATGTGTGTTTATTTTTGTGATTGCAAAGGCTAAATATAATAATTATAACCAGAAAAGAAGATTTGCGTCACAGTAAATCTGTCTGGGAACTTGCAAAATTTGAATTATACAAATGCTTTAAAAAATGTTCATTGCTGTGATTCTGAAGCAGAATAACACACTTATTTGTAGTATGTTTGAAGTGTTCAAGGTTTATGTCTAAGCTTAATGCCACAAAATGTACCAAAGCATTTTTGGGGTCAACTACCTGTTGATGCAGATAGACAGAAGAGTATTGGTCTAAATGTTAGAAGCTAATGACTCTGTTTGGTGCATATTACAAATTAGAGCTATTTTTTCACATTGCATATCACAAAAAATAATTTTAGAGATGAATCTATCATAATAATTAATTTTAATGTCACATATCACAGTAGGAATTCATAAATCAGAGCAACATTACTTTCACATATCACATATCACAAATTGCCTATTTCCAATGAAGGCTGCAATACATGTATTTATAAGCTTTAACATGTTTAAGCATCGTGTTATCACTTGAAGTTAAATGAGTCGCAATTTACAACACATGACGAAAAATAATTTTATATACTGTTTTATAGCGGAAAATTATGTGGAAACAGTGTTAATGTATATGTAGTGCCACATGTTATTGCCTTTCTAACATATAAACATATGACAAATGTACATATCATCCTGCAAAACCCACCACTCCCATGGGGTCCAGTGGTAATAATATAGCCAAAAGACTGCACCTGTGTTCTCTACATGTTGTTTTTTTGGGGGGGGGGGGTTAGGGGTTTATTGAGGTATTTCACACAAGTTTAAAATTCACTATTTTGGAGGAGAATCCATTAAACCTGATGGTTTAAATTCTTTTCTCACAGCGGTTTTCATTTTATGGATTTGTTTCATGAGCAAAACAAGCCAAAGAACATGTAGCACAGCAGCAAAATAAAATCAGTTTGCAGAATATGTCAACATTTGTGCTGAAGGTTAAAGTTAAAGGACCAATGCCCTAGTACAATATTTGTTACAACCTTATCTTAAGGAAGAACAATGATGACATTTGCTAAAATGTTCACAATTGATCCCCAGGCTAAAACTGTCAAAATCTCCATATTCCAGTCATCACCTCTTTCAATTTTTCATCGCAGAATAATTCCTCACATGTGGGTCCCTGTTCAAGGTGATGCTATTGTTGCCTGTTTACCATACCCAGGGCCCTTGACAATTGGACAGGGACCCTGAGCCACCAGTAACAAACAAAAATGGCCTTTTAAAGTTTTAATTGCCCATAATTTGTATAATTTTAAACATCATGACTATTCCCAACCAGGTGCTCAATTTCACGGGCAGGTCACTCATCATGGCAAATTTGGTGGTTTTCGAAATAATAGAGTCCGAGAAAAACTCCGGAAAAATCTGGTCGTAATTACGAAAGACAGAGTTCTTGGAAAAACACAACGTCTGGGTTGGCACCCAGACATAATAATAATAATAATAATAATAATAATAATAATAATAATAATAATAATAATAATAATAATAATAATAATAATAATAGTAATCATAATCATCATCATCATCATCATCATCATCATCATCATCATCATTTTCTATTCCATCTTATTTTCATTTGGTTATATATTTATTTTGTCTAATTTGATGAAAGAATTCTACAATGTTGATACAAAGCTTGCGCTATAGTTTGGTCATGTAGAATTGGAAACTGTGACACAGAACAAGCTTTCTGTTATTAAATATGGAAGCACATCAAGTCATCTAACTTTTTATGAAAGCTGGTGCTATTTACCTCATCATGAATATAGGGTGCGTGATAAGTTCCTATATCATGTTCTGGATGACTTTGAGGTCTGAATTAAATTACCTGAACACAAAATTTGATATTCCGGGGTTCAGTGTTTGATTAAGCACTGCACCGTGAGTGATTGTCAGACCTGTGTTATATTGATCACCGGTCAGTAGTTCCATGATGCCAGGGATACGGCATTTTGCATGTTTTCTGCTCATACAGAAAACACAACAGGCAGTAACCTCGTTCTCTTTAATCTAGCTCTGCTCCGACCCCTGAACGTGAATAGGCAAAGCAAACGGGAATCTCTTGGGCCCGTTCCCTCTAAACATCATTTATTCAACACACATCAGTCAAACTGTATTTCTTGTGATTACATTATGGAAAATGTAAAGATATCGACCAAGACTTTTAAACCAAATTACTGAGGCGCGACCCTTGCAAACTGACATCACAGACTTGTGAATTCCTCACTGTAGGTTGGACACCATGAGCATTTCAAAGCAAAGGAATGGAAGTTAACAAGAACATATCATTCGTCGTATATCAAAATGAACTGAAGCATAAAAGTGCAGACGTTGGGGATAAAACCGACGATAATTTTCAATATCATACAAGAATAACTTTGTCATCGCATCGAGAGAGAGAGAGAGAGAGAGAGAGAGAGAGTAATGACAATGGTAGTAGTGTTGGTGGTAGTAGTAGTTGTTGTAGTAGCAGTAGTAGTAGTGAAACGTTATACTCAATATGAAGAACGGGCACCCACAGTGCTGTGTTTTCTCGAAGAATGGACTATAGGTAATGTGGAATATGGTAGTCATTGAACAAGGCAAGTTTCTGTCCTTCCACAACCTTAAGCATGGTGGGATATCCTGCTCAGCCCTGTAGCCCTGTCTACAGTTTAGACTTTGAGTGCATATTAGTAACACAGAGTCCCCATTGCAATTATTAAATGGCAGAAAAACGAACCCATGAACTAAAATTGTTTACTCCATATGGTCAAGTTGATGTAGGCCAGCCATGCCTGCAGAACTTCTGGCGTCAAAGGCAGGCGTGCAGGACCAATACAACAGCATAAGTATGGCCTAGTTGGTGTGTCACCATCCTCAGTGGATAAAAGATACAAACTGAGCGTGAAGTATAACGAGTGATAAAAAATTGAGAAATAAAATTACATAAGCAGCCAGGTATAAGAGCAAGTTGTAATACGGTAATTCACAACCTATGAACCAGAAACTTCATACTTAGGACAATTACAGATTCTTGCATGAAGTCGAGGCTTTTTACAAAGAGGAGTGAACATTTTGAAATCACGCAAACTAGGTCTTTTAATTAACAACCCACAAAAATGGGTCTGGTACCTTGGGACATCTGGTGGCAAAAAAAGTTCGGTTCAGAGTGTGCCAAGCTTGCCAGGCAACACCCTGGTCTGGCCTGGTAGCTGGTGGCATCTGGTGGTTGAAAAGTGCAGTTCAGGGTATATGAAAGTTGTCAGGCAATAACTCGGCAAGTGGAAAGCAAGTTAACATCTGGAAAAGTCAATACTTCTTTTTGACGGGTTGACTTGAGCATGAACATTCATAGATATGAAAAACAAAACATGCAACAGAAGGAGCAAATGCATGGTAATGTCTCTATACCCCACAGCCTGTGTGGTGGCTAGCAATAGAGCGGGACCAGTCATAGATGTATAGGCTGTAGTATGTTCTGCTGTATGGATGAAAAGTTACATTTAGAGGTGACCCCAGGGCATAAATTGGCTCCTCACTCTTGAACATTGAAATAGCCAAATTTTCTTTTTACATTTTGATAACAATGGAAGATGTTCAAAACACAGTACTTCACACCCTGTTTCAAGCTGTAACAAGATATGTTATCAAATACCTGCTTGACGTCACCTTCTACACAGCAAAACAGCCAGTGTACTTCTGTACTTCTGCAGTGGCACAGAGAAATGCAGGCCAAAGAGAGAGATACAAGATGGTTTCCAAGTTCCAATGCATCTTGAAGCTGGGCGCCAGTTTCACCAGTGACTGCATGATTGAATGGTTTTCATGGCAACTTATTGACCAGGCCAGGAATAACTCAACTTATTATCTACTAACAGTAACATGCATGAGTCACATCTAGAGCACGCAGACCTTCCAGCCCAGTACAACAGGCCAGGATCTGTTATCAGCAGTCAATTACATGTACATGTATATGATCATCATCTGAATATGTTGTAAACACTCATGTCACTTATATGCTAACATATGGTGAACATTTTGTCAACAGTCCATGCTGTAGTGTCAACAGGGATCCATAAATAAATCAGATAGAGTTTCTCACGTGACAAAATCTTGTTTATGCGCCAACACTTGAAATTCTGTTGTATGAAGAATTCTTTCTTTGTGTCTGGCATTTCTTTTTTACCTGCAGACTTTTATTTTTAAGTCAAGAGCCTTATTTTGCTGCAGATTTTTTTTCCAAAAAAAAATATTTTCTGTCATGTAGCTTTACCAATAAATTATAATTACAGTGAGTTTCTCACATGACCAAATCTTGTTTGTTTGGCAACACTTGAAATTCTGTTGTATCAAGAATTCTTTCTTTGTGTCTGGCATTTCTTTTTTACCTGCAGATTTTTTCCCCAAAAATTTTATGTTTTCTGTCATGTAGCTTGACCAATTAATTATAATTACTGTGGCGACAGTTTCTCAACATAAGCAAAAACTCGATATCTATGGCCAGCTGATTGCTTACAATTGTTAAAAGCATCTCTGACAGGTTAGTCTACACGTGACATGTTGTGTGTTGAACAGCCAAGACTCCATGTACTTGTATCCTCCACGCCACAATTGGAGTGTAAAAAGATGAGCAGAACTCGTCGGCTGAGAGGACAAATAAAGATGAATCATACACAATCATCCCAGTACCATCTACGGTAACATCGTATGACCGCTGATTTTCGGTTCCAGATTGCTGGATGGTAAGACTGTAGCCGAACATATTCACCAAAGCTTGTAATTTTCGAATAAAAATGCATTCATCTAAACTATTGATCAACCCGCATAATGCAAAATCGAGTCAATTCAAGAAGCGCTTCAGCTGGCAGTATTCAAACATGTCCACAGACACTCCAGCAGTGTTATACTGTCGTTCAAACGTAACTTGTATTTTTGTCACGATCTTGATTATCCAATGCGTCTGGAACTATAACCTTCATCTGAGAGACATGTAAGTGGTCAGGTCTGTGTCTAGGACCTCCGTGAGTGATGGACTTTTACCTAAAACAACCCAAACGTGCTACTTAAGGCAAAATGACATATTGGTCCGGGTCAACGGTGACCGAAAGGAAAACACGATCAGTACATTTTGTTCTTTTGGCTGTTATCAAAGCTTGGAAGTGTCATTTTGTAATTAGTACAGGCTCTATTTGGTCATGTCTTGAAACATTTAATGATATTAAATCCATTTCAACATAAATTGTGATTAAATGCATTTAATGATAATTATCGCGAAACGTACGATAGTATAACTAAAATTTCAATTTTATCATCAAAATATTATAACTGGTCAAAATGCATTTTAAAGATGTGATTAAACACTGTAGATTTAATCATATGTTGAAATCGATTTAATGATATTAATTAATAGCATTTGAATGGATTCAATACATTAATTCGCTGATTATGGCTGCTGAACATAAAAAGTGATGGTCCTCCACAAACTTTGGCTGGTAATACAAAAGCCACAGCGAGCAGATCTGACTGAAACTTGACAAAACCTCGCCTTTTCCAAGATAAACAAATTTGCCACTCCTGACCACAGCAATAACGCAGGCCGGGAATGCAGGTACCGTTCTGGAAAACGGTTCAGGATGAATTTACATTTTCGTTTTGTCAGTGTTTCAACCATAAATTAGGGAAAAAAAATCGACATACCAACCAACAAAGGCGCTGATTCTGTTTTGCTATGTCCCAGTTTTTCTTATTCCACACGAAACCGGGTTTATTCTTTATCCCGTCAAAGTGACGGGGACCGGCACTTTTTTGCAACTTTCTTTTTGCCACTTAAATGAAGCAAGAAGTTGTTATATTATTGAGTGTATATAACTGATATAACTTTGTACCTATGTGATGTGTATATATTTCCATTATTTTCTCTTTTTCGTAGTATTTTGTACTTATACACACACACACATAATATATATATATATATATATATATATACACATATGGTTGAAGATGTTGTCAAAGTGGCCCTGATGCGTGTTCTGGACAGTTCCATGCAGTTTCAGCAAAGGATTTTTTCCGAAATAATCGAATATAAAAGCTACTAATAAAGTAGCATTTGATTTTGTTTTACAGAACATAAGCTATATACATATTATTATTATGTATTCATGCTAAATGCGTACATAATGTGACGCCTTTGGTTCTATTTATAATGTCAATGCTCTTTCGTAGTTCGTGTCATACGTTATGTGTACTTGTGACCGAAAGGAAAACACGATACAGTTTTCATAAGTGGTCCTGCAAGATTGCCCAAATGTAAGTGTATCAACAGAAATGGTCTTATCCAGATTTATGTGTGAGCAATGAAAAAACAAAAACAAAAACAAAAACAAAAACAAACAAACAAACCCCCCCCCCCCGATTTGATGTAGGGACACAGGGACTGTCCTTGTAGATCTCTTCTGATGAGCATTCAAAACGTTCTACAAAGGCCCTGAAGAAAACAAATGAATTTTTAAAAATTTGTTTTCATTTAATTTTTAAGAGAAGCCCCTGTACGATTGTAGACGAGAACGGTAAATCTTTAGATGATGCACAGCATTTTACCCCACAGCAAAACATCAACTATAAAAATGGACAATCTTGCAAGTTCATGGACACGTATAGCTCTTGGGCAAACAAAACAGGTTCAAAACGTTGTATTCAGACACGACGGGCGGCTTCCAGAAACTATTGACGACAACTCTGTGCACGTGTGCGGACCCGAGGTAAAACTCACAGAAATCGATAAGCTTAGTCTCCAATGAAGCTTAGACGAATGACACTGTGAATTTTATAAAGTGTTCCGTTTATTCACTTTTTCGATATTATGGTATAAAGTTGCCAAGACACTTTTCGATCATCATTTTGTAGGTCTCTTTTTGTTACGTTATAAATTGGTCCGTGTGTGTGCAGTGTAAAACGATTGAATAGTTACTATAGTGCATTGTATCTCGATCAATGGCATAGATGAGGTTGGTAGTTTTTATAACTTGTAAAACATGGTATAGACTAATTGTGCACTTGGATCTATTCACTGCGATGACAATGGTACAAGACAGACATGTTAATCTACATTACGTGAAGATACCGTTACGTCCCCACCTACAAAGAATCTTATCGATCCAACACCGCTGCGGCGACATTACTACAGTTTCTCATCTGCTGATATACTCATTTGCGGGAATTCATGTTCTCGCATCAAATATACTAAAAGCCAACCTGCCTCTTAAGTGGAAGTATGAAAGCTTTTAAAGTATATGAGGCTAACGACTGCCAATAATTTCAAATGTCTATGGTATTTTTTCTTCAAGACTGCTTTCAACAAAAAACCCCCAACACATTTATTAAAAATAACCTACTCGCCCTTTTGTCAGTGCTCAGAGCGGGCCCTATAGAACAATTATATTGACTCAGTTTTATAATGTGGCGCCGTGCAAATGTTTACTTCGTGCTTCTACCATGTATACACATAGAAACCTTGTCGCAAATGTTCCAGTTACGTTGTCGATATTTCTTTAAGGTCGAACATCTTAGTTTACATTTATTTGTTATGTATGTATATTTGTATGCATGTATCTGTCTATCTATCTATCTGTCTGTCTCTGATAGTTTTAATGAGAGTGTGAGGAGTGTTTGCAATGTGCTATCAAACACAAAGTATGCGTTCCTGTTTTTTGACATTTCAATGTAACACTATTTGCATAAACTGCCACACCCGTTGTTGGAATTCATATTGGCTTCCTTTTCAATACTATAAATGACAGCTAAATTTATGTATGTATGCACCGTTAGATGGCTATGTTCGAATCAGTATATAGCGAGTTTGCAATGGGCAGTCAATATGGCTTCCATAAGTCTCATAGTTTGATATTATTTAATAATGTTTAATGTTCCTTTTCTTTATTATGCCACTATAAATAGGACATTAGCATACAAGCAGACGATCACAACAATATCATCATCATCATCATCATTGCAGCATCATCGATTGACAAAAAGAAAAATGGAGTGTAGATATAGGTGCCCGTAAGTTAGTGCTCTGTCGGGTACCCGAGTAACGACTGAAATTGCGAGTACAGTATCGACAAATTACCAAACGTTGAATTCAAACATCCACATTATTGTTCAGTATCGTCTTGACGATTTATGATGTGAACAGTGTCAGTTTTATTAGTCATAAGTGCCATTTATATAAATGTACTTAATATCCAAAGTAGTATACCATTATCACTTATATTAAAATTTGTACTGTGCAAACTACCACCTTCATATTTTTTAATGATGGGTGGTGACAAAATTGCCTTTACCTGACGTGATTATTGGGAATGGTGTTTCTAGGTCCATGATACTCTACCTAGTGCATGGTAGGTAATACCCTCGGCTGCTCGTTAATGCAGAATTCCTGTTTGCCGGATAATCGAGCTTGAGAAATCATTACTCGAAAGACATCCACATTCACCATTGCAGCATTACTAATTGACAAACAAAAATCAGGGGTAAGTCAAATTGTTCTTATCTGAGCCTGTACTATACAAATTTGGTAATTATGGTTTGTTTGACAGGTATTCTTCTTTCATAATGAAGCTCTGCATTTATAAGCAAAACTTCACGTATTTAGCTGAGTCATCATTTGCCAGGTTCATATTTGTTCATTATTATGTGGGTTATCTTTGCTGAATATTTAGCTTAGACAAGGAGCCGCTACTCAGAGAAACATGTAGGAGTAATAGGCTCCGAAACATATTCTGAGTAGTTACCCACTGAAGACCCTTTAATTTATTTGGGCTAATACAGCCTATGTCAAAATTTTACAGAGGAACGTGTGCAATATGGACAAGAGTACTTCCATATGTATATAGTTTATACAGAGGCAGGTTAGCTTGTGGAGAGTAAAGAGTTCGGACTGCGGAATAGGGTAATGACTACTAGGAAGTGGTTTTGGACAAAAAGACACAAACACAATCCACTGTATGTTTCTTTAAGGCTGACATCTGTTTATAACCGTACACATACACATTCGTTAATTTTATACTGAGGCAAATTATCAGTATTGACAGCAGATTTTTTTCCTATTTCGTCAGATTCTTGAGCCAGTGTTGTGCAGTTTTGTAACAAATAAAATACAGAAATAGCCGTGTGTATCATTCTTCCTCGTCAGGTACAGTAAAGTTTCATTATCATTTTTGCTAAACGCAATTAAACATATACAGATACGCATTCAATGTAGCTCTGCAGTTCATAATTTTATCGTAAAATATCGGTTGATCAAAGAAATGCGGGGTACCGGTATCCATGTTACTTATAACTTGCGTTTCCCATTTGCATCCATTAATATAGAACTTCCTTTCAAGAATGTCGCTCATATTTATGATGAATGCATGGAAAATGTGTTGGCCCACGCACAAATAATGGAAGCACATGCGTTATCAATCATTCAATGACACATTCATAATCTACCGTCCCTTGGAAAATTTCATTAATTTCTTTGCAACAAGTACATTTTTGATCTGGTGCCATTACTTGGCAATGCTCAATGGTACAAGTCAATGTTCAACAATCTGGGGACTGATTTCCAGGACATTGTCGTCAGACTCTGTGTCCGAATTCGACTTTTCTTTGATTCTTCTGAATCACTTTGATTCTTCTGATTTAGTTTTGCTATCGTCACTGCCCGCCCGCTAAATGAGAGGTTCACGGGAATATCCTTGCAGTGGCAGAGTGGCATCCAGTATGCTATTCTTATAGGATTCAGTGCTGTCCTTGCCATCATAAGGTAAAAGTTCCGAGCATTATTATGAAACGAAAAATTTCTACAGCCAGAGAGCGCCGAGAATCTTTTGGTAACGCTACTTACTCATGCATCTAAATAATTGATCACAGGGAGAGTTGGCAACTGTTTTGTTGAAATCATGGTTAATATAGTTTTGAGCCATGGTCTCTCAAAAGTTGGGGCGACTGATTTGAAGCTCAGAATTTTTTTATCCTCGGATACTTGTGTCAATCTAGCCCACTGGTATATCTTGCTTAATGCTGCAATTTAATGTCAATGCATTTGTGTTTATGGTGTTATTAGCTATATGAATTCAAAATGCCATGCTTTGCCATTTTATTTCACTGTCCTTTATTATGATTTTATTTCATTGTGGAACATCTTATGTATTGTATATTAATTTCCCGGATAACGAGAGTTGGTTTAAACATACTTTTATTCAATGAATACATAAACGTGATGCAATGAATTAAAATGTTAGTTGGGAAAAAGGGCTTGGTCCCATGTAAATCCCATTTGCGGGAAGAAGACAAGGACAGGACAAAACGTTAACGCACATGTTTACATGACCGGCCCGGCATGCGTTCAGCCGGGCTGGTCATGTCACAAGACAAGGAGGAGAAAAACAAGCACCAAGACGCAGACAGACAGGGTGCATGTAATTACCATAGATTTTTAGTACTATATTTCAATAAACTAAATTTGTATTACAAGCTAAGCGTGTAAGATACAATATGATTTATCTAAGTCCTGTAGCCCAGAACCGAGACGCTTATGAAATATAATTTTGCACTGCCCAGAATATTTGAACTGTTTCGTGAAGATAATATTCTGCTGATCCATAGAGAACAGTTTGTAACGAAAAAGAAGAGTACTGCGAAATTAATGAATGTAACGTTGACTTTTTGGAAGTATGCAAAAGACATGCAAAAGTACAATGCAATGCACCTTCATTTAGTGCCCCGCATCTACAATTCAGGGTCGGCTCTAAACCAATTTTGAACAGGTGAGAGTTCAGTTGACTACTACTTAAGCGTAAGCGGGTATGTAATATTGAAAGGAATCTGTTACAAGAATTACAAAGTTTAGCATTAACACGTTTTTGAGGGAAGCGCTTATATAATTAGGATTTGAAAATAGCAAGTGATTCTGAGTTTCTGATGTCCAAAGGAAATTAATTCCAAAGTCTGACTGTTGAATGAAAGAATGAGGGGTTGAATAGGTCTTTACCTCCATAGGGCCCCCCTAGATCGCTATATGCTTCTGGAGTGCTCTCGTCGAGATATCCCGTTCTTCTACCAGCGCCCATAACGGTGAACGCAATAGCGAGGCAGGGGTACCTTTTGGAGGCAAGATAAGTCTGTTCAGTGTGCTCTTAAATGTTGTAAATCGAGTCTGTCGTGTATTACAATCGTGAGGTACTTGCTCGCTAGTAATAATTGGCTGTAAAGTCTTTAGAACAAGATTGTTTTGTATTTTTTACATTAGTGTCAATTAGGAACTTCTCTACGATTAGCCAGTTTCCCATACAGGTTATTTGTATAGATTGGCAATGGCAGTGCCAGCAAAAGCTCCAGTAACTGTTCGTGCAGCACAGTTGAACTGTCATTAGTTTTGCCACATCATTTGTGGTGCATCCGTCCCAGACAGGACTTACGTATTCCAAAATACATGTAGGTCTTATAATAGATATGCAAATAGTTTTTAAAGTTTGTTGGTCAAGGTGAAATTCAAGACTTTTCATAATGTTCAATCATTTATCTGCTTTTGAGGTAATATCAGCAATATGAGTGGACCGTGGTGCTTGTGATTAACAACATCTTGTAAAGTGTGACCCTGGAACACTGGTGGGTTTATTTTCCGTGAGATCAGCATGCTGTTAGTTTTAAAGGCATTGAATATTATGAGCCAGTCATTTGCCCATTCTGCAATAGAATTTAGATTGGAAATAATCATTTCAGCAGCCTCAGCAAGATAATCAACCACCAGAAAGAGAGACGTGTCATCTGCAAACAATTCAACATTTGTTTTCACAAGGTTAACAATATCGTTAATCTATAAGAGAAGAAACATAAGTGGTACGCGAACGGACACCTGGGTAACTAAAGCATGGACCATTACCCAACTAGATAATTGACCTTCAATTACAACTTGTTGGTGGCGCTTTTAAAGATAATCTGAGAACCAGCTGAGCAAATCACCATCAATGCAATCTTAATTTGAAAATTAATCCAGAGTGCCAGACTTTGTTGATTTCCAAAGATACTACGCGAACCTCTTTCTGCATGTCAACAGCAAGATCTAATTCGTGATGAAGAATGAGCAATCGGTTAATTGTTGAGTCTCCAGGTGTAAATCCAGACTGATGAGCAGAAAGAAGTAAGTCATCTCTAAAGAAGTGGAAATTATGTTTAACCCTTTCCCCCTTAAACCGGCCAAAACCGGCTGGTGGTCAAATGTCGTCTGCTTCAGCGTTTTCAACTGATTTCAACAGCAATGGAAAACAATTTGACTGATAATTGAAGATAAGACTTGTCAAGACAACTGACCCAGGTCAACAGCTTTCCTCGGCATGAGTGCCCAAGCCATGCCGAGGAAAGCTGTTGACTCAGTCTTAATTCAAGGGGGAAAGGGTTAAACATTATGGTTTTTTTCCCGAATACTTTGCCTGCACAGCTGAGTAAAGATATAGGTCGATAATTGTTGCACAGGTTGAACCTTTCATGATTAGGTAGGACATTCGCGTTTTTTTTCCAGAAGTTAGGAAATTTCTTCTTACTGAGAGACAAATTAAATAGTTAGCGAGAGATAAGTGTATTATGGATGCAGCTTCCTCCAGGAACTTAGCGCTTATCCCATCAGGACACATCTAAACTTAACAAAATATCCAGGACTTCATCATCTGACACAACAATTGAATTAATGGTATTCTTAGGAGGACTAGGTAGCTCGAGGACAGTGGCAGATGCATAGTGAAGCTCACACTGCTTGACACAGGAGGAATAGAATAATTCTGCTTTGGCTTGGTTGTCATTAATGTGCTTACCGTCATACAAAAGAGAAGGAATGGTAGATGCTTTATTACAATTCAAAAAGTATGTAACTGCTCTCCATCAGTTTTTATTTTTCCGAGATGGGCCCTTCAAATCTACACGAAGTTTATCATTCATATTCAGTTCGTCTGAGTTGGTCTGGAGAGTCGTTACTTAAGCGACTAAACCTACTCCATGCTATAGTGTCGCAGCTCGTTTTCTTCATAAGTTCTATGTACCTTATGCAAACAGCGAAGGTTAGAGTTGTACCAAGGAAGGTCGGATGATCTAACGTAAATATTGTTGTTAGGGATAGTGTGTTCGGCAGCATCAAGCAAAATTTGCGACCATAAGTCACAACATGTGTCGACATTATCTGAAACAAAACATGCCTCCAGCAATGGTATTAAAGTAATCCCTCAACCTGTAAAAATCAGCCCTGTTGTAATACTAGATACGCCTCGAAAAGACAGGACCTTTTTTCCTTCTCAATAATAAGTTGGACACAACCACACAATGGTCACAGTTAGCAGTTGGTGGGGGCACAGGGACTTCCTTAATATAATTTGAAATAGTACAGATAATTTAATCTAAACATGTGCTAGAATGGTCCGTGATGCGCGTTGGTTCGTGTAGTTCAAAGTGCATTGATGGATTGTTGGTGAGACAAAATTGATTGAGTTTACGACCCGACGGGATCTTGGGGGTCAGAATTAAGGTCACCAGTAATTATAATATTATTCATGTTTGTGGCTTTGGCCAGATCGACACTGTCCTGGAGTTTATCCCCAAAAGAGACAGAGTAGTCTATAGACTACTCTGAAAACAAATTCATTATCGTGGAGTCTAATTTCGTAATAATCAAAGGACTGGTACCTCGAATTCAAACCGCCGGCTAACTACAAGCCATTCGAACACGAAAAGAGCAACTCCCCCCACCCACCCCTTTCCCCGAGTTGGTTCGGTGGCATCGTAAAATTTGGTGAAATCCATGCAAGTTCAAGTTTTCATTTGTGGAATTTGCCGACCAAAAAGTTTCAGATACGGAAATTATCTCGAATTACTCAGAAAGATCGGAATTAATATGCCTCATTATGTCCAAGGAAAGACTTCTTACATCAAGATAACAAAAAGTGAAATCACAATAATTACTCGCAGGTCCGTGTTTGGTGTTAACGTCGCCAGCAAGGACATAGGGTAAAAACATAAACAGATTTATGCTTATTTCTAGAAGAGATAGTGGAGCAAATATGTACAGCAGGTATTCTACTTCTTATAGCAGACGGAGCTATCATACAATATTGCCGTGAAAGTGCCCATATAAAACAGGCACAAAAGTGTTTCAGTCACGCCTTGTTTTATCTCATACAACGGATATGTCTTCTGGGACAGATGCATACAGCTTAATAATAACAGTATCCTGCCGTTTATCATTTACATTAATTCATGTATCCCACTGAACATTTTTAAAATGCATAAGACTAAAATCTGAACCTTTAGAGCCCACGAATTAATAGCACAGGTTAACTACATAAACGTGGTTTCGGTCACCACAATGCATTTGTGTTGCATCATGTATGGAAGAGGAACATATTATATATATATGTGTGTGTGTAGAGATAGATAGATAGATAGATAGATAGATAGATAGATAGATAGATAGATAGATAGATAGATAGATAGATAGATAGATAGATAGATAGATAGATAGATAGATAGATAGATAGATAGATAGATAAAGGAATATATGAGAATATTGCGCCCAGATGCCACACAAACACAATTAACATAAATATACTGAAAATAGTTCAATAATGAGCATTTGCTGTGCATTAAACAGCTTCTCAACCACATGTAACATAATAATAGAAAAATACATCTGCAGCACAAGTGACATAGAACAAAAAATGATGCAGCATATTCTTCATAATATATCAAGAGGACACCTAACGCAGGATCACACTTAGATAAATCTAGTCCAGTAGGAATTAATAGTACAACGGCATCGTGATAAATATAATAAACACAATAGAATAAACGTATGACTGCTGGTAAATATATGGTTATTTCCTCCAACATATGAACTAAGAAAGGCAAAATAACATGTAACAAATTGTTGAAGTACTGCCAACAAATAATGCCGAACACAAAATTGTATCCGAAATGATAGCAGCCTTGAAATTGATAGTTGCAACAATGGCAGTTCACTATTATCACTTTCGGACGGCTTTCACCACCTGGAAGTGGAAACTTGACAATTGATCAACATCATTACCATATATTTAAGGAATGTGACTGTAAAATGCGAGATTGTGAATAATTACCAATTACATAAAAACCGCCGGCACTTTCGGAATTTTATCCACTATCAGAGCAATCTTCTCCACTAAGCTCCAAATTTGACTCAGTGGGGGATCTTGGTTCGTGTGCCCAGTGCTGCTAGTTAATTCCTAACCTTGGGGGCGACTTCAATGTCTGATACGATATTCCTATTCCTGGGACCACCGCCGCCAACAACTGGTACCTTCAAGGCGCTCTATTTACATTTTTCGGTAATGGTCACACTGGAAAAGTCCTATTATTTATTTAATATTACATTCATTTGACAAATTAACCTGTCGTTAGCACTAATCATACACATATTTTGTATACTACCTCTTCAAAATATCCAATTGGGACTAACCCACGATTTGGATGCCATTTTGAAAATTGTGGATTCGGCACAGTTTGTAAATGAGGTTAGTATTGGAAAAATCGGGGGGGGGGGTATAATATATGAAACCAAAAGTACATATTTTGCAAATATTTTGAGCATCAATAATAATATGATTTGCGCTGTGGTCACTATTCACTTTGATATCCAAATCAACTGTATTTTTGTGCGACTGTCCTGCAATGCATTGCTCCATGTTCAAAATATCGCTCACTCACCATGCAACGTGCATGATTTGCCGCCTCAAGGCATCGTGTCGTATTTGGATTTGTTACTAACGATAATAACTGCTTCAGACACAACCAAGCAGGCAGATCAAAATTAACACAGTAAGCCAGGTTTGAAAAGTACTTTGACGACCATTTGTCTGAGTAACGCGGAGAATGGACACCTGGATTCCAGCTCAACATTACGATAAAGATCATCGAACAACCGTGGCTGTGCAGCTATACTGTTTCCCCGGCCAAAGTTAACCGTCCAGATAAGTTGTAATAAAATGCTCTGTTTGAGTTGAATTTAGTGCAAAATAAAGGCACACGACGGCCACTTTCTCAATAAAATATTTCAGCCAGGGTCGATCAATTTTTATTAGGGAAAGGCCGCTTTAAACTTTTTTTTTAAATGTTCCACAAACTTTATTTAGGGTTGGGCCTTTTCAGTAGGGTTAGTCGGGTTACCGGAGTCACACATATATCATTATTAGGCCTTATGTAACTTGGATACTTGTTAAAAGAAGTTTAAAGTGGATATTCTTTCCCCTTTTATGTATTACTTCCTTTGACGTCAGTTTAAATTGTCACCTGGGCACAGCCGGAGGCACTTGCACCATGAAAATATGTGGTATCTCAAAACTTTCAGTGCCAACACAACTGAAATTTAAACCACTCAAAAAAGACGTGATCTTAATTATGAACTGATGCTACATTCGTGCTCCTTATGAAAGAAGTAGAAGAATATAATAGTCCAGGTTAACAGCCCTCCCCGGCGTGCTTTGCGCCCAAAGCGCACCAAAGAACGCTGTTGACTCATTCCCAAACCTGACACCGAAAGAGTTAAACTTTTACATGCTTGTTACGTTCAGCTGTCACGCGGCTCGTCCCAACGTTACATAATTCCAGGGGTATTGCATTGCTCACAAAAGGCCAACACACAGGCTGGCCACTGCATATGGATATCTGCAATATGCTGGTCAGAGGGTCAAGTTGGGACAACCAAGTTTGTAAATAACAGTGTGGCACATCATAGAGGTACCTACCTCCATGGGCACATGGTGCATCACTTGGGCTAATAAGAATGATAGTCATTCTGTTGACCTTGAGGGAACCCGCAAGAGAACCCATTAACAACATATTGGATATTATACATTATTGTATTTGTGTCTTTTTGTCCAAAACCACTTCCTAGTAGTCATTACCCTATTCAGCAGTCCGAACTCTTTACTCTCCATAAGCTAACCTGTCCCTGTCTAACTTATATACATAGATGTACTATTGTCCATATTGCACACGTTCCTGTGTAAAATTTTGACATAGGCTGTATTAACCCAAATAAAATAAAGGGTCTTCAGCGGGTAACTACTCAATATAATATATAAGCTACGACCTGAAGCTACGTTCGGCCTGCGACTCAGGTTTTACATCGTATATGGTGATAGTGTCGTCATCAGGGAAACCCGCGTGAGAGCCCAAGTAAGACAAGTTACCCAGCACATATGATATCAAATGGTTTAAAAACTATACAATAAAGAACAAAGGATATGCATGTGCACATGTGATCATCAATACCATGTAATAATATGACATTGACATGCGTTTTTAAAGTTACCATGCCGGTGATCCCGTGTTTTCCACGCACAAATTACTACGCACATTAACTACGATCAGTTGATCATTTATTACTCGCAATCTGGACTAAGGTTAGACAATATTAATGTTGTATGGTCAACTTCATCGAAGACCATTGGTAAGTAACGAAAAACTACAATTGATGTATATGTGAATATATATTAATAGAAGTCAAATTTTAGGTCATCACGTGTAACTTACCACCGTATTAATTGAAGTTGAGAATATTCTTAAGTTATAAAGTGAATACACTCTAAAACTAGCACATTAATTGGTCTAAATCCGTTATAAATCCCTACATAAGTAAATCAAGAACATTGCCTGGTCATGAATAAGAATTATTGACATTGCAGGGTAGATGATACAGAGCACCTTGGAGTGTGGAGCCATCAATCAAGTAGTCGTGCAAAAATGGTTACATATATCTTAAAAAAATATCACAACAGGGAAGAAATCGTCCAAGTGATAGCAGAAAATAATCAGATATATCTGAAACAGAATATCACCACAAAGGAGCCATCATTTTTATATAGTTCCAAATGATAGTCGCATGTCAGAAGTTCCTATGAAGTTATTGTCGCTACTCAGAGAGACATGTACGGGTACAGACTCCGAAACATGTTCTGAGTAGTTACCCGCTGAATAATCTTTAATTCTTTTGGGCTACGCTGAAGACCCTTTAATTTATTTGGGTTAATACAGCCTATGTCAAAATTTGAAGTTGGAAAGGCGCCTGAATCTATTATAGTTTTGAAGTTATTCCAGATTTAAATTTTGTGTATTCACCTTATTTACACAAATTGAATTGCTGCAACTTTGGTTCATATTTCATTGGATACAGCTATGTATCAAACCTACCAGTTGAAGTGGGTATGGCACGCTTAACTGTTATGGTTCTGAAGTTCTTCAAGATTTAAACTTTGTGTATCTGCCTAATTTGCATAAATTGGAATGCTTCATGTTTGGTTCTTGTTTCATTGGATGCGGCGGTGTCACAAACCGACAAATTATGGTTGGAATGACACCTCTATCTGTAATAGTTTGGAAGTTATCGAACAATTCAATTTTCTGTATGCACCTAATTGGCATAAATAAAAATGCTACCACTTTGGTTCATGATTCATTGGACGTGGCTATGTCACAAACCGATAACATTTTTTGTTCACTGTCCATTAGATTTTCAAGTGTCACAAACCTGTCTGTACTACTTGAAATTTTTTGTCTATCTGTTATAGGTTGGAATATATGGAGCTTTTTAAATTTTAATTGCCCTAATTTGCATGATTTTTAAATCATGACTGTCTCAAACAATATGCACAACTTCGCTACTGGGTCTATCTCCATGCTAAGTTTGGTACTTTTTGGAACAATAGTGTCTGAGAAAAACTGACCACAAAATTCACACGGAAATGAATTAATAAAGTAGAGAAATGAATTAATAAAGTAGAGAAATTTCATTTGCTTGTCGGCAAATCAGTCTGTGTGCCTAGAAAACGTTCAAAGATATTCAGCATTTATGCATCTCCTGCAACAGTAATTGTTATTGAACTGTGTGAAAGAGGCATAAACAATTTAGCTGTGGTACAAACCTACAAAGTGAAGTTTGAATGGCTCCTCTATCTATAATAGTTATGAAGTGATTCAAGATTTACACTTTGTGTATTTGCTTAATTTACATAACTCAAACTGGCACAACTTTAATTCATTGGTTATAGGATGCAGCAGTCTCATCAACCTATCAATCGAAGTTGGAAGGACACTTCTATCTGCAATGGTTGTGAAGTTGTTCCAAGATTAAAATTTTGTGTATTCCCCTAATTTGCATAAATCAAAATTATACAACTTTTGGTTGTGATCAACTGGATGTGCCTACAGCCGAAACCTAGAAGGATTTTCAAAGTGTTAATGGTACCTCTCATTTGAACATTTTTTAACACATTCAACATTTAAGCTTGGCAGTTTTACCTATACTAGTAATAGTTTGAAGCTATTCAACATTTAAACTTTTCAAAAAAACCTAATTAGCATGAATTATAATTCTACAACTTTGTTTGTAGTTCATTGGATGCAGCTCTGGTATAAACCTATGAATTAAAGTTGGAATGGTACCTCTCCCTTTAATAGTTTTGAAGAAATTCAACATTTAAAATTCCAAATGGCCCTCATTTGCATACATTTAAACATGGTTACTATTCCCATCTAGGTGCATAATTTCACCACTAGACTATGCCAAGTTTGGTACTTTTCTGAACAAAAGTGTCTGAGGAAAACTGAGGACAAAATTCATAATGCAGGCAGAAGATAGCTTGGGGAAATCCCAGTCAGGCATCACATGACAGTTCACCAAATGTGTGCACACTGCTGGGTCCAGATATAGAACAGCAATGGGAGCTATGCCTGCCCTAATGTACCCACTGACCCTGACCAAAAAATCTTTCCATGTTACAGTTGGTCATTACGGGGAGTTTGGATTTGTGTTTATGTGATTTCTGGTAGTTGATCTGAATCTCCCTTTTCAGAGACATGCTAAACTTTGATTCATATTTCATTGGATGGTTCTTTGTCAATAACCTATCAATTGTAATTGAAATGGCACCTCTCAGTCAGCACTAGCTTATTTGTGACTGGGAGTCACAACATGGAGGCTTCAGACTATGTAATCTCCTTGGTTACACAATGCAGACTTACTCTACCAATGCAGGCAGCCTCCCTAGGGATTGAAGGGTAAACCCAAAGCATGCAGCCTCTGTACTCATAGGTATGGAGACCAGGCTCTCGTAGTTCAATTATGTCTGGTTGCATAACAGCGTGACCAAGGTATTAACATTAAACAGCTTAGGAGTAGGGGAGAACTGTCACGTATATTGTGAGAAAATTCAGTGGATTTAACATAAATTAAAATCCCCAACTTTTTTTGCATGCTATAAGATTTTGCTATTGCAATAGACCCACATGTTAAGCTTTGAATGGAAACTCTATCTAGGAAAGTATTGAAGATATGCAAGATTTAATATTTCCACTGATATGCCTCTAAGTTGCATAATTTTTAATATCATGGCTGTTTCAAACAATATGCAAAACTTCACTACCAGGTCTATCACCATGCCACGTTTGGTACTTTTCGAAACAATGGTGTCTGAGAAAACCTTACCACAAAATTTGACTAACTAACTAACTAACTAACTAACTAACTAACTAACTAACTAACTAACTAACTAACTAACTAACTAACTAACTAACTAACTAACTAACTAACTAACTAACTAACTAACTAACTAACTAACTAACTAACTAACTAACTAACTAACTAACTAACTAACTAACTAACTAACTAACTAACTAACTAACTAACTAACTAACTAACTAACTAACTTACGAACGAAAGAACAAACGAACGAACGAACTAACGAACCAACCAACGAACCAACGAATGAATAAATGAATAAATAACTAAAGAAGCTTTATGCTGCAGGCAGATCCAATTAACCACAATCAAAAGTTGTACATTTTTAATTTATGCTAACTAGGGGAACTTGAAAAGTTTAGATGTTGAATATCTTCAAAGCTATTATAGGCAGGGAGCCATTCCCAATTTAATTCACTTGTTTGTTTTAAACATATTTCATTCAGAAAAAACAATTGGGAAACAGGCTTTGCCTATATTTATCCCTCTCGCGAAAAAGAAAAGAAATAAAGGTAACAATAGAAATACTATACAAAAGGTAAAGACATGTTTATGTTGGAGGGCGCATCCAATACACCACAAGCAAAAGTGCAGTTTTTGCATTTTTGCAAGTTTTGGAGGGACACATATATTTGCTTTGAAGCAAATCTTCTTTTTTCAATCATATTGGAAGGGAAAAACACGCTCGCATTGATTTAGTTATCGTCATGTCTATTTGGTCACCACAATAGTTGCGACCCTGATCCTGTAAAGCAGTTTTCAGGAAAATAGATCAGCACACATCACAAGGTCACGAATGGTCGCTTGTCGTTTGCCTCCAAAGCACACCAAGTTCCGCGACATGTTTAGTCTGCTGGGGTCTCTTGCTTGAGAAACATTCACCGCAGCCAGCAGGTCGTGTTTCTGACGTCATTAACATTTTCGCACATCGGGCCACGATTGGAGAAAACCCCTCCGCCACCTCAAACATTATGTGTATAAATCTCATACAATTGTCTCTCACACTCTCATTGACTGTAATTTTCCTTCAAACAAAATATTCCCATGCATTGTACAGAGGACAATGAATTTACTAAGCAAAAATATATATATCCCGATATCGTTGTTTAAAATTGACTGTTGAATCATTGATGTAGGCAGAATAGTAGGGTATAACGTATTATTTCTGCATACAGAGCTAATTCCATTAATTGTTAGAGTCTCTTAAATACTTCAATCGTGTGGGGATACATGCTACAAGGACAAAGCAGGAAATCGGAATACCAGATCAATCCAATTTCACGATTCGAAAATATAAGATATCTGATTAAATGGGGTCATCCAATATCATAACTATTACTACAGCTAAGTCTGGTAGATTTGTCGAAACCCAGATTAGGGAAAGTGAAATACATGAAATTTATATATACATGTATGAATATATTTATGTATGTATGTATGTATGTATGTATGTATGTATGTATATATGTATGCATGTATGTGTATGTATGTATATATATATATATATATATATATATATATATATATATATATATATATATATATGTCTATCACGTTGCACTTGGGTGTCTTTTTCACAGATGCAAAGTCAGTTAAAGTGAAAAAGTGAAACAGAACAAATTTGCCCGACAATACTCACCACTCTACTCCCATGTGAGCAAGTGGAGGGTAAACCGTCTTGATGTCATGGGGCATGGAGTCCATCTGATTGATGGTCCATGGAATCTCACTTAAGCTGTCCACGTTCCTCCCTTAAGCGCCCCCTGTCTAATCGACAAACCAGCAACAGCCTGATGTCTCATTCTATACAGTCAGCAAACTGATATTTAAGTACGCAATATCCCTCTAATCTGCGGCGGTAGAGGGAATTAAAACAAAGTGTGATTTTGATAGAATCGACATCGCAATATAGTAATTACACGCTTTTACGATAAAAAGTACATTTTAAGTTGACGTTTTGGTCTACAGGCTGCAGCAGCTATTACAGTCCAGTCAAATAATAACGACCGACGAGGACTCCAAGCTTTATAAAAATAACGACCAAAAGCGATTTGAGCAAAAAGCCTCCAGGAATGTTTGAGTATCAGAAATAGTAATGTAACCGTAAGAAGTCCTTTCCCACTGGCTTGACAAAGCAGCTTTTCCAACAGGAGTAAATCTGGATGCTCTAGGACCACAGGCGGTCTGTGTGGCGTCACAAGTAAGCGCCAACGGCGTATAGATGGGGCACCTTGCTCAGGGAAGGTCGAAAGGTCCACGCCATTCGAGCTGCGGCAAAATCAATAACCAAACCCATTAAAGCAAGGCAGTAGCGCGAAATAAATTTACTTTTCTAATATTAGATCTAGAGTCAGTTTTATCAAACTAATTTCTTTGTTTTACACAGGTGATTTGTGAAATTAATTTGAAAAAAATGACGTGAATGAGACCGGTCGATGCATGCTTTTGTTATACTGCCTAGACGCTTGCTGCAAAGAAAACAATACAATCGAATGTTTGAACGATTCGGTTATTATGTATGACATGTACAGGCATATGTGATAGACGCTTTTCCAGCTGAAGTGCTCATATCGATATATGTCTGTGAAGCACAGCTGCATGACTGATAAAAGTACGTGTATATTTGTCATTTAAATAAAAGGAAAATGTATCAGCTGATACGGGCAACGGGAATCTTTTACGAATGGTCTGCATTATTTCATGCAACAATGAACTTGTGTATCTATAAGTCTGATTTGAACGGCGCAAGACAATTAAATTACTTTTCCAAAACACCTCAAAATCTACCTGTTGTGGGTCCTTGTACAGCAAAACACTTAGCTTATGGAACGTACATTGTGTTTAACCTTGCGCGTTCAAGGATTGATATATCAATACAAGGTTAAGGTCAGGCAAATAATACGAATATGAAACTTTACAGCTTTGGTCACTTATTGAGAACATCGGCAATTGTCGAAATACAAAGCTATATTTATTGATCCGTTTAATGTTTAGGCATGGCATTTGTTTCATGTTTACTGAAAAAACACAAAGTACACTCTGTGACATACCATCAAAATACTGAACTGTAATTTTTATGAAAGGCTTATATATAAATATATATACATATATTTTATGGTGGGTGGGTATGTTTGAGTGTGGTATGCGTTAATTCTCAACAGTACGGAAAAAATAAATTATTAAAATTGCACGCACTTCATTGGTTGAAATATTCTTGTCTTCCTTATTTCTCAAACATATGCTCGAAGATACATGTGTAAATGTAAGATTATCTCAATTGTATTGCTACTACTGATGTTATCTTTATGTCGTATGGTATGTATCTATATAAACCTGGAGGGCTGAGAAGTGACACGGGTCCCTCGAACATCGCTCAGCATTTTTATTGAAATAAGGTCAGGATCGGGAAAGAAACAGCGAGGTAACTACAACAGAAGTTAGACTGACTTCTGTTGTTCCTGAAATTTTGTTACTGTAAGTCGAAAATGGCCACTTTCATATTTAATCAGATCGAAATTTACGCTGCGTGATCCTTTTTGACTACAGCTTGTTTATGTTTCAGGCAGTAATAATTGATGGAGACTCTGTGGACTGACAGTATGATGGATAAATAGTTGATGTGAGAGGAAGGGCGTCACGGGACACAATCTATTTACGCTGAACTGGTTGCTTTGGTGTCAATCCACGTAGCTGAACTCCGCTGAATTTGCGTCCTTATTTAATGCCATGCATCCATTTAACCGCTTGGTATTACACCACTTTTTAGACACATTAACACTACGGCGGCCAAAGAACAATATGATGACAAGACGGCTACAAACCATGCTACGATGCAGTCCATATATAGTCGTATAGATTCAAACAAAAATTGATTGTTTCATTAGTTCTTGTTGCATCCTCACACACACACACACACGCAAACTTTATCTGTATTGTGGTCAGCAGCCCAAATAAAGCTGACCCAGGCTGTTTAATTATCTACATTGATGAAACTGACTAATCACAATTATCCACTCAACATGTGGTATTTGATCTAATTGCCCATAGAATTTTCGTTTCAATCTTGACACCGAACATCACATGTAAAATCTATATCAAGCCGTTTTAACATTTATCCTAAAAATTTTGATATCCGAAATTAATTTCTTTCGTCTATTCAGACGAAACTATTAACTTAATGTACCAAAATCAAAGTTTCTCTGTTTCTGAATTGTTTCACCACGTTTGTATTTTCAGTCCGTAGACTGATGGTTCTTTTCTTTATCAAAAAAAAAAAAAAATTCTCAATCTCAGTTGCGCGCTAAAATAATTCCACTTAAAGAACACACAAAAAAAGAAAACCACCCCAAATATTTTTAATAATAATGATGATGATGATAATAATAATAACAATAATAATAATAATAATAATAATAATAATAATAATAATAATAATAATAATAATAATAATAATAATAATAATAATAATAATAATAATAATAATAATAATAATAACAATAATAATAATAATAATCATAATAATAATAATAAGAAGAAGAAGAAGAAGAAGAAGAAGAAGAAGAAGAAGAAGAAGAAGAAGAAGAAGAAGAAGAAGAAGAAGAAGAGTATAAACACTTAAACAAAAACAAACCAAAAACAATACAAAAACAAGATCGTTAAGCTGCATGCGCAAACAAGGATCCCAACATGGCGGAGAGTCATGTGGTACAGCTTCCGACGACAATTACTCTAGTCTGCTTATGAATTTCCAGCAACACCTCTGAAATTCGTTGACTAATTTTGTCCACAGTACGATGCAAGTGACATAGAGAATTCTTTACATTGCATAGGCCGTGATCCCTGAACTCCTTTGCCATGCGTTAAGCTTCTCTCAGATTTCTCGTTATATGCCATCGTTCACCACGCCGGGTGCCCCGTCACTCAGCATTGTTTCCCCCAGGAACAGATTAGCCAGAAGAGGATCAACCCTTGCAGCACATTAACCTCTCCTGAAATTTGGCAACTCTTGATATCAAAAATACATTTTTTATACCAAAAGTTGAACTTTAGAATTAGATGTCAAAAACTATTTCAGGATATCAAAAATTCAGACCAACGTGTAATATTTTTACACCATAATTTTTTAATTGAACTTTTTTTGATATCAGAAATGATTTATTAACATCAGTAATTATATCTTTGATATTAAGATTTTGTTTTTCTGGTGCAAAGATTTGTTTGTATCAAAAACTATTGATAAAATGTTTCTGATGTTAAAAAAGTATATATATGCTTCGATTTTTTCTTTATTTATAAAGAAAAGAATTTTTGAAATAAAAAATCCAGTTAAATGTGAAAACGGCTTGCCATAAAAATCAGCTCTTTCAGGCAAATTTTTAAAGAATAGCAGATGTGAAAGGGCGGTGCGTAAATCTTGCAGTTTTCTTTTAAAACAATGATGTATTTCCATACAGTTGTCCACTGTATGCTGCACTCATCAGGTCCACATTGCTAGGGAGTTCAGGTACTACCGAACATGTTCACGTCGAACGCTCCAGAAAATTGTACAAGCACATACTACAAGCCCCTCTGAACGTTCACCGCTTAACATCATGAACTATAGACTTACTTCAACATTATAACCACCATTGGTACACTATTCATTCAATTATGTCGTTTTACACGTGACCTGCTCTGCATGTCACTTGAGTTTTAAAACTCTTTAAACGTTTCACTTAACACTCTTCAATGATCTATATCGACTTAGTTTACAATTTGGCACGTGTTGTGAACTGTTTTTTTCGTCAGCCCCAAATGATAACGCAAAATCAGAAAAACAGTAATAATGATATATTCAAATATGATACAGTTGATGAATCATCACAATGATTTGGTCTATATTCACAACAATTACATATACATGAACTATTAAGATTTGTTATTCCCACGGGAAATTTCTTGTATGGATATACAGGTATGTATGTATGTATATATGTGTACATGTATGTATGTATGTATGTATGTATGTATGTATGTATGTATGTATGTATGTATACATATTTATGTATGTTTGTGTGTATGTATGTATATATGTATGTATGTATGTATGTATGTGTGTATGTATGTATGCATGCATGTGCATGTATTGTTCAAAATGTTGAATATACACAAATTCAACGTACCATTATTCTCATACGTAAAGCAATCTATGATTAGGGTTCAGGTGTTAGCGTCATCGAATTTGCAATGCACATTCTGTGTCTCCGTAAAAATGCCATTTTGACACTTAACCTGTCAAGCTAGTATCCCAAATGTCGCGCGCTCTGACCTTTTTTCTTCCATGTTGCCCTTTCAGTCAAGTTCTAGATAAAAAGTGCGAAGAAAAGCTCACTGGTTAAGACTATGGATGGCCCGATATCTACATTGGACGATCGAAAATTGTGAAATGAGGGATTTTGTCAAAATTGGAAATCGGAGATATTTTGGACCCGATTTTTAATTATTTTAAATTTTACATGATTATATTCATATTGTGCAAAGTGACTTTCATCAATTGTTCCTCTCAACTTTTTTACATATATATATATATATATATATATATATATATATATATATTTGTTAAGGTGGCATTTTTCTTTCCCGAAAGACTCTCCTATGGCTGAATAGTAGTAGTGGTTTGCTATTCTATGATGACATTTTGGCCTTCTTGTGCTAGACTACACTATCTATGGATCTGTGATACATAGTGACTTGTCAAATGGAAGCTGCTGATAATAATTGTGTTATTTGTTCTTGTGAGGAGAGAATAGGAATCAGAATCGTAATTGGAAAATAGAAAGGTAAAATAATCGCAAAACACCACAATCAGACCATCCCTAGTAAAATATCCATTGTGCACAGCTTCGTTCCTGGGAACTGGAGAAGCAGGATAAAGTTTTTGACTCAGTGCGTTACTGGGTAAAGTGGAGGTTTGTTTGTTTGTTTTTCCAAAAAAAAAAGTCCTACGATGGACCTTGTTCCACGTCTTTTTAGTTAGTTTTTCGGACAGCTTCCTTATTGATAACAAATTGCGCGTTATGACGGTGTGTGTTTGAATCTTTTCCCTCATGGCAGGATCGCATGGTTGTTGCATTTATGAAAGTATTGTTAAACATGTGTAACCCCCGCCTATCCCCCCCCCATCTGCATACCATCTAATCCAATATGCTTTAGAGCGTTGCTACAGATATATGATGTGTATGACGGGCGTCTAAAGGTTTAGAGTGCACAAACACAATAAAAATCTGAAACTTGTTTGGGCTTCCTTACACGGGGAAGGCTTAATTAGAAAATAATACAAGGCACAATACACACACACACGCGCACACAGACACAGACACAGACACACACACACACACACACATATATATATATATATATATATATATATATATATATATATATATATATATATATATATATATATATATATATATATATATATATATAAGACCAGGATAATATGTGATTTAATGGACAAGAAAGAAATGCATTGGTTCATTGATACATATTCGAACAAATTCAACAGTTTGGGTTATCCTGCATGCAGTATATCTTTGAGATCATGAATTCCTGTAGGATACAGTTGGAATCAGTCAACTGAATCAGACACACAGGCGGTATGTATTATATTGAAGTATGAATGCCTTTGGCATGACTGACTACAATTTTAACCTGGGTGTATAGATACTTATTGCCTTTGCTGTATTTTATCTACACTGAAATGTCCTCTTTAAAAATTAAGAATAGTTTTTCACTTAATTTTGGTACCTAGAATGCAGGTATATTTTACATGTGAATGCTACAGGCTCCAATTCAAGTATTGCGCTGGCTTCAGAGGCATCAATCTGTGTGTTTTATAACATCGCGTGAAGGTCTCTCATTCTGCCTCACTCTCTCTCTCTCTCTCTCTCTCTCTCTCTCTCTCTCTCTTTATATCTCTCTCTCCCCTTACACACACACACACACACACACACACACATGTAACACTATTAAATAATTCTTAATGGTCAGCACACTGTATATAATCGACCCAAAGGCTGATGGAAAGGAAGAGACAGCTTCCATGTCATTCAATCATCAACAAAGTTACGTCAAATGAATTCAATTTAGTCTGCGTGGGAAGATGGTACATCTTATCCGTGTTGCACGACAAATCAGTCTCAGCAGCGACACGCAGCTCCGAGCATACAGGGCAGCAGCATGGGCACACTATAAAATGTGTTGATAATAAAGCACAGAAACAACCACTGCCGTTCTGTGAGTTCCTCTGGACGTAACGTTTTTTCCCATAGCAACAATATTGGGCCACATTCAATCAGACCACTCAAAGCCAATTGTCTTAAAATTTTTAGTCCATTTAATAATCACTTTTTCAGGTATAACTTATACCAAGGGCAGTTCCTCGGGCTCTGCTCGTGCTTCGCCCGCATGCGCGGTTTCTTCGTTAATGGAACTAGAAGAGCGCCTTGCAGATGAAGCAGCCATTGTGTCTTTAATGTTGGCACGTATGTGTGGACTAAAACACACGCACAAGTATGGTCTAATAGCACCGTTTGCCTGACTTAAAATCAAAAGCCATAGCTGCAGTTGTCCAACTAAAGTATAGCCAGTTGATACCATATGCGTTATCTGAACCACGAGATAGAGAATCCAGATGGGCAGCACACACAGGAGATGCTGCGTGTTTAGCAAGAGTAATAGTGACACCACCCCACGTGACTCAGTTTCCTCCTGCGGCCTCACAATGCGCGCCTTTATGCTTAGTCCTGCAATTGCAAAAGACACGAAAAGCAGAACAAGGCAAAGCATGAGAATCCAGAACGACCCGTACAGTACTTTTACGTCAATGTCTTCCCTTTCCGTCTTGGGCCAGGTCAAAGAGCATTTTGTATGGGAACCTTGTAGCTGTATTTTGTTCAAAATAGCATTTGGAACAGCAATTCCAATGGCTAACCAACACAAGGCCAGGCAAAATCCAGTTGCAAAGCCAACTGATGGGCCGCGATTTCTAAATTCTGCAATCTGATTGCAAGTCATAACTATCAAAATCAGAATAGGGGCTGTCCAGTCAAACGCATCCACTAGAGATACTAGGTGACACATAATGAGACCGAACGGCCAGCTGTTGAGTATTATATCCACAGCAGATGTTGTGGGTTTAACCAGGAGAAAAACAATATCCACAAGTGCCAAAATGACAATACAAATGTAGATGATTTTACCACGTTTCTGAAGAAGACATCCTCGCATTATTGATAGGACCAGGAAAACGTTGCCAAGGAAACCAAGACCCGCTATTGCCAGGTAAACAACAGCATCCAATCTCCAGGTTAGAGAGGAATCCTCTTGGTCAGATGTAGGATTACTACCATTCCTATTGTTTGAGCTCCAGTTCGCACCTGTTGGTTGCTGCACACTTAACATTAGCCCGTTATCAAACATGTTCTCCATGATGTGGCCTGTAGATTTACACCTGGAAGGATGTAGATAGTCACAATACAAAATACCTGCACCCCTGACTATCTGTCGCCTGAATGGCTTCACTAGCTTCAATGGCTTGACTGCGATGGACTGCTTATGCTGGCTTCAGATGCATAATATATCACCGGCTCACTTGACATCTATCGCCGCATGTCGCTTGCTTCATATACTGGAATACTCTGACACGTTCCACCTCTCGTCTCTGCATTGGATATCTAAGGGCTATATTTTCTGGATGCATTATGCTGTCGTTTTCGTCATCAAGTTGTGACCGAGGCTATTTCTTTCCATTTATCTAAATCAATGCGCTGCTGTCCTACGCCCACGCATTCTGCAGCACATACACGACGCGTTTATACCCACACCCAAGTTCATAAGGCAAGGGTGGTTACCACTTAGTAAGCCAGCCTTGTCTTTTATGGAGGAGTACGTAATCTTATGCATTTGCTCCGCCCTTTGGCAGACATTCAGCTTTTCCGTTGGTATTAAAGAACAGACAAGACCCAAGCAGCCGTTTCATCTGGTTGTAAAAAATGTCCATCTATAAATTACCACATGAATTGTTGTATTTGAATGAACTAGAACAATTAATTCATCGCAAAATGTTTAATACCATAATGTGTGCGCCAGTAGCAAACTGGTAACAATTAAATAATTTATGGCAGACGTATGGGCAATTTACCGGCATCACACGTAACAGCTCTCTAGTTTCTTTCCAGCGAGAGAGAAGTGTGCATTAGGCAGTCATAAAGCACCATCTATGGTTGTACTCGTGAGATTCACAATGTTAACCCTTGGTTTCCTAATATATAACAATATCATTCTTTAAAACTGGAAATAAATCACAAGGCATCGGCAGCATTTTTGTGTGTGAATGCTTGCCATACCAGTACCTATGCCGATACCAAAACAAGACTGTCTCTCTGAACAGCTTTACTGCAAGTACCAAATTGCCAGCTGTGGGGTGAGTGAGTTAAGTATTACCCAGTATGTGACACAGCAATTCTGCAAGAGAAGCTGTGCTATAAGTTGCAAGGTAGTACATAACCACTGAACTAGCCAGGGTCGCTTGCCACTAAAGTATAAACAAAAAAGAGTTCATTAAGGCACCTACCCGTCATGGGCTGCCTGCTTTAACCTTAAAATTACTGCAGATAGTTGACAAAGCATGCAATTGATCCAGCCAAGGAACAACGAAGTTTGATCAATATTTATCTATTTATTACTGCAAGTGTGATACCAGCCAGTGGGTCCTTAAATTCTGTGGTCGTTTTGCCACGGTTCAGTCATATGATCACATTTAGAAATACTATTTTGGTGTATTTAACACGCGCAAGGAGCGAGCGATCCGGTTAATGTCGTGGCTTATTATGTCTCTCTGTGAACACGGGCATATTGTTTTTATGGGGGTGCTCAGTGGACCAGCGAGTTGCGCGTTGGCCTGTCACCGCTGCGGCCGGGGTTCGATCCCCAGCGATGGCACAAGTTGTTCGTCCCGGGAAGCTCTTCCGACGGGTGAGTCCGATTCCTCCGAGGGTTCGAATTTCGCGGCGTTTTTTGACTGGGGTAAAGGTTTCCCAAACACCTGCTGAGCACCGTAGGTTTTCTCCTGGATCTCCGGTTTCCTCCTACATTAAGTTTGGGATAATTGGGCTAAGATCTTGCCTACTGGACCCTGTAGAAGAACAGCCATTGGCTGAACAGGCTATCCAGTATAAAGATGTTCAATTATTATTATTATTTATCATTGTTTTTACCAGTATTCTTTCTTGTCTAAAAATCCACTTTATTTTTGCGTCTCCTTAAGACATCGCGCAAGTCAGAAACTTCAGGTTGGGCATTTGTATAGCACCAATGTTAAAGTTTTGCATATTGCTCCAAAGAGTCAACAGGTTAAAAATTATGCAAATCAGGGCCAGCTAAAACTTTCAATCGCTTCTGGCTTTCAAAGTATTCAACATAGAAGCACAACTATTGTTCTACTGGTATGTTTGTAAGGGCTGCGCATCTCTTGGACACATTGCCACTGTTGTAGAACTTAAATTTGTGCTAGTTATGGACACTTCAAAATGTCATTGGTGAAGATCTTCAAAAGTATTACAGATAGAGGTGACATTCCAAATTCAATTCTTACGTTTGTCCTGTAGTTGGACATTGTAAATATATGTTTTAAAAATGTTGTCCATACACATACTCAGCGCTACTATCCAAAGATATGACCCTTTCTGGAATGACCACCTCCCTACACTCCTTCTCAGGCCCAACGGTGTCCCACCATAGAGAGTTTACTATAAAAAAGAGATCAAGAAATTGCGTGTATGTCTGATGATGATGATGAGGATGATGATGATGATGATGATGATGATGATGAGGAGGAGGAGGAGGAGGAGGAGGATGATGATGATGATGATGATGATGATGATGATGATGATGATGATGATGATGATGATGATGATGATGATGATGATGATGATTTTAAATTATATACAAGTTTTGCACACCCTTCGTCAGATGCAACAAAGTTTTAATTAGTCCCAGTATTTAATAAGGATAAAGTATGCTTAACTTTCTGGGTGCTCGTACTGATTTGCTCATATATGCAAATGAAGCTTTTTTTCAAAAGCGTTATCTTGTAGAGGTGTCAATGCAACTTTATTCTTTAGTTTTTGCTATAGATAATGGCAATGAAATGAAAATTAAATTTACAAATTTCAAACCTAATTGGTCATACTTTTGCATTTTATTGTTGAATATCTTCCAACATATTGTAGATGGAGGTGTTAATGATAATTTCAATTTATTGGCTTGTGATATGGTCACATACAATGAAATGAAAATATAAGCCGTAGATTTTTAAGCTATGCTGATTAGGCACACATGGAAGAGTTTAATGCTTGGCTTTTTCAAAATATAAGAGGGGTCTAGTCAAATTTCAATTCAAGGTACATTTAATTAGTATTGAATAAGAGTAACCAGTATTGCAGCAACCCACCCATTCATTTTTGCAACGACAATGTTCTATTTTGGGACTAATTAGACATGGTGTTATGAAATGAGAAGAATCCGATTTCCAGTAATGTGTTGACAGAATGATAGTTGATACCTCATGGGAACCAAAGTATGACTGACAGTTGAAAAGTGTAGCTGACTACACCCTACTCTTACTCAAATTTATATGGCACTTCTTTGACGTGAATTGCTGTAAATTTATTGTTGAATAACTCGTGACTTGACCAGAATGTTAGCTGGTAATAGACACTTCTCAATGCTTCAGGTTAGCAAGCACATGACATAACCTCTGAGCTTAGTATCTCTGTCTTTTATGCCAGTTAGGAATATAAGCACATTTAAATCGTATATATCTTCAAAATTATTACAGACCTAAACATGATGTCCACATGTAAAGGAGTCCTGCCTTATGTAAAAAAACCCGGTATCCACAGATCACCTGGCTCTTTAAGTCCACGTGATTATGGGGTCCACAGTGCCATAATTTCCGTTTTATATGACTTTTATATGGCCTTCTATTGAGAGACCACCTCCTGTATGTGACCAGTTTGGTAATGTATTGATATACTTTCAGCCAAGAAAAAGTGACCATACACAGACGGCAAGCTTTCGCCGCAGGAACCTGACCCGTCTGTCCAACAAATGTGACCACAACAAGCAGTGTGGCTGTCCACAGGAGTGACCATATGCACCAGGTGTACCGGTTTGTTTTGTTAGGGTGTTGCACCTTTTGATCACATTGCCAGATTTGATATATTGGAGTCAATTCCTCTAATTAGCAGCATTTCAAAGTCTCAATCCTCCATAAGATTAAAGTAGAAAGAAAATATTGTAAACATTATCGGTTATTTTAGCTGTGGTTCAACTGTTAAACATGTAATCAAGCTGTGGAATTTGAAGCATTTTATATTTTTCACAAACATGCAGGAAATAAATGCCCTGCAAAGACTTTATGGGATCCTTTGCGGTTATTTACTTACCCAAAACCAGGTTTAAAAGTGGCTGCAGATAAAGTATGAATTCCAGTGCCGTGAGGGTATGTGGCAAATCACATTTAAACAACATATTTTCTCACAGATGTGATGTGAACACAATTAACAAACAGAGATAGACATATGCAAATCAATTGCATTTGAAAGGCAAATTGTTTGAAATACGATTGGATGTAGATACATGATTTTATCTCCTTACATTATGTATAGCGACCAACATATGAAATAGCCTCCAACGGCATATTAGTGGGAAATCAAACCCACCATTATTGCTATCAGCAAGCACAGACTTTACACACAGAGATAGATTTGCTTTCATGCAAATTTTTGTTTTCTAGTATGTAAAATATTCTTTCTCATGGACACCAAAGTATTGTCTGTCATGAGTAAACGTGAATCAATAGTAGTCAGCTAGTATATCTTTTGCAGACACGTTTTCTGCTGAAAATATTGGTTGGTTAAAGCCTCACATCACAATTCGAATGGTTCTCATTACAAAATAAATAAACCAAGCACCGGCAAGCGTCCGTTTTTTTAATCCAGAACTGTTATTTCTATGTGAAACTAAATCAATACACAGTTCCCCTTTTTTCCTTTTTCTGTAGATCAAACGCAGGTCTGGTTCTATGATACAAAACACATTGACAAAATAATATTTAAATAATTCTATTTTCACCGCTTATGGCGGCATGGAGTTTTGTCTGTCAAATTACAAGCTCAAACCCCCCAGTAAACGTCAGCGGACCAAAGTCTGTTTACGCAGACAACATGCACTTGCAAACAGTGAAATTCCGTCGTAATGTAAACAATTGCGGACACAATTGCTTGTTTGAATATGGCATATGAACAAACAAGAGGGCTGTAAAACATGCACTGAATATTCATACTTTATCTGGGTTGCACTGTGTATCATGTATTTCATTCATCATGAAGTCTGTCCATGTACACATATACATTGCGCCAGTGGTGCACATGTAACCGCAGACGTCAGATCTGGGGGACACTTACATTAGGGGGGCACACTTCATGAACACTCAGACAATTCATGGACGCTAACAACCAGGGTAATGGATACCTGTGGCTTCTGAGCGTGTTCAAATAGGATATCATTACAGTAGAATTTCCCTATTAAGACCACCTATGAACTGAAAAATGTGGTCTAATACGGGAGTGGTCTTAATGGGCATATAATTTAATTAAGGACAAACCAAAATGGGTCTGTAAATTGGTGGTCTTTAATATAGAAGTGGTTTCTTTGTGGAAATGGTCTTAATTGAAGATTCTATTTTATTTTGAATGTTTCAATTATGTTTTTGTGCAATGCAGACAGTTTTTCAAGAATTCTTTTCTTGCTTCTTTACACCCTGCTTTTGTCCGGACGAATTCCCGGAAACTGCTGAACTGAGAAACACTCACACAAAACATAAACCCAGCAGTGAAGCGCAGCTAAGTGTTGAATTGTTAAAAAATTTAAAAGTATGAAAACCAGGGGCAATTGAGATTTTAAAATTCTCCATATTTCCAAATCTATGATAGGTAGAGAGGTTCCATTTTCTCTGCATTCCATGGGTTTGTGCTGCAGTTGCATCCAAGGAACCACAAACAAAAGTTTGCAAATTTAATTTAATGCTGATTAGGGGCATTTGGAAAGATTAAATGTTGAATATCTTCAAAAGCATTTATGATAGAAATGTCATTCCAACGTCAATTCATAGTTCTGTGCTGCAGGCAGACCCAGTGACATGTCAGATCCCACACTCGCCGCAGGAATTGTGGCAATATCAAGCCATACACCTGTGGTATAACATATGCTGGGAGAAAATCCCGAGCTATCGGCTGAGTTGTTCTTCAATTTTTGAGTCGGTTCACCTCATTTTTTAAACACCTGAGCCGATGACTCGGCTGATCTGTGCCCATCTCGAGATTCTCGACTGTCTCCGCCGACTTTACCTTATTGTACGCTCGATGCATTTTGCGACGGAGACACCGCAGCTCTGAGGTATACTACGGCAGATCCGAAGGCCGTACCTCGACAGATTTGGTTTAAACATTTTTTTTTTATTAAATCAATTGGGAAACAGGACACAGTCCTATATGAATCCCTCTTGAAACCAGAAGAGGAAAAATGAAACGCTTTACAACATGTATAGGACGAGTGCAAAGAAAAACGCTACTACGGTGACTGGTACAGATAGAGTGGCAAGCCACACGAGAAGAAGAATTACTAAGACAAATTTATTAAGTACACAGCCCCACCTTCATAGATCATTGAGGGGTTGAGCTTGCTGTTGGAATCTGTTACACCAGGAATCAAAACCTACCAACACTATCGGCACTGACTTATAATTCAATAAGTTAGAGGTACATTATTTTATGAATTTTAGCACTACAGGCAACATGATCAGACGAACATTTTACAACTGCTTTCATGACACTCAACTTGCACTCTTTAAAACTTTTTGTATGTCACCGTGGCATGTGCAGCAGAGATGGTATGCAGATGAAGAACATGACTGTTGGTCACAATAGCTCATTCAGATGGTTTCTTGAATATGCAGGGCTTTCCCGTGGAAGTGGTATTTTTTTGTACATACATGTACAATCCTTCCCTGAATGTCTACGTGCAAATATATGGGCTCATCAACAGAACACACACACACACACACACACACACACACACACACACACAATATCAAGGTATGATGCAAACTATTCAACAAGGGCTAAGCCCAATGGAATCCGCACTTGCTGAGCATCTGGTAAAGTACATTTGATGCCACATGCCAAATTGAACAAAAAGATAAAACGGAGGTAAAATACTAGATGCCTAAAATTCAGTCAAATCTATCATACACGGTGGATACATCCTGTATGCACTGAATTAGCATGCAAGCAAGTAATTGAGATTAGATTAAACAATAAAATCTCCCAACGTATCGGACACTATCCATCATCAGTGCACAAAAATTACAAAGGACAAATGTTGGCTCCATCACCGAAATACATCTTACTATTTCTTATTGATGTGAGCATATCAATAAACAGCACACCCGAGCACGCCGTTGTCGGGCAAGCCCCGACAACGGCGTGGTAGGGATGTGCATTTTATCACAGACAAACTTAAAATTTTGCGGAATGGCTATTTCGACTTTGCGGTAAAAAGGTATATTCTTATTACACGGATCAAAATCAAACAACTGCCCGTTTTTCGCGACATTTTGAATGATACAACTGCAAAATTTACCCCTAAAATTTAGTTACTATGCATCTTTGCGGTCACGCTGTTTTGCATTGTCCGCAAATTATGTTTTCTACTGCCGGAATCTTGAGATTTTCGTCTTTCTATGTAACAAGCTCTCGTGCTGCCTGAGAAAAAAATATTCCTGGGGTAACCCTCCAAAAGTAGCCCAGAATGGGAATGGAGACGTTATTTTAGGTATTACGTGAGTAATTCGGCCGGCTTCCGGGATTATAGAGTGCATATTAGAAATGACCCTTACAGGTACAGGGGGCTGTCTCTTACATAATTCTGACCACTGTAACATACTTTTTTTCTGAAACTGACAGGTACAGTATGCAGTATTTATTGACAGGTCAGCTTTCAATATACCTAGCGTAGTAACTGAATACACATGGCCACAATGTGAGTTCTCCGAGTCACCGCGCAAGGCGGCGTGACTGCTGTCAGTACTTTGGCTGCAGCAAACGGTAATATCTCAAAATTTTCCCAATGATGACTAGGTTTTCTTGTTCTCAGATGATTCAGAATATTGTATGGAACAATTTGGCATAGGACATGTGTGGGTTTATAAGCTATTTTGGAAGGTACAGACTGCAACCTGGTTTGTTTACATTTTTTGCGGGTTGAATTTGTAGCGTAACACCTTTACGTCATTATAAATGCGCTTTGATCACGTTCCGCTCACTGTCCAATCAAACTGGTTGTTGCTTATGCCATGTGCAGGTCTCATGTCTGCAATGTTGGAAAACAAGTCGTATTCATGCAAAGATAGCAGGACCAAGATGCTAAATTTTCAAATCATTTTCACAAAAAGACTTCTGTCGAACAAATCTTGACACAGATAAAGACAGGAGGGAAAATTCCTTATGGAAGGCAAGGAAAATACGCAGATTAGTCACCGTGGCAGATAAGCTGAGAGCCACGGCAATATTTAGCGAAGATTTGCGTAAACATGATGTGTTGTTGAATGCTGTCTCCAATGCGTCACGTTCTTATTGATGTTTTAACAAAAGTTTCTTGTTTTAATTTAATTAAACTGTTTGAATGGAACAAATCTGTGTGACAGAACAAGATAGGAATGAAATTCATGATCGAAGGCCGGAAAAAAGGATACGCACAGAGGTTGCATCCCTTAATTGGCCACAGAGGGCAGCACAAAGGTATAATGTCTAATGACCAGCACTGTAGGATTTGGCTTGACCAGAGTGGTGGAATTTGTGGCAGGCTCAAATCTGTTACATATAATTTTAATTCAGATTTTGCCATCACAAAATAGAGTGATTTGAATAATTAATTTTGGGCATAATTTTTTTCCGGGGTGGTCGGAAATTTAAAGCTGATATTGGGTGCGGACAGGTGAAAATGCAACATGACTGCGTTCAGGTGGGGCAAAATCAAAAGTTTGGTGTTCATCATATGTTAATGCCTCTTATTTTGTGAGGCAGACTTGAACTTAATTGGTGAGCATAGTCTTCATTAAAGTTAAAGCTCTTACTCTCAGATACGCCAGGATGTGTTATAATGGCCGCCTATGGGAAATTCAATTTAGTGGTGCCACCCATAGCGGAAACTCAATCGCGGGAGCATGCATGTGCACACTCGCTTATCGCCATGCAATTTAGCATACTCTGGCAGCCACATATACTCATACATAAGTGTGAACAGGCGCCTTTCTGCATCAGTGAGGCCCTTTTAGGGGAAGTCATGCTATGTGACACTTACTTCATTTTGGACCTTGTGTTGATTATCAAAAACCCTTTAAAATGCCTCCTATTAGTAACCTTTGCGCAAG